>JAQPPZ010007219.1:7406464-9875286 GCA_028583015.1 Wollemia nobilis
TATCAAAGTTCACAAAAATCAATTAAATAAAGTTTGAGCATAGAGAATTGATCTTGGTATTTACTTAAACCAAGCACATCTTTTCACAATAAAATGATTATATTTGTAATTTCCATGTTTTGCTACATAGTAGAACGGATTTCTTGAGTGAAAAGTTTCCCTTGCTATCCTATCATGCACATGGTCTAGAATCTTTGAGAATTGGCAAAAGGACAAGCTCACCCCTACCCAGAATAAAAATCCCTTGCTCTACAACTAATCCGAGCAAGTATCCCTAGAAAAAGAAAAAGAAAAGAAAAATTCAAGAAAAAGAGAAAAGAAAAATGTTATTCTATATCATTCCAACAATATTTCAAGCACTATCTCAAAAATCAAGCAAAAGAAAAATAAGCAAAGTTCAAAAGAAAGCAAGAAAAGCAATAAAATCCCTTTCCCTACCCTTTGAAAAGAAAAGAAGGGTTGATGAGCTTGAATCCCTGGAATTCTCAATTATTCGAAAACTGTGAGGTAAGCCCCATAACAGGTGGTTTGTGCCCAACCCGCTTGGCCTTGGGTAACTCCTAGCGTGGCGATATGTCTGTCACATTAGCGACCTTATTTTGTACAGACCTATGTCCGCTTATGGATTAGCTAGCTCTTGATAATCCGATCTACATAGTAGCCTAGTATGGTTATATGCATCTACATCATGGTTAATGAACACTTAGTTGGTTTATTCAAATCACTTGTATCATAGTATCTTGCTCAAAACAGGTAACTGAACCATACAATTGCACACACATTTGTATTTGAGAGATTTTGTCTATCATTATGATAAATCAAGATTGGCAATGAATTCACTTATGCACATGGGATTCCTTATAAATCTAATTTTTTTCAAAATACTTTGAAATATTATTTTTGCAACTTGTTTGGAATAATCAAGTACAATTATTTAACAACATATCATATATATCTTATCGACTTTCGCGACGATGGTATAATTCCAAAACCAAAATTGGAATTTTATGCTTAGCGCAAGTCATTATTATCATATTTTCTGTTTATAAAAAATTAATCATGCAATAAAACTATCTTTTCTTTGATCTTCGCGATGATGGTATAAGTCTATACCTACATATTCTATACCTAGCGCAAACCATTGTAACAATATTTTCTCCAATTTATCAAAATTCATAAAAACCATATGACTTCATTCTATTACACAAATTATGCTTTTCAAAAGCAAACACATTTTTATTATTTCATATCATTATGTCAACCTTTGCATTTTGCAATGATGGTATAATTCTTAAGGAATTATTCAACAATTTTTATCACACTTAGGAATTTATGCCTAGCAAAAATCATTTTTACAATATTTCATGCATAATATTTTCATGGAAATCTGAAAACAAACCATCATCATCATCATTATTTGCATCATCACAACAAAGTCTTAAGACAGTCTCTTAAGCACTCTTTTCTTTTAACAATATTTCTATCCCGGGACTAGCTTGACGACCGAGTGAGCAGCGACTCCATGAAATGGTCTATAATAGCGACAATGTCCTTTGAAATTATTGTTAGAAATCTCTTTTTATTTTTATCACATTTCATTACAACCAATCAATTTGTTACATCAGATTATTTCATTTAAAATATTTATAGCATGACATCCAAGTTATAATATTTTCCAAAACGACATAATTACATGAATCATCAATAAAATCATTACATCAATCAACTCAATCAATCAATCAAACATAAAAAGCATCATAAGCATCACATAAGACAAGTCATATGATCAAAAAATATCTCATCTATATATATCAACAGAATATATACATCATCAAAACTAGATTGGTATGCCACAATCTGTACCTCGACATACTCAATCCTCTACCAATACAAGTATAATACAATGTCAGCGTGATCCCGCCCTCTAGCCTCGAGAGCCTCTAGAGCTCTCGGCCTCATCTCCTCCCCCCACCCGCGGAGGACGAGGTGGTCCCATCGCAGTATGTGTGGTACCGCGAGTCCTCGTCGTCGACCGGGATGAGCTCCTCGTCGACCCCGTCCCGATAGGATCCGCTATGGCAGGTGGCACCCGTATCCTCCGGCCCTCTCGGCACCGCCCCGGTAGTATAGCGCCCGATAGAATGCGGTCCGAGAAACCGACCGTAGCAGCTCCCCGAGTGCTTACCCCTCCGCCTCGTGCCCCGAGACGAGCATTCTCGTCTCGTAGCCGCGACACCTCGCCTCGGTGCCGTGGCACCGCATCCCGTAACGTCCGCACCCGAGCTCGCAGATGATCTCTCTCTGCCCGAAGAGTAGCCATCTCACTACTCTCTCCTATGTCCACACCCTTGCCCTTATCGAGCGATTGTGGCCTCTGTGGAGATGAGGGTCTCACCTCCCTCCTCTCCCTCTCCCTCCGCCGTGGCCTCTCCCGTGCCTCGTGGCCTCCTCTCGCTCTCCTCTGCCGTGACCCCGGCTGCCTCTACCGCCGCCCGGCGCCGCCTCCCTATCCGACGCACAACCGCGTGGATCGGTCCCCGTGCCCTCGTCATCCGAGGAGGGCGGATGCCTCGCGTACTGCATCGTAGCCATCGGCTACCCCTACGTCGTCCCCATCCACCGGCCGAATGGGGGCATCGTCCGCGTCCCGACTCCAGAATCGCCGCATATCCGGAGCCCCGCTAACCGTGGTGTTATCCCGGATAGTCCCAGAAAACTCGTAATCCCCGAGAGATGGGATCCCCCGTCGTAGACCGAACCGTCGCAAAACCCGGTCATAGCGGTGGAGCTCCACCTCTCCCCTCTCCATCCATAGCCGCAGACTCGCCCGATGCGAGCCGCTCTCCGTCCGTCCTCTCGCCACCCCGGATGCTCTCTCCATGGCCTCCATGTGATCCGGTCCCGGGACCAAGTCATCCAAGAGCCTCCGAGACACCGGCAGGTCGATCCGTCGCCGTGCCCCTCTCCGGAGCCACCAGGAGAAGACTCGGGCCTCTCCCCGTCAACCCCTGTCAGTGGAAGCCCTACCGGCCTCCGCACCGCAATGTGCTCCCAGCACCAAACCTGTAGGAGCGATGTCATAACCAGACATCGGCCGCCCTTGTATACGACCCCATGCAGGATCCTATACAATCGGCATAGAACAAAGCTGCCCCAAGCAAATCTGTAGCCATGGTCGCGCATGTCGTAGATCACATCTGCCAGCATCCATGGTACCCTGCAGCCGCTCTGGTGGCACAACAGAAGTCCACCAACCACCCCAGCCAAAACTCGTGTCGGTGTAGATGCCCCAGGCATCTGGCGCAGTGCCTCGATGTTCACTCCGCCCTTCTCCAGGGTGAAGCTCGGGTCACCGCAGAGTCGTCCCATCGCGTGGCCCTGATTGGCCGCAGGTGTGATCATCCTCCCTTGTATGGGGATTCTAAGAATCCTCCATACATCCTCTAGTGTGGGAGTCATCTCCCCTGTCGGTAACCGGAAACATGAAGAGCCCGGTACCACCTCTCTCGCTAGGGCCGTCGCAGCCCCATGTCTCGTAGATACTTGTGGCATCTCTCGCCACATGTAGTAAGCCGGCTCGTGCCAACCGATCTCGCTCGCCCGTGTGAGAGCGGCCAAGTCATCTCTTAATCCCCCATATTTCCACTCTCTCGCTCTTTAGTAATCCTCTCGCAAGCATAAACATCAAAACAACAAACAATCATTAATAACAATTTTAGCAATCAATAATGCAACTTAAAGATCAAAATTTTGCAATTGATGATATCGCCCACTATTGGCCGATATCGTCCGAAATTTGAGCAAAATCGTCTCCGATTTCGCGTGTCGAAATCGTCTCTAATTTGACGAAATCGTCCCTTTTTCGTCGATTTCGCCCTTGGGCGAAATTGACGAACTTGAGACGATTTCGTCGAACTAGGGACGATTTCGTCCGGACGACGTCGATGGCCAAAAACGGCCGCGATGCTCAAAATTCACCTAAAAATCCATCTAAAAAGCATGTAAAATCAAATTAAATCAATTCTAGATCAGTTTAAACCCTTACCCGTAGACCGCGGCGGACCTCTCCAGATCTGTGCGCTGTCTCTACCATTTTTGCTCCGGAGCTCTCAAAAAAGTAAAATGAACAAGAATAAATGAATTAGGGTTTTACCCTATTTTTCTTAATTTTATTCAACAAATAATTTTTGCTTTTCCGCGTTTTTACCTCAAACGTTCGATTTGGGTAAAAACACGGAGGGGGCACCATAGTAAGTCGTCGTACGATTCGACCAAGAATCGTCGCCTAAAAATGGGAATAATTTTTTGCTTTCTCGTAGATCGAGAAGAACTCATCTTTAACGCATTTTCTTCGGAAAATTCGCTAAAGAGGGGGCAAAATGTAGCACCCTAAAATTGGCGCAGTAAAATTGGAATAATTACATTCACCTTAGTAAATAAATTTAAATTCAAATTTAACCTCCCAAACCGCCCGTTAACCGCCGAGAAACCCGTTTCCTCCTTTTTCGCGCCATTTTTAGCAGTTGTTTTGACCGTTTGACGATATCGTCTCCGATCAGACGATATCGCCCTGCATTTGACGATTTCGTCCGGACTAGAACGTCCGTACGATTTCGTCGCAAAACCGAATTTGCATAGTTGGAATCCGTTCCAACGGGTCTCCAATCCGGGCAGAAGCGTGTCTGCGCCGTTGGGACCCTTCCCCCGTTGGAGATCTCCCAAATTGGGATGATCTCCAACCTCCCAACAACTATCCTATGCCTATTTAACTCTAAGGCTTTTCCCTCCCCAACCCCTGGCTGAATTTTTATGCAAATTGAACCCTTATGCTCTAAAACATCGTAATTCATATTTTGCATTAGTCCTATAGTCATTTCATTGTAGGTACACCACTGGTTTTCAGCCGGAGCCGCGACCTATCGCAGTCCGACGAACCTCGTCAAGATCGGAGGCGATCTCGTCAAATTCGGGACGATCTCGCATCGATGCGAGACGATTTCGACCGCAGCGCACATCGAGGCAATCGATGCTCGGAGTTTGTTCTTCTCGTCTCTTTTCTCTCGTCATTTTATGTTATAAATTAGATTGTTTATTCAGTTTTTATATTATATTGCATTTGGAGTTCACCCATTTTGTCTAGTTTACATATTAAGATCATATTCTCGCTATCTAAACACGCTTATTTGCATTTACTTCGTTCTCGTATATTGTTCAACACTCATATTACCGTTTTACATAGTTTGCCCCCCGTTTGCAAAATAGAATTTCTCGTATTTCGCATCCGCTTGCTGTTTTGCAGGTCTCTGATGAATTCGTCCGACGAATTCGTCAGATTGCAGACGATCTTGTCAGTTCGTACGATTTTATCAAATTGAAGGCGATTCGTTGAATTGCGGACGATCCATACCGCTTCAAGCTTCGTAAACTCCATCGACTTCCGGATCGTAATCTTCATTGGCCTCCCGCAAATTCTCTATTTTCGTTTTCCTTTCTGTTTGTTGTATGCATTTAAATTGCATTTTCATGTAGTTTAAGTTAGAATCATTCGGCCAAACCTAGGATGAATGTTTAAAAATAAAACGAACTCATCAAAACTCATTCCCAAAACCTAGGCGTGGAAACTGCCGTCAAATGTTTCCCCGGTGAACCCACCATCCGTCGAAAAATCACCAAAATGCACCTCCCTTGAGAGGCGGGACCTTCGCAAAGTCCTCTCGTCCGAGGTACCGCACCATCCTTTTCCCATCCTCCTTCCGGGCGCGGATCCAATAGCCTGAAGGTAGGGGTGCAAAAAATTTGGAGCGATACAATTATCATATGATATTGTAGTTAAAATTTCATGCCTTTCTGAGTTATATTGGCCGAGATATTGTGATTTGAAGTTTTCATAGGCTTACGAGATCCACTGGGGCATGCATCAACATTTGAGCCTAATTTCTACAATATAACCATATGTTTTATCTTAAAATATTGTTTTATACATTCTATCCAAGTTTCATATGTTTTTGATATGTGTAGGGGTATAAATTTCTTGGATTGGATTTTGTAGGTTGGAGAAGCGCACTGTGATTACACCACACCTACAGATGCAATTTCCATGCCATTTCTACTGATATTTTCCCAAAACCTCTTATTTTACTTACCCCTATATTTTTATATCATTTTAGGTTGATTTCGTATAAGCGCACTACATATGATCCTTTCTTGTCTGTGGGGATTACATGTTTTATATCATATACACTTGCTATTTGACTTTTCTTGTTTCCTTATGTGCAGGTGCATGTCATATAGTACATTGGGGAAAAATATTAGGACATAGATATCAGCAATACAAGTGGTAAAAACCTTTGGCCTGCCCACTTCGAGTGTGGGTACACGGAAAGACATTAGATGTGCACCAGATTCTCTTGAAGGATTTCAGTCCTCGGGTACCTAAAATTTGTAACATTTGTATCAATAATTTTAGCCCTCAATGGGACATCTTTATAGCCTATATTTTATCCACCCAATTAATAATAAATCAATTTATTTTGTTTCATTTCTTTTTACTCCCTATCTTTTCCATCTTCCTTGCATGCTTCTGATTTGATGTTCATTAGACATAGGGGATATATGCAATTTGTTACCCATGTTTAGGTGCACCATTTTATTTTACTTAATATTATAGGTATAAGGATGTGTAGCTATATTAAGGTGCAATTTATCAACAATGGATCTCGTAATCATGTTCATTTATGAGTTTTTTTTTATTATAAAATCCATTGAATTATTATAAGTAAGATGAGCATGCATGAAAAAGAGATAGTCATGATCACCTATAGATGATGAGTGATTAATTAAGGTTACTTTTTTTATTTTTCCCTTCAATTCATGATATTTTTTCCTTCACCCATGATCTTGATGAGATCTCGCTTTGAAATCTTATCATGAGATGTTACAATCAAACTCTTCTTTTTTAACTTAAAACATTTGGACTTATAGTGTCCCTTATTTTAAAAATGACCACAAAATTTTAGATATTTTACTTTAGAATAAGGGTATGGATTACGAGAAGAAAATATGAGGAATAAGAGGGTAAAGAAACAGAAGAATATGGAGAGAAAGAGGTATTTATTTTAACTATGATAGTTATCACTGTTGTTTGGATAGCTTAGAATATCCTAATGAAGGAACCTATCATGGCCCTCTTTATTGTGCTATTAATTTCTCCTCTGCAATTTGAGTATGATTGAATACTACATATAGTGTGGCAAAATATGTTTACTTATGTTCTTTAAAGAAATGTGGTTGTAACCCACTCTTAAACTTTAAGCTAAGGTTCAATGTTGAATTGGTGACACGAAGGAGAATGTGTAGCCTATTATATTGGTAGATTTAATATTGTATGTACATTTGGTTACTTTGGCATAATTGAAGTCATTTAATAGCCAATTCATCATCATAATTAGAGGGGTAAATGTGTAATTTAAGGCAATGAATAATTCATCCCAAGTAGTGATAGGATTATGAGCATCTTGTCACTTAGAAATAAGGATTTTAACAACTCTAGTTAGCTTCAGTTTTACAAAGGGTAACTTATACTCTTCAAATATGTGACTAAATGAGAACCATGTCTCTATGTCTAAGATCCAAATATTAAATACTTCAAGATCTTGAGAGCCATATAGATTTTTACTTCACATTTGGCATTAGAATGAGTGTTCATTTTTACATCTAGGTAGACAATTATGTTGTTGAATTTATACATAAAATTGCTAATAATGTTAGCAATAACTACAACTTGTCCTATCAAATTGGTAGTCATGGCACCTCTAATCCTAGACAAGGATAAAATTTAACAATATTGGCCAAGTAATAAAGTGTCTAATGTCAAATGAAGTGTTGGGTACCACCAAAAATGCACTCTAATTTACAAATATACACTACTATTTTCCTCTTTTAAAAATTCCCCTTTCAATTTGAATAGTCTCCCATTAAAAGTGTAGCTCAATACCCCTTGACAAAATATTAATAGTTCTCCCTCTTATAAATATATATATATATAAGGTTAATTTCTTTGAGAAATCAAATTGAATGTGCAATTATGTGTCTAAACAGGTACTCACAGTGAGTGTGCATGCACACAAACTACATGTTTAAATAGGTTCACATTGACCATACATGATGCATGCACACAAGAATCACATGCATGAAATGTTAGAGGGAGGAAGAGGACACATGAAATGCAAACCCATGGGAAGGAAGGGAGATAAGGTGAGAGATAAAATAAATGGGAATTTTGAGGACAAGGAAGAGAAAAGAAAAGGAAAATGTGCATGGCTACAAAGCTAATTCTAGCACTGAATCAGCCAATACAAAATCTAAAATAACATAAAAAATATATTTTTCTCACATTGTGAGGTAGAAATATCCTTTGTCTCCTAAGAAATAATCAACCTTATTCATGTTATTGTGCCCTTTAAATCTATTATTATGACATAATGATCCAATAAGTGTAGAGGAACCCTAAAAATATAATGATAATTATCATATTGAAGTTCTACCATGCAAGGCATCAGGGCATCAAATGATTTGCATCTTAGATATAGAAATGTTACAAAGGGCTATAGCATATAAAATAGTACAAATTCATGTGGTATAATAGGTTGGATATTGTGATGGTGATTGTGTTCGATAGGAAGGATTAAGTGCTTCTTATAATCTTCATGCTCAACAACACCCTCAATGAATGTTGTGCAGTTGTTGATCACCTTGTGTGTACAAAGTTGAGAATAGATAAATTCACTTCTAATTATGGATGTAATCAATTATAGGCTTCAAATTATGTAGAGTAGCATTCAAATATATCCCCACAACTATTCAAAAATTGGGTAAGTAGTAGGGATGGATTTGCGTAATATTACAAATAAAGTGAAATATATTTAGCTAGATCTATGTTATGAATTGTTTTTTAGCTAGAATATATTTTTCTTGTTTTTTTAAATAATTCTCAAGACTTTCACTTGTCATCCATCACTAACTTATTTGCATGCACCTCATATTACAACTCCACTCTCATATTTTTTTAACACGTTACCCCTTTTTTAGGCTATGTACCTGCATTGTAGGTATTTTAAGGGAGAAATAGCATGATGTATAATATTCACATGTAATAGTCACTTAGCATCTCTTATTTAGTTATATAGTGAATTCGTGTAACATTCCAAACATCTCCTTTGCTTATTGAAAATAATTTCCAACATAGGCCACATGCATTACATTGATATTTCTTTCCTCATACTTACCCTACTTTGGTAGTGATTTTAGGTCATACCATTTCATCAACATGTTACTACCTAATTTCATTCAGGCTATTGCCTGATGGGGTTACTCCTTAAACTCATCAATCAAAGAACAGACTTATACTAACCCCACTAGGGGTAAAATATTTCTCCACTTAAGAAAATTTTCTTGATCTATATAAAACAATCATTTGGGTGAGCTATTTGAAACACCCATTTATGTGAGATATATATAAATCCCATTTGGATAAGCCATCTAAAACACCCATTCGATATAACTATTTAATACACTCGTTTGGGTGATCTATATAAAATACCTATTCATGTGAGCTCTTTGAAACACCTATATAGGTGAGCTATCTGAAATACCTATTTGGGTGAGCATTTATGAACCACCCTTTTGGATGAGCCTATTTCAAGGATGAGAATTCTAAAACACCCATGTGGGTGAGCATTTTTGAAACACCCATTTGGATGAGCATTTTTGAAATACCTATTTGGTGAGGATTTCTAAAATACCCGTTTGGGTGAGCATTTTAGAAACACTAGGTTGGATGAGCTATCTAAAATATCCATTTGGATAAACATACTATTCATAATACATGTTCTTCCTTTAGTTTATTTATTAATGTATCTTTTTTGAAAACCAACCTTCATCACTTAAGAAATTGTAGATTTACTAGACTATTAGGTCACCATTTAAGGACAAAAAATTGTTTTCATTGCCACAAGAAGTATCTATTACTCATAGAAAAAGTGAAATTAATAGCATACATGTAAAATATATATTACTAAAATAACTATATACAATATACATTCAACATATTCCTTGCTAATGACATTACATATGGAAACCATATAGTTACATTTAGTTATATGCATTTATTCTATTCATGAGGAATACATCAATACACCTATACATCTATTTCTCTATATTTTGGGTTGGCCATTCAAACACTTAAATTATATGCTTCTCCTATGCATTCATCCATCCCATTACAACATCCAAAAAATATGGTATTACTATTATAATCATCCTAGACATCTTCCAAGAATTTCTTGAAAGCCTTTTGGTAGTCTAGGACCAGATACCACAATAGGGAAAATTTGAACTTCTTGTTATCTAGTCCATATATTATTTTCAAAAGTTAATTTCTAGCCCTATCACCCTCATTTAGCATGGCTTCTAAATTTGAATCCAAAATCAAATCTCCTTTGCAATGACATGGTCAATTCATCAAATCTTCTAAGGCTTACCTTCAATGCCTCCTTTTCTAACTTGATGATTTCCTCTAAATATCATTATTGCCACTATTAAATTTATTCTAACATTCTTATCACACATTTTATGTCTTCTATTATGTTTTTATATATTTGAATCAATTATATGGGGTTCAAATTCTCCACCCATACCATTAATCCTTCTATCTTCTCCCATTTATAATATGCCTTCACTTGTTAAGCCTTAGTTTCCTCTACCCTTAGGTTAGATAAAAATACCCTTTAACTACACCTTTCCCATGATAGGATTATGCATCCATCCTATTACATGCTAAACCACATAATTATGAACATACAGTTCATATAATAATTCTTGGTAGCAATATGATATGGAGTAGTATGCATCATAAAATTTGCTAGATAGATCAAATTTATAGGATAGTCAAAATATTATTATACTTATCTTATATAGAATGAACTATTATTGTAGAATTAAGCAATATACCTATGCTAATAGCCTACACTCAAGAAACTTACACACCATACATACTATTGGTGTCATCTACCTCGAAGCTTCTTCTACATCTTCTCGAAGCATTATCCCTATTGATCATTTTCCTCCATTATCCATTTGTATTCCATCCACTCTTTGAAAAGTAGTTCTATTTTATTTTACTTCTCCTTATAGCAACCTAGACACTCTTATTACTTTTGCTTAAACATTATCTTATGATATTCTAAGGATATTCTTGATATCTCTACCACATTTTGTAGGTTGTCCAATAGTATTCTCCCATTTTATGTTATGATACCACATAAATATTTAATATTCACAACAATACTTTAATATTGAATTATTATTAAGAGTGTGCAAATGATAATAATTCATATTCAAATGTTGTGAACAATATGTGAATATCAAATATTTGAATAAATCAATGCAACAACAAATCCAAAAGCTACTTAGAGAGTGAAAAGTCTCTAAGCCACTCAAAGAGGGAAAAGTCTCTTAGATAATTTGAGAGGGTGAAGTCTCTTATGCATATTGAGGTGACTTAAATCTAAATTATTTGATGATCCAAAATAATAAATTATTCTTCCTATTTATATATGAAATAAAAAATAACTAACTAAATTTATGGCCTAAGATAATAATAAAAATAATTAGCAGACATGGATATATTGGGATCATTACATGGTTTTCCTCCTCAAAAAGCATTGTCCTCAAAGATAGAAAAAACTAGAAAATCCTCTAGACTTCACATAATATATTCTTTGAGAAGGTCATACCACTTGATAAGGAACTCCTGAATTTGATGAGACCAAAGGTGAGGAAATTTAGACCATAATATTACCTCAATATTAAGAGTGATTCCACATTTTTTATTTAGTTTTGGAAGAGGTAGATCTGAGGATTTAATATCCATGCAATTGAATTGGGTAAGGAATTCCTTGTGATGTGAGCTAGAAACCTTGGAGGGAGGGGGTTGGATTCCTTAAATACAAATGACTCTTCCCTTATATATCTATTTTACATATAGATTTTATACATTAATAGTAACATCATGAAGCTAGGATAGCCATTGTTCTCCCAAAATAACATATACAATTTTGAGGGTCATGGAGAAGAGATTTCCCATCCAATTATAATCTCCTATTTGGATGTTAACTTTAGTTGTTTGACCTAAAAATTGAATAGTACTTCCATTTGCACTTAAGACTTGAAATTTATCTTGATTTAATGTATTGATATACAAACCGAAGTACTTAGCTATCTTACTATAAGATACATTGATGTGTTTTCCTTTAATAAAATACATCAATAGAAAATTCACAACCACTTACAGAGGGTAAAGTATCTTATCCACTTAGAGAGGGCAAAGTCTCTTATGCATACTAAGGTGACTTAAATCTAAATTATTTGATGATCAAAACTAATAAACTATTATTCCTAATTATATATGAAATAAAAAATAACCCAACCCTAATTCTCATACCTACTCTCTTCTCTCAAAAAATATGTGGTATAACTTACATAGGATGACTCACTAGATGAGTAATTGACTTGGGTGTAACTATCACCTACCATCATCTACCCTACTAAATTTACCATCCCAAATAGTTAGGATCTTCCTATTCTCTTTTCTTACCATAATTGTGACACTTATATATACTCCTTCCATCACTATGCTCTAGGTAGTCACCCCTATTACATCTACACCCTCATACTTTTCACTTTGGGGTTCATATCTCTTTCTCTAATCTAGGCATTTAGGCCATGAACACACAAATTTTTATCCCTAATATTATTTTATTTTGTACTTTGAACTTTATTACTATAGACACCCAAATATATACATTTTGCATGATCTTCTCTATTGCTTTTGGAATTGACACTATGTATTCTTGATCATAACTTTCACACCACCCCATTTTGTACCATGGACATCTATACTATGAATACCCTCTCTTGTATTTTTTACATCCATCTCATTCACACTTTGGATCTCTACACCACTTATCTCCAATCCATTTTTTCTCGCTTCCCACTCATGCATTGCCTTATCTTTTGAAAAAACCTTTTCTATTATAGTAACTTCCACATGTTTAGTCCTTTCTATGGTTTCTCCCATGTCTATCTCATTTCATATCTCCAACACCTTAATGGATTTATTAGTTGCTTCCTATCATCATATTCCTATTGAGGAACATTACATTATTTGGTACATGTTAATATACCCCTTGGTACCTTCATGGTACAATTGTAAATATGTACTAGACTAGGAATAAGTCTATAGTCTAGATGTATGATTTATATTTCTCCTTTTATGTAAGCATCCATGTGCAGGAAATATACAAGTATCATGTGAGAGTGCAAGTGTTTATGATAGGATGTGCATGTGTCTTGCATGTAAGTGTGCAAATATGTAATGTGAGGATGTGCACAAGTGTCTAATATTAGGAGTGCATGTATAAGTGTACAAGTGTCATAGAGTCAATTTAGCATGTAAGAAGGATGTGAAGAGTCTAGTATGCAAGTGGTAAGATGATAAGCCAAAGGTCATTAAACTTTTCATATGGAGAGCAATAGTCAAGTACTTGAAGAGTCAAATTACTATGGCTATGTTATGGATATAATGCTCCATAAAAAAATCCAACAGTAATCTGAATATTTAATTGTAAATAAGAAGGAAAGTGAATAAATCTTGTATACAAATTTTGAGCTAGCATAGTTCATGAATGATTTAGGAAATTTACATTCATATTTTATTATATAATTTTATGATATTTTAGTATTATGTTGCCATTGATATACGTATTATATTTCTCATATATAATTCTACACTTCATTATTTATATTTTGACCATTAATATTGTAGTTTATTTATATTGAGACCTATGATATTTTATGGTAGTAAGTCTTAAAAATTTAATAGTGGTGTCAAGGCTACCATCTGACACTATCCATTTTTTATAGAGTTATTTTATTAACCACCATAATCAATATTTAACTCTATGTATTCTTGATAGAGTTAAATTAGATTCTATCCACTTTGAAGGTAATGAATACTTGGACCCTATTTGTAAATGTTTGACTAAGTAGAGAATGAGCGAACAAGGATTAGTCACTATGATTTAAATTATAGGTTATTTTCACTTGGTTGAAGTAAAATCAGTGAATACTAGGACTCAACTATATTGATAGAAAGAGATAACACACAAGAAATTTAGACATTGATAGATCGATAGGTAAGTCAGAATAACGTTGGATTTTTGGGGATATTTAGATTCACTCTAATATATATTTTGGATTTTCTAGATAAGAAGAAGAGAATAAATATTGATAGATTGAAATAAAATAAACTTAGTAGAAATATGGTCATTTGGGGATATTCATAGTAACCCTAACATTTATATTGTGTTCTTTAGCAAGGAGGAGAATTAAATTGGGTTCTTAGGTGCAACCTAAGATATTGCAAAATATTTTTGACATTGGTATATTGAGAATCATTGTAGACTCCTATGAGGATTGAGAAGCATCAAATATTCCTAACTATAGAGATTTTAAGTAGTAGATATCAGTAAGTGCAAAGGAAAGAAGAAGAATAAAGCATTGTAATATATCTAATATAAAGGAACATTGAAGAAATATGTTGAGATTGAATTGAACTTGACATATTTTTTAAGAAGTGTTGTTCTATAATAGAGAATTACACTATTAGAGTGTTTTCTAAAATCATAAATAAGACAACAAGCAAGGAGTATTAAAGAATAGAAAGTGTATATTTTGTGGAGCTATCATCCACATTGAAATAAGAAGTCCAACAATCATGTATTAGAAAATAGGCCTAAGATATCAAAATTATAGAATAAAAGGGCAAACAACCTATATCCAAGAATATACCTAAGGGATCAACATTCAAAAAATAATCTCAAGAAACTTGTGTTGAATAAGAAACTAGAGAAGAGGATAGTGAAGAGGCCTAAGTGACAAAAATTAAGAAAAGAATCCTAAGTAGATAGCATAGCCTAAGAAACTAGATTATTTTAGGAAGCCTAAAAGCATAATAGATAAGATGAGGCTCTAAAAACCAACATAAGAGAATATATTACATTCAAGTGGTCAAATATCAAGAGGTAAATTATTTTTCTACATAGCCTACATAAAATTCAATCATATGGAATTATATAGAAGCAAAGCAATTAGCTAAGGATACACTATAGCAGATAATAGTGCTACTTGAAATAGTAGAGTATGAATGGTATTCGATACAATAGGTCAATAATCAAGAATGTGAACACCATCAAGTCTATGTTTTCCAACATATTGAGCCACCTAAAATTGTGACGAGAAATTGTAAGTACAATAGCAGATATGTTGAGAAATCATAGACATGATTCATAGCAGAGAAGCCTAAGAATCATAGGCATGCTTCACAATTAAGAAGTCTAAGAAATCATAGACATACTTCATACGAAATAATTCTAGGAAATCATAGGTATGCTTTAAATAAAATAAGTCTAAGAAACACAAATATGTTTCACAATAGATATGTCTAAGGGAGCATACGCAAGGTTCATAGCAAGGGATATTCTAGAATTTAAATGTACAATAGCACCAAGCAATCACTTCATCATATCAAGTATTACATAGAAGCAAATGCTCCAATAATTTCATTCAATAGACATAACCCTAGGCATCATTTCAACTACTAAGTGTCAAACTGATATTTGAGGAAGACAATGCCAAATATTGCAAAGTTGAAATACCTTCTAATTTGAGCATTGCACTCAAGTTAGAGTGTATAAGGATGATACATAAGAGGTAACACCATCTATTCAAAGTATTTAAAAATGGAGGTATGTTGAACTACCTTTCACTTTATTAATTGGAGGGAGCACCAAATATTTAGATTCAAAACTTTATTATATTGCTAAGTAGGGAGATATAAGGCTTTCTACAATATTAAAATTTTGCAAATTATTCATTTTTAGAAGATTATTAAAGGTTTTTAATGTTATGGAGTGATAAGAAATAGTTTATTAATATTTTAAGGTTTGGAATTATAATATTTATTTTCAAGTCTTAAAGGTTTATGTTTTTTAATATTTGTTTTTTGAGAGTTAAAAGATTTTTAGAATTTGAATATTTTTAGATTTAAAGTTTTTGGAGTTTCTAAAAAAACAAAATTAGAATATTTTGAAATTTAAAATATTATAAATTTAAATTAGTAGGGAGTGTAGGTGAATTTTCCCATCTATATCCACTATGTGGTATAGTTATATTATGTAGATATTTTTCTAAACATGCAAAAGTCCAAGATGCAACTAGAAGAGCATCAAAATATGCCATTGTAGTAGATAAATCGGGCCAAAATATTGTAGGAATATGCAAAGTTCAAACAAGTGTGGTTGGATGTAAAATTGACCAAGGCAAAGGAAGCAAACTGCCAAATGATATTTTGATCCAAGGCATAAAACCTGAAACTGGAAGAAAATAAAAGCAAGATGAAATGAAATTTGGTTAAGTATGGAAAACTTGTTGGGCATATAAGAACTTGATAATAGTAGTAAGACAAAAAAAAGTCTACCATCTAATATTTTCTGGAATATCAAAGGTACAAGAGTTGATGCCTATCACCTAATATCTAATAGTAAAGCAATGAATATAAGACCAGTTAGATGAATCACAATGATTATGTCAACAAGTTGGCATTAAATTTTTAGCATAATATACAACAACATCAAGCATGAAAATTTCTAAGATATTGGGCTTGGTACCTAACATCAAACACTATAACTTTCCAAGCCTCCAGAGATGTTAGACTTGATAATGTGATGATGTTAGCATCGAGAGCTTAAAATTTTGACAAGCCACATGCAATGTTGTATGCATAATAAGACCAAGTGAAGGGACTCAACAACAAAGCATTATAAGAATCTTGACGTTTGAAATTATACATGAGAAAATATAGTTTCTAGAATCTTAATAGTAAAGTCTTCATCAAACACCTAACTAAGAGAAGTATAATTTAGCATCAGGAGAAAGAAGTAATGTTCAATTTTTATATATGACCAATAATAAGCAATGTTCCTTCTTAATGCTAACCTGTATAAAATTTAATTTAGAATCATCCATGTCAAAAAGTATGCATGTTTTGATCAACCACCAATAATCATCACTATAAAAATATCTCAATGGTCAAAGCCCTCGATACCACACACTTATATTTATTGAGTTGGCTATGCATAACATAAAGGACTTAACCATCACCTGATGGTGACAATCCAATGATACAATGTGTAATCTAGTCTCAAGATAAAATCTGCATCACCACATCATTAGAGCATGCCTGAGTTGGTTAAACATAGTTGTGCTAAAAGCAATGGCCACTCTCTACACTTTCCCTAAAACCTATAATATTCTCTAACAACAATAATTCTAGGATAACTAGATATATTATAAAATATCTATATATACTAGAATGCAAGACATTCTAGTGATCAACTTGTTGGCATCTACAATTGGTATAATTGAAATGATTAAAGAGTATACATATTTTGAATGAAGATTGGATTTTTGTCTGGATTTTTTTCGCATATCTCTTTGATTAACATTTATGTATGCCTTAGTGAGAGCTAATGATTTTTTGTTAAAGCTAGGAATAAATAATTTTATTATAGTTATTCTACATTTTAGATTTCTTCTTGCATTTATTTATAGTAAGAGAATGATTTAGTGAATACTTAGCATTATTCATTTTAAATTTTCTAATAGAATAAAGGACATTAGGTGTTCTATTAGATGGTTCAATCTAAGTTTGAATTGTGAGACTCTCTACAGTATGGATATTAATGTTGCCAATTATGTACCACTTTTAGCTCATCTTTCTAACCCTTTATATTTATTACTCTAGTCTACAAACCTCCATTTAGTTATATTAGCTAGACATAGAAACCATTATTTTTCGAAGACTGGCTCAAAAACCCCTAGTTTGATCCTTCCAATCTCTTGATAAACTTCTTAAGGGTGCATCTCAATGACATGGGTGGATTTTAGAATCAAGAGTATTTTTGGTATTCTCAATTGGATAATATTTCATTAATCCTATTTCAAATACCTAAATGACTCAATATTTTGGTGATAGTCTTGAACTCACTTTTGAATACTATATGTTCACCTGGAAACTTTATTGAAAGAAAAATTTAGGAGAAATGAAGACTCCATTGCAAATAATACTCATAATCAAATGGAAGAAGTGTCGAGAATCCTAGATATTACACTAAGTACCAATCATATGGCTCTACAAATATAGAATCCTTAGAATCCATGATATGACAAAATTGTATGGCCTATAATAGTTCTAGACCACTAAACCTCCTAGTCCTCTATGAAATAACACAAGTTGCACTAAATATATTGACCATTTATGATGGTAGTGAAACATCCACCTATGAGCATTGTCAATATATCTCAACATTGACCATTTTTTTCTATATTATCTCTAAATATGTCATGATAAGACTACTCACTAAATCCTTATGGGGTAAGGCATTGCAATGGTACAAATCTTTAGAAGACAAAAGCATTAGGACTTGGTTTGACCTAGTTGAACCATTAATCTTTGTATTTGATGATCTAGGGGATATATTTGCATTACTCATGCATTTTTATTATATTAAAATAGGCCCTCAAGAAGCTCTCTTATATTTTAACATCAAATTCAAATTTTTATAGGATAAAATCCCTTGGGAGATTAGGCCATCACAAGCACAAGCTTACATTTACTATGTTTGATATCTAAATTAAAAATTGACCCTCCAAATACAATACTACCAAGATAAAATATTTCCACAGGTGTTTTAGTTAGATTTAAAGGATGAAAATATGTTAATCTCAATAGGAAAAATCCCTCCCAAGTTAGATGAATTTAATTATCCATTATATTACCTTAAACATTTATAGCCACCTAGCTCACCATTGCCACATTTGGTTTATCAAATGGATGCAATAGCCTTAGTTCAATCCTCAAATGAAAAAATGCATATTGTATTAAACCCTTGGTAAATGCAAGAGATCAAAGACAACATCCATCATATTACCAGTGATATTTCTAAAATTAAAAAATTGAGGGATAATTATTATCCAAACCTTCACAAGGGTTCAACACATGATGGATATGATAATTTCCAACTACATACTACATCAGTGATGAATCATCAACCACAAGATGTTGTATCCCTCAACATGAATCAATATCATCTCTTGATAATGTAAAAATACTCTATAATTTATTTGGTTAGTCCAAATGCAATTTCATAAAAGGAAGAAATGATGGGGATGGATCATATGAGGATAGAGTAAGAAATAAATTAAATCTATAAATGCATTGTGAAAAGAAATTAGAACCAAATATATGTCATCTAAGAGTTCTATGTCAACATGGATAAAAAACAAAAGCTCGTTAGGTATTATATTACCCATTCATATTAAGAGAACAATAGGAAGACTATAAAAATATGGTAGAATTTTAGAAATGATGTTATAGAAGAGGAAAATTTGGAAGATCTTCTAGTTTTTGTAGAGGTGGATTTAGTCAAGTCATCCTTAGAAAGTTCAATGGTAGGCATCACAACTTTATTAGAATCCAAACTAGCATATGGGTAATCATCCTTGAACATAACAAAGGTTAGTCCTCCTCTGCATTATATTTCAATATGTTTGGAGTGATGGATTTTGCACAACTATTTGATAGATCAAAAGACTAAATTTTCTATCATGCTTAAGATAATATATGATGCTATGAGCCTAAAATAAACTTAAATGGAACGTCAAGTTATCCAATTAAATAAAATTCAAGTCAAATTAAGAGGAATAGATGAGAAAATATTAGTACTATTTTGAAGGATGCCATATTTAGCAACAACTCAACATATCATGGTGGTGGAGGTGCCTCCAATATTTTGCATGGTCTTACAAAGAAAATTATTGACATGAATATGTGGTCATATGGGGTGTTATGACACATATATAGTTTTTTATCTATTGATAAATTGACACAGATTCACGTTGAATACATCAAACCCTTCACACATAGACATATGAGGACTACAAGGTAAATATATCTCAAGAGATTCATAAATTGGCCAACATGAAAATTATCAATTGGGTAGAGGATGCACAAAGGTCAACTTGCAATACCTCAAATTTACCAAATTATGATCAGTTTCCATAGCTAAGATTAGAGAATAGATATGGCTTGGTAGTAAATCATAGGTTTGGGAGCAAATTCCAAAAGTTTCCAATAAATAAAGTAGAGGGTTGGATGGAGATAAATGAAGACTCTGTACTATATGGCCAATAATGAATCCTTGAATATATTAGTTTTATTCAATGCCTAATTAATAATATGGTGCCTAGGAAAGGGTGAATGAAAATGGCTTATAACACTTCACATGATCATAATAGACTCAACCACTAGTTTTATACATAACTTTTCTAGAAATTTTGAAGTCAGAGTCAAGTGAAAAATCAATATTGTTGGTCATAAATTCCAAGATGTATGCCACAAAGAGAAACATAAGTTTAGAATCATATGATCTGGTCACTATAGGTTCAAGTACAAAATATGAAGAAGCAAGCACAACCAATGTATGGGGTATACCATAATTTTATGTATATAATTTTGCTATTAAATAAAAAATTTGGAGTAGCAAAAAAATAATAACAAAGGGATATTGAGAAAGCCTTGAAATCAATAATTTAACAAAGCATATCACATGACCATGAGCTACCTCAAGAAATAAGATTTTAATAATTTGAACAAAGGGTGAATTTTTTGCAAATAAAAGGCCTATACAAAAGTGCAGATCCTTCACTTCAAACAAGAGAAAGGGTGAAGTATGGGATAGATATTAAGTGGATTGATCATATATTGCATTATTTTTTCCTTGTTATTTTATGCATGCTAATATCTAAGAAATTTCAAACTCAAAGACAAGATCAAAAAATAGGATGGCAAGAAAGAAAAGTTACTAAATGAGATGGAAACATGCAATAAAACTAATACATCCTCCCTCATGTACAAATTTTGTTCTTAAATCCTCTTCACTCCCTTACATATCTATATTCTACTAATCTACTTTCTACTTTCCATTATTGCATCCCTCCCTCCAAACCTTTTATATTATTTTTCTTCCTTCTACTTTTTGACTTTGTAACCTAATGGAAAAGATGAAAATTATTTCGTATATAATTGTAGTTATTTCTCATGACTATGATAATATATGAAGAGGACACTTTAATATCCTCATAATAAATTCAAGTACCACTAGGACAATGTCTTGGCATGTATGAGTTGAATTCATATGATACTTGACAATAAAACCTAAAAAGATAAGTATCATGATTGACATGATGTCCATGTGCTAAGGTACCAAAGAAATAAAATAAATCATGTATGATATTAATGAGATTAGCATGGTGTAAAGCTCTAATTGGATAAATAAAGTATAATTAAATGAGTCAAATGATTATTCGAGCATTTGCATCTAAGACATTTGTGCCAACACTGAAAATAGGCTACCAAATAAAAATATAGTTGTTATCAACTTCAATAAGCATCTATAAAAGAATGCATGAGGATCCAAATATGTGTAGTTCCATGATTACCTTGGGAAACCATGCACTTAGTTGAACCAAAAAATATTCGAATGAAGGAGGAAGTATACCTACACAATTTTGCAAAGAAGAAAGTTGTACGAGAAAGGAAGCTTCTAAGTATTCTAAAAATTTACCTAATATTGCTTGCATGAGTGAACATTCACCTAAAGCTATAGATTTATGCCTAAAATAATGTTCAGTTTTAGTAGAATATGCTCATAGAAATTTAATTTTCTAGGAGATGTTTTCCTTCAAGCATCTTTTCTCTCTTTCTTATTTTCTTCTATTTCCATCATTCCCTTCATATTCTTGCATGTTATTCCTATTTCTTCACATCATTCACCCCTATAGTTAAATTATTACCCTATTTTCCTAAGTACCTTTCCACCAAATTCCAAAAACAACATTCTTCACGTCACTTACCTTTCCCACCCCTTGTAGCATTCATCACCCCCTTTTCATATATCAATTCCCTTCCTTTCTAGGAAATTATTTCATTTTTAACTGTTGTAACCATAAATATTTACCAAAATCCTCACATTCAATAATTTTATCTTTAATATCTATTTCCTCATAAAATATCTATTATCCCATAGATAAGGCATCTTAGGTTCTCAAATTTACAATAAAAAATCCCTGAAAGTTGCCAATAATGTAGGTAAATTTTCTCACCTACATCCACTATGATGTATAGTTAGATGATGTAGTTTTTTTGCTAAGCATGCAAAAGTCTAGGAGGCAACTGGAAGAGCACCAAAAGATGCCATTTTAGAATATAAAGCAGACTATAATATTATAGGAATATGTAGAGAGAAAATAAGTGTGGTATGATCTAAAATTGGCTAATACAAAGGAAAAGGCACCAAGTGGACAACTTCCAGATGATATTTTGAGCCAGTGTATAAAACCTGACATCTAGCAAAAAATCAAAGTAGGATTGAATTAAATTTGGTTAAATATAGAAAACTTGTTAGGTATAAAAGAAACAGTAGCAAGACAACACATGTTTATCATACAATGTTGCTTTGAGTATTAAAGGTATAAGACCTAGTTACTATCACTTGGTATCTAAAAGTCAACAAATAAAAATAAATCCAACCAGATGAATCACAATTATTATGTTAGCATGGTGGTGCTAAATGTAGCCACAATATAAAACAACATCAGCAAGAAAATTATAAGGCATTGGGCCTGGTACCCGACATCCACCACTATAACTTGTTAGGCCTCCAAAGGTACCAAATTTATAAGGTGATGGAATTAGCATCAAGATATTAAATTTTTGGCAAGACACATGAAATATTAGAAGCATAGTAAGGCCAAATAAAATTACTCAATAACAAAGTATTGTAAGAACCAAGGACTCCTAACATTCGACATCATACATGAGAAAATATAGTTGCTAGACTCTCAAGAGTAAATTCTTCATCTAGAACATAACAAGATAAGTGAAATATGGCATGAGGATATATAAATAATACTTAGTTTTGACTTTATGAAAAGCAATGTGCCTTCCTGATGCCAACCTCTACAAAATTAAATTTAGAATCAACCAGATCAATAGGTATGCACACGTTGATCAATTTCCAAGAATCGTCACTATCAAAATAACTCAATTTAAAAAACCCTCCACATCACACACCTACCCCTATTTATCTAGTTAGGCATAATATAAAGGAGTGGACCATCACCCGATGGTTACAATCCAATGATGTAACATGCAAGCCTATCTCAACATAAAATCAACATCATCAACATTAGTAGAGCATGCTTGACGTGGTTAAATACAACTAAGTCGAATGTGATGACCATTATCCATGCCTAACCTAAAATCTATAGTATGCTCTAACAAAAATCATTATAGTATAACTAAATACACTATAAAATATAGTGGTTAACTCTTTGGCATTTAAAATTGGCATAATTTTATAGATTGAGGACTATACATCTTTTGAATGAAGATTAGATTGTTGTTTGGATTTTTCTCATATCTTTGTTGAAAATGTATGTATACCTTATTGAGTGCTAATGATTATCTCTTAAATCTAGGAACAAATAATTTTGGTATAGTTATTCTGCATTTTGGATTTCTCCCTAGATTTATCATTATAGTTCTAGAATGATTTAACAAATACTTAGAGTTCTTCATGTTAAATGTTCTAAAAGAATAAGAGATGTAAAGTGGTATATTAGGTGGTTCAAACTAAGTTTGAATTGTGAGACTCTCTATAGTATGTTTCTTGATGTTACCAATTTTATACCACTTTTAGCTCATCTTTCTAACCCTTTGCATTTCTTACTCTATTCTACAACCTCCCATTTAGATATATTAGCTAGGCATAGGAAACTGACCTTCTCTAGACATTGACTCGAAAAACCTTATTTTGAGCCTTCCAATATCTTGGCCAAAGTCTTTAGGATACATCTCATTGACATAGGTATATTTTTGAAACAATAGGGAGTTAAAATGATTTCTACATCAAAGTTTAGAAAACATAAAATTTGTAAATTTCATATTTGAGTTATTTCTTAACTTGGGAGATATAATGTTTACAAATTCAAAGGAATTGAATTGAAAAATATTGTTATTATAGAAGACAATATGAAATCCATAATCAAGAAGAAATCATTATAAGTTATAAAATTTAGCATTATAAAATTGATTGAAAAATCTAATGGTAAGCTAGATATGGTAATACAATTTATCTATAGAGAAGCTATGGATGAAAGTTTTGAGACATTTGAATACTATCTACATTCAAAGATTGTTGAAGTAATTGATAATTCAAAGAATGATATTATGATACATATTGACATAAATACTATAATGTATATGTCATTGCTTTCCCTTGAACTTAACAAATATGAAAATATAAAATAAAAGGATTTTATTGAAACTTTAAAAAATAAAGTAGAGATTGATATAATTGAAACAAGTGAATCATCTCTAAAAATAGTGTTTCATTCTACATGTAATATTGACATTCCAAGTTCATATAATTTAGAAAATTATTATGATGCTCTAAGTGAATAGTCATAAGATACAAATTATAAGAAAACTAGATCAAATAAAGCATGTTATCTAGAGCGCAAAGACAAAGAACAAGTTCAAGCTATTCACACACATGAAAAAAAAGCACATGAACCTAAAGACAAAGAAGCTTAAGAATTTAATGATCTAAATCATGAAGATACAAATACATAGAAAATAAAGAATAAGTATGAATAATAAAATAGATAAAGAATCAACAAAGCTAAATAAAATTCTTAAATATAGGTTCACAAACAATGCAAGCTTACATGAATATTGAAGATTGAATACAGAGACCAAGATTGAAGACTAAAGTCTTCAATAGCTAAATAACCTTATACAGGGGGTGTTGAGGAATATTAAATTATTTATCATATGTGAATGTACCCCCATGGTACATTTACCATAAAATTATAAATATGTAATAGATTAGGATTGATTTTACAGTCTAGATGTGTGATTTATATATCCCTTTTTATGTAAGTGTCAATGTGCAAGAAATGCACAAGTTTCATGTAATATTTAAAGTGTGTATTTAGAAAATATTCACAAGTTTCTTGTATGTAAGTGTGTAAATATATAATATGAAGATGTGCACAAGTATCTTAGTTTAGTAGTGCATATAGAAGTGTGCAAGTGTCATACAGTGAATTGTGCATGTAAGAAGAAAGTGAAGAGTCTAGTATGAAAGTGGCAAGATGATAATACAAAGGTCATGGGACTTTTCATATGGAGAGCAATAGTCAAGTACTTGAAGAGTCACATTACTATCATGACCCACCTTAGATAGACTTTGAACTTGAATAGATTTTTCTTAGCTAATATGTTTTGCTTCAAGCAACAAGTGATATGCTATGTTTTAATTTTGCAATTATAAATGATTTGTAGGAAATAAAATATTTTAAATGAAAAAATGATTAGCAATAAATGGATCATTGTTTCAAGTAAGTGTTTTTCATGAAATAATATGATGTTTCTAATAGACTATGTGTTTGTGTAAAAAAATATGGTTCTTGTGGGTGGAGACAGAGTAAGTCATCGATAAAAGGAATGCTTGGGAGAAATAATATGATGGGTTATTTGTCAAAATAATTGGGAAGCAACATGAAAGAATGCTTTACCCTTGATGATGATGTTTTTCATTAAAATTTTCACATGATAAATAAATTCCAGTCTTGTGATTTCTTGTGTGATTTTTTGATATTTACCTTATGATTGCATTGTTAGGGATATGCTATTGGATATATGTATTATATGCATGATTTCTTTGTCTTCCCTAAAAGGAATAAATATTTATAAATATCTATTTTTATATGGTACTACCACCATGGAAATGAATGATGTGTATGTGAAATTTAATAGTTAGCATTAACTAAGCAAAGTGTACCTATGGAAATTGCTTGCACATTGGACTCGAATGTTAAATGAACCCACCATAGAAGGACATGGGATTTATTAAAAATTATCATTTTAGGACCACTTGGAAAAGAGGCTCCAAGATACTAATAAGGAGGTTGAAATACATGCTCTTGTGGTGAGAGAGTAGGGGGTATTCAGGAAGAGAAGGGAGAACGAACAGAGAGCAAAAAAAATAACATTTGGATGGAAAGAGGAAGAATGCAAAGTGTACCTATGGAAATGAATGATGTGTATGTGAAATTTAATAGTTAGCATTAACTGAGCAAAGTGTACCTATGGAAATCACTTGCACATTGGACTCAAATGTTAAATGAACCCATCATAGAAGGACATGGGATTTATTAAAAATTATCAATTTAGGACCACTTGTAAAAGAGGCTCCAAGATACTGATAAGGAGGTTGAAATACATTCTCTTATGGTGAGAGAGTAGGGGGTATTCAGGAAGAGAAGGGAGAATGAACAGAGAGCAGAAAAAAATAACCTTTGGATGGAAAGAGGAAGAATGCAAAGGAACAACACTGTGTGGAGTTGTTAACTAGAATGTGATTGATAGGTAAGTGGATATGTGATATTGTCTTATATTTCGTTATGTGAAAATGTTCTTTTTTGTGTGATTTCTTCAAAACAATAATTCTCTATGTGAAAACCGTAGTGTAGTTTGACTACTATAGGAATTATTTAAGTACATATTACTTGGTGTTGAGTTAATCAAGTTTTTCTACAAGTAAACTTAGGCTATCTAGGGGTGTCTTGGTTGAATGTATCATATTTCTTTGTATGATTTTTATGGTTGTATATTGATTTATTGACATCTAGAAATATAAGTTAATTATATGGATAGCATGATATATGATTAAACTCATTGGTAGCCATATGAAACATGGGTAATGCTAATAAAAATTAGATTTGAAATATAAAATATGTATTTGCCATATCTTCTATTCATTTTTATTAAAGTAGTATTTCACTACATATGGACTGATTGTGATGCTTCGTTAAAGTGTGTGTTTACATATTATATATAATTTTTGATTTATGAATAGTTGAACAAGGAAATAAACGTGAGTTCTACTAAGATAATCTATGGATTTTTTCGTTATTGATAAAAATTCATTAAAAGTGGTTTTTGAAAGGGGCCCCAAACCTTTACACACAAGGTCAAAAAACTAATAAAATGGCCAAAGGGTAGGTCTTTTTGAAAGAAATAATAAAATCCCACCCAAAGTAGGAAATCTAAAAAAATCCCACCCAACATGAAATTTAAAAAATCTTGCCCAAAGTAGGAGATTGAAAACATCCCACCCAGGTAGGAAAATTACAATTTAAAAATCCTGCCCAAAAGGAAAACCAGAAACTAGAATCTCACAAAGAAGAAACCAAAATCAAAGCCATCTGGAAAGAAAATCCACTCTAGGAGGGGCAGATGAACTAAATAAAATTGCTATTCAAACTAGGATGGGTCATCCCACCCAAGTAGAGCCAGGATTACCATGATAAAATAGAAAAAACTAGAATCCCACCTAGGAAAACAATAAAACACTACAAGAAAGTAGGAATAGCTAAAAAATAAAACAAGGATCCTACCCAGGGATGACCTGGGAAGGTAGTCCAAGAAGCATCATCCCACATAGACCTTGGAAAATAGATCAACAAGTCTGAGGATCTCCATAATACCTGATATCTCCTTGCATGCAAGGTTGAACTACGTGAATATCGTGAAGAACATAATCTTATACTAAGAGGGGGGTGAATAGTATAAGACAACCTTTTACTTTTCTTTCAAATCAATATTATGCAATGTATAGATAGGAATATCAATAGTAGTAATAAAAGCAATGCATAAATCACCACACACAATAGAGACACCACAATTTACGTGGTTCACCTAATGTGGGTTACTCCATAGAGAAAATATTCACTAAATTTTTCTCAATCAATGTCTTGGGTAATCCTTTCTCTATTACAATATTTATGTACCTCTATCCAAACGAGATACCAATCCCCTAAATTAAGTTCATGGATATCTATACATATGAGAACTCCTTCTCCTTTACTGTTGTTGGTGATCCTCTAGAAGACTACTACTTCCACTACATAGCTTGTGGATCTCTCTCCACTGAAGACTCTTGTCCCCACTCAGAAAGACCTATCCTCACTAACCTGGCTAATGGATATCTATCCAATGGAGACAACTATCCTCTTTGCTCTATCACCTCCAAAGCTCTATCTCAGATCTATATTAAACTCAGTCCTTCGGTCTAGCACAAATTTTCTTAACAAGTCCACTCAAAACTTGCTCAAATTTGCTCAAAAAGTCCACTCAAAACTTGCTCAAATATGCTCAACAAGTCCACTTAAAACTTGTTCAAATATGCTCAAAAAGCTCACTCAGAACTTGCTCAAATATGCTCAACAAGCTTACTCAAAACTTGCTCAAATATGCTCCACAAGCTCACTTAGAACTTTTCCAAATCTACACAACAAGCTCACTCATAACATGTATAAATATTCTCAACAAGCTCACTCAGAACTTGTCCAAATATTCTCAACAAGCTCAATCATAACTTGTCAAAATATGCTCAACAAACTCACTCAGAACTTGTCCAAATATTCTCAACAAGTCCACTCAGAACTTGTCCAATATCATAGAAACATAAAGAGAATTTTTAGAGACTCAATATGTTCTATACTAGTCACAATGCTCAATTAATTTCAATTACTCTCTTATAAAAATAAGGACAATTGTTAGAGACACAATATGCTTAAATTTCAATATTATGCTCAATCACTTTCTCAACTCAATTCATAATATATAATAGTTTGTTTTATGGAACTTGAACAATCACTTCACACATCCACTTGACTAGGTTCAATCAACTCTACTCAACCAATCACTCAATGAAACACTCCTTTCTCACAAACCCTAGTCCAAGCATATAAACACCAAATCAAAAGGTTTCAACAATTCTCAACAACTAATCTCTCATAACAATGATACTCATATTCTTTTCAAATCCTAGTTCAAGTTATTCATACAACAAATGGCTTCAACAATAATTCTAATCAAACAAGGTTTTAAAAACAACTATTTTTTTGAGAAAACCTTGAATAATTTACTCAAACACTCTCTAAAATGAAACCCTAATCAAGTCCTTTTCACTCCAAACTTATTTTCCATAAAACCAATCAATCAACTCAACTTATGGAATAATGTGCTCATACATTTTTATTGATGATGAAGAGATCTCATAAATCTGTTACAACCACAAACACTTCTATGCCAAACTCAAAGAGGTTAGAAGATAAATATTTCTCACAATATAATGTAAATACTCAATTACACCTTATCACTCCACCTCTCAAAAACAACCATCAACATACATAAAATATTTATCCAATAACACCTTATAAACTCCCAACTAAAATAAACTTAACATCTACCAAAAATTTAACTCAAACCTATTTAACTTAATTTAATGGCAAGAGAAACTTTGATAAAAATCAAATTAAATTTATTTATAATTCCAATGATATAAATCACTCATCAATAAAACAACCTCTCATTAACCCTTATTACTCCACAATAATATTAATCAATTATCATATCAACAACTTTTCACAGACTCTTATTACTCCACAATAATATAAATCAAACACACAACTTTTCACAAACCCTTATTAATCTACATTATCCTTGAGACAAGCCTTAGGAAAATAATAAATTAATTATCAAAAATTATCTTTACCTCTTAGTGGGTTTCGAACCCACAATATCTGCCTTCGCAAGCGCTCTAGAGGTGACTTTGACCTTCACGCACGCTAGATGCATGGTTAAGAGCTTAGATGCTCTTTGTCCCCTTTATCCTCGGCTATCATACAAAAATAAGACGTGTACAAAAGGAACTTCCCTTGGCACTCAAGACACACACCACTCCATGCGAATCGATCACGGGTTTCTCAACTCCCAATGCCTTTGGAAAACGTGCACTACTAATGGACCACTATGTTCTTTACATTTCAATCAATCTGCTCTCTCCCTTATCTCTTTTACCTAGTGCTAAAGACAAGTGAAATTATTTTCTTCTTCCTCAATGAATAACAATGCATGAAAATGTTTCACTTTGTCGCATGAAATAATAATGTCGAGGGGTAAGTTTTGAATGCCTCTTTGGCATTAATTTATACATGAAAATACTTTTTATTTTCTTAGACATCGGTGCTCCCACTTTTGATGACGTTGGTTCTCCCACCTTTATAATTTATAAATTATTTAAATTCTTAGGAATTTAAATTTTATAAATTATATTTATAAACTTTAGCTTTAAAGAGATTAAAGCCTTCCTTGGGTTTAAAGTTAAACCTTTAACTTGTAAAATATTCTGCCATCGTGGGTCTTTTAAAATCTTAACTGCCATATCAAAGTGTGAGGAGACTTTTATATACTCATAATTATTTTAATAAAATCATTTAATCTTCCACCATGGGTTTACCATAAAACCTCATAAAATACTATTTTTCCAACTTTCTCTTCAACTCTTTGCATTGTTACTGATGCTATTGATGGTGTGCTCCATGGTATTAATGACATATTTTCACCTTGACATCAATGAAAACTAAATAATCTCAAAATGTCCAACAATTTCCCCCATTGTCATTTATGGCAACCCAATTTTCTTTTACTAAAAATTTGACATTTCCTTTGTTCTGCTCCCCCTGGGACATTGCTCCCCTTGGCTCAATGCTCTCTCAAATATCAAATATCTCCTCCTTACTCAAATATATCCCCATTTGACATCAATGGAAAAGGGTCACCTTTGGGTCTTGGTACTAAGAATGAGCCTCTTAGCTTAGACCCTACCCCATCTTCTATTGAGGTGGTTAGTTTTGGGGTGGGAGTATTTCTACTCCCAGAAAGCACTATTCTTTACCTTTATCCTCTTTTCTTCTTATCTAAATTTTTTGATTCTTTTGACTATTTCTATCCATGTCCATGTTCCTATTCATGTCTATATTCCTATCCATGTTCATGTTCATGTTCCTATTCATATTTGTGTTCCTATTCATGTTCTTATTCATATCCATGTTTTTGTTCCTATTCCTATTCTTGTTCATATCCATGTTCTTGTTCTTGTTCCTGTTCCTATTCTTATTCATATTCACATTCTTGTTCCTGTTCATACCTATTTCTGGAATGTCTGCTCTACACCACTTTGTTGTGTGACCATAATTGTTGCACTTATAACACTTAACATTATTATTCCTTGGAGGTTCAAATGTCTTAGTATTTCTCCTAGCGAAGCCATATCCTTTTTTGTCATGAATCCTAAAATTCATTACCTTGTGATCAAACTGATTACATGAGTAACAATACCCATGGAAAGGTTATCTGTTCCCATATTCATGTCTTTCATGTGTCCTGTATTATGAAGCTATGTGCCCAAACTTGTGACATGAAAAACATCTTCCATTGAAGTTTCCTTGTCTTGCCCTCATTGATCTCTTAGTCTCTCTTGACCTATTATGATTGTTGTTCCATCTATATCTTCTTTGTGCATTGTTCCTATTTTTGTTGAACTCTATATTGTCCAACTCATCCTTAGATGTCTCACTTTATTTTACACTGTCTTCTTCTGAAGTATCTTCATCTGAAGTTTCTTCTCCTACAAAACTTGAAGTTGAATCTCCTTCCCATTGCTTTTGATTTTGTTCAAATCCAAGACCTGTCTTGTTTGATGCAGTATTTTGTGTCTTTATGAACTTATCCAAGTTATTTGAGATATTTTTAAATCCTTTCATATTGACCTTGGATTCTTCTAAATCTTCTCTCAGTAGTGCCACTTCTTGTGCTAAATTTTCACATTCTAAGATATTTTCTTCCAACTTATCCTTGAACCTTTTTGTCTTAGCCTTTGATTTTTCTAAATCCTCTATAAGCAATCTTCTTTCTTCATCACATTATTGAAACTGAATTTCAAGTTTAGAGTGTTGCTTTCTTACTTTATTTACCATGTCAAAGGCATAAATAAGTTCTCCCTTGAGATCATAACCATCATTTTCTAAATATTCCTCTATTTGTTTACCTTTGTCCACATATTTATTTTCTATGGACTTGTCTTCTATAGGATCACTTACTTCTTCTTATAATGCCATTAGAATATTTTCATATTGTACTTCAAGTGCATTCTCATATTCATCATCATTGAAACTATAACCATCCCTTGTACAATCATCTTCAAGATGTCCAAATTTACCACATCTAAAACACTTGAGAATTACCGGAGTCCTTTTATTAACTTGCTATTTTTATTCAATCATAAAAAGAACTTCATTTCTATCATTGTATGAAAAACTAGCATCACTAACACTTGAGTGCTTACTTGCCTTATCTGCATAGTAGCTTCTCTTTTATCTATGGAAGAACTTATTTCCTTGTCTTCTTTGTGCATCCTTGATTTTATTCTGGTGCCTATATATTTTTTATTCCCTATACCTGTGATCCTATTTTTCTTCATAATTGTTGTTCTTTGGTTCTTGAAAATTTATTGCAAAATGTCCAAAATTTCCACAATTGAAATACTTAATAGATCTTAGATATATAGATCTTATAGAGTCTTTATCTCTTCTACCATAATTAGCTTCTTCATCACTGTATGACTCATTGCTTGATTCTAACTTCTTACACTTTGTCTTCTTGATTGCTTTGAAGGTTGCTTCCTTCTGGGTAATAGGATATTTGTTCTTATCTCAAATACTATGAGCATACCTAGAAACATATCTCTTGTCAAGTATCACCATCTATTGACACTTCTATAGAAAAACCTTTTCATTGAATCTCTTAGGAAGAGTTCTTAATACTTTATCACAAACATTTGATTCATCAATATTCATTCCAAGTCCTTACATGGCATTAAAAACTTCATCAATTTGAAGTAGGTAAGAACTAATGTTTTCCTCATCCTTCATTATTAATTCTTCAAATTGTCCTTTGATATTTTGCATCTTTGCTTTCTTGACACTTTTATCTCCTTCATAAATATTTTACAATTTATCCCATATTTATTTCACAGTTTTACAATGCATAACTTTCATAGAATTTGTTCTATGCAAACCTCTCAAAAGTTCATTCATTTATTTTGAATTGTAATGTTGTATGAGCTTACCTTCCTTATCTGTAGGAGGATTAATTAACTGATCGTATCCAAATTCAACTACTTCCCAAACTTTATTGCCAAGTGCCATCAGGTAGATCTTCATCATAATACTCCAATATATATAGTCACTTCCATCAAATATTGGTGTTGGATTATTTGAGGACACCTCCTTAGGATACATTGTATTATTGTTATATTTTCCTTCAAGTTGTTAAAATCTTATGAAGGAACCTGCTCTGATACCAATTGAAGAACACAAGCTTATACTAAGAGGGGGTGAATAGTATAAGATTATTTTTTAATTTTCTTTCAAATAAATATTATGCAATGTATATATAGCAATATAAAAAATAGTAATCAAAGCAATACATAAATCACCACACACAATAGAGACACCATAATTTACGTGGTTCACCCAATGTGGGCTACTCCACGGAGAAAATCTTTCACTAAAATTTTCTCAATCAATATCTTGGGAATCCTTTCCATATTACAATGTTTATGGACCTTTTTCCAAAGGAGATACCAATCCCTTAAATCAAGTTTATGGATATCTATACATAGGAGAAATCCTTCTCCTTTGCTCTAGTTGGTGATCCTCTAGAAGACTATTGCCTCCACTGCAGTGGTTGTGGATCTCTCTCCACTAAAGACTCTTGTCCCCACTCAGAAGATTTGTCCTCACTATCCTGGATTATGGATCTCTATCCACTGGAAATAATTGTCCTATTTTATCTGTCACCTCCAAAGCTCTATCTCAAATATACACTAAAATCAATCCTTCGATCTAGAAAAAAGCTTATCAACAAGTCCACTCAGAACTTGCTCAAATATGCTCAACAATTCCACTTAGAACTTGCTTAAATTTGGTCAACAAGTCCACTCAGAACTTTCTCAAATTTTCTCAATAATCTCACTCAAAACTTGCTCAAATATGCTCAACAATCTCACTTAGAACTTGCTCAAATATTCTCAACAAGCTCACTTAGAACTTGTCCAAATCTACTCAATAAGATCACTCAAAAATTGTCCAAATCAGCTCAACAAGCTCACTCAGAACTTGTCCAAATCTTCTCAACAAGCTCACTCAGAACTTGTCCAAATATTCTCAATAAGCTCACTCAAAACTTATTCAAATTTGCTCAACAAATCCACTCACAACTTATCCAATCTCATAGAAACATAAATATAATTATTAGAGACTCAATATGTTCTATACTAATCACGTTGCTCAATTACTTTCAATCACTCTCTTATAAACATAAGGAAAATTGTTAGAGACTCAATATGCTTCAATTTCAACTCAATGCTCAATCACTTTCTCAACTCAATTTAGAATATAGAATAGTTTGTTTTATGGAACTTGAACAATCACTTCACACATCCACTTGACTAGGTTCAATCAACTCTACTCAACCAATCACTCAATGAAACACTCCTTTATCACAAACCCTATTCCAAGCATATAAACACCAACTCAAAATGTTTCAACAATGTGCAACAACTAATATCTCATAACAATGATACTCATATTCTTTTCAAACCCTAGTTCAATTTATTCACACAACAAATGGCTTCAACAAAAATGCTAATAAAAAAAATTTTTAACAACTCTTTATTCTAGAAAACCTTGAAGCATTTACTCAAACACAAAAAGTGTCATGATTTCATGACATGTCGTATTTTCACGACTAAAATAGGAGAGAGAAAGTAAGTTTGAAAAGTGTCATGATATTGTGACATGTCACATTTTCGTGACAAAAGAAAGAGAGGAAGCGTATGGAAGCAGAACTGTCGTGATTTCATGACAAAAGTAGAGAAGAAGACTTCAAAGGTAGAAGTGTCACGATTTCATGAAAAAAGCAAAGAAGCTAAGTACGAAAGTAGAAGTGTTGTGATTTTGTGATAAAAACTAAGTTGAATACTACGGAGGTAGAAGTGTCGTGATATCGCGACAAAAGCAAATTCAAAGTCTATAGAAGTAGAAGTGTTGCGATATTGCGACAAAAGCAAAGACGAAGTATACGGAGGCAAAAATGTCATGATGTCACGACAAAAGAAAAGATGAAGTCTACAAAGGAAAAAATTTCATGATATCATGACAAAATAATAGAGAAAGCGTACGGAGGTGAAAGTGTCACGATATCGCGACATGTATTTTCGTGGCAATAGCAACAAAAGAAGCTACAGAGGCAGAAATGTCATGATTTTGTGATAGGTCGTAAATGCGCAAGTCAAGAAGGAGAACCCGACTGAAATGAGAAGTATGATAGTGGACCAACATCACTACGGAATTTACAGGGGTAGTTATAGAGTGATTTCATACTGCTAAAATACAAAGAGTGATCAAAAGTCAGTATGGCGGTTACAGGGTCTGTCCATAATGAAATCATCAAACGATGGATAAACCAAAAATTTTCTTGAGTTGAAGCCGATGAAGACTGATGATAATCGACTAAAATTAGGGTTTATAGTTGTTATGAAATTTGACTAATATAAGGATTTACAGCCAACTAAGATTAGGGTTTTCATCATAAAAAATATTGTTATAAAAGGAGGGTTGTTTGGAGAATTAAAAGAGAGCATCGAAGGTGTGTGAAATACGATTGTTGTGCATAGAGAGAAAGTCATGTTGAATCATGCTAAGTGTGAAATTCACAAAGAGAGCAGAGTGCACAAAAGGGAGAAGATGATCATGAAGTTCTACTGTAACAAAGTAGAGTGTGCGAAGTGATTGCACAGAGAGAGTAGAGTGCACAAAGAACGCAAAGGTGAAGAAGACCAGTCAGGGTCTTGCAAAAGCAAATATAAATAAGGGGTTGGTGCTCCTTTCTATTGGTGTAGATAAATAAGGTGTTGGTGCTTCTTTCTATTGGTGCAAATAAATAATGAGTTGGTGCTCCTTTCTGTTGGTGCAGATAAATAATGGGTTGGTGCTCCTTTCTATTGGTGCAGATAAATAAGGGGTTGGTGCTCCTTTCTGTTGGTGTAGATAAATAAGGGTTTGGTGCTCCTTACAGTGGGTGATGGTAAATTGATTGTAAAGTTGGTTCTTTGCAAATGCTAGATTTGGATGGTAGTCCAAGCAGTCAATTTTTGAGGAGTAGCCACATTGGTGAACCTCGTTAAATCTTGTGTTGTGTGATGCTCTTTTGTTATACTTGTTGTATCTAGTAATTAGTTTTAATTATTGTGGTATTAAGAGCTATAAATTTAAGTTTAAATAGCTACACTGATTCATGCCCCCCACCTCTCAATTTCATTGTAAGACTATTAATTGGTATCAGAGCTAAGTTCCTGTACAAGCTTAACCAGCTAGGGTGATCTTGGAAGTAACACAATGGCAGGTGGTGAAGGCTTCTCATCAAACAAATCACCATTGTTTGACAGATCTAATTATGCATTCTAAATAATCAGGATGCAAACATATCTCTATGCTTTGGGATACGAAATCTAGGATTCATTAGTTAATAGAATCATTAATGCGATCAGAGGACTCGACAAGGATATCGAAGACTCTATCGTCGTGAAAAAGGTATTAAGATCTCTTCCTCAAAGGTTTGATTCTAAAGTCTCAGTGATAGAAGAAGCTAAAAATCTAAATTATTTTAGTATAGATGATATGTATGGTTCTTTGACTGCATATGAGATGAGGATAGGAAGATCTAAACCCATAGATAGAGAAGTGGCTTTTAAAGCCCTTAAAAATAAAAATGTAAAACAAGAGTCCGAGGAAGAAGAGACATCAAATGAAATGGAAGCAAACTTTGTTAGAAAACTAAAAGAGGGAAAAGGAAAATACAGAGGAAATCTACCATTTAAATATTTCAACTGTGGAGGCATTGGGAATTTTGTGACTAAATGTCCATTTAATGAGAAGAACAAAAATGATGAAGGATCGCACCAAGAAAGAAGTGATTGGAAAAAGAAAATGAATTTCAGAAAAGGCAACTTCAAGAAGAAAAGTTTCATCTCCAGGAATGCTAGTTCATCAGAAGACAGCTCCGATGAGGATTATGAAGAGGAAATAGGTGAAGCTATTTTCATGGCATTTGAAGAAGTAAAATCAAAAAAGGAAGAAGAAGTGAACTCTGAAGTATGTGATGAAATCCCTGAGGCTAAAGTAGATCTAGAAGGTGAGTTGATCTCTACACTTGAAGAGTGTAAAATAGAGAGGAAAAAGAATAAGAAAATTTCAAAAAATATTGAGGATGCAAAAAAAATCATAACCAGTCTGAAAGTACAGACAGAAGAATACAAGAAAATATCTAAAGATCTTGAAGTACAAATTACCATGAAAATAGATTATTGCTACAAACTAGAAGAAGAGAATGTTGGTTTACGAACGTAGATAGAAGATATGAATCACAAAATTAGTTGCTATCATAAACGTGAAGAAATTTCTATGAAGCTGGATAATATTATAAATGACCAAAGGCCTACAAGCATCAAATTTGGTCTGGGTTTTGTCGAAGGAGAATCATCAAATGGATCAAAGGCCAGAAATGTAGAATCCATAAAGAATGAAGATAAGAAATAGGTTGATCAAGGAAAAATGTCTCATGCAAAAGAAAGCAATAATGTCAGGCATGAAATGACAATTGACAATGATGGATTCACCAATGTCACACATTAAAGAAGAAGAAGACCTATGGCTCCTATGGCAACATGGCAAAGGCCATCACCCAGGTTCAATTATCCCTTTTTTGGTTTCTATTTTAAATGCAATGGCTATGGACATAAAATATCAGACTGCAAATATAATGCAAGACCAAGGAATTTCACCAATAGAAATGCTTTTTCTCCTTTGATGAATTATACAGTAGAATGTTATAACTTTCATAATTTTGGGCACATTGCAAGAAATTGTAGAAGTACATTTGCATAAAATCAGTTTTAGGGAAGAAAATTTCAACCAAATAGGATGAGACAAAATAGAAAACTTCCCAAAAAACATGCACAAGCTATTGATAAGGGAAAGGCAAAACAAGAGCCCAAAACTACTATCAAAATGGAGTGGAAAGAAAAAGAGTGACTTAAGGAAGAAAATGAATCCTTAATCATAAAAACAACATTTAAAGCATAGAATAAATATGTACCATGGATACTTGATAGTGGATGCTCCAGTCATATGATAGGTGACAAACAAAAATTTGAAAAGTTATAGAAATATGAAGGTGGTTCAGTAAAGTTTAGAAATAATGATGGAGCTAAGATAGTTTGCAAAGGTTCAGTTAAAATTAGTGACGGAAAAATTAAGTCATAACAAGTCTTGTTTGTGGATGGTTTGAAACATAACTTGTTGAGCGTAAGTCAGATTTGTGATAAAGGTCATGAAGTAGTTTTTATGAAGCAAGGTTGTGAAGTCAGAAAAACAAATAGTGGAAAATTGATAGCAACTAGATCAAGGACATCTGGCAACCTGTACACGCTCTCAGAGACTTCAGAAGGAGCTTGTTTTATTGGAAAGGAAGAAGAAAATTGGTTGTGGCACAAGAGACTCTATCATATCAGTTTTGATAATCTAGTAAAAATCAACTCAAAAATGACAGTGAGAGATATTCCCACCATCAGCAAACCTGCAAACAACATTTGTGCTTCATGCCAAAAGGGGAAGCAAACTAGAGTCACATTCAAAACAAAAGAGTACTACACAAGCAAACCTTTGGAACTAATACACACCGATTTATGTGGACCCGTGATAACACAAAGCATAAATGGTGACAAATATTTTATGTTGTGCATTGATGACTATTCCATTATGACATGAATGTTTTTCTTGAAGCATAAATCATAAGCTTTTGAAATGTTCAAGACTTTCAAAAACCAAGTTGAGAATGAAACAGGAAAGAGGATCAAATGTTTAAGATTATATAGATGAGGAGAATTCATTTTAGAGGAGTTTACATAGTACTATGAAAAATATGGTATTAGGAGACATTTTTCAGCAGCCAGGACACCTCAGCAGAATGGAGTGGTAGAAAGAAAGAACAAGATAGTGTAGGAAATGGCACGGACTATGTTGGCTGAAAGCAGAGTAGCAGACAGATTTTGGAAAGAAGCAGTCCATACTGTGGTGTATATCCAAAATAGGTACATGTTGAGAACACATGAAAGCAAAACTCCTTATGAGTTGTGGTTCGGTAAAAGGGCAATAGCAAAATACCTCAAAGTTTTTTGCAGCAAGTGCTACATCAAAAGAACTAAATATAATCTTGGTAAGTTTGAAGATAGAGCGGATGAAGGTATTTTTGTTGGTTATTCATCAAAAAACAAAGCTTACAAATGCTACAACAAGAGGCTAAAGAAAATTGTGGACAGTGTCGATGTTAAATTTGATGAAGGTAGAGAATGAGTAATTAGCTATGAAAAGAACTACCCAATTTATGAAGAGGTTATTGAAGGAGATGAGGAAAATGAAATGGAAAAGATACAAAAAATTGACTCAGATGATTTAATTTGTGATTCATAAGTGGAAGAAAATAAGAAATTCAAAACAGGCAGCTGGCAAAAAAATCATCCTAGAGAGCAAATAATTGGAGACCCCAAAGTTGGTGTTTAGACAAGAAGAAGAGTAGTAAGTAACTACTCTCTATTATCCAGCATTGAGCCCAAAAATGTTGTTGACGCAAGCAAATATGAAAGTTGGATGAAGGAAATAAATGCAAAATTAGATCAGATCAAAAAAACCAAAACTTGGGAGTTAGGACCTAGACCTGCAAATAAAAATATAATCGAGACTAAATGGATTTTTCAAAAAAAATTGAATGAAGACGGACAGGTAGTTAGAAATAAAGCAAGATTGGTATGTAAGGGTTATGCACAAGTTGAAGGCATTGACTTTGAGGAAACTTTTGCACTAGTAGCTAGACTAGAGGCAATTAGAATGTCTCTGGCTTTAGCAGTCTACAAGAATTTCAAAGTTTATCAAATGGCTGTGAAATCGGTGTTTTTGAATGGGAAACTTGAAGAAGAGGTTTATATTGAGCAACCAAATGGTTTCCAACTTGGTGATGATCCCAACTTGGTTTGCAAGTTGAAGAAATAATTATATGGCTTAAAACAGGCACCCCGAGCATGGTATGCAAGGCTAGACAACTATCTCACTCAACAAGGGTTTAAGAAAGGTATGGTGGATAGTAATTTGTATGTCAAAACAAAAAATGGGCATCTTATTGTTCTTGTTGTATACGTAGATGATATCATATTTGGCAGTAGCAAAGATGAGTCGTGTAAATATTTAGCAAATAAGATGCAAAAAGAATTTGAAATGTCAATGATTGGTGAACTTTCGTATTTCCTCAGGTTGCAAGTTAATCAAAATAAGAAGGGCATATTTATTTCTCAAGTTAAATATGTGAAAGAGATGTTAAAAAAGTTAACAATGGAGGATTTTAAGCTAGTTAGCACTCCCATGACGATAGGTTGCAAGTTGAGCAAGGATGACAAATCTCCACCTATTTATCAAACCATGTAAAGATCTATGATTGGGAGCTTACTATACCTGATAGCTACCAGACCAGATATTTTGCAGGCAGTATGCATGGTAGCACAATTTCAGGCTAATCCCAAGGAGACTCATGTGACAGCAGTGAAGAGGATTCTTTGGTACCTCAAGAGTACTATGGCTTATGGGTTATGGTATCTGAAAGGTGAAGACTTCACCCTTATTTCATATTCAGATGCAAATTGGGTAGGAGGTGTCAATGATAGAAAGAGTACCAGTGGAGGTGCATTCTATCTTAGAGATAGATTTGTCACATGGCACAGTAAGAAATAAGAGTTTGTTTCTTTATCGACAGCAGAGGTAGAATATATTGCAATGACAACATGTTGTACGCAGGTATTGTGGATGAAACAAACCCTAAAATATCTTGGTATTAGCTTTAGTAAGCCAATATCAGTTAAGTGTGATAACACCAGTGCCATTAACATCTCCACAAATCTGGTTATGCATTCACGCACAAAACACATTGCTATCAGGTATCACTTTTTGAAGGAGAAAGTTGCAGAAGGTGAGGTTAAGTTGGATTTTGTTCCAACTACAGAGCAAGTAGCGGATATATTCACAAAACCATTGCCCAAGCAAGTAGCAGATATCTTCACAAAACCATTTCCCAAGCAAGTTTTTGAGTACCTTCGCAATAAATTGGGAGTGGTCACACTTCCCAAGAATTGACTAGCTACAGGGATCACATTCTCAGTGGGAGCATTTAAGTATTTGATTATATTTTTGCTCATGTACATGATTTTTGCTAAGTGTAATAAATTTTGCCTAAGAATGTTGTGCATGGACTCAGGGGGAGTCTACAGTAGCCCTTTGGTATTATCGTCAAAGGGGGAGAAGAGTTATAGGAAATTGCACATGTGTTGCCAAAAATTCTAGAGGGGGAGATTGTTGAGCAAGGTGCAGCAACAGTATTGTCATTGTTGTCAACATAGTCAGATATATCTATTGATGCAATGGACAGGAAATTCAAAAGCTATTTAGATGCAGAAGACAGGAGTTCAAAGGTTATTCAGAGTATGTACAGTGATTTTCCAAGAAGACCGAAGAGGCCCATATGCAAAAGATCTAAAAAAAAAAAATACAAGTAAGAAAAGTATCGCGATATCGCGACATATACAGCAGGCAAGAAAAACTGTCATGATTTCATGACATGTTGGAAGAGAGAGAAAAATTAGGAAAAATTGTCACGATTTCACGACATGTTGGAAGAGAGAAAAAGAAAGAAAAATTGTCACGATTTTGTGACATGTTGGAAGAGAAAAAGGCAAGTGGAAAAATTGTCATGATTTCATGACATGTTGGAAGAGAAAGAGAAAGTAGGAAAAAGTGTCACGATTTTGCGACAAGTTCGAAGAAAGAGAACAAGTAAGAAAAGTGTCGTGATTTCGCGACATGTCACATTTTCACGACTAAAATAGGAGAGAGAAAGTAAGTTTGAAAAGTGTCGTGATATCGTGACATGTCATATTTTCATGACAAAAGAAAGAGAGGAAGCATACGGAAGCAGAACTATCACGATTTCACGAAAAAAGCAAAGAAGAAGACTTCAAAGGCAAAAGTGTCACAATTTCACAACAAAAGCAAAGAAGCTAAGTACGAAAGCAGAAGTGTCATTATTTCATGACAAAAGCTAAGTTGAATACTACGGAGGTAGAAGTGTCGCGATATCACGATAAAAGCAAAGTCAAAGTCTATAGAAGTAGAAGTGTCACGATATCATGACAAAAGCAAAGAAAAAGTATACGGAGGCAGAAATGGTGTGATATCACGACAAAAGAAAAGACAAAGTCTACAGAGGTAGAAATGTTGTGATATCATGACAAAAGAATAGAGAAAGCGCATGAAGATGAAAGTGTCACGATATCGCAACATGTATTTTCACGGCAACAACAACAAAAGAAGCTACAAAGGCAGAAATGTTGCAATTTTGTGACAGGTCGTAAATGCGCAAGTCAAGAAGGACAACCTGACTGAAATGAGAAGTATGACAGTGGACCGACATCACTACGGCATTTACAGGGGTAGTTACAGAGTGATTTCATACTACTAAAATACAAAGAGTGATCAAAAGTCAGTATGGCGATTATAGGGTCTTTCCAGAATGAAATCATCAAGCGATGGATAAACCGAACATCTTCTTGAGTTGAAGCCGAAAAAGACCGATGACAGCCGACTAAAATTAGGGTTTATAGTTGTTATGAAAGTCGACTAAAATTAGGATTTACAGCCGACTAATATTAAGGTTTTCATCATAAAAAATATTGTTATAAAAGAAGGGTTGTTTGGAGAATTAAAAGAGAGCGTCAGAGGTGTGTGAAATACGGTCATTGTGCATAGAGATCAAGTCATGTCGAATCGTGCTAAGTGCAAAATTTGCAAAGAGAGTAGAGTGCGTAAAATGGAGAAGATGATCGTGAAGTTTGACTGTAACAAAGCAGAGTGTGCAAAGTGATTACGTAGAGAGAGCAGAGTGCGTAGAGAACGCAAAGGTGAAGAAGACCAGTCAAGGTCTTGCAAAAGCAAATATAAATAAGGGGTTGGTGCTCCTTTCTATTGGTGCAAATAAATAAGGGGTTGGTGCTCCTTTCTATTGGTGCAGATAAATAAGGGGTTGGTGCTCCTTTCTATTGGTGCAGATAAATAAGGGGTTGGTGCTCCTTTCTATTGGTGTAGATAAATAAGGGGTTGGTGCTCCTTTCTATTGGTGTAGATAAATAAGGGGTTGGTGCTCCTTATAGTGGGTGCTGGTAAATTGATTGTAAAGTTGGTGCTTTGCAAAGGCTAGATTTGGATGGTAGTCCAAGCAGTCAATTTTTGAGAAGTAGCCACATTGGTGAACCTCATTAAATCTTTTGTTGTGTGATGTTCTTTTGTTATACTTGTTGTATCTAATAATTTGTTTTAATTGCTACGATATTAAGAGCTGTAAATTTAATTTTAAAGAGCTACACTAATTCACCCCCCCTCTTAGTGTCATTGTAAGACTAACACAACTAATCTCTCATAACAATGATACTTATATTATTTTCAAACCCTAGTTCAATTTATTCACACAACAAATGGGTTCAACAACAATGCTTATCAAAAAAGGTTTTAACAACTCTTTATTCTAGAAAACCTTGAATCATTTACTCAAACACTCTCGAAAATGAAACCTTAATCAAGTCCTTTTCAGTACAAACTTATTTTCCAGAAAACTAATCAATCAACTCAATTTATGAAAGAATGTGCTCATACATTTTTATTAGTGATGAATAGATCTCATAAATTTGTCACAACCACAAACACTTCTATGCCAAACTCAAAGAGGTTAGAATATAAATGTTTCTCACAATATAATGTAAATACTCAATTACACCTTATCACTCCACATCTCAAAAACAACCATCAACATACATAAAATATTTATCCAATAACACCATATAAACTCCCAACTAAAATAAACTTAACACCCACCAAAAAACTAACTCAAACCTATTTAACTTAATTTAATGGCAAGAGAAACTTTGATAAAAATCAAATTAACTTTATTTATAATTCCAATGATATAAATCACTCATAAATAAAACAACCTCTCATTAACCCTTATTACTCCACATTATCCTTTACAAAAACCTTAGGCAAATCATAAATTAATTATCAAAAATTACCTTTGCCTCTTAGTGGGTTTCAAACCCACAATATCTGCCTCTAAGAGCGCTCTATTTGTGGCTTTGACCACCGCATGCGCTAGATGAATGGTTAAGAGCTTAGATACTTTTTGTCCCCTTTATCCTTGGATTTCATGCAAAAACAAGGCATGTGCAAAAGGAAATTTCCTTGGCACTCAAGACACACACCACTCCACGCGAATCAATCATGGGCTTCTTAACTCACAACACCTTCACAAAACATGCACTGCCAATGGACCACCATGTCCTTTACATTTCAATAAATCTACTCTCTCTCTTATCTCTTTTACCTAGCACTAAAGACAAGTGAAATTCTTGTCTTCTTCCTCAATAAATAACAAATACACGAAACGTTTAACTATTTTGCATTAAAGAATAATTTCTAGGGGTAAGTTTTGAATGCCTCTTTGGTATTAATTTATACATGAAAATCCCTTTGTTTCTTAGACATCTGCGCTCCCACTTTTGATTATGTTGGCGCTCCCACCTTTATAATTTATAATTTATATTTATAAATTTTAGCTTTAAATATATTAAAGCCTTCCTTGGGTTTAAACTTAAACCTTTAACTTGTAAAATATTATGCCACCATGGGTCTTTTAAAAAATTAACTACCATCTCAAAGTGTGAGGATAGTTTTACATCCTCATAATGATTTTAATAAAACAATTTAATCTTCCACCATGGGTTTACCATAAACCCTCATAAAATCTTATTTTGCCAACTTTCTCTTCAACTCTTCGCGTTGTTCCTAGTGCTATTGATTGTGGGCTCCATGGTATTAATGATGTATTTTCACCTTGACATCAATGACAACTAAATAAGCTCAAAATTTCCAACATGTTGAACCCCCAACTCGAAGCCACCTTTGTTGTCAAGGAAAATAGGAATCTAGCACCAAGTAGAAAACCTACAAAAAACCTATGAAAGACCTGAGAGCAACCAAAAAAGAGAATCTTGAAAGCTCAACAAGGAATCTAGTAGAGAACCCAAGGATGCTCTAGGTTAGGGGAATAGGTATAAAACTCTCAAATAGGTTAGAAAATTCGTAGACAAGTGGATCAAGGACTTCTAACCCAAAGGAGATCATCTGCATCGACAACAAGCCTAGAGAGAAGGGCCTAGGATGTGCCATGAAATTGGGTTAAAACAAGGGGAGGGGAAGGCAGGGAAGTAGATCAGGACATCCCACACAGAGTAGGAAGTCTCCTACCAATATTCCATGAGAATCTATGAAATTATTGTAAATTATTATTGGTGTCTCATAGTTGATTGACTGTGTATATATATTTTAGAATTTGTATATTGTGCTAGTTATCCCGGGTTTATGAGTGGAAATGATGAAATTTATTGTATGTATGGATAACACGTTTGATGATTCAATGAGATTTAAAGAATTATTGAATATCTAGTTATTGGAAATGCATGGGTAGATAGAACATAAAGATTTTTTTTTTTAAATCCTATGTGTGAATTGAATTTCAAGTATGCAATTGTTTGTTGTCTAGAAATATGATTGTGTGCAAATGGAAAGCATCAAAGAGGGAATGGTGCACATTGGAATATCACAAATGAGTTTTACTAAAGCCATATTTGATCTCCAATAGATGGCAATCACTGTTCTTGGCTGGTTTATTAAAGAGATCAGTGAGGAGGTGCATGAGGAGCATTGTACCAGGACAATGATAGTTTTAGAAAACTTATGCTATGATAGATGTAACACCAAAGAAGTTGGGCATGTTCTATTTGACTGAATATCCTATGCTACGAAATATTGTAATTAAGGATATTGTAATATACTTTAGAGATATCAACTCCTTCTTTGTATTATTGTGTTGGAGAAGAGAGATTGCTATTATGAGATTCAAATTATTAATGGCGAATGTATACAATCTACTCATTTAATTAATATGAATCTATTGAGAGTTGCTTTATTGTTGAAAATGCTTGTTTAGTCTCTACCTATGATATTGATTAAATCTGGGTGCGTTATGTTTAATGAATGTATTTTTTTATTGAGTAATGAGTGGGTTTAGATGGATTGATATTTCCTAGAGAATTTACATTTCTATTTTCTAGACTCATTTTTAATTGTAGTGTTATGAATGAAAGACCTCTTGATGGATTTGGGAAGTTGTGTAAGGATGGGTTTATCCTTAGGAGTCAAGTTGAGTTTCACATTACTCCAAAAGTACTGCTAATTTAGCTATTTTTTGGTAATCAAGTCATGACTTCTACTGTTGTGGTAGCTGAGTGCTATGTGATAATGAGCGAGTTTCTTTTATCTAACACACCTTTGGTATGACGTCCCCTAACATCCTTGAAGAAGTGAAAGTGCTACCTTATTAAACCAAATCATAGTGATCATGTCTAGGGTGTAGGAGTTAGATAGTGTTATCTTCACTGAAGTACATGTGAATGGTGATTGTCTAAATATGATAGGATTCTAAGTGCACCATGCATATGGAATTGTGTGGATAAGCGGGGATTGGCATATTAATTTTTGATAGAATGAAAAGTGAGAACATTTACGATGGACCATAAAGGAGTATCCTTTGAAAGGAAATAAAGGTGAGACATCTCAATGGATTGAAGAGGGACAATCGTTTCGATAGATAGAGAGGAATATTATAGTCATTAGTGGAAGGTAGTTGAGTGTAGTACCTTCTTAAGGCTAGCGTATAGGAAAACCATTATATATTTTGGATAGGATCTTAGTGATATGTTTCCTTGATTATTTAATATAGTGAGGATGATGCCTTCTTATGTTGAAGAAGCTTCCTTAGATTCACTATCATTTAATTTGAAGGGATTGCCTTATCTTCAGTTTTATTAGAGTTAATTACATTTTAAAAAAATCTCTCAACTTCATTCAAGGTTAGTAGAAGCTTGAAGGGTCATCACATCTAGTATTAGAGCATATTTCATTGGAATAGGTTCACTATTCAATAATTAGTCTTTGGTATGTGATAGGAAATAAACTAGATAATAGTGAATAGAGGACACTAATAAAAACAAATCTAATTGAAATAATTTGGATATTATGGGTAAACGATAACTAATAGGAGAAGCAAATTGAAAGGTTAAATGCTAATGAATACCTACTATCTCTTTTGGTGTATGGCCAGGGAATATTCCACCAAAAATAAGAAGAGAAAGTGTTGCCTCATTGACAAGCCAGACACAAGAAACCAATGTGGAAAATATATCACCTAATGTTGGTTCTGGAAAACCCTAATGAATGAGAAAATCTTATTAAAATAGTGACTCTACTTCATGAGTAGGTGGAGACCCAAAAATAGTTGTTGGATGTTGTGTTAAGTCAAGAAATGCAAGTTGGTAACCCAAGGAGGGAGTAAGAGAATGAACATATTTTAGAGGTGGAACTAGCAAGAGTTCAACTAGAGGCTGAGCTGGGAAAAGAGATGAAATATTTGAAATATTCTAAGTTTAATGGAGAGGAATATGGGGATAATATTGAGGCTTGGTTAAAGTATGTAGATACATATTGTAACATGAAGAATTTCTCCTCTAGAACTTAAACATATTATGCTACATTACACTGCAAGGAGATGGTATAGCTTGGTAGGAAGCCCTTAGCAAAGAACTAAATCTAGTAGCTGCAATTGCCTTAAAATGGGAAGAGTTTGTAAAATATTTTAAAGAAATATTTCTCACAGAATACTTCTATTTCCAAAAAAATGATGAATTCATTAAACTTCATCAGGAAATAAGAACAGTGGAGAAGTATTATAAAAAATTTGTTAAGTTGGTATGTACCCACTTACATCGAGAAAATGAATACCCACAAGTTTATACTTGGCATAGATCCTAGGATGGGACATGAAGTGGACATGGAAGAACCTAAAATATTTCAAAAATCTTATAAGCTGGCAAGGAAAGCTGAAATGTATCTCAAACCCTTCTTTGATTATGAGGGATTAGATGAACAAGGAAATGAGGCACTAACGAAAAGAAAAATTGTAGGTTTTGTGAAGTGGGAATGTGATAAAGAAATTAAAAGCAATGTAGGACAATATGAGAAGGAATAAAAGAAGAAATAAAAATTCAAAAGAAGATTTTGAGGATGGAATCGTAGATGCTATAATCATGGCACTGATGGAAATAGATCACAACAAAGACAAAATAACCTACCAAAAGAAGAAGTAATAACAAGGGATATGAGATGAAAAGAATGTCTAGGACCAAAATAAGGATGTTATATTTGCAAAGGATTGCATTATGCAAACAATTGTCCACAAAAATTAAGGATGAGTTCTAATGTAAAAGAACCAATGTACAAGGAAATTGCACCTAAGGAACCAGTGCATAGGATTTACGCATCAACAAGAAGCCATGATCTAGAAGGATAGGCTATGCCATTAATGATCAAAGGTAATATTTTTTGTAAAAATTATCAAATCTTATTTTATAGTGGAGCTACAGATAGTTTTATTTCCACTAGTTTAGTTAAGAATTTAATTGGAAGGCCAGGAATCTTGACACATGGGTGGAAGGTTGAGTATGGTTCAAGATAAACCTACTCTATGAATGACTGTTATCCTATGGTATAAATTGATTTACCTAGTGGTATGATCTTAGGAAGTTTTTATGTTGTACCATTGCATACCTTTGACATAGTTAAAGGAATGAATTGGTTGCATGAGCATAAAGTAGTGATTAATTTTCAAGATCGATGGATAGAATATACACATGATGAAGGGTTTATTTGTAGATTTAATATCCTGTAAGGAGATTTTCAACCTCAAATCATTTCGGCTATGCAACTCAATAAATCCATTAGAAAAAAGGAGAATGGTATATGTTGTTAATATAAATGAGTTAGAGGAAGGAGATAAGGAAGAAATGCTTTGGAAACACCTTGTTCTTCAGGATTTTAGGGATGTATTTCCAAAAAATTTATCAGGATTACTACTTAGAAGGGATTTTGAGTTCTCTGTTAAACTTTAATTAGTAATAATGCCTATCCATAGGTCTCCTTATAGAATGAATCCCATAGAAATGTAGGAACTAAAGGTACAACTATATGTATTACTGGAAAAAGGACTAATTAGACCAAGTGTGTCACCATGGGGTACACAAGTTTTATTTGTGAAGAAGAAGTATGGATACTTAATATTGTGTATTTAATATAGAATGTTGAATAAGGCAACTATCAAAAATAGATATCCTTTACCTAGAATTGAAAACCTCTTTGATCAACTCAAGGATGCCACAATATTTTCAAATTTTTTTTTGAAGTAAATATACCACAAATTGAGAATTAGATAAGAGGATACTCATAAGATAACTTTTAAAACTAGATATGGATATTATTATTTCACTATCTTAGCTTTTGAACACATGAATGCTCTAATAGCATTCATGAACCTAATGAATAGTATCTTTAGGAAGTATTTGGATATATCTATTCTGCTATTTTTGGTTGATATTTTGATGTATTTCCAAAATAGGACATAGCATGATGAACACCTTATAATAGTGTTAAAATTTCTAAGGAAGAATTAGTTGTACGAGAACCTATCCAAGTGTGAATTCTATGTGACATAAGTGCAATATTTAGATCATATTGTTTTGACTCAAGGAATCATCGTAGATCCTAATAAACTAGAAGCCATCATGAGTTGGCCACTGCAAAAAAATGTGACTAAGGTTAAGATATTCATGGGCTTAACTAGGTATTATAGGTGATATGTAAATGAATACACCAATATCACCTCATCAATAAACAACCTTCATAGGAAAGGGAAGGAATTCAAATGGACATAATAGTATGAGACAATATTTGAATTACTTAAACAAAAGCTTACTACACCTCCTATATTGAACATACCTGATCCAGGAAGAATTTTCTCTTTGTGTACATATGAATAACTAGAAGGACTAGAATAAGTGTTCTCAGAACAAGAAGCGGTAATAGCCTACAAATCTATGAAGCTAAAAAATTATGAGGTAATTATGCAACTCATGACTTAGAGTTAGTAGCTATGGTTTTTACTCTCAATAATTGGTGACACTATCTAATTTGTAGACCCTTTGAGCTAAATATGGATCATGTAAGTCTACAATACATATTCACCCAACTCTTACTGAATGCTAGATAGAGGATATGGATGGAATTTATGATAGAGTATGATTTTGGCATTGAATATATTAAGGGATAGGAAAATAAAGTTATTGATGCTTTAAGTAGAAGGAAACGTATTATAGTATTATCTCATGTTCATGTTGATTTTATGGACCAAGTTAAGGGAATATAATGACAACATACCTAATGCATGAAAATCCAAGAAAATATGGAAAGGAAATCAGAAGGAAATGGATATTTTAGCATCAAGGATGAATTCCTATGCTTTAAAGATAGGATAGTAGTACCTAAGAAGAGTGATCTAAGGAGGATGATCATGAATGAAGTACATAGATCTCCCTATTTTTCTCATCTAGGAGGAGAAAATATAAGATAGAATATGAAAAATATATTCTTTTGGCTAGGAATGAAGAGAGATAACAAAATTTGTTGCTCAATACCTCGATTTCCAAAAGGTAAAAGTAGAGAATAGAAATCCTGTAGGTTTATTATTTTTACATGATGTGCCTATGCAAAAATGGTAGGTTATTTCAATGGAATTCATAGTAAGGCTACCAAAGATCAATTTATAGCATGATGTTATCCTAGTAGTGGTCAATAGATTGACCAAGGTTGTGCACTTTATATCCGAAAGTACCAAGGATGACATTGTAATTATGGCAAATAGATTTTCCAAAGAGATATTTCAGCTTCATGGTTTTTTGAAGGTAATTATAACATATAGGGACTCAAGGTTCACCTTGGAGTTTTTGTAAGCCATACACTGAGCCATTGGCACTAGGTTAAACATTATTTCATCCTATCACCTAGAAACTAATGGAAAAATAGAAAGGGTGTATTAAGTATTAAAGGACATGATTCACATGTACTGCATGGATAAAAAAATATATTGGAAGGAGTACTTGCATCTAGTATAATTTACCTACAATAATGGTCATCATTCAATGTTGGGCATGGTTCCATTTGAATATTTGTATGGTAGAAGGTGTAGGAGACTATTTTCATGGGATAATCTAGATGATCGAATTGTACTTGGACCCAAAATGGTTAAAGAAATGGAGCAACAATTAAAGGTGATCATAGAAATGTTGAAGAAAGTGGTAGACCATCAAAAAAGTTATGCTAATCTTAAAATATCATCCAAAGAGTTTTTTGTTTGACATAGAGTGATTATAAGGGTGATATCTAAGAAGAGTGCTATAAAGTCTAAAAATCTTGATCCTCATTTTGTAGTATCCTTTTAAATCATAGAAAGAATCAATCCTGTGGCATATCAATTTGCCTTGCCACCCAATCTATCCAAGATTCACAATAATTTTCATGTTTATTTACTTCAAAAGTATGTTGCTAACCCTAAGCATGTATGGAATTTTTCTAATTTGTATATGGTGAACCCAAAGGCTATAGAGGTTCTGGTAGAACCCTGAAGGTTCTATCTAATATTTAATAAATGAACAAATAAAATAACATTAACAAGAATTACTTTTAGGGTTGAATCACTGTTGCACTAGAATAGGGAATCCCTCCATTGGGTTTAAACAAATATATATTATTTTTCTTGGATAATTTGTGTGAATGGCCAACCTAATATATATTTTTACCCTAAATCTACATTGTTGAAGATATGTTATGGTTCATGTTAGGAAGATACGTGATGGTTCATGTTATGAAAAAATGTGATGGTTCACTTTATGAGTTAATAATATAATAATTAAATGATTAATAATACTAACTAATAATGTTAGGATGAAGGATACTAACATGCCACCCTCCTTAAAAAGAGCTTTTTCCTTAAACCTCAAAGTGAGGAGCTTTTTCCTTTGTTTTGCAAGAAAAATTTTTGCAAGTTCTTATCCTATTTTAATGTCACTTTTTTGGAGGTAAGGATATCTTGAGGATCGGAGTGTAAGTGGGGGGCTGCCAAGAAAAATAGTAGAATATTCCTTAGGATAATCATGATGACAATGGGAGGGCAACCCTTGGGGTTCCTCAAAAAATTTAGAATGATGCATCAAAAGTGGTGGTAACACTTCCAAATCCTGTTGGTGTTCCTTGGTAGAGCCAACAGAGAAGGAGTGTGTAGTCACTTTGTATTGTTGTCGAATAGGTTTGGCCATGTGGTGATAATGCAATATTGGTGAGGAAGGTGTGTGTAGGTCTTGTAGAGTGTATGTTTGGTCAACATTGGTCATGTTGGGTATGTCTACCCCATCCTTGCTTGGTGCATCGATCACTTTGGGTATATCAACCGTATTGTTATCATGGGTGTGATTAGGTATTTTAGGTATTGCTTGCTCATTATCCTCATTTTACACATCTTCATTATCTTTATCACCTTCCTTAGCTTCATCGTATTCCTTATATTCATCATATTCCTCATATTTAGTGATATCATCAAGTGAATCTATCGCTACTTCTACCTCAATCGTAATTTCATCATTGGAAGAACTACAAAGAATAGTTGCATCTAAAATATATAGTTTACCTGTAATACATTGATGATTGCAAATAAATTTATCTTTTTTTTTTTACTTGTGGAAAACATCCCAAAAGGGATGCCACTTTTGGGTAAGACCCAAGGAGGCAGGGGTATCCATTCCATCAAAAATGCCCAGGACTCGAAAATGGCCTACCACCTTTGACATACTCGAGGAGCAAACAAACACACAAAACCAATTTAAAAATAAGTAAATAAATAAGTAAATAACAACAAAAATAATAAAATAAAATAAAAAACATGCTCCCTGAGTGTGTCAAAAAAAAAATCACAACCAAACACACAAAATAAGATAAAAGAAACCACAACATGAACCATATAGAAAAACACAAGAACCACATAACAAAACACAAACAAGACAAACAAACAAAACACTACAAAGACATAACCCCAAAAAAAACATGAAAAATAAACACAACCAAAACCTAAAACATAAAAATAAAATAAAAATAAAAAAACAACCAACAACAGACAATAAAAAAAACAAAAAACATAGAAAACACTCACAAATAAAAACACGAATTAACCCAAGAACAAGAATGAAAAAAAATACAAGAACAATAAAAAAAAACATAAAAAAAAAAAAAAACACAAAACAACAAAAACACAAGAAAAACAAAAAAAAACACAAAGAACACAAACACAAAACAAAACAAAAGAACCCACCCACCTTAAAAAACTAAACAAAAAAAAAATGAAAAAAAAATGAACATAACAATGACCTATCTAGACCAGAAGACTATTAAGGCAAGAATCAACAAAGGAAACAAAAGAAAGAATAGAATGAGCTAGGGAACTAAAAAAAACTGAATGAACCAAAGAGAAGCAAAAAAAAGCAAGAAGAAACTACGTACCTTCAGAACTAGAGCCATCCAAATAAATGATAGAAAGAAGAGCTTCCCTAATTTGAGAAGCCCACCATCTAGGAGGGTGGCCATAACAAGTAAGATCACCTTTGTCCAAAGCCCAATTAGCTAAAGCATCAGCACTCTTGTTTTGATCTCTTACCACATGATTGTAATCAACTTTCAAAAATCCCATCTAGATTAATTGAATCTTCTCAATAATTATTTTTATTCTCCAATCCACCTTATGATTCTTAGAAGGAGTCTTCAAAAGATTAATCATAAGTTGAGAGTCAGACTCAACTAACACATTTTCCCATCCAAACTTAGTAGCCTCTTGAAGGCCTCTGAGGATACCATACCCATCAACAAGGTTATTGGAAAGAATACCCAAATTCTCAAAAAAATTAAAAACTAGGGAGCCATCTGAAAGTCTACCAATTCCTTCCACACTGGATTTTGCAGGGTTCCCTCTAGAGGCTCCATCAGTATTGACTTTTCCAAAATCCTTAGGTTACTAATTTCTTGTCCTATCCATATTACTAATACTCACATTCCCTTTAAGTTGGTTTCCCTTAGAAGATTTAATCTTCAATATTTGCATCACTTGATCCCATCTTTGGTGGGAGTTTTGGGGGTGATTAAGGAGTTGATGGACTGATTCAACTAAGTTGGCTATGGTATTTTCCAAAATATAGTGAATATCCTTCCTATCTTGATTAAAAATTATACTGTTCCTTTCATTCCAAATATCCCAAATAAGAATGGTAGAACCCATCCAAAATAACTTCCTAATAAAATGATCAACACCCTCTTGATTGGGCCAATCCCTCCAAAGTTGTTCAAAATTAAAAAAAATGGACCATTGTAAGCCAAGTAAAGTGGAATTCTCCTCTATAGCTCAGAGGCTAAAATACACTCATTAAAAATATGGTTGAGAGTTTCTACATTCTCTTCACACATTTCACATCTAAAAGGGCCATGAAAACCATGCTTCATAAGTTGCTCACCAGTAAGCACCGTACGATGCATTAAAATCCAATTAAAGAACCTTAACTTAGGCCAGAGCTTTTGAGCCCACAATCAAGAAAATATGTTAGAAGAATGGTTGGGATTATTATGGATTAAGGTCAAATAACCATGAGCAATTGAATACTCACCCTTAGTAGTGTTGTTCCATCCAAAATAATATTTTTCATGGGACCAAAAGAGGGATCTCATATGAAGGATACCTTGGATATCTTGTATTTGCCTTTCTAGGATTTGAATAGGCCAATCCTCAATAGGGATCCAATATCTACCAACCTTTGAATTACCAGTATGGTACCGATAGTAATTAGTCACCTTTATCCAGTTAGCTCGATGAAGCTCCTCCATCCAAGGCCTCCAATCGGGAAATTGAGTTATCAAAGGCTTGTGACCATCCCAAGAATCTATCCAAAATTTTTCTTGTTGACCATTATGAATGATCCAAATTTTTTTTACCAAGGACATATTTTACCAAGGTGATTCTACCCCTAGAAGAAATCCACCTGTTGGTCCACTTTCCAATTTTCTTCTTGACTTTGTCCAACAACCAATTCCAATATTTATTTTTCTGCCTTTGAATATTTATGGGAATACCTAAATAATTGATTGGAAGGGAGGTCTTATTATATCTTAATTTATACAATACCATGGATTCCTGTCTAGCAAAGCAGTGAAATAAAATAACTTTAGATTTGTCTTCATTTGTCAACTACCTAGTAGCCTTAGAAAAAAATCTAATTATTTGCTTAATATTAGAAGCTTCCTTAACTGTAGCTTTAACTAAAGGAGTAGTCATCCACAAATTGAATATGAGAGATAAGTCTAGCTCCATGAGCAATGGTAACTCCCTCAAGGGTTTTATTTTCCCTCTTTTTGGTTATAGTCCTAGCCAAGCATTCAAAAAGAATGATGAATAAATAAGGGGATAGCAGGTCACCTTGCCTAATACCTCTAGAAGCTGGGAATGACTGATAATTCCTGACATTGATAAGAACTACGTAGGAAACTAAAGAGATACATCCCATAATCCAATCCATCCAATCCTTAGAGAAACAAAATTGCCTCAAAAATTTGATAAGGAAGTGCCAATCCACTCTGTCATAAGCTTTGGATAAGTCTAACCGAATGAACATGGAAGGAGATTTTTGCATATCCATGGAATGGATGGCTTCTTGAGCAAGAACTATCTTGTCTACTATTTGATGTCCTTCCACGTAACCTCCTTGCTCTGGTAAAATAATATTATACAAAAGAGGCTTCAACCTTTCTACCATGACTTTAGTAATGATTTTGAAAAGAACATTACATAAAGCAATAGGTCTAAAAGCTGAGATATGATCAACCTCTTGAGCTTTTGGAACAAGAGTAATATAAGTTTTATTGATAACCTTAAAAATTTCTTTGGCTTTCCTGGCTTCTTCCACCACCTCTAATAAATCAACATGAAGGATATCCTAGAACTCTTGGTAGAACTCAATGGGAAAACCATCAGGACAAGGGGTTTTCCCTTTTTGCATTTTAAAAACTACTTGTTGAAGCTCATTGATAGTAACAGGAGTAGTCAAAATAGAGTTCTCCTCAAAAGTGATAAGAGAAGGGATTTCTTGAAGAACATTTTTTTGTGAAGCTGAGTCAAGAGGAGTAGCAACAAAAATATTGGAAAAGTAATCAACAATAATAGATTTCATGCCATCCCAAGTATAAACAACATCTCCAAAATATGATTTTAAGGAAGAAATAAAGTTGTGAGATCTTCAAGCTAGAAGATATTTGTGGAAGAAATTTGTGTTTTGATCTCCTTCTTTGAGCCATTGAATTCTAGATTTTTGCTTCCATAATATTTCTTCTCTTTTTTCCCATTCCTCTAACTAAGTTGTGAGTTTAATTTCATCTACACTTCTCTTCTCTGTGAGGCCATATAAACGGATTTTCTTATTCAAAATTTCAATATGAGCAATAAAATCATGTTTTTTTTATGAACATCCCCAAACTCTTTCTAGTTCCAAGTCTTGATTTTGGATTTAATGTATTGTAGTATTTTGGAAAAATAGAACATCTTAGTCCCATGCCTAGGTTTACCTTCCTTCCACAATTTTTGCACACGAGGTATGAAGGAAATGTCTCTAAGCCACATTAATTGAAAATGAAAAGGAGAGAAACTCACATTGGTTTTCCACATTTCCACCATGATTGGCCAATGATCCGAACTAGCATTATTAAGAGTCTTCACTTTAGGAATGTGACCATGGATTAAGAAATTTTCAGAGAGCAAACACCTATCCAATCTCTCCATTATACAAGCTAAGCCTTACCTTCTGTTAGACCAAGTCATAAGGCCATTATCTGGTTGGATATCCATAAGATGGAGGTTTGCAATATATTCGCTCATGAGGTCAGTTATTTTGTCCAAATTTCTATTTTCCCCCATTTTCTAATCCAGATAGAGGATGGTATTGAAATATCCTCCATATCAAGATCCAAGATTCAAGAAAATGAGAGATAATATGAGTAATATCCTTCCACTATCTTCTTTTTTCCTCCAAAGAAGTCGTAGCATAAACAGTAATGCAGAGCATAATTTGGTTGGAATGTCTACTTTGAATAGATATAGCCAACAAACCCCAACTGCAAACCATATGGTGAATAACTACCTATTTTGGGTCCCAAAGACAAGCAATGCCACCCGAAGTCCCTTGGGAACTGAGGGAAACCACTTTTCTAGCTGGCCAAATTTTACTAGCAATTGAGTCCATATCCTCCATTGACATCTTTGTTTCTTGAAGGAAAATAAGATGTGGATTATTTATTTGAATCATTCTTCTAATTTCATTTTGTTTTGAAAGACTCCCTTTGAGTCCTCTAATATTCCAAGTGATGATCTTCATTAATACCAGGGCTAAAAAAGTTGGGAAGGGCATTAATATTACCTTCCTCTACAATATTTTCACCTTCTTTTACCATATGATATTGATTGGTCTTGCGACCTATTTTTTTATTAGAATCCATCTTCAATTTTTTTTCCCTGTTTCTTGAAATATTCCAATTGAATCTGAGATGGCTTCTAACCTTGAAGAATGCTCATACATAACCAAAATTTTACTAGATGGTTCAACAGAGTCTATATTGGGACCTGCATTATTTGAAGTTTTGAAAATTTAAAGATTATTTTTCTTGTGTAAATTTTCTCCCTTTTTTTCTATTGAAAACCTTTGATTTGTTGGTTTGTCTCTGAGTTCTTCCCTTCATATTTAAATTGTGTTTCTAATATTTAAGTTTCCATTATTTCCTCTTCCTCACTTGGGACATCATTTGTGGAAAGGATTTCAAACATATTAGTAGATGACTTTGATTGATCCTTCATAACTAGTTTTTTCTGAGTGTTCTTCTTCTTAGGTATTTGGAAACCTGCTGATTTTATATCTTCTTTATTTTGATCAGGAATTTTATTTGGGCAAGCACTGGCCAAATGACCATATTCATGGAAAATTCTAGAATGAAAAGGAATGTTCTCATAGTCCACTACTTGCTCCCAAGTGTCTTCCCCAAATTGTAAAATGATATTTTTAGGTAGGGGTTTGTCAAAATCCATTAAAACACAAATTCAAGCTAAATAATATGTTCAAAATTTTGAGTACAATCAGCAGTCATCATAAAAGTTCCTAAAGAGTTTTCAATTGAAGAAAAAATAGTAGGATTCCAAAATTTAATAGAGATGCCAAAGAGTCTAACCCACATGAGAGCTATAGAAGGCATCTCTTCTTTGGATTTAAATTTAGTATGCTAGGGCTTCATGAAAAGCCCTGCCCTTCCAAAAAATAAAGGACCCCCTTGAAAATTTTTCTCTCTATCTTAATTATTAGAAAATAAAATAAGAAAATAACCATTTGGATAAATAGAGATTTGTAACTCACCTTTAGTTTTCCAAATTTTTGCAGCCCAGACTTTGAAAGTAGATAGACTCGAACGAAAACCCATGAACCGACAAATTAGTCCTCTTTTTTCTAAATCTTCAATGCCAGTCTGAATGTTACCCATATCAAGCTTAAAAATAGGAGTTCCATCAGCTGCTTTAAGACATCTTGACTCCATTTTCCTGGGATAAATATTAGGTATTCTTAGAGGTTTATGGGAAGCCCTAAGATTGATATTAGAATTTTGTTGAGGTTGTCCACCATGGAGGGGATCCCTAAAATTCATTTTTGGGGCTGAGTCTTCGAAATTCTTACCCTTGATAGGGGTTTTCATAGTAGAATTATTTTGTGGGTGCACCTTAGCACTAGATTCACTTGAGATATGAGCCATTTTTTGATTAACTGCTTGAAACTTGTTTCGTGATCTCTTTAATCCTTGCCCTAAACGTCATGGAAAGGTATGGTTTTCACTTTTATTTTGTGCAGCAAATTGGAAGCCATTTTCACTCAAGTTCATAGTATGATCTATTGAAAGATAAATTTCTAACCCATCTTGGATCCCCTACACCATTTCTTGCTAAGATATTAAGCATAAACCACAAAAATATTGGCTTCTAGGGCCCTAAGGCCCTAAAAACTAACCTTCTGAGCTGCTTGCACTCAACCCAGATGAAACCCTCGCATAGTCACTTTCCAAATATCTCGTTTACACATATGGATGTGCTAGGATATGTGTTGCTCTAAATAATATAAAAATTGGTGGAGACATTCTAGGGTTTTTCAGGCATCTACCCTCAAAATTTTAGCTCAATATGAGTCCGGATGAGTGAGATATGGCCAAAACGATTTCTATAGTTTGGGCAATCCTACAAAAAATACCCCTCCACAAATCCAATAAAGCTTGGATATTATCCATGTATTCATTGCAAATAAATTCATCATCGCAATGAAATAAAAGGTCATTTTCTCTTCATGCCTTCATTTCTACGGGGTTGATACATTTAATGGGTAAGATTCGGGTAAGTTTTGGGGTGGTGTACATATTTTATGATTCTCATACAGGTGGTTTTGTAATTGGGTCCTTCCACTAGCAAAAATCCTCCTTTGTAATAATTTTATTTGCAAGGTCATCCTTTTTTAGGGTTAACTCTACTATTTTTCTTGTTATTTTTGTTTCAAAATCATCTTGCCATTTATTCATTACTTGTAGGATTTATTTCAAGATGTCTTTAAATAAAATTCCCCACTTGTGTCCAAAATCGATGCTTTGATACCAAATGGTAGAACCTTGAAGGTTCTAGCTAATATTTAATAAATGAATAAATAAAATAACATTAAAAAGAATCACTTTTAGGTTTGAATCATTGTTGCACTAGAATTGGGAATCCCTCCAATGGGTTTAAACAAATATATATTCTTCTTCTTGGATGATTTGTGTGAATGGCCAACCTAATATATATATATCTACCCTAAAGCTACGTTGGTGAAGATATGTGATGGTTCACGTTATGAGTTAATAATATAATAATTAAATTATTAATAATACTAAATAGTAATGTTAGAATGGAGGATTCTAATAGGTTTTACCAGTCAGAATCCTTGAATTCTAATCTAAAACGATGAGGAAAGGAATTTTGGAGTAGTGAAAGGTCCAATAGGACCTTCTAAAATATATGGTACTTGGAAGAAAGTAGTCGATATGCAAAAGCATTTTTCTTTTCTTTTTGAAAATACATTGTAATATTGTTTTGAAATTGTTTTTGAAATAAAATACTTGTATAAACATAGAGGATTGTGTTAAGCCTAAGGGGGGAGTATATCATGACCCACCTTTGGCAAAATTTTAACTTGAATAGATTTTGCTTAGCTAAGATTTTTTGCTTCAAGAAACAATTGGCATGCTATATTTTAATTCTATATGGATGGTTTGTAGGAAATAAAATATTTTAAATGAAGAAATGCTTGGCAATAAATGGATCATTGTTTCAAGTAAGTGTTTTCAATAAAATAATATGATGTTGCTAATAGACTGTGTGTTTGTGCAAAAAAACAAGGTTCTTGTGAGTGGAGAAAGAATAAACCACCGAGAACATGAATACTTCAGGGAAATGATGTGATGTGTTATTTGTTGGAATAATTGGGAAGCAACATGAATGAATGTTTCACCCTTGATGATGATGATTTTAATTTAAATTTGCACATGATAAAGAAATTATTGTCTTGTGATTGCTTGTGTGATTTGTTGATATTTACCTTATGATTGGATTGTTAGGGATATGATATTGGATATATGTATTATATGCATGATTTATTTGTCTTCCCTAAAAGGAATAAATAGTTATAAATATCTATTTTTATGTGGTAGCACCACCATGGAAATGAATGATGTGTAAGTGAAATTTAATAGTTAGCATTAACTGAGCAAAGTGCACCTGCGATAATGGCTTGCACATTGGACTGGAATCTTAATTGAATCCATCATAGAAGGACATGGGATTTATTAAAAAAATATTATTTGAGGACCACTTGGTAAAGATCCTCCAAAATACTGACAAGAAGGTTGAAAGACATGCTCTTGCAATGAGAGAGTGAGGAGCATTCAGGGAGAGATGGGAGAACAAACAAAGAGCAAAAACATGCCATTGGCTAGAAAGAGGAAGAACGCAAATGAAGGAAATTGTGTGGAGTTGTTAAATGGAACGCGATTGATAGGTAAGTGGATATGTGATCCCGTATTATCTTTCATTATGTGAAAATTCTCTTGTTTTGTGTGATTTATTCCAAACAATAATTCTCTATGTTTATCTAGAGAGTATGAAAACCATAGTGTAGTGTGACTACCGTAGGAATTATCAAAGTACAGATTACTTTGTGTGTAGTTAATCAAGTTTTGCTAGAAGTAAACATAGAATATCTATGGGTATCTTGGTTGAATGTATCATCTTTATTTGGATTATTTTGATAGTTGTATCTTGATGGATTGATATCTATCAATGCAAGTTAATTATATGGATAGCATGATCTGTCAATAAACTCATTGGTAGCCATTTGAAACATAGGGAATTTTGATAAAATTGAACTTGAAAGATAAAATATGTATTTATCGAATCTTCTGTTCATTTTTATTATAGTGTTTCACTGCATATGGATTGGTTGTGATGCTTGGTTAAAGTGTGTGTTTACATATTATATAGAATTTTTTATTTATGAATAGTTGAACAAGGAAATAAACCTGAGTTCTACTGTGAGAATCTATGGAATTTTTGGTGTTTCATAGTTGATTTACTATGTGTATCTATTTTAGAATCTATATATTTTGTTGGTTATCCTAGGTTTATGAGTGGAAATGATGAATATTATTGTGCGTATATTTGAACGAGGGAAGTTTTTGATTACAATATTTTTGTTGCTGCTATAAATTATTCTTAACAAAGAATGCAAGTAAATATTTTGTATTATTTTTTTGGTTGTGTGAAATTATTGTAAGAAATTTGAGATACTAGAAGAGATTGTCTTTCATTAGATCCCCTTATCTAAACTATATCAATTGGTATCATAGCTAAGGTTGGAGAAGATATTTCACATAGAGTACGGCCATGGGAACCATGAAATATCAAATATGTAGATATTATTAAGGTGTTCATAAGAAATATAGCTAGGTTGGATTCCATTGAGGTAATGTATAGAAGTGGAGTGTATGTTGAGGATGTTAGTTATGACGAGGAAGAAGAATTGGTTCAAATAAAGGGAAAAAAGAATGAAAAGAAAAGATCAAAATTTGGGAAAGAATGGTTGATAAACTAAACACCAAGTTCATTCTATTAGATTATCAAATGTATATTTTCAAGAATTTATAAAATTTTAATAAAAAATATGAATATGAAGGGCTATGTGAAGGAGTTTTATAAGACCACCATTAGGCTAGCCATATAGAATATAATATAGAGAGGATTTCAAGGCATGTCAATGGCCTTTTTATGTCTATTCAATATGATTTTTTATATGATAAAGATATGTTCCAATTAATAGGCTTATCAATATGTTATAAAAGCATGGGATAAGTTGCCTTGAAGGTAACAAAATAATTCCAAAGTAAGAGGACACAAAAATAGTGGAAGAGGGAAACAAAAATGAGGGAGAAGCTAGTACTTCTAAAAGTAATTTTATCCATAGTACTAGAGAAAATAAAATATTTTACTAAAGGAAGAGGTGGTTATAGTTGAGAAAGGATAGAGGGTTCCCAAAAAAATTCTTTATATGGGGAGAATTTTCTTATCAGGTATTTTAATTTCCAATAATATAGCAAGGTAGTGTTAAAGAAAATAAATATAAGAATCATATTACACAAGCTAATGAATAAAATATTGCTTCACTCAACTACATAGAGGAACCAAAAAAATGATAATATCTCATGATGAAGAGATTTTTTTTGAAACTAACCAAAGTGGAGTATGAATAAATACAAAAATGAAGTCCTTTTAGAACCACATGAAAATTGGGAAGAAAATATTGTAAAGTCATTATGGATAGTGGGAGTACAATTTTTTTAGTGTCCATGGATATGGTAGAAAAACTTAGGTTGAAAAGTGTTAAACACCCAAATCTATACAAGGTATCATTTTTGTAAAAGAAACATAGATTTTGTATAAGTAAACAATGTGTGGTGAACATTCAAATTGGTTCTTACAAAGATGAGATACTATGTGATATTATGCCTATTGGTCACATTTGTAAATTTAATTATATTAGTGCATTAATATCATTAGTAGTTATCATTATAATCTTGTTTCGATTACAATACAAATGCTTCCATATTTGGTCACTTCTATTTATTTTTGTAATCACCATAAATGGAACCGTGGATTGACTATAGGATCAATGATACACCTCATATGTCCTAGTTTTGATAGTCCTCATTAATTCTAACACCTTTTTTTATCCTTTTGTGGATGCCTTAGTAATATTTTCTTTGTAGGTGATGCTTTAAATTGTGGCAACATGATCAATGATAAACAACTAACATGGGTGTAGAAATATCAACATACCAAATCCTCTTATTATATCTTTAATTTCTAGTAATTTGTTCTTGTTTTATTTCAGAATTCATCTCATTTAATAATCAATATTGTTGATTAATCTACTATATTATTTACTTTGATATAATTTTTTTATCATAAACACAAATAAATAAGTTTGACCTGATAAAAAATAAATTGTAGGTGGTCATGTATAATTCTTTAATATATTCCCTTTCCTATTGTATATATATTGTTTCTATGTTGATATAAGGAAGGGTGAATGATCTATCCAAAGGGGCAGATATTTTTCCAACCTTCAATATAAATATTCCTTGCATTTGCTTAATGAGAATATGTGTACATATTTTATAGACACAAAAAAAAGATAAAAAATAAATTCCATCTATATATTAACTAGTAGCATTGTAATTAGAACTAATTGCTTTATTATCGATGTCAAAAAAAATTAATGAATAAATTATCAAACACTTAGTGTGAATGTACTTATTTTTTATTGATTGAGATGTAATTAAGGTGAATGCTCTATCCCTCAAATAAATTATGGTTTAATAGGTTACTAGGATGGGGATCTCATGACAATCTTATAAATTATATATATATATATATATAACTTGGAGTATCAAGCTACTAATTTTTTAATAATCTAGTTTAAATGTCAATGATAATCTAGAAAAACATATAAATTCATCCAACCAGTTTGGGTTTCTTTATTTTAAATCAAAATAAAATAAGAAATATATTCTTTAACATTAAACATGTAAGTTTGAATAGTAAAGTTACACTTTTACATCCAAAAACTACATTAAAATATAGATACTATTTTTTGTTAACATGAAAAATGAAATTGTATGAAGGTGAAAACCATGCATCTAGACCATTGAAAGCATGTAACAATATAATAAATAGAAATAAAGTAACCTTTTGCACAAATAAAAGATATCCAAAAAAATGGAGTTGCCCTTTTATTAAAAATGATAAATATTGGTTACAATAGCTCACTCTTAGGGAATAACTCAAATTGATACAATATTTACAATAGTTGAGGCCCTTCAATACGGAGATATGCACTCAAATAGTCTTCACTTCGACACCAATTTGTGTGAGGGCTTACTAAATACCTCCTTCTCCAATGTTTGGAGGGAATGTTTTTAATGCGGCTTATTCTCAGATAGATCGATTACCTGCATGCAAGGAAACAACAAGAAATATTAAAAGCATATAAGGCCTCCCAAGATGAGTCTTATTCCACAGATCTACAATAAATAGTTTGAAATCATAAGGAAAGTATGAAACAACATAAATGGAAGCATAAGACGTCTATTACAATACTTATGAAGTGTAAAAATATGATGAAATAGTAAATCTAAACTAGGGTAAACTAATGATGTATAAATGAAGACAAATATACACTATAAAATGAAGAAACAATGTCTCAAACCCTAGCCGCTATCACTCAGGGTAGTTGGTCTACTAGCCACTACTGTCATCGATGGCTATACCTGTAGGTCACTATTGAAGATAGTAGTCGCTAACTATGATATTTGCTACTTATATCAGGTTTTACGACTTAGAAATCCTTGATTGAATTGATGCTCAAGGTTTGCTGGTGTGTCTAAACATGGATTTGTGAGTGAAATCTCTAATATTTGTAGTAGATTGATGGCAAATGGATGATTTACTTCTCAACCCTATGGAAGCTCCATTTTTTATAGTATGCATGGTTATATGCAATTAGGAAGCACTTTGACGCTCCTCACAGGGCTATCAATTTGTTGTTCAATGCAACAAGGCTTAAATATATCAAATTTGGGATGGATACTTGTTCCTAGGAGGGTGCATATGTAGGTCAACCAAATTCCAAATCTTGGATTCTTAGATAAGATAATATCCAGATTTGCATGAATCTAACCATTGGGGTGAAATGCCTAGTTCTAGACTTGCATGGGAGTGGCATTTAGGAGGAACTCTAGGAGATTCACACCCAAAACCGCTTGAATCCAATGCAATTTCAATTACCATGCATGATTCAAGATCGTATTTCAAGGATGACTTTATCTTAGTTCTAGCCACTATCCACAACAATGGCTAGCTCATAGATGCTCTAAGCTTTAGTGGTTGGGCTGGCAACCACTCTGGTTAATAGTGGTTGTGCCTAAATAGGTTAGAACTGCACCTAGTGAGTGATTAGAACCACTTCTAGATCTTGGAAAGGTCAAATATAAATCATATGGTCTGCAGAGGTGCCCATATGAGTAGTATCCTAAAATTGATGCATTTTAGGTGTCTACAGATGCCCCTTTTTATGATGTGTTGTGGGAAACACAATGTTGAGCAACAAAAAATATACCACCTAAAGTCATATTATAAAGTGTATGACGATCATTAATATGATCAACATGATATGCCCAAATCATGAGAAGGGTGTGCATATATGAATCATTGCTTCCAATGATGTAGAAGGCTTAGTTTGCATAAGACTTTGAAGTCCACTAGAGTCTCGGGTCACATTGCATAGCGTTCACAAAGGTTTGAAAGCTATATTTTCAAAGGTTTAAATCAGTATATTTGCTTTTACCCCAAGCAATGGGGTAATATTATGATAGTTATTAGCAATGATTCATAAGATGAATGTGATTAACTTGATTAAGTTATAAATTGCTGGTTTTGATTATGATTTTGTTATTATGACTACCCCCTCAAGCGACAATTCCATGAGGAGAATACTAATGATAAAAGTGATGATTCACTTGACCAAGATGATTGATTTGGACTATTTAAGTTGAATACTTTTGTTTTCATGTGGCAGCTCCTATTACAGGTATGATTTCAACCAATAATAGTAATTGTACATTTTTACCCATGGAGCAGTCTGACCATAGTGGCATTATTAGGGAATCAATATGATAGCAATTCAATTTATCCTATGTTAAATTACTCGATGATCTGTTGAAAACGTCATGGAAGAAATGCATGAATGCCCTTTCCTATGTGGAAATCTGGTCACCATGGCCTTCTTCAGGATTTAAGTGAAGCATCACAATCATCAATGACTAGTTTGGCTCGATGACTAGTCTTGCTAGACTACATGGAGCTTAAGTTACTGAACCACTAATTTTATAGGGTAAATAACTAGGTACAAGGTGCATTTGAAAATTTGATGTTATTTGATTTTTTTGTTAATTTTGATGATTTTTCAAAAATTTGAAAAATTTATTTAATGATGATTTTTTTTGGTATTTTAATTTTTTTTATGATTCTAGACCATTAGATGTGTATATTTGTACAATTTAAGACTCCTCTTGGTGAGAAATATAATACATTTATTATTTTTTGTTAGCCGCTATTAGCAATAGTGGCCCAAATTTTGTAATTTTGTGGTCGCTATCACCATCAGTAACCCGCACTTCTTTTCCATTGTCAACAGTAGTGGTTGAGCCCAAAATGAAAAATATAGAAGGAAATTGGGGATTTGCATTTCATTATTTCTAGATGGAAATTTGCAATAGTGAGATCTGAGAGAGAAGTGAGAAAGTGACCCAAGAATATTGCTTACTTCCTGGCACCATGGTGGAGCAAGGTGAGGCAACCATGAGTGGAGGAGCTGAAGCTTCACGGGTATTTCTCCAAACCCTAGCTTGCTTATTTAATCGGTAAAATAAACCAAACTAAGTAATCGATAAATTAAGATCACTAAACTCATTGGTAATTAACCACACCCATAGCTAGGTTCAGAACTAGGCTAATTTAGGTGGGTCCCTCTTAGTTTTATGTTTTATTTATTTTTATTTTTATTTTTAGGCAAGCGCGGACGTCGTTGGCATGCCGCCTTGTAGCCGTTATTTCTCAGGGCAGCCCCTAATTGGAAAAGAGGGGTTGCTATCACTGAGGGCAGCTATTTTTAATCCCAATGGTCAATTGTTTTACCATTGGAAGCTAGCCACTATTGACATCAGTGGTTGTTGTGGCGACCACTGTCAGCATGAGTGGCCACTAAACTTTAGGAATTATTTTTTGATTTTTTTGATTTTTTTTTAATTTAATTGATTTTTTTAAATTTTTCAAGTGTAAATTTTGATTTTTTGCATGTTTTGGTGCATTTGCTTATTGTGTTTGTACCCTCGCTTGATTATGGATTTTTTTGCACCATTTTTAGATTTTATTGTGTTTTGCTAGTGCTAGTGCATATGATTAGCATTTTATGTTGCACACTTAGCTCTTGTCTTCATGGGCTTGGGAGCCTAATTTTCTAGCTGAGATAATACCTCTTATTGTTCACACCAACTGGGATTGGTTAAATATGCAAGGTCTGATGTACGTTGCTCACCTATCAATGATGATATCAGATTAGGTGTACCTCACAAAATTGGCCCATATATGGGACTGTCGCATGAACACTTTCCATATTCCTACTAGCGAGATGACCATCACGCTCGAGGACGTCTATAGGATCTTCAGGATCCCATTTTATGTATGAGCCATCGTATCTTCCTTGACCAATCATAGGCTAGTAGTTTTTGATAGGATTTTTGGTGAGCGGGAACAAACATCATTGTTCGACATTTAGCATGAAGGAGTTCCTGTTGCTTGTTGGTATCAAGCCCATGTATTCTCATGGTTCCAGTCCCTTCTAATGCACATCATCTACAACATGCTTCTACCTTGTAATTTTGGAGTGAACTTCCCATGGAACCTCTTGGTGATGGTTCAGGATGTGATGGATAGAACCGAGCCCATCATTATAGCTTAGGGGAGTGCCCTATTTGCACATCTCTATGATGAGTTGTACAAGATTTAGCGATGGGGTTGGGCGGATGTTTCTTGCAGCTTGATCTTACAAATATTGGGGTGGAAGCACATTAGAGTGGATTTCCCAGGAGGGCTACCATAGGATATCACTACTATAGCACCTAGGTCATAGTGCTATGGAGCTAGGTGTATTTGGGATGTAGAGGAGCGATGAAGTCACCATAATGCAAGGGATTTGGCACATTATGCACACTTGTTGAATGGTCTACAGGCACAAGATATCATCTAAAGGCCCTATGTGGATTGTACTACTTGTCTTGAGGTAGACCAGTTCATGTTATGGATGAGGTGTTATCAATGGGTCATAGATCACAAGGCAAGAATTAGGGAGTTCTTTCATTACTATCATGTGACCAGGCAGTATGGGGTCCAACAAGATATTCTACTGGTGTCAATTTTGTATAGGCAGATCTATGTGGAGAGGGATCTCCCCATGCCCCATGTGATAGCTTTGGTAGAGGTAGATCCTCTTGTATTTGAGGTTGGTATAGCTAAAACTGGGACTACAAAGGTGTACACCTAGTGGTGGGTGATGTGGTTATGGCAGGGTAATGGTAGCTTAGGACAAGCTAGATATGAGGTACCTAAGGAGGACCTTAACGTAAGATGGGTGCGAGCCAGGATAGAGGAGTGGTGCCAGGCTATTGAAGAGCATGCAACACTAGAGGAGAAGGAGGAGGTATCTCCAGAGGAGTAAGATTCTCCCCTCTGAGCTCAACTACATAGCGTAGAGACTACGCTTCAGATAGATCAGTGATATATCCTAGAGCATGACACCTCTCTCGCTATAGTATGGATCTAGCTATCAAAAAAATAGACCACCTGGTGCAGTTATGAGGAGGAGAGGACCTACCTATAGACCTAAATTGATTCATATTTGACTATGATAGAGTATCTCATTGTAGAGAGAGATGCTCTGTGATATAGGTTATACCGACCACTTCAGGGATCGGTAGGTTTATACTCAAAGGTATAGGTTAGGCACCTACATGGCATCCTAGAGGATTGTGAGGCTCAAATATCAATAGATGTTGGGTATATTGTCACTCTACAGCTCTAAATCAAGAGGCTATGTGGTACTCCTAGAGAGAGGTCTATAGTAGAGGGCTCGCACCAGAGTAGGCAAAGTGAGTCAGGGTAATCGTTGGTTTGGCTCAGCTATATGACAAGGACCCAACTAGATAGGATCACATGTACTAGCTCAAAATTGCCTCACAGAGAGGGTGGAGAGGGTGGAGGTGACACTAGTGGTGCAGACCACTCATGATTATGCTTGATCATATTGATCATATTTTAGTGTAAGGTCATATGACCTACACTATTGTATCTTGTGAGCATTTTTGATATACCTCTATGTACTTATGACAGACATATATATATGATATTATCATTTGAGACTCATTATGTGTATTATGTTTTTTTTGCTTTTATGTTGATGTTTATGAGATGCACATGGATGCAATGTTGATATGATTTGATTATTGCTATATGATGTGATGTTTTGATGACATGCATTAGCTAGATGATGTGTGTATGATTAGATTCTATGATCTAGATGTGTAGATGGACTAGGTACTTATGCATATATGGATGCAATGCTTTGTTATAAATGCATGTTTAATTTTGATAGATTTTTTTATGCATTTAATTTATGTTGATATGATATGGTGAATGCAATGTATGTAATGCATTATTTACATGATGATGATCTAATGTAAATGAACCTGTATGCTTTAATCACTTAAAACATAAGGAATAAATGTGATATGAGTTTAACAATATAATGGGTGACACCACAAAATGTATAAAAATCATGAATGAAAATGGTAACTCTTAGCATAAGAAGAGTCATTTTACCATCCATATATGAAATGAAAGCAATATGATATGTAATTATTTATGATATTAGATGTTTTGTTGCTATTGGGGAATTTTTGAGGTTTTCCATGAGACTCAAACACCCTAGTTAATTAATCAAAAGTTGTATAATGACCATACAAGACTTTTGAAAGATAAATATTTTGTTATGAATACCAAGATATTCATTATCCCTATGTGTGCAAATGAATATATTAGATGAAACATAAGCCTACCCCAATGTCAGGCAGGATTCATTCAGCCCATTGTTATATTGGGGATCACCAAATGCTCATCATGATCCTAAGTTGGACTCAGTTGGATTAGACCATTAGGCGATACAGGACACCTAAAGCTAGCTCATTTTTGCAAATTGCTTAGAACTACCCCAATGCTAGGTGAGATTCATTCAGCCCATTGTTGTATTAGGGATCACTCTATGGTTTGGGAGATTAACCATTCTAGGGATTCAAGCTCTTCACCCCCTTATTTTCTTCACATTTATTTGGGATACTTGCTCATGCTTAGTGATGAAAATCACTCTTTATTTACTTTATTTTGAGCAACAAATTTATGTAGTGATGATAATCATTGTTTATTTTGCTTTTGAATTTTACTTATTTTGGTGAAAGCAAGGGATTTCTTTGGGTAGGGGGAAACTTGTCCTTTTGTCAATGATAAAAATCCTAGACCATGCACATCACAAAATGAGCAAGTAAAAACCTTTCGCTTAGGATGCCTAGTACCACTTTGTAGTGTTCATATTTCCCTTGTTTCAACTAGGATTTTAGTGTTTTTATTAGTGATAGGATTTTGATATATGCTAGGTACTATCAAAACTAGACCTCATCTTATGCCAGTGAAGATAGATTTCTACAAAATTTGATAAAATCACTAGGTATGGTTGAATGACCGAAAAACCCTAGTATATTCCTTATAGCAATAGGAAGGGGTTGTGTTGAAAAACATAGTTACTCACATGGGTTATGGATGAATGAGGATTTGAAGATGCATGATTGGCCTACAAACGTGGTGCCATTTGTAATATTGAAAACACAATCTATCCTAATGTGAATGCAATGGATGCAACGTGCCTAATGCAATGCAATTACATGAATGCAAATGCAAAATGTAAGATGCAAATGTTTTTGTATTTTAATGTTTTCAATTGTTTTTGTGTTTTTGTGTTTTGTGTTTTGTTTTTTACCAAAGGGCTTAAATACCTTTGGAGCCTTTTGTGAGTTGACCAAAGGGCTTATGATGCCTTTGGATATTTTTGTGAGTTGACCAAAGGGCTTATGATGTCTTTGGAGCCTTTTGTGAGTTGACCAAAGGGCTTATGATACCTTTGGGGATTTTTGTGAGTTGACCAAAGGGCTTATGATGCCTTTGGGGCATTTTGTGAGTTGACCAAAGGGCTTATGATGCCTTTGGAGCTTTTTGTGAGTTGACCAAAGGGCTTATGATGCCTTTGGGGCTTTTTATGAGTTGACCAAAGGGCTTATGATGCCTTTGGAGCATTTTGTGAGTTGACCAAAGGGCTTATGATGCCTTTGGGACTTTTTGTGAGTTGACCAAAGGGCTTAATGTGCCTTTGGGAATTTTTGTGAGTTGACAAAAGGGCTTATGATGCCTTTGGAGCTTTTTGTGAGTTGACCAAAGGGATTAATGTGCCTTTGGGACTTTTTGTGAGTTGACCAAAGGGCTTATGATGCCTTTGGAGCTTTTTGTGAGTTGACCAAAGGGCTTATGATGCCTTTGGAGCCTTTTGTGAGTTGACCAAAGGGCTTATGATGCCTTTGGGGATTTTTGTGAGTTGACCAAAGGGCTTATGATACCTTTGGGGCATTTTGTGAGTTGACCAAAGGGCTTATGATGCCTTTGGGGATTTTTTGTGAGTTGACCAAAGGGCTTATGATGCCTTTGGGGCATTTTGTGAGTTGACCAAAGGGCTTATGATGCCTTTGGAGAATTTTGTGAGTTGACCAAAGGGCTTATGATGCCTTTGGGGCTTTTTGTGAGTTGACCAAAGGGTTTAATGATGCCTTTGGGGATTTTTGTGAGTTGAAAAAAGGGCTTATGATGCCTTTGGGGTTTTTTGTGAGTTTACCAAAGGGATTAATGTGCCTTTGGGGATTTTTTTGAGTTGACAAAAGGGCTTATGATACCTTTGGGGCTTTTTGTGAGTTGACCAAAGGATTTATGATGCCTTTGGAGCTTTTTGTGAGTTGACCAAAGGGCTTATGATGCCTTTGGGAATTTTTGTGAGTTGACCAAAGGGCTTATGATACCTTTGGGGATTTTTGTATGTTGACCAAAGGGTTTAATATGCCTTTGGGGATTTTTGATTTTGATGTTTTCTGATTTGTTTAGAATTTTATAATTTTTTTTTTTGAAATTTTGGATTTTATTTCTTTTTGTGTAAAATACCTTCAGATGAAGAATTTTGAGAGGCTCAGGCTCTTCAACACCTTCTAACAATGTTAGGTGATATATCCCAGGTCCAATATTCTTTGAGATGATATAAGGACCTATCCATTTGGCCATAAATTTGTCTCATAGGTGTGGTGATAGGTTTGAATTCTATTGGTTCTCTTTGAGCACAAGATCCCCAACCTTAAAGTCTCTCATGTGGAATTTATTGTTATAAGCTCATGTTAGATGATCTTGGTAAACGTAGAGATGCTCAAGAGCATTGATTCAACGCTCATCAAGAAGGGTCAATTGATCAAGGTGAGCTTTCCACGTAGTGTCATCATCGATAAACTCTTTCAATGTGATGCACAATATTGGAATTTCTAACTCCAAGGGCATAATGGCCTCAACACCATATACAAGTGAAAATGATGTTGCCCTAGTGGGCATCCACACTAGTTCTGTAAGCCCATAATGCAAGAGGTAACTATATATGCCAATCCTTATGATTTTATTTTACCATCTTCTTTAAGATGGCTACGATTGTTTTGTTTGAGGCTTCTACTTGCCCATTTTCTTGTGGATAATATGGTGTCACAAAAATGTGTTGAATATTATATTTGGATGTTAAAGCCCACATATTTTTATTCTTAAATGAAGGACCATTATCCAAAATTATCTTGGATGGGATCCCAAAGTGATAGATGATATTGTGAAGTATGAACTCCACAATTTGTGGTCCTATCATTGATGTTAAGGGGACCACTTCCACCCATTTGGTGAAGTACTGAATGGCTATTAAGATAAAAATGTATCAGCCCGAATATGAGAGAGAGAGATATTTCCAATTAGATCGAAACCCCACTAAGAAAATGGCCAAGCCTCCTAAATGGGTTGTAAGGCCTACGATGGTAGGTGCATCAGATTCACATGATGCTGACACTTAATGCACTTCCTGACATACTCACAATAATACTTTTCCATGGTGGGCCAATAATAACCCATTCAAAGGATGCACTTGATGATGGTCATACCACTAAAATGGCCACCACATGTACCATCATGAGCTTGTGAAATTTCCCAAGCTGATTCTTAGGGCTCAAGAAAATGAAGGAGGACTCCATCATAGTTTCGACGATACAATATATCTCCTAGAAAGACATATCTTATCACTTTTTGTTTGAATGCTCATTTTGTAGCATGTGACAATCCTTACGGGATGATTCCAAGATTAAGGAAATCTTGTAATTGGCATAGCCAATCCTGATAAGCTACAGCCTCAACAAACAATATGACTTGTTCTCTCTATGATTTGATGTGCACAAATGCATATTAAGAAATAACCTTGTGGTGAATGATGGTACCATTCCCCGTAGGACCCTATGAGATCAATGACCCCCAAGGTGCCTTCTTTAGAAAGTCTCTAGATTTATAGAACCACTCATGGTTTGGTTCTATATGAATCATGTTGACTGATTCTTTATTTTTAAAAGCCTCATGCTGCATCATAGATTGCGAGAGCGTCTTCACATGAATGGTAGTGAAATCAGTAGATGGATTTTGAGGGATCAAGGATCCCAAAGATGCCATAGTATCTACAAATTTGTTGGATGTGTGAGGGATTTCCTTGATGTCGTACCATTCTAGTTGGGCTAGATAAGTGTCAATAAGCTCTTTGTAAGCTTTCAGGATTGGACACCTGCATTGAAATATTCCCTTAACTTGGTTAATGATGAGAAGGGAGTCACCAAATATATTTAGCTTTTTAATCTTCATAGTGATTGCTATTTGGAGACCCAATATTAGGGCCTCATATTCAGCATTGTTATTTGTGCAAGGGAAGTCTAGCTTAAATGACAAGGGTATTGGAGAACCTTGCAACGTGAAAAATACAATCCCTGCACCACCCCCTTGCTCACACTTTGAACCATCAAAGAACAAAGTCATGTCAGCTTTATTATTAGGTTCTTCGGGTTTGGGTGCTTTCGATAATGCAAATACTACCTCATCGAGAAGTTCTATGATGAGAGGCCTATTATCCTGAAGAGGTGCCTCTGCCAGTTGATCAACTATGACTTGTCCCTTGATGGAATTTTAGCTTATGAATTCCAAATCAAATTCTATTAGTAGCATGATCCACTTTGTAGTACATGTATTATGATATGTCTTGCTCATCATATACTACAAAGGATTTTGTTTTGATATCACATACATTGTATGGCTCAGCATGTAGTGGTGCAACTTCTTAGTTGCAAAGACCACTTCTAAGCACAACTTCTCTATGTATGTGTACCCTAGCTCGTAACTCACCAAGGTGTGGTTGATATAGTATATCGCTTGTTCTTTGTCTTGCACATTATTTTGAGCCAACATGGTGCCCAAAGAAAAATTGATAGCAGATATATAAAGTAGAAATGGCATGTCTGGCCTTGGTGGAGCTAGTATTGGTGGTATTGCTAGGTATTTCTTGATCTTAGCAAAGGCTTGATGATATTCTTTGTCCCAGTGGAATGGGACCCCCTTGTGTAGAATTCGATTCATGGGTCAATATTTATTTGATAGTTGTGTGATGAAACGCTTTATGGATGCTACTTTGACCTGTAGGCTTCTTAACTCTTTGATGTTAGTGGGTGGGGCCATTTCTAGGATAGCCTTTACCTTTTTTGGGTCAAATTCGATCCCTCATTTAGAAATTATGAATCCCAAGAGTTTTCTTGAAGTTACACCAAAGACGCATTTCTTGGGATTCAACCTGACATTGTGCTCTATCAGGTGATCAAAGACCTTTCTCAGGACCTCGACGTGCTCTTCACACAAAAATGACTTGGCCAGTAAGTCATCGATATAATATTCTAGGATCTTATGCATGTAGTCATAGAAAATATATGTCATGGCCCCCTAATATGTGGCACCAATATTTTTAAGACCAAATGGCATTACTTTGTAACAAAATGTCCCCCATGGAGTGGTGAACATGGTTTTATGTTGGTCTTCAAGTTTAATATAAATCTTATTATAACCAAAAAAGTTATCCATGAGGGAGAGCATCTCATGACCCATAGTTGCATCTACAAGAGCATCTATGTTGGGAAACGAGAATGAATCCTTTAGTGTTGCCTTATTGAGATCTCTAAAATTTGTGCAAATATAGATCCTTCCATCAAGTTTTCCTATAGGTACTATGTTTGATACCCATTCTGGATAGTTGATGGGGGTAATAAATACTACATCCAATAGCTTCTACAACTCATTATTTACCATAAATTTGATGGTTGGATGCATCTTCCTAAGTTTCTTCTTGATCGGTTTCTTTGTGGGATCTAGCGAAAGGTTGTGGACAACCAATTTTAGATCTAAACCCAGCATATCCTTGTAGTTCCAAGAAAAGATATTAGATATCTATTTCAATAGAGGTATTATGGTGGCCTGATCTTTTGGAGATGATCTTTCTCTAAACTTAGCTTTCTTTGGATCAGAAGAATCATCACTGATGTCCACTTTGAAAGTTTCCTCTATTGATATGTGCAACCCCTCCTCAAGCTGGTGAGGAGTGGGGATCAAGTGGATGTCATCTGTTGGGTTTAAAGGTTCAATTGAATTAGGGTTGAAACCAGTGTGATAAATATCATGTGCACAACATAGTTAAAAATGAAATGATTGTAGCATTTCTTCATTGGGGAAGAAATATTCAGGCTCTAAGGGTGAATCAATGTGATCCCAATCAATAGTGTCTAAGTTAAGACACAATGGTTTAGAAGGATCGATTGGGTTGTGGAGTGGAGTGGTCAAATCAATGGAGATCATGTTGATGGATGGGATGGAATCTCCAGGACCACGTGGGTGTAACTCTACATTGTTGATTTACCTACCATACCCAAGATGTGGCTCTAGGTGTATGGGGATATTAGGATCTGATATATGAACATATGGGAAGATGGGATCATTTAGATGCAGTAGATGTCTAAATGTAGGAGGATTAGGGAAAACTATATGATAGATTACATCTAAATTGGATGGTCTTCACCCAGTCTCACATGGTCAACGTTATACCCTTTGAGGACAAGTACATGTAAATTTTCTAGGCCACGTTAGTTCTTGGATCCAGTATTTGCCCATAGAATGTGTTTGTAGGATTTGAGCTAATGGATGGAGATGAAACCCATCATTGTTGAACTCTATTTGTGGTTGGGTGTGAATTCCAACTCACTAATTTTTAAATGTGACTTGGTGTGTGATTGTTATTTTTAAGTTTGCATAAAGAATAAATGGATCGTGAAGCACTCAAATTATTCTCCTATATGCTTAAAAAGAATAATTTACTTTAAAAAAATGCACGTCTAAAGAACTACATGATGTTCATATAATGCAAGATTACTTATGAAGAAATGGCCTCTAATTGGGCTTCAAGCATACAAAGTCTACATAAAATCTAGACTGTTGGATACTAGGATGGATTACAATCAAAATTCTGTTGTTCCTAGCAATGGCTAGTAGAAAACTAAGATAATTCAATCATTTTGCCTTAAAATTTCTCTATGTTTTCTAATTATGTAAACTTTCACCTACTACATTATGGAAATAAACATATACAGAGAATTGAAAAATTTTAGATAATTCCACCAACCTAGAATTCAAGTTTATTGATGCTTAGGCTATCTACTATTGCAAATTTTCACTGACCGCTATCACTTAGGGTGGCTATAACTAGCCGCTATATTCAAAAGCAGCTTAGCTCTACTAGTTGTTGTCAATCAGAGTGTATATACCTACATGGAAAAAAACTTAAAATAAATTATCAAACAATGCATTTTTTGAGTGTTTCTACCATGATCGCCATCTATACAAAGGTGAAAACCATGCATCTAGGAGATTGTAAGCATGTAAAAATCTAATAAATATAAATCAAGTAACCATTTGCATAAATAAAATATATCCAATAAAATACGGTTGCCATTTTATTAAAAATGATAATTCTTGGTTTAAATGGCTTCCTCTTAGGGAATCACTCAAATTAATACAATGTTTATAACAGTTGAGGCCCCTCAACGAGGAGAGATGTAATCAAAGAGTCTTCACTTTGACACCAATTTGTGTGAGGGCTTACTAGATGCCTCCTTCTCCAATGTTCAAAGGGAATGTTTTGAATGCAACTTATTCTCGTACAGATCTGTTACCTGCATGTAAGGAAACAAAAAGAAACATTAAAAGCATATTATGCCTCTTGATATGAGGCTTATTCCATAGATCTACTAGAAATAGCATGAAAGCATAAAGAAAGCATGAAACAACATAAATGGAAGCAAAAGACGTCTATTACAATGCTTATGAACCATGAAAATGTGATGAAATAGTAAATCTAAACTACTGTAAAATAATGATGTGTAAATGAAGTTAGATCTAAACTAGAAAATGAAGAAACTACATCTCAAACCCTAGCAACTATCACTCAAGGTGGTTGGTCTACTAGTTGTTGTTGCCATCGATGGATGTACCTGTAGGCCACTATCGAAAACAAAAATTGCTAACTATGATCTTTGCTCCTCATATGAGGTTCTATGACTAATAAATCCTTAGTATAATTGATGTTCAAGGTTCGCTGACGTGTCTAAACATATATTTGCAAGTGAAATCCCTTGGATCTACAGCATATTGATAGCAAATGGATGATTTGCTTCTCAACCTTGTGGAAACTCCATTGTTCATGGTATGCTTGGTGATCTAAAATCAGCAAACACTTTGATGCTTCTATTACAGGTACCATATTTTATATCCATTATGAATAGTTTATGGGGGTAATAAATACTACATCCAACAACTTCTAAAACTCATTCTTTACCATAAAAGTGATGGTTGGATGCATCTTCCTGAGTTTTTGCTTGACTGGTTTCTTTGCAGGATCTAGTGAAAGTTTGTGGACAACCAATTTTAGATCTAAACCTGACATATCCTTGTAGCTCTAAGCAAAGAGATTAGATCTATATTTCAATAGAGGTATGATGGTGTCCTGTTCTTTTTGAGATAAGCTTTATCTAAACATAGCTTTCTTCGGATAAAAAGCATCATCACTGATGTCCACTTTCAAAGTTATCTCTATTGATATGTGTGACCCCTCCTCAAGCTGGTGAGGAATGGGGATCAAGTGGATGTCATCCACTGGGTTTAAAGGTTCAACTAAATTAGATTTAAACTAGTGTGATAAACATCATGTGCATAGCCTAGTGCAAAATGAAATTATTGTAGCATTTCATTGTTGGGGAATAAATCTTCAGGATCTAAGGGTGAATTAGCGTGATCCCAATTAATAGTGTCTAAGTTAAGACACAATGGTTTAGAAGGATCATTTGGGTTGTGGAGTGGAGTGGTCAAATCAATGGAGATCATGTTGATGGATGGGATGGAATCTCCAAGACCACATGGGTGTAACTCTACATTGTTGATTTACCTACCATACCTAAGATGTGGCTCTGGGGTATGGGGATATTATGATCTAATCTATGAAAAAATGGGAATATGGGATTTTTTGGATGCAGTAGTTGTCTAAATGTAGGAGGATTAGGGAAAAATATACGATATATTACATCTAAATTTGTTGATCTTCCCCTAAGGCGACATCCAGGATATACTCTACGATACATCTCATCTAAGTCAAATGGTTCATTACAATATTGTAAGTGCTGAGGCCCAAGGTATGACATATCAGTATCATCCTAAAAATCATAATCATCTATGAAATATCAATCATTCATACCCACTAGCATTATGAGGTGATGTGAATATCGAGGCCTTAGATAGGCCAATTTAGTCTCATCCTTAGCCTCACTGTGATCTATGATGTACTCATTCTCTTCTCGCTCATAACCATAACCTGGTTAAGCCTACCACATGATAAGTCCTGATGGGCTTGCCTCGAGAGATCAATTTAGATGTTACATAGTAGGTGGTTCTATAGTGACCATGGTCACCAACCTATCATCCATGTAGCTTATGTTTGGGTGATAGATATTCCATTCAATATATTTCCCAAAATCTAAGCTCAGCCTATCTATAGATTCTTATAATAAATCATCATAGCTTTGGATGTGATATCCTAGGCCAGACCTAATAGTAGGTAATTGATATTGCAATAAAATTGGGTTTAGTTGCCTTTGCTCATATAGATACAAACCATAGCCATGTCAATGGTTGCATTTAAAGTATATAAGAGAAAACTCAGGGTTGGACAAATAATGAATGTTCATCACGAATGGCTCATCATCATCCTCTTTAATGTCTGAGGCATCATGGACATAATTCAGCCCAACATAAATGAAATTGGTCTAGTTAGGGGGATTCCCAATGGTACCACTATCCCTATGGATAGGTTTGGTACTCTTGGTCATCCCATGTCTTGTGGAGACTTGATAATTGAAGTGAAAGCAATATTTTGCACAACATATTCACCTAGTACTGTATTAGTTAGGTGAACTATCACCTGTGGTGATATTGATGATAATGTAGGTAAGGCAGGTTGACGCACCTTCTTGACTATGTATTGGGAATCTTACTACTCCATGGGATTTGAAATTTTTGCTATTTATATGGTTAGGAATTCCTTAGGTCTTACCTCCATAAATGGTGCTTTTACTTTCTGAGAGTCTTTTGCATTAGATGCTATTGATTTCTTAGATGTACTAGTATCTTTAGAAGCTAGAGGTGGTGCTGATGTGGATGGGTCACCTCACACTTATTTGGATTTGCTTACTAGTTTTTTGTTAGGGGATGATGATATAATGTATAGGTGCATGGATGAAAGGACAAAATACCCTGACAAGTCAACCTAATGAACATATTGGAATGGCTCTCAACCGATGGTACCACATGCACTTGTACCTCATGCACATATTTAATACATTGATGCAATATTGAGGGAATGCACTACATGTACATTATCTAGGTATGCCCTAGAAGTATATTATACTGCATGGACCCCTCCAATACATGACACATCATAGGGATGGTCTTATGGCCCACCTACATAGGTAGGACGATTGTACCCATTATGGAGCATAATGCATCATTGAAGGCTCTCAATGTGTAGGAGGTAGGGATGATGTTTGACTTAGGTATATTCAAGTGCCCTATAGCTTTAGTTGTTATTATATTAATTTATGAGCCTATATTGATTAAAACATGCTTGAAAGGTATGGCATTGATACATGCGATAATGTACAACGGTAGGTCTGCTATGGTAGTAGGGACTACCTTTATTTCGTGATCATAAAAATGAATCACCAAATTGTGACACTGATGTACTTGCCCTAAAAATTTTGTAAACGCATCAAGGTTCTGTAGTTGTAGATCAATTGATTTTAAAATTTCTATTATGGTCTCCTTGTATCTAGGAGACCATTAAATGAGCTTGTATATCGATAATTTAGCCAACATTGTTTGGAGACTCTGCATAAGTCTATTTTGGATATTTATCATAGGTCACGTTGGTGGACCTAGAAGATTATTTTGGACTAGCATATATTGAGGTGTAGCCAATATATGAATAGGAGACATTGTAGGCTCTTGTTGGTTGTATCACCAGTTTCTTTTAACCACATTGACTATGTTGACCATTCCAATGAATCCCTAGGTGGGAGGTTCAACTCAGATTTGATTTACTTAAGCACCTTGATTTCTTGGGACTTCATGGTTTAGCAATAAGCTTCTAAATATGCCCATGTATCTGTTGTCAGGTGCTTGTGGATTATCAACTTGCAACTCACCCTTCTCGATCATATTTTGTACAATGTTTTTGAAACTGATGCACACTTTGATATCATGCCCCTATTATCTATGGTATAGGTAATAATTATCATCCCTATATCCCTTGGGATTTGGATGGTTAGGTTCAATAAGTTATACCTCAAGTAGTCTGAGTCTTTGTACCTTGCTCAGTTGATTGAATATCAATGCCATCGATTATGATAAAGGTGTGAAATAGTTAGGCGACCAACGTTACCTATTTTAGCCTTGGTTGTTATTTTGGTTGTAGTTGGCCGAGGGGGTTGAGCTTGGTAATTATGTGGTTGTTGTATATTTCCTCCATTTGGCACATTAAGTACAACCTGATTGACTAGAGCAGGCTTGACTTGCTATTGTTGATTTTGATTATTGTGATTTTTGTTCCAATATTTCTTGTTACAGAGCTTAAGATCTCCTTCAACTTTGATATCCTCTACTAGATTGGCTTGTGCCAAGGCTTCCTAAAATTCTCTATATTATTGTAGCTACAAGAGTAGTTGGATGTGATTAGTGCAACTCTTAGTAAAAATTTGGGTGATATCAGTAGTGGGAATAGAAAATGGTAGTTTAACCATTAGTTTTATTCATCTATTCTCATAGTCCATGAATAAATCATCATCATATTACTTTATATTATCCAAGTCAAATAATTTTCTCTTATTATTGATGCAAAAATAAAAGAATTCAAGGAATTTTTTCACCAGGTGCTCAAAAATAATGTTGCTATGTTTGGGTAGTTGGTTAAAACACTTAGTTTTTGCACCTAATAATGTCATGATAAACGTTCTTAACATCAGGGTGTCATTACGTTGGAGTTGGAAGCATGCATTCATTAAATTGATCACATGCTCTTGCACATCTTCCTCACCCTTGAATTTATCTAACCTAGGCATATCGAAGTATCTAGGATAAGTAAGACTTGATACTAAAGGGTACACAGACTAATTGTGTATCTAACTTAAGGGTTGGCTTCTACCCAACCGTATCTTGTATCTCGAGAGATTTGATTCTCTCTATAAGTATCTTGTATGCCTTAAAAGAGATAATATATTGTTCCCAAAGGTTTACTCAAGGTGGTCAAGTATGTAACTCTACATTTTACCACTTTGGGAATCTATATTCATCTCCCACAACTACGAATGAGGGTTCAAGATACTTCTATTCTTGATCCTCCATTTCCACATGTTCTTGTTCATGCTCTACCTATTATAGCTCTAGGTGTTGTTGGTGTTTTGAAGCATGTTGTGATGTGTAATGAGTGCATTCATATACTTGTTTAATGCATATTTCATGTTGAGAAATGGCACGTCAGTTGGATTGATAATACTTATTACCCATGTGTATATTAGCTCGAGCCAGCCTATTTGCTTGTTTCTCATGCTCTATTTTATCTAGGATAGGTTTCTCCCTCAAGTGCTACTCTTTTAGGTACAAATACCTTTTCCTTTGTGCCAATGCTTCCTCCTATTTGAGGATGTCTAGGTGCTCTTGTTATGCACATAATGCCTCTCTCTTATCTTAGAGTAATTTTTCCTGATATTGTGCATCTTCATAAAATCTACGCATGTAGTCAGATTTATCCACAATTGAAGGTCTATAACTCTATAACTCTGTACAATGAGTCCTTATGGAGAGGCCCTTTGGAGGAGATCTTACTATGCTTTTACCTTTGTCTGTCAAGGAAACATGGCCAGTGTATAATGACCTATGTTTAGTATCCCCATGATCAGAAATAGTGTACATGCTACAGAGGCACTTTGAATATTACACTTGCTCATTAATGTACCTTATTTTTTGTTGGCTATGTGAAATATCAAAAATAGAGTGTGTAGTAGCATTTCTTCTCTGATTTGGTCTTAGGAAAACCCGATCCAACTCATAAAGTTGTCTAGATTTCCATGAATGATCTTTTGGAGTTCTATTGGCACCAATGATATTGAGATCTATTACTATCCTACCAACTTTAGAGTGGCTAGGATTTGTGGTAGGTCTGCAATTGGATGCAACTCTTGTTTTTTGTCCCTAAGTGGGCTGATCTTATTTATGTGTATCATGTGAGGATTGGGTCCTTGAAGCTCCCTTATGTCTATCATGAGAAGAACCTGGATATGGTTCTCTAGCTAGGGTTTCTTGAGGAGTGCCCCATGAGTTGAGTAATCCCCATTGAGGCTCGCTAAAATTTGTTCAGTGGTATTCTATATAGGGGGCTCAACATAATTGTTGTGATTGTGGTTAGGTGGAGTGGTAGTTCTTGCCTTAGTTTTGGATCGAGAACGGTTGCTTCGCGTGAATACCATGAAAATGTGAAATTATATTTTTTGTAAATTTTAAGATACACAAACAAAGTACACAAAATATTTATCTCTTTTAAATGTTCTTGGTGTTCCTAAAATTGGTCTTGTGTGTTTCAATTTTTTGAAAATTTAACTATTTTTCATCATGTTTAGAAATATCTTGATGAAATTCTTGTATAGTTTAATGTTTTTCACATGTATGCTCATAGCTCAAAAATCGATAATGAAATTAATTGTCACGTAAACCCAACAAAGTGTGGAGATTAAGCCCACACCTGATTAGGGATCACAGGTCCTACAATATCCTCATCCAGTATCACATGGTCACCAGTATAACCTCTAAGGAGAAGTGCATGTAAATTTTCTAGGCTACATTAGTTCTTGGAGCCGGTATTGGCCAATAGAATGTGTTTGTATGATTTGAGCCAATGGATCGAGATGAAACCCATTATTGTTGAACTTTATTTGTGGTTGGGCATTAATTCCTAATCACTAATTTTTAAATGTGACTTGGTGTGTGATTGTTATTTTTAAGTTTGCATAAATAATAAATGCATCATGAAGCACTCGAATGATTCTCCTATATGCTTAAAAATAATATTTTACTTTTAAAAATACACGTCTAAAGAACTACATGATGTTCATAGAATGCAAGATTACTTATAAATAAATGTCCTCTAATTGGGCCTCAAGCATGCAAAAGCTACATACAATCTAGACTATTGGAGACTAGGGTGGACTGCAATAAAAAGTCTGTTGTTCCTAGCAATGGCTAGTAGAAAACCTAAGAGAATTTAATCAATTTGCCTTTAAATTTCTCTATGTTTTCTAATAAAGTAAAATTTCACCTATTGCATTCTGGAAATAAATATAGACATAGAAGTGAAAAATTGTAGAGAATTCCACCAACCTGGAATCCAAGTCTGTTGATGCTCATGCTATCTACTATTGCATATTTTTCACCGATCGTTATCGCTCAGGGTGGCTATGACTAGCTGCTATCTTCAAAAGCATATTAGCTCTACTAGCTTCTATCAATCAGAGAATCTATACCTACATGCAAAAAACATAAAATAGATTATCAAACAACATATTTTTTGAGTGTTTCTGCCATGATTGCCATTTGTACAAAAGTTAAAACCATGCATCTAGACCATTGTAATCATCTAACAATCTAATAAATAGAAATCAAGTGATCATTTGCACAAATAAAATATATCCAATAAAATAGGGTTTCCCTTTTTTTAAAAATTATAATTCTCGGTTAAAATAGCTCCTTGTTAGGGAATCACTCAAATTAATATAATGTTTACAACAATTGAGGTCCCTAAATAGGGAGAGATGTACTCAAAGAGTCTTTAATTTGACACCAATTTGTGTGAGGTCTTACTAGATGCCTCCTCCAATATTCAAAGGGAATGTTTTGAATGCAACTTATTCTCATACATATCTGTTACCTGCATGTAAGGAAATAACAAGAAACATTAAAATCATATGATGCTTGCCAGTATGAGGCTTATTCCATATATCTACAAGAAATAGTATGAAAGCATAAAGAAATCATGAAACAACATAAATGGAAGCAAAATATGTCTATTACAATGCTTATGAAGCTTAAAAATGTGATGAAATAGTAAATATAAACTAGTGTAAACTAATGATGTGTAAATAAAGGTAGATCTACAATAGAAAATGAAGAAACTAAATCAGAAACTCTAGAAACTATCACTCAAGGTGGTTGGAATTCTAGTTTTTGTTGTCATCAGTGGATGTACCTGTAGGCCACTATCGAAGACAATGGTTGCTAACTATGATATTTGCTCCTCATATCAGGTTCTACGACTCATAAATCCTTAGTTGAATTGATGTTGAAGGTTCACTGATGTCTCTAAACATATATTTTTGAGTGAAATCCCTTGTATCTACAACATATTGATAGCAAATGGATGATTTACTTCTCAACCTTATGGAAGCTCCATTGTTGATAGTATGGTTGGTGATCTACAATCAGGAAACACTTTGATGCTCCTCTTATAGTTACTGTGTTTTATACCCATTGGATAGTTTATGGGGTTAATAAATACTACATCCAATAGCTTCTACAACTTATTATTTATAATAGAAGTGATGGTTGGATGCATCTTCCTGAGTTTTTGTTTGACTGGTTTCTTTTCAGGATCTAGTGAAAGGTTGTGGACAACCAATTTTAGATCTAAACTCAACATATACTTGTAGTTACAAGTAAATATATTAGATATCTCTTTCAATAGAGGTATGATGGTGGCCTGTTCTTTTGGAGATAAGATTTCTCTAAACTTAGATTTATTTAGATAAGAAGGATCATCACTTATGTCCACTTTGAAAGTTTCCTCTATTGACATGTTTGACCCCTCCTCAAGCTGGTGAGGAGTGGGGATCAAGTGGATGTCATCCACTGGGTTTAAAGATTCAACTAAATTCAATTTGAAACCAGTGTGATAAAAATCATGTGCACAACCTGGTGTAAAATGAAATGATTGTAGCATTTATTCGTTGGGGAAGAAATATTCAGGATATAAGAGTGAATTAGTGTGATCGCAATTAATAGTGTCTAAGTTAAGACACAATGGTTTAGAAGTATCATTTGGGTTGTATAGTGGAGTGGTCAAATCAATGGATATCATGTTGATATATGGGATGGAATCTCCAAGACCATGTGAGTGTAACTTTGTATTGTTCATTTACCTACCATACCCAAGATGTGGCTCTGGGGGTATGGGGATATTAGGATATGATATATGAATAGATGGGAATATGGGATCATTTGGATGTAGTAGCTATCTAAATGTAGGATTATTAGGTAAAACCATACGATATATTACATCTAAATTGGTTGGTCTTCCCCTAAAGTGACAAATAGGATATACTCTATGATACATATCGTCTAAGTAAAATGGTTCATTACAATTATGGAAGTCCTGAGGCCCAAGGTATGACATCTCCGTATCATCCTCAAAATAACTATCATCTATGAAATATCCATCATTCATACCCACTAGAATTGTGAGGTGATGTGAATTTCGAGGCCGTAGATAGGCCAATTTAGTCTCATCCTTAGCCTCACTGTGATCTATGATGTACTCATTATCTTCTCACTCATAACCATTACCTGGTTCATCCTACCACATCATAATTCCTAATGAGATTGCATCAAGAGATAAATTTGGATGTTACACAATAGATGATTCTATAGTGACCATGATAACCAACATGTCATCCATGTAGCTTATGTTCGGGTGATAGAGATTCCATTCAATATCTTCCCCAAACTCTAAGCTAATCCTATATAGATATTCTTCTAATGAATCATCATAGATTCAGATGTGATATCCTAGGCTAGACCTATTAGTAGGTAATTGATATTTCAGTACAATGGGGTTTAGTTGCCTTTGCTCATATAGACCCAAACCATAGCCATTTCAATGGTTGCATTCAAAGTATCTAAGAGCAAACTCAAGGTTGGATAAATAATGAATATTCATCGTGAATGGCTTATCATCGTCCTCTTCAATTTTTGAGGCATCATGGACATAATTCAATCCAATATAAATCAAATTGGTCTTATTAGGGGGGATTCCCAATGGTACCACTATCCCTATGGGTAGGTTTGGGACTCTTGGTCATCCCATGTCTTGCAAAAAGTCGATAAATGAAGTGAAAGCAAAATTTTGCACAACATATTCACCTAGTCTTGTATTAGCTAGGTGAACTATCACATGTGGTGATGTTGATGATAATGAAGGCAAGGCAGGTTGAGGCACCTACTCGACTATGTCTTGGGAATATTTCTCCTCCATGGGATTTAAAATTTTTGCTATCACTATGGTTAGGAATTCCTTAGGTATTACCTCCACCAAGGGTACTTTCACTTTTTGAGAGTCTTTTGACTTAGATGCTATTGGTTTCTCAAAAGTACTAGTAGTTTTAGAAGTTGGAGGTGGTATTGATGTCAATGGATCACCTCACAATGATATGGATTTGCTTACTAGTTGTGTGGTAGGGGATGATTATATAATGTATAGGTGCATGTATGAAAGGACAAAATCCCTTGGCAAGTCAACCTGATAGACATATTTGAATGGCTCTTCATTCGATGGTACCACATGTACTTATAACTCATGCACATATTTAATACATTGATGCAATATCGATGGAATGCACTACATGTCCCTTATCTAGGGATGCCCTAGAAGGATATTATACTACATGGACCCCTCCAATACATGACACATAATAGGTATGGTATTATGCCCCACCTGCATAGGTAGGACGATTGTACCCATTATGGAGCATAATACATCATTGAAGGCTCTCAATGTGTAGGAGGTAGGGATGATGTTTGACCTAGGGATACTCAAGTGCCCTATAGCCTTGGTTGTTATTATATTAATTGATGATCCTATATCAATCAAAACCTAATTGAAAGGTATGTCATTGATACATGCGATAATGTGCAGTGGAAAGTCTGCTATGATATTAGGGAATACCCTTATTTCATGATCATAAAAATGAATCACTGAATTTTGACACTGTTTTACTTGCCCCACAAATTTTGTAAATGCATCAAGATTTTGGGGTTGTAGATCAATTGATTTTTAAATTTCCATTAGGGTATCCTTGTATCTGGGAGACTATTAAATGAGCTCGTATATCAATAACTTAGCCAGTGTTGTTTGGAGAATCTACATAAGTCTATTTTGTATATTTATCATAGGTCAAGCTGGTGGACCTAGAAGATTATTTTGGATTGGCCTCTATTGAGGTGTAGCCAGGATATGAATAGGAGCTGTTGTAGGCTCTGGTTGGTTGTATCATCAGTTTATTGTAACCACATTGACTATGTTGACCAATCCAACGAATCCCTAGGTTGGAGGTTCAACTCATATTTTATTTACTTGAGAACATTGATTTCTATGGGCTTTATGGTTTAGCAACAGGTTTCTAAATATGACCATATCTCTGTTGTCAGGTGCCAGTGGATTATCAAATTGCAACTCAGCCTTCTCGATCATATTTTGTACAATATTTTTGTAATTGATGCACACTTCGATATCATGCCCCTATTATCTATGGTATGGGTAATAATGATCATCCCTATATCCCTTGGGCTTGGGATGGTTAGGATCAATAAGTTATACCTCAAGTAGTATGATTATTTGTGCCTTGCTTAGTTGATTGAATATCAATGCCATCAATTTTGATAAAGGTGTGAAGTAGCGAGGTGGCCACCATTGCCTGTTTTAGTCTTGGTTGTTATTTTGATTGTAGTTAGCTGAAGGGGTTGATATTGGTAATTATGTGGTTGGTGGCTATTTCCTCCCTTTGGCACATTAAGTACAACCTGATTGACTAGAGCAGGCTTGACCTGCTATTGTTGGTTTCGGTTGTTGTGGTTGTTGTTCCAATATTTCTTGTTACAGAGCTCAAGATTTCCTTCTTCAACTTTGATATCCTCTATCAACTTGGCTTGTGCCAAGACTTCCTCAAATGTTCTATAATTTTGTATCTTCAAGAGCAGTTGGATGTGCTTAGAGAAACTCTTAGTGAAAATTTTGGTGAGCTTAGTAGTGGGAATAGAAAATGGTAGTTTAACCATTAGTTTTCTCCATATATTCTTGTATTCCATGACTAGCTCGTCATCATATTACTTAATATTAGCCAAGTCAAACAAGTTTATCTTCACCTTGATGCCAAAATAAAATTACCCAAAGAATGTGTTCACCAGCTGCTCAAAAATAATGATGCTATTTTGGTAGTTGGTTAAACCACTTAGTTGTTGTGCCTAATAATGACATGATAAAAATTCTTAATATCAAGGTGTCATTATGTTGGAGTTAGAAGCATGCTTTCATGAAAGTGCTCACATGCTATTACATGTATTACTATCCCTTGAATTTATCTAACCTAGGCATATCGAAGTGTCTGGGATAAGTAGGAATTGATACTAAAGGGTACAAATACTAATTGTGTATCTAAATTAGGGTTGGCTTATACCCAACTGTATCTTGTTTCTTGAGAGATTTGATTCTTTTTGCAAGTATCTTGTATGACTTCAAAGATATGATCTCTTTTTCCCAAAGTTTTACTCAGGGTGATCAAGGATGTAACTCTACATTTTACCACTTTGGGCATCTATATTATTATCCCACAACTACGAATAAGGGTTTAGGATACGTCTATTCCTGATACTCCATCTCCACATGTTGTTCATGCTCTAACTGTTCTAGATCTAGGTGTTGTTGGTGTTTTGAAGCATGTTGTGATGTGTAGTAAGTGCGTTCATCTACTTGTTTAGTGCATATTTCATGTTGATAAATTGCACATCAATTGGATTGGTAATACTCATTACCCATGTGTATATTAGCTTGAGGCAGCCTATTTGCTTGTTCCTCATGATCTATTTTATCTAGAGTAAGTTGCTCCCTAAAGTGCTACTATTTTAGGTACAAATACCTTTTCCTTTATGCCCATGCTTCCTCCTATTTTAGGATGTCTAGGTGCTCTTGTTCTGCACATAATGCCTCCCTCTTATCTTAGAGTAATTTTTCTTGATATTGTATGTCTTCATACAATATACGCACGTGGTTAGATTGATACGCAACTGAAGGTCTATGACTCTATAAATCCGTATGAGGAGTCCTTACAAAGAGGCCATTGGAGGAGCTCTTACTATGCTTTTACCTTTGTCTGTTAGGGAAACATGATCAATGTATAATGACCTATGTTCAGTATCCCCATGATCATAAATAGTGTGCATGTTATAAGGGCACTTTGAAGCTTCCCCTTGCTCATTAGTGTACCTTATTATTTGTTGGCTATGTAAAATATCAGAAATAGAGTGTGTAGTAGCATTTCTTCTTTGATTTTATCTTAGGAAAACCCGATCCAACTCATCAATCTGTCGGGATTTCCATGAATGATCTTGTGGAGTTCCATTGGCACCAATGATATTGATATCTATTGATATCCTACCAACTTTAGAGTGGCTAGGATTTTTGGTAGGTCTACGATTGGATGTAATCCTTGTTTTTTACCCCTTAGTGGGATGATCTTGTTTATGTCTGTCATGTGAGGATTAGGGCCTTGAAGCTCTCTTATGTCTATCACAAGAAGAACCTAGATATGGTTCTCTAGCGAGGTTTTCTAGAGGAGTTCCCCCATGAATTGAGTTATCCCCCATGAGGCTTGCTAAACTTAATTTAGTGGTATTCTATGCAAGGGGCTCAACATAATTGTTGTTATTGTGGTTGGATGGAGTGGTAGTTCTTGCCTCAGTGTTGTATCAAGAGAGGTTGCTTTGCTTGAAGACCATGACAATGTGAAATTATATTTTGTTTAAATTTTAATACACACAAACAAAGTACAAAAAATATTTATCTCTTTTAAATAGTTCTTTGTGTTCCTAAAATTGGTCTTGTGTGTTTCAGTTTTTTTGAAACTTTTACTATTTCTCATCATGTTAGAAATATCTTGATGAAATGCTTGTATAGTTTAATATTTTTCACATGTATGCTCATAGCTCGATAATCGATAATGAAATTCATGGTCATGTAAACCCAGTAAAGTGTGGAGATGAAGCCCACATCCGATTAGGGAGCACAAGTCCTATAATATCCTTACCCAGTATCACATGGTCAACGTTATACCCTTTGAGAAGAATTACATGTAAATTTTCTAGGCTACGTTAGTTCTTGGATCCGGTATTGGCCAATAGAATGTGTTTGTAGGATTTGAGCCAATGTATGGAGATGAAACTCATCATTGTTGAACTCTATTTGTGGTTGGGTGTGAATTCCAACTCACTAATTTTTAAATGTGACTTGGTGTGTGATTTTTATTTATAAGCTTGCATAAATAATAAATGCATCATGAAGCACTCAAATGATTCTCCTATATGCCTAACAAGAATATTTTACTTTAAAAAAATGCACGTCTAAATAACTACATGATGTTCATAGAATGCAAGATTACTTATGAATAAAAGGCCTCTAATTGGTCCTCAAGCATGCAAACTCTACATACAATTTAGATTATTGGAGACTAGGGTGGATTGCAATCAAAAGTCCATTGTTCCTAGCAATGACTAGTAGAAAACCTAAGAGAATTTAATCATTTTGCCTTAAAATTTCTCTATGTTTTCTAATTAAGTAAACTTTCACCTACTGCATTATGGAAATAAACATATATAGAGAAGTGAAAATTTGTATATAATTCCACCAACCTAGAATCCAAGTTCGTTGAAGCTTAGGAAATCTACTGTTGCATAATTTTCACCAACCTCTATCGCTTAGGATGGCTATGACTAGCTGCTATATTCAAAAGTAGATTAGATCTACTAGCTGATGTCAATCAGAGTGTCTATACTTGCATGCAAAAAAACATAAAATAGATTATCAAACAACATATTTTTTTGAGTGTTTCTGCCATGATCGCAATCTATACAAGGGTGAAAACCATGCATCTAGACCATTGTAAGCATGTAACAATCTAATAAATAGAAATCAAGTAACCATTTGCACAAATAAAATATATCCAATAAAATAGGGTTACCCTTTTATTAAAAAAGATAATTATCGGTTAAAATAACTCTCTCTTAGGGAATCACTCAAATTAATACAATGTTTACAATAGTTGAGGTCCCTCAACAGGAAGAGATATACTCAAAGAGTATTAACTTAGACACCAATTTATGTGAGGTCTTACTAGATGCCTCCTTCTCCAATATTCAAAGGGGATTTTTTGAATGCAACTTATTATCATACATATTTGTTACCTTCATGTAAGGAAACAACATGAAACATTAAAAGCATATGATGCCTCATGATATGAGGCTTATTCCATATATCTACAAGAAACAGTATGAAAGCATAAAGAAAGCATGAAACAACATAAATGGAAGCAAAATACGTCTATTACAATGCTTATGAACCATCAAAATGTGATGAAACAGTAAATATAGGGTAAACTAATGATGTGTAAATGAAGGCAGATCTACACTAGAAAATGAAGAAAATACATCTCAAACCCTAGCCACTATCACTCAAGGTGGTTGGTCTACTAGTTGTTGCTATCATCGATGGATGTACCTGTAGGCCACTATCGAAGACAACAGTTTCTAACTGTGATATTTGCTCCTCATATAAGGTTCTACGACTCAAAAATCCTTAGTTGAATTGATGTTCAAGGTTCGTTTATGTGTCTAAATATAGATTTGCGAGTGAAATCCCTTGTATCTATAGTAGAATGATAGCAAATGGATGATTTGCTTCTCAACATTGTGGAAGCTCCATTGTTGATGGTATGCTTGGTAATCTACAATCGGGAAACACTTTGATGCTCCTCATAGGGTTGTCAATTTATTGCTCAATGCGGTAGGGCTTCGTTGTATCAAATTTGAGATGGATACTTATTCCTAGGAGGGTGCATATGTAGGCCTACCAAATTCCAAATCTTGGCTTGTTGGAGAAGCCAAGATCCATATTTGCATGAAACTAGCCGTTGGGGTGAAAGGTCCAATTCTAGGCTTGCATGAGAGTGGCAGTTAGGAGTAACTCGAGGATATTCATGCCCAAAACTGCTTAAATTCAATGCAATTTCAATTACCATGCATGATTCAAACCTGTATTTTAGGGTCGACTTTATCTCAGTGTTAGCCACTATCCATAGTAGTGGCTATCTCATAGCTACTATGAACTTTAGTGGCTAGGCTGGAAACCACTCTGGTCGATATAGGTTATTCTTGAATAGGTCAGAACTACCCTTAGTTAGTGGTTAGAAACACTGCTAGCTCTTGGAAAGGTCCAAGATCAATCATATGGTCTACAGAGGTGCCCATATGAGTAGTCTTATAAACATGACACGTTTTAGGTATCTATAAAAACATTATAATAATGGGAAGATGTAGACTTCTTTAAACTATTCTTAAAAAAATAAGAGACTGCAAGAAGATTATATAATCTTAAATTGCATATGTTGAAATACCATTGTGAAGGATTCTACAACCTCTAATTTTGAAGGTTGGATTGCACACTAATATGATAACAAAATGTATTGGTTTTAAAATATAACATGGATGTCATTATATAGTGGTACATTTAATTTAGATCATAATAGAAAAAAATCTAATAATGTTTCCTCTTTATTGCACAGCACAACAACAGTATCATTTATCATGAATTGATGGAATGTTAATATTAATATTGTGGTAAATATAATTCCAAAAATAATATGACTTTAATGTATGAGTAAAACCTTTACATAATGGAATTTACATCATGTAATAAAATATCCAAAATTTATACATATCCATGTATATAGAAAAATAATTCAAACTAAAATATTTATTGCATGAGATATAGAGGAGTCTCCATACCACAATTTCCCTTAGGAATATAGAAACTTGTTAGTGCCTATACTGTACTCTTAAAGTAAAGAGAATAGTAATTCAAATTAGAATTTTACATTTTGGATACCACTTAAAAAAATGACTATTTAATTTTGTTAATTGCTTCCAACTATAAATGGTCTTATGTGACAATCTACAATATAAATATTAACATAAAACAAATACCTTTGACCTTCAAGGAAAAAAAAAACATAGTTTGTTATAAACCATGATTTCTCACATATATGAATCAGATAGAAATTTTGTAGTGCATTTTGTATTCATATAATTGAAATTTGTGTGATGGATATCTCATGGCACATGCATACTAATAGTACCCTAAAAGTTATATATTTAGTCTCCTAAATTTAAAAAATACTTCATCCGTAAAGTTTACATTGTACTGGATAAAATGTCATGTGTAAAGTATCAAAACTGAAAATATAATATTCTTAAAGAGAAATGTTTTTGACGAAAAATTAAAATTACCATAATTTTTATTCATAATTTTAACAAACTATATGATGGAGAAGCATCTAGGTAAAATTATAATAAAAAAATAATTTAAAATTTGAAGATATTTCTAATTGACAAGATATGAAGAAGGGTTTGGCTTTTATCCTTCCATGTACCACTTATTTCCTATTATTGGCAAAACATAAATTAGGACCCATGTCACAACATGTTACTAGCAAGGGAAACAATCTAATGAAGTTTTTGAGTTTAGCTATAATTTCCATAATACTAGAAAGAGAAACTATCTAATGAAGCTTTTGAGTTTTGTTGTAAATTTTATATTACCAATAAGAGAAATTTTATCATGGAGTTTTTTATTTTAATTTAATATTTATATATTGTGAGCAAGATAAACTATCTAATAAAGTTTTTAATTTTTTCTACAATTTCAAAATTAATGATAATAGAAACTTCTTAGCGATGGTTTTGAGTTTTACTACAATTTCTAGATTATTGGCAAGAGAGTCTCTCTAATGAAGTCTTTGATTTTTATTGCAATTTATAGTTTACTAGCAAGGGAATTTTTTGATTGCAATATTTTTGTTGCTACTATAAAATATTCTTAACACAGAATGCAAGTAAATATTGTGTATTCTTTTTTTGGTTGTGTGAGATTATTGTAAGACATTTGAGCTACTAGAAGAGATTGTATTTCATTAGACTCCCTCATCTAGACTATATCAATTGGTATCAGATCTAAGGTTGGAGAATATATGTCACATAGAGTAAGGCCATGGGCACCATGAAATGTCAAATATGTAGATATTATTAAGGTTATCATAAGAAATATAGCTAGGTTGGATTCCATATAGATAGTGTATAGAAGTGGAGTGCATGTTGAGGATGTTAGTGATGACAAGGAAGAAGAATCGGTTCAAATGAAGAGAAAAAAAAATGAAAAGAAGAGATCAAAATTTGGAAAATAATGGCTGATAAACTAATCACCAAGTTCATTCTAATAGATTATCAAATGTATATTTTCAATAATTTATAAAATTTGAATAAAAAATATGAACATCAAGGGCTACATGGAAGAGATTTATAAGATCACCATTAGGGCTAGCCATATAGAAGATAATATAGAGACGATTTCAAGGCATGCCAATGGGATTTTCATGTCCATTAAAGATGATTTTTCATATGACAAAGATAATTTCCAATGAATAGGCTTATCAATTTGTCATAAAAGCATAGGAGAAGTTGCCTTTAAGGTAACAAAATAATTCCAAAGGAAGAGGACACAAAATAGTGGAAGAGGAAAATAAAAATGAGGGAGAAGCTATTACTTCTAAAAGTAATTTTATCCTTAATACTAGTGAAAGTAAAATATTTTATGAGAGGAATAGGTGGTTATAGTTGAGAAAAGATAGAGGATTCCCCAAAAATTCCTTTAGATGGGGAGAAGTTGCTCATTAGGTATTTGAATTTCCAATAATATAACAAGGTAGTGGTAAATAAAATAAATGTATGAATCATATTGCACAAGCTAATGAGTAAATTATTGATTCACTCTATGTACTCAACTACATAGAGGAACCAAAAAAAGGATAATATCTCATGATGAAGAGAGTGTTGTTCAAACTAGCCAAAGAGGATTATGAACTAATACAAAAATGAAGTCCTTTTAGAACCACATGCAAATTGGGAAGCAAATGTTGTAAAGTCATTATGTATAGTGGGAGTACAATTTTTTTAGTGTCAATGGAGATGGTAGAAAAACTTAGGTTGAAATGAGTTGAACACCCAAATCTATACAAGGTATCATTATTGCAAAAGAAACATCAAATTTATATAAGTAAACAATATGTGATGAACATTCAAATTGGTTTTACAAAGATGAGATACTATGTGATATTATGCCTATGGATGCTTGTCATGTTTTATTGGGAAGACCATTGCAATTGGATAGAAAGAGTTAATTCAAGGATGAACATCTACACTATTGTGAAGGATGGAAAGAGGTACAAATAATGTTCATTAAATGACAAAGTATATGAAGTTGGTAATAATAATAAAGTGTGCTTGATCATCAAAAAATAATTCTTGAATGGGATAAACAAGGAAGTGTATTTGACCTTCATTACTAAACCCACAAAATACGGGACAATAGACAAGATGGCTAAAATTCCACATGAAGTGAAAATTTTGTTGGAGGAATATGTGTATATTATTTAAAAGGATTTTATAGATTGGTTACCATATATGAGAAGCATTAGGCATTGCATATATTTCATCATTGGATTGATATTATGAAATAAAACAAAATATAGAATGACACCTATGGAGAATGAAGAAATGAAGAGATAAGCCCAAGAGTTATTGGACAAGTCAATAATTAGAGAGACTTTACTCCCATGTTCAACACCATGCATACTAACACCCAATAAGGGTGGAGCATGTCATATGTGCATGAATTATTGGTTAATTAGGAAGATAACCTTAAAGTATAGGTTTCAATTGCCATGCATGGATGATTTGATGGATTGATTGAATGAATTTGAGTACTTTACAAAGAAAATTTTTATAAGTATCTATCATCAAATCTAGATTAAAGAAGGGGATGAGTGCAATATTTATTTCAATATAAAGGATGGATTGTATGAGTGGTTTATCATGTCAATTGGATTTGATGTAGTTGCAAAGAGGAGTTTTATGAAGAACTACTTCCTTTAATATATTTAACACTCACCTAGTGCTTTCACTTGAATGGAGCCTCATATTTATTGAGAATGGTTATTCCACTAGTACAATACCATGTACTTGAACAATAAAATTATTTTACTTGCAAAACATAATCATGTTCACTTGAATGATACTCTTATCTTCAACCAAAGAGAATTTTTCCACCTAAATTTATTTAATCCTCATGATGATATCCATATTCATGATCCATAAATGCAATATAAAAAATGATCTAAACAACAAAATGAATGGACATCCTCTTGTATGAATGGAAATTATTCATTTGAATGATGACTAACTTGAATCAAATGGTAATATCAATCTTTTTTGAATGATACTGAATATGTACTACATACTATTTGGAAGTAATATTTATATGGTCTCTAATTGAATGACCATCAAGTTTAATGGTCATCGACATGCAATGTGAATGGTAATCACTTGTTCAACCTTTGAACAACACTCAAATTTCATGACATGCTAATTTGAACATTGACCAACTTGAAAACACACTATTTGAGTGACACCTTTGTATTCAACTTTAATAATAATAAGCTTGAACAATATCATGCTTGAATGGTGAAAAAGTCATTATTTAATGAAATTAACTCTTATTTTCTTATAATGGTAATCACATATTTATTTATTAAATATATTCTTGCTCACTGGCATTGTATATCAACACTTCCACTTAAACAACAAGAAACTTTTCACTTGAAAAATTCTAACATTCTCATTCAATGATGACCATGCCACTACTTGAATGATTCTAAACAATCTAGAATGATTCCTCTCCTTGGATTTTAATAGTTCTCTAGTCTTCACCTACGAACACACACTTCCATATGCACCATGCTATTTAATCTATTAGAAGAAATTTAAATAATAAAATGTATTCACTTGTAGGTATGCACACAAAGAATATATTGAAAGTAAAATATGTGTGACATTGCTTATGTTTATTAGCTATACATAATTTTGTTCAATTTTCATTTCTACACCCTTTAAAGCATTAATATATTCAATTGGACATATTTTAAAGAATTTTTTTTATCTATTCCTTATAGGATCACCGTCATTTTATTTTTGTTCATCTTCACTTCCAACTGATTCTTATTTACTTCATATTTTTTACTCTTCCTCTTTCTCTTCTTCCTCCATAATATCACTCCTCTTGTCAATTCATATTTACTTTCTCTTCCCTTGACTTGCAATAAAATATGTTTTTTATACACATGGTAGAAAACTATGGATGGTTGGTGGTTATAACCGTTTGGATTCTCCCACATCATAATCACTAGGAGTGAGAAGATATCTCATGAACAATAGCTCATGAAAATAAATTGATATTCCAAGATATTTTTATTTTATACTATCATTTCTCACAAGGCCACCTTTTCTATATTACCCTTACCTTCATTTGAGAACAAAACCTCCTCTTATAGAATGCACTCAACATTCATTTCACTTTGTTCTATTCATTCAAATCCACCCAACAACAATCAACATGTATTTAGTTGACTAATTTATCTTGGTGATAACTTATTTTGTTGGAGTGATTATGCCCTCCATAAATATCATAAGGATATAAGTTCCCACACCTAGTTATTACATTTCAAAATCTTCTATACTGATTAGAACAACCCATACTAGAACCTTCATCCTCTTTACTAATTTCTCTTCTCTCAAATTTGGTCTTACTAATACATATCAAGCCCTCATTTCATGGCCTTATTTATGACTTTATGACCATTTGCACATATTTACCATATATCCCCAATAATTTTCTATTATACTCAATATTTATTATTAATTTGGAACCAATACCTTTAGTATACCTTTAAAAGCACCTAGACACTTTATACCCTCTATGTTATTGAATAATATAGCCTTTGTTTCAACCATCACTGATCTGAAGAGGTTCATCCTCATCTATTATTCCTTTATAATTTTTTTCTCTTTTTCATCTTCTTATTTGAATCTTTATTTTTCATATTTTAACCTATTTTCTTGCTAATTCTACATTAGTGTCATGCTATAAGTTGGCTTGTTATGTAATTTTGACCTCAAAATAAAATCTATGTGATGGTCAATGCTCCTCATGGATGGAAACCCATTTTTGAAATAATATCTACATATTTTTCTAATAAATCCTTCACTTCATATGGGATTTCATCCATCTTGTCCACTATCCCTTCTTTTGTGGGTTTAGTGATGAAAGTATATAATGCTTCCTTCTCCTTGAGGAATTATTTTTTAATTACCAGGAAAACTATAGAACTATTTTTTATCTCTTATATGTTATCCTTCAATGGAATTAATGTGTACCTTTTACCATAATTTTCAATAGTTTAGGTGTTCACCCTATCATCATGCATTGCCTTTATATAATATTGGTATGGTATTCCCAACAATACATGAAAAGCATTCATATACATAACATAAAACATTATTTCATCCTTCTAAGGACTAATTTGAATGTTTACCATCCATTATTTACCCACCAACATTTGATGTACCTCTTGCAACCATAATAGTTTGTATGGATTTGGGTGTTTAATCCTCTTAAATCCAAGCTTTTCTACCATATCTATAGATACTATATTATCTATGCTTTCATTATACACAATGACCTTAGAACACGTGTGTCTTGATTTATAAATTATTCTAAATAGGATCCTTCTTTGCATAGGTTCATGAACCTCTTTAACTGGTTTCAACAATACCCTTGTCGTCATAATAGATTAATCTTGTTCCTATTCCCCGATGTACTTGAATGAGGAAACACTTTATTCATATACCTATACAATATATAACCTATTTTATTTTCCTTTACCATTATCATGTTGCACTATTTCACATTAAAATTCTTAATGACCAAGTTATATATCCCTTACTCTACCATAACCACCTCTTCCTCCTAAGAAATGTCTACTTTCGCTAGTGATCTCATTGAAATTACTTTGAGAAGTATTAGTTTTTTCTTCTTTGATAGACTATCCTATACCACTATTTGATTTTTCTATTAATATAGAGAACTTTTCTCTTTCTTTATAAATGTTTTGTTGCTTACAAGTCAACTTTTGTTCTTCCTTGAGTGATATTGATATACCCCTTCAACTATTCTAATTTAAACCATATAAATTTCACCTTGTATGGATAATCTTAGTCTATTTATGTATCTCACTAATTTATCCTTATTATTTTCAAAATGAATTGATCTTATGGTCTATTTATAAAACTCTTCGGTATACTCCTTCACTCCCAATTTTTTTGTTTGAGGTTTTGAAGTCTCCTAATCAACCCAATATGTTAATAAATAGATAGAAACTTTTATTTTAATTTGGATACAAAATTATCCTATGTTTTGATTTTATGCATTCCTTTTTACTATCTTTCTATTTGGACATGATCCCACAAAATAAAATCATGTCCATTTCAGTATTTTACATGCAAAATTTACCCACTTTAGACCATCCATAGTTTCATTATCAAATAATATTTTCATGTTCATTATCTATTTTATCAACTCTTTTAGGTTTAAACTTCCACTAAAATTGGGAGTGTGCTATATATTTCATAAATCAACAACTACTCTGATTCTTCTCCTTGCCCTTAATATCAAATTCTGGGTGACCAATCTCATCCTCTTAATTATATCTAACATCCTCACGATGAACACCTCTTATTTGGGTAGTCTAAATTACATCTAGGTTGGATATGATTCATAATTACATTTTAGTTATATATAGGTCAAGGTCCTAGAACACATAGTATTCCTTTTGTTTAGTGTGTCATATCTTCTACAAAAAGTATCTAAAGTATTTGAAATAAAAAAGTAACCAGCTTTATTACCATATGATGTAGTCATTCAGAGGGGTTTCAATGAAGAACTACCTCCTTACATAGCTTTAGAATTCACATGAAGCTTTCACTTGAATGGAACCTTATATTTGTTGTAAACACTACTTCCACCAACACAATACCAGGTGCTAAAATAGTAAGAGTATTTCCACTTGAGCAACATAATCTTGTTCACTTAAATAGTGAAGAAGACAAGCTTATACTAAGATGGGGGGTGAACAGTATAAGACCATTTTTTTCTTTTCTTTCACAAACAATATTATGCAATATATCAATGTCATTATCAACAAAAATAATCGAAGCAATGCATAAATGACCACACACGATAAAGACACCAATTTAATGTGGTTAATCCAATGTGGGCTACTCCATGGATAAAATATTTTACTAACATTTTCTCAACAAATATCTTGGGAATACTTTCCCTATTAAAATTCTTATGGACATTTATCCAAAGGAGATACCAATCCCCTAATCAAGTTCATGCATATCTATCCACAGGAGAATTCCTTCTCCTCTACTTTGGTTGGTGATTCTCTAGAAGACTACTACCTCCACTACACTAGCTTGTGGATCTCTATCCACTGAAGACTCTATCCTCACTTAGAATATATCTATCCTCATTATCCTAGCTAATGGATCTCTATCCACTGTAGACTATTGTCCTCTGCTTTTTCACCTCCAAAGCTTACTGTTAGCTCTGTCTCAAATATACACTAAACATAGTACTTTAGTCTAGCACAAATCTACTCAATATCTATCTCTGATGTGCACTAAATACAATCCTTTGATCTAGCTCAAATATGCTTAATCTCTATCTCTGATGTGCACTAAACACAATCTTTCAATATAGCACAAATTTGCTCAATATCTATATTTTATGTGCACTAAACATAGTCCTTCAATGTAGCATAAATATGCTCAATCTCTCTCTTTGATCTGCACTAAACATAGTCCTTTGATCTAGCACAAATTTGCTCAATCTCTATCTTTTATCTGCAATAAACATAGTCCTTTGGTCTATCACAAATCTGATCAATCTCTATCTCTGTTCTGGCACAAAACTGTCCTCAAATATGCACTAAAATCTATCTCAAATATGTCCTCAAGCCTTAACTCAAAACTTGTCCCAATCACAAATCATCTCTGCTAGATCTACCCCAAACCTTAACTAAATATTTAAACAAATCAATGTTTAACTGTGCTCACAAGTCTTCTCAAAGACTTACCTCAAATCTATCCAAAAAGTCCTCACTAGAACTTATCCAATATTCTCAACAAGTATTCACCAAGAATTACCTCAAATATGCTCAACAAGTCCTCACTAGTACTTTTCCAATATGCTCAAAAATTCATCACTAGAAATTACCTCAAATCTGCTCAACAATTCCTCACTAGAACTTGTCCAATATGCTCAACAAGTCCTCACTAGAACTTGTCTAATCTACTCAAAAAGTCTTCACCAAGACTTACCTCAAATATGATTGCAAGCTTCCACAAAATCTCACACAAATATGTCCTTAATTCCACTGTAGGACTTACTCAAATATATTCGCTAGATTTTATAAAATCTTGTTCAAATCAACTTAATTACACAAACAAGTTTCACACAAAATCTATTTCTAATCTCACAAAAACATATAGAGAATGGTTAGAGACTCAATATGTTTCCCACTCAAAATAATTTTTAATCACTTTTAATCTCTCTCTCTTTTTTTACCATAGAAACATATAGATAATTGGTAGATACTCAATATGTTTTACTGAAAACAATGCTCAATCACTTTCAATCTCTTCTTCAACTCAATCTAGAAATAAAGAACAATTTGTTTCATAGAACTTGAACTATCACTCCAAAACTTCCAATAAATTATTCTCAAATAACTCCTCTCTACCAAACACTCAATTGAAGCTTATTCAACAATGCTTATCAAACAAACCTCACATAACAATGATACTCATGATATTTCACAAACCCTAATCATGCACATGAAGGCTCACTCAATATTTTCAACATTTCTTATCAAAAATAGTTTCTATCATCAACCTTTATTCTAGAAAAACCTTCATCAATCAATATTGGATATCTCAAAACCAAACTCAATAATGATTATAAAACAATCCTTTTCACTCCAACTTAGCATTCACAACATCCAATCCAACAATATTTACTCACAAGGAAGATGTACCCATACCTTTTATTTGTATGGAGATGTGTATTCAAAACATGTCTTAACCACAATCAAATTATCTTTCCCAACACTAGGGTTAGGTTACCACAACCTATCTCAAGATCTCCACAAAATAATTTTCTCAAAATTTATTTTCCATACAAAATATCAAATCCTTTTGTACCTTATAATCTCAAAAATCACAATATTTAACTCAGTAATTTTACCATAACAAAATACTTAACAATTTTCCTTCAACACCTTATAATATCTACACTTAATACAAAAAGTTTCAATCACCAAAAATAAAAATAAAATATTTTAAATTTGCTTTACCTTATAACTCCCCTAAGCACTTAGCACTCACAACAATCTCAAAGCACTTTTAATTTTCAACACCTTGGAGAATAAAATTAAATGACATACCTTAATTTGTTCTACCCACAAAAAAATTTCTTCACAAAATTTGACCATGTGACCTTGCACTCCCAAATCCCTAGCTCCAAGCTAGGCCACCAAGTGGGTTGTGTTCCCACATGAGACAAACGACGTACACTATCCCAAAAGGCCCCCTCAAAAAAATGCCAAGAAAATCAAACGTAGGCCTCTTCCTCATGTAAAATGTCGACCGTGTGGATCAAACCATGATCTCCTCCATGTAAGACATAACACTCTCCCAAATACTGCCTGCACTACCACTATCGGTGGGATGTAAAATCACCATGTGCCCTTTATTACTTTGTTTCCATCCAAGCTCTTTAAAATTCGAATTGTCTTCTTCCTAGATGCAGCGCTCAATATTCTCTTTTTATCTCACATTAGAAGGTGTAAAAATTGACTTTAGGAAATGGATTTTATTTCCTATATATATGCACATTGTTCTTTACTTCTCACATCGGTCCATTTTCGAATTTAAAAATTTGAATTTAGTTTTTAAATATTAAATTTAAAAACCTTTGCCTCCACTATTAATTTAAATTAAAATTTAAATTTAAATTAAACCTTTTGAAAAAAATTTATGGGTCTTTTCAATTTGGACTTCGTTTTTCTTCACCTCGTTATTTGGCCCAAAATATTATAATAATAGAATATAATTATTTAATTTAAACTTGCTTCTCCTTCCTCGTGTCTTCATCCTTTAGGCCCTTTTTAGGCATATAATATTAAAAATAAATATTATATCCTATTCCTTTCCAAGACCTTATTGATTTTGGAAAAATCACTTGATGTCCTTAATGACGATAAAATTAAACCAATATTATTTTGATATCAATGACAACAAAACTACTCAAAATTTCCAACAAATAGTGCCCTTGTCTTCATCGAAAGAGTGATTCTCCACCTACATGACTTTAATCCTCATGATCACATCCCTCTCTTTGAACCTTCCATGGTACATGAACAAATGATTTAAGTGGTAACTAAATCAATGATAGTCCTCTAATTTACATGGTAATAATTCATTTGAATGATAATGAGATAGAATTTAATGGTAATATCAATCTTATTTGAGTTACAATGAATATGAACTACATACCATTTTGACAACAACAATTATGTGGTCTCTAATAGAATGGATACCAAGTTGAATGGCTATTGACAACCAAATTGAATGGTAAGAACTTTTTAAACCTTTTAACAACACTCAAATGGCATAGCACACTAATTTAAACATTGACCAACTTTATGGCACACTATTTGAATGACACCCAGGTCTTCAGTTTGAATAAAAATAAGCTCGAACGATAACCTACTTGAACAATGACCAAGTATTTATTAAATTATACTTAGGTCTTATCTTATTTATATAGTAATCACACATTTATTAATAAAATATCTTCTATCTCATTTGCATTTTGAATCAACACTTCCACTCAAACAACAAGGAACTTTCCACTTGAGGGATTCCCACATTTGTATTCATGGTGATCATACCATTACTTGAAAAATTCTTAGCAATATAGAAAAATACCTCTACTCAGACTATAACCTTTCTCTAGTCTCCATCTAGAAACCTATGATTATACATACACCATGCTATGCAATCTACCAGAAGCAATTTTATTATAAAATACATTCATTTTAAGGCATGAAAATAGAGGATAGATTATAAGTAAAATATGATTGGTGTTGCTTATGTTTACTATCTATATAAAACATTGTCCAAATTTCATTTTTATACCCTTTCAAGCAGTAATATATACAACTAGACATACTCTGAGCAATTTTTTTTTCTCTATTCCTTCTAGCCTTATTATCCTCTTATTTCTCTATGTGTTAGATTGTCTTCTATTCTTTCTCTTTATATTTTCTTCATACTCATTCCTATTCATTTTATATTTTTTTCTCTTCCTCTTCCTTTTCCTCTTCCTATTTTCCCTCATACATGCCACACCTCCTATTGATTCCTATTCACTGTCTCCCCCTTTTTCTTGTAAAAAGAAAAATATTTTATATACACAACAAATAGTTATGAATGAGTGGATATTATAACTATTCAAATGTTCCCATAGTAGGATTTACCAATGCACCAAGCAATTTCATGTTGTTGATAAAATAAGTATTGAAACCATTTCTTGGTAAGTTTTTATTGTCTATTTGCAAGGTATTTTGATATTAAGTAGATGTAATTAAGATAATTTGGTGAATTTGAAATTGTTTATGCAAACATTGAATTAAGAATAGTTGTTCATCAACTTGAAAAAATGTAACTTTATAAAGAACAAATTGGTGTATTTGGGTATTTTTATTTTACAAGATGGTTTTTGGATGAATATTGAAAATGTTAAAGCTATTGTGAATTAGTCATAACCAAGAAGTATATTTGAGATAAGAGGTTTCTATGGTTTGGAATGGTTTTATAATAAGCTTACTAGAAATTTATGTGATACTTATGTATCAATCATAGAAATTATTAAGGGTGTAGGAATAATTTAAAATCGATAGTTGCAATAGAAAAGAGTTTTTAAATCTTGAAGAAGAAGGTAATAGAACAATTGGTTCTAGAGTTGTATTTAAACAAGGTTTTCCAAGTGGATTGTAATGTAAGCATGATAGCTATAGGTGGAGTTAAATCCAATAGGATAAGCCCATTACGTATTTTAGTGGGAACTTAAGTGAAGTAAAGAGTAAGTTTTTTGGTCTATGACTAGGAGTTATGTGCAATTTTACGTATTTTAGTGGGAACTTAAGTGAATTAAAGAGTATGTTTTTTGGTCTATGACTAAGAGTTATGTGCAATTTTTCAAGCCCTTAAGAAGTGGATATATTATTTGTTGTAAAAGGATTTTTTTCTATTCATAAATCATCAAACTTTATAATTCATTAACAACCAAGGTGTGTTAAAACAAAGGAATATGAAGTGGGTAATATTTATTCAAGGTTATTCATTTTTTTGGAAGCTTAGAAGTGGTAGTAGAAATTAGGTAGCCAATTCATTAACTAGAAAATAATTACTATTGCATGGCATGAGAATAGAGGTTTTTGGATTTGATTCCATGGTAGAGAAATATGAGGATGATGTGGAATTTGAGGAGGATTAGGCATATTGTAATTACCCAACTAAGAATGATATGACTCCATGGTTGGAATATTTTATGCAATAAAGATTATTATTCAAGGGGCAACAATTGTGCATACTACATGGTTCTATGAGGGAAATTTTGATAAGAGAAAATTATAGTAGAGGTCTAGATAGACACTTTGAAGTAAATAAGATATTGCAATAGCTTTATGAGAGTTAATATTATCCAAGAATGTGTGTATGTGAAGAAATTTGTGCAAAGTTATAGAGTTTTTCAATGTGACGATGGAAGGAGTAAAAACACTAGTTTATATCAATAATTTCCTATAGTAGAAAGACCATGGGAAGATGTGAGCATATGATTCATTATTGAGTTTCCAAGAACATAAAGAGGTAATTAATCTATTTTTATGTTTTTTTTATAGATTTTCAAATATGGTATATTTCATGCCTTAGAATAAGATAAATGGTGTTATTCATGTTGCTGAAAAATTCTTCAAAGAAGTGATGAGATTGTATGGGTTGCAAATGAGTATTATTTATAATAGATACAATAGATTTATGGGTTATTTATGATCGATTTTATGGAAGAAGCTAGGAAATTTTTGAAATATTTTTTGGAAACTTTGTTGGCCTACACTAAATTCTATAGCAACATGAGAAAACAACATTGGCCCTGTCAACAACACTATAGAATGTAATAGTAAAGGCTTAAGAGAACAAGAAGTCATTTATAGATTTTTGTAAAGAGAAAATATTGATCCCGAAGAGGTTCCAAACTTCTAAAAATACTAGGAGGATAGGAAAGTCTTAAAGGAGAATATATTTCCATTTGAACCACTATGGGAGAAATGTTTAGGAAAAAGAAAAAATCCACTTCCAGGTGTCCTATGCCTTATGAGATCTCCAAAATAGGTGAAGAAGATCCTCAGGTCCATACCTAAACCTTATGTTTGAGATATGAAAACTAGGCTATGTGAAAATGATGGTCCCAAATATGCCTAGGTGAAGAAAGGCCTCAATGAGCATTTAGTTTGTCAACCATGGGTAGGAATGGTGATAGCCATTCTCAACCCAATATTTACACTTAGATTTATTTATTGGGCATCTAGTTTCACCATAAAATAGATATGAAGAATATTGAATGGATATCTTCATGGATATATTTGTATTGTATGTCCACCTAGTTTTGTAGAACAAAAATATTTTGAATTTGTTTATAGTTTGAAGAAATAACCATATGAACTTTATCATGATAATAGATCATAGAATGAAAAGATAGATAACTAAATTTCCAAAATGAAACTATTATTGTTTTTTTTTTATTTGTATTGTTTACTCATTAATGGTTATTATATAGAGCTCACCAAATACTTAAAATAAAATCTAAAATATGTATTTCATATGAGATATTTGAGTGAACTAAACTATTTTCTTGGATTGTAATTTTATCAACATCGTTATGGATTTAAATATACGTTATATCTCTTGGGAAAGTTTAAAACAATTGTTGTTTTTATTTATTTGTATTGTTTACTCATTAATGGTTATTATATAGAGCTCACCAACTCCTTAAAATAAAATCTAAAATATGCATTTGATATGAGAGATTCAAGTGAACTAAACTATATTATTGGATTGTAATTTTATCAACATCGTTATGCATTTAAATATACATTGGGTGTCTCTTAGGAAAGTTTAAAATAATTCTATAAAATACTCCTTCTAGACCATTTTAATCTAAATTCAATATTACTAAAAATTATATATAGAAACATCTAGACATAACATTACACATGCAACCTTCTAATAGTCTAGATTATATAACACATGTTATACCAAACATCTATTCTATATTCAAATTGATATCTATATTTATGAAAGAGAATAAACTAAGTCATTGGGTAGTTGCAAAAATAAAATTTCGGATACATTCATGGAATAATTAATTGTGCGATCTAGTTTACCCATAAGATCCCAATATTTTTGGTGGTCTATGCAAATTTAAATTTATATGGTAATGTTAATAGAATAAAATCTAGAAATTCATAACACTAATACATGGAGCAATAGAAAACAAATAATTACTTTATAAATTTTTTGAGGATACTATAGAGTGCTAAGAAAGTAGGAAAAGAAACAATTTATATTTGAAATATGTTACTTGAGCTTGGCCTTTCCTAACACTTTGGTACTACCATATTATTTGAAAATCAAAGTACCATACATATTATAAAAAATAGTGCTCTCATGTTAAAATAAAAAAAAGTGCAAATTGATTTTTTTTTTGATTGATAACGGGTTTTGAAAGGGACCCAAAACCTTCTAAACATGTTGTAGAGAGGATCCCATGAAGGTTCAACTCTCTATAGGACAAGCCAAAAGTGGACCATACGTTGAGTCCATACAAAAAAAATAAAAACGAGGAAACCTATTATAATAATGGCCCGCAGGCTCATGTAGACAACCATAAAATACAGAAAGAGCACAAGGATAATCTCGACAAAAAAATGAGACAATTCAGTGAGGGAACCACCTCGGTATCATATTTTAATTTTGAGATATAATCCTCATTATTATTGGGATCATCCACCATAGAGATGGTGTTCTTTCATGCATGCATCAGGGTTATAATCTTATTGGCTCTAAGAAGCATTGAAGCGGCTAGGGTGATGATGTCCTAAAGGTTAGTAATTTGATCCACATAACCCATATGATGGATAAAAGTAAATCCTGGAGAAGGTCAAGACACAGTCCTATGACTCTTACAATAGGGTATGGGCTCTTTGATTTGTCATTTGCATTTTTAAACCGGACTGAGCACTACATGGGGGTCTTAGATGTCCCTGTATGGGGTAATCCCCTCGATCTATCATCTCTGCTAGGAGTTCCAATATCTAATTTAATCAGCATAGCTTCCTAGGTGCCATCCAAAATCACTAGGGGTTCAGGTACAGGTTCAGGTTCATCACACGATCTATCATGTTCCAAGGCATGCTTGTCAGGGTTATGTATTATGAACTTGAATATGATGTAGTGGATGCCCTGGTGTTTGGGGTGAATGGATTTTCCTTGCTTAACACTATAAAATGAAATATCCATCAAACATAAAAGGTACTTCACGATGTTGATTTGCTTTATGTCCTTGAGAAAATTAAAGAAAACCATATGGAAGCTTCAAAGGGGCGACGACGGCTCATCCACTATCAAATACTGCATGACCGATACCATGACCCGGTTCCATGGTGGAGGAAGGCCTTCCCTAATGTAACCATTATCCTTCTTAGTTAATGACTTCCCTTTATCATGGAGAAGCTCCAATTCACCCACCATAGAATATTTATCCCTACAGACAATATCTCCTTTGTTGGGAAGCTCAATGATTTCCACCAATATTTCGATGGTGATAGTAAAGGTTAATCCCTTTAGGGTTACAATTTCATTATCCCATATCTAGATGAACTCACAAGATGTTTTATGGTCGTGTCCATTTAAATTCTTCAAAAAATTTAACAATTCGTGAGCTACCAAAATCTCTTCGACCATGAGGTCCAACAGTAACTGGTCAGGATCAAGTAGCACCATATTACACCACACCAAAAAAAAACATTTCATGCTACCAACTCAGTCTCCCACTCTATTTGATGAATACTCTGGTTCTCACTACACCCAGGTTAAATAAAAAACTTCCCTCCAATAGGTAGAAAGGATTCATACTGATATCCTCAACCTTGGGACTTTCTTGAAGCCATTTATTGGGTTGTTTGGGCATGAGATATCTTTATACACGATCCGTTTGACTTTAAAAAATGATTTGGTTTGTATGGTAAACATGCAAAAAAAATTGAGGTAGATGAAATAGGGATTAGAGCTGGTAATAGTAAATGGGAATTTTAATAGTGGATAGGTTGTACCACTAAAAACTTACCAAATTCACAACCTTATTTCAATGATGAGCCTTTAGGGTATCAGACACTACCTCGGTATCCTTGGTGGACACGAGGTTGATAATTTTGTCATATCGCTCTATGTAATCAACATCTTGGCATGAGGTAGCTGCATTACTAGTCCCAAGATTAATCTTTCCAAACAAGTGAGATGAATCATGCTCTCTGTGGTACCTTTTCTTAGCACTTTGCCCAATCGCTCCTTTCCAATGGATGGGGATAATGTTGTTATTTCTATTGAGAACAATATTGTTGTTAATGCTGAGTTGGTAGGTTATTACCTCACAAAAATTACCATTGCATTCAGATGTGTCGATCCAATGAGTGATAAGAATATTATCAGGTATCTAGTATTGGTTGGTGATTGGGTACGAGTTTCTACCATCACTCCTCACATGGTGGTGTATATCAGGATGTCAACTTAGCACTGTGGTGTAGCAGGGTCTGTCAACACTCCTAATGTGGTGGGGAAAAATGGTCCTTGACTTCATGGCACTAGTCATAGGTGGCAACTATGGATTCATGGCAAGAATTCACAATGCATTGAGGAAAGTCCTATCACCACATCGAGAAGGACTGCATTGTTAGCCCAAAATTGGCCATGGCATCAACAACTTTATTGCCTTCCCTATACACATGTTGGATAGAAGTGTTGCTAAATGTCCTAAGGTGGAAGATGATTTCTTTGATGAGATGCCCCACATTCCAATGTGGATTAAAGACCCCTTTTATGTAGTTTATTGTGTTTAAATATTCACCTTCAACAATCAAGTTCAGTATGTTGGACTCTGAGGTCATTTGAATGCCACAGAAGGTTTCTCGAGCCTTAGAAAAGTTAGTCAATTGTATTCCAAGTATTTATATATAAGCTAAAATTACTCTGCGTCTATCATCATGGATCACTCTACCGTAGCTCACTTCACCAAGATTGCCTTTGGATGTGCCATCAAAATTAATCTTGAACCATTGGGGGGAGGGGGAATCCAAGACACTAGGGATCTATCCACCATGGGATGGGGTTGGCTAGAAACCTCAGATGAGAGGTTAATGGAATTTTCCACTTGGATCTCAAATAGGACATAGGACAAACCTCAGAGGGAATGATGTTGGCATTTTTAGAAGCAAAGGTGACAATTCTCAATGACATAGACTTCGTGTCAAGGCACAAGAACCTAAAGGCTCTATTGTTCCTTTCTAGAAAAATATACCATATCAAGTGAGGGAGGATAACTGACCACCAGTACTTTAGGCAGGTGGAATAAAATGGGTTGGGCCATTGGATGATGAAGTTTCTAACACACTGGGGGGCAACCGAAGAAATGAATACGCTGGATAGAATAAAATATAGGACATAACCAGAAAATGAGCATTCTAATAATGGGTGGTTGACCGACTCCCAAGAGGATTTATAGAGGAAGCATCTATTCGGGAGGATCATGCCACAGGTTATCAGATTATCTATGGTTAAGAGTCTATTTTTGGTGGCCAACCAATAAAAGTGAGCTATCTTAGGAATGAGGTTTTTAATCCAAATATTATTTTAATGAAACCAAGCATCCTCGGGTTCATTCAATGATATATAGGTTGTTTTGATAAAAAATTACCCAAACTCACTAAGTTGCTAGAAAGGAACATCAGGTTACCGGGTACTAGGAATCAACTGAGTATGAAGAAGCTCGGATATGTAGATACTTGTATAGCAAAGCTCTGGAGATCCTATATCAATAGAAAAACTAACCCATCAGGGGGGAGATTATTCATGGAGGATGAAATTTTCAACCTTGGGACCAAATATCATATCAATAATGGGTTTGAGGATACTTATAGACTAAACATGAATCAAAGGTTGAGCCATAATCAAGGGGTCTTCCTAGAATCTGATATGATATCCTTCCCCAAGATTCCATCGATAACCTTTTTTGAGGATAGGTATTCTATGGCAAATAAAACTCTAAATTATGAACTAGATGGCATGAGGGAATTGTCCATCAGAGACCCTTGCCTAAGATATTTTCTTTTTACGATGTCCACCCATTAGACAGGGGAATTGATTACAATTTTCCATCCCTGTTTGGAGATCATTGCCATGTTTATTTGGTGAACTCTTCAAAGACCTAGCCCACCCCTACATTTTGGAATATAGAATTTATCCCATGTGATGAGGGGAAATCTGCCTTTGTTCTCCATTCCTGACCATAAAAAATTCCTTTGAATTTGTTCCAACTTGTTACACACAATGATCAAAGCTCTGAATAAGGACATGAAGTAAATTGGCACACTTTGAAGATAATATTGGACTAATGTAAACTTCCCTACGCTAATAAGAAGAGATCCCTTACATATTTCTATATTATTCATTACCCATTGAATGACATTGTTCCACATTCTCTCTAAGGGGTGTCCTTGGAAAAGTGGAAGGCCAAGATATGTTGCAGGAAACTTGGCAATGGCACATCCCAGGATTTGAGCAATTTTTTTCTTTCTTTGAGTCGAGGTATTGATGAAGAAAATACTAATTTTCAGATAAATGAATTTTTTTCCAGCGGTTCGTGATATGGATCTAATAATTTTAGCTTCTGGGATGCTAGAGAGGTTGGCCAGGATGGTGTCCTCAACAAACTGTTGGTGATACACTAGGGAAAATCTAGTTGAAGCTTTGATCCCTGAAATATCTCCTATTGAACAAGAAGCCTTAAGATCCCTTCCCAGAATTTCAACCATCAAGATGAATAAAAATGGTGATATAGGGTCTCCCTGTCTTATTCCACATCTACTTCTAAAATACCCTATCGCTACTTTGTTGACTATGACCAAGAACCATGCAGAAGAGATGCAGTATTTAATCTATCAAACCCATATATGGTGGAAGCCAAATCAGGTTAGGATAGTAATGAGAAAATCCCATGAAATTATATCAAAAGCTTTATTGATGTCCAGTTTTAAGGAAAAATTGACAATATGTTGACCGTAATACTATGGATGAGCTCGTGGATGGTGATCACACTATCGATAATGAATCTTCCTTGGATAGAGCTTCCCTGGAATAGGTAAATAATCTTAGGCATGATAAGTTTCATTCTATTTACCTGGACTTGGTGAGGATTTTGTACAATACGTTGCATAGACTAATAGGATGAAAATCCGTCATGGAGCAGTATTCATGGGATTTTGATATGAAGATAAGAAATATGGAGTTAAGGTATCTTAAGACAAACTTGGATATTTGGATTTCAAAGATGGCTTCAGATACATCTTCTCTGATGTTGTACCAAAAGGTTTGAAAAACCTTGGTGGAAACCCATCTGGCCCAGGGGCCTTGTCTATTTGTATGGAGAAGAGAGCCTCTTTTATTTCATCATGGGAAAAGGGTTGTAGTAGAAAATCACTATCAACTTGAGAGATGAGGGGTGGGATGTGCTGAAGAAGGGATTTTGACATATTAACCAAGCATGCTTGAGATGGGCTAAGGATGGTACGTAAATTCTCCAAAACCTTAGATCTAATGTCTTTGGTACCTTTGACTAAAGACCCATCTTCTTTGTGGAGACATATGATAATGTTTGCACCTCTATGTCTCATTGTGGTTGCATGAAAGAACTTTGTATTTAAATCACCTTCTTTAAGCCACAATGCTCTAGAATTTTACCACCAGAATGTTTCCTCTTTGGCTAGCGAGTTGTGGAACTTAGCTAAGAGTATTTTCTCTTGTCTTATAACATAACTAGTGGCATTAATGTTCTAAACATGATCTTCTATTTATTTCAATTAGGAGCAAATTACTCTACGTGACTAAAAAATATTCAAGAACACTTATTCCATTTCTTGAGCTGAAGTTTGAGGAACTATAGTTTCATATAAAGTCTTAAGACACATGAACCATTTAAATGCTGACTCCACCATTCAATGAATTTTGACCCAAATTCTAGGTGTTGAAGCTACATAGACTCAAACATGAACGAAGGTTTGTGACTAGGATCCAGTCTTGAGATGTGCAAAAGTAGTGGATTGTGGTTAGAAGCTATTCTTGGTAGGGATGACAACGTTGCATCACCAAGGATCAGGATGGATTCTTTGGACAATAGAAATCTATAAAGTCATATTTGGATGAGTTTATCTCCCTCATGCTGGTTTGTCCACGTGAACAACAAATCTCATAGCTCAATGCCCATTAGCTCATTGGTATCAATAAAATCAGCAAAGTAGTCATAGTTCCTAGGAGTGATTGGATCACCTCCAGATTTATCAATGGGATACATAGGATTATTGAAATCACCTACCAACATCCATTCTCAAAAGGGGAAGTTCATGCACATATGCATGAGGATGTCCCACATTGAGAGTATTTCATTGAAATTATTTGAAGTGTAGATGTTGGTTAGAATCCACTACTTGTTTGTTTCATTACATTTGAAGTAGATGTTGATAACTTTGTCATTGTGAGATAAAATTTCTCCAGTTACCTTGGCTAGATATCACAGGCACAACAATCCCCCTGAATCACCAGGGGTGGGACTTGCCATAAATTTGCAGTTATTCCACACTGATTTGACCACTTTTTCTATATTTGGGTTTTCCACTTTTGTTTCCTGGATGATGAATATTGAAGGTCTCATTTCCTTTCTCATGGAATAAAATACCCTCTTTTTTACTACTCCATTAAGGCCTCTAGAATTCTAGGATAAGACCTTCATTTGCATGATTTAGGAATGGATTTTTCCCCCCTTTCATTTACAAAGATTTCGGTCTTTTACCTTCTTCCTTTGACATCTCTCTAAGTGCAGATAACAAAGATAATAATGTTGTTTGGATGCCAATATATATGTCATATACCACCTACTTTTTCCTGGAGTCAAGGTTGGGCAGGTGGCCTCGCTTTCTCTGCAAACCCACATCAAATTGGGGTTTTTTATGACTCTTGGTGTTGTTCATGGTGGGGACTTGAGGATTCACCACCACCCAGATAAATAGGGGCTTGAGAAGGGGATATTGGTGAAATGGCTTCACCAAGGAAATACCCCATGCGTAGGGGGGAGCTACCTAGAAAAGGTGACACTTGTAAGGAGAGCTAGGATTAGTGGGATAAGGGGGAGACTTTCTTGAGGGGGAGGCTAATGGGGAGGAAGTGGAGGGGGGGTTTAGAGGAAGGATGGTTCTTGAGGGGGGAAGTGAGGGGGGAGGTGAGGGCAAAAGTGGTAGCGATAGGGGAGGATGAAAGAGGAGAGGGTGAGATAGGAGGGGACACCAGGGGGATGGGAGGGTTAGGAGGAACACCTTGGTTCATAAGGGATGGATCTGGATGAGAAATTTGCTCAACAACAAAACCTTCAAAAGGGACTTCACTATCCTTATTAGTAATAATTTTGAATTGGTTAGCAAAGAGAGATAATACCTTGTTGGTACCATGGTTTTTTCCTTTAGATGATGATACATGAGGAGCTTCTATTTGATTTCCTTTCTCTAGATGAGATTGTGGGTTTGGGTTTCCTTGTTGATGGTTGACATTTATAAATCACTTCCCACCAGGGTGTGCTCCTCTAAAATCCTTCTTAAAGGATGGACATTGCTCCTTGGAGTGGTCTTGGTTGTTACACAAAATACATGCTACAATTTTAACCTGCAATACTTGCTTGGTCAGGGGACATTGATATTTGATATATCCCTATTTATGGCACTCGACATAATAGACGGGTTTTTTCTCATTTTTAAAAGACTATCTCCATCAATATGACCCATAGGTTAGGTCAATTTACATTGGAATTTGGAAATCCAGGTTTGCCATTATGCAAAAATTGGCATAAGACATTCGAGAATGAGCTTTGGTGGTTGGATCGAAACCAACTAGGTCACCAACTGCACAAGCAATACTTTGAATGATACCTTCATCTCAAAACTAAAATGGGAGCTTAGGTAGCCTAAACCAAATAGGGGTCACGTTGATGCTTTATGTTCCTAGGTTGAAGCCAAGATTCCATCGTATGATGAACAAGGATGACCTCCTGAAGAACCAGGGTCCTCCCATTAGAATCCAAGTTGTATCATTCGGATTATTTAGGCATATGATAAAAAACCAATGGATCAGAACCACAAGTTCCATGTGGCCCTCGGGTTTCCATTTGTTCATCGTCCATCAGTGGATGGATTCGATGTCGGTTCGTAATCCAATGAACTTCCCAACAAGGGAAAGGGATTTTATGCTTAGCACTGATGTCATGACATCTTCAATAATGCTAAGCTCCTTGAAATCATCAGAGATTGTGTCAATGGTTGATGATGGGTCTGATTTATCCTAATGGATATTCCTTCTCTTTTTATCCATGAAAGCATTTTTTGGACCATGACGAGGTCTTAGGCCCTGCCCCACTGTACTGGGGGTGCATGAAGAGGAACCACATCAGTACCAGGCCTGTAAATGTGTCTTTGAGGAGCTACACCATAGCATATTCATAAACCATCCCTTCTTGTCCACCGTTCACCTCATGAAGATCAGGATTGACCATGCCATGACCTCTTAAGATCAGCCCATGACAACTAGGAAAGCTTCCAACATTCCTACCTCGGCCAAATTCAAAATTCAAATGCCTGCACTGCTCCCACTCCACTCCATTCACCATTCTATCATCAAAAAATCCAATGCAAATTTAAATTGACTATTAAAGTCTAGGTTTTTTATTTACAATATTGCCTTATTGATTAACAAACAAATGATACATTCATCAAGAAACTAACATTAACAAAAATTTAAATTTGTATTGATTTCTTAGAAAGATAAGTATGATAATTAAGGAGGGATATTAACAAAATTTCATCCTCCCTTTATTTATTTATATTTTTAAATTAAATGTAATGAGTTTAAGGCAAGGAATGTTAGTAAAATGTAAGATCATCTAGAACTTTCTGTTACAATACCAATATAGCCAAGTTGGCTATATTTTCAATTGATATTTAATTTATTGATTTATCATTATATAGGGTAGATTGAGTTATTATTATTCATCTATCATCATTCATAATTTGATCTGGCTATTTAGTGACTAGGACTACGCCCTCCTGAAGTGGCCATCATAATTTGATTTACTCCAATTAATTAATTGTATTCCTTATTATTTGAAGTGTTCCCTTGCAAGTGGTATTAGAGCTGCTATTTTGGCAAGTGGGAGTCCAGGGATAAGGTATTCTGTGTTTGAAACCAATTATTTTAATAGTGAACACCATGCGTAGGAAGAGCAAAGCAAACAACAATGGGAACCCTAATATTCATGTCCAGCTCCTTCATAAACTTAAGTTGGGACTTAAAATTTTTGGTGGAAGCTTAACCTAAAAATTCAAGTCGTTCAAACGGTTGATAGGTGGATTTTTTAGTAGCACGAATAAAGTAAATTACTCCTTAAAATCAAGCAAGAATGCCAATCACAATACGTGTATACCTATAGCGTATAACTCAACAATTCAGACATGAAATAACTAAGCGTATAACTTAGCAATTTGGACATGAAATAAATAATGTAAATCATTGATAAAATAGGACTTGGCAAGTTATATCGACAGTGTAATTAACATGGATGTGATATATTTTGGAGCAATTCATTTTTTGGAAAATTAAAGCCAACGTTATATCACCAAGTTCATTCGTTTGGAGCAATTCACCAGGAATAAAAATAATTCGAACATGATAATACCTATTGTCCTTACATAAAAAAATTCATCGAGGAAGCACTGATCACATGAAGTAAAATAGTTTGATTTCACCAACCACACCATGTAGAATTTTGTATTAAATTCCCAACACTCCACGTGTTGAATAAAATGCTAAATCATTGGTGATTGAAAAAAATTGAATGATCAAACTTCTCTCTAGTCTTATTTCACTGTGTAGAAAAAAATGTTCCCTAAGGTTTTCGCTTAGGTCAATTAAATTTTTACTATCCTTATTAAATTTTTTATCCCACATTTGATGGGTGAGGAAAGCTTGTATGGTTTATAAGGGCCAGCGCTCAAAATGTTTAACGTTACTTCGATCACATAAGCATTGTATTTTGCGTATCTCATTCTTGGTACCCCACATTCTACCACGTTGTACACTACACATGCATCATCCTCCCCATGTTTCATTTTCTAATCCATGAATCTTCACCCATCGCCCATGGGTTGTGTTGGTCCCACATGTTAGCTCTCGTGTCTACTTAATCGTCGCCCATGTGTTGTGTTGGTACCACGTTGCGTCTTGTGTCTTCATCACGTCGCATGTTGTGTTGTGTGTTGAGTGTGTCATTGTATAATCCATGAATCTTCTTGTGTCTACTTACCCATCGTCCATGTGTTGTGTTGGTCCCACGTTGCATCTTGTGTCTTCATCGCATGGCATGTTGTGTTGTGTGTTGAGTGTGTCATTGTCTAATCCATGAATATTCACCCATTGTCCATGTGTTGTGTTGGTCCCACATGTTAGCTCTCGTGTGTACTTACCCATCGCCCATGTGTTGTGTTGGTCCCACATTGTGTCTTGTGTCTTCATCGCGTCGCATGTTGTGTTGTGTTGAGTCTAGTCATCGGTCATCAGACTTCCTTCCTTGTCGTCTAGTCCCTCATTTATCTAGTCTAGTCTCTCCTTTGTCTACCATATCATGGCTCGTCATAGACATTGAAATTAAAATTCAAGCTAGTTCTTGGAAATACAAATCCAACCATTGAAGTTCAAATTCAATCTAGTTGTTGGAAATCTATTTGTTGAAATTCAAAATAAAGCTAGCCATTGGAAATCAAGATGTTAAAATTCAAATTCAAGATCTGCGTCGTAGTTGAAGGCTAGTTGTTGTTGGAAATCAAGATGTTGAAATTCAAATTCAAGATCTGCATCATAGTTGGAGTGACAATTAAGCAGAAACCAACCAATTTTTTTTGAAAATAACCAGTATTTTGGAGGAATAAAAATAATTTTGATAAAATTATCATCATAGATGAATCCAGATAGCAATTTTTTTGGCAACTTTTAGTAGTTTATGCAAATTATATAAAGTAAGTGCATGATAGGATGGTGGCATAAAGGATAAAATGAAATTTTATCTAGCATAGATAATACAAACAAAGGACCTTCGAAATCACCAAGAAGACCTCCAAGAAATAAAGGTACACAATACAACTCTCCTTTATGTATTAACAACTTTGATCCCAAACATCCTACTATTAACCCCATGGCTCCTTCTAACTCATCCCATGATAATCTTGTACATAAGGAAATGGAAAACACCAATGCAAATAACCAATATGTCCAATCATATATAACTCAACTAATGACTAGTATGAGCACCATGAATTTAATGTTGGAGCAATTATAGAAGAAACAAAACCAACAAGCTCCTCATTCCCCACATAACTACCATAGAAGGAATGATAATGAGGATAATGATACAAAGGAAGATTATCAACAAGCAATATGGCCTACAGGTGTTAATATTCCACATGCTAATATACCTATATTTAAGGGTGGTGATACATGAGGTTGGATAGCTAAAATAGAAGGTATCTTATAACTATATCGAGTGCCTAAAACTGAAAAAGTTCCTTATGCTTCCTCCAAACTAGGTACTAAAGCTTACTAATGGTTCACTTGGCAAAAACATCAACATAGTCGACCCCTCTTATGGTCTAAATTCAATAATATTTTCCTCAAAATATTTGATGAAGGGAATTCATCCTTGTACATAGTTCATCTGTTGGCACTTAAACAAACTGGCTCTGTAATATATTATGTTTTAAAATTTACATGTCGTCATGCTTATACAGGAGATTTACAAACTGATGTGGTGGTTTCAAATTTTAGATATGGGTTGAAAGAGAATATTAAAATTGAAGTAGACTTACAAGATCCATACTCTTTGGATGACACTATAAGGATTGTTAAGTTGGCTGAGAAAAATGTGCAAATTTTGACATCTTTCAAATGTGACTCCTATAATTATCATCAATATCACAATAATTCCTTTCATAGAAATGACCAACCATCAAGATATTACTACTATAAATATCACAATAATCATCCAAAAGATCAAACATGTGTACCAAGAGAAAACTTTCAAATATAACATGATAACAGGAAATACAAAGAGGAAGTAGGGGATATCAATTCTCACAAATTACCTATGCGTGAAGAACAAATATATCATGTTGAAGCAACATGTGATGAAGACACTATGGCTATTTCAGTACATACTCTTATGGGATTAATAGCTCACCATACAATCAAGGTACTAGGATTCATTCGGCAGAAGAGGATAAACATGTTGATCGATTTAGGTAGTACTCATAATTTTATTGAAATTAAAACTGCAAAGGCATTAAACTTACACATTCACTCATCCAATCAAGATAAGTTTCAAGTTTTAGTTGCAAACAGTGGAAATGCTCAATGTATTGGTATAAAATCTTCAATTTGAATACAAATGGGAAGTTATATGTGGCATAGAACGCTCTTTGTTATGAGTTTAAGGAATTCAAATGTTATTCGAGGAGTTGAATGGTTAAAAAATTTGGAAACTATCAATTTTAATTTCAGAAAACTATTTGTGGAATGGAAATAAAATTGAAATACTATTCACCTCCAAGGAATTCAAACTCCATCATCAAAAGTTGTGAGTTATCATAACATGAAACAATTTCTAAGGAAATGAGGTTATGGATTCATAGATCAAATCAATTTTTTGGAGGCACGAGCACAAGATATTCCTGAAATTCACTCAAAATATCTTCAAGATATTTTGGCTAACTATCATGAATTTTTCAAATAACCAAAAGGGATACCTCCTAAAAGGTCCCACAATCATGCCATTTATATCGCCCGAGGAAGCCTTCCTTCTAATTTTTGTCCTTATCGCTACCCTCAACCTCAAAAAATAGAAATTGAAAACATTGTCCAAGAAATTTTAGAACATGGAGTCATTCATCATAACACTAGTCTTTATTCTTCACCAGTATTTTTGTCTCGTCGTAAAGATAATTCTTGGCGTATGTTGCCTAATTTTTGTCCTCTCAATAAAATTAACATCAAGGATAAGTTCCCTATTCCTATCATAGATGATTTATTAGATGAATTTCATGGTGTAAAATTTTTCACAAAATTAGATCTACGCTCAAGTTTCAATCAAATCAATGTAAGGGATGATAACATTTCTAAAATCATCTTTCATACTCATGAAGGTCATTATGAATTCTTAGTCATGTTTTTTGGTCTCACTAATGTCCCATCCACATTCCAAAGTCTCATGAACCATGTATTTCATCCATTCCTTCACAAATTTATCTTAGTCTTCTTCAATGACATTACAGTATATAGTAAAACATGGAAGAATAATTTGATGCATGTGGGAAAGGTTCTTCATATATTACATAAGGAAACACTTTTTGTCAAACTCTCCAAATGCTCTTTTGGTGTTCAAGAAGTTGAATATTTGGGTCATATCATTTCTCATAAAGGTGTTAAAGTGGATCCTAATAATATTAAGGTCATGCAGGATTGGCCTTTATCTAAAACCATCAAGAAAATTCATGGTTTTTTGGGTCTTACTGGTTACTATCACATGTTTGTGCACAATTACGATAAAATTGCAGCCCATCTCACAACTCTCATAAAGAATGATGCTTTTAATTGGTCTGAAGCAGCCACTCACACTTTCATGGAACTCAAGGAAGTAATGTGTACTACTCAAGTTTTGGAAACCCTAGATTTTCACAAACCATTTGTGATTGAATGGGATGCCTCAGGAACAGATGTTGAGGTAGTATTAATGCAAGAAGGGCATCCCTTGGTATTTGAGAGTAAACAAATATCATGTAAGAATTTAGGAAGGTCCACATATGAGAAAGAAATTTTGTGTATTCTACATGCCATTAATAAATGGAGACACTACTTAATTAGTAGTTGTTTTATCATAAAAAAAAATCATAGTAGTCTCAAGCATTTTCTAGAACAATGATTTTCTTCTCCAGAACAAAACAAGTGGTTAACAAAATTACTAGGATATGCTTTTGTTATTGAGTATAATAAAGGTAAATAAAATATGACAACATATGCATTATCTTGAAAATACAAATATGAAGTGGTTATCAATGCCATTTCGAGTCCTTGTTCCCATTGGGTTTCTCGGATCCAAGAATAAAGGTTTTCAAACATATAAACTACACAAATAATTTAATATTTGATGCTAGGCTCATCCAAACATCCTCATTTTGCATATAAGGACAAGGTATTGAGAAGAAAGAATCGCATTTACATTCCACATTCTACCATAAAATCCAAGATTCTTGAAGAATCACATGCTTCTCTTGTAGTAGGACATTTCAGTTTTTTGAAAACATATATGCGGGTAAAGAAATACTCTTATGGGAAAGGATTAAAATCCAAGATCAAAATATGGGTGGCTGAATGTGAAGTATATTAGCGCAATAAGGGTGAAACATTCAAATCTCTAGGATTGCTTAAACCACTACCTATTCCGGATCACCAATGGGAACATATTTCAATGGATTTTATTTAAGGTCTTCCTAAATAAGAAGGTAAAACAATAATTTTTGTGGTAGTGGATCTCCTGTCCAAATATGCTCACTTCAATACTCTACAACATCCATTTTCAGAAAGCAAAGTGTCTAAGGTATTTATGGACTCAATTTTTAAATTGCATGGAATGCCCAAAAATATTGTAAGTGATCGTGATCCCATTTTTACTAGAAATTTTTGGAAAGAATTATTTTATCTTAGTGGTACGAAGTTAAATATGTCATATGCATACCATCCTCAAATAGATGGGAAAATTGAAGTAGTTAACAAATGCATGGGTACCTCTCTAAGATGTTTTTATCAAGATAAACAGCAGCAATGGACTCATTGGCTTTCATTAGCAAAATTCTTTGAGCTCCTCTAGGTCTGGTATTTTGCTCTTGAGTTTGTAGATAGTTGTTTGGGCTTCATGACCAATAAGATCCAACCCAAATTCATCCTCTAAAATCATGATAGAGGATAAAGTTTCATACACCTATGAACCCAAATATCGTTGAGAGATATTTTTCTAACCAAAGAGGCTTTCTCACAAACTAAAGAGATGGTCTACAAAAAACCCTGTTCCTTCAATGCTTGACGACACATAGGGTTTGCATCCCTTTCATGAAGACTATAGCCAAAATTTTCACTTTGTTCCATCACTTGACTACACCTAGATTTTACACCTCTTTCACAAAGACTATAGTCACAATTTAAATATCAATAAAAATGACAAAGGTAATAGCTATTAATTTTTTCTAGAAATGTATTTTTCCCACTTTTGCTAGTGGTGCTCATTAAGAAAAATTATAAATGGAAACTCTATCCAAAAAATAATAGTACCTAGGGATGTCTCATTGGATAAATTATATGTATAAATAGATACATTTTATAGTTATGTTAAAGGAGGATATAGATCTATAACCTAGCAAAGAAAATAAATAATGTATCCTATAATCCCCAAAGAATAGGGGTATAGTGTTTCCTAGAATATGGTAATATTATCCCATAAATTTGATCCCTTCTATGAATAAAAGATAATATAGGACTAAAAATATTAAAACCAACTAAAATTTAAATATAATATCTATATAAGAGTATAATCACTAAGTATTCTAGCCAAATTCATTGTCTAGAAACTCCTACAATGGGTCTTGTATCATCCCCTAAAAGGGAAAATTATTGCATCATTATTTCTAAATTTTGAAAAGGAAATTTCTAGGCCATAAGGTGATGTTAATGCTAGGATGCCAATCTTTAACCTTCCTATCAACTAGATCTTTAGCATCAACAAAGGTCAACTTAAATGGATGTAGCAATGGCTCAAGTTTAGTCTAAAATAGGAGAGGTATAACTTAGATAGCTCAATATTATTTAGAGGCTACTCTAAGAAACTGGAAGAATAACTAATATGAATGAAATGATCCTTCAATATTTAACACATTCTATGTTTATTATTGGATAAAGAATACAAAATCAAGTGATTAGAAATTATTAAGTTGTGGATTAATTGAATGCTTTTAACAACCCACTTTACCAAGCTTTGGTTGAACTAGTCATAAAGGTCAAGTTCTTACAGATCAACTTTGAAAATAATTATATATAATAATATGTGCTATATTATATTTATTTTATAATAAAATATTCTTTTATTATATGAAATTTGTATTTTAAGCTAAAACATAAGTAATATTAATTTCAATTTATTAAGAAAAAAAGTGTCCATAGCATAAAGATATTACTTTTTTTTTTCATTATATTAAAACAAATAAACCATAAATCCCTTATCAATATATTACATATTCATCACTCATACATACTAAAACATCCCTAGAAACTACTTTATTTTTATCCTTTTACAAATATATCTAACATATAGACCAAATAAAAGGAAATAAAAAGGGTCAAAACTCTATAATACTTTATATATTATTATACATTCAAAAACTTATCTAGTAACCTTCATTAATATTCTTCATGATTTGTAAACCCCTAACAAATGGTACGCCATCCCTAGTCAAATAAACCATGGGATTTTTATTTTAAAAATGAGGTATGTTCTATGTTGAGAGGGTGTGTCATTATGGAATAGATGTATTTTTAAATACATCTAGGAGGTACATGGTAATATGGCATAAGGAGTATGAATAATTGTATAAAGTCAAATATCATTCCATTTAATATACTACAATGAAATATAGGTTGGAGGATCCATAATATTTTAAGGCTTAAACTAGAATTAAGGCGAATGATAATTAAATTCCTTTGAATATTTATTTTATGGGTTGAAAATGCGTAAATAATTATTTATATTTTTCTTCAATTCTACAACAAGCATCTAATTATTATTATTTTATTAAAAAAATAATTAAGAGATTCTAATGAGTATTAGCATAAATCTAACTAGTATCAATAGCTCTTTATGTATAAAAATGTTAGTAATTATGTAATTGGAACTTTAATATTATTTCTTGTCCTTTCTCACCTTAATGAGAAAAGAATCTTAATTCACATTTGTGCTAGAAATTTTGTGGTTTTTATTTGTTTATATGTAATGCCCTCTTTGTCTATTATGCACAATCCTTTTTATTATAAGGTCACATTTCACTACATTTACTAACATAGATAGTTTTCCTGAAAATTCTAATATTGTATAGATATCCCTTACAATTGTATAATGAGAATATTTACACATATTTTGAAGATACCAAAAATAACTTATTAAATAGTCTATATATATGCTAAATAGTATCATAACAACTTCAAAATAGACAAAATTGATTTATTATTAGTATTAAATTATTTATTTATTTTTTATTAGTTGCAGGAAGGGGTTTTGAAAGGATCCCTGAAACTTGTACAAAAATATTAGCAATGGAGGTTAACTCATACAACCAAAAGAGACTACAAATGGACCAGATTCAATATCCAAGAGAAGGACTGCAACAAGAAAAAAAGAGATGAGATATCCAAAATGAGAGGACCACCTACATGAGAAAAGAGATAAACATAAATGGAACCCCAGACAAGGGTCAGAGACTCATCAAACTTCCATATTTAAAACAAGGGATTCAACATTGTTCGTTGGATCATCATCTTGAAACTTGTTGTTGAGATCCTATAGGATGACAAAGGCCTGTTGTAGCATTGACAAGTTCATTTTGGTAGCCCACGACATCACTCTCATGAGGTCATCCAACTCCTATAAATAAACCTTCTTGGTAATGAAGGGGATGCATGTACATTGCTAGCTATGTCAAGTTTATTTTTAATAAATCGATTATGAGAAAATTAGTATGGAATGTCCTTTTCTTTCTGGCTTGAGATGTAAGTACGTAACTATGGTGAATGCAAAGTATGTTAAATAAATTATGGTTTAGTAGTTTACTAAATGTATACTATAGGAAAATAAAAATAAATTAGATCTATCACCTTGGCTTAGATGTGGATCTTATGAATGTTTCATAAATAACGTTAAATATATAACTTGGATTATCATGCCACTAATTTAGGTTACTTTATCTTAAAGAAAAATAGAATGAGAAATATATTTTATAATTTTAAACATGTAAGATTGAATAATAAAGTTATACTTTTTACATATAATATCTACATTAATATATATATATATATATACCCAAAAGTCGCACATGCTCATTTCTATATACTTGTAGATCTACATAAACACTTTTAGATTTGCATAGGCCATTATAGGCCATCGTAGACCATCGTAGGTCATTGTAGGCCACCATAGTCATTCGTAGGCTGCCTTAGTCATCCGTAGGCACAAAACCTACAAAATTGTATAAAATACATCCAAGACACCTTCTACCGACTAGGAGGTCATCTACTAGATCCCTAAGGCCATCTAAGCTCTTTCCTACACCTAATTAGGACCCCATTGGACCATTCCCTACTAAAATCCCTAATTAGGCTAATTAGAATTCTAATTTGCAAGTGACTTTCACTAAACATACACTTTATCATTAATAGGGTTTAATTAGGATTAATGACCTAATTAGTCCTAAGCATGTCTTCACATATGTGTGCACCCTAAGTTAGTTAGGATATTTCCTAGAAATCCAAACTAAACCTCAATATAACCTATGAGTTAGATAACCCTATCTAACCCTAATCCTTCCTCACATGTGTGTGAGGATAGGATATTTTTCATAGGGAATGTAAGCTTGACACTTCATAAACCCTAACCTAACCTTGCTAGGAATTGAATCTAGGGTCTGGTATACCTAACACCCCCTGACCTTGGATTTTCCTATAAATAGAGGGTCATTCCCCTCATTTTACCTCTCTCTCACATTTTGGTCAACTTATAAAAACTCTATAGAAATTATGCTATACTTTATTATATGCATTTGCATCCCTTAGACATCGACAAATACTACCCAAATCACTTCTAGATAGAAATTCTTCAACAATAGTCAACCGAGGTGCAATTCACCCCCTAAATTATGAATCCAAGTCCAATTCATAGGTCACCCTGCTATCCAGGTTTACAACAACTTTGAAGCTCCAAATATGGTAGGTGTACTTTATTCAATATTTTTTAATAGTATTTCCTTCAAATTTTAGTAGTTTTCATGTTATTTTATCTTCATAAACATGGGGTCTAATACTTGATAGACCCCAAAATGCACTAACAATATTTTGTAGGCCCTAAATAGGTGCCAAAGAACACACATCAATAAACTACCTATGGCACATGTGTATATAAGCTCACCTTCATCGAGGAGCTATAAAGGATATCATAAGAATGCTTCATATTCATGAAGAAAATAGGGATACTTGTTTTGTAACCTAAAACACTCTTAATGAATAAAAGCAATATTTTTGAGCAATTTAATTTTTTTTAGTTGTTTGATCAAATGGTCATATTTCGATCACTTCATTCTATTATTAGTTTGATTCTTCATACTATATCATTTTATTTCCTAGAAACTCTTTTAAACATTCACTATGCATGGGAATTAGGTTCATACAACATCATTAATGCTCAATTTTTCACATACATCTTCTCAATCACACTTGCATTTCTCATTCACTACATCAGCTCATGATTTGTTACATTTCTTTCATGTGCATATTTTACACCTTAGTCAATTTGTACACCCCATGTTTTCTTGTTTCATATTTTATTCATTGGTTAGTGTACATTTTCATTTATTTTTGATTAACCATGATAAGTAAGATGGTATACATTCAAGCTGGAGTGTCCTCTAATTTTCTACATTCTTATATCTTGCATGTACACAGGTTATTACATATAACCTCTACACATCATCGTTCATGCATACTCATGTTTAGTTAGGTTCATCGTACTTGGTACACATCATTCATATAAAACACATTTAACAACATGTACACATTACATACACATAAAATCATACACATTGTATGTAGGCACAACACAAAATTATCATGCACACCCTTCACAAGGCTTGAAATTGTGCACTCATCACTTCTAAAAGTAGGGTTATATTTGACCTAAATTTTCACCTACCAAATCATCTCTAAATTTCCCAAAACTTTCACTGATAGATCAGGATCTAAAAGATATTTCCAATAGTATAATTTTTGTCCAATTTTCACATTGCATAGTCCCCCAAAGTACCAAAACACTGCACATGGGTCAAATAGTCCAAGTTCATGCGCTGCCCTACAAACTCAAGTCCAGTTTGCAGTCTGCCCTACAAACCAACTGCCAAGACACCATTTCCATATTTTATTCAATCCTGCAACTTCTTCTTCCTTTCCTCTATCGTCTATCCAAAATTTTCTCCATTTTTTCATCATTTTCTTCTATAAATCAACTCATCACCATAATCACCAAATTTTATTTGTATCATTATTGATTCCTTGTTTAAGGGGGTATTCATACACAAATATGCTTTGCATACAACCAAACAATCAAAAATACAAAACACTGATACCACTTATGTCTACAAATTTGTTTGCAAAATATTATATCAAGATAGACCTCATTCCAAATCAGACATTTGTTAAGTCATGAGAGCCATGTGCAATATCAGATATGTCTTGTTTTCATTCATGTATATCGACAGTGACCACATATTGAATGTTATGCTTTATTCATACATACCACTTAGATCAAATGACTTAACATGTGTCACCATGTACTCATCAATCAATCAAAAGAAAAAAATTGAATAGGTATTTGTTCTATTCGTATTTGGACCATCTTGCATTGGTTGCAAAAGTAAATCAGTCATAATTTGCCCTTACAAACAACCAAGTATGATATTGCAAATACTATACTAAATTATGGTTTGCAAATACTAAAAGTAAAGCAGTCATAAGTTGCCCTTACAAACAACAAAGTATGATATTGCAAATACTATACTAAATTGGAAAAATCATCAGTTTCACCTATAGCCATCCATCCATCATCATTCATTCACATTCATCCCTCACATTCTCCATCCTCTCTATTCTTATTCTTTTCTTTTGGTTCTCGATCAATGTTGTATGGTCATGCTTGAGCGACTACATACCTTTGATTAGAATCATATTCCTCATTTGGACTTTATATCAATGTTGTATGGTCATGCTTTGAGAGGCGACATACCTTTCATTGGATTCCATTCTCATCTTCCCCTTCTTATCTCCTCCTATTTTGGTTCTTGATCAATGTTGTATGGTCATATTTCGAGCAGCTATATAGCTTTGAATCATGTTCCTCATTTGGAATTTATATCAATATTGTATGGTTATACTTTGAGCAGCTACATATATTTGATTCGGTTTCATTATTCCCCTTCTTTATCTTCTCCCTTCTTCTTTTGGCTATCAATCAATGTTGTATGGTCACGCTTCAAGCAGCTACATACCGTTGATTGGATTCTATTCTTCCCCTCTTCATATTCTCCCTTCTTATTTTGGCTATCAATCAATGTTGTATGGTCACATTTTGAGTAGCTACATAACTTTTATTTGATCCCATTATTTCCATTTCATTTCTCCCCATTTCATGAACATCTCGTCACTTTCTTCCATCACATTATTTTTTACACTAAACTGTGTTCCACACAACATAGTACAAAAATGGGTAAATGTAGACACTCAAAAGTTGTACATGCTCATTCCTATATACTTATAGGTTTGCATAGGACTGTATAGGCCATCATAGACCATCATAGGCTATCATAGACCATCGTAGGCTACCATAGCCATTTGTAGGCCACCATAGTCATTTGTAGGTACAAAACCTACAAAAATATATAAAACATGTTCAAGATGCCTTCTACCCACTAGTAGACCATCTACTAGCTCCCTAAGGCAACCTAAGCCCTTTGTTGCATCTAATTAGGACCCCATGGGACCATTATGTACAAAAAACATAATTAGGCTAATTAGGATTCTAATTTACAAGTGACTTTCACTAAACATGCACTTTATCATTAATAGGATTTGATTAGGATTAATGATCTAATTAGTCCTAAGTATTTCCTCACACAAGTGTGCACCCTAAGTTAGTTAGGATATTTCCTAGAAATCCTAACTAAAACTCAATCTAACCTAGGTGTTAGCTAACCCTGGTTAACCTTAATCTTTCCTCACACATGTGTGAGAATAGGATATTTCTCTTAGGGTATGTAAGATTGACACTTCATAAACCCTAACTAAATGTTTCTAGGAATTGAATCTAGGATTTGGTATGCCTAACCACCCCCCTCAACCTTGGATTTATTATGAATATAGGGTATTTTACCTCATTTTATCTCTCACATTTTTAGTTAACCTATCTAGAATTTATCGAAATGACTCCAAAATCTCCTTCGATAACTTTGCATCATACAAACAACATCAAATCATTGTTGGAGCCCATTCGGATAGAGGATCTCCATTAGAACTTAGTTACAGACCAATTCAACCCTCAACCTATGAATCTAGGATCCATTTTATAGGCCACCCTATGAATTGATAATAAAATAGGTCTACAGAATAAAATAAAGTAGGTATCAACTATTTAGTGTTTTTACATCATTTCCCTTACTTTACAACACTTTTTAATATAGTTTTCATGTGTATTTGTCTTTATAATCAAGGGGATTGCCCAAGGTAGGCCCCCAAATGCACTAATAGTCTTTTACAGGCCCTAAATAGGTACAAAATAACATACATTATCAAACTAAAAAAAGCACACGTGCATAGAAGCCCACCTTCACTAAGGAGCTCTAAAGGACACCATCAAAATGATTCATATTTGAAGAAAATAGGGAGACTTGTTTTGTAACCTAAACATACTCTTGATGAATAAAAGTAGCATTTCTGAGCAATTTATATTTTTTTAGTTTTATAAAATGGTCATATTTTGATCACTTCATTCTAGCACACCTAGTGGCACCCCCACAAAAGTTGTGTTAGACTAGTTCTTCTCACGAATATGATGCAAATTCTAGTTTTCTATTGTTGTTACAGATACTATGAAGGTAGAACAGAATCTTAAAAAACACTTATACACATCTTAGATCACCAGAATAGGGGTTTCAATATCCTAAACCCAATTCACCCCCAACCTACAAATTCAAGTCCAATTCATAGGTCACCCTATGAATTTAGGTCCAATTCACATGTCACCCTATGAATTCTGTCAAACTATCTCAGAAAACCCTAAAATTGTAGGGTATCATAGCAAAGACATCAAGAAACTTATTTAACACCATAGGAGTTAGGTATTTCCCTTGAAACCTCCTTTTTTATTCATTATTTCATAAAAAAGTTTCACCTTCACATGCATCGCATCATTTTGTGAAGCTTTCTTTTAAACATCAATTAGAGTTATCATGATAGTTTAGAATCAGATAGCTTAAATTCTCTCAACCTTATTTTTTATCATTTCAAATCAAAGTTATATCCATTATTAATTCATTAGAGTAAACTTTCATTTGTTTTCAAATTTCATGAATCATTTCTTTAAAATCATCTTTCCATGCATTAGTTAGATATTTACAATTTCTTTTGAAAATTACATTTAGAATAGACTTTCAAATTTCTTTCACATCATTTCACAATTTCTTTCCAAAATTATTTCAAATTCCTTTTCAAAATATCATCTAGAATAGACTTTTAACTCTCTCTCGTGTCGTTTTCAATTCTTTTCACAACATCAATTTCACATCTCTTTCATGCTTATAGATTAGGGTTTCAACTCCTTTTCATATCTTTTAGCATAGAGTTTCATTTTAATTTTGCAAAATCAATTTTAAATTTCTTTCATGTTTCAAAATTAGGGTTTTAAATTTCTTTGATCACATGTTTCACCTTGCTTTCTTGCACACTTCATAGAACATATCTTTTTTTATTTTCCAAAAAGGTACATAGGACTAGATTTCATTTCAAAATGCATCTCAATCTAGTTTCAATTTCAAAAACACGTCTAGGAATATTTTTAATTTTTTAAAAGGCATATGGTTAGTTTATTTTTATTTCACTATAGTGTTAACAAACACACCTTCTCACACCCACATGTCATACACAGTGGTGAGATTGGACTTCATCCCCAATCTATCACTCGAGACTGGTGACATTGTAATTCATCTCCTTCCACTAGATCGTCCCCTAGACACCATAGTAGCCCCTAGGAGTGGTTTTCTGGACTTCATCACCATAAAATACCCTACTCTTGAGATTGGTTTTCCAAAATTCATCATCGAAAGAGACCTTAAAAGTAGGATAGAATTAGACACTTTTGTTCACAAGGCTCACATAATTCGTGAATATGGTAACTATCATTCTTGACTAAGCCTACCTGAGAGTGAATCAAAAACATGGGTATGCTGGTAGCAGGTCTTAGACAATACCACCTCTTCTCATAATTGTATTTTGGACTCACTTCATCATTTTGATCCCCCCTTACTTGGACATCATTTTAGTACACCTTTAAATATAGTTCGCCACTTTCCCATTGAGACACCATTCTATTCTATGCGCCCTTGGATGTTGCAGGAGGTTTCATGCCTATGACATTATTATTTTATATAGAAGTCCACCCCACTTCCCGTATTATTTTCTAGAAGAAAGTTTCAAAATAAAAACACCCAAAACAAACAAACATTTTATTTTTTGTATTTAGAATTGATTCTAGATATGTGTTGTTTGCATGCTCACAAAACTAGTTTTAGCACATTCACTAATTAGTAGCACATCCATTGGTTGTCTACAGTCTGTCACTTTCAATTTTCTAAGTTATAATCCAAGTCCAATTTGTAGGTCAACCTACGAACCAGATCCCAATTCGCATAGTGACCTATGAATCCTGTTTCCAAACATAAATTTTCTATCTTTCAGTAGGTTGTCCAAAAATATCACACACAACACACCCAAAATATCATATTTTTTCTTGTGTAGTTTCGAGCATAAATTCATGATACACAATACCATGTTTGTTATCACATAGTCAAGCACACGAGTAAGTGCGTATTGATGAGGAGGCTTATTTCTCCACTTCCAATCAGTCTATTTACCCCATCCCATTATAGGGGAAGTTGCCAAACTCACAGTAGACCTCCCTATAGATTCAAACTTACTTCACATACACACTATGTATCATGATGAGAATTCCACTTCATAGAGTAAAGATCACCCATATCTTCCTCATTCACCTTCACTTAATTCATCTTCCATATTTTATGATCACATCATCTACACTGCTCTAATACATCCACATCCTTTATTTACTATTGATGAGGAGACCCCCCTGCCTCACCTACCTTCGCACATCCTTTCTTCTAGAGTCTATCTCAATCACTCTTTGAGAATGACTCTTCCTTGCTCAATCATACTCACCCTAAGGTCACCTCATTTACCCCTACTATAGGGATGCTATCAAATCCCTCATATTACACTTTGATAACTCATGCACCCTCATCACAAATCCCTCCACTGTAACCTCCTTTAGAGTCATAGTATGCACCACTCCCATCATCATATCAGGATACTTCTCAAGCACTGCAACCACCATATTCCCAACAACCCTTCTTTGCATCCTTTGATGCTACATCACAACCACCTCCTCATTCATAAAAATTCTCATATCGGTTACATCAACAACCCCCACCCTCTTATCTAGTGAAAACATTTTTGTCACATTACCTTACCAAGCTACTACCGTGGATGCCCATGTTACTTCCTCATACAAAATTTTGTACTTCCACTAGGGCAACCCCTTTCTCATTGGTCTATGGCATTGAGATACCTTCCTTACAAGTCTCCATGAAAGAATTTAATTATGACGGTACTTCTCATCAATCATACCTCAACCAATTAACACTCTTGGATGAGAATCACATCCATGTCATCAAGCACATGCATGTCTATAAATATCACCTTCACCATGCCTATAATAGTAAGGTACATTAGTGTAAGTTTCAAATTGGTAACCTAGTTCTCAAAGAGAACTAACAAATCATAATCCAGTCCCATAAATAGTGAGACAAGTTCACTCCTAACTGGCTAGGCCCATATATCATCACACACAAATTTAGTTTTGGTGCCTATCAATTGGTAAAACTCAAAGGACTCACCAAAAATGAACCTATCAATATTATTCACCTTCACACATTTAACACCTAGCTTATCTAGGTATGCATCACCATAGATTGTACATAGTGTCATTCTAATACTATCTAGGTACACATAACTCACAATCCACACTACACTACACACAATTTTTATTTTCTATTACACAACATAAATACTTGTGATTTTTATGTTATTTATATAATGTTGGTATCTTGGGTTTGTAAGTATATTATTTCCAGCTACGATATTTGTCATATATTTACGTTGTTCTAGGTTACCAATTCTAGCATACTACACCTTCATCATGTAGGACCTCTTGATACTACCTCTAGTACCAATCACCCCAACTGATCTTGCCATGCCACCCATCCCGGTTCACGTATGTCAAAATTCTACATAATCACATTTAGAACACCACACTTCACCCCACTATCACTCACCCTACCATAGTAATTATTATTATTCCCCTCACTCAAGAGATAGCCATATATCATTATCCTCCTTTGATGATAAGGAGGAACATTCTCACCTACTAGACCCTCATGTACGAGGACCATAACTACTTTAGTTTATTCGAGAGATCCATACCTACCACCTTCCCTAGATCATCGACCCTCACCATCATACTGTCCTCCCAATAGGGGAACTACACCTCTTCATGCAAACTCTTCAAGACTACCTCCACCGCTATCGAGTAGGATGTCTCCTTACGACCATCGAGTAGGATGTCTCCTTACGACCTATCCCTTTGTCAGCATGCCATGTAGGCCACCTTTGTGCAACCTCCCCCATATCATCCATGTTGTTATCTATAGTCGTATCCTATTCTACCTATCCTCTAGATGCCCTCGTATCCACTCTATGGCATTCCACTTTAGCCTACTCTACCACAAGTACTAAAATTTTAATCCCCTTATTCTTCTCATCCATTCTCTTCTCCAATCCTATACCATAACTCCATTTACACATTGGAATATCGATCTCCACATACTTTAATTCCATCACCTCCTCCCATTGATATCTAGCATATCCTATCTCACCTCGAAAACCTCGAGTCACACTTGAGTCATTGTCACTACCAATACCCTCCTTGTTGTTCTACCATGGCCCACCCCACATCACCTTCTTCTAGGCCTATTTCTTGCTCTTAAATCCAACCTTCACTAGAATCCCAAATCCCAATCCAACCACCCATTCCTACCCCACCTCCCTTGCAATCATCACCATATGATCCATACATATACCCCATCCATGTGCGTTCAACACCACTCTCTTATACATTTCACCAGTTGCTCCACAAAGACCTCTTAATTCTATCTGAGATCCACCCTATTGACCAATTATAACCTAAGCCATGAAACTATATAGAAAACTAATTTTGTGTTTATCATCGTTAGTTAGGGCATGACATCAATGCATACCACACATTTGAGACCCTTTTTCAATGCATGTTGTTCTATAAACCTCTTTCACACTGAAAACAAGATCCCTCGCATACTCGACTATAGAGCCCTCCATGTCATCTAGTACCTTTCTCCCCCCATCATATGATTCATTCACTTCCACAACTTATTATTTCTAGTAGTTATCCAACTATACGAATTACCAAAATCCCAGTCACCTTGTCAAATCACCTAGTCATTTGTGACCTGATTCCCATCACCTCATAAAGGCTCATTTTGTTTTCTCCCCTTATTTCTTCTTCCATTTCTCTTTTCTCTTTCCATTTATATTTGGATTTATTAAAATATCATGCTTTGAGTGGCTACATTACTATGTTGATTTTCCTCTTTTCTCCTTCTTATTCTTCTAAGTATTCTTTGCATATTTGCTTAACCATTTCTTCTTTGTTACACTTCTTCATCCTCATTTTTCTCTACATCTCTTCTCACTCCCAATTTTTTTTGTTCTATATTATCACACACATTCTCCTAGTTACATGCTTTTCTTCTATTTACTACACCTCCCCACACGTTGGGATAACCATTATCATGATTATCTATTCTTGTCATTGTCACCCCACATATTCATATTCCGGTATGGTTTCTCATCTCATTTGGTTCTATTTTACAAATTTTCTCTTGTAGATATTTTTCCTGCATACTATATATCTCACACTACATTCATTGCATATATTCATATTTATTCTATGATTTCATTCATCTTTGCATATTGCCTCTATATAAATGTGATCCTTACATGAATATAATACACACTTGTTAGAATCACCACTTGGATTTCCACTCCCTTTCTCAGGATTACAGATTATATGGTGTCTTGTATATTCTTGACCATTCACTAGCTAAGTCAATCAAATGTCACCTCTAGATGACAAGTTATTACACTCCCTATAGTTTTATCCATAACTCCCTATAGTTTTATCCGCTTGGTTCAAATTCTTTCAGGAACCACTCACACAGGTTACATTTTAAGTAAATTTTGAGTCTCGGTATGACAACACCTTGCGTAGATATTTCTATATAGAGAAAAAATTTTCCTACTCATCCTATCATTTACATGGTCAACATATGACCTAGGGATAAATAAATGGATAAGCATAAGAAAAAAATCTAAAAAATGGGTAGAAAACAAAAGCAAACACCCATACAAAAAAAGAAGAGAAAAGAGTACCACAAAACAACCATCAAGAAATGAGGGGTAGAAAACAAAAGGAAAAACCTCCAAGAAACACAATTGTTATGCTTCATCATATTTGGTCCCTAGGTTTAACATAAAATCATGGGATGATTTCCATTATTAGCTATAGGTCCTAAGCTCTTGCCTACCATTGGAATGGTCTTACAAGTGGTGACACATCTATCATATTAGCGACCTTTGTTTGTATGTATCACTATTCACTTATGTATGAGCTAGATACTTTGGCTATGTTTACAATGGAATAGTCCTACCTCCCTCAAAATGGACAAATGAATATCACTTACTTGCACACATTGGTCCTTGATAGAATTTGACCTAGCCATGTTAGTTATGAGTTGTAGGTAAATCTCTTTCAGTTTTTCATGAGTTTTGATTGCTATAACTATGATTGTCAATATTATTGCATAAATTCTATACCATCCTACATCCATAAGACTATGGTATGGATTATATTCACATCGTTTTATGCTATGATACGAGTGCATCCTCTACGCATTTTAGTTTCTACATTTATGCATATTTGCATCTATCATACATGCATTTATTTATATTACATCATGCATCATCACATATTTCTTACATCATACATCATTGCACCTACTCTACATTGTATCTACACTACAGTTATGTTATTCTCCTCCATGCTACCACATACACATATTCATTCATCATACATTTACCTATCTATATTCTACATCACACATACATGAGAAATCATACATACATTCCCATAAAATATTACAACATATATATAAGAGCCACAATCAAATGTGTATCTATATATAATGATAAAAAATACCCTTAGGCTACAAAGTGGGAACATGTCCACCACCCATCCTCACACATACCCGTAGGCTAAAAAAAAGACATACCACCACAAGTCAATATTAGCCTTGCTGATCACCAGAAGGTTCCCCACTACCCTCATAAGCTTCCCTCACCTACTCTGACCCATGTGTCACTACCACCCCACTTGACTCAGGTACTACCCTTGATGTATGTGTAACTATAGGAACTACAACCATGTCCAACCCTAGGAAAAAACTCCTGTCTATGATACTACCAATGCCTTTATCCCCACCTACCTCTACACCATCGATGTCATACTCTAGTGACTCTATTGTGACTATATTTGTGCTTGTGATCACAATATTGATCTTGATCGCAACCTAACATAATCTAGAAGTTGATGCTAGTACAAATATAAGGCTATATCACAATAATACTACATCACTACCTATTTTACAAACATATCTGACACATCCTCATTGGCCTTTCGTAACCGCTCTATATCAACTCTCAAAGCAACCACATCCATAATATTCTACTCCACTACCCTTGGCCATTATACTTCCTCCTATTCATATCATTGTTACTCTATCTCTGCATGCAACTCTACCACCTCTACCACATGAGTAGCTCACTCAACATCCCTAGTCACCTCTCCCTACTACATCCTCATCACCTCTACCTTCAATATATCCCTAGTAGTCATAGTCTATGCTACTAGTTGATGCAAACCCTCCACAACCTCAGCATGCATCACCACCTCCCCCTCGAGCCACCCATGTAACTTTACACACTGTATCTCCAAATTCTTCTTCTTAGTATCACTTGCCATATCGATAGATATCAACTTCTCCTCCCACTCATGGTGCTCCTCTCTCCACCTCCCCAACATCATCATCCTATCTCCCTCACTCTCATGTATCTTCCCCTCTAGCTATTGTACTCTCTCTGGTAGTACCAATAACTTCTCATCAGCATCCCTTCTCTCTTGCTCATCAAAATGTATATATCCCAAATCTCCTACATCTCCCATATCATCAAATACCACATCAACACCCACCTCCTCCATTAACACAATATCATCCACAAGCTACTATCCACCACCAGCCTATCACTCGGACACCCTCCCAATAGGAATATTGGATGTTCCACCTTGACATCATATTACTAATAAAATAGGTACCTCTACCTCATCTCTCGATATTCCCTCTGGACTAGGCCACACTCCTCCCAATTCCCATCCCTCTTGTAAGGGTAACCCATCGAATGGTTGCACCCAATGATCAGTCATCCCAATGCTTACCTCCCAACTGTGCATTGCCCACCATGCATCATACTTGAGAGTAGTTCCCACATCCTCCAAACCAAGAATTATCATTGATGGACTCCTCTCACCACTCTAGGGAGGTACTACAATCTGAATTCCTATATCAACTCATCTCCTATAAATCATAATAGGTGCATTTGGAATATCCTACTATAACCCAAATTATCGCATGATCCTACTAATGGTAAAATACTCTGCCCTACTACCCATAATCCTCAATGGATAGCTATTAACTACTCCTCATCCTTATTTCATATCACTCCATCCTTATAAGGCCTCCACTGAATATCCTTCAACTCCAATGAGCCAAATGTCACCCTTTAAAACAAATAATCACCCTCATATGACCTCTTCATCCCCTTCTCCTCATCTGTCTACCACCTCAAAGCATAGGGTAGGCTAGTATTTCCCCTTGCATAAGCCTCATATGGAAATAATACCAGTAACTCTACTGCTATACGCTCTTATTCCCACACTTATAGTAATGGCATCCAACTCAACCCCGTCCATGTAATTTGCACCACATCATGTAGCTCTTTATAGACCTGTGCCAATAGTACAAGTGCTTATGCAAATACCACCTAGTTCTCTACAATATTGCACACTATATCCAACATATTCTAGGTAAACTTCACACTGAAAGTATCTGGTAAAGTATATGTCAAAATCGTTAACATCGTCACACACTAGCGATTAGACAACATCTCAAGATACCAAAAATACTCATAATGTATCCCCTTTTAGAGATCTATCTCCCCCACATCGCATCAAATGCACACTGTAGCACCTCATCTTGCCTATCATCCATAACTACCTTCATTGGAAGATCCTCAATCAGTAATTTGTATACCCTATACACATCCTCCAGGGTGATAGTCATCTCACCCATAAAAAAATAAAAGGTGTTCCTATTTGGATCCCACCTCTCACAAAGCACTAAAATGTAGGGCTTATTAGCATGGATGCTCACACAATACCACACTCCTTTTAGACATACCTTATCCAACCACTTTAGATCCACCTCATCCAAGGCCTTACCCAATATAGCTCTCATCAATCGTACCTGATGCCACAACTCAATCATATTAATTTGTTTTATCCACAAACACAACAAAGTTCATGTAATTTCTACATAAAAATTATATTTCATTTATTTTAGTTATTATTATTTCAGTTACATATCCATTACACACAACATCACTACTGCATATCACATGCATTTACACAACAAAACCAAAAAACAATAAAATTAGCACTTAGGTCCAATTCGCAGATCACTCTATGAACCCAGGATCAATTCGTAGGTCACCCTACAAATTTAGGTCTGATTCATAGGTCGACCTATGAATTCATCCAGATATCCACTTTTAGGCAACCATTGGCTCCTTCATGTCAAACATGTCAAAATACACAAAAATAAACACAAACAATCAAATTCAAATGCCAAAATCATGCATTTTCTTCAAATACCAACAACATCATGTATTTCAAGACATACACGCAATTAACATTCCAAACCACATTTCAAAAAAACAATATAGTCATATTTTTGGACTACCATGGATTGATCCAAATATGTGATACAAATAACAAGTTGGTTGCTAGTCCTTGTACATATAGCATATTTTTAACTGTACATTTCCCATCAACTAAATTCAAAGGAATTTTTCCCACTCCTATAACATGATAGATATTATCATCAACAATAGTGACTTGTTTCCCATATTTGGATTGTAAAGAGTTAAGTCACACTTTATCTCTAGTCATATACCTACTTGTACCTAAATCAATATACCAAATTTCATCCTTTGGTTTTATCACTACCTTATGTACCGATTCAGAGTCTTGTTCAAAATCATATTCTAGTTTTTCATGTGTAAGATACCGTTACTATTGCTTAGGGTGTGGTTTAATATTTCACCTTTTTCGAAGGAGGGTTATGCACTTGACCCCCTCAATTCATGGAATTATATCAACAATATTTTGAATCATATATTTCTCTCTTATAGATATGACAATCCCTCTTTTTTTTTAAGGTTATTTCTATGGTGATGATGAATATGAGGAAGGATATGGCTTGTTTATGGAAATGTGCAGATTATTCATCAACTAGTCCATTAATTGATTTGTTGATTCCTCTTGTTGAATCATGTTCATGAACTTATGAAATGAAACCTTCTTATTTTGTACTTTTAAGGATGTAATCAAATCTAAAAAAGAGTTATATAGGGATCTAATTATTATGTGTACTAAGAGTGGGAACCTGGAATGTAAATATGGATCTTAGTGTAGATGAATCACCTCATCGAAGAGGGTCACCCCCAAAATTTGAATTCTTGGAAGGTAGGAATGAGGATGGAGGAATAGTAGGTCATGGGTCGAGCAATGGAGTTGGTAACTTACTATGAGTAACATCAAATAATCAGGATTTAGGTATATGATGGTCTAGAAGCTACGAGTGTGGGTGGGATCCAATTGAAAGGCCCTCATCATGTTCCAAATATTGTTTCCTTTGTGAAGACACTCAAAAAAGGGTGGGGTTCTCCTCATCCCTTTCAGTTACCAAGATTGGGACTGTCTCCCTAGATCATAGAGATTTGGTCATCCCCCTGATGTTATGGCTTCAATCATTTCCTAAAACTCCCTATCCCTAGAAGGGAAGTTTCCTGGCTCTCATACGGATATGGAGTCCATTTGTAGATGGGATTTTTAATAAATGGTTACCAAGCGACCATATAGACTTAGTTTCTCTTTCAAGGGGATTTTCCTCATTAGGCTAAATAATACCAGTGATGGTCCCTAGTTTTTTGGTCATTTTAGCCTCTTCATCATAAGGTGGGATACTGATTTCAACCTAAAAACCTAAAGTATCAACTTAGCACCCATCTAGGTGATGCTCCTAGGTCTCTCAATTCATTTTTGGGAAGAAATAATCTAAGAAGCATTGTCCAGTTGATTGGGGATCTCATTGCTTTTGACCCAACTTCCAAGATCCAGTCTAGAATGACTTATGCCCACTTTTGTATTAATGCTAACTTGGCCTCAGAACTTCCCACTTTTATTGACTTCATGTTAGGCTCTTATTGCTAGGGATAGACCATTGAATATGAAAATAAATTGGCCTTCTACATTGAGTGCTAGAAGTAGGGTTACCTAAGAGCTCAATACCATACTCTAAAAAAAGAACCCAAGAATGATCGTTTTCAACCAAAAAACCCTTAGGAAGGAGGTCAGTCAACAACTAAAACATCTATCGATATTGATGAATCTAATCAAGATGGAGTAGCACCTTTGAATGGTAAGAATACAATATCACAAGTAGACGTTCCTATCCCTAAGAAAGTATGCTATATTTTCACTAACCCTAACCCTTTTAATATCTTATATTAGTCTCAGGGTGATGAATTTGCTCCTTTGAATTCAAATTTCACCAATATTCCTCAAGATGGATCCTTACAAATCCTTGTTATTGAATAGATTGGCCCTCCAATCAATTAAATTAAGATCCCAGTGAAAGAAAATGATGCTCATCAAAGCAATCCTCATTCTAGTCCTGAGATTATTCCTCAACCACCTTCCAATTATGGACCTTCATGTCCCCCTATTTCCTCCTACCCTGGTCAAGTCCTTTCCCCCTCTAGAATCATTGATTTCCCTATCCTTAGAGAGTCTTCCAATACCCAAATGCCTCATACACAAAGCTAAAAAAGCTCTTTACTAATGTTAGAACTGACAAAAATAAGGGAATAACCTCCTTCTAGGGTAAAATAAGAAAAGAGATAGAGGATGCTATTGCAAATGGCATTCAAACCATGCTCTTATCATCCCTATATAACTTATCAAACAAGAATATCTCTAAAGAGGAAGGAAAAAGACCCAAAATTCCCCAACCTCAAGGAAAAGGGGGGAAGAAATCATCATTCAAACTTGACAAATGAATATCCTCTTATGGAATGTGAGAGGTCTCAATGGACTCACTAAACAATGGGTAGTGTCGTCCATGAGGAAAGATCATAATCCCAACATCATTCTCCTTAAAATAAACAATATTGAATCAACTAATATGAAAAAAATTATTAAAACATTATGGAATCACTATGAATTTATTACCATTCTGACTTGTGATTCATCTCAAGGCCTCTTTTGTCTATGGTATCCTACAAAGTTTTAAGGTAAACTTATATCTTCATTTGATAGAGTCACCAATATTCTATTTTGCTGTAAAGGCACTAAAGTTAGATGGGTGCTCTCCAACATCTATGCTCCTAATAACTCTATTTATCACCTTGCTTTCTATAATTCCATCACTAAAATGAGAGTCCCTTTCTCTAATGAAGTCTAGTTTATGGTAGATGAATTCAATAACCCTCTCTATCCTACTAACAAGCTTGAAGGGACCCCCATAACCCCTAAGTATTATGAGGAATTTTCTAACTTTATCAATGAAAATGAGCTTATGGTTATAAAACTTAAAGGGACCAATTTCACATGGAGCAATAGAATCATTGGGGACCATCTCATCCAACTAATTTTGGACAAATTATTCATCTCCAAAGAAGCCATTCCTCTCCTGGGTGATGCATCTCTCTACTCCCTTCCCAAGTTCACTTCAGATCATAATCCTTTGATATGATCTTTCTTCAATAATCCTTTCAAATTTGAGTCCATGTGGTTGCAACACCCTAATATGAGATCCATAATTTCTAAATAGTGCCAACAAGATTTCAAAGGCCCTCACATTTCCCAAATTCCTAGGAAACTGTAGCTCATAAAAGAAAACCTCAAATTTTGGAAGAAAGAAGCCTTTGGTAATATATTTGAAGCAAAGAAGATCAATATCAACCAAATAAGTGCTATGGAAGAACACATTCAATCTAGAAGATTCTATCCTCATCTAAGATCTAAGGAGAAATATCTACCATCTGAATTTCATAATATCTTATCCAAGGAAGAGACCTAGCAATAGAGGTCTAGAGTCCTTTGGATCAACAAGGGGGGCTCCAATACTAAGTACTTTCATGCTTCTACTCTCAAACATCAAAGTGCCAAGAAAATCATGGATATTTTTAAGAGGGATGGATCAATCACCAATGATATTATGGAAATCAAAGCTAAAGCAGTCAACCACTTCCAAGAGTTACTTGGTCCTTCCCATCCTTTCCCAGCCTTAGTTTTAAATTCTCTTCTCCAGAATATCCCAAGGCTGGTTCCCTATGAATTAAATGCTAATATACTTTGTTCCTTCTCTTAGGATAAATTTAAAGAGACCCTGTTCTCCATATCATAATATAAAGACTCGGGTCCAAATGGTTTTCCTCTAAGGTTATTCCAAGCTTTTTGGGACATTGTGGTTTTGAATGTTACAGTCACCATATAGGAGGTTCAAAGGATCAAGTCCTTAATTAGATATGTAAACTCCATATTCATGGCTCTTATACCTAAGTCCCATTATTGTCACTTCCTCTTAAACTATCACTCCATTAGTTTATGCAATGTCATTTACAAAAGTCCATTTCCAATAGGTTGAAAAGAATTATTTCGGTTTTTATTGATCCATGCTAAGGAATATTTATTTAAGGGAGGCTTATTATTTTTGACATCATCACTATCCATGAGATGATTCACTCTATCACCACAATTAAGAAATCTATTTTCTTTCTCAAGTTGGACATGAACAAATATTTTGATAGTGTATCTTGGAAATTCTTGTTTACTATCCTATCTAAATTTAGCTTCCATGATGGTTGGATCAAAATCATAAAATAATACCTCTCAACTACTTGGCTCTCTATCCTCATCAATGGTTCTATAGATGATTACTTAAAGAGCTCTAAAGGAATGATATAAGGTGACACTTTATCCTCCTTTTTGTTCATAATCTTAGTAGAGTCCCTTGGTAGATCTGTCAAAGTGGCCTATGCTTCTGGAATCATATTAGGTATCAAGGTTTCCTTTAGGCTTAATCCAATCTCTCAACAATAATTTGTTTATGATAATATCCTAGCCATCCATTCTTATATTTTAACAACTAAAAATATTAAGTGCATATTGAATTCGTATGACCAAGCTATGGAACAAAAGGTCAACTTCATAAAGAGCAACATCTATTTCATCAACACTCATTTGGAGAGATAGCTTAAAATTACAAAAATATTAGGGTGCGCCATATCCAAACTTCCCTCCACCTATATTGGTCTCCCTATTTTCCAAGGTAGACCAAATGACAACATGTGGAACAATTTCATCTAATGTATCATGAAGAAACTTGTTGGGTAGAAGGGAGCTCTTCTAAGCCAAGCTGCTAAAGCTACATTGGTACAAGCATACCTTCAGAGTATCTCGATGTTATTCATGTTAGTTTTTAAAGTTCCTAGGGGGTGTGTCAAAATATAGAATAAATACAAAAAATATTCCTTTGGTCTAAATCCAAGAATAAAAATATATTTCTTCTAGTGGTCTAGGATAAATTCTACTAAAAAAAAATCGTAGGGTGGAGTAGTATTTAAGAGAATCAATACGATGAATATGGCTTTACTAAGTAAGCAATATTGGAGAATTCTATCTAATACCAAAATTGTCTAGGTTGACATCATCAAAAATAAGTACCTCCATCATTGTTATTTTTTGGATGACATCCATATTCCTGATGGCTTGATGTTCTAGAAATTTTTCACCAAAATCAAATACATTCTATCAAATGGTCTTATATGGTGTATCGATGATGATTAGTGAATGGATTTTAGACCATTCACTAATAAATTATCCTAATATATACATCTTTAAACTGCTCATAGACCATACCTTTGGTAGTATTGTATGTAATTTCATTACCTATGATCATCTCCAGAGGTCAGCCTGGAAAATCCTTCCTACTTTTGGCACCAATCCCAAGAAAATTGTATCTTCCCATTCCCTTTCCAACTTTCTTAGAACCTATGTCATCCCCAATAAACCTATTTAAGATTCTCTTCTTTGGAAATCCAATGACCAAGGCCTCTTCACTGGTAAATATTCTTACTTTTTACAAGAAGAGCCCAATCAAGGTTGGTTCTCTACTAATATTGTTTGGATCTAGCATCTCATCCCTAATATCACTTTCTTTTTCTAGTTGGTGGTCCAAAATAGAATTTTAACCATGGATAATCTTATCAACCATGGGTCGAGCATCCCTATCCATTTCTACATTATCATTATAATTGGGAATTGGTCTCTCACATTTTTATCGAATGCTCTTTCTCTTCATATGTCTTACTTTCTATTATTTTGGCATTCAACATTGCTTGGTCTCCTCTAAAATTTGTTCTTGACCTATGAATCCAATTGCAAAATACTTTTAAAAACTTGCATCTGAAATCACTCCCATTTTCTATTGTAAACTTGGCTTGAAAGGAACAACAAAGCCTTTAGAGATTCATCCAATGATCCGAGGTCTATTTTCACTAAGGTTATTTAAGTGGAAATTGAGAATGCTAATCTCATTCCTTCTCCTGAGCCCCTTGTCCATGGGATTGAATCAATATTAATTGCTTCTTTCAACATTCTCTCTGGTCCCACCAAACTTGATTTCCCTAAAGTTGGTAGATCTAAAGTTTTGTGTTCTCCTCCTCCTCTAGGATGGTTCAAACTCAACTTTTATGGAGTTTTCAAGCGTAATCCTAGTAAAGCTGGTTCTGGAGGTATTATCAAAGATGAGCTTGATAGGATCATATTGGTGTTTATAGAAAATTTTTGCATCCAAACCAAAAATGTGGCTAAAGCTAGAGCTTTATTCCAAGGGATATCAGTGATAGAAGACCACATTCAAAACCTTATCATTAAAGGAGACTCCTTGAATACCATCAATTATCTCAAAGGTATTAGACCTTCTACATGGTTAGTTATTAATTTCATTGATGGGTCAAAAACATTCTCAACAAATTTGATAATATCATCATTCAACACATTCTCAGAGAATGCAATGGAGCAGTCGATCTCATGGTCAATATTGGATTGGCCTAGGATTACCTAAGTGTCTAGGTTGAAAAATCTCCCCAAGGTATCATTGAATTCTATAATTGCAATGATTCTTCCAATCATCATTAAATTTGTGAGGATGCATGGTAATCCCACTCATATCTTCCACTTTTGTCCTAGTACTTGCCCACCAGTGAGATCACCACTGATACCTATTGCTAATTTTGATCCCAAGTAGTAGTTCAATATACATCGGTTGTCCTTTATCCTCTAAATTTCTCTACCTTCCATGTGCTAGATTTTGAAATATGAGTTGTATCCCTCTAGTTGGTTGTTTATCCTTGTTTGGTGATCAATTTTAATCCATGATCCCTTCCAAAACCAAAATCCTCATGTCAGTTGGTTTTTCAAATTTTCCATACATTGTTATCATTCTTGGTAGTGGGCTTACTCGTATCATTGCTCTTTATTGAGTTCCAAGAAAATAAGTACCAAGCTTTGGAGTCTCAAGGTATCAAACGACATGTCCCTTCCCTCTTCATGTTAAATGACAATTGGTTTCTCCCTTATTGAATTTGAGTTGGTGCGCGGGGCCATGTCATCTTGGGCTGAGATGCTCCACCCACAACCCTACACTATTGATGATTCCCAGATTGGCAGCATGCCAATTTGTGTTAACCTTGGTATTTTAGTTTCTCAAACCATTTTAAATTACTATAGATAGAAGCCCTCTCCTTATCTAGTTCTATCTATTTTTGTTCTTCATATGTTCCTTTGTGAGTTGGTTTGGAGAGGAGTCGAGTGGGAGGCTTGTCTTAGGTGGCAGCCATCAATGGATTTGTTTGAGTCTAAAAATATATAGCTCGATACAAAAATCAAGGAAATTTTGGACTCACATGAGTTTATTCCTTTCCTTTGGAAGTTTAGTCGTAGCAATCCTAATTTGTCAATGGAGCTCGTCAAGACTTGGTACAATGGTAGGGTGACCCTCAGAGGTGTTTCTTTCAGAATCACCATTAGTTTGATCATAGAGGTAAATGAATTGATCAACGATGGTGACTTGATCCACTAGGACAAGCATTCAATTATAGTGGAGCTAAGGTATTTCAAGGAAAAGGACAAATACCTTTCTAAAGATAATAGTGGTGTTGTAAGGAAGGATCTTCCTACTCCATGGAACATAGTACTCATCCCCATGATGCAATAATTTATCATAGATGATTCTAATTACCCTTTGCAATGTTTCCATATAGAATTCCTTAATCATTTAAGGGATATCAAGAGAATAAATATCCCTAAGTACCTATTTCATTCGATGGAGTTCTCTATCACTAGTGTCTAGTGTTAGGGAACGAAAATCATTGCATCCAAAGCACTAGGGACTTCACTTGATGATCTTCAAATACGTGTCTCAGCTCCAAGTCCAGGGTCCTACTCTATCCATTGTGGATAGAATTAGGGGTATCCTTAGGGGAATGAACCAAGTGATTACGAGATAGATATGGAAACCATCACCTCAAGGAAGATAGAAAAAAATTTGATCTTTGGATCATTTGAGACCACTCCCTCCCCATGCCATTGTTCTACCAAAAATAAATCATCTAGCGATAAGTGTAAGAGCATCATCATACTAGACTAAGGGTATTCTTATTTCTTGATCACCTCCTTCGAGTTGTAAGAAGTAGAAACATGAGGTCAACCCCAATAGCATTATTTCCCCTGGAAAAACCATGATTCAATCACTCTCAACTGAGGATTCTGATTTAATGTCTAATCAGGATAACCTCATTAGATTGGCATCATCCTTACTTCTTCAGGAAAAGAAAGTTATCAATAGGATAAAGAATATAAAGGTGGTAACCCAAGATTTGGACATGGATCATAACGTTGACGGTAATGAGAAATATCATCCTACTACCTCAAGATGATCCCGTTGTTGGATCTTCCTCTTTTTTGTTGCTATTGTGTCTCCTTTTGAGTTGATGGTTTACCATCCTCTATGCCTTTTTAATCCTTTGTTATGTATGTTTTCTTAGGGTTTCCCATATTCGAATCCCTCTATTTGTATCTCATATTGTAAAAGGTTTGGGGATCCTTTCAAAACCCCTATTTATCAATAAAAAATAAGGTGTACTAAGAGACTTTATTCTAATATTTCTACCATGGTATTCAATCTTACTTTCAATTTAGAAACTGTATGAAGAAATTATTCAATGTTTTCTCTATATTGAACTCTCAATGTATGGAATTGAGATTTGAATTGAAGAATTGTGGCTTCAGTCTTCTCTTCAAAAATATTATAAAGTGTATCACAAGCCTCCTTTGATGTTTGTGATTCACTAATGTGTAGCTAAATTACATCTTAGATGACAAGGATCATAATAATTAGTATATTAGAATATACCTCATCAAATTACTATTTTGCATCTTCATATTATTCAATTTGAATGTTATTTACTAACAATATCCCAAACTTTCTCAACCACTAGGACAGTCCTCATGTGGTCTTCCATGATTTAAAATTTGGACCTATGAGTAGTTGTGATTTTATATGAAAATATTTTGACATTACAAATGGTCCCTTATGAATCCAATCCCAAATGGTCCCCATTTCATTATACCAACAATCCTATATATCAAACCTTTTTATATACTTGCCCTTCCTATATATTTGTTGTTACATGGAAGAAGCTAGTACTCTTGATATACATGGTCGTACATGGTACAGACCTTAAGCTCTATGAAAGATAATTATACAAGGTGCCAAGGTATGATATAAATATTTTTTCCCTAACAATTATACTTTCTTAATGAGAAATTATTATACACAAGTATACCTTCCTATATACTTGAAATTTATTAATTTTAGGATTTATATCTAATGATAATGATGAATAGAATAGAAAATGGAGTGGAAAAATCAAAGGAATGATATCCTTATTTATATCTAACAATTTATAGGATTGATTCCTATACATTGTTATGGAAGGTTTATTAGGTTATATACATAGTAGCTTAATGCAATAACTTTACCTATAAATACAAGCTACAAGGATCATTGATACCCAACGTTGCAAATATGCTTAAGCAAATGATTTATTTTTATGTAAATTTTGAAGCAAATAGTTTAGAACTTTTAAGGTGTTAGTCACCACTAAACATTAACCCTTTAACATAAAATTTTTATCACTACTCTTTTAAATTTTACAAAAATATTTACTATAGTCTATTTTTTAAATTTTTATCTTTAAAAAACTATAGCAAATTGTAATGTTATAATAATGTTTCTTTCTAGGGTAATAATAATAAAAATATTATCTTGGTGGGTTTTGAACCCTTGCCTTCTATTAAAAAAATGTGTACTTTCTTTCAAGTGTCAATTCCCCTCCTAGTTATTTGTGCACTAAAATAAATTATAATTTTTTTTTGTGCGGTTCTTTATTTTATAACTTCAATATGTTCCTTCAAAAAAGTAAATGAATGCCTTGGTGAAGATTATATGAGTACTTTTGATCATTTCAATCAATACTTACATGGGTATGAGTGACAAATTGAAAATAACATATGTTGTATTAATTAAAAACCATATTTTTATGTCATTTGCATGATTCATGCAATATTTTTTATTATTATTCCATATGAATTTGATCGATTAATGACCAAAGCTACTATTTTTTATTTTTGAAAAAGAATCATTTTCTTGTTAGCATCCACTTTGATGAATGATACCTCAACTTCTAGTACATCTATATCTTGAACCACAACATCCCTTTGGACCTCTCTCAATCATCTATATTAGAAAACATGTACATGTGATAGCTATCTCTACATCTAGTTTTTGGATCTACATGGTTTTTATTCTTATTAGTTCTTTTTAAATTATATTTTTAATATTTTACCTTTGAAAGTCATGTTGGGAAGATTCAAGGTTAAAAGACAATATTTCTAGCCAAATATAATATATTAATGTCATCTATGGACAAAAAAAACTTACAGGGTTAGTGGTTTGACTAAAAAATATGACAATGGAGTTGTATGTGTAGAGGAAATCTTAGATTTGTCAAATTAGAATGGCTTTGTATTGGTGCCTATAAATTCGACAAGTAATATTTTAGTTAATAATAATTGAATTGATTCTATTATAGAGATATTTTAGTAAATATGAATACATCAATGGGATAACTACTATTATAAAACATAAATCCAATAATGTTCATATGAATGCTTTCTCTAGTGCAATCTCCCCACTACATTCAATTTCTTAGTATCTCCCAAATTCAACTATTTCTGCTACCTATAAAGGACCTTCTAGCACCAAAAAAAAAAACAAAACTCATAATGACCTACAAGAAAAAAATACATAATGGTTTTTGATTCAAATAACAAGGAAACTTTTCTATAATACCAATGATGGATTGAGCATGGAATAAAATGAAATAGTTTAAAAAATCAAATTATCAAAAAGTTGTACATGCATATATACAATATAGTATATCTTGAATTCTTAAGATACCCTCGGTGTTTCTTATTATATAATATATCAACACTCCATATTTTTTTCTCTTCAATTTTTTCTCAAATAATGTAATAATCATTATCTAACAAAAGTTACCATTGAGTGGATAAAGTGTCATGTGTATAGTATACAAATTGAAAATATAATATTCTTAAAGAGAAATGAGTTTGATTAAAAATTAAATATGACTATTAGTTGTCTTCATACTTTTAATAAACTATATGAATACAAAAATATCAATTATTCTATAATTAAAATATGTACCTAGATGATGCATACATGACCAAGACTAGCAAGTAAGAAGGATAATTTTGGAAAATAAAAAAAGATGAAAGATAATTTTTAGCAAAATGGAATAAAGAAGACCATTAAGAAAAACTTCATGATAATTTAATAAGTGCATGTGAGTTTTATGTATAAGAAAAACTTAATGTTATAGTAGAAAACTCTTGCAATTTCTTTGGTTTAGAAGAATAAAAATATTAATAGTCCCTTGGTTTATTTCTTCATCAAGTTGAACTTCTCAGCATTCCATCACTATATTATAATAAAATTTTATGTTCTTTTTATATTTCATTGGGTATGTGTTGGTAATATATTAGATCATACTTGTAATTAACCATATTTGAACAATTTCATACTCAACAATAAAAATGAAATTGATACTATAAAAATAGTAACAATTTTTGTATCAAAATATTTACTTACTCTTTATAATTTATTACTATATTACAATGGGTTATTTGAGGATAAATGATAAAGTTTAATGTAAAATCCACAACTTGAATCATGACTAGCAATTTAGAAAATTCCAAGTAGCCTAATTTAGAAATAATTTAATATTTTTGAAAAATATTTGACTAAAGTTACAAATATTTTCAACCATTTGTAGCAACTTTATGGCTCTAATACCATGTTAGAATATTGAGTTAAGAAAATATGATGAAGTATCTTGGAAAAATAAGAGGAGACTTCATCATATTTTTTATCACTCATTCTTTTGATTGTCATAGAAAATTATATCTACTCCATTCTCTACTCAATTGTCCTTGAGGTTTGTATGTGGATTTAAATTTTCCTATGCATGGTAAGTGTCCTCCTCATTTTTAATAAGTAAGCCATATCACTTTGTTCTAATGGAAAATACAAGATGTATGTTGCCCATTTTAATTTGAATTTCTAGAATTTAAAACTATTACATGTACCATTTTGTTTGAATCTTTGGCACCCTTCCTTTATATTGAGTTTGGTATCTCTTTTAAAGGAGAGGATTTATCCTTTGACACATTCATAGAGGATTTAATGGTGGCTATATAGGCATGCCTAAGGCTTCTAGTTTAAGATGATTGTGATTTTATTTTGGAGTCCTTTTCTATTTTCTCTTTATTAGATGCATATAAAAATGACAAGTTGTTTGGTTGCTTTATAAATAGATTGATATGACTGTGGGTTTGATTTAGATCCCTTCTTATTCATTTTATCTCTATGGAACATACACAAAAATGACAATTTTTTTAGTTTATTTTTTACTATATTGAAGGTATGGTGATCTAGTCAAGAGGGTATTGGCTTGTGCATGTGACAAAGGAGGTTTCGCTTTTAAGCTCCATGCCTTTCTAGTTTGATAAGCAAATGTAATTATCCTCAAGTTGGAAACGTTCTATAAGGACACATTTATAACTTAAACATCATTATGTTTATGACCATAGTGGTGAACTTGAGCATGTTAAGGAAAAGAAGTCATGTGTTAAATACCATCATGATATTATTGTCCTTTTTACCTATGGGATGAGGGATTTCTTAATTCTCCTACAAGTTCTTTGCTTTAGCTTTGACTAGGTTTAAACCTCTTCAATATTTTGGTATTCTTAGATAGATGTTATCATTATTTTATTCCATAAAGTATTTTTTACCTATATACATATATTAAGACATGTATTAAAACCATACTCAAAAAAAATATATTAGTGAATAGGTTTTAGATTATCAGTGGCATTCATCGATGAATCAATGTGTGTCAAGGGGAAATCCTAATTTGGTACAATAGGTCTAAGGTTTTAGGGGTTGAGTTTTTAATTTTTGAGGATTATTATGAGGCTATAAATTTTTCATACAAGAGCATTGTTAGACCTTTATTTTAAATCACATAAATTGTTTATCTCTTTATATTGGTGATATCAGTAAAATGTCATGTTATAATATTGGGGGTAAAAATATGCATGATATTTATCAAGACAGATAGCTCTTACTTAGAGGGATTAATCTATAGTATATTATACAATAAGAATATTTTATCCATATTCATAGAAGATGCAATTGTATTAAGGTTTATCCATATTCCTTTTAAATGCTTTCTATATAATATTTGAGAGAATGGATTAATTATATGCATTACTATAAAATAGCATGAAATCCAACAATATAGGACTAAAATTTCAAATCTTTTTTGTGAAAACAAAAAATAGGGTTTCTATTACATAGTAGGGGCTTGTGGAGTAACACAAAGGGTGAAGCGCAAGATTCTATAAGTGAACATAAAGAGAATTTTTTATTGAAAAGCGTGAAGAACCATATTACCTTATTATATTGGTAAGTCTAGTTGAACTATTTTCTCATATTAGCAAAGAATCATCTCCTAGATAATCCTAGGATATACTTAAGAAATAATTTTCAAAGTATTGGAACTTTAAAGTCCAAGGTTCGAAGCTAATTATTTTGATTATATTCAAGATTCTATTTTCAACTCCAAAGATATAATATCATGAATTGTGGAGTTTGGAGTCATGAAGAATGAAAAACATCGTGAAGACTTATGCTATTTTGTAAATCCTTACTACTTAAAATTAAGAACTTGTAACATCATTATTTTACATAAAATAAAAACTTAGGTTGACTTATTCTAATTTACCTTATCATGAGTTATAATTTTATGATTAATGAAGAAGAAAAAATGATTGGATTAATAAAATAAATTGTAAAAATCAAACTCATATTTCTAAAGGGATGTAGTGCAATCAAAGGAAAAATAAATCAAAACAATAACTTTTGTCCTCCTATAAACAAAATTTAATTAAAGGACCTTGTCATTATTATGGAAGTATGGGACAACAAATATTTAGGCTCTTCAAGGTGGTAGTTGGTCTTCTCATATAATTGAAAAAGTATATAATATCAAATACACCATAATGTCTTGGTGATGGACATTTCCTCATTGTAACTTCCTTTGCATCATATCCTTTTTGTTCTAATTCTTATATCTAAATAATACTATAATTATGTGATGCTCAATGTAACCCATCCTTTGTGTGTTTAATACTATTTTTTATCCTTTCATATGCTTTATTTATAATATTTGAGGGAATCGATTGCTTATATGCATTACTATAAAATAGCATGAAATCAAACAATATAAGCTTACAAGTTAAAATTATTTTTTATGAAAACAAAACATAGGGGTTCTCTTACATAGTTGATAAACTAGGGGTGAAGAAAAATATCCTATTAGTGCATAAACAATTAATTTTTAATTGATCAAGTGTAATGAATTGTGTTGCATTATTGTCTTGGCAATTTTAGTTGAACTATTTTTTCGTATTAGCAAATAATAATCTCCTAGAAAATACTAGGATATAATTGAGAAATAATTTTTAAATATTAATGAAGCATGCATGATTCTATTGGAACTCTAACTTAGAAGGGTCAAATATAAATAATTTATTTAGATTCAATATTCTATTTTCTACTCCAAAGAGATAAGGTCACAAATTAGGGAGTTTGGAGTCATGAAGGATGAGAAGCATATGATTTATGCTATTTTGTAAAACCTTACTACTTCTAATGAGGGATTTGTAGAATCATTATTAATCATTTGATAAGTTACATATATTTTGATTATTGAACAAGAAAAAATGATTCAATGAATAAATTAAATTCTAAAAATCGAAATCATATTGCTAGAAGAAAGTAGTTTAATAAAAAGAGAAACAAATTAAAATAAATATTTTTTTTCTTATAAATAAATAGAGGGTAATTAAAGGGTATTTTTCCTATTATGGAAGAATAGGATAACTAAAATTTAGGTGCTTCAAGGTGTTATTTCATCTTCTCAAGCAATTGAAAAAGTAAATAATCGTAGATACACCACATCTTGGTAATGGACATTTCATAATTGTCACTTTGTACCATATCCTTCTTGTTCTTATCATTGTAAATGGATTATATAATTTGGATCTTCTCACCATATGTTTGAATATTCTTCACTTTTTCTTCTCTAGTTAGTTAAAAGAAATATGAAAATTGTATATCATTTATTGTTATAACTCATACTGTTCTTGAAAATGAGAAAAATTAAGTACAAATATACTCTTTGCTTATTAAATATAAAAAAATAGAGAAGAAATTTGAGATTTTTAAAGTAAAATTATGCTTTAAAATATTTATTATAAGTTTAAAAATATTGCATTAGGACAGATACATGAGAACTTTAAGCTTTAAAAAATTTCTAGGTTTCAATTTCCTAGATGATCTTGTGCATATACTTTTATCACTCATGCAAAATAAGTGAATATTGGCATGAATTATTTGGTAATATAATGTAGCTAACATATATGCCAAAATTGATTGATGGTTTACCTCTTATATTCTATAAAATTATTATTTGTGAAGGTTGTGCTTTAGGAAAATATCCTCAAGAGAAGTCTGAAATAGAAAAGTCATTGAGGAAAAATTACTAAAATTTCTATAGTTGAATACCCTTATTTTTACATGCCATGTATTTTTTATCTTAATTGATGGCTTTTCAAGGTATACATGGGTTTATTTTTTGTCAAAAAGGCCATGTTATAGAAATGTTCAAAGATGTTAAATCACTTATAGAAATATGGTAAAACCATTAAAACATTGGGGATAGACAATGAAATTCAATACGTTAATAATAGTTTTGATGTATTTTACATCCAAAATGGTATTTTTTTCTACTATATAGTCCATTATAATCCACCATAAAGATCAGGGTTATTGAGAAAACAATAGGTCTCTCAATAAAATGACAATAAATATGATCCATTCTAAGGGATTAAATAATGCACTTGAATGAATATATATATATATATATATATATATATATATTATCTATTGAATAGATCTAATACTAAAAATATTATAAATATGACATTAATCAATTTATAGAGTGGCAACTAGTATTATTTTTCTAATTTTAGGATATTTTGATATGATGTTTGGGATAACATTGTTAGATATGAAGATAACGTTATTGGAACAATATAAATATAATTTTATATATATATATATATATATATATATTTGTTTTTGAGCAAATACTTCTTATACACATTTGCCATGTGGATTGAACCTAGAACATATCACCGATAATGAAAGTGTCATCCTTACCGGTAGACCACAACACACGGATAATTATAATTATATTTTAAAGGATATATTAAATATTTAAAATATTATATATTATAGGAAAAAAAATCTAATATTTTATTATTTACAAGGATGTCAAGTTTGAATATGATTTTAGTCCCTTAAATTCAAAGCATAATCATTCTATTGTTTCATATGATGATCCATGCAGTTTGACATTTATTTACCTTTCATATATTCTTTCGAATACATTGATACTAATATGGTTTATATTCCTCCATATCTATGCTATTATTAAATATAAATATATAATGCATTTTGATACATAAGATGAATCAGATACTATTCCTTGTATTATGGCAATTCATCCCCATGAAATCTATGGAGCAAAATATCAATCACACCAACATTTGAATTATTCTCTTATAGAAAATTTCATGGATATTTATGCTCAATAACTATAATTGCAACCTTTAATCCTTTCAAATACTATTTTTTCCTTAAAATAAAGGAAATATAAAAATTGTCTTATATATAAGATTCAAGTTTATTTTTTAATCCTTTGACTTTGAAGTTGAGGAAGTAGTTCAAATTTTAATATAAAGAGTAACTTAAAACTTTACCAAGAAAAAAATAAGAAATTTAATATATTTAAATAAATTTAAATGTTAAGGTTCATCTATTGGATTTGAATCTTGTTGTATGATGTGAAATTCCTTGTTCCTAATCACTAGCTTAAACCCAGTGTGATAATATTTATTTTGTCTATTTGTTGATTTCTAGTATTATAAATCATTTTATAATAAGTGAAATGTTCATACATTGTTCTACTTCAATATGCAATTAAGTTATGTGTATTTTTAGATGTCCAAAAATAATCAAATCAATAATCATTTGACAAATAAATACACTCTTACAATTGGACAATTTATGATAGTATCATTTGTTGTAAAGACATGATAGTATGATTTTTGCAAATTAATATAATACATGATAACTTTATCTAAATTCTATGTGATAAATTTTAAGAAACATTTATGTAATAAATTCTATTTAAATTTTATTTCTATTTATCATGAAATGGATCATTTTTCTTAACCTTCGTTATTTAAGGATGTTAAAAAAACTATTTTTCAAATTAAAACATGATCAGACCTTCAATTTTGACCTATTCTTGTGATTATAATCTTATGAGGGAGCTCATGGACACAAGAGTATGTCATGAGAGAAGAATATAATTTTTTTTGAAAACCAAAACATGGGATTTAGTCTCTTTCCCTTAGGAAATGCTTCTTGTTAGTTGTAAGTAGGTATAAAAGACTAACTTCTAAGTAGATTAGATAGTTGAAAAGTAGGATGCATCAATTTGTAGCTAAATTTTTTCATCAAAAGGAGGGTATATATTACTTGGAAACCATTGCTCTAATTACAATTTTTTTTATTTCTTATATTATCATTTTTCTTGACACAATATTTAGTTAACAAATTAATTCAACCATTTTTTTATGGTGACATCTAAGAGAGAGAGAGAGATACCACTTGATAATGGTTTTTATTACTTTCACATTGATACAAATTCATACATCAAACATAGTAGTGATTATCTAATTCTCCTTGGTTTATTTTCACTGCAAAATAAAATATAAAGCAAACTTTTGATATGAAATTCTTGAGCATGTTAAATTATTTTCTTGGTACCAAAGGATGATGATTTAAGTATCTCATTTTTATTTTATACCCTATGTATTCTTTAGATATTCTAATTATGTTTTTAATGGATTATTATAAAATTGTTTCTAACTTGTATTTCTTGACTATAATTAACTTTTGATAGTACTTCTCCAAAATTTGATGCCATTGTATAAAGGAAATTAGTGTGTACTCTCATATAGGATCATAGTTGTCTAGATATTGCCTTTATTGTTGGTTGTCTCTGGGTAGACACATGATATTTATGAAAATATAAAAAAAAACATTGAAGTATATATTTTTTATATATTAAGGTGCTCTCCATTTATGTAGATATATAGCTTTTGATTGGGTTGGAAATCAAGACGACATTAAATTCACTATAGGTTTTTTTTATATGCATGGCTTTGGTTTCATTACATAGTCAAATAAGAAAATTTATAACATCTCTCTATCATATAATAATATAAATTATGGTGGTGGTGTTACAACATGATAGATAATAATTTGGAGTAGGGATCTTGGTGAATTTAGATACTATTAAATTTGACCTCTATTATTTCAATGTGATAATCAATGCATGATAGAGTATCATGTATGCTAGTAGAATATTACACTATTATGAATTATTCCATCATAGTCAAGAAATATCATGTTTAGGGTAGTAACCAACTATCCCTCACTAGATGTCAAGATAGTTAGAGCAACTATCAAATATCCCTCATAGGAAAAATAAGAATGAATGTAGTTACAAACTATCACTTACAAGGACTTTAAGTCCAAGTAGTTATTATCCTTACCTACATGGAAATTAAGCTAAAATTAGCAAATGCTTGTAAATAAATACTCATCATTTCTAATGTAAAAGGATAAAAGCATTTAGTTCTAATATGTGGTATTAGAGTATGTAGAAGAAAGAATAAATATCCTTCTAATCCTCCTCTAGATTTTACACATAGAATACAAAAGAGCACTCTATTTCAAAAAAGAAGTTTTAGCTTTGAGAAAATTTGTTTCAAGGATAAAATTACCCTCTATAAAATTATTTAAATAAAGACTTAAAAGGAGAGGTAATTGTTAGTGAATTTTGAGCCTCTTGGTTGAATTCTATTACGGTTGTACCAATTAGAAAGTCTGATGGTACATGGTGGAAAAGTTCATGCTAAAAACTAACAAAGAGTTTTATGGAGTTTGTGCTAGTAGGCCTATCAATTTTTGGCAGCCTGGTAGAGTTGGTTGGCACACACAGATGGTTCCTATATTACATTTTTTGATGCCTATCTCTTGTTAGTAGGCACCTAACTCCTATTTTTTGGCACCTATATCCCTTTGGAATTTGTCTAACTCATAGTTTTTGGTACCTATCTCCCATTAGCATGTGCCTAACTCCTATTTTTTGGTACCTATCTCCCATCAGTAGGTGCCTATCTCCTGTCAGTAGGTGCTTAACTCCTATTTTTAAGTACCTTTTTCCTAGTTAGAGAACACAAATATTGTTTTGATCGAAGACCTTCACTATTTATTTTTTGAATTCATTGAAATACCCCTTGTGGAGTTGCCCTGGTCTTAGAAACCATGACCATGGGGTTCTACACAAAATCACCCAAGAGTCGCACCCAATCCTGACCGCACCAATATTATCAACTGGATTTTGGGTACTCGATGTACGTTTGGTAGGGTTGAGATTTGAACCAGGGACATCCCTTGGAGAATTTCCCTACCCTCTCCAACTCACCTACAACATGTGGGTCAAGAACTTCATTATTTTGACTGATGACTATTTAAAAATATATTTAACTATCCTGCGACTTTTATTTAAGTTATTGTTTAATTATTCTCTTTTTGTGAGCTGTCCACGTTCTCTAGCATGCAAAATCTTATGAATCTGGATAAATGGTAGAGAAAATATATAAAGTTTAGTAAGTAGGTAATAAATATGTAATCTTGTCATGTTAATAAATCTAAGTGTAATATGGGCTTTGGTAGCATGGCAGTGTCAACAGGTTGATGAAATGCCAACTATCTTAAAGAGGATTTGTAATGTAAGGTGCAGTTATGTACGTGGGTTGTTAAAATAATTTAATACTATTGGTATCAAGGAAATAATATTTAGTTTGTAAGGATATGTGGTAGAACTTGCAGGCAGTTTAATTATAAACATCTACCAGTTATTTAAATTTAATTGTAAGTTGTGTTCTCTATATAATAATGTCACATGAACATTGTAATTTTTGGATTTTGGTCCTCAAACTTATTGGGGTAAGGGCTGATTCACCACCATATTTTGGTGAGCTTTGTAATAAAGTGGATTTAATACATAAATGGTTTCTTCTGTGTATATTTAGTTTGGGAGAATTTCATGAGTTTACACTAACCTTACCTCCTACAGTTGTTGTGGCATCTATTTTATTTTCATGTGTGTTGCACTGCATGGGTGGATTTAATATAGAAATGGTTGCATCTGTGTATATTTAGTTTGGAAGAATTTCATGAATTCATACCAACCTTACCTCATGGAGTTTTTTGGCATCTCTTTTACGTTTTCCATCGTGTTTCTCATGTAGTTTTAGTGAATAAATCAACCATTTTTATTTAGGTGTAATCACATTTTTTTCCTTTTTATTTTCATCAAATGTTTCTTTGTTTCGCTATTTTTTATTTTCGTGTATGTTTTTCTATTGTTGTGGTTTTAATTTCTTCTGTCCCTTTTCCCCACAAGAAAGTTAGTTTAGTTTTTATTTTTGTTTATGAGAGCTGAATCTCTTTGAAGGTTTTTTCCTCTTGTACAGTCCCACACGAGAAGGAAATTTCTATGTTGATTTTGTGCGTGGATGCAAGTGTAAGCGTACATTTTCAAATATCAATAGTTTTGTCATACCTGATGGGATAGATTTGTAGTCTTACTAAAATATCTGCACAAATCTAGTTTATGTTTTATAAAAGTTAATATTTAGTGTTTTTTTACTATTATCTGCTTGTTGAAGCATATTTTTAAATCACCTGGTGACTCCTCTAAAAGAACTAATCTAGATCTACCTTGTTTTTTATTCTTTCATTTTTTAAGTCTTTGTTATCATGTGTTTCAATTTTATGGGTATCTATAAAATCTATTGAGTGTGGGTGTTTGGTTTTGTTGAAAATCTAAAGATAATGTATTTGGGTTATTTTGACATTGTAGGCATGTGTCCCCTATGAGTTGTCAAAATATTAATGAATTTTGAGCCTCCCGCTCAAATTAATTAATGATTGGACCAATTAAAAATTTGGTGATATGTGATGGACAAGTTCATGCTAACAGCTTGCAGGGATTTTTATGGAGTTTGTGTTCGTAGGCTTATCAATTTTTGGTATCTTGGAAGAGTTGGTTGACACATGCAAATGACACCTATATCTTGTTTGTTGGTGCCTATATCCCATTAGTAGGTGCCTAAATCCCAGTTTTAAATATCTATCTCCCATTAGTAGGTACCCAACTCCTAGTTTTTGGTGCCTATCTTCCATCAACAAGCACCTAACTCCCAGTTTTTGGTGTCTATCTTCTGTCAACAGGTCCCTAACTCCTAGTTTTTGATGCCTTTTTTCTAGTCAAAGCACACAAAGACTATTTGACTAAATACCTTTGTTTTTTTTATCGAAGATTATTTTAAAATATATTTAAATATCTCGTAGCTTTTATTTAAGTTATTATTTAATTCTTCTCTTTTTTTGAGATAACCAAATTCTTTGGCATGAAAAATATTACAAATATGGATAGACTACAGAGAAGGTATATAAAGTATAGCAAGTAGGTAAGAAAATATATAGTCTTGTCGTGTTAGTAAATTTACATGGAATATGGGCTCTGGTAGTATGGTAGTGTTAGTAGGTTGGTATAATACCAACTATATTAAAGAGGGTTTATAATATAAAGTGTAGTTCTGGCTATACGTGGGTTGTTCAAAGAATTTAAGACTACTGGCATCAAGGAAAGAATATTGAGTTTGCAAGGATACATGGTAAGAGATTGGTAGAAATTACAAGTAATTTAATTGTAGACATCTGCCAGTGATTTAAATTTAATTGCAAGTTTTATGCTCTATATGATAGTGTTGCATGCACATTGTAATTCTTGACTTTCAGTACTTGACCTTTTTGGGCTCAAGCTTTCAGTCCTACTAGGCTGATTCACTCCATATTTTGGTGAGCTTTTTAACATGATAGATTTAATACAAAAATGGTTGCTTCTATGTATATTTAGTTTGGGATAATTTCATGAGTTCACACCAACCTTACCTCCTGTAGTTGTTGTGGCATCTATTTTATTTTTGTGTGTTGCACTACATGGGCAAATTTAATATAGAAATGGTTGCATCTATGTATATTTAGTTTAGGAGAATTTCATGGGTTCATACCAACCGTACCTCCTTGTAGCTATTGTAGCATCTATTTTATGTTCCCCATCATGTCTGTCATGCAATTTTGGTGAATCAGTCAACCATTTTTATTTTGGTGCAATCACCTATTTTTTTCTTTTTATTTATGTCTATTTTTGTGTTTCACTATTTTGTATTTTCATATTTATTTTTTTGTTACTATCTTTTTTATTTTCCCTCTCCCTTTTCCCAATAAGAAATTTGGTTTGGTTTTCATTTTTTTTATGAGAGTCCACTCTCCCTAGAGGTTTTTCTTGAAAAAATTCTTTTGGGGTTTTCTCTTTGGTCCAGCTTTATGTCCCATAGTGCGTGGGTGTATTCTTATACCTATTGTAAGATTAGGGATGGCAACCAAGCTCTATTTTGGGAGGATGCATGGAACCAATATGCTCATTTAAGAGAAGATAACTCCTTGTCTAGTTTGAAGGAGATATTTCAAGAGGAGGGTTGGAGATGAGTGAAGGACTATTTCAAGGACCATCCCATTCTCCATGATATTGGTAGGGTCGTGTTGCATATTTAGAAATATCCTCCGTCTTGACCTAGTCAAATTAGGAATATTGATAAATGTAATATCTAGGGAATCATCTCTGGAAGGAATATTTCCTTTTTTAAGTTCCCAAACATGTTGTGTTGGGAGAGTAGTGGATATGGAAACTTTACTACAAAGAAATATTATAATTTCCTTATGGAGGCTAACTTCAATAGGGATTGGAATACAATTTGGCAAAAAAATTGGAGGAACAGAGTCTTGCCCAAGATAACTATTTTGTTTGGCTGGTGGTGCAATATAAAATCCTAACTGGTCATAACTTATGAAGAGAGGCTATTTTGGCCCCTTTAAATGCCCTAATTGTGAATATAAATTTGAAACCACCAACCATATCTTCATCTCGTACCCCTTTGCTCAGTCTCTTTAGAAAGACTTTCCAAAATCCTATAGAAAACCCCTCCAAAAATTTCAATCTATTAGGGATCAGATAGTGGAGTGGGTTGGATGAAAATTTGATCCATATTATATGAGAACCATTTGGGAGAGGACCCTCACTTACATTATATGGATGATCTGGAGTTGAAGAAATAAAATTAATTTTAAATAAGAAGGAGCTTCCCAATCTCAAACTTGGATTTCTATTTACAGAGCGGTAGCCAAATCCATTTTGGTCAAGAAGTGGGAGGATTGGGATAAACCATTGGATAGCAATATTAGAGATATCAAGAATCAATAGTTGGGAAAACATTTATATGATAAATTTTCATGGGGCCCAATCAAGAATAATAAAAATGTTAGGAATCATACTAATATCATATGGCAACCTCCCCATAAAGGGTTTGTCAAGTTTAACTTTTATGGTGCATCTAGGGGGAATCTTGGGAAAGTTGGTGGGGGTGGCATTTTTTGTGATGACAAGGGGAATATGAGAGGTTATTTTTTCTTCAGCCTTGAAGATACTACTAATAATCATGCTGAGGCTCAGGCCCTCTTGGAAGGATTGTTGTGGGCCCTTAAACAAAATTGGCAAAATATTTGTGTTGAAGGGGATTCTCAGATGATCATCAACCAATTAAAAGACCAGAAAGGGTCCTCCTCTCCCTCTAATTGGAGGTTAACGAATATTATTTAGACTATTAAAGAATTTTGTCACTCATTTTAGTCCTTGGAATTATATCATGTACGGATATTGAAAAACAAGGTTGTTGATGCTATTACTAATTGAGGAGTGGATAGAGGTCTGAGAAAGACCACACAGATCGACCAGTATGATGATATAAATGTTCCTAAGAGTACCAAGCATAGAATTACTTTTTTGATAAATAATTATAAGGACGGTGTTGGTGGCACTAGTCATGGTGAAAGTAGGATGTAGATAGTCTTATGATTGTTGTTTGTTGCATTAGTCTTATTTATTTATTATTATTATATTTTTTGGTATGTTTATTGATGTTTCTGTTTTATTTTTATTTTTTTATGTTTGTATTTTTAGGTATGCTCCTTAGTATGCCAAAGGGGGTAGGCTAGGTGCTAGCCCTGGATGAATTTTAGTGGAATAGATAGCCTTGCCTCCTTGGGACTTACCCGAAATTGGGTATTTTCCACACACAAAAAAAAGTATATTTAGTTTTGTATAATTTAATGGGTTCATACAAACCTTACCTCTTGTAGCTACTGTAGCATATTTTGTATATTCCCCATCATGTTTTTCATGCAATTTTGATGAATCAATAAACCATTTTTATTTTTGTGCAATCACCTCTTTTTTTCCTTTTGTTTATGTCTGTTGTTGTTGTTGTATTTCACTATTTTTATTTTCATATTTATTTTTTTGTTACTATATTTTTATTTCCCCTCTCCCTTATCCCTACAAGGAAGTCGATTTGATTTTTATTTTTTTTTATGAGAGTCCACTCTCCCTGGAGGTTTTTTTCTCTTGCCTAGTCCCACACAAGAGGGAAATTCCCATGTTGATGTTGTGCATAGGTGCAAGTGTAAGTGTATATTTTTAGACATAAACACTATTTATCACCATGAAATAAAATTTTGTGGTAGATTCAAAGTACTCAGGGTGAAAAAACCTTGCCAAAGACTAGAAATGCAGAAGATTTCATGCATAAAAATTATTTTCAATCTCTTTTGATACCAATATGGTCATAATCCTACAAGAAATAACAAGTCCAATTTGTACAAGAAAGTAAAAGGGTCATAAGTTTCCCCTAAATAATTGTAATTTCAAAATGCATTAATGAATTTATGAAAACTTCTTTAAAAACTACAAGAAAGGAATCCATAGAAGCTCATTAAAACATAAGAAGATAAAAAATTCGTTGAAGGATTTAAAAAGCATTGCAAGAAGACTGTAAAAAAAAAATACATATCCTTCAAAGGAATGAAGCATCTTCTAAAGAAAAGAAACACCAAACCCAAAGGAAATAAGGTCACAAATATCCCCTGAAATATAATTTTCCATTCAAATACACAAGGCATATCTCAAAGGGAAAATCCCTACATTCCAAAAACTAACATAACTTGTGAACAAGAAAATGATAAAGGTACCCTAGTAATCAATTCAAAAGAAGAAAAACAATAGTTTAATATTAAAAATAAAATATGGCTGAGCATCTAAAACCTCTTTTACATAACATTATCTCCTCTGAGCAAGGGGGTTTTGTTGAGGGTAGACAGATTCTGGATGGGGTGGTTCAGGCAATCCACTCAATGCAAACTTCTAGTAATAAAGGAATGTTCATAAAATTAGATATGTCAAAGGCCTATGATAGGGTGGAGTGGATCTTCTTGGAAAAGATGATGGCAGCCTTTGGTTTCTCTCAGGATTGGATAAAATGGGTCATGATTTGTGTCTCTACTCTCACATACTCAGTGTTAATCAAAGGGTCTCCCCTCGCAACCTTTTGGAGCCACCCGTGGCCTTCGTCAAGGGGATCCCTGCTCTCCCTATTTGTTTCTCATTTTGGCTGAAGGACTAGGTAGACTTTTCTTGAGAAGAAGACAACAAGATTTGCTAACAGGTATCAAGGTGGGTGAGGAAGTTTTGACTCACCTACAGTTTGTGGATGATACTGGATTGGTGGGAATTTCCAGCTTCAGGGAAGCAAGAATGATCAGAGATTCTCTTAGTGTCTACCTTAGGGATTCAAACCAAGTCATCAATGATAAAAAATCCAAAGTGGTCTTTTTCAATCTTGATCAGAGGCTTCAGGGCAGAATTTTAGAGATCTTGGGATTCACAAGGACTTCTCTCCCAGTGGTTTACTTAGGGGTCCCTTTGCACTTCAAAAAACTAAAAATTGAGATCTGGAGGAATATTTTGGATTGTATCAAGGATAGAATCAATCATTGGTCTCACAAATGGTTAAGCTATGGGGGTAGATTAAATTTTCTACAGTCAGTCATTCAGGCCATGCCAATTTATAAATTCTCTATCCTGGCTGCCCCACATTCTATATGGAAAGAGTTGGACAAGATGGCCAAAAAATTTCTATGGGAAGGAGCAAAATGCGAGAGGAAATGGGCCTTAGTTGGTTGGGACAAAGTGACCCAGCCCAAGGTAAAAGGAGGTTTGGGTCTGAGAAGATCTAAGATAAATAATAAAGATTTGGCTGGAAAGCTCTACTGGAGGTGGATTTCCCAGCCAACTTCCTTATTCAGTAGAATGCTTACCAATAAATATTTGGGACATGTTAACCCAAATGAGGTGGGTTGTTTCCCTTTGGATGGTACTGGATCCTTAGTGTGGTAGGATCTCAAGTTAGGATCTCAGGTTGTAAAAGATCGATTATTTTGGAAAGTGGGGAGAGGGGAGAAGGCACATTTTTGGTCAGATTCTTTAGATCAATACCCACCTATCATTGTCGAATTTCTAGAATTACAACCTTTAAAAGTATCCATTGAAACCAAGGGATGGGTTCAAATTGAAATTTATTTCACCACTAGTCATCTGGGGGATTACAATTTTAAGCAGATTAAGAAGTTGGATGAGTGGCCAATTTCAATCCCTTCGGATTTGGCACCTATCATGACTAAAATCTTGACAGAAATATTCCTCACAGGTAGAGACGAGGAGGATGAATTAGCTTGGGGCTATGGGAACCTTGGTGTCTACACGGTGAAGGTTGGATATGTCAAGATCCTTCCGGAGCCTCCCCGCATACTTTTTTGGTTGAGGATTGGAGAAAGATTTGGCATTCCAAAGGGTGGCTGAAAGTTAACTTTTTTGCCTGGCAGTTCATGCACAATGGAATTCTCACTTTTGATAATCTCAGATGTAAAGGATTCATCGACACTTCCCAATGTGTTTTATGCTACAAGAGCAAGGAAACAACTGACCACTTGATCTTTGAGTGCTCTTTCACATGCTAGATCTAGAAGAGATGGTTTTCATGTTTTAAAATTCAAGTTAATAGTGACTTGAACCAAATTAATATCTGGGAAAGACGAAAGAGGGATATATTTAAATCTAAAGCTCTTCGTATTGGTTGGGAGCTTGGATTAAACTTCATTTCATGGCAAGTGTGGTTGGAGAGAAATGCTAGAATATTTAGAGAAACTTTTTTTTTGTTAGATGGAGTTTGGCAGGTCATTTGGAGTAAAGTCACTAAAACTGTGGCCATCTATGATAAAGAGGAAACTCAGGTGGCTATCGGGGCAATGGAAGAAGGACTTGAAGTGCAAGAGGATCAGATCAGAGCTAGTTGGAAACCACCCCCAGTAGGTTGGATTAAAATTAATACTGATGGTGTTGCAAAAGGCAACCCGGGTAGAGCTGGAATTGGAGTGGTTTGCCATAATCATGCTAGAGCAGTGCTTTATTGGGAACTGCAAGGCTTGGGAAGAGCTACAAACAATGAAGCAAAAGCCATAGCTATTAGATCTACTTCTATTTGGGTAGTTAAACAGGGCCATAGGAGGATAATACTCAAATCAGATTCTCAAATAATGGTGGAAGCTCTAGATTGCATGAGGAACTTTTCCTTGAAATCTTGGAGGTTGAGAATTCTTGTCAATAAAATTAAGGAACTATGGAGGCAATTAGATGATGTGGTTCCAGTCTATGTGAGTAGAGATTTAAACAAAGTGATCGACTTCCTAGATAATATTGGTGCTGAGAAGGAGGTTGGGGTTCAGTTGCACAGTGACATGGCTACTGAGGACGAGACGATTAGGCAGGGTCTTGAAATGTCCTTGAGCTAATGATCAACGAAAAAGCAAAGGGTGGAATGGTGTCGCGACCTCATGACATGCTACTGCATCACGGCCAAGGGAGGAAAGTTGTCGTGATTTCGTGACATTTTGCTTTGTCGTTGCCAAAGGAGGATAGTTGTCACGATATCACGACATGTTGTTTGGTCGCGGTAACTAGAGGAAAGGTGTCACGATATCATGAAATTTTGTTTCATTGTAGCCAAGGGAGGATTGTTGTCACGATATCATGACATGGTGTTGGGTCGTGGCCTTGGGAGGAAAGGATAGTTGTCATGATTTCATGACATGGTGCTTGGTCACAGCCAAGGAAGGAAGGGTGTCGTGATATCGCGACATGTTGCTTGGTCATGGCCAAGGAAGGAAAGGCGTCACGGTGTCGCAACATGTTGCTTGATCGCGGCCAAGGGAGGAAAGATATCATGATTTCGTGACTTTTTGCTTGGTCGTGGTCAATGGAGGAAAGATGTCGTGATATCACGACACGTTGCTTGGTCGTGGCCAAAAGAGAGAATGTGTCGTGATATCGTGACATGTTGCTTCGTCGCGGCCATAGGATAAAAAGTGTAGCGATATCATGACATGTTGCTTTGTTGCACTTTTTCCTTCTTGACCATGACGAAGCAACATGTCACAATATCGTGACATGTAAAAAGTGTCACGATATCGTGACATTTAAATTGTGTCACGATATCGAGACATGTAAAAAGTGTCGTTATATCGCGACATGTTGTTTCATCGCGGTCGAGAATGAAAAGTGTCATGATATCGTGACATGTAAAAAGTGTTGCGATATTGTGACATGTAAAAAGTATCGCGATATCGCGACATGTTGCTTCGTTGTGGCCGAAAGTGAAAAAGTGTCACGATATCGTGACATGTTGCTTCGTTGCGAATGAAAGAGAAAAAGTGTCACGATTTCACATGTTGCTTCATTGCGGCCGAAAGAGAAAAAGTGTCATGATATCGTGACATGTTGCTTTGTCATGACAGAGAAAGAAAAAGTGTCACGATATCGCGACATGTTGCTTCGTTGCGGTCGAAAGAGAAAAAGTGTCCCGATATCGGGATAGGTTGCTTCGTTGTGGCTGAGAAAGAAAAAGTGTCACGATGTCGCGATATGTTGCTTCGTCACGGTAAAAGGTGGAAACGGTGTCATGATTTCGTGACATGTTGCAACGCTGCTGCCCAAGGAGAAAAAGTGTCACGATATCGTGACAGGTTGCTTTGCCAGGGCCAAAGGACAAAAAAGTGTCGTGATATTGCGACATGTTGCATTGTCATGCATAGTAGAGTAAATAATGTCACGATATCGCGACATGTTGCATTGTCATGGACATAAGAGGAAAAAGTGTCGCAATATCGTGACATGTTGCATTATCGTGCCCAAAGGAAAAAAGTGTTGCGATATCGCGACATGTTGCATTTTCATGGCCAAAGGAGAAGAGGGCAAGAGGGTCACGATTTCACAACAAGTTGCATCTACAGACCAATCTGACCCCCCTGGTTGCTAGTTAATGGTTTAGGAGATTTGGCCCCATTGCAAATCTTCCTTCCTTTTGTAAGCTGGTGTTCTCTTTGATGTCGGATGGGAAATTTCTCTTCCCAATTTGTAATTGATCTTTGTTTTAATACAAGTTTTTTCAAAATTTTCAAAAAAATAAATATTAAAAATAAAATTATAATCCATTTAAAGAAGCAATGATGATAGTAATAAGCAAATAAATTTATTTCAAAGAAAGGACTTGACATAAATAAAAGAAAAACCGTAAACATGGCAAGCCCATATTTAGTTACATAAATCAACAAGAAGCAAAATTTATATGAATATAGGAAATTTTTAAGCTAATATCCATGATTACAAATTTATTATTCATATGCATCAATGGCAAAGTGAAAAAGAAACAAAAGTCCAAGATATTAAAAAAAAAAAAATTAATAGCAAAAATCCATTGAAATCATTAAAAATTATGGAAAATTTCAAACACCAGCATAGCTTGAGGAAGGTAAAAAGGATCCAAGTATTCATAGCCATTTTTTAATTTTTTAGAAGTGTGCTTAGCAATAAATATTACACACCTCTAGAAAATCACCTAAACACTCACCCAAACATTGAAAGTGACCACCCAAATATTGAAAGCATTTGTGAAGTTACATTGCACCAAGGAGATTCTTAGAATTAACCAGTACCATAAATGAAGCTATAATTTATGGATAAAAAAGTTATCTAAATATTTCTTTTTGAACCTCCAAAATTTTTTGTGAAGAGACCTTGAAACCATAGTTAACAATATTTTCATAAACATTAATTGGATGGATGATCTATGCCAAATTATTTTTGATGAACAATATAGAACATCAACAATGTGTGTATTACTAACATCTCATGGTTAATTGAAATTTTAGACAAGCACCCTGAAAACAAGAAGAATTTTAGCATTTTTGTAATAAACAAAACATCAAGTCTAAAATCCTCAACAAATGAATGCATTTTGGCAATCACAATGTCTGAAGTAGGTAGAAAATGATAAGATAAGAATCATCAAGATATTGTCATACAATAGACCAAGAAGCACATCCATTTACATTTAAAACATACTTCCTAATAATTTTATCACTATCTACCATCACCCTTTGAATAAACCACCCTAGTCATGCATTGGTTGTAGTGTTTTGTATAGTTTCAATTGTTGCATTTATATAAAAGATCATACTCATCAAAATTCAAGGTATATGTGATAGAAAAACCTTTCTAGGTACAATTTCCCTAGTAATCAATCCTGATAATGGGTTGATCTACTGAATAAAGCACCAAATACCGATTCTATTATAGGAGGATCAAAAATCAACTAGATGAATAGTTGCTATCCAAAGCTTTAGACTACATTGAATGTTGGCACTTGATATTTTATCTTGGAATTAGGGTGTCCATGGAAGTGTCAAGTCTATTCCAAGTGGGTTGAAAAGAGGTATTTAACAACATAAAGGTGTTACTATACATCAACATAGTGCCACATAGAATTTAAATTTTAGAGATAGCAATGGACTAGATGTGTTTTTAATAGAATCAAAGATATAAAGAATCATTGTTGTATAATCTCTAAAAAACATAATATTTGAACAAAGGAGGAACTCATAAAAGAACAAAAAATAAATTTTTCCTAAATTTTTGTCTTCCAAGAGAGAAGCATCCATAAAGATGCATGGCTAAAGAAAAACTAATCCCACATTCACAGTGGGAGATTTGTTGAAAGAAAATCAATTGTATTTTTATTCTCTTGTTGAATGTAGGTGAAAAGGTATGTGTATGATATTTTGAAGTGGTTGGAATATTTCCCGCAATATTATCTTATGGAGAAGGAATGATCTTATATTTTTTCCCATGAAACACTATTTTATATGACATGAGTATAGGATTTGATATACTCATTGGAAATCTCTTTGAAATAATAATTCAATGGAGTCAATAAAATTCACTTTTGTGAAGGTTTTCAATGATAAATGGTGGACCAATATTATTGTTACTAAATTCCCAATAATTATGAGGATACAACCTCTCTGCCTAAAAGATGAAAATTAAAACTCATTTGGAGTTCAAATAATTTTAGAATATTGTGAACTAGATCATTACCCATCCAAAATACGACAAAGATGAATAAGCAATGATTGATTAGGGAAACAAAACAATAAATTTTATCTTCATGTTCAGCATAGTAGATGAAATCCAACAATATAATAGAGATATAACTTCATTCAATGAGGCATAGAAGAAACTGCAAATAATTTTTGAAGCAAAGAACATGAATTAGATCCTGCTTCTACAAAGACAACTCCAATGTTTGAAGATAAAAATGGACAAAAAATTGAACCACTTTGAAGGCCTATAGATGATCTAAAAAAATCACCTTAGTATTTCGGAGAAACAATGTCTGATGACATATTAATCTTAATAAATTTTTGATATCTACATTCATAGGACAATGTAATTATGACCACATTAAATTTCATAAAGAAGACATTGACACTTGAGAAGTTGTTAAATATTATTTAAAATATAGAGGTCTCCCATACAACTCAAAATGAAAAGCAAACACACGTCTCAAATAAGAAAATAAACTATTCAAGGGAGACACAATATCACAACCAATTCATACAACACTCTTGTATATATATATATATATATATATATATATATATATATATATTCACATTTAATTGTGGACCACTATCCATATTGGTCTCAACAATTTATCCTCTTGGAATATTTTGAAAAAGGTACACCCATATTTATCCTTGCATAAATCATTCTATGCAAGTATACTAGGTAAACCACCATGATAGCTATCAGATATTTATTCAGTGGTATAAATAAATGCCTTTTCTATCTATCGAATGGGGAACGCTTATCTCTTTACTTACACAAGTCCTGTTGTGTAGGTGATTAAGCATAAGAATTCTAAACTATACCTCTAATCGCCCCGATGAGCTAGTTTTCTTAGGAGTAAGTCATTTTCCATCCTTGGTTCAAGTATAATTTTCTATATTCCTTTCACTAGCTAAAACATGTATTACCAACTAAGATTTACAAGTAGCCCTTGCATATTATTAGAGAGTAAAAATAATATTCTAATCCTGAACATGAACTTGAAGAGCTTCTATTACTTGAAATGAATGAAATAATTTGTTTATCTGATTTAATTAAGAAATTTTCATACCCAAGGACCCACATAGATCATACAACTTACTATTGAAATCAATATAACTAATTATTCCAAATATATAAAGTAAAACAACTCACTTTGGAACATTTACTTACTAAATAAGCATAATCAATAAAATACATTCTCTAAAATCAAACATTTTGAAAAATTTGCAAAGGAGAAAAAGAAGAATAATGGAGCAGCGAAGCAGTGAGGAGAATGGAATGGGCGGGAAACTAGGTTTTCAAAAATTTAGTGCTGGGAAGGATGGAAGCAAGGCTAGAAGTAAGGATGGTAGGAAGGGTCAAGATGAAAGTAAGGATGATTGCATAGATGCAAAGGATGGATGGATGAAAACTATCAAGATCCTCGATCGAACTGAAGCACTTTGGGAGAAGAACCTCCCAACACTGGGCTCCTTTCCAACAACAAAAGGGACCCATTATTGATACCACCAAGGAAATATCCTTTGTAAGTGTGGTTTCAAAATGAGGAATCCATGGTCATGATTCTTCCATAGCAACCCTCAGTCCTATTGACGAGAAGGACATTAAAATCCCTAACTATGTAGCTAACAACTATGTTTCAATGGAAAAGTATGCACTAGTGGGTAAGTTTATCATGGGAAGGCTAGATATGGAAACCATCCATAGATGGGACTTCTCCAAATGGAAAACCCTAGAAAGTATGGAAATCATAGCTATGTCCAGAGGGTTTTTTACAATAGGATTGAGCAACCATGATGACACCAATCGCATTCTCACTAGAGGCTCATGGTTCCTTGGATGCAAGAGCCTATTCCTTTGAAGGTGGGCTATATATTTTGATCCTAAAACTTAGGAAATCAACTATACCCCATTTGGGTTTGTATTCCTAATCTCCCTTTTCACCTCTAGCATGATGATATCCTCCAAGCTATTGCAAGAGTTTCAGGTGAGCTAGTGGCAATTGACCCTGTTACACTTGCTCGTAAACGCATGAATGTTGCCAAAATCTATGTTAATGCAAATTTGACATCTAATATTCCCACCTATTTCAATCTCAAGTACAATTCCTACTATAGGAAACAACCTCTAGAATATGAAAAAAAGCCTACTTTTTGTGTGGAATATCAAACCCAAGGGCATCTACGGATCCAGTGCCCTAGTCTCAAACTTCCCATCAAGGAAAAGTACCAAGGTAGAGAAGAAGGTAATCCTCTCCACAAAAAGGCCCCCATGGCACAAAAAAATGGAAATAGAAACCCATCGAACAACAACTATCCCAAATATATCAAAAAATGGCAGAACCAATACCAGTTAGGGAAAGGATCCTATCAATAGCAAAGCTCATCAAAAGTTCAAGGTGTCCCATATCCTTGGAAAGGAAAGGAAATTGCTACCTCGACAATGAATCTAATGCAAGAAAAAATAAGTTCCCTTTTTATTTCCAATATGTTTTGTATCCTAGGTGAATCTAATCTAATGCTAGAGGAAGTTGAGGGTGTTTCGATTCTAAACCTGCCTTGTTATAAAATCCAAAACCAAGTTAATCCTTATTCCACACTAGATCCTTCCTTTCCCCCGAAGATCTGAACATTGATCTTAGCTTTGTTGATTCCCCCTCTAAGTCAGGACCCTCTCATAGTCCTATTGATAACCCCAAGAGTTTCAATATTGGTAGCCCTATTAAGCAAGCCCTCTTCCTAAAAAAGTATTGTTAGATATGATGATTTATACTAAAAATTAGGAAAATACCGGACCCTCAAACCCTATCCTGATGGCAAGATGGGATTCACACAAACACATTCACAGTAATTTCATGGTAATTTCGTTAAAAATAGCTTAATATGGTTTACAGTAGTCTCTCCAGTATACCACTTCTTCCCCAATCCCGAACTTCACCATCCCCCATCCTTACAACATTTCGGGTTTTTAACGAGGCCCCCGATCCTCTCGGCCATCAATGCCCTGCCTAACAAATTCAAATTCTAATTTTCCCTCCCTCGGTCAAACTTCCCAAATTTTGTCATAAATGGCCACTGCCTTACCCACCATGAAAACCTCATTAAATATCTTCTCTGACCTGCAAACGCCGCCTTGGTCAGATCGTCCTTCCACACCTATGTTTCGTCCATAATTTCCATGCTCTGTACTGTTGTGAAAACCATTCCCATCTTAATACATGCGGTCACCAATTTCAATTTCAATCCTCGTGGCAGCCAGCGCGTTTAATTAATTAATTAATTTTTTTTTTCTGCTTTGTCTTCGACTGACCGTGTCACTTTAACACACGTGGAGGTCGCGTGTCACTATGGCTTTCCTTCTCATTTGAACGCGTGTCCACAAGCTTGTCTTCATACTTGTCGTGATATCGCGACATGTCACGATATCGCGACCCACTGTCCGTTTGCTTTCACCTTGGCGGAAAAAGTCGCGATATCATGACATGTCGCGATATCGCGACCCAATGGTCACCTCTCTTCAATTTGCAAATGATGCCGCGATATCGCGACCAAAACCTTCTCCCCTTCTTCGTCTGCACCGAGCCTTTGATTTTAATTGCCAACTGTAGTCGCGATATCGTGACTCAAAGTGGCCATTGCCCTTCCGAAGCTTTGGGGTTGTGATTTCGCGACCCCAACGCAACTTATGCCTTTACTCTAAAACTTCCTCTTCTTTTTACAAAACCTCCCTCTTGGGCCAAGATTTGAAACAAACCCAACACAAGTACTTAGAAAATAAAAGCAAACAATAAATTGATTTGGAGGATGCAAGATTGCTCCTTGACCACCGGATGCTCCTGCATCAGACACCCGGGGTAGATAAAAAAAAAGTGACCCTCACTTTTGTTTGGCTAAGGGGAGACCCAAGCGGTCAACCTCCGTCTTCGACAACCAAGTCGCATCTTTAGTTGGTTTGCCCCTCCACTTGATCAAATACTCAGTATACTGCCTGTTTCGGGTGCTCCGGCCTTCACGGGTATCTAATACTTCCTCGGCCTCATCCGTGCTTGGAGTAGAGGCTGGAAATTGCCATGGTTCTGGACTTTGCATGTCTGTACTTTCTCCCTCATGATATTCCACGAGATCTGAAATATTAAAAATAGGTGAAATATCAAGCCAACTCGGCAATTTCACTTCATACGCATTTCCTGACTCCCGCTTTCCCATTATTTTGCATGGCCCAAAATTTTTCATCTTCAATTTATTGTAAGTCTTGGCAGGAAATATCTCCTTCCTGAGATACACCATAACCTCATCTCCAATCTCGAACTCCTTGAACCGCCGCTTCTGGTCTGCCCTTGTCTTATATTGACTGTTCATTTTTGTAATCTGTCTTCTTACTTCCTCATGCAGACTTTTCATATGCTCTACAAATTCTTCTGCCTCGGCACTACATTTTTCTCTTCTGTCCAACTTTCTTAGCTCAGACACATTCCTCGAGTTGTTTCCATATACTATCCTGGAACGGAGATTTATTTGTGCTTTTATTAACTGAACTGTTATATGCAAACTCTGCCTGTGGTAAGACCAAATCCCATCCCTTGGGTTGATCCACTATCAAACACCGCAGTAAATTGCCCAGGCTTCTATTGACCACCTCCATCTGCCCATCTGTCTGTGGATGGTATGCTGAACTGAATTTCAAGTCTATCTTCAATTTCTTCCACAGAGTTCTCCAGAAATACCCAACAAAAATTGTATCTCTATCTAAAACTATACTTCTCGGTAGACCGTGAAGTCGTACCACTTCCTTGAAGAACAACCCAGCAATGTGAACTGCATCACTTGTATTTTGGCAGGGAATGAAATGTGCCATTTTGGAGAACCGATCAACCACCACAAATACTGAGTCATTTCCCCTCTGTGTTCTTGGCAAGCCAAGAATAAAATCCATGCTTATGTCCTCCCATGGTCTCTCAGGCACAGGTAATGGCTGGTACAGTCCTGTATTTTGTTTTACACCCTTTGCCATCTGGCATATTCTGCAACTTTGCACAAACTTCCGTACATCTTGCTGAAGTTGTGGCCAGTAGTAATTTTCCTCAATCAAGGCAATGGTCTTATCCCTACCAAAATGCCCAGCCAATCCTCCGTTGTGCTTTTCTTTGATTAAATTCTCCCGCATGGAACTTCTGGGAATGCACAACTTACTACCCTTGAACAGCATCCCATCTTGGATTAAGAAATCCAACCATTTTGTTCTATCCATAGTAAGAGGTATTGAGCAAGCCTTCCAGGCTTCTACAAAATCCGGATCTGCAGGGTATAGACCCTTCAGTTCTTCAAACCCCACTACTTCCACTATCAATCGAGTCGGCGAGTCCGCATCCGCTAAGGCATCTGCAACCCTGTTTGACTTCCCACTTTTGTGCTTCAGTACAAAGGTATAACTTTGGAGGAACTCCACCCATTTCATGTGCCTTTGGTTCAGTTTTGTCTGACTGTTAATGTATTGCAAAGCCTGATGGTCAGTAAACAGTACAAACTCCTTTGGTAATAAATAATGTCTCCACTTCTTCAGGGCCTGAACTATAGCATAAAATTCTTGATCATAGACAGAATACTTTTTTCGAGCATCATTTAACTTTTCACTGAAATAAGCAAGCGGCTTGCCTCCTTGACTCAGTACCGCCCCTATTGCACTGCCACTGGCATCACAGTCCACCTGAAATACCTTGTTGAAGTCTGGAAGTGCCAAAACAGGTTGTTCTGTAACTTTTCTCTTCAATGTATCAAAGATCCTTTCAGCCCCTGATGTCCATTTGAACTCCTTTTTATCTCCCCTCATTGTCTCTGTGAGAGGTGCACAAATACTGCTGAAGTTCTTTATGAACTTCCTATAAAAACTGGCCAGACCATGGAATGACCTCACTTCTGTTGTGCTCCTTGGAGTAGGCCATTCAATGATGGCTCTCACCTTTTCGGGGTCCATCTTCAGGCCTTCTGCTGAGATTACAAACCCCAAGTATACCAATTCCTTCTTGACAAAATTACACTTTTTCAAATTTATTAATAACTGTTCTTCTTGCAGCTTTTCAAAGACCCTCCTGATATGCATCAGGTGTTCCTCCAGGGTCCTGCTGAATATCAATATATCATCTAAATAAACAATAACAAACTTTCCCAAAAATTCTTTCAGTACTTCATTCATCAGCCGCATGAAGGTACTTGGTGCATTGGACAGTCCAAAGGGCATGACCAACCACTCAAACATGCCTTCTCTTGTTTTGAAGGCTATCTTCCATTCATCTCCCTCTCGGATACGGATTTGATGATAGCCACTTTTCAGGTCAATATTTTTGAAGTACTCAGCTCCACTTAAACAGTCCATGATATCATCCATTCTTGGTAACGGGAATCTGTACTTAATAGTAATTTTGTTGATGGCCCGTGAATCTGTACACATCCTCCATTCCCCATCCTTCTTTGGTGCCAGCACTGCAGGGACTGCGCATGGGCTCAAGCTTTCCCGAATTAATCCCTTTTCTAATAATTCTTGGAATTTTCTATTTAATTCCTCAGTCTCTACAGGTGTCATCCTATGCACAGCTTTATTTGGCAGGCTTGATCCTGGTATTAAATCTATATGATGGCTAATTTTTCTCACAGGGGGTAAGCCCTCGGGCACATTGTCAGACACAATGTCTGGAAATTCCTCCAGCATATTTAGAATTTCTGCTGGGGTATCCTGGCATTCCTTCCCCCTAACTCTAGGGATTATTGCATAACATAATTGTTCATGCTTTAACCCGTTCAGAAACTCTCTCCCCTCAACTAAACAGACTCTGGAAATATGACATACCTTTTCATTTGCATCCTTCAAGGGCTTTAGTTTATGGCGTACACCATTCTTTGTCAATGAGTAGGTGTTGGCTCGGCCATCATGTACTACACTTCGGTCAAACTGCCAGGGTCTCCCTAGCAACATGTGGCAAGCATCCATGGGAAATATGTCACACAGGACCTCATCACAATAATTTCCAATGTTAAATTTAACAGAACACTGCTCATTGACCAAAGCTCTGTGGTCCTTTTGCAACCATGTGACCCGATATGGGTGTGGGTGCTTCTTCCTTTCTAGCTGTAACTTGGTAACCATTTCCTCAGAAACCAGGTTATCCGTGCTACCATTATCAATAATGATATTGCAAACCTTGCCCGCACATTTACATCTAGTGTGGAATAAGCTTTTCCTCTGGTCTGTGTCCTTCTCCCCGTTCAACAGGACTCTTCTTACAATCATTGTCTCTCCCCTCTCTGCTTCTTCGGAATGCTCGGATTCAACATCCTCCTCCGCCACAGCAGCTCTGGCTGGACCCTCAGGCCTCTTGTTTGTTCTTTCTCGGTGTTGTGGAAATTCAAATGCTCGGTGTCCTTCACCACAGTGGAAACACGTTCCACGAAATACTCCTCTTCCAAATCCTCGTCCAGATCCACCCCGTCCTCTTGGGTAGCTGTTCTGATCTCGAGGCTGATAAACATCCTCTTCCTTTTGGTCCTGGTTACTACTGGCTTCACCAGTCTTCTTCGGATCCTTGTACTTTTCCCCACTGGTTCTCCCACCAGTCCTTCCACCTCGGCCTCTTCCTCTTTTCTTGCCTTCAAACCGCCTGTTCAGCTTTTCTTCTACCTTCAAGGCAAATTGGTAAGCATCCTCAATGGTGTTTAATCGAACCAGGCTCAGTTCTTCCTAGATACCAAGCCTCAACCCATTAATGTAACGGGCTACCTTCTCTTTGTTTGCCTCTAAATGCCCTGTTCTAATAGAAATTTTGTAAAACTCTTCAGTGTACTCTTGGACAGTTTTGTTTGTCTGTCTCAAGCTCTACATTTTTCTTAGTAGATCCAACTCGTAATATGTCGGGATGAACTGTATTTTAAGCTTCTCCACCATTCTATCCCATCTCGTTATTCTCTCCTTCCCTCTCCTGTTCCTCTCCAACTGGATTCCTCTCCACCAAATGCTGGCATGGCCCTTCAACTTCGTCTTAGCAAATCTGACTCGGTTAGGGTCTTCAACTTCCTCATACTCGAAATATTCCTCCAAATCATTTATCCAGTCAATCACTTCTTCTGGATTTAGGTTTACCAAGTATGTAGAAACCTCCATTTTAGGCTGCTTTCCAATCTAAGATATGGCCTTATACAACCGGGCCTGAGCTGGATCCACGACTTCTCGCTTCTTCCTCGAGCTGTTCTTCCTCTTCAACTTCATCTTCACTTTCCTCTTCCCCTCCGGGTTCGCGCCTTCTGCGTAACTCTGCTTGCAAGGCTTGAACTTGCCTTTGCAAGGCCCGAAAGTCTTCGGCCGACACCACACCTCCTCCTCCGCCTCGGTTCCTTCGTGGAGGCATTATATATATATATATATATATATATATATATATATATATATATATATATATATATATATATATATATATATATATATATATATATATATATATATATATATATATATATATATATATTTTAAATCTTCCCACAGATCCTGGTGTAACTGCCTCTTTCTCCGATGATCTGTTACACGCTCAGGAGCTCCTACTCTGATACCACTTGATGGCAAGCCGGGATTCACACAAACACATTCACAGTAATTTCATGGTAATTTCGTTAAAAATAGCTTAATACGGTTTACAGTAGTCTCTCCAGTATACCACTTCTTCCCCAATCCCGAACTTCACCATCCCCCATCCTTACAGCATTTTGGGTTTTTAACGAGGCCCCCGATCCTCTCGGCCATCAATGCCCTGCCTAACAAATTCAAATTCTAATTTTCCCTCCCTCGGTCGAACTTCCCAAATTTTGTCATAAATGGCCACTACCTTACCCACCATGAAAACCTCATTAAAGATCTTCTCTGACCTGCAAACGCCGCCTTGGTCAGATCGTCCTTCCGCGCCTCTGTTTCGCCCATAATGTCCATGCTCTGTACTGTTGTGAATATTGTGAACTAGATCATTACCCATCCAAAATACGACAAATATGAATAAGCAATGATTGATTAGGGAAACAAAACAATAAATTTTATCTTCATGTTCAACATAGTAGATGAAATCCAACAATATAATAGAGATATAACTTCATTCAATGAGGCATAGAAGAAACTGCAAATAATTTTTGAAGCAAAGAACATGAATTAGATCCTGCTTCTACAAAGACAACTCCAATGTTTGAAGATAAAAATGGACAAAAAATTGAACCACTTTGAAGGCCTATAGATGATCTACAAAAATCACCTTAGTATTTCGGAGAAACAATGTCTGATGACATATTAATCTTAATAAATTTTTGATATCTACATTCATAGGACAATGTAATTATGACCACATTAAATTTCATAAAGAAGACATTGACACTTGAGAAGTTGTTAAATATTCTTTAAAATATAGAGGTCTCCCATACAACTCAAAATGAAAAGCAAACACACGTCTCAAATAAGAAAAGAAACTATTCAAGGGAGACACAATATCACAACCAATTCATACAACACTCTTGATATATATATATCTATATATATATATATATATATATATATATATATATATATATATATATATATATATATTCACATTTAATTGTGGACCACTATCCATATTGGTCTCAACAATTTATCCTCTTGGAATATTTTGAAAAAGGTACACCCATATTTATCCTTGCATAAATCATTCTATGCAAGTATACTAGGTAAACCACCATGATAGCTATCAGATATCTATTCAGTGGTATAAATAAAGGCCTTTTCTATCTATCGAATGGGGAACGCGTATCTCTTTACTTACACAAGTCCTGTTGTGTAGGTGAATTAAGCATAAGAATTCTAAACTATACCTCTAATCGCCCCGATGAGCTAGTTTTCTTAGGAGTAAGTCATTTTCCATCCTTGGTTCAAGTATAATTTTCTATATTCCTTTCACTAGCTAAAACATGTATTACCAACTAAGATTTACAAGTAGCCCTTGCATATTATTAGAGAGTAAAAATAATATTCTAATCCTGAACATGAACTTGAAGAGCTTCTATTACTTGAAATGAATGAAATAATTTGTTTATCCAATTTAATTAAGAAATCTTCATACCCAAGGACCCACATAGATCATACAACTTACTCTTGTAATCAATATAACTAATTATTCCAAATATATAAAGTAAAACAACTCACTTTGGAACATTTACTTACTAAATAAGCATAATCAATAAAATACATTCTCTAAAATCAAACATTTTGAAAAATTTGCAAAGGAGAAAAAGAAGAATAATGGACCAGCGAAGCAGTGAGGAGAATGGAATGGGCGGGAAACTAGGTTTTCAAAAATTTAGTGTTGGGAAGGATGGAAGCAAGGCTAGAAGGAAGGATGGTAGGAAGGGTCAAGATGAAAGTAAGGATGATTGCATAGATGCAAAGGATGGATGGATGAAAACTATCAAGATCCTCGATCGAACTGAAGCACTTTGGGAGAAGAACCTCCCAACACTGGGCTCCTTTCCAACACCAAAAGGGACCCATTATTGATACCACCAAGGAAATATCCTTTGTAAGTGTGGTTTCAAAATGAGGAATCCATGGTCATGATTCTTCCATAGCAACCCTCAGTCCTATTGACGAGAAGGACATTAAAATCCCTAACTATGTAGCTAAAAACTATGTTTCAATGGAAAAGTATGCACTAGTGGGTAAGTTTATCATGGGAAGGCTAGATATGGAAACCATCCATAGATGGGACTTCTCCAAATGGGAAACCCTAGAAAGTATGGAAATCATAGCTATGTCCAGAGGGTTTTTTACAATAGGATTGAGCAACCATGATGACACCAATCGCATTCTCACTAGAGGCTCATGGTTCCTTGGCTGCAAGAGCCTATTCCTTTGAAGGTGGGCTATAGATTTTGATCCTGAAACTTAGGATATCAACTATACCCCATTTGGGTTTGTATTCCTAATCTCCCTTTTCACCTCTAGCATGATGATATCCTCCAAGCTATTGCAAAAGTTTCAGGTGAGCTAGTGGCAATTGACCCTGTTACACTTGCTCGTAAATGCATGAATGTTGCCAAAATCTATGTTAATGCAAATTTGACATCTAATATTCCCACCTATTTCAATCTCAAGTACAATTCCTACTATAGGAAACAACCTCTAGAATATGAAAAAAAGCCTACTTTTTGTGTGGAATATCAAACCCAAGGGCATCTAAGGATCCAGTGCCCTAGTCTCAAACTTCCCATCAAGGAAAAGTACCAAGGTAGAGAAGAAGGTAATCCTCTCCACAAAAATGCCCCCATGGCACAAAAAAATGGAAATAGAAACCCACCGAACAACAACTATCCCAAATATATCAAAAAATGGCAGAACCAATACCAGTTAGGGAAAGGATCCTATCAATAGCAAAGCTCATCAAAAGTTCAAGGTGTCCCATATCCTTGGAAAGGAAAGGAAATTGCCACCTCGACAATGAATCTAATGCAAGAAAAAATAAGTTCCCTTTTTATTTCCAATATGTTTTGTATCCTAGGTGAATCTAATATAATGCTAGAGGAAGTTGAGGGTGTTTCGATTCTAAACCTGCCTTGTTATAAAATCCAAAACCAAGTTAATCCTTATTCCACACTAGATCCTTCCTTTCCCCCGAAGATCTGAACATTGATCTTAGCTTTGTTGATTCCCCCTCTAAGTCAGGACCATCTCATAGTCCATTGATAACCCCAAGAGTTTCAATATTGGCAGCCCTATTAAGCAAGCCCTCTTCCTAAAAAAGTATTGTTAGATATGATGATTTATACTAAAAATTAGGAAAATACCGGACCCTCAAACCCTATCCTGATGGCAAGCCGGGATTCACACAAACACATTCACAGTAATTTCATGGTAATTTCGTTAAAAATAGCTTAATACGGTTTACAGTAGTCTCTCCAGTATACCACTTCTTCCCCAATCCCGAACTTCACCATACCCCGTCCTTACAGCATTTCAAGTTTTTAACGAGGCCCCCAATCCTCTCGGCCATCAATGCCCTGCCTAACAAATTCAAATTCTAATTTTCCCTCCCTCGGTCGAACTTCCCAAATTTTGTCATAAATGGCCACTGCCTTACCCACCATGAAAACCTCATTAAAGATCTTCTCTGACCTGCAAACGCCGCCTTGGTCAGATCGTCCTTCCACGCCTCTGTTTCGCCCATAATGTCCATGCTCTGTACTGTTGTGAAGACCATTCCCATATTAATACACGCGGTCGCCAATTTCAATTTCAATCTTCGTGGCAGCCCGCGCGTTTAATTAATTAATTTTTTTTTTTTTTTTGCTTTGTCTTCGACTGACCGTGTCACTTTAACACACGTGGAGGTCGCGTGTCACTATGGCTTTCCTTCTCATTTGAACGTGTGTCCACAAGCTTGTCTTCATACTTGTCGCGATATCACGACCCACTGTCCCTTTGCTTTCACCTTGGCAGAAAAAGTCGCGATATCGTGACATGTCGCGATATCGCGACCCAACGGTCACCTCTCTTCAATTTGCAAATGATGCCGCGATATCGCGACGTCGTGATATCGTGACCAAAACCTTCTCCCCTTCTTCGTCTGCACCGAGCCTTTGATTTTAATTGCCAACTGTAGTCGCGATATCGCGACTCAAACTGGACATTGCCCTTTCGAAGCTTTGGGGTCGCGATTTCGTGACCCCAACGCAACTTGTGCCTTTACTCTAAAACTTCCTCTTCTTTTTACAAAACCTCCCTCTTGGGCCAAGATTTGAAACAAACCCAACACAAGTACTTAGAAAATAAAAGCAAACAATAAAATGATTTGGAGGATGCAAGATTGCTCCTTGACCACCGGATGCTCCCGCATCATATCCTTGAACAAATAATCCCTTACAAGTTTAGTCCCAAGCAAACCCAAAGTTCCACAAAGTCACCCATTGATTGTGGTAGCAATAAAAAAAGGGGGAGGGTTTCATCTAGTGAGCAATGGAAGAGAGGTATGGAGAATGACATTGCCAATAGAATTCAGAAAAATATTTTTCCTAATGTTGTTTGTCAACCCAGAGAGGAAAGCAAAATTTCCAAACCCCCCCAACCACAAAGTAAGGGAGGTAGACAGGTATCCAAACCTTATAAATGAATATCCTCTCATGGAATGTGAGAGGCCTAAATGGCCCTGCTAAGCAAATACTTGTCAGATCAATGAGAAAAAACTTAAAGCCCTCAATATTCATCATGCAAGAAACTAAAATTTATGCAAATAGCTCCATAACCATAGCAAAGAAAATTTAGAAAAAGGAAGATGCAGTGTTTAATCATGCCAGAGGATCCTCATGGGGTCTCATGTGTTTATGGTACACTCATAAAGTCAAAGTCAGATTAATCCACTCTAGCGATAGGACCCTAAGTGTGCTATATCATGACAACAACAACAATACATCTTGGGTCCTCACCAATATTTATACTCCAAATAATCTAGCCAGGAGAGCACAATTATGGTATTCCTTGAGTAGGATAAATTATTCTTTCCAAAACATCACTTGGGTTGTAGTTGGAGATTTCAATACTCCCATATAACCCTTAGATAAAAAAGGAAGGCATGAGGCCACAATGAAAATCATGGAAGAGTTCAATGACTTCATAAATTTAAATAATCTCATGGATGTAAAACTCAAAAATGTAAAATTTCACTTAGAGCAATAGAATAATAGGGAACCAACACATTCAAGTCAAACTAGATAGAGTTTTATCCTCCCAAGAAACCATCCAATCGTTTGGTGATGCTTGTCTCCATTTGTTACCTAAAATAGGATTAGATCACAATCCTCTTATGTTAGAAATTGAAAATTCCAGCCCTTACAAAAGACCTTTCAGGTTTGAGGCAATGTGGATACATCATCCAGATCTTAGGCAAAGGGTTTCTCAGTGTTAGCAACAAGAAGTTCAAGGATGGTCTTCCTTCAAACTTACCCAAAAGCTCATAATCCTCAAATAAGACCTAAAAATATGGAACAAATAAGTATTTTACAACCTTTTTTCCAATAATAAATCCCTCAAATATAGACTATAAAGGATAGATAATAAAATTAAAAATGGGTAGATTGATGAACAAAAGAGAGCATAAGAGAAATGAATCCTTTCTAAATTCCACAATGTCCTTGCTTGTGAATAATCCCAAAATGTCCTTGCTTGTGAAGAATCCTTCTAGTGGAAAATATCTAGAGCCTTATGGCTCAAAAATGGAGATTCATACAAAAAAAAATTCATGTATCTACTCTAAGGAATAAAAGCAACAATAGTTATAAAGAACTGGTAAAAATTTATGGCACTTCCACTATGGATATTGAGGAAATACGATATGAGAAAGTTTTGTATTTCAGTTCTCTCCTTGAAGATGATAATTACTATTCTACCTCTACTCAAGCTCCCCCAATCCATCATATCCCCCAATCTATCCTTCAAAATATTAATTCCATCTTAATTGCTCCTTTTTAAGATGAGGAAATCAAAACTGCCCTTTTCTCCATGCATCCTGACAAAGCTCCAAGACCTAATGGCTTTCCTCCTCATTTGTTTCACACCTTTTGGGACATAGTTGATCCTGATGTGTGTGTGGCTATAATAGAATTAAAATATTTTAAAATAATTCCACGAATATTTAATTCTACCTTTATTGCCCTTATTTCTAAAAATCCCACTGCTAAATCTTTGTATGACTTCAGACCCATTAACCTTTGCAATGTTGCATATAAAATATTGACAAAAATATTGGATAATAGGATGAAAAGCATTATGGAAAAAATCATTTATCCTTTCCAAGTAAGCTCTGCCCAAGGCATATCTATTCTAGATGGTGTTATTTCCATTCATGAAGCTCTGCATTCTGTATCTCAAACCAAATAATATACCTTTATTCTCAAACTTGACATGAATAAGGCCTATGATAGAGTCAAATAAGACTTTATTTTAGCCATCCTAAGTGGATTGAGTTAATAAAATATTACATTCTAGTTTTCAATTCTCATAAACAAATCCACAATAGGTTACTTTCAAAGTAGTAGAGGGCTAAGGCAGGGGGATCACATTCCCCCCTTCTATTTATCATTATTTTTGAAGACTTAGGAAATATCATCAAATAATATTACATAATAGGTCTCCTATTAGGAATTAAAGCTTCCTCCTAGACTAATCCTATTTTACACCAACAATTCATGGATGTCACTATTTTATCTACTAATGCTTCTGTGTTTAAGGTGTGGGTTATCAAATTCATACTCCATATTTATGAGGAAGCTACCAGGAAGAAAGTAAACTTCAATAAGAGAAAGTTGTATTTCCTTAATACACCTATCCAAAGACAAAACAAGATTTCTAGAATCATAGAATACTATGTGGCTATCCTTCCAAAAATTTACCTAGGGCTCCTTATTTTATTTGGTCAACCCTTTGCTTCTATGTGGAACAAATTCATAGAGAGGATCCAAAATAAAATTGCAATATGGAAGGGCAAGCTATTATCCCAAGCTACAAAAAGTACCCTCATGTTAGTCTCCATCCAAAGTATTCCTGTGTATTTCATTTCTATTTTTAAATCCCATGCTGCAGTGTACCACATAATTGAACATATTCAAAAAACAATTATGGTCATGAACTGAAAATAAGCAACAATTACACCTTGTTACTTGGGATAAAGTGTGCAAACCTAAGGATAAAGGATAAATTGGGCTCAGAAAGATTCACTCCCTAAACATAGCTTTTATGTCCAAACAAGCCTAACATCTAGTTATTAATGCTAAATATGAGTGGACATCCATAGTCCAAAGGAAATATCTACAAGGAGCTATTTTCCTCAGTGATGCAGCCCCACAAGAGGATCCGCATTTTGGAATTCTATTATAAGCACTAGGATACTGTTGAAGAAATGTCTAATATGGATATTGGGGGATGGGAGTAAAATAGACTTCTAGAATGACAAATGGATTATAGGAAAACCTCTCATTGAATATCATTTCTATCTAGACTAAAAGCCTATACAGAACTTAGGATAGGACACAAAGTTTTAGACTTCTTAAGGTTTCAAAATAATAAACCCAATTGGAAAATCATCATATGTATTGTTCATCCTACCGAATCCACCAGTATGAATTCTCTCCTGCACTCCACTATCATCCCATCTATAAATTCAAAATATCTCCTTGTTTGGGAGTCTTCAGAGAGTGGAGAATTTATTGTCAAGTCTTCTTACCAACTTCTTCTTGAAACTAAGGATATTTTGTTGCCTTGTATCCTTGTGTGGATCAAATCCCTCATCCCTAAGGTGTCCTTATTCACTTATATCACCATTCAAGAAAGGATCCTTACCATTGACAACTTGATCAAAAAATGCCTCACCATTCCCAATAGGTGTCCCCTATGCTTAACTACATGGGAATCCCCCCTCACATCTTCCTCCACTTCCCCTATTCCTTGTCCATCCTCGATTCCATTTTCTAATCCTTCCACATATTGTGGGTCAAACCTTGCTCTATAGTCGATATTTTTCTCCAATGGCCTAGCCCCTTCCATAACCCTTGACTCAAGTTCCTTTGGAAAACTTGTCTTCACTATTTCCTCTAGCAAGTATAGCTTGAAATAAATCATAGAATCCTTTCCTAGCGTCCTTCTATCCTGGATCTAATTTCTAGTAAAATCCTAGCCTATGCCAAAGAAAATGCCACCCTCATTCCCCCCTCCCCTAGGACTACCTCCAGATTTGAGCTTGCCTTAGTTAGATCCCTTGACCTATACCTAGAGGATTTTCATCCATAAATTAATCCCAAAAACAATTCCAAATATATTTTTCCATCGATAGGTTGGTTTAAACTAAAATTTTATGGGGTTGTGAAAGGAAACCTAGGAAAAGTGGGAGTAGAATGTATCCTCAAAAATCATCAAGGAGAAGTCATACTCATCTTTGCTGAGGGATTGGGAGTCTAGAAAAATAATGTTTCCAAGGTGAAGAGCATGTGGAGAGGTCTTTCCCTTACCAATATTTTTACCAATAGGTTAATTGTCGAAGGAGACTCCCTCAATATCATTAGTTATCTCAAGAACAATAGCAATCCTTCCTAGAGATTCAGAGATTATATTGAAGGTGCCAGGATTTTGATTCTTGATATGCATGAAGTCATCTTCCAACATGCTTTCAAAGATGCCAATGGACCTGTGGATAGATTGGCTAATATTGGAGTTCATGCACCCAATATTATTACATGGATTGATGACATCCCTAATGAAATTCACACCATTTTGGATCAGGAAAAGCCTCAGGTTGATAATCCTAATGTTCTTTCTCATTAGGATTTACTTCTTTAGTATCCTCATCCTCTGTCAGATGTATAACATTAGTGCTACCATCAGTATGCTGTCCACATGGATAGGGAATATTCCCCAAGATCCCAAAAGGAGTGTGAACCAAGCAATATTCACTATGATTGGCCATCATGTGTCCATGCAAACCATTTTCCATCGCAAAAATGTCATGTTTGATTGGTCCAATTTTTTGGAAACGTACACTAACCTCTATTTCAATTTGTGACAATTTTTGTCACTATTATGTAATGACCTAGGCGACATTTCAACTTCCAGTAATAAGCTAATTCATGAAGACATTTATTCCAAAACATCAATTGTCTCTTGCATAGGCATTGGCATTGCATCAACATTGGGCCAAGCAATTACCAAGTCTAAGATAGAGTCATAGTCTCCAAAGGTTGGATTACCAAGGGCATTATGGTTCGGATGTTTCTACTCCTCATGAGAGGGAGGACCAAGAACGGTATTATTTCCACTATCATGTACTGGAGTCTGGATCATATCCTCCAAGAGGTTACTGGAAGTAATGATGATGTGTGTCATCATTCCATAAACATCTTGTGCAGCCCTATACCCAAGCATCATGAAGCATAAAGGATCATCATTATCAACTCTCCAAATATCCTTGGGGATCATCCCTCTCTAGGCAATCATTTCCAAAAAAGTCTTGAGATTTCAAATTTCCTAGTGCCAAATTCGAAGTGCATTATTGATATAAATAATGTCAACTCTCGAAAAGTGGGGCATTTTCTATGATATTTCTCCTATAAATCCACCACAGGTATCCTATGCATACCCATTGTATACAAAGCTAATTTTACTCGTCTATTGTTTGTTCTCCCTCCTCGTTGGTGCAGAGAGTTACCCGCCATTTTGTCCTCAGTTTTTCCTTCTGGTTCATTTCCAATCCTCAATCACCAACCCACCATGAGTTTCATTGAACCTAGTAAAACTGAATGTGAGATCCTGGCTGAGAGAATACTTACTTAATGGAACTTTTTACGCTTCCTTCACTTGTTTGTTGTTGAGGAACTTGATATTACAATGGTATTTTTGGAATCCTGGGAGAGCGTATATGTCATGGTTCGAGGAAGGAGCATCCACATAGATGTCAACCTCTTATCTCTCATCACTGGTCATCTAGCAAAATGACACTCAATACATAAGGTGAAATAGAATTGGGAGGTTTAACTTAAAGAGTTCAAATACAATGACAAAATATTCAAAGGATAAAAGTAAGGGATCTACAGGAGGTATCTCCTTACCCCTTAGAATTATGTGATGAATCCCGTCATGAAGTTCATCACGATAGATGACCCTGAGAAAGTGCTATGTAGTTTTCATCTGTCCTTCATCAACCACTTTTGTTACGTCAATCCTATCAACATTCCTTAGTTTCTAGTCAACTCAATGAACTACTCCATAATGTCTTATAGGAAAAATAAAGGTCTTGACCTTCTCTCCCACCAAGTATTGTTCAAATCCATTTACACCCACATCCTATCACATAGCCCTGAGGCCACTCCAAGCAAACCTAGCCCAGTTGCAAAGTCGACTGGGCCCCCTACCTACCTATCCCTTGCAGATAGGAAAAGGAAACCCATTTAAGCTATCCATGAACTTAAGGTGAGGAAGAGCATCAAGTTTGACAAAATAGAAGGGCCTATAAAGAAATCTTCCCATCTTCAGGATTAGCCTGTGAGAGGTAGTAAGAAAGTGATAGATATCAAGACATATGACAAGGAAGTGAAATATAAAATGAGGAAACTGAAGGAGTATATCATTTCCACCATGACTGACATGATGAACGCCATGGTAAACTCTATCATTGACCTTAGGGAAGACCTTAATATGCTTTTCTTTGGAGTGTAGATTGGCCAGGATACCGATGATGATTTTGAAGTGGAGGATGTGGTTGTTGTTAAGGAGGAGCCTAAGTATCCTATGAAATATGATTCCAAATATGAGGATGAGGATACCACTGAGGATTGATTTCCTTGACGCTCTATATTTTGTTCCTGCGACTACCCTATGTGGAGCTTGTTTATTTTTGTCTATGGCATGTCCTGCTAAGTCAGTGCCCCCTCTTCTCCTCTCTCTTTTTGTCTGAGGTTAGTTCAGGCTTAAGACTATGTCCCTTATTGAAAATCCTTTCTACTTGTAGCAATTAGAGCTATTTTTATACCAAGGTTTTGGGATCCTTAAAACCTGTTTAGTAATGAATATTTTAATTTACCAAAAAAAAAAAATACATTCTCTTTTACCATGATAACATAGAAAGAGATTTATCCTACAACCACATACAAAAAAATTTATCAATTCCATAAAATACATCCTCATTAACTTTATCCACATAAAAATATATGCATCCTACAAAAATCACATAACGACTGATTTACCTTAGGAACCATTGTGGTAAATAAACCAAGCATTAAAAGTTCATTGATTTTATTAATATCAAAAGGTATGGTGTTATACATTGATTGAGAAATCCATACAATTTATTTCTTTCTCATGGTATCTGCTTTTTCCCATTGAGTCTTTTTACAATTTGGGAATAACTTCCTAATTCTTGAAAATGACAACACAAGCTATTTAACACAATACCCATCGTGGTATTGATTGTCCAAGCATAAGAAATTCTCTTATCTTATGAAGACACAAGACCATGTCATAATCTTGTGTAACAACAAGTATGAAATCATTCACTTACACCAAGGACACTCATAGTATCCATATACCATACCATATTTTAATTATTAACAAAGCCTAAGCTCATGTGTAGACTCATTGCAGAATATTGATCTCTTCCAATAGTATTTCATTTCTATAATGACACCAATGATATCAAAATATTATAAAGCAATTACTTATAAATAAGCATCCCTAGCATTAGTATTTCTTTATAAAGATAAAATACACATTATGAATCATATTTAGAAAATGTACATCACTTATATATTTTTCCTAAGTAATAGAGATGTCTACACATAGTTGCATCCACCGAACACTTAGACTTCATTTATAAAAATAGTCGTGCAACTTAGATACCAAGCCTTCGTTTGGCATCCCATAGAGCCTAAAATTTATAAAATCTAGTTGCCTTAGTTAAAACTATATTGAATTGACCCTTTTCCTGTCATAGAAATTCTATAACTACTTCACAAGGCAAAGAATAAATTGAGATATACAATATCTACAGTTGTATCCAATAATATATAGACTGGATTCATAGCAAAAGAGCAATTTTCCTTAACCAGAATGTACTTAATATTATATGCATTTACTATACCTATTTGATAACTTTGATATGTGTTCTGTTAGCGTACTTTAGATCTATTTTGTTTATATTATATTATTTAGTGTTTGCTGTTACACTGTTACAACTCCTGTAACAGTTCAGTTTACACCGGTGTGCTATTCCCGACATTGTAACCTGTATTTAAACATTTGCTGAATAATACATTTCTAGTTCGCATTTATTACATGGCATCAGAGCCAGATTTTAGGGAGCAGTGAGAGGAGGCTGAAAGCGGAAGCAGAGAAGCGCAGGGGATTGGCAGGCAGAGAATTTTTTTTTCTCTGGAATTGCCAGGCAGAGATTTTTTTTTCTTCTTCTCTGGGATTGCCAGGCAGCGAATTATTTTTTAAAGATCGCCAGGCGAAGAATTAAAAAAAAAAAAAATACGGGACGCAGCGCACGCAGCACTACACATGCCCCCGCTTCCCCACCCGCTAGACGCAGTGCAGGCAGTGCTGTACGCGTCCGCGACGGGCGCTGGACGCAGCTCACACAGCGTTGCTCGTGTTCGCACAGAGACGCAGCACGTCCGCGAGGGGCACGCCTCCCTCCCTCTATCCGTGTGCCCACGCACGGACGTATGTCCGCCTCCCGTTGGAACGCGGGACTGCGTGATCACCCCCCCCTGTTGAAGGCTGCGCGTTCAACGTAGCCCTCCCTTCCCCTCCCCCACGCTAAAGGCGTTGAACGTACGTCCAGCGCCCCCCCCGGTCCAACGCTGGAACGCAGCGTCCGGGAGTTTATTAAAAAAAAAAAAAAAAACACAGCGGAGGAGAACGACAGCGGGAAAGCAGCAGAGGAAGCTGCGCTCGGGAAGCAGAGAGGAGGACGGGAAAGCAGCAGAGGAAGCTACGCTCGGGCAGCAGACTGAGGACCCTCCTCAAATACGAGGGGGCCCTTTCTCCTCCCAGATCAGCCCATGGGCTCACTGGCAAGTGAGCCGCGTGGTGGGTTTCGGGAACCCAGCAGTCGGGGGTTCAAATCCCGCCGACTCCCCCCTTGCAAAGGTAAAATTTTTTTTTCAAAGGTTTTTTTTAATTATTATTTTTTAGTTAAAATTTTTAATTTTAATTTATTTTTTATAGTTTTTAAAACTTTATAAATTAAAATTTATTTTTAGTTTATTTTTTTCATAAGTTTTAAAACTATATAAATTAAAATTATTTATTTTAACTTTAAATATATAATAATTATTAAAATGCTTTGTTAAAGAGATTTTTTTTAAGGGGGGATATTTTTTTTTTCAAAAAATCAAAGGGGGAATGTGAGTAATTTTCTGAAAAAGCAATTTGGCGAATTGTAAAAGGTGCATTTTCGGCTGTGACCGACACCTTGTGGGTTAATTCTTGTGGGCACTTTTTATGTTGTATGTTGCATATTTCATTTTTTTGCACTACTTCATTAAAAGTTAAAAAAATCAAATACACTCCCTAAGTCCTCGGAATAATTAAAACCCATCCATGCAATTTATTGCACTGCAGCGTTCGGTATTTGTGATACCTCTGGCCAGCACTTACAGGTAAAGCTGTCGTGATTGGGCTACTATCTGCCGCCTAATATAGCTGCTACAACGACGTCTGAGCTTGTTCTCTATAAATCATCGGGGAGAGATAAGTTAGCCATTTCTGCATTTTTTTACTCCATCCACTACCCTTAATCGTTCTTGTGTTTAGGCATAAATCCTGATGAATTATTCTTCATAGTGTTTAGGGGAAGTTACGCCCCACGCATGAGAAGAATCTTCTATGGTAGATGCCATCAACAATGCAATTCCCTTTCAGTACTGCTTATGTTCCACGTATCGTATGATCTCTAAAACTCACCTATAGTCTCCCTCATGTAAGGGCAGGTGATTTTTGTTGATATTTCTAAATACCTATAGTTTCCCTCACATAAGGGCGGGTATTTTGTACGGTATAACGGCCTAGCAAAAGGTATATCGAAAGGGGGACCAATTGGTGATATAAGCAACCTTCACTATGGCCGCTGTTGCAAAGTTGATGACTGATCCGCATCAGTTATTGAAAGGTCCAAATTATAAACCATGGAAACATAAGATGAAGGCAATTCTCAAAATGGAAGATTTGTGGGATATTGTTATTGGAGTAACAACTAGGCCTTCACCAACACCAGGATCCACAGGTCCTTTCGCAGATCAGATAGCTTTTGACAAGAAATACAGTCGAGCAAAGGTGCTCATTTTGTTTGCTATTTCAGATGAAGTGCAACCTCATATAGCTGACAAAGAAAGTGGTAAAGAGGCATGGGATGCCCTTAGAACCATCTATGAGGGAAAGAATGATTCCACCATTCTTCATATTCAACAACAACTACATAACCTGAGTTTGAGACAGGGGTGAAACAGTTGAACTCTTTCTGTGCAGAGTGTCTGAATTGAAAGAGAAATTGAATTCTTTGGGAGATACTGTGGACGAAAAGCTTCTCATTTCACTTATGATGAGAGCTTTGCCTTCTTCATTTGATATTTTGATCACCTCCATCCAGGTGTCTCAACGACAAATTACCTACATCGAGTTGGTCAATCTGCTTCAACAATAGGAAGCACGCCAACTTCACAAGGATGATTCTTCCAATACAGCCCTATACACCAACAGGCAGGGTTCTAGGAAGAAAGGTAATGGGAAAAAAGGAGGCAAATTTCAGAAAGGAGGAAATTCTCAATAGGATACGAAAGGAAAAGGCAAACAACCTCAATAGAAGAAGAGGTGGTGCAAGATCTGTGAGAAAGACAACCATGACACCAACAGGTGTTGGCATAAGAACAAGCAGAAAGGCCAAAACAAACCACAAAATAAAAACAAGAAACCCCAGGTGAATGTTGCTATTGAAGAATCTGACTCAGATTCTGAATGGGCACATAAGGTGCTCATGACTACCATAGATTCCACACAGAGGGATCCTATTTGGTATGTCGATTCTGGAGCTAGCAAACATATGATCGACGATCGATCGTGGTTTGAATCATTTGTGGCCAAAGAGGGCAAACCTATCACCATTGCTGATGATAAAACCTATAGGGTTCAAGGAGAGGGTACAGTTTCAGTCACTCTTCCTGATGGCAAGTGTCAGATTGACAAAGTCCTCTATGTTTCGAGATTGGCTAACAATTTGTTGTTAGTCACACAAATCCTGGATAGAAATATGGTTGTCAACTTTCGTGTTGAGAATGGCAAGAAGTGTTGTACTATTACCAGGAAGGGTAAGCAGATTGCAACAACTTCATATAAGCATGGCTTATTTGCCCTAGATGCTATCTCTACTCCACATGTTGCCATGACTGTCTCTACCAAGGAGGCAACTTCCCTATGGCACAAGAGATATGGGCATCTTAGTTCTGGATACTTACTTGAGCTCAGTAAGTATGAGATGGTAAAGGGTCTTCCTTCCCTTTCTGCCACATTTCCAGTGTGCTTTGACTGCTTGGCAGGAAAGCAGCATAGAGTACCATTTGAGAAGAGCTCAAAAAGAGCACGAAAGCTTTTGGAGTTAATTCACACCGATCTGTGTGGTCCTTTCACACCCAAAATTTATGGATGGAAGAGGTACTTTCAGTTATTCATAGATGACTACTCACGAAAGATGTGGGTTTTCTTTCTCCAAATGAAATCTGAAGCTTTCGCATTCTTCTAGCAGTTCAAGAAATCCGTTGAGAAGGAGTCAGGAGCTTCTATTAAAACCCTCCACTCAGATCGATGGGGGGATTTTACCTCTAATGAATTTTTTGCATTATTAGATAAGCATGGAATCAAGAGACAGTTAACAACTGCCTATACTCCTCAGAAAAATGGAGTTGTTGAGAGAAGGAACCGTTCTATTATGGAAATGGTTCGTTGTATGCTCACAGGAGCTACTCTTGGGCAACAATATTGGGTAGAAGCTATCACCACTATAGTATATCTGTTGAATAGGGCACCCAAAAAGGCCCTAAAAGGAATGACTCCACAGGAAGCATGGAGTGGTCGAAAACCCTCCATATCTCATCTACATATTTTCGGATGTCACGCTTTCATGCACATACCGAAAGAGAAAAGGAAGAAGCTAGATGAGAAAACACTGAGATGTATTTTTCTTGGTTATGATGAGCACTCTAAAGGATATCGTTTGATAGATCCTTTGACCAAGAAAATTCATATCAGCAGAGATGTCTTTGATGAAGCTTTCACATCACAGAGCACATCTAAAGTACACCTAGATATTGTGGAATCTAAGGAAGAGAAGATTCCTTTGTCTACACAGACAGGAGGTCCTTCTACATCTTCTTCAACACCACTGGAGAAGAATCCAAAATGGTGTACAAATACAATCAGAGACGCAAATTTATCCACTCCTCCCAATTTGAACTTGGATAGACCTCGTACATGCAGTATGGCTAAAAAGGAAAAAGAAGCCAAAGAAACTGGTGAGGTTGATGATCTTTGTCAATATTTTGAGGAACTTTCTGTAACTCCAAGTACAGAAGTAGAGGATATGGATATTGATGATGACAGGGCATTCATGTCTACCATAGATGATCTTGAACATGCATCAGTGCAAGATGCTCTCAGTGAGCCTCAGTGGAAGGCCGCTATGGATACAGAGTATGAGTCTTTGATGAAAAATAAAACTTGGAAGCTTGTTGATTTGCCGCATGGAAAGAAACCCATTGGCTGCAAATGGGTATATAAAGTCAAGTACAAGGCAGATGGAAAAATTGATAAGCATAAGGCCCGTCTTGTTGCAAAGGGCTATGCTAAAAAAGAAGGCATTGACTACGAGGAAAATTTTGCACCTACTGCTCGGATGACCACAATTCGGGTTATGTGTGCTATGGCAGCACAATATGGGTGGAAAGTTCACCAGATGGATGTCAAAAGTGCCTTTCTAAATGGTGATCTCCAAGAAGAAGTCTACATTACTCAGCCAGAAGGATTTGAAGTGGAAGGCCAAGAGCAGAAGGTTTGCAAATTGTTCAAATCCTTATATGGTCTAAAACAAGCTCCTCGAGCTTGGTATATAAAAATGGACAATCACCTTATGCAGCATGTATTTAAGAGATGTCCATCAGATGCAAACCTCTATTTCAAGAAACAAGGTTCTGAGATAGTGTTGCTTGTACTCTATGTGGATGATCTGCTCATTACAGGGAGTTCAGAAACTATGATCTCTACTATCAAAAGAAACTTCTGTAAATATTTTGAGATGATAGATCTCGGACTTCTCCATTATTTTCTTGGTCTGGAATTCAGCCAGAAGGAGCACTCCATCAAAGTGTCTCAGAAAAAATATGCCAAGACATTGCTGGAAAAATATCGCATGACTGATTGCAAGCCAATGGAAACTCCGATGGAGAATGGACTTCAGTTATCGTGATATGATGATTCACCACAGGTAGATGGTACTCTCTATCGACAGTTGATTGGGAGTCTCATATATCTAACCAATACTAGGCCAGATCTCGTATTTTCTATCAACTATCTTTTGAGGTTCATGTAGGAGCCTAAGACTACTCATTGGAAAGTAGCAAAACATGTTCTTCACTATGTCTATCGTACTATGGAATATGGCCTAGAATACAAGAGGAAAAACAAATTCTTCTTGCAAGGATACACGGAATCCGACTATGCCGGATCATTTGATGATCGCAAGTCAACTTCTGGATACATTTTTCATCTAGGATCCAGTCCTATCTCTTGGCACAACAAGAAGCAACAGGTGGTTGCTATTTCATCAACAAAGGCAGAGTATCGCGCTACACGTGAAGCTGTGTGAGAAGTGATATGGTTACGTCGCATTCTGACAAGTATGGGCCATCCATCAAAATATCCAATACACTTGTTTTACGACAATCAGGGTGTTCTGAACCTCGTCAAGAATCCATCCATCATGAAAGAACAAAGCACATTGACACACAATGTCATTTCATTCGAGATGAAGTTCCAAAGCACCGAATTCAGCTTCAACACATTCCCACCGATGCTCAAGTTGCAGAAATTTTCACTAAGGCACTTGGACGTGTCAAATTTGAGTTGTTTCGCAGCTCTCTTTGTATTGCAAAATGATGTAATCAGGGGGGATGTTAGTAGTCTAGTACAGCTATTAGTTATTACATTACCCAAATAATGTAATAAAGGGGGATGTTAGCGTACTTTAGATCTATTTTGTTTATATTACATTATTTAGTGTTTGTTGTTACACTGTTACAACTCCTGTAACAGTTCAGTTTACGCCGGTGTGCTATTCCCGGCATTGTAACCTGTATTTAAACATTTGCTGAATAATACATTTCTAGTTCGCATTTCTTACATGTTCCATAAGGGTTTAACCTTTCCTACTATGTGGAACACCTGCCACTCAAAATATCAAGCACCCACATCAATTAGTCATAGATAGAATAGCCTGGATTGATCAAAACTGGTGCTTGAACTATTCTCTTTTTAGTATCCTAAAATGATTGCTTCCTTCTCTCTGTCTATTTGAAGTCTACATTTTTCTTCGGGAGTTCACTCATCAACTTCACTACCTGAGCGAAGCTGACGACGAATTTTTGGATAAAATTGATTTGGCCAAAAAATAACTGCAAGTCCTTCTTATTGGTTGGTAGTGAAAATTTTAGGAAAGCTTCATCCCTTGCATTATCAATGGATAACCCCTCCTTTGAAATCACATGTCCCAAGAGCTTCCCCTCATTGAAAATAAAGTTATATTTCTTTGGGTTGATGGAGATACCAAATTCCTGACACTTTTCAAGCACATGTCTCAAATGATATCCATGCTCTTCCCTGTGATGTGAGAAAATAGTCATATCATAAAGGTATATTAAAATTATTTGGTTTAGTAACTCACCAAAAGTGATATCCATTACTATTTTAAAAGTGGCACCATCATTGGAAAGACCACAAGGCATTCTTTTATAGGCAAAATTGCCCCACTTGGTAGTAAAATTTGTTTTATACTGGTCCTCATCCTCTACCCATATTTGGTTATAGCCAGAGAAACCATAAAGTAATGAAAATATTTGTGCTCTAGCGATAATGTGGAGAATCTAGTCAATATACAACAAGGGATAATGGTATTTTAGAGATATCTAGTTCAAATTGTGAAAATCTACAAATAGGCAAATATCTCCTTTCTTTTTTCATACTAGAATCATGTTCGCCACCCAAGTTGAGTGCTTGATGGGATAAATGATTTTTTCCTGCAACATTTTTAGATGTTCTACTTTCATAAGCACCTCAATATTTAGATTAATATGTCATTGCTTCTATCAAAAAGTTTTCACCCCTACCTACAATTCAATGGTGTGTTGAACCACATTTTTGTCATACCCTTTCAAATCACGATAACTCCATCCAACAATGTCAAGGAATTTAGAGCATATATTCTTAATGTCCTCAAGCTCTTATGGAGAGCAATATATCCTGACATTGATGATCTTGTTAGGTCCCAAATTCAGGTCAGTATATTATTTTTCATCTACCTTGATCCTATGCTTTTCTACCCTATCACTCTGATCAAAGAGGCTCTCTAATGTAATCAATCCTTTTGGGATGTGATTATTCTTGAGCTATATTAAACCCTCCAATTCATATTTGAACAACATTCTTCCCTCCACACTACCATTTTCTTTAATAAAAAAATTTACAATATATTTATTGTTATAAAAAAATTACCAGTATATGTTCTTATCTAGGATAGAAGGTCTATAAATCATCCTTACAGTTTTGGGCTTTCGTACCACACTTTAAATAGGAGATAAGTTCATACTAAGGGATGCTAGAATATCTGCATGCTTATTTCATTCTCATAAAATTGCTTGAATATTTAATACATCAAGTGATTCAAATAAATCCCATACCTTATTGTTGTATACCTTCTGGTAGTACTACTTTGAAATGCACTTTCTGGTCACTTGGTCGACAATCAACTCAAAATATCCAAAAAATTGCAACTGTTTGATCTTGAGCTTTTCCACTTTTTTCAGGACAGAGCATAGTGCTTCATACTCAACGGTATTATTTGTACAACTCCTAGTCAACCAGTACAAGTATTTTTTTGGATTCTTAAAGGAGATATGAACACTACTCCGGCTCTAATACCATTCTTACATCTAGCACCATTGTAGTACATTTTCCATAGTCGGTTTGGGGTAGAACCTAGATCATCGGGCACCTTATCTTCACATTTCTTAGGCTTAGTGATGGTATAAAATCCAATCTTGATTTCCATAATTGAATTAAATTCAAGCATAGAAAAATAGTACTCTAACCAAAGCTCATCCAAAGCTTCCTCCATCAGATCCATCTCCTCCAGCTCTTCAGTCACCATGTTTACTGAATCTACAATTTATCTTCCTCTTCAATATTTTTGATATGATATGTGGAGGGCTTCTCATTATAAATGCATATTATCTTCCCTTTGAATATAATATCCAAGTGATAATAGTCCACTTATCTATGAAATCCCTTAATAGGCACATGCTGAAGTATGGCTCCAAATAGACTACCACCATTTCTTGAATGATAGTAATTTGGGGCATACTATGTAAGACAATCGGTATATCTTTGATCACCTCCACCATTTTGATATGAGTACCATCCAACTACAATATGCCTGGGCTACTTATAATATACTTCATATCCATGATTTTACATATTGCCTTTGGCATGACAATTATCATTGCACCAGATTCAATCATGCAATTGTGTATGATCAAACCCTCCATCCTGAGAGACAGATAGAATAGGGGAAGTCTACTTTTTCCTATGGTATAAGCAGGTAGTGTTTGATCCAACACCATCTATGTAGGGTTTTATTCTTATCCTTCATGAATTTCAATGACTCCTGCAATATATCTACTTTTCCAGGTAGTTGTAACGCATCATAGAGACTCAACTTAGCGGGAATCTTCTTCAGTTATTTGATGATATTATATGATTGCACTTTAGGATCCCTTGATTCACTAGTAGCTTCATATTTGGTTCAATATTATTGTGTAGCCTCTACCCTTTGACACTTAGTCAAAGACAGGTACTTGAGTTTATCATTTGCATGTTCTCTTGTTTTTGTTTGTGCTTGTGTAGCGAAAGATTACAAAGTTGACATTTTTTCTTGCATTCTATATTTCGTCAGGTAGGAAAAAGATCCTTCAAAAAAACAAGCTCATATGCTTTAGATGATGGTGCAATTGCTTTTACTTGAGACTGCTATTCATTCTGCACCTTTTACTCAATGGGTACCCTTAGTGGCTCCATATCTTCTGGATAAACATTGACAAGTTTCTTCCTAGATATTTTGAGAACTGATACTTGCTCGACAGATGGGACCATAAAGTTGTTATCAATTTCTATGATCATGTTGACTTGACCACTAGAAGTACTTTCTACCAATGTCTCCACGTAGTTCAAATGAACCATATAGGTATATTTACCATGATGATCATTACAAGTAGAGCACCAATATGTTTTCTCTGATGTACCATCTTCTTCATTGACCAATATGGTTGTATTTCTCTCAACACATTTTCTAGTTGAAGTTGCTTGCTCTCTAGTAATTGGTGGTATTTGAAATCTTCTTGATTGAAATTCAGCTTCAACTTACTTATTCTTGATGGATGTGATTTCAATTGAAATTTTCCTCACTATTGAATTAAGTGATTGCATATTCTGCAATAATTTCATGTGGGGATTATGGTTTAAGGGAACTGGAGGTGCTAGAAATTGTAAAGGTACTGGTGGAGAAGGCAATGCTAGGATAGAAGGAGGAGCGGGTAATTGCAAAATAACTGGAGCAAGAAATTACAAAAAAAAAACTATTATTATGGTTTGGGATGTACTTGGATTCCATGAAGGAATTGGGTACATGGGTAACATGGGAAAATGCTGAGAAGGTGCATTAGCATAAAAATACTATGGAAGATTAGGAAAAATAGGCATGACCATTTTTTGTGAAATATTACCGATAGTGATCAAATCAGCTTAAGCATTTTGTGCTACAGAATACAACTCAGGGAATGTATTAGCATTGGACTATTGAATGGCCATACTAATATCACAATTGAAGGCTCAAAGATAGTAAAAGGTGGATTTTTTGAGCATCGGTCAAAGAACATTAGGAAATCTATGAAAATTTTAGGAAAACATGACATTAATGTCCATAATTTCTTCTTACAGATGCCTTTGAATAGTAGTGAACTTATGTAGCAAGGAAAAGGGATCCACTTGTTCATTGAACCCTTTAATCAATAGTTTAGCTAATTGGTCCTAGGTAGTGATGGTTGTAAGTTGTAATGAATGATACTAGTAAATAAATTTCCCTAAAAGAGAAAGAAAAAGTAATCTTACCATTATATCCTCTTCTATGATGCCATGAATCATCGCCAAAGTAGCTACATATTGAACATTCTCATAGGTTGTATTTCCCATATCGTCGTAAGTTGGAAAAGCCTTCATCGCCACTTGTGATATCAGGTTCTGATCTTGTAGATTTAGAGGTCCAAAATAGCTCAATGTTGGAAACTACCTTGGTGGTGGTTGCTATGGTGGTGGATTTTGATCCATGTGGACTGTTGTGTGTGGTTGATGAGGTGGAAAACTAGTAGTTGTACTAGAAGGACTTGAAGGAACAAAAAATACACCAGCTAAATGAGAAGATTTTGTAGTTTATGGGATAGCTGGAGTAACTAACCTAGGGTGTTCTCCTAGCTCTTGGATTTCAAGTTCGTAAAACTCAACAAGCTATTCAGAATTTTTGGACTTCGATCTTATAATAATGAAGAAAATTTTTTCTCACTTCATGTTCAAAGGATTTTGTATAGAGCTGAGTCACCAAATTTTATAATCATATAGTACCCAAAAAACATAAAATATTAATACTATTAAAATTGGAACCTTTTGATATTCCCACTGGGTATGCCAAAAACTATTGGTCACGAATCCACCTAGTTACAAAGTCTATGCTTTGTGCACCCTACACCTGGCCAAAATTGAAAGGCCAAAAGAAATATATGTTTTTCGGGCTAATATCTAGAGAGAGATGGCTCTATTACTAATCTAATTTGGTTGAAATATTAGAGTAACAGGAAAGAAATAGGGAAATATGGCCATAAGTCAATAGTACAGGATGGGGATAGACTAACAACCAAAAATCCACCAAGCAATTAGTAGCATATAACATAAATACAAACATAGAAACTCCTTATAGTTATGTAGTGAAAACCTCTGAAGAACATCTCAATGTTCACTCCCTTACCAGAAAAAATAAATTCAGAAGCAGAATTTAAACACAACAAGTAATGGAAGTGCAAGCATTCAAAAATAACACACATAGAGAATTATCAAGTGCAAAACTATTCAAAGAACCAGAAGCTAAATCGTTACTATTGATGAAAATAAATTAGATTGTTATTATATAGAGTTTCCATCCCCTCCCTTACATGAAAATTATTAGTTTTTATATATGGTTGTACCTCTTTAATTTAATGCACTTACAAATAAAATTTTGGTAGATCAAAAACCAACAAGAATAATTTTCTCCTCCGCATCAGTAATGTTCTGGTCAAAATATTCTGAATTGAAACCATGATCTAGATTTGGTGTGAGAATCACACAGGTAAATTGGTATGATTAAATGCTAAGAATCAACCTTTAACGTCGGTGCATTAGGACACAAAAAAATCACCTGGAAATCAGGTGCTTGGTCATGGCAGATTTTTTTGTGTTGGGGGCTATTATTATAGGTTTGCAAATTCTATGAATGTACGACAAACTTAAAGGTTTTAGGTTGATATGAAAGACTTTAAGACTTTATTCTTTATGACCATCGGTTTGAGATGTTTGGCTGCAGACATGGTGGTCAGAAAATGTTGATCAATTATAGGCATGTCGGTTAGGAAAATGATAGAGAGAAAATTTGTCGATGCATTGCAACTATGTCGATGTGTTACAAACATGTCGATCAGTTGTAGGAATGTTGATCTACTGTAGGCATGACGATTAGTTGGAGATATTTATTACTATCAAAATATCAAGCACCCACGTCAACAAAGGTATACTAAACTAATACATTTCTATCGACTACCCCAAGCATGCTATCAATATTTCTTACCTAAATATTTCTACCAACTAAAGACCATGACATCCACCACATGACTCAAATTATTAATAAGAGCACTACATCTTGCCCTTACATTCTGACTTAACTAGGACTTAGACTAACATAGGCACTTGTAATCGTAATGAACACCTAGTCTCTACCACATAAGTCTAAATACTCAATGACCAAACACTACGTATAACTTAGATAATGTTCTTTGACTTCTTTTCTATGTTTTTATAAATTACAATCACAACTACTCAGCCACCCATTCTAGAAAGTAACTACCATGAGCTAGGAGATAAAATAATTGCTTCCCTAACAAGTTATTCTCTTAAGTTTCAACATCTACTATGACCGCACCTAAAATTGAAGAGTTTCACAAGTTGATCTATTTAATGAACTAGAAACCTTGCACTCTAAGATATTATGGGTTCCTTTGTTTTAGATAAAATTCTATTGAACCTATCTATCTATTTTAGATACCTGATGATAACATGCATAGGCAAGGCTTCTAAAATAAAACCATAGATAAATTCTAAAATCGATAATACTGAAACTCAGCAACTTCAAAAATTTGACGTTTCAACCCTAATATTAAAACTCTTTAGAAAGATACGCTAAGGTTTGCTATTGTAAAACTTACCTCGAATACAACAAATCAAACTGGTAAACCTCTTCCAAGACCTTTTTATTCACATCTACGCTCCTTTTCCATCGACCAACAATTTTCTCCATTTTCCTCCTCTCCTATCTCTTGAATCCTTTTCATTTTTTCCTTTTTATTTTCACTCCTATTTGGATCTTCTGGCAAGTTAGTGGTAACATTACATTCTCCATAACCACCACTAGAATCCTATGTGGTTGTTTGCCTAAGATTATTTATTGTTTTTTTCTAATCATCTCATGTGTAATTAACAACATGTCCTTCTTAAGGTAAGGTGTTATCCCTTGATGAATAAACAAGGTGCTAAAACCTTCATCACAACATATTTTTTCGAGGAACATTCCATTCTTCCATGGTGCATGAGAATGAACAATCTCTCTAGGAATGTAAATGTCAATTTTGCTTGTTTCTATTCGAAAACCAACAAACATCACTGCCTATTTTACACATTTAAAACAAAACACATATGTCCATCAAGAGCTATGTTTTAGTAAAATATTTTTAATATTTGAAAGACATAGTAACTCAAGAATATTTTCATCTTACGATTAATCTATATGTGAAACCTTATACAAATAAAATTATAATGCAATACAATAACCTATCTATTTAAATATATTAATTTCATGAAAAAATTATAATATGCAATTATAAATGTTTGGACATTCATCCATGTTATCCAAAGCTATTCGAAAAAATTACAATTGAACATTTTCTGGTTTCTCGACTTTGATGGTTAATCCATCCTTCTGCTCATAGATAAACTTGTTCCTACAAAAGTGTAGATTAGTTAGTGTCATCAAATTATTTGAGACATATATACATATGTACAAGTATTTTGCAGATTTAAAGCATAAAATAATCAATCATTCCACTTATACTTATATCATTTTTCCATAAAATACATGTCTTGCATAACTAGTCATGAAATAGTCAATTATTCCATCAATAAGACAACATAGCAAAACATAAATTCATTCAAGTAGTTCATCATTAATGACAATTACATATTGTTCTCAAACAAAAATGGAAAGTGTCTTTGCATATCTACTACTTTTTCCCAAGTAGCATTTCTCTTGGAGTAACGGTCCCATTAGACCTTGCATTGATCCAAAGTCCCTTTCCTCATCAATTTGGAACAAAAATCAAGTATTCTTACTAGTCAAACCTCTATAGCCTCTGGATATGCCATATACAAGTTTAAAAAATCCCACACATGTTTAGGATTAGCAATAAACTTCCTAAGAAAAGAAATGTGAAAGGTATCATGAATCTTTGACAAATTGGGTGCTAAGGCAAGTCGATATGCCACAAGACTGATCTTTTCTATAATTTCAAAGGGTCCCACAAAATATGGATTAGTTTTCATGGAGTTAATAGCACTCTTATTTGGTCTCACCCTTAAAAATGTTCTTTCACCCATAGAAAACTCTCTTGGTGACCTCTTGAGGTTGGCATAACTTTTCTATAAATCCACAACTTCTTTAAGTCTTTTTCTGACTTTCCTTAATTTTTACTCCATTTCTTTGACCATGTCAGGTCCAAGCATAACTCTATCCTCTATATTGTACCAAGATAATGGTGTCCTACACCTCCTACCATATATATATTCAAACGGTGCCATGCCTAAGGTCGAATGATGATTGTTGTTGTAGGAAAATTCTACCAAGTTTAAGTAATCTTCCCATCAATTTTTCTAGTCAATGTAATAAATATGAAGCATATCTTCTAAAAACTGATTTATCCTTTCAATCTACCCATCGATTTTTTGGTGATATGTAAAATTTATGTTTAACTTAGTGCCAATGGCTCGATGTAGAACTTTCCAAAACTTGGATGTGAATCTCAAGTCCCTATATTAAATGATCACTTCCAAAAAACCATGAAGCTTGAATACTTCCTTGGCAAATATTTTAGCCACAATAATGACATCATCCTTGGTATTTTTTGGTATAATGTAGGTAACCTTGGTCAATCTATCAACCGCAACTAAGATTACATCATGCTAAAATCTAGTCTTAGGTAACCCTACAATAAAGTCCATTGAAATCACGTGTTATCTTTGTGTTGGTATCTCATGAGGGTACAATAATCCTTTAAGATATATATTTTCTACTTTTACCTTTTGTCATTCAAGGCATTGAGAAACAAACTTAGTTATGTCCCTCTTAATTCCTGGCCAAAATAAAGTTTTCTTCATATTTTTATCATTTTTTTCTTCCTGGATGAGAAGAATATGGATATCTATGAGCTTCATTCATGATAATTTTCTTCAAACCACTGGCATCTAGAACTACTTCCTTTTATTTAAAGCAAAGGAACACACCCTTGATGCTTGAAGTTTTTTCTAGCATGGGATTTCCTTTCCATTATTTTCTATATTTGATTGTAAAACACAACCTATTGTTGCATTTCCTTAACCTATTTTATCAATTCCACATGGATGCGAGACAAGATAGTTATATGTCTTCTCCTACTGAGTGCATAAAAACCTTATTTTATTTCTCTTTTATGTATTCAACATCAAAATAGTATTCAATGATAAATTTCATCCATCTTATTTATTAGGCATTTAGGAAAGGTTGAGTAAATATATACTTCAAAATTTTATGGTCTATTATCAACTCAAAGGTTATCCCTATCAAATAGTTTCACCAAATTTTTAGATAAAAAACTACCGATGCTAATTCCAGATCATGGGTTTCATAATTGACCTTATGTAATTTTAGCTTCCTGGATCTATAAGCTATTATTGCTTCATATTTTGAGAGCACTCCTTACAAACCTTCAATTTATGCATATGTACATTAAAAAAAAACCTTGAGGGTCTGGTATCTTAGTATGGGAGATGTAGTAAGATTTTTTTTTGAGTAGATCAAAAGCTTCCTCGTATTTATCCATCCATTCAAATTATTTTCCCTTCATTTTAAGGTTAGTTATTCAAGCGGTTATCTTGGTGTAGTATTTCACATAGTTCCTGTAATATCCAGTCAAAATCATGGGTGGTGGCCAATTCAAAATAGTTTCTATTATCTTAGGATCTATCGTTATCCCTTCTACTAATACAATATATCCTAAATATTACAAATCTAACACATAAAATTAATATTTCAACAAATTCCCATACAACTGATTCCTCCTTAGCAACTCTAACACATTCTCAAGGTATCTGTCATGCTCAATATTATTATAGAAATATATTAAAATGTCATCCAAGAATACAAGAACAAACTGATCCAAAAGTTTTTCGAAAATACTGCTCATCAAGTTCATAAATGTTGTTGGAGCATTTGATAGACCAAAAGGTAAGACAATAAACTCGTAATGTCCATATCAAGTTCTAAAGTTGTAATATGGGTATCCTCTTGTAGAATACTCAATTAGTGGTATCCTAACATTAGATCAATATTTGAAATGATAGTGGCATCTTTAATATGATCAAATAATTCTTTGATTCTAGGTAGAGGATATTTTTTTTAATGGTTACCTTGTTTAACATCCTATAGTCTATACTTAGTTGCAAGGAACCATCCATTTTATTTAAAAACAACACTGGTGCATCCCACAATGACACACTTGGTCTAATCAATCCCTTTTACAGCAATCCTTGAAATTGTACTTTCATCTCCTAAATCTCAATCAGATTCATTCTATATGGATATCTATGAATAGGTTTTGTTCTAAGTTGAAGTTCAATTGTAAAGTCAAATTCATGTTTAGGGCATAATCTAGATAAATCCTCTAGAAATATGTCTCTAAAATTTTGAAGCACTAGTTATCTCTCAAACAACTTTTCCTTCTTCTCACCTTCTAATTCATTTAACTTGACTATATAAACTACTCCTCCTCTCTTAATTTATTTCTTAAACTGAATTACGAAGAAAATTTGGGGTTGAAAATCTCCTTGTAGGTTGTACACCCTCTTTAATTTTTGCAATATTTCAAGTACTCAATCCATATATCATGTAAATTGATTACAACCTTATATTATTGCAACCAATCCATTCCTAGCACTACATCAAAAGCATGTAGTTATGTCACATAAAGGTAATCTACAATTGTGCCACTAGGTAAGATAATTTTAACCATAGGGTAACACTGATCTACAAAGTAGGTTTGTCTTGAGACATACTCAACCTTCCATCCATGTACCAAGATTCCTAGCCTTTATGGTATATATTTAATTAATATAGTGGAAACAAAGCTATCTGTGGCACCACTATCAATCAAAATTCTAACATTTCTACCAAATATCTTACCTTTTATCACTAGTGGAGTGGCTTGTCCTTCCATATTTTGACTCCCTATTGCTATATAAATCTTGTGTTCAGGTTCTATATAGGCTAGTTTCTTTCCTTTTGAACTTTTTCCTACTTTATGTGGACATTTTTTGGCGTAGTATGAAATTCCACATTCATAGCATCCTACTTTAGGTCCTAGATGTGTTGTCTATTTCTATCCATCTTCTATTTTCACTACATATGAAGGATTGGCCTGACCATTTTCTGATGATTGATTATCAACATTGTTATGATTATTAGGATTATGGTTCTTCCCTTTGAACCTTTTCCCTAAACTTTCCTTGCTTCATATAATTCCTTTTGTCTTGTCTAGGGGACTCTTATTTGCCTGTTCACTTTCCCATTTCATAAACCTTGAACTATTTCTTTTTCTATGTGCCTATTTGTCTTGCTTAGATGCCCCTTCATAGTTGAATTAGGGATTGAGATAATTTTTGGCTTTCCTATCCATATCATAGCCCTTATAGAGGGTACTAGGTTCCCCCATATTCACTTCTTACCCTACTCTGGGATCTGCCCCTAGAATGAACTTATATACCTTCATTTTCTCATTATATGTAGGCACACACTTTAGTAGTTGGATGAATTTATGATAATAAACTTCCACAGTTCTAGTTCGTTATCTGAGGTTGGTGAAATCCTCAAATTTTTGTTGTAGAAGTGTTCAGTGAGGAATATTTATTTGAAATTTATCACAAAATTTTCCCATTTCAAATCAACTATAGCCTCAATCTCTAGTTACCCACTATACATTTCCCACAAATCCAAATAAACCCCTTGTAAATATAAAGTAGCATATGAGATTCGTGTGCTAGTGGAATAGTTCATATTACAAAAATTCTATATATCCTTCAACCAATCTTTGAATTTATCACCATTGAACTTGGAGGATTTTAGGTGTTTCATGTCCTTGCCCAATTCTACCTCAAGTCATATTATATAATGTTGGGCCTCTGAAGGAATTTCATTCTCATCCCATCCTAGAATTTCTAGCTTGTGAATCTTGATTCACTATATATTATTATAACTACTTTTATGTTTCCATCTATTCCGTTAGTAAGACAACAATTGTAGTGAGATATTACCTTTTTGAACTAGGGTTATCCACACCTACATTTGTAGCACTAACCTCAACAATGTTTTTCCATCTATAACTTGTTGATAGGGCAACACTTCCTCTCCTTCTCTTGGGCAGCAATATCCCTAACCACACACTAGAGATATAGTAGGAATAAATTCACAATTTCATCCTTGAATTGTTTCTCCTACTAGAAACTATATGATTAGTTACCCTAGCTAAATGCTTATCCCTTAGTAAGACAACTGTTGTAGTGAGATATTACCTTTTTGAACCAGGGTTATCCACACTAACCTCAACATTGTTTTTCCATCTATACCTTGTCGATGGGGCAACACTTCCTCTCCTTCTCTTGAGCAGCAATATACCTAACCACACACTAGACAGATAGTAGGAATAAATTCACAATTTCATCCTTGAATTGTTTCTCCTACTAGAAACTATATGATTAGTTACCCTAGCTAGACAATCAAGGTAGATCCACTTTCTTTGTAGGTATAATTTTTTTTACACGGAGCACTATCCTACTACACTCGTCTATACTTACGTAAGGAAACTCATATCCCTATGAACCAAGCGCTTTGATACAAAATGTAACAACCCATTCACACAACACTCTTATATATATATATATATATATATATATATATATATATATATATATATATTTATTTATTTATTTAATTTCATATTCAATTGTTGACCACTATCCGTATTGGTCTCAACTATTTATCCTCCTAGAATTCTTTGGAAAAGTTACACCCATATTTAACCTTGCATAAATTATTCTATACAAGAGTACTAGGTAACCCACCATGATAGCTATCAGATTCATTTGTTCAGTGGTCTAAACCAACCCCTTTTCTATCCATTGAATTGGGAATGCTTATCCCTTCACTTACACAAGTTATACTATGTAGGTTAACTAAGCATACGAATTCTAAACTATCCCTCTCATCACCTTGATGAACTAGTTTTTTTAGGAGTAAGTCATTTTTCATCCATGGTTCTAGTATAGTTTACTAGATTCTTTTTAGTAGCTAAAACATGTTTTACTAATAAATATTTACTAGTGGCCCTTGCATAGTCTTAAAGAGTAAAAAGAGGGTTCTAATCTTGAACATGAACCTGAAGAGCTTTTATTACTTGAAATGAATGAAATAATTCCTTTATCTAATTTAATTAAGAAATATTCATAACCAAGGACCCACATAGATCATACAACTTACTCTTGTAATCAATATAACTAATTATTCCACATCCATAAAGTAAAATAAATCACTTTGGAATATTTAATTGTTCAATAAGCATAATCAATAATATATATTCTCTTTTACCATGAAAACATAGAAAGAGATTCATCCTACGACCACATACAATAGCATTTTCTAATATCATAAAATACATCCTCGTTAACTTTATCCACATAAAAAGAGATACATAAAAAAAAATAACATCACAGTTGATTTACCATAGGAAACCTCATAGGGAATAAACCCAACCTTAAAAGTTAATTTATTTTATTAATCTCAAAAGGTATACATTGATATAGTGATCCATACAATTTATTTCTTTCTCATGGGATCTCCTTTTTCTATTTCAGTATTTTTACAAATTAGGGATAGCTTCCTAATTCCCAAAAATGATAACACAAGCTATTTAACACAATACCCACCACAATATCATTTTCTAAGCATAAGAAAATTTCTTATCTTATGCAAGCACAAGACCGCGTCATAATCCTGTGTAACAAAAAATCTAAAATCATTCTCTTACAGACACTCATAGTGTCCATCTACCATACCATATTTTAATTATTAACAAAGCCTAAGCTCCTATGTAGGCACATTGTTGAAGATTGATCTCTCCCAAAATAATTTTGTTTCCCAAATTACACCAACGATATCAAAATATTATCAATAAGCGATTACTTACAAATAACCATCCATGACATCAGTATTTCTTTACAAATATAGAATATACATTATAAATCATATTTAGAAAATGCACATCACAGATATATTTTTTAAGTAACATGGTTGGCTACACATAGGTGCATCCACCAAAAAGTCAAACATAATTTATTAAAATAGTGGTACGACTTGGATACCAATCCTTCATTCAGTATCCCAAAGAGCCTAACATTTATAGAATACAATTGACTTAGTTAAATATAGATTGAATTGATGTATTCCCATTCATAGACGTTTTATAACTTCTTCACAAGGTGTAGAACAAATGGAGTTCAGTGATCTCTATAGTTGTATCCAATAATATATAGACTGGATTCATAGTAAAAGAGCCACAATTCTTAACCAGAATGTAATTACTCTTATCTAAGTCTCATGTAACTTTTTAGTAGCTTTCATATATATTCTACACAAGTTTAACTTTTCTTCCTATGTGGAACATCTACCACTCAAAATATCAAGCACCCACATCAAAAAAGGTATGCTAAATTAATGATGTGCTATCAACTACCCCAAGCATGCTATTGATATCTCTTACCTGAGAATTTATGCCAATAAAATACCATGACATCCATTGCATGAATCATATTTAATAATAGCACTACATTTTAACCTTATATGCTGACTTAAATAGGACTTAGAATAACGCAAGTACTTGTAATCCTAATGAACACCTAGCCTCTACCACATAAGTCTAAATATTCAATGATAAAATACCAGGTCTAACTTACATAATTTTATCTAGCTTCTCTTCTATGGTTTTATAGATTACAATTACAACTATTCAACCACCCATTGTAGAAGGTAACTATCATGAAGTGGAAGATGTAAGAATAGCTTCCCTAGCAAGTTCTTATCTTAAGTTTTAATATCTACTATGACTGCATCTAAAACTGAAGAGTTTCACAAGTTGATCTATTGAGTGATCTTGCACTCTAAGAGATTATGGTTTCCTCTATTTAAGATAAAATTCTATTGAACCTCTCTATTTAGTTTAGGAACCTCACAATAATATGCACATGCAAGGCTTATAAAAACAAATATAGATAAAGTCTAAAATCAGTAACCTTGAAACTAATCCAATTTAAAAAGTTGATATTTCAAACCATATATTAAAACTCTTTAAAAAGAGACACTAAGGATTGCTATTGTGAATATTACCTCAAATATATAAAATCAAACCAAAAAATGACTTCCAAGCCCTCTATATTCATGTCTGCACTCATTTTTCCTCGACCAACATTTTACTCTATTTGCCTCCTCTCTTGTCTCTCAAAAATCTCTAATTTTTTCCTTTTTTCCATCCACTCCTCCCTAGATGTTTAGGCAAGTTAGTGGCAACATTACATTTTCCATAACCACCACTAGAATCCGATGCAGTAGTTCACATGAGATCATTTATTGTTTTTCTCCAATTCTCTCATGTGTAATTAACAACACATCCTTCTTAATGTAAGGTGTTGTCCCTTGTCAAATAACCAAGGTTCTAAAACCTTCATCACAACATTATTTTTCCAAAAACATATATTTCTTACATGATGTATGAGAATGAAAAATCTCACTAGGAATTCAAACATCAATTTTACTTCTTTCTATTTGAACACCAGCAAACATCATTACCTCTTTTCCACATTTAAAACAAAATATAGATGTTTGTCAAGAGATATTTTTTCATAAAATATTTTTAAGAGTTGGAAGATATAGTAACTCAAGTATCTATTCATATCATAGTTAATCTATTCGCAAAACCTCATACAAATAAAATTATGTGTAAAATTATGCACAAAGGGAAATAACATTGTCATTGTCATGGCCCTCCCAGATAGACCTTTGAATGTGAAAAAAAAACAATGTATTAACTGATTATGATTTAATACATGATTTTTTGCAATTAAGAAACTATGCAATATTAATAGATATTGAAGAGTATGAAGAATATTAGTGCACTCGTAAGTGGAAGAAGATAAGACATCCAACAAAAATCAAGGAATTTGAGGTTAGAGAAGTGATGACAAGGCAACTCGAAGGTAACAAATATGGATACTTCATATAGGCATGCATTCATTTAGGAATAATCATCAATAGCTAGCCACCTTGATCCCTAGACTAATGGCCTAGTAGCTATCCTAATTTCTAGAGACTGAGATAGGTGACTAGATTGACAGAAAGACTCCCTCATTTTTTGTTGCACTTGTGTTATTGTCTTTTAGTTTAGCACTATTAGCTTTAATAATTGGTAAGCTATGAATGAGTATGTTGTCTTCATAACTTTGTGTATGACTCGGTAAATGGAATAAGCAGAGATATATCAATGTAAAAAAATAGTTGGTTTATTTGAATAGCAAATATTATATCAATTTAAATAGATAGTTGATTTATTTGAATAGCAAAGATATATCAATTTAAATAAATAGTTGATTTATTTGAATAGCAAAGATATATCAATTTAAATAAATAGTTTATTTATTTGAATAGCAAAGATATATCAATTTAAATAAGTAGCTGATTTATTTGAATAACAAAGGGATATCAATTTAAATAAATAGTTGATTTATTTGAAAAGCAAAGATATATCAGTTTGAATAAATGGTTGATTTATTTGAATATAAAATATATATCAATTTAAATAAATAGTTGGTTTATTTGAATAGAAAAGAGATATCACTTTAAATAAATAGTTGACCTACTTGAATAACGAAGAAATAGCATTGTAAATAAATATATTTTAAAAATGCTAAGGGAATTCTGTTTGAATAAATGATTGATTTACGTTATAGGGATAAAGAGTTTTCATTCGAATAAATGTATGATTTATTTTGGATTGATAAAGAAAACCTCTTTTGGAAATAGTTGTTTATAAGAAATAAAAGAATCACATCAATCAAATAACCCTTCAATTTTGTCACAACAAGGGCATTTCATTTAATGAAGGGTATAGGCATGGACTATCAAATTAATCGGGAAATTAGTTTAGTCAAGGTGACCAACCACTATTGGTTTAAGTATGATAAGACCACTTGTAGTGGATGGGATAGGCACCTCTTGGAAATTTGATTGGCCAACTATGTAAAGCTACCTCTAACGTGAAGAGATGACATCTTAATGGCAAGTGTATTGGGAAGGCGAAGAAGGGAACGTTATCCATACCATTTGATGAATTTTGTTGGGAATTTATGTCAATTAGGTGGTGGGCGAAGGCCGAGGAGAGGGGACGGTGTGATAGGTGTACTAGCAAGAGGAAGCAAAGGAAGGGAGAAGAATGAGGATACATGAGGGAAAATGAGAGATAAGAAAGGAAGGAATGACATTATTAAGCACTACGAAGATAAAGAAGAAGCTAGTGAGAAGAAGACAAAGGCAATGAACATTCAAGTAAAACCTAGATAGGCTATTGGTAGCTAGTGATACTGGGTTGGGATCATGAAACTTTAAGAAATGAGAATGATTTCATTTGGTGGTTTAAATTGTTAACCAACTTGGATTCTCCTCTATTTTATTGACCCTTTTTGGCCATGGTAGTCTACTTCATTTAGGGTGTGGAATTAGGGTGATGAGATGGTCCTCTGACCATACTTTTAATGCATCTATCATAGGCATATGGCTAAATGTAATTCCTCACCAAGCCTTAAGCATCCTTGACTGGTCAATTGTTTATGGTAGTGCCTCATTTAGTCTAACACCATAGTTGTTGCTCGAATAGCCACCTTTTGTTGGTAGCATAGATGGAACTTAACCTAGGTCTACCTTATGGCAAACTATTCGAGTGATCGACGGAGTCCTCATTTTTAGAAAACCAATTATGCTATATAGCACAATGAGCTTTAAATATTGCTCGAAAGATCACCATGGATGATAGAGTAGCATCATATTTTTGATGGCTAACCACGTCATGACTATAATTTGGCATCGTCGTATATGGTAGAGTAGCGATGATCGACGACCATGTCGTGGATATTTTTTGACATCATCATAGATGACCCAATCCCATCATGCTTTTATCAATACTATGGAGACCCCTAAATACCACCACCTACACTCTAGTTCACTATGACCAGAGGTCATATTGATCATGTCTATCGTTACCTATATCTATTCTATGTTAAGCTATCCTCCTTTGCTAAGAGCTAGCCGCAGGTTATTCACTACGTAGGTGATAGCTTAGAGTATGTTGGGAATGGAAAGAACTTGAATGTATTTAATTATCTAAAATAGTGTATTTTAGGGTAATGAAAGAATGAGTTTTTAAATGTGTTTCATTATCTAAAATAGTGTATTTTAGGGTAATGAAAGAATGGTTTTAAATATGTTTCATTATCTAAAATAGTGTATTTTAGGGTAATGAAAGAATGAATTTTAAATGTGTTTCATTATCTAAAATGGTGTATTTTAGGGTAATGAAAGAATGGGTTTTAAATGTGTTTCATTATCTAAAATAGTGTATTTTAGGGTAATGAAAGAATGAGTTTTAAATGTGGTTTATTTTGTAAATTAAGGGTATGGGACTTTAATTTGTGAAATGAAGGTAAAGTTTTATTTGAATATTAAAGTAGTTGGTTTTAATTGGATAATGAATATGAATGTGGTTTATTTTGTAAATTAAGGGTATGGGACTTTAATTTATGAAATGAATAAAAAGGTTTATTTGAAGATTAAAGTAGTTGGATTTAATTGGATAATGAATATGAATGTGGTTTATTTTGTAAATTAAGGGTATGGGACTTTAATTTATGAAATTAAGAAAAATGTTTATTTGAAGATTAAAGTAGTTGGATTTAATTGGATAATGAATATGAATGTGGTTTATTTTGTAAATTAAGGGTATGGTACTTTAATTGATGAAATGAAGAAAAAGGTTTATGTGAATATTAAAGAAGTTATCATAAATTAGATAATGAATATGAATGTGGTTTATTTTGTAAACAAAGGGTATGGGAATTTAATTTATGAAATGAAAAAAATGTTTATTTGAATATTAATGTAGTTGGATTTAATTGAATAATATGTGAGAACCTAGATTATTTAGCAATTGAATCATATACCATAGAAATAATAGTTTCTATGGTATCAACTATGCATTGGGAAGTTGAATTGTTTGGGTTATTTGTATAGTTGCAATTTGGTAATAAAATAAACAAATGCATTTAGAAGCATTTATATCTTGATCCATGAGTATCCTACTCCCCTAATATCCTCACTTGATCAAAGAAAGAGTGAGAGAACCAAATTCATAATATGGACCAATGCACAAGTTTTCTCTCGACCTTACATCTTTCTTAATTATACAACATATTAGATTTGTGGGGATATTTCCCTGATGGAATTGATGTAAAGTATTGTTTGAATGTATGGGTTTTACCATACATACTTATGTAATAAATGAACAATGTGACTGATGCACCTTGTATTTCATTATTGAATGTGATTGTAATTATATCTTTTCTATCACATGTTATCCTTTAATCATTGCTTATTGATTTAGTTATCTTTTTCTTGTTTAATGATTCATGTTTTGTTATATTTAGTATCTATACCTATTATTTATATTCTTGTTTTATTAAATTTCATATAATTCGGTAGTAAGTTCTAGTGTGAACTTAGAGGTTAACCTAAGGTCTTGATACCCCTTAGGGATATTGGTAGCTAGGTTTAGAATATAATACAAGAGTTAAAATATCTTGTCAGAGGACAATATTGATAGCTTAACTTGAGGGTGGTAAGTCTAGCTCATAAATAATGATTAGATCGATGGAATTATGTGCATGAAAATAGATATGCCTATGCATAAGGTACTTGCGCGAGAAGAATATTGTGTGGTATAGTTCTTAATAAAATTAGGGGTTGTTAAAAATTAATTCAATATAAGGTTGGTTAGGGGTTTATGAATCCCTCTCAGTAAAAAAAAAACATTTTCTTTTCTATGCGTTTTATTTTTTTATTTTTGGGTTATTACAGTCATAATAAATTCCTCAACAATATTCTTCTCAATTTATATATTATTAGTAGAAGAAGCCTCAAATGGATAAAGATCCAAGTTGGAGACTAGTATATCAATAGCATAACAATGTTGATAAAAATAAAAAAGTAGAAGTTGAAGAAAAGGATTATCCATAAGAAGAAGAGTACATGTTTATTGCTCATGGTCAATTATTTCAAATCAATTATGTTTGGTATATTTATTTTGAAACAACCAAACATATGGTCAATTGGAAGGATTAATTTTAAACTCTTTTTCTAGAAATATAGAAAGGGTCTCTCTAGGTGATGACACATCCTATGATTTTAAGGGCATAGGATATATTACATTACAACTTAGATCTTACACATGAATGTTAACAAGTATCTTGTATGTCCTAATACTCAGTAAGAATTTGATCTTCATCAATAAATTGCTCAAATGCAATTTGAAGGTTAAATTTAAAAATAATAGGGATCCAATGGATTTATCATCCATTATATATCTAAGATTATTACATATGGTAGAGAAAAATAAAAATATTTGAAGTTTACTTAGTTCACCATGATAATATCCACTACATAAAGCAGACTCACAAACAATATGGCATCTACAATAATGCATGACAAGATTCATCAAAGGTAAAAAAAAAGGAGCAATAGTACTGGAGGAAGAATCCATCAATATGCCCCATGAAGGCATATTTAATACTTATAAATGATTGCATATGTAGTAGGCATAAATATTAGAGATAAAACTTGGCTAAATCTTGTAGGTGACAGTCAAAATAATACCATTATAAAATATATACTAGTCAATCATCTCAAATCACCAAAGAACTAGAAAAAGAACCAAATAATTGAACAATGCTAAATGGGTCATTTTAAAATTCAAGAGATATATTCATAATACAACTCTTCCTTACTCTATAATGTTCAATCAAAATGAACTAGAGATTGATACTAGCAAGAAGGATTAGAAATTCTTACAAAAGGGATTCAAAGTATATTCATTAGCAATACAACATGTCACCAAATAAAATAAGCATGAATATATTATCTACCATAAGTAATGACTTCACTAAATGAATGACACAAAGAAAAATGAGAGGTTATTGACCTCTTCAAAGTAGAAGAGTAGATAAGAGTTGACAACAAAACTACATGGTAGGAGAGAATGAGAAGTGAGAGGTTATCCTCCACATGAATGCTTCAAATGAGACATTTATTTTATGCATTTGTAAGAAGTGTATTTTTGGAGTGCATAATTGGTAATACCTAACACTCCTTAAATTTGTGCAAAATTCACATTGAGAAGGCAAAGGAATATTAACTCTTCCCAATGTTCAATACTTCATTAGAACCATATTTAGATTATATTTATTAAATGGGGAATTACCCCTTTTTTTAAAAACATGAAGACCAAATAGGAAGTTAGAGCAATAATGATAAAGGAAGAAAAGAGGGCAAGATCTAGATATGTTCATCAAGTCACATGGAAAAATAATATTTGAAATCATTCAAAAAATTTCTCCAAGGAATTCTCAACTATGATATAATAAGGAGGAATGTTAGAAATTATCCCATTATACTCAGGAAATATCAAGTTTAGGGTAGTAACCAACTACCCCTCTGTAGATGACAAGGTATTTCAAGGAGCTATCAACTACCCCTCATAGAAAAAAAGATAATGAAGGTAATTACAATCTACCAGTCATAAGGACCTTATATCCAAGTAGTTATTTTACTCACACTCATGGTGGTTAAGCAAAAATTAACAATTTTTGTATCATATATAATGCAAAAGGATCAAAGCATTGTAACATATGGTATCAGAGTGGGTAGAATAAAAAAGAATTCTTTGTTTGATCCTCAAGATTCAATACATAGAATAAAAAAGAGTGCTTTATTTGAGAAAAGAAGTTTCATGTTGGGAAAATGTTTTTAAGGGTAAAATTACCTCGTTTAAAATTGTTAAAGAAAACCTTAAAAGAAGGGGTAATTATCACCATGAAGAAAAATTCCACAAAAAAGTCAAGGGTATTAAGGTGAAAAATCCTTGCCAAATACTTGAAAGAAAAAATATTTTGAGCATCAAAAAGGGTTTCAATCCCTTCTATGACCAATAAGGTCATAAGCCTACAAGAAATAACAAGGAAAATTCAACAAGAAAGAAAAGGGGTCATATATTTCCTATAAACAATTATTATTTCAAAAGTCATCATAGAATCCCTAGCAATAATATTATAAAATAAATAGATTCTATTTAAAGGGATAAAGCATATTATAAATAAAAACAACATGAGGCATTCAATAAGAAAAGGAAAAGGCACCAAAGTCCCACAAGGTAAAAGGAAATATGGTCACAAATATCCCCTAAAAATGAATTTCCATTCAAAGGCATAAGACATATGTCAAAGGATATGTCTTAATATCCACGTCTCCAACTAGATAAAAATAATAAAATGAATGTTTTAATATCCAAGTATCCAACACCAAGGATCGAAGTGTCTACAACTATTTTGTAAAAATGTGCCTAGTAATAAACATCACCATATTTATTGAATCATTGAGTTGCTTACTAGGACATCAAAAGTGAGCACCCAGACATTGAAAGAACCCATAAAGTTAGATTACACTAAAGAGACTCTTAGATTCATCCAATGCCATAAAGGAAGGTACAATATACACATAAAGAAGACATCTAAACCATCCTTTTTAAACCTTCAAAAGTCAACATCAAAAATACAATAAAATACATTTTTGTAAGCATCAATTAGACAAACGAACTATGACAAATTATATTTGACAAACATAATATAACATCAGGGACAAGTATATAACTAGCATCTCATGGTGAATGGAAATGTTAGATAAGCACCATCAAAATAAGAAGATTTTTAGAGATTTATCAATGAACAAAATGTCAAATCCAAAATACTTGACAAATGAATTATTCTTGCAATCACGACTTCTAAAAAAATAATGAATAAAAAGACAAGTATCATCAAGAGCTTACCGTATAAAAATTAAAATTCACTTCTAATTCTATTTTGAATATACTATTTGAGAATTCCATCGTTACCTACCATCACGCTCAAAATAAACTACCTTGATCTTATATTGGTGGTAGTGTTACATATATTGTTTTCTTGCATTTATATGCAAGAGCTTGTCCTCATCTAAATTCAACATAGAGGGACTACAAAAATATTTTCATGTATGAGTTCCCTAGTAAGTCATATCATAAATCAAATAATCTACTGAATAAAGTATGAAATCCCCATTCTACTATAGGAGGATCCCAAATCAACTAGATGAATAGTTGGTATCCAAATCATTAGACTACATGGAAGATTAATACTTGAGATTCTACATTAGAAAGAGGGTATTCATGGGAATGTCGAGGCTCTCCCAAGTGGGTTGAAAAAATATGTTTAAAAATATAAAGTTTCCACTACCCAACAACATGATGCCATATAGAATTTATATTTTAGAGATGATAACAAGCCAAATGATTTTGTAAGAGAATCAAAGAGGGAGATAAGCGTTAATCTAAAATGTATAAATAATGTCACACTCAAATAAAGGAAGAAACCACAAGGGGAAAAACATTGAATTTTGTGAGAATTGTGATCCACCAAAGGAAACATGATCCACAAAGATGTGTGGCTCAAGAAATGCTAATCCCTCAATCATAGTGGGAGATTTCTTAAAATCAAATATAAATTATATTTTTATTTTCTTATTGAATGGAGAATAAAAGGGATGTATATAATATTTTGAAGAGGTTCTAATATTTCAAAGAATATTCCTTGAAGAAGATAATATCTTAATTCTTTTTCCCATAAAACATTATTTTATTTACAATGGTCCCAAGACAATGGTGTCCTACACCTCTTGCCATATAGAGATTCAAACGGTGTCATGCCTAAGGTCAAATGATGACCATTGTTATAGAAAAATTCTACCAAGTGTAAGTAATCATCCCATCTTGTTTTCTAATCAATTTAATACAGGTGAAGCATGTCCTCTAAAAACCGATTTGCCCTTTCAATCTACCCATCAGTTTTTGGGTGATATGTAGAATTGATGTTTAACCTAGTGCTAATTACTCGATGTCGAGCTTTCCAAAACTTGGATGTGAATCTTGAGTCCCTATATGAAATGATCACTTCCAGAAGACCATGAAGCTTGAATACTTCATTTGGATAATCTTTTAGCCATAATAATGACATCATCCTTGGTATTTTTGGGTATAAAGTGGGCAACCTTGGTCAATCTATAGACCACAACTAAGATTACATCATGCTAAAATCTAGTCTTTGGTAACCCTACAATAAAGTCCATCGAAATCACTTGCTATTTTTGTGATGGTATCTCATGAGGGTACAATAATCCTTTAGGATATCTATTTTCTACCTTTACATTTTGTCATTCAAGGCATTGAGCAAAAAAAATTGTTATGTCCCTCTTCATTCCTAGCCAGAATAAAGTTTTATTCATATTTTCTCATTTTTCCCCTCCTTGATGAGCATAATATGGATATCTACAAGATTCATTCATGATAATTTTCTTCAAAGCACTAACCTCTAGAACTACTTCCTTATATCTAAAGCAAAGGAACCACCCTTGATTCTGAAATTTTTGCTAGCATCAGATTTCCTTTCCATAATTTTCTATATTTGATTGTAAAACACAACCTGTTATTGTATTTAATTAACCTATTTTATCAATTGCACATGGATGCAAGACAAGAGATGTGAGACAATATAGTTATATGTCTTCTCCTATTGAGTGCATCAAAACCTTATTTTATTTCTTTTTGATGTATTCAAAATCAAAATTATATTTAGTGAGAAATTTCATCCATCTTCTTTGTTAGGCATTTAGCAAAGGTTGAGTAAATATATGCTTTAGAATTTTATGGTCTATTCTCAACTCAAAGGGTCTCCCTATCAAATAGTTTCACCAAATTTTGAGAGAAAAAACTACCGCTGCTAATTCCAGATCATGGGTTTCATAATTGACCTTATGTCATTTTAGATTCCTAGATATATAAGCTATTATTGCTTCATCTTGTGAGAGCACTCCTCCCAAACCTTCAATTGATGTATTCGTACATACAAAAACTACCCTAAGGGTCTGGTATATTAGTATGTGAGATGTAGTGAGTTTTTGTTTGAGTAGATCAAAAGCTTGCTCATATTTATCTATCCACTCAAATTCTTTTCCCTTCCTTTAAAGGTTATTTATTCGATTGGTTGTCTTGGTGTAGTCTTTGACATAGTGCCTGTAATATCCATTCAAACCCATGTAACTTCGAACTTTTATCACTTTCGTGGGTGGTGGCCAATTAAAAATAGTTTCTATTGTCTTAGGATCTATCATGATCATTTATACTAATAGAATACATCCTAAATATTACAAATCTGACACATAAAATTTATAGTTCAATAAATTCCCATACAACTAATTCTTCCTTAGCAGCTCATATTAAAAATATGACACGTTATCAAGGTGTTTGTTATGCTCAATATTATTCTATAAATATATCAAGTTCATCCATTTTTTTTTTGAAAATATTGTTCATCAAGTTCATAAATTTTGTTCAAGCATTTGATAGACCAAAATATAATACAATAAACTCGTAATGTCCATATCAAGTTGTTAAAGTTATCTTATGGATATCCTCTTCTATAATTCTCAATTGGTGGTATCCTAACATTAGATCAATATTTAAAAAGATAGTGGTATATTTAATCTGATCAAAGAATTCTTCGATTCTGGGTATAGGATATTTGTTTTTAACGGTTGTATTTTTTAACATTGTATAGTCTATACATAGTTGCAAGAAACCATCTTTTTTCTTGATAAAAAACACTGGTGCACCCCAAAGTGACACACTTGGTCTAATCAATCCCTTTTCCAGAAATCCTTGCAACTGTACTTTCATCTCTTACATATCAATCAAATTCGTTCTATATGGATATCTATGAAAAGGTTTTGTTCGAATCTAAAGTTCAATTGTAAATTCGTATTCAAGTTTAGGGTGTAATTCAGGTAAATCCTCTAGAAATACATCTCTAAAATTTTGAAGTACTAGTTATCTCTCAAAACACCTCTTCCTTCTTCTCACCTTCTAATTCATCTAACTTCACTTCATAAACTTCTCCTCCTATCTTCATTACTTTCTTAAGTTTAATTACGAAGAGGATTTGGGATTGAAAAGCTCCTTGTAGGTTGTACACCTTCTATACTTTTTGCCATATTTCAAGTACTCAATCCATCTATCATGAAAATTGATTACAACCTTATATGCTTGCAACCAATCCATTCCTAGCACTACATCAAAAGCATGTAGTGGTGCTACATAAATGTAATATACAATTGTTCCACTAGGTAAGATAATTTTAGCCATAGAGTAACATTGATCTACAAAGTAGGTTTATCCTGAGCCATACTCAAAATTCCACCCATGTGCCAAGATTCCTAACCTTTATGATATATATTTAATTAATATAGTGTAAAAAAATCTATTTGTGGCACCACTATCAATCAAACTTCTAACATTTCTACCAAAAATCTTATCTTTTATCAGTAGTGGAATGGCTTGTCCTTCCATATTCTGACTCCCTATTGCTACATAAATCTTATGTGTAGGTTGTTTATAGGATAGTTCCTTTCCTTTTGAACTTTTCCCTACTTTATGTGGATATTTTTTGGTGTAGTGTGAACTGCCACATTCATAACATCCTACTTTGGGTCCTAGATGTATTTTCTATTTCTATCCATCTTTTGTTTTCACTACATGTGAAGGCTCGGCCTGACCATGTGCTGATGATCAATTATCAACATTGTTGTGATTATTAGGATTATGGTTCTTCCCTTTGAACCTCTTCCTAAAATTTCCTTGCTTCCTATAATTCCTTTTGTCTTGTCAAGGGAGACTCTTATTTTCCTATTTACTTTCCCATTTCATAAACCTTGCACTGTTTCTTTTTCTCAGTGCCTCTTTGTCTTGCTTAGATGCCCCTTCATAGTTGAAGTAGGGATTGAGATAATTTTTGGATTTACTATCCAGATCATAGGCATTATAGAGGGTACTAGGGTCCCCCATATTCACTTCATACCCTACTTTGGGATACATCCCTAGAATAAAATTATATACCTTTATTTTATCATTATATGCAGGCACATACTTCAGTAGTTTGATGAATTTATGATAATAAACTTCCATAGTTCTAGTCCATTGTTTGAGGTTGGTGAAATCCTCAAATATCTTGGTGTAGAAGTGTTTAGTGAGGAATATTTATTTTAAATTTATCACAATTTTTTTCCATTTCAAATCAAATATAGCCTCAATCTCTAGTTACCCACTATACATTTCCCAAATCCAAATAAATCCCTTGTAAATATAAAGTAGCATATGACATTCTTACTTGCTTAGATGCCCCTTCATATTTTAAGTAGGGATTGAGATAGTTTTTGGATTTCCTATCCAGATCATAGGACTTCTAAAGGGTACTAGGTTCCCTCATATTCACTTCATACCCTACTCTAGGATCCGCCCCTAGAACAAACTTATATACCTTCATTTTCTGATTATATGTAGACACATACTTCAGTAGTTTGATGAATTTATAATAATAAACTTCCATAGTTCTAGTACATTATCTGAGATGGTGAAATCCTCAAATTTCTTGGTGTAGAAGTGTTCAATGAGGAATATTTCTTTGAAAGTTATCATAAAGTTTTCCCATTTCAAATCAACTATAGCCTCAATTTCTAGTTACCCACTATACATTTCCCACACACCCTCTATACTTTTTGCCATATTTCAATTACTCAGTCCATCTATCATGGAAATTGATTACAACCTTATATGCTTACAATCAATCCATTCCTAGCACTACATAAAAAGAATGTAGTGGTACTACATAGAGGTAATCTATAATTGTACCATTAGGTAAGATAATTTTAGCCATAGGGTAACATTGATCTACAAAGTAGGTTTGTCCTGAGCCATACTCAACCTTCCACCCATGTGCCAATATTCCTAACCTTTATGATATATATTTAATTAATCTAGTGCAAACAAAGCTATATGTGGCACCATTATCAATCAAAATTCTAACATTTCTACCAAATATCTTACCTTTTATTAGTAGTAGAATGGCTTGTCCTTCCATATTCTGACTCTCTATTGCTACATAAATCTTATGTGCAGGTTCTTTATAGGCTAGTTCCTTTCCTTTTGAACTTTTTCCTAGTTTATATGAATATTTTTTGGTGTAGTGTGAACTGCCGCATTCATAACATCCTACTTTGGGTCCTTGATGTGTTTTCTATTTCTATCCATATTTAGTTTTCACTACATGTAAAGGATTTGCCTGACCATGTGCTAATGATAGATTATCAATATTTTTGTGATAATTAGGATTACAGTTATTCTCCTTGAACCTCTTCCTAAACTTTTCTTGCTTCCTATCATTCCTTTGGTCTTGTCTATGGGGACTCTTATTTGCCTATTAACTTTCCTATTTTATAAAACTAGTACTATTTCTTTTTCTTAGTGCCTCTTTGTCTTTACTTAGATGCCCCTTCATAGTTGAATTAGGGATTGAGATAATTTTTATCTTTCCTATCCAGATCATAAGCCTTCTAGAGGGTACTATGTTCCCCCATTTTCACTTCATACAATACTCTGGGATCCACCCCTAGAACAAACTTATATACCTTCATTTTTCTCATTATATGCAAGCACATACTTTAGTAGTTTGATGAATTTATGATAATATACTTCCATAGTTCTATTCCATTGTATGAGGTTGGTGAACTCAAATTTATTTGTGTAGAAGTGTTTAGTGAGGAATATTTCTTTGAAATTTATCACAAAGTTTTCCCACTTCAAATCAAATTTGCCTCAATCTCTAGCTACCCACTATACAATTACCACCAATCCAAATAAACACCTTATAAATATAAAGTAGCATATGACATTCGTGTGCTAGTGGAATAGTTAATATTACAAAAAGTATGTATTTCCTTCAACCAAGATTCGAATTTATCACCATGTTCTTCTCCATTGAACTTGGAGTATTTTAGGTGTTTCATGTCCTTGCCCAATTCCACATCAAGTAAAATTTTGTCATGTTGGGTCTCTGAAAGAATTTCATTCTCATCCCATCCTAGAATTTCTAAATTTTTAGTATTGATTCACTATAGATTCTAACATATGCTTTTGTGTTTCCATCTATTCGCTTAGTAAGGAAATTGTTGTAGTGAGATCTTTCCTTTTCATAATAGGGTTATCCACACCTACATTTGTAGCACTAACCTCTACATTGTTTTTCCATCTCTACCTCTTAGATGAGGCAACACTTCCTCTCCTTGAAAACATGTAAGAGAGATAGTAGGAATCAGTTCACAATTTTATCCTTGAATTGTTTCTCCTACTAGCAAATATATTCTTAGTTACCCTAGCTAGACAATTGAGGTAGATCTACTTTCTTTGTAGGTATAATTTTTTTTACATGGAGCACTATCCTAATACACTCGTCTATTATTGCACAAGGAAACTCATATCCCTATGAACCAAGCGCTTTGATACAAAATGTCACAACCCATTCACACAACACTCTTATATATATATATATATATTCATATTCAATTGTTGACCACTATCTATATTGGTCTCAACTATTTATCCTCCTAGAATTCTTTGGAAAAGTTACACCCATATTTACCCTTGCATAAATCATTCTATGCAAGTGTACTAGGTAACCCACAATGATAGCTATTAGATTCATTTGTTCAGTGGTCTAAACTTACCCATTTTCTATCAATTGAATTGGGAATGCTTATCTCTTCACTTACACAAGTTCTACTATGTATGTTAACTAAGCATAAGAATTCTAAACTATCCCTCTCATCACCCCGATGAGCTAGTTTTCTTAGGAGTAAGTCATTTTCCATCCTTGGTTCAAGTATAGTTTACTAGATTCCTTTTAGTAGCTAAAACATGTTTTACCAGTAAATATTTACAAGTGGCCCTTGCATATTCTTCAAGAGTAAAAGGAGGGTTCTAACCCTGAACATGAACCTGAAGAGCTTCTATTACTTGAAATGAATGAAATAATTATTTTATCTAATTTAATTAAGAAATATTCATAATAAAGGACCCACATAGATTATACAACTTACTCTTGAAATCAATATAACTAATTATTCCACATCCATAAAGTAAAATAAATCACTTTGGAATATTTAATTGTTCAATAATCATAATCAATAATATACATTCTCTTTTACCATGATAGCATAGAAAGAGATTTATCCTACGACCACATACAATAGCATTTTATAATATCATAAAATACATCCTCGTTAACTTTATCCACATAAAAAGAGATACATCATAAAAAAATAACATCACAATTGATTTACCATAGGAAACCTCATAGGGAATAAACCCAGCCTTAAAATTTCATTTCTTTTATTAATCTCAAAAGGTATACATTGATATAGTGATCCATACATTTTTTTTCTTTATCATGGGATCTCCTTTTTCCATTTGATTATTTTTATAAATCAGGAATAGCTTCCTAATTCCCAAAAATGATAACACAAGCTATTTAACATAATACCCACCACAATATCCATTTTCCAAGCATAAGAAAATTTCTTATCTTATGCAAGCACAAGACCGCATCATAATTTCATGTAACAAAAAATCTGAAATAATTCTCTTACATCGAGGACACTCATAGTGTCCATCTACCATACCATATTCTAATTATTAACAAAGCCTAAGCTCCTATGTAGGATCAATTGTTAAAGATTGATCTTTGCCAAAATAGTTTCATTTCGAAAATGACATCAATGATATCAAAGTATTATCAACAAGTGATTACTTACAAATAACCATCTCTGACATTAGTATTTCTTTAAAAATATATAATATACATTATAAATCATCTTTTGCAAATGCACATCATAGATATATGTTTACTAAGTAATACGGGTGGCTACACATAGGCGCATCCACCAAAAAGTCAAACATCATTTATTAAAATAGTGGTGGAACTTGGATACCAATCTTTCATTTGACATCCTAAAGAGCCTAACATTTATAGAATACAATTGAATTAGTTAAATATAGATTGAATTTATGCATTCCCATTCATAGATGTTCTATAAATTTTTCACAAGGTGTAGAAAAAATGGAGTTCAGTGATCTCTACAGTTATATCCAATAATATATAGACTGGATTCATAGTAAAAGAGACACTATTATTAACAAGAATGTAATTACTCTTATCTAAGTCTCATGTAAATTTGTAGTAGATTTCATATATATTCTACACAAGTTTAACTTTTCTTCCTATGTGGAACACCTACCACTCAAAATATCAAGCACCCACGTCAACAAAGGTATTCTAAACTAATGATTTGCTATCAACTACCCCAAGCATGCTATTGATATCTCTTACCTGAGACTTTATGCCAATCAAATACCATGACATCCATTGCATGACTCATATATTTAATAATAGCACTACATTTTAACCTTATATGCTGACTTAACTAGGACTTAGAATAACGTAGGTACTTGTAATCCTAAGGAACACCTAGCCTCTACCACATAAGTCTAAATACTCAATGATCAAATACCAAACCTAACTTACATAATGTTCTCTAGCTTCTCATCTATGGTTTTATAGATTACAATTACAACTATTCAACCACCCATTATAGAAGGTAACTATCATGAAGTGGAATATGCAAGAATGGCTTCCCTAGCAAGTTCTTATCCTAAGTTTTAATATCTACTATATCTGCATCTAAAACTAAAGAGTTTCACAAGTTGATCTATTCAATGAACGAGTGATCTTGTACTCTAAGATATTATGGTTTCCTCTATTTAAGATAAAAGTCTATTGAACCTCTCTATTTAGTTTAGAAACATTACAATAATATGCACATGCAAGGCTTATAAAAACAAATATAGATAAATTCTAAAATCAGTAACCTTGAAACTAATCCAATTTAAAAAGCTGATATTTCAAACCATATATTAAAACTCTTTAAAAAGAGACACTAAGGATTGCTATTGTGAATCTTACCTCGAATATAGAAAATTGAACCAACAAATGACTTCCAAGCCCTCTATATTCACGTTTGCACTCATTTATTCTCGACCAACATTTTACTCTGTTTGCCTCCTCTCTTGTCTCTAAAATATCTCTCATTTTTCATTTTTCCATAAACTCCTCCATAGATGTTTAGGCATGTTAGTGGCAGCATTACATTCCCCATAACCACCACTAGAATCTGATGTAGCAGTTTGTGTGAGATCATTTATTGTTTTTCTCCAATTATCTCATGTGTAATTAACAATACATCCTTCTTAATGTAAGGTGTTGTCCATTCATACAACACTCTTTATATATATATATATATATATATATATATATATATATATATATATATATATATATATATATATATATATATATATATTCATATTCAATTGTGGACCACTATCCATATTGGTCTCAACAATTTACCCTCCTAGAATTCTTTGAAAAAGGTACACCCATATTTACCCTTGCATAAATTATTCTATGCAAGTGTACTAGGTAACCCACAATGATAGCTATCAAATTCATTTGTTCAGTGGTCTAGACCAACCCCTTTTCTATTCATAGAATTGAGAACGCTTATCTCTTCACTTACACAAGTCCTACTATGTAGGTTAACTAAGCATAAGAATTCTAAACTATCCCTCTCATCACCCTAATGAGCTAGTTTCTTAGGAGTAAGTCATTTTCCATCCTTGGTTCAAGTATAGTTTACTAGATTCCTTTCACTAGCTAAAACATGTTTTACCAACTAAGATTTACAAGTGGCCCTTGCATATTCTTAAAGAGTAAAAATAGGGTTCTAATTCTAAACATGAACCTGAAGAGCTATTACTTGAAATGAATGAAATAATTCCTTTATCTAATTTAATTAAAAAATATTCATAACCAAGGACCCACATAGATTATATAACTTCCTCTTGAAATCAATATAACTAATTATTCCACATCCATAAAGTAAAATAAATAACTTTGGAATATTTACTTATTCAATAAGCATAATCAATAAAATACATTCTCTTTTACCATGACAACATAGAAATATATTTATCCTATGACCACACATAATAGCATTAGATAATATCATAAAATACATCCTCATTAACTTTATCCACATAAAAAGAGATACATCATACAAAAATCACATCACAACTGATTTACCCTAGGAATCCTCATATGGAATAAACCCAGCCTTAAATGTTAATTTATTTTGTTAATCTCAAAAGGTATACATTTATATAGTGATCCATACAATTTATTTCTTTCTCGTGGGATATCCTTTTTACCTTTGATTATTTTTACAAATCAGGAATATCTTACTAATTCCCAAAAATGATAACACAAGCTATTTAACACAATATCCACCACAGTATCCATTTTCTAAGCATAAATTATTTTCTTATCTTATGCAAACACAAGACCGCATCATAATCCTGTGTAAAAAAAACTCAAAATCATTATCTTACATCGAGGACACTCATAGTGTCCATCTACCATATCATATTTTAATTATTAACAAAGCCTAAGCTCCTATGTAGACTTATTGTTGAAGATTGATCTTTGCCAAAAGAATTTCATTTCTAAAATGACACCAACTATATCAAAATATTATCAACAAGTGATTGGTTAAAAATAAACATCCCCAACATTAGTATTTCTTTATAAATATAGAATATACATTATGAATTATCTTTAGAAAATTCACATATATATTTTTCCTAAGTAATAGGGATGGCTACACATAAGCGCATCCACCAAACAATAAGACTTCATTTATTAAAATAGTGGTGCAACTTGGATACCAATACTTCATTCGGCATCCCAAAGAGCTTAACATTTATAGAATCCAATTGTCTTAGTTAAATATAGATTGAATCAACACATTCCCATTCATAGACGTTCTATAACTTCTTCACAAGGTGTAAAACAAATGGAGTTCAATGATTTCTATAGTTGTATCCAATAATATATAGACTAAATTCATAGTAAAAGAGCCACTATTCTTAACAAGAATATAATTACTCTTATCTAAGTCTCATATACCTATTTAGTAGCTTTCATATGTGCTCTACATGAGTTTAACCTTTCTTCTAATGTGGAACACCAACCACTCAAAATATCAAGCACCCACGTCAACAAAGGTATGCTAAACTAATGATTTTCTATCAACTACCCCAAGCATTCTATCGATATCTCTTACATGAGGATTTATACCATTAAAATACCATGACATCCATCGCATGACTCATATATTTAATAATAGTATATATTTTACCCTTATATGTTGACTTAACTAGGACTTAGACTAACACAGGTGCTTGTAATCCTAATGAACACCTAGCCTCTACCACATAAGTCTAAATACTCAACGATCGAATACCACACCCAACTTACATAATGTTCTCTGGCTTCTCTTCTATGGTTTTATAGATTACAATTACAACAATTCAACCACCCATTGTAGAAGGTAACTATCGTGAACTGGAAGATCCAACAATGGCTTCCCTGACATGTTCTTCTCTTATGTTTCAATATCTACTATGACTGCACCTAGAACTGAAGAGTTTCACAAGTTGATCCATTCAATGAACTAGTGATATTGCACTTTAATAGATTATGATTTCCTCTATTTAAGATAAAATTCTATTGAACCTCTCTATTTAGTTTAGAAACCTCATGATAATATGCACATGCAAGGCTTATAAACACATATATAGATAAAGTCTAAAATTAGTAACCTTGAAACTAACCCACTTTAAAAAGGTGATATTTCAAACCATACATTAAAACTCTTTAAAAAGATACACTAAGGATTTCTATTGTGAAGTTTATTTCAAATACATAAAATCAAACCAACAAATGACTTCCAAACCCTCTATATTCACGTCTGCACTCATTTTTCCTTGACCAAAATTTTACTTTGTTTGCCTCCTCTCTTGTCTCTCAAATATCTCTCATTTTTTCTTTTTTATGTCCACTCCTCCATAGATGTTTAGGCATGTTAGTGGCAGCATTACATTCCCCATAACCACCACTAGAATCTGATGCAGCAGTTTGTGTGATATCATTTATTGTTTTTCTCCAATTCTCTCATGTGTAATTAACAACACATCCTTATTAATGTAAGGTGTTGCCCCTTGTCAAATAACGAAGGTGCTAAAACCTTAATCGTAACATCCATTTTCAAGAAATATTCATTTCTTACATGATGTGTGAGATTGAACAATCTCACTAGGAATGTAAATGTCAATTTTACTTCTTTCTATTTGAACACCAAAAAAGATCATTACCTCTTTTCCACATTTAAAACAAAACATAGATGTTTGTCAAGAGCTACTTTTTCATAAAATATTTTTAAGAGTTGGAAGATCTAGTAACTCAAACATCTATTCATCTCGTAGTTAATCTATCCATAGAACCTTATACAAATAAAATTATGTGTAAAATTATGCACAAATGGAAATAACATTGTCATTGTCATGAAACTCCCAGATGGACCTTCGAATGTGAAAAAAAACAATGTATTAACTGATTATGATTTAATACATGATTTTGTGTAATTAAAAAACTATGTAATATTAATAGGTATTGAAGAGTATGAAGAAGAGGAGTGCACTCGTAAGTGGAAGAAGACAAGTCATCCACAAAAAATGAGGGTACTTGAGGTTAGGGAAGTGATGACAAGGCAAATCGAAGGTAACAAATATGGAAACCTTCATATAGGCATGCATTCAGTTAGGAATAATCATCAATAGCTAGCCACCTTGATCCCTATACTGATGGCCTAGTAGCTATCCTAAGTTCTAGAGGGTGAGACGGGTGACTATATTGATGGAAAGACTCCCTCTTTGTTTGTTGCACTTGCATTATTGTCTTTTACTTTAGAACTATTAGCTTTAATAATTGGTAAGCTATGAATGAGTAGGTTGTATTACTAACTCTGTGTATGCCTTGGTAAATGGAATAAGCAGAGATATATCAATTTAAATAAATAGTTGGTTTATTTTAATAGCAAATATTATATGAATTTAAATAGATAGTTGATTTATTTTAATAGCAAAGATATATCAATTTAATTAAATAGTTGATTTATTTGAATAGCAAAGATATATCAATTTAAATAGATAGTTGATTTATTTGAATAGCAAAGATATATCAATTTATATAAGTAGTTGATTTATTTGAATAACAAAGGGATATGAATTTAAATATAGTTGATTTATTTGAAAAGCAAAGATATATTAGTTTGAATAAATGGTTGATTCATTTGAATAGAAAATATATATCAATTTAAATAAATAGTTGGTTTATTTAAATAGCAAAGAGATATCACTTTAAATAAATAGTTGACCTACTTGAATAACGAAGAAATAACGTTGTAAATAAATATGTTTTAAAAATACTAAGGGAATTATGTTTGAATAAATGATTGATTTACATTATAGTAATAAAGAGTTTTCATTCAAATAAATGTATGATTTATTTTGGATTGATAAAGAAAACCTCTTTTGAAAATAGTTGTTTATAAGAAATAAAAGAACCACATCAATAAAATAACCCTTCAATTTTGTCATAGGAAGGGCATTTCATTGAATGAAGGGTATAGGCATGGACTATCAAATTAATGGGGAAATTCGTTTAGTCAAGGCGACCAACCACTATGTGAAAAAAAAAATGTATTAATTGATTATGCTTTAATACATGATTTTTTACAATTAAGCAGCTATGCAATATTAATAGATATTGAAGAGTATGATATTACTAAAAAATTTCCAATGTGTAGGATCGAGTGCACTCGTAAGTGGAAGAAGATGAATCATCCATAAAAAATGAGGGTACTTGAGGTTGGGGAAGTGATGACAAGGCAACTCGAAGGTAACAAAGATGGATACCTTCATATAGGTATGCATTCTGTTAGGAATAATCATCAATAGGTAACCATATTGATCCCTATACTGATGGCCTAGTAGCTATCCTAAGTTATAGAGGCTGAGACAGGTGACCAGATTGACGAAAAGACTCTCTCTTTGTTTGTTGCACCTGCATTATTGTATTTTACTTTAGCACTATTGGCCTTAATAATTGGTGAGCTATGAATGAGTAGGTTGTCTTCATAACTCTGTGTATGCCCTGGTAAATGGAATAAGCAAAGATATATCAATTTAAATAAATAGTTGATTTATTTGAATAGCAAAGATATATCAATTTAAATAAATAGTTGATTTATTTGAATAGCAAAGATATATCAATTTAAATAAATAGTTGATTTATTTGAATAGCAAAGATATATCAATTTAAATAAATAGTTGATTTATTTGAATAGAAAATATATATCAATTTAAATAAGTAGTTGATTTATTTGAATAACAAAGGGATATCAATTTAAATAAATAGCTGATTAATTTGAAAAGCAAAGATATATTAGTTTGAATAAATGGTTGATTTATTTGAATAGAAAAGATATATCAATTTAAATAAATAGTTGGTTTATTTGAATGGCAAAGAGATATCACTTTAAATAAATAGTTGACCTACTTGAATAATGAAGAAATAGCGTTGTAAATAAATATATTTTAAAAATACTAAGGGAATTCTGTTTGAATAAGTGATTGATTTACATTATGGAAATAAAGAGTTTCCATTCAAATAAATGTATGATTTATTTTGGATTGATAAATAGAACCTCTTTTGGAAATAAATATTTATAAGAAATAAAAGAACCACATTAATCAAATAACCCTTCAATTTCGTCATAGCAAGCGCATTTCATTGAATGAAGGGGATAGGCATGGAATATCAAATTAATGGGGAAATTTGTTTATTCAATGTGATAAGACCACTTGCAGTGGATGGGATAGGCACCTTTTAGAAATTTGATCAACTAACTACGTGAAGCTACCTCTAACGTGAAGGGATGACCTCGTAATGGCAAGTGTATTAGGAAGGCAAAGAATAGAATGTTCTCCCTACCATCTGATGAATGTTATTGGGAAGTTATGGCAAGTAGGTGGTGGGCGAAGGCTGAGAAGAGGGGACGGTGTGAGATATGTATTAGCAAGAGGATGCGAAGGAAGGGAGAAGAAGGAGGATATGCAAGGGAAAAAGGAGAGAGGAGAAAGGAATTAATGACACGATGATACACTATGAAGATAAGGGAGAAGCTAGTGAGAAGAATAAAAAGGCAATGAGCATTCAAGAACAACATAGATAAGTATTTGGTAGCCAGTGATACTGGGTTGGGATCATGAAACTTTAAGAAATAATAATGCTTTCATTTTTTGGTTTAAATTGATACCCAACTTGGATTCTCCTCTATTTTATAGACCTTTTTTATCCATGGTAGTCTGCTTCAGTTAGAGTGTGGAATTAGAGTGGTGAGGTGGTCCTCTGACCATCCTTTTAATGCATATGCCATAGGCCTATGGTCGCATGTAATTCCTCCCCAATCCTTAAGTATCCTTGATTGGTCAATTATTTATGGTAGTGCCTCATTTAGTTTAACATCATAGTTGTTTCCTAAATAGCCACTTGTTGTTGGTAGCATAGATGGCATTTAACCTAGGTCTACCTTGTGGTAAACTATTCGAGTGATCGGTGGAGTCCTTTTTAGATAATCAATTATGCTAGATAGCACAATGAGATTTAAATCCTGCTTGGCAGATCACCATGGATGATAGATTAGCATCATCATTGTGATTGCTGACCACATAATAACTATAATTTGATATTGTTGGAGATGGTAGAGTAGTGATGTCACTGAGTGTCGTGGATGACCCAACCCCATCATATTTTTTTCGATACTAGAAGGACCCCTACACTCTAGTTCACTATGATCAGAGGTCATCTTGATCATATCTACCGTTACCTATATCTATTCTATGTTAAGCTATCCTCCTTTTCTAAGAGCTTAAAGTATGTTAGGAATGGAAAGAACCTGAACATATTTCATTATCTAAAATAGTGTATTTTAGGGTAATGAAAGAATGAGTTTTTAAACATGGTTTATTATCTAAAATAATGGATTTTATGGTAATGAAATAATGGGTTTTAAAAGTGTTTCATTATCTAAAATAGTGTATTTTAGGGTAACAAAAGAACATATATTAAATGTGGTTCATTATCTAAAATAGTATATTTTAGAGTAACGAAATATTGGGTTTTAAATGTGTTTCATTATCTAAAATAGTGTATTATAGGGTAATTAAAGAATGGGTTTTAAATGTGGTTTATTTTGTAAATTAAGGGTATGGGACTTTAATTTATGAAATGAAGGAAATTTTTTATTTGAATATTAAAATAGTTGGATTTAATTGGATAATAAATATGAATGTGGTTTATTTTGTAAATTAACGGTATGGGACTTTAATTTATGAAATGAATAAAAAGTTTTATGTGAAGATTAAAGTAGTTGTCATTAATGATATAATGAATATGAATGTGGTTTATTTTGTAAAAAAAGGTATAGGGCTTTAATTTAGAAAATGAAGAAAAATGTTTATTGAATATTAAAGTAGTTGGATTTATTTGAATAATATGTGAGAACCTAGATTATTTAGCAATTAAGGGTATGAGAATTTAATTGTTAACTAAGGTTTAGACCATTTCTTGCAAGTACAACATATGGCTTGATGCATGGTTGAATAGCTCTCATGAGTAGATGAGAGGGGAAATAGAAAGAATAGTTTCTATGATATCAACTATGCATTGGGAAGTTGAATTGTTTGGGTTATTTGCATAGTTACAATTTGGCAATAAAATAAAAAAAAAACATTTAGAAGCATTTATATCCTGATCCATGAGTATCATAATCCCCTACTATCCTCACTTGATCAAAGAAAGAGTGAGAGAACCAAAGTCATAATATGGACCCATGCACAAGTTTTCTTTCTACCTTACATCTTGCTTAATTATACAACATATTAGATTTGTGGGTTATTACAGTCATAATACCTCTCCTTATTCAAAAAAAAATCTTTCCTTTTCTGCATATTTTATTTCTTGTTTTTTGGGTTATTACAGTCATAATCCATTCCTCAACAATATTCTTCTCAATTTATATATTATTAGCAGAAGAAGCCTCAAATGGATAAAGATCCAAGTTGGAGACCAGTATATCAGTAGCATAACAATGTTGTTAAAAATAAAAAACTAGAATTTGAATAAAATTATCATCCATAAGAAGAAGAGTACATGTTTATTGCTAATGGTCAATTAATTGAAACCAATGATGTTTGGTATATTGATTTTGAAGCAACCAAACATATGGTCGATTGAAAGGATTAGTTTCAAACTCTTGTTCTAGATATATAGAAAGGGTTTCTCTAGGTGATGACACATCCTATGATTTTAAGGGTGTAAGATATATTATATTATAACTTAGATCTTACACATGAATGTTAACAAGTATCTTGTATGTCCTAATGCTCGCTAAGAATTTAATCTTCATCAATAATTTGCTCAAATGTAATTTGAAGGTTAAATTTAAAAAATAATAGGGATCCAATGCATTTATCATCCATGATATAATTAAGATTATTACATATGGTAGAGAAAAATAAAAATATTTGAAGTTTAATTATTTCACCATGATAATATCCACTACATAAAGCATACTCACAAACAATATGGCATCTACAATAATGAATGACAATATTCATCCAAGGTAAAAAAAAGGAGCAATAGTAATGGAGGAATAATCCATCATTATGTCCCATGAAGGCATATCGAATACTTACCAATGCTTGCATAGATAGTAGGCATAAATATTAGAGATAAAACTTGGTTAAATCTTGTAGGTGATAGTCAAAATAATACCATTATAAAATATATATTAGTCAATCATATCAAATCACCAAATAACTAGAAAAAGAACCAAATAATTGAACAATGCCAAATGGATCATTTTAAAATTGAAGATATGGATTCATAATACAACTCTTCCTTACTCTATAGTGTTCAATCAAAATGAACTACAGATTGATAATAGCAAGAAGGTTTATAAATACCTGTAAAAGGGATTCAAAGTATATTCATTAGCAATAAAACATGTCACCAAATAAAATAAACATGGATATATTATCTACCATAAGTAACGAATTCACCAAATGAATGATGCAAAGAAAAATGAGAGGTGATTGACCTCACCAAAGTAGAAGATATTGCTCAATACAAGAGCTGGCAACAAACCTACATGGTAAGAGAGAATTCGGCCTCAACAAAAATTAATATAGTCAAATTATTGGATGAAGATCCTCCACATGAACGCTTTAAATGAGGCATATATTTTATGCATTTGTAAGAAGCGAATTTTTGGAGTGCATAGTTGGTAATAGCTAACACTCCTTAAATTTGTGTAAAATTTACATTGAGAATGGGAAGGAAGATTAACTCTTCCCAATGTTCAATACTTCATTAGAACCATATTTAGATTATATTTATTAAATGGGGAATTACCTCTTGTTTTAAAAAAATGAAGACCATATAGGAAGTTAGAGAAATAATGAAAAAGGAAGAAAAGATGACAAGAATTGGATATGTTCATCAAGTCACATGGACAAATCATATTTGAAATCATTCAAAATTTCTCTCCAAGGAATTCTCAACTATGATATAATAAGGAGGAATGTTAGAAATTATCCCATTTTATTAAGGAAATATCAAGTTTAGGGTAGTAACCAACTACCCCTCTGTAGATGAAAAGGTAGTTAGGGGAGTTATCAACTACCCCTCATAGTAAAAATTATAATGAAGGTAATTACAAACTACCAGTTATAAGGACCTTATATACAAGTAGTTATTTTCCTCACACTGATGGTGGTTAAGCAAAAATTAACAATTGTTTGTATCATATCTAATGAAAAAGGATCAAAGCATTGTAACATATGGTATCATAGTAGGTAGAATAAAAAAGAAATTTTTATTTGATCCTCAAGATTTAATACATAGAATCCAAAAGAACACTTTCTTTGAGAAAAAAAGTTTCATGTCAGGAAAAATGTTTTAAGGGTAAAACTACCTGGTATAAAATTGTTAAAGAAAACCTCAAAATGAGGGGTAATTATCACCATGAAGAAAAATTCCACAAAAACATCAAGGGTATTAAGATGAAAAATCCTTGGCAAAGACTTGAAAGAAAAATATTTTGAGCATAAAAAAGGGTTTCAATCCCTTATAAGACCAATAAGGTCATAAACCTACAAGAAATAACAAGGAAAATTTCAACAAGAAAGAAAAGGGGTCATATATTTCCTATAAAGAATTATCATTTCAAAAGTCATCATAGAATCCCTAGCAATAATATTATAAAATAAATAGATTCTCTTTATAAAGATAAAGCATATTCTAAATAAAAACAACATGAGGAATTCAACAAGAAAAGGAAAAGGTACCAAAGTCCCACAAGGTAAAATGAAATATGGTCGCAAATACCCCCTAAAAATGAATTTCTATTCAAAGGCACGAGACATATCTCAAATGATATATCTTAATACCTAAGTCTCCAACTAGATGAAAATAAGAATATAAATGTTTTAATATCAAAGTATCCAACACCAAGGATCAAAGTCTCTACAACTATTTTGTAAAAATGTGCCTAGTAATAAACAACACCATATTCATCGAATCATTGAGTTGCTTAATAGGACATAAAAAGTGAGCACCCGACATTGAAAGAACCTATGAAGTTATATTACACCAAATATACTCTTAGATTCATCCAATGCCACAAAGGAAGGTACGATATACACATAAAGAAGACATCTAAACCATCCTTTTCTAAATATTAAAAAGTCAACATAAAAACTACAACGAACTACATTTTTGTAAGCATCAATTAGAGAAATGAACTATGACAGATTATATTTGAAAAACATAATATAAAATTAGGGATAAGTATATAAATAACATCTCATGGTGAAAGGAAATGTTATACAAGCACCATCAAAATAAGAAGAGTTTTGGAGCTTTCTCAATGAACAAAATATCAAATCCAAAAGACTTGACAAATGAATTATTCTTGCAATCACAACTTCTAAAGAAAACAATTAATCACAAGATAAGTATCACTAAGATCTTACCATATAGAGAGTAAAAGTCTCTTCTAATTCTATTTCAAATATACAATTTGAGAATTCCATCGCTATCTACCATCACCTTCAAAAGAAAATGCCTTGATCTTATATTGGTGGTAGTGTTCCATATATTTCTTTGCTTGTATTTAGATTCAAGAGCTTGTACTCATCTAAATTCAACATACAGGTACTAGAAAAATATTTCCATATATGAGTTTCCTTGTAATTCATATCATAAATCATATAATCTACTGAATAAAGTACCAAATAACCATTCTACTATAGGAGGATCCCAAATCAACTAGATGAATAGTTGGTATCCAAAGCATTAGACTGCATGGAATATTAATACTCAAGCTTATACCTTAGCAAGAAGGTATTCATGGGAATGTCGAGGCTCTGCCAAGTGGGTTGAAAAAATATGTTTAACAATATAAAGCTACCACTAGCCAACAACATGGTGTCATATAGAATTCAGATTTTAGAGATGATAACAATCCAAATGATTTTGTAAGAGAATCAAAGAGGGAGAAATTTTTTAATCTAAAATGTCTAAATAACATCACACTTGAATAAAGGAAGAAATCACAAGAGGAAAAATATTGAAGTTTGTGAGAATTGTGATCCAACAAAGGATACACGATCCACAAAGTTGTGTGGCTCAAGAAATGCTAATCCCTCAATCATAGTGGGAGATTTATTAAAAGAATATAAATTATATTTTTATTTTCTTTTTGAATGGAGAATAAAAGGGATGTATATAATATTTTGAAGAGGTTGAAATATTTCAAAGAATATTCCTTGAAGAAGGAAAGCTCTTAAAAATTTTCCCCATAAAACATTATTTCATTTACATTTTTGAAGAAAGAATCAAGACATGAGTATAGGCTTATATTTACTCATAAAAAATATTTTTTGAGAACAGTTCAGTGGAACCAAAAAAAAAGTAATTTTATAAAGGTTTTTGATGGTCAATGGTGGACCAATGTTTAAGTTTCTTAGATTATCAACTTCTATAATGAGAGAACTACTTTGCTTGAAAGACCAAAATCAAAATTCAATTAGATTTTAAAGAATCTTAGAATATTGTGAAAGGGACCATTACCCATATAGAATAAAAATAACAATGGAAAACCAAATTTTGATAAGGTAAATAAGAAAGCAAAGTTAATAATAATATTCAACATAGTAGATAAATTTCAACCATACATTAGAGATATAAATTCAACCAAGTAGCCATAGGAGAAACTATGTTCAATTTTTTGAGCAATTAATAATAATCAAATTTTGTTCCTACAAAAAAATCTCCATTGTTTGAAGATAGAACAATGAGATAAAGTTGAACCATTTATAACGTAAGAAACTGAGCTATGAGCATCACTTTAGTCCCATGGATAAACAATGTCTAATGACATAATAGTCTCCATAATTTTTACATATGTACCTTCATAGTACAATATGTTTGTGGCTACACTAAATGTCATAGACTAGGCACTAGCATTTGAGAAGTTTCTTCGAAAAGTATATATCTCCCATACAACTCAAAATTAAGAGCAAGTACTTATCCCAATAAAAATATGAAGCAACCATTGAGGGGAGACACAACCCTTCCTTCCAATATCATAAAAATAATTTATGCATGCAAAGAATATATTATAATTTCAACAACAAAGGAGATATCATATTGCAACTTGGATTGCACACATGCAAGTTAGTAAAAGTCTTGTATGTCCTAGAACACATTGATAATCTACTCTCCATCAATAAATTACTCAACAATAATTTAAAGGTTGAGTTTGATAAATAATAGAGATCCAAGGTATGTTTCATACATGATAAATCAAACATTGTTCAATATTATAGAGAAATAAGAAAAATGTTTGAACTTCACACAGTTTACCATTTACAATATTTGATATATGAACTAGAGTCACAAACAACATGGCACCTATAACCATGCAAGATAGAATTCATCAAAGGTAAATAAAAGCAACAACAATAATGAAGGAAGAATACACCATTATTCCCACAAAGGTATATTGAACACTCAACAATGACTACCTAGGTAGTAGGCATAGATATTAGAGATGAGACTTGGCTAATACTTGTAGGTGATAGTTAGAATAGTACCAATTCAAATCTATACTAGTCAATCATCTCAAATCATAAGAAAACAAGCAAAAGAACTAATCAATTCAATAATACCAAATGAAGCATATTAAAATTGAAGAGATACATTCAAAATACAACTCTTCTCATATATAATTTTTAATCTAAATTATCTAGATATTGAGGTCAACAAGATCATAAATGCCCACATAATAAACTCAAACTATATTCATTAGTAACACATCATGTTGCCAACCAACAGAAGCATGTGTCTATTGCCTATCCTGAGAAATGACTTCATAAAATGAATGAGACCAAGAAAAATGAGAGGTGATTAACCTCACCACAATAGAAGGTATTGCTCAAGACAAGAGTTGGCAATAAACTTACATGACAGGATAGTATTTGGTCCCATTAACAATTGATATATTTAAATTACTTCATAAATATCCTCTACATGAAGAGATTAAAGAAGGAACACATTTTATGTATTTATAATGTGTGTTTTTGGAATGCATGATCCATAGTAATTCACATTGAGAGAGGGAAAGAAGACTAACTCTTCCCAATATTCAATATTTGGATCAAAACCATATTTGGGTCATGTCCATTACGGGGAGGATTTCCCCTTGTTCCAAAAGCACATAGACTAAACTAGAAGTTAGAGAAAGAATAACAGAGTAAAAAAAAAGAGAGAATCATAACAAAAAATAAAAACAAGAAAGAGCAATAATTAGACATCTTCATCAAGCCACATGAACAAATCAAATTTGAAGGCATTAAAAAATTCTTCTTTAAGGAATTCTAGATTATAATGTAATAAGGAGGAAAATGTTAAGAATTATTCTATCATAGTTAGAAAATAGTTAGGAAACATCATGCTAGTAAGCCACTACCCTTTACTAAATGACAAGCTAGTTAGGAGAGCTATCAACTACCCTTCATATGAAAAATGAGAATGAAAATAATTACAAACTACCACTTACAAGAACCTTAAATCCAAATAGTTATCATCCGCACATACGAACTATGATTAAGCCAAAAATTTGCAAATAATCGTATTTAAATAATTATCATATCTAATACAAAAGGATAAGCCAAAATTTGCAAATGATCGTATTTAAATAATCGTCGTATCTAATACAAAAGGTTAACATACATAGTGAGCGGGTTAAAGTCCACCTACATTGCATTTGGCAATTGTTTGAAGTTGTCTTACTTACAATTTTGTCAAACCCAAGACTATGTTGCAAAAGCGAGTTAAAGTCCACCTACATTGCATTTGGCAATTGCTTGAAGTTGTCTTATTTACAATTTTGTCAAATCCACGACTATGTTGCAAAAGCGGGTTAAAGTCCACCTACATTGCATTTGGCAATTCTTTTAAGTTGTCTTATTTACAATTTTGTAGACTATTTTGCAAATATTTTCACCAAACTTATGATAAAGGAAAAATTTGTGACGCGAAGAACACTCTTAGGGATTAAAAAGTTTTCAACTATTAGAAAAAGTTGTACTGTAACATTTTAATTATCCATGTAGATATGATGGGGACGTTAGGACTAACATCTACACGTAAACATGTTATGCATGCTTCTGGTTTAGGTTATAAAAACAAATTATTTATATTATTTTTATTTTCTAGAGAATGATTTTATTATTTTGAATAAATATGTTTTTTTTAATTCTATTAACATTACCCTTATTAACACTGGTTTAGGTTATAAAAACAATATTTATATATAACTATTATTTTTATTTTTTATTTATTTTTTATTAAAATTATTCTTATTAACATTGAGTTTGGACATGTGTGGGGTTGGCCCTCTTGCTTTCTAACCGTTTAATGTGATGCAAGTCTAGTGGCATATTTCATGATTGGAATTTCGTTGCACGTTAATACCTATCTATCTTGTTAGTCCAATGTGTTTGTGAATGTAGGACTTGAGTGGTTTATAAACCCCAACACTAGCCATAATCTTTGCCAATGGGATAACAGGCTTAAAGGTGTAAGTCCTTGGTTTCACTTTGTGGGATTCCTAACATCAAGTTTGGGCATGTGTGCGAGGGGCTAGCCCTCTTCCTTTCTAACCAGTTGCATATTCATGATTAGAATTGGGATTCCTACCATCAAGTTTGGGCATGTGTGTGAGGGGCTGACCCTCTTCCTTTATAACCAGTTGCATATTCATGATTAGAATTTTAAATTTAAGTAGACTTTTTTTTTGGGTTACATAGGGGAGTTGGTTATATTTAAAATTTGAGTAGATTTCTTTTTGGATTACATAGAGGAGTTGGTTATAGCCACTATTTTTAGTGGTTGGTAAGTGCAAGGTTCGAATATTGGACCTACTTATAACAAGCCTAGTCGTCTCGTTGTTGTTGACCCGATGTGAGATGGAGCCCATCAATCACTCAAGGTTTATAGCATCGATTTTTTTTGGGTTACATAGGGGAGTTAGGTACATCCACTATTTTTAGTAGCTGGTAGGGGAGTTAGTTACAACTACTATTCTTAGTGGCTGGTAAGTGCAGGGTTCAAACCATAAGGATTGCTCCCAACAAGCTTAGTCATCTCGTTGTTGTTGACCTGACATGAGATGGAGATTATGGGTCACTTAGGATTCATACTGTCGTCGTCAATCTAACGCATATTCGAAAGATTCAAATAAAACTACCTCCTTTGCTAAATGATATCCTCAAAATTTGATCCTAAGTTTCTTCTTACTAAATATCTAACCACTCCAGCGCATGCCAATCTACATAATATTTGAGAACCCTAAATTTAAGCAGATTCAACAAGAAATAAAGCAGATGGGTAGACATGACATTTAAAGGGGAAAGCACCCAATGAAACCTACACAGACTTGGATTGCCTACAAAGTAAGCTTACATGTGGCCTTACATGATCACTTGTGTGGGATATGACCGACCTTGAGTATCTAGTACTGCTTCTTTAACAAAAATCAGGACCTAGTACTGGCGTACTGCCTAATTCCGGACATTATGCTACAAATCATGTGAGAGTAAAGTAGTAAACTTTAATAGTTGTCGTCCACATTATTTATCTAAATATCTTGCTGTGATACATCTTAGGTTTTTTTAAGAAAATGCTCAATCACATTGATACTTATCAATCCTTAAACAGATTCAACATGTTTTAATCCTTAAACAGATTTAAGAAGACATAAAGCAAATGGGTAGACATGACATTTAAATGGGAAAGCACCCAATAAAATCTGTACCCAATGAAACCTAAAGCAAATGGGTAGACATCACATTTAAATGGGATAGCACCCAATAAAATCTGTACCCAATGAAACCTAAAGCAAATGGGTAGACATCACATTTAAATGGGATAGCACCCAATAAAATCTGTAAAGTAAGGTTACATGTGGCCTTACATGATCACTTGTGTGGGATATGACCGACCTTGAGTATCTAGTACTGCTTCTTTAACAAAAATCAAGACCTAGTACTGGCGTACTGCCTAATTCAGGACATTATGCTACAAAATCATGTGAGAGTAAAGTAGTAAACTTCAATAGTTGTTGTCCACATTATTTATCTTTGTTGTATTAAAATATCTTTATAAAATTAAATGATATATTTAAGTTTGAATTTAAGTTTTTTATTAAATATTTAATCACATTAACACTCATCAATTTTTAAACAATTTTTAAAAACGTAAAACAAATGGGTAAAGGGAAAGCACCCAATGAAACCTACATAGACTTGGCTTGCCTACAAAGTAGGCTTACATGTGGCCTTACATGATCACTTGTGTGGGATATGACCGACCTTGAGTATCTAGTACTGCTTCTTTAACAAAATCAGGACCTAGTACTGGCGTATTGCCTAATTCAGGACATTATGCTACAAAATCATGTGAGAGTAAAGTAGTAAACTTTAATAGTTTCGTAAGATTATTTTTGTTTTTTTATTAACATAAGGGAATCGGTTACATTTACAGTCATTTTTTACTACTATATTATATTATTAAGTAGAGTTCGAATCTTAGGGTGTGTCTTATAATCCCTGCAGCATCTTGTTTATGTTAACCCGGCATGATATCCGTCATGTGGGTCTGCCGCCATCACTCAGAGGAATCAGATAGACTACTTCCTTTGCTAATAGGCACCACCAAAATTTAAACCTAAATCTCTTCTTGATAAGTGCCCAACCTAACTAACATTTACCAATCCAATGGGACTCATTTATCTAAATATCTTCTTAGCAGCTGTAGGTACTGGAACATCCCGTATAAAGATTTCTATAGCAATTTTGATGCGGGGAATAGCTATATGTCGGTTAGAAATGATGTAATCGACAATTGCTATATGTCGGTGAGATAATGTAATCCACAATTGCCATGTGCCGGTGATAGATGATGTAATTCCACCTTCGTCATTCGCTGACATTACTATTGACGTCGGCACGACATAAATTTCATACGGAATCAATTTCTGCCGTTGATACTGGTCATATGTTGTGCGTGCTTCAGTGTAAAAGACTTGATTGTGTGAACGCCCAGTTGAATTGTGGTCTTGTCTGTTGTCAAACCATACTTTATCTTTACCATGCGTGGAGCCGTGCGAATTAATTATCTTGAACTTTTCCGTATGTACAACGTGCTGGATTCCACTTGCTATCAAAAGTTGACAATCACAGCCTCAATTCTCACCCTAGTTCTACAGTTGCTGGTGTTGTAATTTATGGTCTTTTCCTTACAATATTTCCTATAAATTGAGTATGTGCCAACCAGAATCCCATGCCTTTTTCCGTGGAGTTTGAAATTTTTGCTTTTGGTTTAGAGACGTGTAGGTTTCGTTGATTTTTGATATGGATTGCAATAGACCGAAGGGAAAGTTAAGATTATCATGTTGCTCAAAGCGTGAGGCGCAAGAGAGCAAACCAGAAGCCAACACCAACGCGGTACCACAACATGATGATGTGGATGACACTCGCTGAGGTCGAAGAGTTTTTTGCTTTGCTAGACAGAATTCGGGAAATGAAAAGAATTCGACGCGCGAATTGCAGCTCTGCAGCACAGAAATCCACGACAAGAAGTAGGTCGCCATGGAAGCCTTCGTTCGAATGGGAAGATTTTTTAAAACTGGTACAAATGATAGTCTGTCTGGACAAATGGATTTGAATGTCCACCCGACGAACAATAGAGAAGGCAGTTATAGCGAAATACAAAACGATTGCGTTCTATCCGCTACACACGTCAAGCTGTGGTCGTCTGATAAATGTAGACCTGTTCAATCTCTTGATCTGAATGCAGAGACCACTTGGTAAAACCTAATGACTTTCTAGTGTTAACAATATCTCATTACGTTTTTTTAATTAGAATTACCATTGCCAGAGTACAGGATCTATATGATTTCTATAGCCTTCCGTAAGTTTGTGTTACGGGAAATCTCAACTTATAAACTTCGTGTTCATTTTTGTTTTCTCACTGTATTATCTTGGAGAACTTTACCAGTGAGCTTAAATAGTAAGTAAATTCAAACTAGTTACTTTACATGTGGTGTTGAGATAGTCTTTTGTATTACAAACCTTTTGAAATCATATTTACTTCTTTTCTTTTTACACAAATTCCTTCTCATATACTTTCTTTTTACACAAATTCATTTTCTTTTCTATTTACAGAAATTCATTTTCATATACTTTTTTATAATAATTTTCTTTTCTTTTACAGAAATTTATTTTCATATATTTTCTTATAATAATTTAAACCTAAATTTCTATATAAATATCTCACATAAACCATAATTACTTTTATACGAGCTTCCTACATCGTTAATGTTTTCGTGAGCGCAATGTTTGTAGTGATAAATCAACTGCATTTTACTTTTATACGAGCTTCCTACATCGTTAATGTTTTCGTGAGCGAAATGTTTGTAATGATAAATCAACTGCATTTTACATAAGCTACACCTAACAAACATTTCCTGGAGACACAAACTATAACCAAAGCGTGTGTAATCAACCGTGTATATAACCCAGCGAAAGTTCCATATTTCCAATAAGATAACTTAAAGGATCCAGGAAAAGAGTGAGACATGTCATGTCTATAGACAAGGAATTAGGGCATTTTATTAGCAACAAATTGTGCTTCAAACTTGCTTGGAGTTCAGTAGAATAAATTGTGACTAATAATGGTTATAAAGAAAATAAAGTTGAGTTATTTCAGATAAGAGTAGTTTTTAAAGTGTAAAAAATATCTTGATTTTTTTTTTTTTTTTTACATTGATATAATTTTTTAATATTTTAATTCCTTTAAAATTATGTTTATTTTTTACTCACTTACAAGGTAAAAATAATATTATTGTTAACTTTCACAAGAGCATAGGTCATATGAGACAATCTTTATACAAGACATTATTTATCTAATATATGTTTATCCAATAGATCCGGTATGGTATCTAGATATAACCTCTATTGGATTCAAACTTTGAACCTACTATTTGGAGTTCTAAAGCCTTAACATAAGAAAGAAAACTGCTTTTATGGTATTTTTATTATGTATTGGAAATCTTGTGGGGGCACATAAATTGTGTATGCCTACACTCGAGATTTTGGAAGACTCCTAGAGTGTAGCCTGCTAGTGAAACTATAAAGCGTTAATTGGAATAAACCTAAGGTTCAAACTCCTAATTTATTATCAATGGAACACTAGAATGAGATATGTAATGCAAATGCAAACATAATATGCAAGAATACAAAGCCCTAGATATACATGCTTTCTCATTTCAAATGTTTTATAGATGATTATTTTTTTTGTAAGAAAAAAATCAAAGAATATGCATATAAAAGCAAGAAGAACTAGCCTACTTAGGCTACATGCATTTGTATTTTTTGACTAAACTTTTCGAAGAGAAAATTAAGACTAAATTTTTTTACAAAGGAATCTAATTTAATAAGGAATACAATAAGATATAAAATAGGTCCTAATCTACCTGCTCATTTTTTCAATATTTGTTGGAAATAAAATATTCTCTTTATGCATGGTGAAAGTGGAAGCAAAATAAAATAATAGAAACCTCAACCATGTGATTATTTTCTTTGATTTTCCATTTTCAATAAAATATGGACTTTTCTTTATGCAAGGATAAAGAGGATATACAAGGAAATCAAAATTATGCTAAGGTGCTACTATGTGCTTGTAACTTTTGATGTCCACAAATGTAGGAAAAGGGAAAACTTTAAAAAATACCTCAAATCACTAGATATATTTACAAAACTAGCTACAAAATATTATGAAACCCTAAAATTGATAAAATAATACAATAATTTATAAATCTATGAATGATATTGTAATTAAAAATCCTAAAATGACTACACATCTGAGTAAAAGAACTAGGTTTACTATTTTGGAATATAAAACATAAAAAGTAGTATAAAAATAGAGCAAACATAGGAAAATATAACACATTTGTCATCAATGTAAAAGTTCTATTACCAAAAGAAGTACCAAATAGACAAAAGCGTGATATAGGATAGAAGTGTATAATAATTGGAATAATTATTTTGTAATTATATAGCGCTACCATACTATAATTATAAATACAAAATACATATAATAGAAATAGACTAAAATAATTACTATAATGGGATTATCTAGATATCTTTAAAAAAGTCATTATTTTTTGTAGAGCAATCGATCCCCTTTATCCTTTCTTAGTAGTTTGATAAAAACAATAAACAATGATATAATACAATGATATCATGCAAATACTTAATATATGTTGAAAGGAAGTTCAAAAGAAACTAAAAATAAGAAGAATGAATCTTAGTCCAAATCCATAGATTTTTCCTGATTTATCATAGATCCATGATAAGTGAGAATTCTCCAAGGCTCTATTAGATGCCCCTTTAGTTAAATTTTCCAAATGGTTATCAAATTATTTCAATCCCCAATAGTGGATCTTACTAGCATGTACCTATAAAACAAAAGTGAAGATCTAGTGTGCAAGAAGGGTGGTACTAAAATCATAATAACATCCAAGTTCTAAGAGCTAGTCTAAGTAGTGTGTGCCTAAAAATAAGAATGATGATGCCAAAAATATTTAAGAATCAAAGATTAAATATCCCATTTTCCTTCCTACAAGGGTGGTTTTATAAAATATCTAATCTCTCAAAATATTTGTGTAGCACCCTAAAAATGACTCACATTAATTAAAACTAAGCTAAAAATATTTTGAAAACTCAAATTCACCACCCCTAATCTATTACCTCGATTTTTGTGCCCGTTATAAGTTGTTTTTAACCTCTACGCAAAATCGTACGGTTTCGTGCAAAATCGGAAGATTTTACACGAAATCGGGTCACCCGATTTTGCTCAAAACTGAAAAGTGCCTACTTTAGCAAGGCGAAAAAACAAGTTGTAACTCCTTGTCTCTATTTGGGCAACTACACGGCAGTTGCGGAATCGGTTCACCCGATTTTGATTAGATTAGAAGTTGTAACCTCTTCCATTTCTAGCCCAATAGCTCACCTGACCCCCTCCTTTTTAATCCAGGCTCCTCGCCTCGGATTCCCCCTAGAACTCTCGCATACTTTCATACCATATTTTCACCCTTTTCACTATGTTTTTGTAGGTTCAGAGTGTGCATCGGTTAGATTTCAGTGATATCGGATCACCCGATCATGATATCATTCTACCCGATTTTGCACAAAAGCGCCCGATTTTGCACAAAATCACCCGATTTTTCCTGCAACACACATTACTACAATTTAGCTGACTGGGGGCATCCAGACCTCAGAGTTTGCATCTCCTTTCTCCATATATTTCATTTAGAATTAATATTTCATATTCATTACATCAATTTCAATTCATTACTATTATTATTTTGGATCTAATAAGCATATTTCTTCGTTATTTCAAACATTTAGCATAGATATGCATATGAACATCCTTCCATTATTATCTTAAGATCATTGCTCATTATTATTCAGTCCATTCAAATACATATTTTTCTATGAAATTGTTGTTTTCTGCATCCAATTATAAAACTGCAACTTTTAGTCAAGATCGGTTGGATTTTCGTATAATCGGGTCACCCGATACTGCCTGATTTCGACCGATATTGTTGGATTTTGCTCGATATTTCCTGCATCAAAAATCAGAATTTTCTTCAGACTTTCGGATACAAGTAAGTGTTTTAAATTACTTTTTAAGCATTGCATTACCTATTTAGATTCTATTTTTTGCCTTTGTTGCTTACATATAAATCAAAATTGCATATAGATTAGCGTAGTTGCATATTGGCCAAACTAGGTGTATGCGTGATTTGATAAAAGGAACACATCAAAACAAATCCCAAAACCTAGGCTCGAAAACTGCCATAAAATGTTTCCTGGTGAACCCACCCAATTCATCAAAAAATCACCACAAGAAGGTACGATCAAGTACCTCTCTTCTGAGGTGTAGACCATCCATTCTCCCATTCCCCTATGAGGCACGGATCCATCAGCCTTGAGGAAAGGAGTGCGAGAATTTTTGGGCTACATTCTTTGGTGAACCCGACGTGAAAACATTAGGCATATTTTTGATTTATAAAACAAAACAAAAACAAAAAAATTAAACAAAATTATTAGTTATATTTGCACATTTTAGTGAATTTCATAGATGGTAGATTACAACATAAGGAGAGTCGTTCGAATCAATGTTAGTACAATACTAGCAAACCAAGAATTTTCTTCTTTAAGTAGTGTGCCATACCCTGATATTTGGAGAAGGTTAGAGGTTATAAGAGCTAAAGAACCTGAACTTAAGAAAATCATAAGGTTTGACTTGTCTAGAATCCTGGATCCAGATAGTGCACCCTTTTATTTTGACCTTCAAAGAGCCTGTGATAGGTGGCTAGCAGATAAGAGAGATGTAATTTCTCCAAGCCTTTATTCCTTTGAAGATTATCTTGAGAATGCAATAGTAGTACATCAATTTCTATCACGAGTGGAAAATCAAGAGATTGTCCTAGACGATAAGAGAAGATTTAACAGAGTTCCTAGAGCTATGCTTTATCGAGAATACTATCATGAATTACACTTTTATGTGTCCAATTGTGAAGTTGATTGCATCACTATAGCACACTTCATAAAATTCTTAAAATCCAATTTCCAGTTTGAAGAAGAACACTACATGTCACCAGACCAACTTGAACTTGTTAATGATATCTATAGGCTTTTTCAAGAAAATTAAAGTATAATATCTATAATATTATAGGTGTGTTTGCTTTGTTGTTTGCAATCTAAAACTACAAAAACCCAAAAACAATCATATTATTTTAGTTTATTTAGTTAGGTATATATATAGCATATATACCCTAAATTTTTTAGCACATATATAATATATATCTACAAGAGAAAATATTCTAAAATAAAATGCCTATATTAAGAAGTGGTAAACAAGTAGACAATGATAATATGGGAGAACAAGACCAAGAAAACATTGAGGATAGAGCACTCATTGAAGATTATGTACCTTCAGAAGATGAAGATGATAATGGAGAAGACAAAATAGAAGATCTTGATGAACCTACATTAGATGAAAAAGGAAATGTTAAATTTGAGTCTCTTAGAAAATTTACCCAATTTATAAAAAACCACATAGAAGAGTTTAATCAAGAAGTACAAATGGATAATTCAGGAGAAGGTGATATGGAAGCAACCTTAGCATATGCTTTTCGAATACATACAAATCCATTATCATACATGAACTCAACAGACCAAGATAATGATCAAGCAGGACCATCTAATCAAAACATGATACCTTTAAATCAAAATGCTCAAAAACCTATGGCACAATCATCTAAGATTGTTGCTAGCAACCCAAAAACAAATCCTAAACAACAAAAACAACCATTCACATCCATGTTCACTCAAGCTCTTAATCAACAAATGTCAAATCAACAAAAAGCTAAACAAGTGCAAAATACCAATCCTCAACAGAAAATCCAACAAAACAAGATTTCATATCAACTCCATAATATTGTCCCCACATAGACTTTACACAATAGTGTTTCAGTTGGAAATCCTTACACAACAACATCAACTTATCAAAGACACAATAATATGGTGCAACAAAATCAATTTGGTGGACAACAACAGGGACTTGAAGCCATGGTTAAACAGTTAGCTTCTCATCTAGACCAGATGGATCCCTACCATCCCTCATATAGTTATCGAGAGATGTGTAGTCAACCTTTAGATCCTATTGTGGTAGCTCAACCTTACCCTAAACATTTCCCTATGCCTGTCCTCCTGATATATAAAGGAACTGAAGATCCTATTGAGCATCTTCGCATGTTTAGGACAACATGTCATGATGTTTCTCATGATGATTTGTTGTTGCTAAAGATGTTCCCTAAAAGTCTAGGAGGCATGGCTCTAGAGTGGTATTATCAGTTACCCACTAATTCTCTAAGGAATTTTGAGGAGACAATGAAAATGTTTGTCCATCAATTTAGTGCCTACATAGAGAGGCATGTGACTATTAAAGATTTATACAACTTGAAACAAGGAAAATATGAAAGTTTTGCTGAATTCTTGGCTAAGTGGAGATAACTTTTGGGTAAATTACACTTTGCATTACCTCATCGTGAAATGTTGGACATATTCATAGGTAATTTGCAAGAACAATTGTCTTATGAACTTTCTACTACTACAGTAACATCCTTTGATCAAGCCATCGATTTAGCAAGGAGGGTAGAAGATGCCCTTATTAGAAGAGGTCAATTTAAGAAGAAATATGAAGACAAAACTTCTAAGAATCAATATAAGAATAAACAAGTAGTAGGTGATGGAGTTACTGATAGTAGAAACAACTCAAATTTTAACCTTGTTGAAGTTGTGAAGAAGTTTGTATTAAAGGTTCCTGATAAACCACCAAGAGAATTTACAAGATTAAATCAACCTTTAACTATGATTTTACCTCAATTATTGGAACAAGGCTTGATACGGTTGCTTGAAATAAGACAACCTGATACAACCATAGCTGGGTTTAGAGATAATTTACATTGTAACTTCCATAGAGCTGATGGTCATTCAACAAACTCATGTAAATGATTAAAACATTTGATACAAGATCTAATTGATAAAGGTGAAATGGAAGTAGAGAATTTCCCTCCAAGAAATGCTCAAAATAATACATAGAAACCTCAAAATCAAAATGCAAATCAAAATTTGGATATTTTTCAACACCCTTTACCAAAGCATGGTAAAGAAGTTGTAAATCAAGTAGAACATCACAATGTTCCTCATCCAACTCGATATGTAGGAACTATTAGCAGTTTTCTACCACATCAAGATTTGCAAAAAACATGTGTAACTACTGAATCTCTAGTCACTATTAGACCTCTAAAGAATTGCCAAAGTACATCTTTAGAAAGTGACACAGAAAGTGAAACAGGGAGTGAATTAGAAATTGCCTCAAATAGTTCTGAGTATGAATCAGATCAAGTCACTCCTATTACAGACTTATCAGTTCTAGAAGAACCATTTCCAAGAAGAGTAACTACTAGACCATCATCTCAACAATGGCTTTCAAATGAGCAAGCAGAAAATGCTAGACCCCACTTTGGTGATCCATGACATAGTAACATTGTAGGTACCATCGGAGCTGTTACAAGACAACAAGCACAAAATCAAAATTCTCAAGATCAAATTCAAAATGAGAAATCAACTCCTTTTGTATTAAAAGCTCCCACTAAAGGAAATAATGTAATAAGTTCACAACAAAGATCTCCATATGATATTAATGAACAATTAGCTACCATCACAACTAGAATTTCTCTTTTGGATCTCTTAAGAACTTCTTCCATACATAGAGAAGAACTGATGAGAACTTTAAGTAAGATGATGGTACCTGAAGATATTGAACCTAATGTTGTAGTAAATGCGGTAACTTTGGATGAAACAAATTTCATAGATTTTTGTGATAAAGATATTCCTCCTCAAAGTTTGTATGGAGATAACCCTTTATACATCACAACATTGATTGGAGATGTAGGAGTTAAAAGAGTCTTAATTGATAATGGATCATCATTAAATATATGCACATATGATTTCTTTCAAATATTTGGATTTAAAAAAGAAGATATGAAAAATACTGAAATGATTATTAAAGCATTTAATGATGAAACTCAAGAAACATGTGGAGTAATGAAAATCCCATTGCAAGTTGGTCCAAGGATTTTGGATACGATTGTGTTTGTTGTACCTTGTTTTGCATCATACAACATTCTTCTAGGTCGACCCTGGATCAATGCAATGAGAGCAGTACCTTCCACATTACATCAATGTGTTAAATTTGAGTTTAAAAATCAATTAGTCACCATTCATGGTGACCCTAGGCCTTTTGACATGTGTGCCATGATGGAACCTATAGGAGTTCTATTATATCCTCCTATGTCTGATGTTTGTTGTTCATCCTAATACACCCTCATCATCAAAACCTTCTAAGACTAAATCATCATCACCTTCTAAATCCACACCATTAAAAACATAGTCTAAAACATCAACATCAACAAATTCTCAATCATTATCATCATCACCTTCTGAGCCTATATCTAATCCATTTCCTAAATCTATAATAGCAGATTCACCTCCTGAGTCTACACCATTTAAATTTATAGCATCTAAAGAACCAGTTAAGGAAGATAGTCCATCTACTTCATATGCCATTTTGGATGAAGTACTACCGGATTTATCTTCAGTGCTTGCAACTACAGAAGAAGTTAATTTTTCTACCCAAGATTCCTTGGTGCTATCTAAGTTACCACCATCTCCCCGAACATTAGGCTTGCCAAAGAAGGGAAGCATTTGTCATATTGGGAGTTGTGCCTTTGTGTATGCAAGATATGATTGGGGTAAAATTTCAATTGTAAAAATTACAATTGAAGAGGATGGATTTGCTAAGTGTTACTTTTCTAATGGATATATAAAATCAAAACCAATGATGTGTAATATGGGATATAGAGGTAAAGGTTTAGGACCTTATGAAAATGGTATGAAAGAACCTTTAGAAGTTATGGAATGGTCGGTCCGATGTGGTCTTGGTTATATTCCTACAAAAATAGAACCATTCCCATATGAAGATGATGATCATATTATAACATATCAAGAATATATGGAACAACAAGAGCCCCTTAAAAGAATACATACTTGTAATATGTTGACTATGGTTTATCCAGAAATGATTGCTTCTCTGGATGAATGTTTAGAGGGTGATATCTGTCATGATATATCTCTTGATGAAATTTTAAGGAATGAGTTCTTCTTTGATGGATCTATGCCATGTATAGCCCATATTGAAGCTACTACTCCTCAAGAAGAGTTAGCTAAATGCACATTAGAAGAATTACAAGAAATGGGTGTGTCACCCGCACCACCCAAATTTGAAAGAGATTTAAATATTGTTGTAGAAAATATTTTAAAAATCAATATTGGGATAGAAGAGAACCCTCGCATGGTCAATATTGGATCAGAGTTAAGTGAAGAAAAATAAAAGCTATATATTGAATTCCTCATAGAATATCCTGATGTCTTTGCTTGGACATATGCAGATATGCCAGGCTTAGATCCTTCTGTAGTTATGCACCATTTAGTAGTGCGCCCTGATGCTAAACCTGTAAAACAAAAACTCAGAAAAATGCATCCTAAAGTAGCACTACTAGTTAAAAGTGAGTTAGAAAATCTTTTGAATGTAAATTTTATACAAGCTATTGACTATGCTGAGTGGATATCAAATGTTGTTCCAGTAACTAAGAAAGAAGCTACTAAGATTAGGGTTTGCACGGATTTTAGAGATATTAATGTTGCATGCCCTAAAGATGACTTTCCTCTCCCTAATATGGATCAAATCATAGATTTTATAGCTGGGAGTGGAATGTTATCACTTATGGATGGTTTTTCAGGATACAACCAAATTAGAATAGCTCCTGAAGACCAAGCTAAAACAACCTTTATTACTCCTTGGGGAACATTCTATTGGAAAGTAATGCCCTTTGGATTAAAGAATGCAGGTGCAACTTATCAAAGAGCTATGACATATATTTTTCATGATATGATGTATGATATTTTGCATGATTATGTGGATGATATTATAGCTCATTCAATAAAAGAAGATGATCACATTAATGATTTAAGAAAAGTGTTTGATAGATTAAGAGAATATCTGATACGTTTAAATCTAGACAAGTGTGTATTTGGAGTAAAATCTAGAAAATTATTAGGAGTCATTGTTTCTATGTGAGGCATAGAAATAGATCCTCTAAAAATTAAGGCTATTTATGATATGCCACCCCCTAAAAACATATCAGAATTAAGAATCTTACAAGGAAAATTACAAGCTATTCATCGCTTCATTGATAAATTGGCAGATAGAACAGAACCTTTTCTTAAATTGCTCAAGAAAAATATTTCCTTTCAATGGGATAAGGAATTTCAAGAAGCTTTTGATAGTATTAAACAATATCTCCTCAACCCTCTAGTGCTTGTTCCGCCTAGACCGGATTGTCCTTTTATTCTATATATTTCTGCTTTGAAACTTGCACTTGGAGCTATGTTAGCTCAAATTGATGATGAAAAGAAAGAACGAGCTACATATTATATAAGCAAAACTTTAATAAGTTATGAAACCTGATATACTCCATTAGAAAAACTTTGTCTAACAGTTGTGTTTTCTATGCAAAAGTTGCGTCATTATATGCTAAGTCAGAAAACATATGTTATTGCTAAGTCTGATCCATTAAGGTACTTGATGAGTAGACCTTATTTATCCGGATGCACAACTAAGTGGGTTCTTGCTCTTAGCGAGTTTGAACTCATATTTATCGGCCAAAAATCCATAAAAGGCCAAGTTATAGCTGATCAGTTAGTTGTTGCACCTTTAGAGTCTACTCATCCTATGAACATTGAATTTCCTGATGAGTGTCTTAATTTAGAAGAAGATCATTCTGAAACTTGGACATTGTTTTTTGATGGAGCTAGATGTATGAGTGGTGCAGGTGCAGGTATTATATTAATATCTCCTCAAAAGCACCTTATTCCTTTATCTTTTAAATTATAGTTTGCTTGTACTAATAATACTGCAGAGTATGAGGCTCTAATCCTCGGATTACGAGCTGCTTTAGCTTTAAAAATTAAAGTCTTGTTAGTTTTTGGAGATTCTCAGCTCATGATAAATCAAATCAATGAATTTTATCAAACACGAGATGAGAAACTTCACCCTTATAAAGAATATGTGCTTAAAATTATATCATTATTTGAGAAAGTAACTTTAGAAGCTATTCCTAGAACTAGCAACCATGTTGTCGATGCTATGGTTGCGACTGCTTCTCTATTGCCTTTGGAGTTGGATGATGAGTATGCTACTATCATTATTCATAAACTCCAAGAACCTGCTTCCTCTAAGTCTTGCCTAGAGCCATTAGATGTATTTATGATTAATGAAATTACCCTAGAGCCTTGGTATATAGATATCTTTAATTTTTTGTAGGATGGGACCTTCCCTGAAGGACTAGATAGAAACCAACGTAGGCTATTACGTAAGCGAGTTGTCCGCTTCGTAATTGTTGGTAATACCTTATATAGAAGATCTTTTGAGGGTATCCTATTAAGATGTCTTAATCTAGAAGAGTCTAAGAAAGCCTTAAGTGAAGCCCATGATGGATCCTATGGAGGACACTTTAGTGGAAGTGCCATTGCTAAAAAGCTCCTTAGAATGGGATATTTTTGGCCTTCCATGGAAAAGGATACCAATGATTATGTGCATCATTGTGACAAGTGTCAAAGACATGTTGACCTTGTTCATGCTCCTGCTCAGGAACTCCAAGCCATAGCCTCTCCTTGGCCCTTTTCTAAATGGGGTTTAGACATTATTGGTAAAATTAATCTTATTTCTTCTGATGGTCATAAATTCATAATAACAACAACAAAATATTTTACAAAATGGGTAGAAGCTATACCTTTAGCTTCTTGCACAGGAGTTCAAGTTTCTAAATTTATTTTCAATCAAATTATTTGCAGATTTGGAATTCCATCTAATCTCATCTCTGACAATGGTACATGTTTTAAAAATAAAGATATTAAGAAATTATGTCAAAAATATAAAATCCAACATAGATGGTCTACTCCTTATTATCCACAAGGAAATGGCCAAGCTGAAGCATCTAATAAAACATTAATCAAAATCCTAAAAATATTGGTTAATAAAATAGGTCGTGACTAGCATATACAATTATATCCTGCCTTGTGGGCTTATCGAACTAGTGTTCGTACCCCTACAGGTGCTTCACCTTTTGTCTTGGTTTATGGTGCCGAAGTAGTTTTTCCATTTGAGTTAGAAGTTCCTTCTTTAGCTCTTCTACTTCAAGATGCCGAAGTAGGAGATGAATATCACGTTGGCAGGTTAAGTCAGCTGGAACTTCTAGACGAAAAGTGCATTCATGCTTTAGAGCATCTTCATGCCTACCAAGACAAACTTAAAATATCATATGCAAAGAAAGTTCACAATAGATCCTTTGAAGTTGGAGATTTAGTCTTAAAAGAAAATCAAAAAAATACTAATGCAAGAAAAGATCTTAAAGGAAAATTTCAACCTAATTGGCTTGGACCATTTATCATTACTGCTAAGTTTGGATCAGGTGCATACATATTGGCTACCTTGGATGGAAAATATCTCAAGGAACCCATGAATATTATGCACCTAAAAAGATATTATGCATAAAGCCAAAAGTCTTATCAATGTACATAATTGTAAATAAATTTTCATGCATTTCAAATATCTTATCAAAAAACAACCAAAAAAAATTATAAAACCTGAAAATCTACAAAAAAATATTTTAAAGCATTATTAGAGCATTATTTTTGCATCTATTATCTGCCAAGATTGCAAGTTATATTTTAGTTTACTTCAGATAAATTCAAAAGTTATCTTGAACCATGCACTAAATTTCACAACTTTAAAATGTTTTTGATTTTGTTATTTTGATTATAAATCTCTCTTGTACCAAAGAACACTATTACTTCATTAAATAATTTTGAGTTTTGAGAATGATCTTGCTACTTTATGAACCAAGAACACACTTTCACATCTTAAAATGATTTGTTGCAAATTCGAAAAGTGATGCTACATAGTAAGTCTTAATACCATTAAGTGAAAATTTTCCTTGCTATCCTATCATGTGCATGGTCTAGAATACTGAGAAATTGGCAAAAGGACAAGCTCCTCCCTACCCGAATAAAATCCCTTGCTCTACGTCTAATCTGAGCAAGTATCCCGACAGAAAAGAAAGAAAGAGAAAAAGAGAAAAAAATAAAAAGAGAAAAATAAAAGAAAGAAAAATAAAAGAAAAAGAAAAAATCAAGAAAAATGTTCCATTACAAAGCAATAAAATCCCCTTGTTCAAAAATGGACAAGAAATCCCTATTCCAAAAATTTGAAGAAAATAAGGGAGTATTGAACTTGAATCCCTGGAATTTCTCAGTTATTCGAAAGCCATGAGGTAAGCCCCATAACAGGTGATTTGTGCCCAACTTGCTTGACCTTGGGTAATTCCTTTCACATGGTGATATGTTTGTCACATTAGTAATATTTCTTTTGTACAGACCAATGTCCGCATTCGGATTAGCTAGCTTTTGGTAATTTGATTTACATAGTAGTTCAGTACCAATGCATGCACAAAATCATGGTTAATGAACACCTCACTTGCACACACATTGGTTCATTCAAGTTTGCTTTATCATTACCTTACTCAAAATTGGTAAATTAACCTCGCAAAGCACACACATTTGTTACTTGAGAGATTTTGTATCATCATGACAATCAAAATAAAGAATGAATTCACCTTTCACACACTAGGTTCTTGATAAATTTGAATTTGTCTTTGAAATAAGTTAAAATATTTCTTTGGGATTTTTGTTAGATAGTTAATATCAATCCCTAGTATTAATTTATATAAATTATTTTATCATCATAACATAATAATTTACCAATAATAACATTGCAAAATTAAAAAATTTCATCATGCATTTCATTTTGATTTTCGCGATGATGGTATAGTTCCTAAGTAACTATTTTTCTTCAAATTTCACACTTAGGAATTTTATGCCTAGCGCAAGTCATATTTCTAATTTTTCATGCCCAAAAGTTATTCCATATATTTTCATAAAATTATAAAATATTTTGAACATGTGACATAAAGATTTTAATTTCGCATTTTAAATGAACAAACAAAATTCATATCATCTTGCACTTCATCTTGATTTTCGCGATGATGGTATAGTTCCTAAGTAACTATTTCTTCAAATTTCACACTTAGGAATTTTATGCCTAGCGCAAATCATCCTTCGAATTTTTCATGCTTAAATCAATATATTTTCACAAACACTTATTAAACACATTGTTCCAAAACAACATCAAACATTTCATTTCATCATAAAAGCCTTAAGATTATTCTTAAGCACACGACCATTTTATTTAGCAATATCAAAATCTTCCTCACAAACAGGATTAGCTTCATGACTTAGCGAGCTTTGAACTCCACCAACAGTCATATAACAACATAACATCCTTCGAGGTCTATTGCTAAATCTATCAAAATCTATCACCATACAAACACACATTTTTCAAAAATCAAACCATTTTACTTTTATTTTATTTTAAGCATGATTAAAATATCCATAAAATCCATAATCAAACATGATCATCCAAAAATTCCAAACAAAATTAAAATGCAAATTAATCAACTAAAATACACAAAGTCACATAAAACAAAGAAGATCAATATATTTCAAAACTTTCATTTTTTTCACCAAATATAGAATTTGGCATAAAAACTCGAAAGGGGCACCATACCTAAAAATGTTTAACAACAAAACTTGAAACCATCAACAAATTTACAATAAATTTTTTTTTTCTCATAAAGCGTGCCATCTTATCTTTAACACATTTTTTTTTAAATGCGCTAAAGAGGGGGCAAAATGTAGCACCCTAAAAATGACTCACATTAATTAAAACTAAGCTAAAAATATTTTGAAAACTCAAATTTGCCACCCCTAATATATTACCTCAATTTTTATGCCCGTTATAAGTTGTTTTTAACCTCTGTGCAAAATCGCACGGTTTCATGCAAAATCGGAAGATTTTACATGAAATTGGGTCACCCAATTTTTCTCAAAACTGAAAAGTGCCTACTTTAGCAAGGTGACAAAATAAGTTGTAACTCCTTGTCTCTATTTGGGCAACTGCACGACAGTTGCGGAATCGGTTCACCCGATTTTGACCGGATTAGAAGAAGTTGTAACCTCTTCCATTTCTGGCCCAATAGCTCACCTGAATCCCTCCTTTTTAATCCAGGCTCCTCACCTCGGATTCCCCCTGGAACTCCTGCATACTTTCGTACCATATTTTCACCCTTTTCACTATGTTTTTGCAGGTTCAAAGTGTGCATCAGTTAGATTTCAGCGATATCGGATCACCCGATCACGATATCGTTCTACCCAATTTTGCACAAAAGCATCCGATTTTGCACAAAAGCACCCAATTTTGCACAAAAAGCACCTGATTTTCCTACAACACACATTACTACAATTTAGCCGATTAGGGGCATCCAGACCTCAGAGTTTGCATCTCCTTTCTCCATATCTCTCATTTAGAATTAATATTTCATATTCATTACATCAATTTCAATTCATTACTATTATTATTTTGGATCTAATAAGCATATTTCTTCGTTATTTCAAACATTTAGCATAGATATGCATATGAACATCCTTCCATTATTATCTTAAGATCATTTCTCATTATTATTCAGTCCATTCAAATACATATTTTTCTGTGAAATTGTTGTTTTCTACATCCAATTATAAAACTACAACTTTTAGTCAAGATCGGTTGGATTTTCGTATAATCGGGTCACCCGATATTGCCTGATTTTGACCGATATTGTTGGATTTTACCCGATATTGCCTGCATCAAAAATCAGAATCTTCTTCAGAATTTCGGATACAAGTAAGTGTTTTAAATCACTTTTTAAGCATTGCATTACCTATTTAGATTCTATTTTCTACTTTTGTTGCTTACATATAAATCAAAATTGCATATAGATTAGCATAGTTGCATATTGGCCAAACTAGGTGTATGCATGATTTGATAAAAGGAACACATCAAAACAAATCCCAAAACCTAGGCTCGAAAACTGCCATAAAATATTTCCTGGTGAACCCACCCAATTCGTCAAAAAATCACCACAAGAAGGTATGATCAAGTACCTCTCTTCTGAGGTGTAGACCATCCATTCTCCCATTCCCCTCTGAGGCACGGATCCATCAGCCTTGAGGAAAGGAGTGCGAGAATTTTTGGGCTATAATTTGTTACAAGAGCACATATGAATGATGGGGTATCCAATTTTGCAGGGTGATTTTTTTAATTTTATGAGGAAGATATGGTGAGTTCGTATGAGTTAGAGGAGTTTAATCAATAATAATACGTAGAAGCATGGATTTCATTGCCTAAATTATTAGTTACATGTCCTGATTAGTAGCCAAGATTCCTACTAAATAAGGTAACATATGTAATTTATCAGAAAAAATGGGTGATGCATAGTTAGACCAACAAAACTTGAGTTCTAGTGGTGGTTAAACAAAACCACTAAATGGTGATTAAAGTTCTCAAATAGAAGCACTTTTTGGTGGTAAAAGTACCATATGGTTTATATGGTGCTATTATTAGTGGTACAAGTGTTGAATGGATTGTATGGTTCTATCATAGACATATAACACTATTATTTCTAAGGTTTTGAGGTATTAAACCTCAATGAATCATAGGTATGTTTATACTCGTTGAAATTGTGTTGATACATTTCTAATATTACTACTTTTATGAAGATTTGTAATGTTTCAATATCCTTAAAATACAATCTACTTTTTTATCTCAAATTTGAGTCAATTTCATTAAATTGACCTAAATAATTGGTTATTGATGCAATTGGTGCCTAAAATTAGATATGCACATTTACTTTTTTTGATGTGTTTATTTTATAATGCACACAATAAAAACTATCATAAATATCCCAATTTTGTAGCAAAATGGTACATATTTTCTTAAAGGTTAGATCTATGATCTTCATTGAGGTATAATTGAAAGGTGACTATGCTTTGACATGGCCCCTTCAATTTTTAAGGAGAATTTCAAATTGAACTAAGGAAAGTTGATTCACATAGGGATAGTGGGAACAAGTTGGTTAAGATGGGTTGAAAGGCTAAGTAATTTAATGTAGATAAAAAATCATTGATTTTGTGTTGACTAATTAAATATTAGGTTGGTAAGGGAGAGAAATAGATGTTTGAGATGGAAGGAGCAACAAAGGAGAAATAAAAAAGGAAAATGAAATTAGATGAGTGATTAATAAATAATAGAAGAAAACAATGGGAAAAGGTGCAAAAAACTACTAGGCTCTTCTCGATTGAGCTACAACTAGGCTATATTATGTGAGTTGTTTTTATCAATATTCATAAAGGATTGGAAATATGCATAACTAATTGGTTCATCTAAGAATAAATTTTGACTGTATATGTGTATAAGTTGGTACATTTAAGGACATATTTGTATACATTTATATATATAGTGTTCTATTTAAGGACACATAATTGGTTGGTCTATTGAACGATGTGTAATTGATTGGATTATTTAGGGATATTTCAATTGATTGATCTGTTTAGTAGCCTATTTAAGGATATATTTCAATTGTATTTATAGATATATTAATCTATTTAAGGACACATAATTCAATTATCTATAAACTAGTTCTTAGGATGTAGTTTTGATTATTTTAAAGCAATTTGAATGACCCTAGTTGAGAGAGTCTTTCTTTAGACAAAATTACTTTTTTATGTCTAGAGTGTATTTAAGTGATGCTTAAAGGACATTGCTCTATTTGTTCATTTTCTAGGTGAGGTACCTAAAGGATATCATTTGATATATTTAAATTGATTGATCTTCTTAAAGACACCTTATTTAATTGACTTATCAATTCATAGGCCTCTTTAAAGGAACATTCATGACTTTTACAATATAACAATTCATGAAATTCTAACAAGAAAGTAATTAGAGGATAAAAATAAAGTTACAATACAAAGAAATCAATAATAAGGATAATGAAACTATAACAACTGAAAAATACTCATGAAATAATCACATGAAAAATGCTCACGAAAATACTGAAAATGTTATAGAATGAAGGTCTACTAATGCATGCTATGTGTTATGCGTAATTATACCAATTACAATGCTTTGTCACAAATATAATAGTATGCGACTCTTCATATGAAACACTTTTGACCTTCACTTTTATTTTATATTCTTCACTTTCCTATTCTAAGGAAACATGTTCACTCTTACATAATTGACACATGTGCACATCCATACTCACAACACTTTCACACTTAATTACGTGACACTTGTGCATTTCTTACACATTATTACATTACATGAAATATAAAATCGCACTCTAATATAAGGCACACACCTAATATAATATGGTACCAACATGGTACATTGGCATGTACCAAATAATGTAATATTCTCCAACACACATAAATGACTTACCTATTGGAAGGAATAGGAATGACTGATATTTTTTAGAAAAAATATTAGACTAGCTTATTTAAAATAATATAAATTATTTAGCTCATCTAAAAAAATAGTTGATTGGCTCATCTAAGAGCACATACTTGATTGGATCTTTTAACGGGTTATAATTTATTGACTATTTAAGAGAACATACTTGATTATCTCATTTAAGAGCACATAGGTAATTATTTCACTTTAAAGTACATAGGTGATTGGTTCATTTAATAGCACATACTTGATTGGCTCATTTAAGAGCACATAATTTGATTTATCTATTTAAAGGTATATAACCTTGATTAATTCATTTAAGGATGCATGTTTTTATTGGCCTATTTAAAGGCACATAATTAAAATTCAAAGGAAGTTGTAATGCAAAATATGAAGGAGACATGATTTTGAGAAATAGATAATAAGGATGATTTATATTGAGAGGGACTATTTGGATTGGGAAAGATAGGTTATTTTAAATTGATAGGAACAAATATGGATTGATAGAGTTAGACTAATTAAAAATCAATGAGGATAGATTGATTGCATGAATTTTGATTTGAATCACAAAGATAAGAGATATGGAGATCCACCTAAAATCAATCACCTTGTGTAAGTGCAATGTAAAATGATCTATTCCTAACTAGGATGATCATTGCATCCCAATGAACCTTCTAACTCAATATATAATAGGAAACTTAGGAAAATACAAGCATGTGAATACAAGCACATATGATGACAAGCAATTATGCAGGTAGACAACCATGTAAATGAGCAAGTGATCAAGTAGTTAATATAGGGGTAGGTGCAAAATTATATTGTAATATCTATTGGTGACACATATTTTTAGAGAAAAATTAGGTTATGATATCCATGTTTATATGTTCATAAAAATAAGCCAAGACCTAGAGGGATTAAGATCTCCATTTTCCACAACCCAATCTAATTATAGGAATGCTATCACCATGGGACCACGAAAGATAAAAAGTTGGCTTCATTATCATAATTGCATGGTAATAAAGTAGGAAACAAAAATTAGAGATATACCCTATCTCATAACATCCCTATCCAATTAGGTTGATTGAGATGAATTTTCAATGTTTTTTTTTTTTTTTTTGTGGAAAACATCCCAAAAGGGATGCCACTTTTGAGTAAGACCCAAGGGGGCAGGGGTATCCATTCTGCCAAAAATTCCTAGGACCTTAATGTGTCACATATTTTCAAAGGAGATAATGAAGACGAAAAAAAAAGTAGAGAATTATAATAATATGTTCATGGAAAATATTTATCAAAATGAAGTGCTCCCACTATGCCTTGATTTGAAGATGGAAAATTTCCTCAATTAACTTGTTTTTGCTACCTTTTGGCTATGGTGTACCAGTGAATATTGGAATATCCTAAGATCTTAGGTTGAGGAGGATTAGGAATCAAAGTCATTGATGATAAGCTAGCCTTATTTATGAGGTCTTGAATAAGGTTTCAAAGAGTCTCAAATATTTTTTTGAATGGACATGAAATCCATGGAAGATATAATACTCATTAGGGTAGAAGGAACGAGTTTTATTCTTATCAGTGTCTACAAGGTTGATGGGTGGGAGTTCTATCGTTTTGGCTTGAATAAGTTGCTTTAAGATGGTGATAGGAGGCTACTTGTTTGGGTACCTAGGAATAATATAATATAATATTATATTAGTATTTAGCCTTTGGTTATGTGTGGTACATACCAACCCTTATACAATATAATATCATATCCCCCTATATGTATTCCAAGGTACCCTAACACTAATATAATTTAGTGATATTGTGCTTAAAAACTTTTTTATTTTCTAAGATAATTTTTTGGAGGCTAGTTATAGTGTTTACATTATTGGCTGGGCATGAGTCTAATACCCCATTCACCACAATATGCTTATTTTTATACTATCCATTTTGGTTGGAATACTATGGTTTTTCTTTATATTTTTTGTTTTAAGTTGGTATATCCTTGGGAGGGCAGCTTCTACATGTTTTCCTAAATCAACTGCCTCCTAAAAAGAGAATATTTTGGCTATCTATAAGGGGTAGGTCAATTTTTTATGTAGGTCCACATGAAAAAAATTAAGAGTTCATTTTCTAGGTGTGTGTATTAGAGTCTTCCTACTAGAACCCTCATCTTAGTTAGGAATTCAGTGAAATTCTCTCTTGGGGCTTTCTTAATGGTATGCATATCACTGATAGTGATCTCTTTAATATATACCATAAAATATTCTCGATAAACGTATCAAATATTTTGATTCTATATCAAGGTATCTAGTAATACCATTCTAGGATGAAGACTTGAAGGTTGTGTGGGAACAATTTGAAAACCAATATTTTCCCATATGTGATGTTACATGTAGTAAAAAAAATCCTATGGTGTTTAATGGGGTTTTCTTTACCCTAGTACATATCAAATTTAGGAATCTCAAATTTTGAGGGAAAAGGGTGACTAACCACAATAAAATCAAGATGTTGATTATACAAATCTGCATAAGAATATTTATGAGAAAATGATGGCCCTTGAATACAGTACCCTCATCGCATCAATTGATCCAAGTATGAGTTACAAGTTGGATTTCATTTGGAATATGATGTTGAAATTATACAACTTACCCCTAAATTGTTTAAGATGATTTAAGGTGTAGATTATAGTTTATAGGAGTAGGGTTTTGAATAAACCTTATACTTGCACTTGGAATAGGAGGGATATTATGAATAATAGGTTGAGAGATTGGGATGCTATAAAAGATATCAAGGTGTTAGACTTGAGTAGAACTTGATGATTAAGATATATAATAGGTGGTGTTAATCCTAAGAAGTTCTACAATATAAGATAAGAAAGAATAATATCCTAAAAAGGATGGAGCATTATGTGCCCCACATATAAATGTTTTAATTATAGAATAATTTGAACTTATGTGGTTGAGATTTGATGAATTAAGGTTCACATATAAATATCTATGAGATAAATCTCTTTGGTCTAAAGTTACAAATATTGACCTAGGCTATTTAGGAAGGTCCAAAAGGGGTTATTCTCCAACATAAGTAGTGGGTTATTCATTTTCACTGAAGATGCTCTTTATGACTTATTTATTTCCATGTAAGAAGACATTCATATGCTCCATAGACTTAAAGACTACTTTTCATTATTCAATTTAAACAAGGCAAAGGGTACCTAAACGAGGAGCTTACTCCTTCTCTTCATATGTGGGATTTTCAAATTTAAATTGATTCTCTTTAATATTATGCAAGAAGGGAAAGGGGTTAAGATTTTAAGCTAACTAACATGGAACATGTTATGTAAGATAGTGGTTTCCAACCATAGTTTGAGGAAGGAGGATTACATTTTTATTAAATTTTTATTTCCAAAGTTGTTTAGAAGAAGAAAAATAAGGGTTTTATATGCCCTTATATCACCATATCTTGAAATACCTAATATGATCAATATATCTTAAGGGTCTGATGCTCTGCTTGATCCTCTTGATATACCTACACTTTCAAGATAACCATTGATACATGGAAGAAATTTTTCCTCTTTATGAACACAACCATACATAAGAGAGACTTTGAGGTACTAAAATAGAATGATACCTATGAATTATCACATCTATATTAATGACCCAAGACCAATATGTGGGAGGCAATCAATATGCCCTTGTATGACTCTTGTTAACAAACAACACTCTATTTTTTTTAAGTTATTTTTAATTTTCAATAATCTATTCCAAATTCACAAATAATTGAAGTGGTAAGTGTTGGATTTATTTATCTTTATTTAAGGTTTTTTGTAAGGATAGGAAATTTTGAATTCATGAGGTGTTCACATTAGGTTCATCAAAGATGTGTGGGCGCAAAAATCATGTGGATCCGTACTCAACATTTTAGAAGGCCATTAGTTTATAACCTAATAGTATAATTCTAATGTGCTAATTGTAATACACATAAGGTTAAAACTCCTTTTATATCCTAGATGTAATGCAAGTGTGAATAGATCATGAAATAATGCAAATCCCTATATCTATGTGCTTTTTCATTTCCAATGTTTTCATGGAACACAAAAGAGTCTCCTATTTTCTTAAGAAAAATATAAAATAATATGCATGTACAAGCAAGAAGAATTGCCCTAGTATGAAGGATACATGCATATGAATTTGTTATCTAAATTTTTGGAACAGAAAATCAAGCCTTTTTTATGATTTTAAAAAATAATCTAATGCTTATGAAGAAATACAATGATTCATAATATAGGTGCTATATATAAGTGTTATTGTATTTTCAATGCTTGTTGGAAATGAAATAATATCTTTATGTAAGGAGAAAATGGATGCATGATGAAATTATGCAAACCTAAGCCAAATGTGTCTTTCATTTAAATATTATTTATAAAGAAAATAAATATTTTTCCTATTGTTTATGCAAGGATGAGGAGGATATGCAAGGAAATCAATATTATCCTAAGGTGCTACTATGTGGCTATAAATTGTGATGCCTAAAAATGCAGGAAAAGAAACAACTTTACAAATCCTTCAAATTGATAAATTTCTTTATAAAACTAGATACAAAATGCAATGAGGAATTATGAAATCCTAAAATTGATGAAATAATAAAATATTTTATGAATTATTTTATAACTAAATATAGATCCAATTTCCTTTGAAAATAAATGTCTTAAAAATACCTAAATGATTGCAAAATTGAATAAACTTTTAGATTTGTTATTATGGAATAGAAAATAGAATATGGAATAGTAAAAAGTTAGAACAAATATAAGAAAACTTACAATTTCAATAATCAACTCAAAAGCACTATTACTGATAGAATTTACAAATGGATAGAAGTCATAGATAGGATAGAAACATCAAATGACACAAAAGTGTCATATAGGGCAAAAGTGTTTTATGGGATAGAAGCAAAAGATGGGACAAGAGTGCTAGATATGACACATGTTCCAGATGGGATAGAAGAACCAAATGAACTTAATAATGCTTCTATATATCCATAGTACTATCATGCTATACCTATAAACATAAAATCTAGGAGTGCTCCCACTATGCCTTTATTTGAAGGTTGAACATTCTTTCAATTAACTTGTTTTTTCTACTTTTTGGCTATGGTATGCCTATGGATATTGGAATATCCTAAGATATTAGTTTGAGAAGGACTGAAAATGAATGTCATTGATGATACGCAATCCTCCTTTATGATGTTATGAATAATGTTTCAAAGAGTCTTACATATTTTTGTTGAATGGATATGAACACAATGGAGGATGTAATACTAGAAGGAATGAAATTTCTTCTTATTAAGATGTAATACTAGAAGGTATCTAGTAATACAAGGTTGATGGGTGGGAGCTCTATCATTTTGGATTGAATAAGTTGCTCTAAGATGGTGATAGGAGGCTAATTGTTAGGGTACCTAGGAATAATATTATATTATATTATATTAGTAGTCAGACTTGGGATATGTGTGGACCATTCCAACCCTTATAAAATATAATATCATATCCTCATATATGTATTCCTAGGTACCCTAAAACTAATATAATCTAGTGATTTTGTGCTTAAATGCTTTTTTATAAGACAATATTTTAGAGGTTGGTTATAATGTTTACATTATTGACTGGGCATGATTCTAATACCCAATTCACCACAATATGATTGTTTTTATACTATCCCTTTTGGTTTGAATAATATGGTTTTTATTTATATTTTTTTCTTTTTAGTTGGTGTCTCCTTGGGAGGGTAGCTTCTACATGTTTTCCTAAATCTACTGCCTCCTCAAAAGATAAGATGTTAGCTCTCTATAAGTGGTAGGTTAGTTCTTTATATAGGTTCCATATGAAAATATTTACGATTTCATTTTCTAAGGATGTGTATTAGAGTCTTCCTACTATAGTCCTCGACTTTGTTATAAAGTTAGTGAAATTATCTATTCAGACTTGCTTAAGGGTATGTATATCACTGATAGTGATATCTTTAATATATACCATGACATATCGAATTAACTTCTCAATCAACATATCAAATATTTTGATTCTATATCAAGGTATCTAGTAATACCATTCTAGGATGAAGCCTTGAAGGCTATGGGATAACATTTTGAGAACCAATATTTTTCCATATGTGGTCATGTTACACGTTGTAAAAAAACTCCTATGGTGTTTAATGGGGTATTATTTCCCCTAGTACATATAAAATTTAGTCATATCAAATTTTGAGGCAAATGGGTGACTAACCACAATAAAGCCAAGAGGTTGATTATACAAACGGTATAAAAATGTTTATAAGAAAATGATGGCCCTTTAATACAATCCCCTCATCACATAAATTGCTCCAATTATGAGTTACTATTTTGGAATTCATTTGTAATATGATTTTGACATTATACAACTTACCCTTAAAATGTTTAAGATAATTTAAGGTGTAGATTATAATTTATAGGAGTAGGGTATTGAAGAAACCTTGTACTTGTACTTGGAATAGGAGGGATATTATGAATAATATATGGAGATATTATGATACTATAAAATGTATCAAGGTGTTAGAATTGAGTAGCACTTGATGATTGAGATATAGAATAGGTGGTATTAACCCTAAGAAGTTCTACAATAGAAGATAAGAAAGAATTATATCCTAAAGAGGATGGAGCATTATGTGCTCCACCTTCTATAAATATTTTAATTATAGGATTGTTTTAACTTGTGTATTTAAGAGTTGATACATTAAGGTTTCACATATAAATATCTATGAGATAAATATATTTGTTCTAAAGTTACAAATATTGACCTAGGCTATTGAGGAAGGTCCAAAAATAGTTATTCTCTAACAGATGTATTGGGTTACTTATTTTCACTTAAGATGCTCTTTATGGCTTATTTATTTCCATGTAGAAAGGCATCCATATGGTCAATATACTTAAACACTACTATCCCTCTTTCATTGTAAACAAGGCAAAGGGTACCTAAAGGAGGAGTTTATTCCTTCTCTTCATATGTGGGATTTTAAAAATATAAATTGATTCCCTTGAATATTATGCAAGGAGGGAAAGGGGTTAATATTTTTAGCAAACTAACATGGAACATTTTAGGTAAGATAGTGGTGTCCAACCATAGCTTTAGGAAGTACAATTATATTTTTATTAAATTTTTATTTCCAAAGTTGTTTAGAAGAAGAGTTTTATATGCTCTTATATCACCATATCATGAAATACCTAATATGATATATATATGTTAAGGGCCTGATGGTATTCTTGAACCTTCTGATATACTTACACTTTCAAGATAGCTATTGGTACATATTGATCCTCTTGATGAACTCAAACATACATAAGAGATACTTTGAGGTACTAAAATAGAATTAAACCTGTAAAATACCATGCCTAGATTTGTGATCCAAGACCAATATATGAGAGGCAATAAATATACCTCCTTATGACTCTTGTTAGCCAACAACACTATACTTTTTTTAAGTTCTTTATAATCTTTGTTAAGGGCCTGATATATGTCCTTATATCACCATTTCTTAAAATACCTAATATGATCAATATAACTTAAGGGCTTGATGATATGCTTTAACTTCTTGATATACCTACACTTTCAATATAGCCATTGGTACATGGAAGATATTGGTCCTCTTGATGAACACAACCATACATAAGAGAGACTTTGAGGTACTAAAATAGAATGATACCTGTGAAATACCACACATAGATTTGTGACCCAAGACCAATATGTGAGAGGCAATAAATATACCTCCTTATGGCTCTTGTTAGTGAACAACACTATAATTTTATTAATTTATTTCTAATTTTCATTAATCTATTCCAACTTCATAAATAATTGAAGTGGTCTTGATTAAGTGTTGGATTAATTTATCTTTCTTTAATATTTTTTGTAAGGATAGGAAATTTTAAACTCATGAGATGTTCATGTTAGGTTCATAAAATATGTGGGGGCACAAAATTCATGTATATCCATACTCAATATTTTGGAATGCTCTTAGTGTATTGCTTACTAGTCTAATTCTAATTTTCTGATTGCAATACACATAAGGTTAAAACTCCTAAACTATCCTTGATGCAATGCAAGTGTAAACAAAATATGAAAGAATGCAAAGCCCTATATCTATGTGCTTTTTCATTTCCAATATTTTCATGGAACATAAAAGAGTCACCCTTTTATCTAAGCAAAATATCAAACAATATGCATGTAGAAACAAGAAGAATTGGTCTAGTATGAAGGATACATGCATATGCATTTCTTGCCTACATTTTTGGAATTGAATCCATGTTTTCTTACAAAAGAATTTAATGCTTGCAAATAAATACAATTATGCATAAGATAGGTGCTAGATCTATGTTTTCTTTTGTTTTCAATCCTTGTTGGAAATGAAATAATATCTTTATGTAAAGTGAAAATGGATGCATAATGAAATGATGTAAACCTAAGCCAAATGTGTCTTTCCTTTAACTCTCATTTTTAAAGAAAAATAGGGACTTTTCCTTTTGTTTATGCAAGGATGAGGAGGATATGCAATGAAATCGATATTATCCTAATATGCTACTATGTGGCTATAAATTTTGATGCCTACAAATGCTAGAAAAGAAACAACTTTACAAAATCCTTCAAATTGCTAAATTTCTTTACAAAACTAGCTACAAAATGCAATGAGGAATTATGAAACCCTAAAATTGATGAAATAATAAAATACGTTATGAATGGTTTTTATAACTAAAATATAGATTGCAAAATTGAATAAAATTCTAGATTTTCTATTATGGAATTCAAAATAGTAAAATATTAGAATAAAATAAAATATACTAGGTCAATCATCAATGCAAAAGCACTATTAACTGATAGAAGTTCCAAATGGATAGAAGTGATAGATAGGATAGAAGCACCAAATGTCATAAAACTAGCATATAGGGCAAAAGTACCAAATGGGATAGAATTACAATATGGGACAAGAGTGCTAGAGAAGACATATGTTCCACATGGGATAGAAGCACCAAATGAACCTAATAATTTTTCTATACGCCCATAGAAATATTATCCTATACCTATAAATATAAAATCTATAAAGTAAAAATGTACTACAACAATTGTTAACATAAAAGAGGTTGTCCAAATCTCTCCCAAAAAAAACATTATTCTTGGTAAAGAGATCAAGCCCCTTTTTCTTTTCATGGTGGTTTGATAAAAATAGTAAACATTGATATAACAAAATGATATGATGTAAATGCTTAAAATATGCTAAAATGAAGTAAGTAAAAAAGAAACTAAAAGGACCTGGTCCATTATCCTTTCCTTTGGTTCAGGCTAATTTGAAATCAATTCATGTTGGACTGTTTCAGAAGGGGTCCCATTTTCTTGGCTTAAACTAATTGATATTTTAATCTCATTCTTCCTTTGGGTACCCCCGCCTGGGGCCTTACGAGGGTATGACCCAAATTAGTGACCATACCTATTATAGGCAAAACATCTCATGGGTCTATTTTCATAAATAATTGACTAAATCTAGGGACCCTTTTTGAACACTATCTTAATTTGGCTAGGTAAATTAACCTTCAATTTTGTCATGATGCATATTCTAGTGAAAATAAACCTGGTCTTGGATCTGGTAGCTAAGCCAAATAAGACCAGGTCCCAAATAGCTTTAGCTGTTCCTTGCAATATATCTTCATTCCAAATATGAAAAGGTAAATCTGAAAGTTGCATCTAGAGAGGGACCAAGTTCACCTTTTGCATATTGGGATTGAAGTTCAAACCCCATTTTTGTAGAAAGAGACCCCTCTTTCCAAATAAACAAGGGATTTCACCTAAAATATGCTTTGCATCCTCCTCACAGCTAAGTTTTATTAGGAAGAAGGCATTAGACATTGCAACAATATCAAGCAACCCCAGTATCTTCCATTTGAAAATTACCCAATGTTAGATAGAGTCAATATATAGTATGCAGCCTTGGAAATTTTTTATGAAGTTCCATGAACCTTCCTCCATAGTCACATCCAATATTTTATTCGATGCCACTAGCTTATTACATATAGGATAAAGGTCAAATAGGGGTTTTGAGAGATGATGTTGCAAGTCTTTAGTGGTAACCACAACAAAGGAGGACACCCCAAGGTTAGAGGGGTGACCAAGCCTTGGGGACCCACTCATGGATACCCTAGAGGATACCCCACTATGATCAACCATATATTTTCCCCTTTCCTTCCTGAATGACACCTCGAGGGTTACACCTTCATGTTGTCCACCTGACCCTCCATATCCCTGTAGAGTGCCAACACATCCATATTCCTACTAACAACTAGGTCTTTTAGATTCATGTTGACCATTAGTGTTTTCTTCCATTTCTACTCTAACATTGTTGCACTTACCTTTTCTACCCTAGCACTATTGTGGCACTATTAAAATATTTTACTAATTTTCTTTCTACCTATGCTACCCTAACACTGTCGCACTTGCCTTCACTGCCTTATGTTAATGATTCTAGCAAAGTGGTGGTCTAGAATATGAACCCATCTAGTGGTAAAATTTTGGACCAGGTTCTCCTAGAAGACTTTGTGATGGAGAATTTAATCCCTTCATAGTTCCTTCACAACTCCAATCAAATATTACTCTCTAAGGAGCCAATCATAGAACTTTGCTCCCCCTAGAAACCTTGTGAGACTTCTAGTCAAGATTATTCAACCCTTATCAAGTTGAACTGGTCATTGTGCCTAGGAGTAGGCTCTTCAAGCACAACCAATTTTAAACCCAAAACCAAAAGTAACCAAAAATATTAGATGGATTTTGGAGGTAATCATAAGGTAGGGAAACCCTTTAACAAATTTTTGAGGATCCATGAGGTAGAGTAAAAAGTTACTGATGAACTCCAATCCCAATTGAATATTGAGAAAGAGAAGGATAGAAAAGATAAACAATTAAAACTTGACACATTTTGTAGCTCCCTTAGTTCTCGGAGTGGTAATAATGGTTCCAAATATTGAATATGAAGTTGTTATCTTGAAATATCATAGGTTTGAATGATCCCTCCAAGCAACAAATTTTGGAAAAACTCAGGAGAGAGGTAAGACCTTATGTTATATTTATTCAAGAAATTAAGATGGATAGTTCTAATGCAAAGGAAGTTAAAATATTAGTTTGGAAGGAGGTAGGTTTTGCAACAAATTCTTCCAATAGAGCTTCTGGGGGTCTTCTTTGTCTATGGGACCCTAAGAAACTAGATTTATCCATTCTATTTATTTCTGATAGAGTGATTAATATGTTGTTTTATATTAAGGACTCTAGGCAAATATGGATTATGTCTAATATTTTTACCTCTAATACAACCCCTAACAGGAATCTTCTATGGGAGTCTTTAAGCTCTATGAGATAATTTTTCAAGGGGGAAGCTCAAATTCTTGCTAGGTACTTCAATACCCCCTTATACCCTTCGGATAAAAAAGTTGGTAGTGATTTTGGTTCTAAAAGTATGAAGGATTTTATTGTATTTATTATTAATCAAGAATTGATGGATGTGTATTTAAATGGGTATAAATACACTTGTAGTAACATACATCTAGGCAATTAAAATATTTATATTAGGTTGGATAGGGTGTTAGTCTCCAAGAAAGGTCTTCTAGTATTCAAATATGCATCTCTTTTATTTCATCCCAAAGTGGGGTTCAATCATAATCCTCTAGTATTTGAAAAATTCCCAAGCTCTAATTTTTTTCCTAGCCCCTTTAGGTTTGAGGTGCAATATGGTTGCAACATCAAGGCTTAGAATTCAAAATTCTAGAATGGTGGTCTTGATGATTTATGGTCCCTCTTATTTCTCAATTCGATTCAAAGCTCACATTTGTTAAAGTTATTTTTAGGTTTTGGAATAAGTATATTTTTAGGAATGTGTTCCAAAAGAAAAAAGAGTTGGATGAACAATTAAAGTTGAATTAAATTTGGAGTTAGAAGAGGTGACAAAAGGGAACAAACATAGGGAAAGAAAAATATTAGAATTTTCCATAGTTTTCTAGCAGATGAAGAAATTTTGTGGCATCAAAAATCAAGATCCCTCTGGCTCCATGAAGGTAATAGGAACACAAAAAAATTTCACACATCCACCATAATGCATAGGAGCAATTATAGATTTAGATAAATTATGAAATAAGATGGTGTTATGTTGAAGGATATCATAAATATCAGGGAAGAAGAGATCAAGTTCTTCAAAATCGTCCATTGCTCTAAGGATAGTAGGGATCTTCAAGATGAAGAGAGGCTACTGCACCACATCCCCACCCTGGTTTCAGATGATATGAATGAATACCTTTGTGCTCCCTTTTAGGATGAGGAAATTAGGGCCGCTATATTCTCTATGGATGGTCTAAAAGCTTCGAGACTAGATGACTTTCCTCCTATTTTATTTCAAAGGTTTTGGCACATCGTAGGTGGCTACATCTATTCAACTATGAGGTAAAATAGGAGTCTAAATTAATTTTGGTTGATGTAAACCCAATATTTATAGTTCTTACTTTGAAGTAGATGGGTGCTAAATATTTCTCTAATTTCAGGCCCATTAGCCTCTATAATACACTTTTTAAAATTATCACTAAAGCTATGGTGAACTGTCTCAAAGCATAACTTTTGATAATTATTGACTGTCCTAAAAGTGGATTTGTAGTAATTAGACAAATTATTTATGGTGTTATTATAGTGCATGTTTCGATTCTTTATGTAGATAAAAGTAGAAGTCCAAGAACTTTCCTCAAACTTGATATGCATAAAGCATACGATCGGATCTCATGGAGATTTTTGCTTAGAGTTCTAAAAAAATTTGGTTTCAAGCCTTGTTGGATTAGATTATTTAGAGCTTGTATATCATTAAAGAAATTTTTAATCTTATTTAATAGATAATCGACTGGTTACTTTAGTAGTTGTAGAGGCATTCGTCAAGGGGATCATGTATTTGTATCTATTTATTTTATTGGTTGAGTCTTTGGGAAGATCTCTGAAGGTGAATCCCATAGTAGTGAGAATCAAATATAGAACTACCATTGACCTGATATCACACCACCAATTTTATACTGATATGATATTATCCTTTTTAAATTCAATCCCTTAGGCTAGGGCTATCAAAGAGATTCTCTAGGACTATGAAAGGGCAACTGGGCAAAAAGTGAGTTAGAAAAATTAAGGTGTTATTCATGAATAATCCTCTCGACAGGTAGAGTAAAATTGCTAAGATATTGGAATGTGAGATTGAATCCCTTCATTTATTTTATTTGGGATTGCAAATGTTCAAAGGGGGATTAAGACTTCTCTATGGGAACTAGTTGTAGAAATATTTCAAAGAAAATTGGCAAGATGGAAAGGGGTGCTTTTGAGCCAAGAAGGTAAAATTATGCTAGTTAATTCTACTTTGTAGAGTATACCAGTGTACTTCTTTTCTCTCTTATGGATTCTTGAAAATATTCTTCAAAAAATTAAACAAATTTAGTTATCCTTGCTCTAGTCTAGTTCTAAGGAGAAGAAGAAGTTCTCGCTTATGGCAAGGGATCAGGTGTGCAGTAGGAAAGAGTTGGGAGGCATGGGATTAATAAGAATTAAAACATTAAATAGAGAACTAATAGCTAAATAGGGTTGTATATTGGTTCAAAACTAAATTTTAATTAGGTTAAAATATTGGCAGCTAAATATTTAGGTAACATTGGTAATTTTCTCATACACCTAAGTCCTACCCTTGGCTCAACATTCTAGTGTACCATTATTAACATACGCTTTGATATTGTAAAGGGTAGAGGATGGATGTTAGGTAATAGAAAAAACATTGATTTTTGGAAAGCCACATGGGCATATGATAGACCATTTGAATCATATATTCACTTGATATTGGTGGAACCAATCACAAGTTAAGATTTTGAGTCAAAGATATGTGACTTCATTATTATTTTTTATGATAGAAAATTATAGAAACCATTTGTGTTTCTAGGGATTTTATAATAAGAATAAATTGTGTTAAAATATATAATTTACATCCTAAAGTGGATGGTTATTCCTAAACAGGATAGGCTAGATAGATTGGTGTGGAGGGTTGAGAAGGATAGTTGTTTTTTTGTTAATTTATCCTACCTATTGTTAGATGGTCCCTTTGATCCATAGTTTCCAGTTAGTAATATATGGATGAAGGTTCTTACATCCAAAGTTAATGTTTTATTTTGGTTTGTGGCTCAGGGGAAGTGCCTCACATTATATAATGCTACCTATGTGGTAGTGTTGAGGAATCACCTATGCACTTGTTGTCTGATTATCCCTTCTTTAAGTCTATCTTCTACCAATTCCTTAGGACCTTTAGTGTGGTTTGTATTTTCTTGAAGTTGTTATCTAACTTGATCATTCAATGGATATCTCCATTTTTGTCTTCACATATTCAGTTTTTTTTGTCCTTTGGTTTACCTCATGTTTGGTGGTGTATTTGGAAGGAGAGGAGTTCTAGAGCCTTTAAAAATATCTGCCATTCGGCTCAGTTGATGGAACTTCATGTTATTGTTGCCATTGTTGATAATGTGGATGCAATTTATTTAGATAAGGTCACATCCATTGGAGAGTTGGTGGTGGAGTCATATCTTGTATTTAGAAATTATTATCTCGAACACCACCCCGAAGGTCCTACTAGATATACTACTATTTCAAAACCTCCTCCTCCTAGTTGGTTGAAGCTATGTTTCGATGGATATTCTAAAGGGAATATGGGACCAACCGATGCTATGGGATTGGTTAGAGACTCTAACAGGAGGATAATTGAAAATTTATATCATTAGACTAATCATTTTACGGAGGCACGAGCTCTCTTTCAATGGGTTTTTTAACTACAAATTTTTAATGGCAGGAAGGTAATTATTAAATTGTATTACCTCAATATCATTAATATGCTCAAAGGTATTCAGGTTCCTTATTGGATGATCACAAATGAACTTTCTAAAATCTAAATATGGATTTTAACTATCAAAGTGGTTGAAATTAAGCATGTTTATAGGAAGGGAAATAGATTGGTATATTTTTTAGCATACTTGGGACTTTTGTAGGAAATGTGTACAATTTGGTAGGAGGGTTTCCCAGATGGATTAAATAAAATAGATAATGAAATCTCAAGGAGACAATATATGTTTTCAAATGACTCTGATCTACAATAGTACGTATCCCCTGGGAAAATTTGTTGTTTGTCCTGCTTGATTATTATGTAGATTTATTGCTTATCTATTTTGTGGATCCTTTTTGGTTTTATATGTTGATATATTTATTCATTATTTCCAATTGGTTGGTTGATCCACTCTTGTAAAATGTTTGGGGTACCTTTCAAAACCCCTTCGTCCATATTATAAAAAAAAAAAGGGAAAATTAAAGGAAGAAGAATGAATCTCAACTCATATTCATATACCTAACTTGATTTGTTGTAGATACATTATAAGTGAGGGTTGTCCAAGTTTACGATAGGTTTGATTTGGTTAAATCTACAAAATGCTAGTCATTGTATTTCAATTTTCATGTGTGGATCTCAATAGCATGTATTTACAAAAAAATCAAATATTTAGTGTAAAAGGATGGTCTCAAAATGGTAGGATACAATGTCAAAAGCATATACCTACAAAAAAATAATGAAGTTGCTAAGAAAAATTGAAGACCTAATATTGAGTATCCTATTTACCTTCCTTCAATGGTAGTTTTATAGGACACCTAAGCCCTTGGAAGATATGTTACAAGAGTTCATAGGAAAGATGATATGTCTAGTTCTATAGGGTGAGGTGTCCAACTTTACAAGGATAATATGACGTATTTGTGGGATTTAGAGGAGGATAATTAGAAATCATAGGTATTTACATGGAGTTAACTAGTTTAAGTGATAGGTGCATGTCATGATTGGGTAGTTAATTATCTTCACTAGCAACTTGGTTTTTTTATTGGTAGTCAATATTCACACTAAACAAGGCAACACATAAAATTAGTGAGAAATAGATAGTGATTCACAATCAGACTACCTGAGTTCTAGTGATGGATAAAAAAAATAAAATAGAAGTGTTGTGTAAAAAGTATCACATGGTCTATAAAATGTTATTGTTAGTGGAAAAAGCACTGTATGGGCAATACAACACTATTGGAGATATATAATGCTATCATTTTTTAGATTTTGAGATTGCAAACCTCAAAAAAACATAGGCATGTTAGTATGCATTGGAAAAATCCTCTCAAGAGCTTTCCAATGGTACCAATGTTTGATATTTTGTGAGTATTTTATATAGTTTTGGGATCTTCAAAGTCCAGGCTACTATTTTCCCTAAATCTTGGTTAATTTCATTGAATTGGACAAAAGAAATGGTTACTGATGAAATTGACACACAAAAATGGGTGTCTACAACTCTTCACACAAATATAAATTTTGGTTTTATAAAGTGAGGTTTCTTAGGAAATGTGTTTTATCAAATACTAATTTACCTTTCTTTCTTTTTTTAGCGAAAAACCCCTTACGGGGCCGCCTTGGTCTAATAGACCATGAACAGGGGGTTCTATACCATCAAAGTCACCCGGGAGTCACACCCAGCCCTACTCGCACCAACATTATCAATTGGATTTTGGGTACCCAATTCGGCTTTTTGGTAGGGTGGAGATTCGAACCTGGGACCTCCCTTGGAGGATTGCCCTCTCCTCTCCAACTCACCTACAACACCTGGGTAATACTAATTTACTTTTGATGTCAATATTAAAATACTAAATTTATACTACTACAAATGTATAGTTTAATTGAAGATAATTTACCTAAAAAACTATATTTTAATGTAACAAATAATATTGTGAAAAGAAATTAATATTTATAATTAATACTAAAAGTAAAAGCTTAACTTAATTAAAACACATGAAAACATGCAATATCACTAACGACTTTGAATTGATTTAAAGGTGTTACAAAGATACTCCCTTTTTAGATTTTACCTCAAGAGGCTATAGAATGGAACTATGGGTAGTTCTAAATATTTTTTGTATCCCTCGATGTAGATGGGCTTACTGCATGTGAGCCACGACTGGTTGGATCTATTCTTCATCAATATTGGGCATACAACATATGGTTAGAGCATTTGGGGGATTTCCGTGGTCAAACCTCATGTTTATATAGACAAAATACATTGAAGATAATCTTAAAACATGATAAAATCTATACAAACCAAAGTAAAACATATTTAAGCAACATACTTACATGTTTTCTAACCTTTGTGTTATCGAAAATTAGGTTCGCACATGGGTGTATGAACCTTTTTGTTCTTTCCTAGATCTACAAATTTTGATGGAAATGATCTCTTGATGCAGTTGCTTCTTTGGTTTTTTGTTGGGTCACCTTCAAAAATCACTTTCTTTGTCGGTAGCTTGTCAATATCACAAAGAGGATGGTGGATTTGATGGAGATTATTATGCTAGATGGATGATGGATGATGTTGATGGATGTTTGGATGCCTAGAGTAATTTTTATAGAGTTTTGGTAAGCTAAAGTGGATATTTATAAAATGGTGAAAGTGGCCTTCTATTTATAGAATTTTCCAAGGTTAGGGGAGGGGTTGAGGTGTTCCTGTGAGGTCTCCCCTATGAGGTGTGCATTGTGAGGTGGCCATTATGAGGTGTCCTCTGAGGTATACCTATGAAGTGGCCATTATGAGGTGTCCTCAGAGGTGGCATACCTCATAAGTGAATTTGGGTGAGAGAATATCTCACCCATCTACATGCCTTAATGACCTAGAGGAAAGTCTCCAAATGACATTTATTGAATTTGAGGTGGAAAGCTTTTGAATTTAAAATTGCTTTATTTGTGCAAAAGTCTTCATTTGTCATTTATTACCTAGGAATGTGTGATATGGAGAAAATATCTTGGATGAGATGTGGCAAGGCTAGATTAGGCTAGTCAAAGTAGACTAGGTGAGGTGGAAGGCTAGGCTAATCAAAGTAGACTAGGTGAGGTGGAAAGCTAGGCTAGTCAAAGTAGACTAGGTGAGGTGGAAGGCTAGGCTAGTCAAAGTAGACTAGGTGAGATGGAAGGCTTAGCTTAAATCATGATTATATCTAATTAAGCATATGTTTAGCCATAAATCAAGTTTTACCAAAAAGTTGACTTTTGACTATAAAGTATTTTTTGACCATGGTAAAGGTTTCAACCAAGGTCAAGTTATGATGGAGGTCGTATGAGGATCCATATTTAAGTATAGGAAGGATATTAGCTAGACCAAAGGAGCTAAAGAATATTAATAGTTATTGAAGCCAATTTATGCAAATTTGGCTAGTTTTGCAAATTGATCAGCCATGACGATGAACAAAGAGATAATGTATGACTTTTGGGTGTCTATATTTTACCTCTTTTTATATTGTGTTCTACGAAAACATGATTCAATACAATAACTAATGATATAGATTGATGGATTATTTGGAAGGAAAATAATTTGTGATTGATGACTTGTGGATCATTGCAAAAGATACGCATTGATAGAAAATATGATTTGTGATTAAGTACGATATCTTGTAGCATTGTAATGATTGATTTTGAGGGAAGCATAGGATTACCTTATTCTATGATCAATGTGAGATGCTCTGATGGAAATTCGGATACAAGAGGTCAAAACATAATATCTCCCATTACATAAAAACTGCGATAAATAAAAATAATATATAAAACCCTCCATTTACATAAAAACTGCAATAAATGAAAATTTCCCCCTTTTACAATGCAATACCAAAGGAATATATATCCCCAAAGAAACCTTAAAAATTGAAGCCCTAAAAGAAACCCTAAAATAAAACCCTAAAGCTTAAAACCCTAAAAATTAAAAAAATTACTATTTTCGGCAAATTGATTTTTCCACTAAAAAACTACTTTTTTAAGTAATTACTATTTGTGGCAAATTATGTTTTCATAAAAATTTACTTTTTTTAGTAATTACCATTTTCGGAAAATTATAATTTGCGTCAAATAATTCTATTTTTAGTAATAAAAATTTACATTAAAACTTCTTTTAAAAAACCCTCTAAAGATAGGCTCCTACATCATTCTCCTTTGGTTGAAAATAACTCTACTCCTGCGAGTTCCTTCAATCAAACTCATAATCACTCTCCATAGAATGTCACACATATATAAGTACTCCTCAAAGTACCAATATCCTTATGAGGTTTTATTTCTCAAACCTCCTGCAAGCACTACACATAGTGCCAATTTATTCCTTCGAGGTTTTAAGATATAAAACCTCTTGTAAGCACTACACAAAGTGCCAATTCTTCCCTTTGAGATTTTTAATGGAAAAAAAAAAACCTCTTGCAAGCACTACATAGAGTGCCAATTTATTTTTTTAAGGTTTTACAAACCTTTTGCAAGCACTACACAAAGTGCCAATTCCTCCTTCTGAGGTTTTATATAAAAAAACCTCCTGCAAGCACTTACATAGAGTGCCAATTTTTTTCTCTAAGGTTTTACAAACCTTCTACAAGCACTACACAAAGTGCCAATCTCTTTCTCTGAGGATTTTACATTAAAAAAAACCTCCTACAAGCACTTACACAGAGTGCCAATTTATGTCTCCAAGGTTTTACAAACCTTCTGCAAGCACTGCATAGAGTGCCATTTTTTATTTTTTTTGGAGCATCTTTGCTCTCCTCTCATTTTCACTTTTCTTCTCTTCTCTTTTCTCCTCTCAAAAAGATCCAACTTGTCTGATACCAAATGATGTAAATCCGGCTACAAGAGGTCAAAACATAATACCTCCCATTACATAAAAATTGCGATAAATGAAAATAATATATAAAACCCTCCATTTACATAAAAATTGCAATAAATGAAAATAATCATAAAAACCCTCCATTCACATAAGAACTACAATAAATGGAAATAAACCAATAAATAATTTCTTTTTTCATTCTTGGATTCACTTCCCACTTTTACAATGCAATACCAAGGGAATATATATCCCCAAAGAAACCCTAAAATAAAACCCTAAAATTTGAAGCCCTAAAAGAAACCCTAAAATAAAACCCTAAAAATAAAAAAATTACTATTTTCGGTGAATTTATTTTTCCACCAAAAAAATATTATTTTAAGTATTACTATTTTCAGCAAATTATTTTTTTATTAAAATTTGTCTTTTTTAATAATTACCATTTTCGATGTCGCGATATCGCGACATGTTGCTTCGTCGCGGCCAAAGGAGAAAAATGTCACGATATCGCGACATATGGCTTCGTTGCGGCCGAAATAGAAAAAGTGTCGCGATTTCGCGACATGTTGCATTATCACGGCCAAGAGAGAAAAAGTGTCGCGATATCACGACATGTTCCTTCGTTGCGGTCGAAAGAGAAATAGTGTCGCGATTTCGCGACATGTTGCTTCGTCGTCGCGATATCGCGACATGTTGCAACATCGCATCCAAGAGAGAAAAAGTGTCGTGATATCGCGACATGTTGCTTCGTCATGGCCAAAGGAGGAAAAGGTGTCGTGATTTTGCGACATGTTGCAACGCCGCTGCCCAAGGAGAAAAAGTGTTGCGATATTGCAACATGTTGCTTCGTCATGGCCAAAGGAGGAAAAAGTGTCACGATATCGCAACATGTTGCAATGTCATTGACAGAAGGGGAAAAAGTATCGTGATATCGTGACATGTTTTTTTGCTGCCAAAGGAGAAAAGTGTCGCGATATCATGACATGTTGCTTTTTCGCGGCCAAAGGAGAAATGTGTCGTGATATCATGACATGTTGCATTTTCGTGGCCAAAGGAGAAAAGTGTCGCGATATCACGACATGTTGCATTTTCGCGGCCAAAGGAGAAGAGAGTAAGAGTGTCGCGATATCGCGACAAGTTGTATCAATAGACCAATCCGATCCCCCTGTTAGCTAGTTAATGGTTCAAGAGATTTGGCTCCATTGTAAATATTCTTTTACTATTGTAAGCATGTGTTCTCTCTGATTTCGGCTGGGAAAATTCTCTTCCCAAATTGTAATTGATCTTTGTTTTAATACAAATTTTTTTCAAAATTAAAAAAAAAATAATAATTACCATTTTTGGCAAATTATAATTTGCGTCAAATAATTCCATTTTGAGTAATAAAAATTTAATTTAAAACTTCTTTTAAAAAACCCTCTAAAGATAGGCTCCTGCATCATGCTCTAATTATGGAAGGAACAAATGCATTTGCAAATTTTTTCTTCTAATTGATTGATGAGTTATTTTTTATAATATTTGACAAACCATTAGAGGCGTGAGGTAGATATTAGTCTAGTGATTCAATAAAAAGTGATCTTACGACTGCCACAATGAAGAATATAATCCATGAGCTATCTACAGTCCTAGGTGTTTGAGATTTATCAAATATTTTTTTGTTTTGAATTGGAATTTTGATTGAGAAGATAAATTTTTCTTTTGTTTATCCCATCAAATGAGGACTTGAGATAATCTTTAGCAAAAAAATTCTTAGGCAAATTTAATATCCGTAATTAGGTGATTGGTTGTTTGATCACGTGTAATGTAGATTTTTATTTGGTGAATGAATACCCCCTCAAGCGATGGATTGGTAATGAAAGAGATGAAAATTGGTGATAATTCGATTAAAAATGATGAAAATGAGGGTGGGAATGATGAAAATTACCAATGAGAGATATACAAGGCCATAGCCATGCATATTGTGAGAATTTGAGTGTAAAATGGTAGGTTCACACATGGGTATGTGGACCAAAATGTTTGAACATGGGTTTATGAACAAAAAATTTTGCACATGCCTGTGCAAACCTACTAAAAATGGTGTATTTAAGCATGAAATTGCCATGGTAGGATCATTTTGCATGATATGGAATGAATAGAGAGTGGTGAGGAGGATTTTCAATGTGAAGTGCTATCAGATTATGGAATGGAAGGCGAGCCATGGTGAGTGGGCAAGAAAGCACGAGTGTAGATAAGAGCATACGATCGATAAGTGGACTTTTTCTTGCGGTGATGTTTATAAAAAACAAGGTTTAAAAATGAATCCTAGTGAACAAATTTGTAGTGAAGTGAAACCATAAAAGTAGAGTTGCATGGTTAAAAATGAAATATATGCATGGAAATGTGTGCAACTGTGTGTGTTTGTTAAAAATTCATGTACAAAGTGATATTTTGGCCAAATGGGTATTCATTTTTGACTTTGAGTTATTGCCTCAAAACACATACATGCAAGAATATATTTTTTTAGCCATTTTTGTATGTTTGCTTGAGAAATGATTGCATGGGCTTGATTTTCGTGCAAATGGGTATCCATTCTTGTGATTGGTTGACCATGTTGAATTTTTCTCATTTTGTGTGATTTTGAATGTATGTGTATGTGAGCCCGTTTGTGTACCTTTTTGTTGAAACATTTTTATATAGTCGTGATTTTTTTTGGTAAAATAGGTATTCAAAAATATCGTGCCTCGAGGTTTGCACATGGGTGTGTGAACCAAAACTTTTGCACATGGGTGTGTGAAAGAAAAGTTTCACATGTGGACGTGGGAACATTTTTTTTTAAATATACTTAGATGTGGATGGATGGTACACTAATGAGAAATTTACATATTGAAATGGATGGATGTAGGTGAAAAAGGTACAACCATGACATCGGATTCGATTGCTAAGATAAAAGCTGCAAAATATGTGAGTGGTAGAGGATAGTAGTTGGCTAGGTGATGTTGGATTGTATGGATTGTGGGACATGCAGAGTGTGGATTCCAATAGGGAATATGTTTTGGCATTATGTGATAGGTGATATCTAGATAGGAATAACTTTCACTTCATGATAGGGGAAATGATGAGCATGCTATTACGATAGTTTTTTATCATCGTAAAAAACCGCTTTAATTCAACTCATGTTAAAGCTCTTTTTTGGTGTAGTGAATAGAGGCCTCATCAATAGTGAATCCCTATTAGTTATCACCAAAAATGCTTTGTTGTCCTTATTTTCAATAGGACATGACTTAGTTACACCAAAAATATTGAGACTTCATTTGTATGATTTGGGTGGTTAACCTTACCTCATGGCATAGGGAGATTAGAGCTTGCTAGTAACCTTCAATGCATACTCCTCATTATGGGCATCTTCATTATCTTCCTTGCATCAACTACTGAATAGGTAGAAATAAATTCTAGACCCCTCATATTGCTTGGTCTTGGATAGCAACTTCTATTGAGACTCTCTCTTCTCACAAGATTTACCCAATGTAGTGAGAATTCACTACAAAGTATAAACTTAAAGGGTTATTTTGTTGACCTTTATGTACAAGTTTTAAGAATCCTTTTATAATTGATGGCATTTAAATAGAAGCTTAAAATATATTTTTTATGTGGATTCACTCCTAAGTAGTGGCCTCTTAACCTAACTAACAGACAAGTGATTATGTAGATTTAAATTATTAACCTTTAGGCATGGTGCTAAAGGGTATTTTTTTTGTAGATATTTCTAGATGGAAAAATTATTTATAGTTGCAATTCGCCAATAAGAAGTGATATTTAAGCCAAATTAATGAACAAGTGCTTAGGAAATATTAGAATATTAACATTTAGACAAGGGCCTAAAGGGTATTTTTTTAGATACCTGAATGACCTATTTAAAGACACATACGTAATTGTTGGTTGGAAATCTAGCACAAAGCCAATGGTGTGGGGCGGACCTACACCAACGTTGAATGACCATCATTCCAGGGCAGGGCAGTTGATCTCCAAAGAAGGTCGATTTATTTACAATGGTTCTAGCTACCTACACCATGAAATAGAAAGGGAGAAAAGGAGAAAAGAGAAATAAATATGGTCATAGACAAAACTTATAAGGATGGGTATAACCACATCAAGACACATGCAAGAATTACATCGTGGGTGTAAACACAAACCTAACACCTAACAGATCAACTAACAATACCTTCAATAAACACTTCAAAGTACAGGATAGATATTGAATTCTAGAATCGATGAGTGGGTGCATGAAATATAGAATACAGAATTAGAGCACTCCCATTTGATTAACTTTAGCAAAAATAAATCCCCTACCCAAACTACGAATGTAAAATCTAGACCTAATAAGTGAATCCCATGAAATTCAAATTATAGAATTAGATGAAACCACTTAAATGACCAAAGTAGAAATAAATATTCATACATTCAATGAAAAAATATGAAGGTAAAATTAGAGACCAAATAGTGATAATCTTATATTTACAAAGTGATGAAAACCTTACATATGAATTGTAATGGCTAAAGATCTGCCCTTGGCAATGACCAACATTCCACTATTTATAAGTAAAATATAATAAATTCAAATTACAAGTATTAATAATGAAAGGTAGGAAGACCACTAAATTAGATAGGTGTTGAACTAGTACACTGCTCCTTAGAATGGTAGTCATCTTCTAGAATAAGGTAGATTTTGAAGGTTTGATCTGAGCCTTTGATATGTCTACCATATCTACCCAGATCATGAATCCTTATCTACCTTATCCCTTAACTCGATCTATGGTCCTCTAGTTATGTGGTGAATAACTAAAATTAATTACTTTAGAGCTAGTACACTTCACATCAGTCACTTCTACAAATGTACAATGTAAACTGGACTACTAAGGCATTAAATTTCCTTTATTTAAATTTTTAAATGATGGTTGGAACTCACATATCAGACGATCACATGATTTTCCTTGTTATCTACCCATGGTGACAAGAGTGAGGATGTGTACTCAAATATCTACCCAAGTCATACTCTGAAGTTCCACCCAATATCAAGCAGGAGTCTCTTTATTTCATGTGGACGGGGCTCTTATAATACCTTCATCCATACTGGTCAATTAACATGTTTTCCCAACAAGGGGGTGGATCTTTATATTATCACCACCCAATGTTTATGGGCTTAAACATCCACTCGCTTGCATTTTATGATCCACCTCTCTTATAATTATTCCATCTACATGCTACTTGTATCCATCCATCACTTTTGTTGTTGATTCTATCTTCTACCTGACCATCAATGTTCCAAAGCTTGGCAAACTCTTTTAAGAACATCATCCTTAAAAAATGGGGGTGGGTGAAGCAATGCAAAATTACACCCACACTCTTGGCGACTCACAAGGACTTTTTCCTTGTAGGAAAGGAGGACCCAAAAAGCTACAACTTGAAACACACAAAACAAAAAAGAGGAAAGGGGATAGTGAGGGCACAAAAAAAGTTCCCAAGAAAGACTTCAAGACAAAGGATGAAGAAGACCAACTATGAAAGGAAAATGAGGTAAGAGAAAGCAAAAGGGAAGAAAATAAGGGAGACCATAGGTGGAAACAACAAGTAAAACTAGGAAATAAGAACAAGAGGGAAAGAGAGGAGGAAGGAAAACACAAGAAAAATAAGGAGTAAGATGACTACCACTAACCTCATCAATTAGTAGCAGTAAAAAATTGAGGAAAGAGAAGGAAGGGAAGAATAAAATAAAAATAAAAGAAACAAAAGGGATGACGATCCACAAGACACACCCATAGACCACACTCCCATAAACATGCCCCATTAAGGACCATGGTGGATTCAATAATAGACATAATACCAATGGCATTTTCTAGTTATAATGCAATACCTCTTTTTAACGTAATCATATAAAAAACTCGTTAGTTCATCTCCACTATTCTAGGGAATTCTTAGTTGCAATTCCATTCTTGGATTTATATTTATCAACTCTTGTTGCTCTTACCCCTTGGGGTTATATTTATAGATAAAATTTCCAAAAATTCAAGGAGTGGGTACTACTTTCAAAAATGCAATGGATATCTTTTCTGAGGTTGCATGAAGAGATGCCTAAATCACAAGTCTTTGATCTATTGGGTACAATATCACAACAACAAATGAAGGGAAAAAATAGAGAACAAGGGTATACTTCAATGAATTAATTCCTGATAGTCCATCATGAATTACCATAGGACAAGATGATGCCATTTGGTCATGTGCCTTACGCACTTTTATTTAGCTATCGACTTATGTACACAAAAATGTAGATCAAGTGGTATGCCACAACCACTAATTTACCCTAGATATTATCCAATGAATTTGCAATTACCATACCATATTGTACTGAACTTGAGGTACCTTTTGTAGTCCATATGATATTGCCAGTCATTCCTCCAAGTTGCAATATATTCAAAACTTGATAGATCATCATGCATACCAATACTTATGCAATCGATGATTAATGTGGCAATGGATTTTTCCATGTGAGATCCTTCCTTGGGTACTCATTCATCTAGAAATAGGCTTCAATATCACTAGTTCTTAGGATCCACCTACTATGAAGTCCCTACTTCACACGAATTCGACATCTTTGTGCATTTATTCCATTAGGAAGCATTAATTGAACATGTTGTTGATGGGACCTTCTTGGGACCCATATGTTTATCAACTAAGCCATCATGAAGATGTCTTGTTCCTTGCTCTTTATGTTCCTAGATACAAAAAGGGTGTAAAATTACTCCCTCTTTGTGAGTGGTATCCCTCCCTTGGTCCAGGTCCTCTATTTTATAGGAGAAGGTGTAAGCAATAAAATTGTTTATTAAAGGATTCATGCTTGCATCTCCTCTCCTTGGGCTCGAGAAAATATTCACCCCTTGTATTATGTAGAACTATAGCTTTCGATCTTGCACAGCTTGAGATGGTGTCCATGGTAGATATTGTACAGTTGGAAATAGAGCAACAGTGGTTGAGAAAGGGGATGGGAGGGTGGAATTTCTTGAAGATGTATTTCCTACTAGTAGAAAGAGTATCTCAACCAATACAACCTCCTAAAATATTTTAGGGAATCTCCTTTCCCTATATTAACATAAGAGAAGACTAATATCTGAGCTAAGAGCTCAAATGTAGTACAAGTGATCTTGGGTGAGGGATGATTGGTATTCACAGAGGATCCTTTTCTATCCCCTTTAAAATCAAATGTTGAAATCTATGATAGACTCAAAAGGGGCCGTCTTGATGAATGAGATGTGCATAAAGAGTTGGAAAGGATCCATGGATCCATCAAATGTATCAATAATAACTCTCACCAAATGTACCCATGAGAATATGGTTTTCCACCCAAGGGATAGGTACCACGATAGTGCCATCTCTTCTATAGACAAGATCAGTATCCTGATCATAACATATTCATGGGTAATCCTATGGAGGGTTTCTAGGATGAAAACATCTTCAAGGTCCTCTTAAGTAAATTCCATGGTACCATTATATTTTGTTGAGGATCTCAAGGTACCTTTGTAATTCTCATGCCAACATTGGATATTTAGTGGACTAAGGTCATTCCACTAGGGATAACACAAATGAGCCATTTTGAAAATGGTAAATTAGAAGTCCCAATTCATTTGTCATTTTCAAATTCACTAGATGAACATACTATCATCGCTAGTGATATCAAGGTTTTTCATCAAACCTTGAGTGCTCTGAGAATTTTGTATCTTTCAGCACGGGCAGGCAATTGATCTCATGATCTGGAAATATCACATAGTCAAAGTCGCCAGGTGATTTTGAAAGGATATGGGAAAATGAGAGTATCACAAAACTCTGGATTTCTAAAACATGGAAACTTAATGATTTCTCCAACATATTCACCAAAAACTGTTGGTTATAAATCTGGCACCGAGCTGATGATGGGGGTGGACCTATGCCAACATCAAACAGTCATTGCACCAAGGTAGGGTGATCGATCTAGAGAAGGTTTGTTCCTTTACAATGGTTCTAGATACCTACACTATGAAAGGGAAAGGGAAATAAGGGAAAAAGAGAAAGAAATATGGCCATAGCCAAAACTCACATGGATGGGTATAACAACATCAAGTCACATGTAGGCGTTACACCATGGGTGTAAACACAAACCTACTACCTAACAAATTAGCCAATGATACCTTCAATAAATGCTTTGAAGTGGAGGGTGAAGAGTGAATTCCATAATCTATGATTGGGTGCATGAAATACATAATGTAGAATTAGAGTGCTCTCATCTGACCAACTTTAGCAAAAATGAATCCCCTACCAAAACTATGAATGCAAATTCCAGAGCCACTAAGTGAATCCCACAAAATCTAGATTGCAGAATTAGATGAAACCACTTAAATGACCAAAGAAGAAATAAACATTCATACATTCAATGAAAATATATGAAGCTAAAATTGTAGACCAAACAATTATAAGCTTATATTTACAAAGTGGTGAAAATATTACATATGAATTGTAATGCCTAAAGATCAATCCTTGGGGATGACCAACATTCCAATATTTATAGGTAAAATACAATCATTTCAAATTACAAGCATTAATGGTGAGAGGAAATACTGCACTAAAGTAGATAGGTGCTCAACTGGTACATTGCTCCTCAGTATGGTGGCCATATTGTATAAGGGGATAAATGTTAATGGTTTTATATGATCATTTGATACATCTACCATATCTACCTAGATCATTAATACTTATATACCTTATCCCTATGGATGGGAATTTTTGTACCTCCTCAACCACTCTATGAGAAGTTCACCAAATTTTGAAAAATTAGTGGATGTGTGAAATATATCATGTGGTGACAACAACAATTGCAGATAGACCAAAATTATGGGTAAATGATAAATTAAAGCAAGGTGGGTGATAGAGTGGGTGGACAATCTACCCTTGGCCTTCGGTAGAAATTTCTAGAAAACTCACCCAACTTGTTCGGTGGGCATTTCGAGTAGCTAGCAATGGTAAAATAATTGTGTGACCCCACACTTAGGAATGGTAAAGACCCTCATCCTTATTGGGCAAGAAATACGACTGCAAATTGGGTGGAACCTCGAAGAAACACCCACCCTATCTCCCTAGTACCTCTACGGGTGGAAAGAAGAACAAAAGAAGTACCCACCCAACACCAAGAAGTTCTTGCCATAGACTAATATTTGAGTGGACAATCTACCCACTTCTATAGTAGTCCAAGTACCTAACACCGTATGTGGGAATGATGGATTTTCGATGTGATGCTCTCAAGGAGCTCCATTGTCTATAATTTACTGCCTCAATGATAGTATTGTCAGTCGAGAAAGAGGATGAGGTATCTAGGAATTGATGGACTAGGAAAATATGTTAGAATATCTAAGGGCCTAGATTGAGCTAGGTGCATCTACATACTTCTAGAATATCAATACTATCCTGAGTAATAGTGTACCAGTGCAGCACTCGTCAACTACAATGATTGTCTTCCCATATACCACCATTAATTTTCAATTTTGAAATTGATGTAAATATACCTATAAATAATGGGATGTTGGTCATTCCCAAGGGTGGAATTTTAGCCATTATAATTCATATGTAAGGTTTACATCTATGTAAATACAAATTCTACACTCTTTGATCTCTGACTTTGTCTCCCTGTTCTTTATTAATTGTATGAATGCCTATTTTTGTCTGGTTGTTTAAGTTATCCCATGATATTCTGCTATCTAGATTTTATGGGGTTTACTTGAGTGACTTAGGAGTGCACATTCATAAATATGGGTTGAGGGTTTATTTATGCTAAAGCTAGTTGGACAGGGGTACTCTAATTCTGAATCTTGGATCTCATGCACCTATTTTTTGATCCTGGAATTCATCCCCTACTTAGTATTGAAAGGAGTCAGAACAAAGGTATTTTTTGGTGATTTTTTAGGTGTGGGGTCTATGTTTCATACATGGTATATTTTTTGCATAAGTCTTGATGCGGATATACCCATCCTTATGATTTTTGGCTATAGTTATTTTTTATTTCTTTCCTATTTTTTTCTTTTTCTATTTTGCAACGTAGATAGCTAGAACCATCCCATAAGGAAGCAGACTCCTCTAGAGATCATCCACACCATATTGATGCGATGATTTTTCTATGCTACATCATTGGTCTACCCTTGTCCTAGCACACGGTGTCAAATTGGTGATAACATTTTTTGGTGATTCCATTGGGGAACTCATTGAGTTCTTGTGTTTCTAGAAATTAGAGTTTTGTGACTATTTTATTTATCCAGATCTTCTCAAAGTCACCTGGTGACTCTGACTGCATAGCACATCCAAATAATGAGATAAGTTTCTCACTTGTACTAAAGATCAAAACATCTCAAAGGACTCAAGGTATGATGAACATATTTGACCTCACTAGCAAAGGCAACATGCTTATCTGGTGACTTTGATTCTGACTCTGACATCAAAACCAAGACCTGTAAAGACTAGTGCCTTGATAGCTCAGCCATGGTTCCCTTAGTGGAATGACCTTGATCTATTGAACCTATAATACTCACATGCTATTTCCAAGGGTACCCTAAAAGCCCTAACTAAATATAATGGTACCTTGGGAATAGCTCGAGATCATATTAAGGATGTTGTTGCACTAGTGCCCATGCATGGCATTACTCATAAAGATGTTATGATTAGGCTTTTGGTCATGTCACTAGAAGGAAGGGTGCTATAATGGTATTGAACCCTTGATCATAAGACCATTTACTCATGGATAAACTTGGTGGGAGCTCTCATTGACATGGATCCATTCCAACTCTTTTATGGATCTCTCATTCATCAATAAGGTACCTCTCAAGTATCTTATTGAATTCAACATTTGATTTGAGAGGAGCTAGAATATAATTCCTCTTGAGTACCAACTGTCACCTGCCCAGGCTTACCTATACTATGTCCAAGATCTAATATCAAATATAGGCCTCCTCCTACTACAATCTGGGGAAAGAAGATTCCCTCAAGTCTTTCAAGAGACTATATGGATAGAGTGACTCCTGCTTCAAGCAAGAATGACATATTTAGAGGACTTTTACCTTTGATACCTATTTCCATCCATCGCTACTCCACTCCCAAATACACAATACCCACCATGGATGCCATCTCAAGCTGTGTAGGAGTTACGACTATATTCTGGTAGAGCACGAGGTGTGGATGTCATCTCAAGATCGGGTGGAAGAAGTGCAAACCTCAGTACTGAAGGAAAAAACTCTTTTGGTTGCACCTTTCTCCAAGAAGTAGAGGATATAGACCTGGGTGGGAATACCAAGCATAAGGAGGGAGCTTTTTTTAACACTTTTTATATCCAAGGGCATGATGAGAAAGAAAAAAGTCATATCTATGATGGCTTTGCTAATTATCATCCAGTTCTTAAGGAATTCACATCATCAGAAGGCTCTATTAACAAATATTGTAGAATAATATATGCAAGGATGACAAAGGTGTACGAAGCTAGTATTTCACAGTGAGTGGATCCCAAAGAATAGCAACATTGGAGCCTATTTCAAGACAAACTAGTACAAGAAGACTCCCACGTAGAAAATATTATTGCCATACTAATCTTAAATTGCATAGGTACTGGTATGTATGATGTTATACAAATTTGTGAATCTTTCATGACTTGGAAAGGTTTGCAATGTCATCCAAACTACAAAGAGAGCCTCAAGTTCATTATAATTTGGTTCGGTCATTACAAATTCACTAGATGAGCTCTAGAGTGAATCAATGGTTACAACATCTCGATCACTGTAATTTTGTGTACATAAACTGACAAGTAAATAAAAGTGCACCAATATGGTGTAACCTAGAAAAAAGGAAAAATTTTAGTTAAGGTTCTTCAGTTTCGAAGCACTTTTTCTATCTTGTAGTTCTTTATTTCTTGTTTGTCATTTCTCTTTTTTTTTTTAATTTTTGTAACTCTATAGCCCAATGGATAAGGATAAGATAATACAAAAAGGTTGATAGGTGTGTGATTACATCAATAAAATGCTATTAAGACTCAAGTAAGTGGTAAGATACACTGGCGTGCCATTGATGGCATGAGGCATTCATATCTTGTCAAATCTTTCGAAAAAGGTGCTTATTCCACTATACCTTCCCCTATATATATGCATTCCAAATAGAAATCCAAAGAAAATATGAATGCAACTAATAAATTTCATGGCATACCTATGGTTTAAGCACATCCTATTAAAACTTGCTTTGTGGAAATCCAATTCAAGAATAGGTAGATTGCCAAAAGTTATTTACCTTGAAATTCACAGTTTTTGGAAACCTATCTATTATTGAGTAAGTTTTGTGTAAATCTAAGACTAAGGTAATCTTAGATTAAAGTAGACAGAGGTAGAATTAACATAGAAGTAATAATAGGAAAAAATATTCATTAAATTAACCATCTAAAAACATTACATTAATTTAAACCTTATATAGGCTTAAAACAAGTGGAATAGTAGGGAAGGGAGGTTGGAGGAAGATCGGGAGGATTAGAGAGAATGTAGGAGTAGGAAGTGGAGTGGGAGGTGGCAGCGGGTGTGGGGAGAGGAAGGAAGTGGAGTGATAAGGTAAAATGTATGGTAGGAAAGGAGGAAGGACAATGGAGGGATAAGGAGAAAATAGAGGTGAGGGATAAATAAAATCATGTTGACCATCCGACAAGTTTAGCCGACAAAAGGTAAGTGAGTTCAAACTTTTCTTAGAAAAACTAGATTTTTCTAAGTCGTTTAAAGATAAATCCTATTCACACTTGCTACATTCTCCCCATTAAAGTTGAGAGGACTGACTATACAATCTCTTAGCTTTACAAATTGATCTTTTTCCAACACCTTGGTGAAGATGTCTGCGACGTTCTCCAAAGTGTGGCAATAGTGAAGCTCAACAATATCATTTTCCACCATATCTCTGATGAAGTGGTACTTCATATCAAAATGCTTTGATATACTATGGTGTACAGGATTGTATGCCAACTGAATGGCACTGATGTTGTCACAAAATATTCGAGTTGGACCACTTTGCTGCTCTCCAATCTCATCTAATACCTTTTGTAGCCATAGAGTTTGAGTACTAGCATGAGTAACCGCTATATACTCAGATTCTATTGAAGATAGTTCTACTACTGTCTGCTTCTTAGAACTCCAAGTTATTAGGCCCGAACCAAGACTAAAATAGTTACCCGATGTGGATTTTCTATCATCAACATTGTTGCCCCAATCACTATCACTAAAGCCTTCAAGCTTGATAGTATCACTTTTGTAGTACTGGATTCCAAAATCCAATGTACCCTTCACATATCTCAAAATCCTTTTAGCTACCTGCAAATGCAACTCATATGGATTAGACATAAATCTAGAAACAAGAGATACAACATACTGAATTTTTGGTCTGGTGTTGGCGAGAAACATCAAACTCCCAAAAATTCTTCTGAAAGTGGTCACATCAACTTTCGGTGCTCCATCATCCTTGCTTAATTGGATCCCATGTCCAATTGGAGTTGCAACTGATTTGCATTTCTCCATAGAAAACTTCTTAATCATATCTTGAGCATTCTTAAGTTGACAAATGAAGATCCCTGAATCTTTCTGATGGACTTCCATTCCAAGAAAGTATTTCATTAAGCCAAGATCCTTCATCTCAAATTCCTGCATCATGGAGTGCTTGAACTCCATATTAACTTTTTCATTACTACCCATAAAAATGAGATCATCTACATACAAACAAACTATGAGGATGTCATTTCCTTGATTCATGTAGTAGAGCATGGGTTCATTTTTTCTTCTGATAAACCCATAATCTTTAAAGCACCCATCAATGCATGAGTACCAAGCTCTCAGTGCCTGCTTGAGGCCATAAAGAGCCTTCTTCAGTTTGTAAACAAGATGTTCCTTGTATTTCTCTTCAAAACCCTATGGTTTCTCAACATACACTTCTTCTATCAAGTAACCATTTAGAAATGCACTCTTTACATCCATGTGTTGGACTTTCCATCCCTTATGTGTAGCTAAGGCAAGAATTGTTCTGATTGTATCCTGTCTGGCTATAGAAGCAAAAGTATCTTCATAATCAATTCCATATTTTTGAGTGAATACCTTTGCAACTAATCTTGCCTTGTGCCTCTCGATGCTACCATCAGCATTCAACTTGGTCTTGTAGACCCACTTACATCCAACACATTTCTTTCCTTTAGGAATCTTCACTAGCTCCCAAGTGTCGTTTTTTATAGAAGTTATCTCCTCTTTCATGGAATCTTGCCAAATATTTTGAGTACAAGCCTTCTCATAACTATAAGGTTCAAGCTGTGAATTAGTTAACAAAGCATAGTTAACTAGATCTCCCCTAGGTTCCTGTTGGGAGACATCATCACCATACAAGTGCATATTTTCTAATATTTGTAGAACATAATTCATTTCACTAGCTTGACTCCTAGTGTATCTTTTTGAAAAAAATTTATCCAACATCTGATATGATGGATGATTCTGAAGAGTTATCTTACCTCTGGATGGAGAATCAATGTCCATTGGTGAGGAATTTACTGATCTCTGTGGAGAAGGACTTGGTGAAGAAGTTGAATCAAAAGATGAACTTGAGTTTGTGGGAGGAGACTGCATACCTTTCTGTGGTGTATGTTGTTGCACTTTCTTAGAAACTACATCATTGGATTCATCATCACTGAATATTTGGGGCTTACACCATTCTCACCCTTCATTAAAATCACATCCTGGGAAAGCACAAACTTTCTAGTCTTGGGATTGTAGAGTCTGTAAGCTTTTGTATTCTCACAATATCCTACAAAGATACATTCCTGACTCTTTGGATCTAGCTTATTTCTTAGCTCATCAGGAATGTGAGAATATGCCAATGATCCAAACACTCTGAAATACTTAACATTTTGCTTTTTACCATACCAAGCTTGGTAAGGTTTTTGCCCTTCCAAACTTGTAGTAGGACTTTTGTTCAAGATATGTACGCTGGTCCTGGCTGCATTTGCCCAATATGAATTAGTCAAATGCTTCGTCTAAATCATATACCTTGCCATCTCCACAATGGTGTGATTCTTCCTCTCTACGACACCATTCTGCTATGGAGTGTAGGCAGCTATGAACTACCTCTTAATGCCATGTTGCTTACAGAAATTCAAGAACTCATTAGAGGAGTATTCTCCTCCCCTATATAATCTAAGACATTTTACAAAATATCTACTCTCACTTTCAATTCTTGTTTTGAAATCGACAAAGCATTCAAATGCTTCATCCTTAAGTTTCAAAAAATATATCCAGCACATTCATGTAAAATCATCAATGAAGAGTAGGAAGTAAGAGTTGTTACCAAGACTCTTGGTCTGCATAAGACCACATATGTCTATATGCACTAGTTGGAGTGGATAGCTGGCCCGCCATGCTTGTCCATGAGGAAATTTTGATCTGGCATGCTTCCCAAGAGCACACCCTTCATAGACTTCCTTACTATCTTGAACTTTAGGAAGTCCAGTTACCATCGCTTGTGAAGTTAGCATTTTCAAACTAGCTGAATTCAAATGACCATATCTCAAGTGCCATAGGACACTTGGATTGGAAATAACAACATTTGCTAACTTATCTCCCCCTGGCTAGCCAAAATTTAAAGGAAAAAATCTATTCTTTGACATTGGCACTTGTGTAATGATTCTATTACTATTATTTTTATAAAAAATAGTACATTTACCCTCATCAAAAAGCAACTTGTAGTTATTTTCTAACATTTGACCAACACTTAAAATATTGTGTTGGAGATGGGGTGTGTAATAGATATCACTTACTTGTTTGATGCCTTCTTTAGTTGGAACTGCCATGGCTCCAATGCCTTCAACTGCCAATGATTTATCATATCCCAATTTGATGTTGGATTTGTATGAGGAGTTTAGAGTAGCAAAGAGCTCTTCTTTGCCACTCATATGGTTTGAACACCAAGTGTCCAAGATCCATGTATCATTCATGTTCTGATCTGCCTAACCATAAGAGATTTGTGGCCTCTTCCTCTTCTCCAAAATTTCCAAACTGACTGCTCTGGCTGCTACTAGTTCCTTGTGAAGTCTTTGTCCAACATTCATGAGCATAATGGCCAAGTTTGCCATAATTGTAGCAAGATTGTTTTGACTTATCTCCTCCTTTGCCTCTGCCTAATTGTTTTCCTCTATTTTTTTGTCCTCCTCTATTCTATTGTTCACCTCTGTTTGAGAATCCTCCTCTATTCTAATTTCCTCCTTTGTTAGGAGTTCCACCTCTCTGATTATTTCTGCCTCTACCTCTATACTTTCCTCTACCACGGCCTCTACCTCTACCTTCTTGAGAAGCAAAGGCTTTATCATCTCCTTCGTAACTTGTGGAAGGAGTTTATTGTAACCTCTCTTCCTGTGAGAGAAGTGAGCCAATGAGGGCTTCAAAAGATAGAGAAGTTAGGTCTTTGGATTCTTCTATAATTATTGCAACTAAATTCCACTTAGCAAGAAGTGTCCTTAACACTTTCTTCACTATAACTTCAGGCTTTACATCTTCTCCTAAAGTGACCATCTTATCTACTACGACTTTCACATGCACGCAGTAATCACCAACCTTTTCACTCTCTTGCATTTTAAGAGTCTCAAACTCTCATTTCAAGGTTTGTAGTTTAACTTGTTTGACTTGGTCACTTACCCTATAACTTTCTTTTAAAGCATTCCAAGCAGATTCAGCAGTTATAAAAGAAGCTATTCTAGGGAAAATACTTCTGTCAAGGGCAGCTTGGATATGATTAAGGGCAGAAGAATTATTCTTTTGAGCTTCATTTTTAGCCCTTTTATCAGCAACATTCAAAGCTGCCCAATCAGCAGCAGTAGGTTCAGCATTTCCCTCTTCAATCACATCCCAAAGACCTTTGCCTATCAAAAGAGTTTTCATTTTAATTGACCAATACTCGTAATCACCACCATTGAACTCAGGGATTGGTAGACTAGTATTGGATGCCATTTCAAAAAGTAAACTTTATTTCAACTTCTAACAAGTAGTACAAAGAAGTACAAAATAGATCATTGATTTAAATCAAATCTAGCTTTCTTAATATGCTCACTAATTTGGTGTTCTTCTCGAGTATCACCCAAAACTGGAAAGGTGAAATTTTTTACTTCGTCGTCACTAATTATAATGACTTCTTGTGCTATTGCTGGCTCATAACGTCTTTTGAGAACATTTTGTTCTTCAGTTGCAGGCTTCACCTCCACTGGTTCTTCTTCATATTCTTCTTCTTCTTCTACTTCTCCTTCTACTTCTTCTAGTTCTGAATTAGGATAACGTGGTGTATAGCTCTCACTTGTTTCTACTTCAGGCACTACAGGTGTATAACTGTCACTTGATTGTCCTTTAGGGACTATGTCAACCGTCTTAGATTCAATAATCCTTTGCCCAAAGATATTATCTTCAAAATATGCCTCGTATCCAGAGTCTGGTTTCCTCATATGAGCAATCACTTGGTTTTCTAATTGGAAAAATATTGTATGAAGTCCATACCATTGGAAATTCTCGTCAAAGAAATTAGGTGTCTCTCTTCTCAACAGTGAGAGTAATGCATTATAGCATCCGACTGACCGGATCATCTACCCAGAATCACACCGTATGAACTGGGTTACAACTTAATATGATGCCAAAAAAAAACTTTCTAAAACCTTTTCACTCTTTTATTTTTATAAAAAAAATCAAAATTTGTTTTTTAATAAAGGCCTTTTTAAAAAAATTTAACAATTTCTTATATATTTTTTAATTATTATTTTGAAATAAATGTATATTCAAAAAACATAATCAAAAAACTATATATATAGAAATTATGAAATTAATTTTAAAACCTTTAAAAAAAAACTAAATAAGAAATTTTTTATAAAAAATAAACCTTTTTGTTTTGTAATCCCCAATGAGATTCGAACCGTTGACCTCAGTCGTCTACCCGGCAGTCTTAGCCACTGCACCACGCAGTTGCTGTGGTAGAACTACATCAAAGAACAAACTTGAATCCTTGATTATCGGCGAAGTAACCAAAAACAAATAAAAAACTTTGTATTTTTGACCCCAGAAGGATTCAACCCCGGGTCTCTTCTCTGCAAGCAAGAGTTTTGACTGCTAGACCAACCTAGCCAGACGGGAGGAATAAGAAAATAGTCTATATTTCAACTGGGCAGCTACATCATTTTTTTTTTTAAGTTTAGTCCCACATGCAGTGGGAGGTGGGTGTTTCCAGGATTTATCAAAGCCTACGAACACACATTAGTTCGATTGCCTTTGGGAAATTGATCTATCAATCCTTTTGCCCTTTTCTTGACCAGTTAATCTTCGCCACATGGCACACTCGATGCACCTCTACCACGTCAGCTCCCGGCTCATCCATATCAGCACGCTGCTCGCTATGCCACGTCAGCTCTCTACTCGTCCACATCAGCACCCTGCTCGCCTATGCCATTTCAGCACTTACGTTAGCCTCGATCCACATGCTATCTAGTCAAAATTCTACCAACTTCATTCCACATCAGTTCCTGCCATGTCAGCTACCACCTACCTCTATTGCTAGTTTGACATCACCACGTTAGCCTACTATCTGCATCCAATCAGATCCTTAGGATCCGTGCACTCCTTGAGATCCGTGATGTGCGCTCCTTGAGATCCATGCTATGTGCTCCTCAAGATCCATGCACTAGTTGCTCCTCGAGATTCATGCACCAGTCACTGACCAGTCTGTTGCGCTCGACTTTTGTGCCTTACTTTGACCCTCGAGATCCATGCCCCCTCAGCTTTGATACCAGTGTAAATCTAAGACTAAGGTAAGCTTAGATTAAAGTAGGCCGAGGTAGAATTAACACAGAAGTAATCATAGGCAAAAATATTCATTAAATTAACCAGCTAAAACATTACATTAATTTAAACCTTATATAGGCTTAAAACAAGCGAAATAGTAGGGAAGGGATGTTGGAGGAAGATCGGGAGGATTAGAGAGAACGAAGGAGTAGGAAGTGGAGTGGGAGGTGGCAATGGGCATGGGGAGAGGAAGGAAGTGGAGTGATAAGGGAAAATGGATGGCAAGAAAGGAGGAAGGACAATGGAGGGATAAGGAGAAAATAGAGGTGAGGGATAAATAAAATCATGTCGACCATCCGACAAGTTTAGCCAACAAAAGGTAAGTGAGTTCACACTTTGCTTAGAAAAACTAGATTTTTCTAAGCCGTTTAAAGATAAATCTTGTTCACACTTGCTACACTTTGGGCTACAACAGAGTATATTTATGTGTAGACAATGCTTGGGGATATCCCACAAATCAAGAGCTTTAGTCTGCTACTTCATGGAAATGTCCCATAGATCTAGTAGTTTTTTTTTTCCTTCTTTAGGAGTTGTTCTCAACATTGTGTCCCCTCTTATTATCTCCTTTTGTCGTGTTTTATCTATTTGGTTTTGGTTGTTATGATGGTTCCTTATTTCTACAATAATATTGCATCCACTCCTTCCTCTTATTCTCTCCTTATTATGGTTTCACTTTCTCATATTTGGTGCTTCTCTACTATTTCACTTGGTCACCCCTATGTGTTCTTTCTTTTTCCTCTTTATGCTATGATTCGTCTTGTCGCCCTCCTAGTTTTCCTCTCCATGATCCATTTTGTTTATGCCTCCTCTATTCTTCCTTTCTCCTTTTCCCTATTTTTAAGATCTTTACTAGTCAAAAAATTGTTGGGTTTTTTTTTTTTTATAGAGTAAAAACCCCTTGTAAGTCACCAAGATTGTAGGTGAGAATTTTTGTGCCTCACATACTTTTCGAGGAGTTCACCAAATGATGTAGGAGAATCAAGTGGTGTAAGGGTGATCTTGCATAACCTAAATTTTTAATTTTTTTTATTTTGTTCTAAAGTTTATTTATTTGTTTAGAGGATAGATAAATAGACCCAACACTAAAAGAATCATCCTAATATCCTGAGCGGTTTTGGAGATACGTAAATTTTAAGGTCTTCTACCCAGTCAAAACTAGTAAAAAACCTGCTAGTAAAACTTGGAGGTCAATTTTTAAGGCCTTAGAGGCCTTTTTAAGGGAAAAAATATGGTAGTAATTTCTTAAGCACATTATTGGTGTACAAACCCCTTTGAAAGATCTTAAAAATATGCACTAATAGTCATTTCGAGCAACGAGCGATGAGTTATGACCTCGGGAAGTTTGCCCCTAAAATTCAAATTTCAAATAGATTGTTCTAGGTGGGAAAAGGGGAAACATGGTATTTGGGGGGAATTTTGAATTTGTATGGTATTGGTCTCTATAAGCTCCATTATCCTCAACAAATAATACCAGTACAATTTTTGCATTTTCTTTGTTTCTATGGATTGTATGTGTTTTGGTTAATGCAACTCTGCTTCAAGTGGTATCAGAGAAGGAGTTCCCGAGTGTGTAAATATATTGAATAACACAAGCTTATACTGAGAGGGGGGGGTGAATAGTATAAGATTTAACCAATTAATAATTTTAACTTTAGATAGCAGTGGCATCAACACAACATTAATCAAGACAGAAAGCATCACACATTGAAGACCCATTTTTAACGTGGTTCACCCAAAATGGTTGGGCTACATCCACAAAAACTTTTCTCTAAAATTTATCTCAAATTTCTTTGGGAATCCTTCCCAAATACAATGTTTATGACCTCATCCCAAAGGAGATACATTCCCCCAATCAGAATTTATGAGCCTCTGCTCAAAGGAGATACCTTCCCCTCTGCTCTAGAAATGATCCCTCAGAAGATCAACTGCCTCTACCTCTTGCTAGCATGTGGAACTCCTTTCCACCGAAGACCTCTTGTCTTCAATGCTTAACCTAAGAGACCTTTGCCTTCTATGATCATGTCCACGGCGAGCTCGACAACTCTGTACCAAACACGATCGATCGGTCTAGTACAAGTCTTCCTCTGTCTAACAGATCTTTCCAACACTTGAACAAATCAATCCTCTACACACAAGCCTTCTCAAAGACTTGCCAAATCTATCCTCAGGTTCTTCTCAAAGAAAAAGTGCACCTCTTTCCCCATACAGCAACACTTCATGTTCATCTTTGCCCTTTGTGCTCTCTATGCCCTCTGCTCTCTTTACGCAATCACAGCCGCACTTGGTCGAACTTCAACCTTTGCACTCTCTATGCAATCACAATGGCACTTAGAACAATTCACCATGACTCTTCACTCACTCTGCACACTTCGATCGAATTTTGCACTCTGCTCTCGACGATCGAACTTCTCACTCTATGCTCTATCTGTGAACGTCACAACAAACGATACACCCAACTCTTCAAAATAGCCTGCCTTTTATAATAACACTTTCAAGATCAAAACCTTAATCTTAGTTGGCTATAACCCTAATATTTAGTCGACTACACAACCCTAAACTTTGCTTGTTGCAAACCCTAATCTTCGTCGACTCACATTTAACTTTGTCGGCTTCAACTGCCTCTGTAATTATTCTGTAGTTTTTTCCATGAAACTAAAACATGTCGCGATATTGTGACACCTTTGCAACCATACACTTTCTTTTGGCTTTTGTCGTGATATCGCGACACTTCAGCCTTTGTCGACTTCAACTAAGCTCTTATCGTGATATCACGACACTTCTATCTTTGTCAGCATCAACTTTGCTTTTGTCACGATATCGTGACACTTCTCTCTTCGTCGACCTCCTTTCTGCTTTTGTCGTGAAATCACGACACTTTTGCCATTACAGACTTCGTCTTCACTTCTTTTGTGATATCGTGACACTTCTGTCTTCATAACCTTCCTCTCTAATTTTGTCATGAAATCATGACACTTCTCCTATAGAAGACCTACTTTCAGTTTTTGTCGTGAAATCGTGACACTTCTACTTTCATCTGCTTTCTTTTCTACCTATCGTGAAATCATGACACTTTATGCATCCGTACGCATTATTTGCAACTAATCATGAAATCGTGACGCTTTTAGCTTTTATACATTTTCTTTCCTCTTTGAGTCATGAAACTGCGACATGTCACGATATCACGACACTTTTCTAACTTGCTTTCTCTCTCCTGCTTAAGTCGCAAAAATGCGACATGTCGTGATATCGCAACACTTTTTCTATCGGACTCTCTCTCCTGCATTATGTCATGAAATCACGACACTTTTTCTCTTGGACTCTCTCTCCTGCAACATGTCACGAAATCACGACACTTTTTCTTCTGTACAACCTTTCTTGCAATATGTCACGAAATCGTGACACTTTTTTGTCCGTATAACCTTTTTTGCAATATGTCACAAAATCGTGACACTTTTCCTTCTTTGCCTTCCTACACTTTTCGAGTCATGAAAATGTGACATGTCGCGAAATCGTGACACTTTTCCAATTTGTTCTCTTTCTTCAAACTTGTCGGCTTGGGGTTTGCAAAAGACCTTTGAAACTGTTATGTCGTAACCTTCATCAAAATAAATTATTTGACATCAAATCAAATTCCTTCAAAAGCTTCTTGACATCAATGACAACTTATATACTTGAGCAAAGGCAAAGTACCCAAAGTACCCAAAATTTCCAACAACCTCCCCCTTTGTCATTGATTGCAAACCTTTACTGAAAACACTTCTCAAGAGCCAAAACTAAAACCAACTATGCTAACAACTGACCAACATCCTTTGAAGTTTTGCTCCCCCTTACTTGAAGCTTTCCTCTTCACTTTGAAGCTCTCCCCCTTACTCATATCTCTCCCCCTTTGTCATCAATGGCAAAGGGTCACCTTTGGGGCTCGGTACTAAGAATGAGCCTTTTAGCTTGGTCCCTCCCCCACCTCCTGATGAGGTGATTAATTCGGGGTGGGAGTACAACTCCCAATTTCTCCCTTAGATACTCAAATGTATCTCTTGGAAGAGGTTTGGTGAAGATATCTGCAATCTGCTCTTTAGTAGACACATACTCTATCTTGACCTGCTTGTCTTGCACTTTCTCCCTTAGAAAGTGATACTTGATGGAAATATGCTTTGTCCTTGAGTGCATTACCAAATTTTTGGAAATATTTATGGCACTTGTATTATCACAAAGTATGGATATGGGTTGTTCATGTTTGACTTTGAAATCCTCCAAGGTGGTTTTCATCCATAAAACCTGTGTACACCCAGCCACTGCTGCTATGTATTCAACCTCTATTGTAGATAAGGAAACTGAAGGTTGTTTCTTACTTAGCCAAGAAACCAAACTCTTTCCTAGAAAGAATGCTCCACCACTAGTGCTTTTCCTGTCATCAATATTGTCTGCCCAATCTGCATCTGTATAAGTAGTGAGGGTGAAATCATCACCTTTGCGATACCAAAGCCCAAAGTCCATAGTGCCCTTTAGATATATGAATATCCTCTTAACTGCTATAGCATAAGAATATTTAGGAGCTGCCTGAAATCTTGCTACTAACCCAATTTCCTGCATGATATCTGATATGGTAGCTATAACATATAATAAATTGCTAATCATTGATCTGTACAACCTCTGATCTACCACTGGAGATTCATCATATTTACTCATATTGCACCCTATAATCATTGGAGTACATACTGGTTTGCTGTCCATCATCCCAAATTTCTTCAACATTTATTTGATATACTTTCCTTGAGAGAGAAATACACCATATTTTGATTGAGCAATCTGAAGACCTAAAAATAATGACAACTCTCCAATCATAGACATCTCAAATTCCTTCTGCATAGTGTTAGCAAAATATTTGCACATATTAGTATTATTTCCCCAAAAAATAATATCATCAACATAGACAACCATAATTAGCATGTCATCATCTTCATTCTTAATATACAAATTGCTATTTTCCACGCCTTTCCTGAAGCCTTGCTCATGAAGATACCTGTCAAGTCTTGAGTACCAAGCCCTAGGTGCTTGCTTTAACCCATATAAGGCCTTTTTCAGTTTACACACATAGTCTAACTATTCTGAGAGAGACACTTCTTCTAGTTGTTCTATGTAGACTTCTTCTACCAACACCCCATTTAGAAAAGCTGATTTTACATCCATTTGATATACCTTGAATGATTTGAAGCTTGAAAGGGCCAAAAACATTCTAATAGCTTCAATACGAGCAATAGGAGCAAACGTCTCTTCGAAATCAACACCTTCTACTTGAGCATAACCTTTGAAGACTAACCTAGATTTTTTTTTTTGACAATATTTCCATCTTCATTGAGTTTATTTCTAAATATCCATTTTGTGCCAATGACATTCTTGTCCTTAGGTCTTGGAAACAATTCCCAAGTTTCACTTTTCTCTATTTGATTTAGCTCTTCATCCATTGCTTTTACCCAAAACTTATCTGCACATGCTTCACTAAAATATTTTGGCTCAATCTAAGATAATAATGAAACATTTGTAGAATCATGTGAAGGAATGACTCTTCTTCTTGTTTTCCTGCTATTTGGATCACCAATGATCAAATATTTGGGATGATGTTTCTAAACATATCGTGAAGGAGTTTTGGGAAGCAGTTGTTGTCTTTCCTCTTCTTCATATGAAACCTCTATGAATTCTTCTTGAAAAATTTCATCACTGTGTTCCTTGACTGGTTCTCTTATCCCTATATTTTCATCAACTATTACATTTATGCTCTCTACAACTGTATGAGTTATTTTGTTGAATCATCTGTAGGCCTTGCTTCTACTGGAATATCCAAAAAATATTCCCTCATCACACCTAGGATCAAACTTACCCAAATTCTGATCTTCCCTTATAATGAAGCACTTACTCCCAAACACTTTGAAGTATTTTACTGTAGTTGGTCTTCCTTTCCACAACTCATAAGGATTTTTATGATGATTGACTCTAAGTTGGGCCTTGGTGATAATGTATACTATTGTACTGACTGCCTCTTTCCAAAAACCATCTGAAAGTTTTGACTCATTTAACATAGCTCTAGCCATATTTTCAATAGTTCTATTTTTCCTTTCAACTACTCCATTTTGTTGAGGAGTTATTGCTGCTGAATATTCTATTTTGATTTCTTGTTGCTGACAGTATTCCACAAATTCATTTGAAGTGAAATCTCCTCCTCTATCTGATATTAGGCATTTGATTCTCTTGTCAGTCTCATTTTCAATCATTTCTTTGAAAGCTTTAAATTTTTCAAAAGCTTTAGATTTTTCTTTGAGAAAAGTAGCCCAAGTCATTCTACAATAATCATCTATAAACAAAATGAAATAGCTTTCTCCCTAAATGCTCTGAGTTCTGGTAGGGCCACATAAATCAGTATGAATAAGATCTAATGGTTTTGAAGAAGTATACCCTTTTGATTTGAAACTGGTTCTGGTCTGTTTTCCATGTTGACAAGGACCACAAATGATGTTATGGGGCCTTTTTATTTTGGGCAAGTCTTTAACTGCTTCCTTGTTACTAATATTGACAAGATTATCAAAGCTCAAATGCCCCAATATTTTATGCCATAGCCAACTCTCATCTTCTTGAGTTAGAAAACACTTTTCCTTTTTTATCTCACTTAGCATGTAAAGATTGTTTAGAGTCCTTGTAGCACTCGCAATGAGTTTTCCATTTTTTTCTTTACTTATCTCACATCTATCTGAAAAGAAAGATACTATGTGCCCTTGATCACAAAGTTGACTCACACTTAGAAGATTGTATTAGGCCTTCTACATAAAGCACATTTTCTATTTTGGATTTCCCATCCAAACTAAGAGTCCCTTTACCACAGATTTTAGCTAACCTATTATCTCCAAAACTAATTGTTCCTCTATTTGTTTCTTTTAAGACCAAAAACTTTTCCTTTTCACTAGTCATATGTTTTGAACAACCACTATCAAGATACCATTTTTCTACTTTGTCTTGAGTATGAAAAGCAGTTTGAACTATCATTGACTTAGATTTGATATCATTTCTCTTTTTAGTGAACTTAAGGCTAGATCTATCCAAACTGCACATCCTTGCTATATGCCCAAAATTATTGCACTTGTAACACATGACATTTTTATTCATAAGAGGTGCAAAAGAGTTAACATTTTCCTTACTATGGCTATTCAAAGACTTATTGCAATGCATAGCTTTGTGACCAAATTTCTTGCAAGAAAAACAATAGCCATGGAAAGTATTATGTAACCTATTTTGATGCCTTGGATGATTGTTCTTCTTGTGACCAACTGGAATCCACCGCTCTTCAGGATGAAGATTGATCTTGCTCGAAGACCCTATTTCATGAATGGTGATACCATCCTTCTTTTGCTTTTCACACGGAGTATTCTGTTTGAGAGCCAACTATTCCAACTTCACTCTAAGAGACATAACCTCTTCTTCTAGTTTCTCGCAATCAACTTCCTTTCCTTTTAGAGCCTCTGTCAGAACCTGTTCAACCTTCTTTCCTTCTTTAGCTAGAATTTTGAAGTCTATAACACTTTGAGACAATTCTGATCTTACTATCTCTTCTTCCTGACATTGATGCTTAAGAACAAAATTCTCTTCCCTAAATTTCTCAAGCTTTCTTAAAGCCAAGAAGAATTCACCTTTGAGATCGAACTCAACCTCTTCATCTCTTTATGAATCTGTATGTTCCTCCGATAGATCCTTCTCCAAGTTGTTAGGCTCTTTCCGGAGAGACCCGCTCTGATACCAATTGAATAACACAAGCTTATACTGAGAGGGGGGGTGAACAGTATAAGACTTAACCAATTAATAATTTTAACTTTAGATAGCAGTGACATCAACACAACATTAATCAAGACAAAAAGCATCACACATTGAAGACCCATTTTTAACGTGGTTCACCCAAAATGGTTGGGCTACATCCACAAAAAATTTTCTCTAAAATTTATCTCAAAGTTCTTTGGGAATACTTCCCAAATACAATTTTTATGAGCCTCAGCCAAAAGGAGATACCTTCCCCCAATAAAAATTTATGAGCCTCTGCTCAAAGGAGATACCTTCCCCTCTACTCTAGAAATGATACCTCAGAAGATCAACTGCCTCTACCTCTTGCCAGCACGTGGAACTCCTTTCCACCGAATACCTCTTGTCCTCAATGCTTAGCCTAATAGACCTTTGCCTTCTATGATCATGTCCATAGCAGCTCAGCAACCTGTACCAAACATAGAGTCGGTCTAGTACAAGTCTTCCTCTATCTGACATATATGTCCAACACTTGAACAAATAAATCCTCTACACACAAGCCTTCTCAAATACTTGCCAAATTTGTCCTCAAGTTCTTCTCAAAGAACCAGTGCACCTCTGTCCTCATACAGTAGCACTCCACGTTCGTATTTGCCCTTTGTGCTCTCTACGCCCTCTGCTCTCTTTGTGAAATCACAGCTACACTTGGTCGAACTTCAACCTTTGCACTCTCTACGCAATCATAGCAGCATTTAAAATAATTCACCATGACTCTTCACTCACTCTACACACTTTGATCAAATTTCACACTCTACTCTCGATGATCAAACTTCTCACTCTGTGCTCTATCTATGAACGTCACAATAAACGATACACCCAACTCTTCAAAACAACCTGCCTTTTATAATAACAATTTCAAGATCAAAACCTTAATCTTAGTCAACTGTAACTCTGATATTTAGTTGGCTGCACAACCCTAAACTTCATCGGTTGTAAACCCTAATCTTCATCGGCTCACATTTAACTTTTTCGGCTTCAACTGCCTCTGTAACTCTTCTGTAGTTTTTGCCACAAAACTACAACATGTCTCGATATCGCGACACCTTTGCAACCGTACACTTTCTTTTGGCTTTTTTGTGATATCGCGACACTTCAACCTTTTTCGACTTCAACTAAGCTCTTGTCATGATATCGTGACACTTCTGTCTTTATCAACATCAAATTTTCTTTTGTCATGATATCGCGAAACTTCTCCCTTTGTCGACCTCCTTTCTGCTTTTGTCGCAAAATCATGACATTTTTGCCTCTACAGACTTTGTCTTCACTTCTATCATGATATCATGACACTTCTATCTTCATAACCTTCCTCTCTGCTTTTGTCGCGAAATCACAACACTTCTTCTATAGAAGACCTACTTTCAGTTTCTGTCGTGAAATCGTGACACTTCTGCTTCCGTCTACTTTCTTTTCTGCCTGTCGCAAAATCATGACACTTTCTACATCCGTACGCATTCTTTGTAACCTGTCACAAAATGGCGACGCTTTCAACTTTCGTACGTTTTCTTTGCTCTTTGAGTCACGAAACTGTGACATGTCGCGATATCGTGACACTTTTATAACTTGCTTTCTCTCTCCTACTTAAGTCATGAAAATGTGACATGTCGCGATATCGCGACACTTTTTCTATCGGACTCTCTCTCTTACATTATGTCACAAAATTGTGACACTTTTTCTCTCGGACTCTCTCTTCTGCAACATGTCACGAAATCGTGACACTTTTTCTTTCGTACAACATTTCTTGCAATATGTTATGAAATCGCGACACTTTTTCATTTGTACAACCTTCTTTGCAATATTTCACGAAATCGTGACACTTTTCCTTCTTTGCCTTCCTGCACTTTCTAAGTCGCGAAAATGCGACATGTCGCAAAATTGCGACACTTTTCCAACTTGTTCTCTTTCTTCGAACTTGTCGGCTTGGGATTTGCAAAAGACCTTTGAAACTATTATGTCGTAACCTTCATCAAAATAAATTATTTGACATCAAATCAAATTCCTTCAAAATCTTCTTGACATCATTGACAATTTATATACTTGAGCAAAGGCAAAGTACCCAAAGTACCCAAAATTTCCAACATAGATTGTCAGATGTGAGGCAGTTCACACCAGGATTTGTGGTTAGGTTTTGTGATAAACATGAGAAAAATGCCTCCACAAAGAAACCATGGTGGTGGGAGAAATGCTATGGTACCAGAAGAGGATTTTAGATCTTTACAGAGGTAAGTTCAAGCTCTGTGAGAGGAGTTGCCTAAAGGGTTTGATCCAAGGAGAGAATATGGAAGTGAATATGAAGCTAAAAAAGAAGAGGCCTATTTTAAGGAAGAATAAGAGGTTGTATATCCTGCACAACCCAGATTGTATAAGGCCATATCCTAGATTGGGAAGAGACTGAAGTTTGACATCTCTATGTATTTTGGAAATCTCAACCCAGAAGAGTTGATCGATTGGATAAATGATAAGGAAGAATATTTTGAGTATGAGGAGGTGGAATATCATGAGAGGGTTAGATTTACTAAGACCAAATTTAAGGTTCATGGCAGTATTTGTTGGAATGGAGTATAGTTGGATAGAAATAGAAGAGGAAAAGAAAGGATAACAAAGTGGGAGCAGATGGTGGAGAAGTTGAAGAGATAGTTCATTCCAACTGATTACAAGTTGGATATGCTAAAGAAAATTTAGAGTTTTAGGTAATCAAGCAAGTTAGTCAAGGAATACATAGAGGAGTTCTATAATATTTTAATCAGAATAGACCATTCTAAGGCTAAAAAATATAAGGTAGCTCGTTATATAAATGTATTGAGAGCAAGCATTCAAGAGGAGCTAAATCTGGTCAAGATGACCACCATAGAGGATGCTTACCAGTTTGCCTTGAAGGTAGAAGAGAAGCTGAATAGGATATTTGAAATCAAATAGAGAGGAAGAGGTCATGGTGGAAGAACTGGAAGGAGAACAAATACAGGGTGGAATGAGGACCAAAAGAAGAATTGATAATAAGAAATAGTTGGGCCCAAAAGGGAATAATTATTACCACCCCCATGAGCAAAATAATGACTACCAAAGAGGAAGAGGAAGGTCTGGATGAGGTTCTAGAAGAGGAAAATTTCATGGGACCTGTTTCCAATGTGGAGAAGAAGGACAATGGGCATATGAGTGCCCACAACACCAAGGGGGAACTAATAAGAGACCTGAAGGTAATGTTTGAGCTAGTGTTATATATGAAGGTGCTGAATTTGAGCACTCTGAATAAGAATAAAGAGGAAAATTTTCTTGTCACAAGGAGGGATTTTATGAATGAGAAGAAATATCTAGATCATAGGAAGAGTCTATTCTACACAAGGTGTAAATGTGTAGGTAAAGTGTGTAATGTTATCATTTATAATGGTAGGATTGATAACCTAGTTTCATAAGGTATGGTTACCAAGTTATAGTTAGAGACAATGAGGCACCCGAATCCATATCGGATTACGTGGTTGTAGAAGGACCATAGGGCTTTGGTCAGTGAGTAGTATTTAGTAAAATTCAATATTGGAAGTTACCGTGATGAGGTCCTGTGTGACATCCTACCCATGGATACTTACCATTTTATATTAGGAAGGTTGTGGAAGTTTGATCAACATGCAATATATGATGGTTATACCAACACTTACACCTTGACAAAGGATGAAGTGTGCAACAAGATGAAGCCCCTGAAGGATTTGGATGAAAAGGCATGTTGTAGTGCCAGAACCTATATAGTTGATGGTAGAAATTTTTTGTATGGTTTGAGGCATGAGCATATGTGCTATGCATTAATCCCTAGAGTTAAGGAAAAACAATGCAAATATATCCCAATAGAAGTATCATGTCTATTAGAAGAATTACTAGATATTATATCAAATAATGTACTTGAGGATTTTCCACCAATGAGGAAGATCAATCACCACATAAATTTGGTATTGGGAGCTAGTTTACCCAATAAGGCAACCCATAGAATGACTCCTGTAGAAAGTGAGGAGCTAAAAAAACATGTCCAAGATCTACTAAAAAAGAACTGATTCAGGAGATATTAAGTCCTTGTGCAGTACCTGCAGTAACAACACCAAAGAAATATGGGTATTGATGAATGTGTATAGACTCCCGAGCTATTAACAACATCACTATCAAATACATATTTCCATTGCTAAGGATGGATAACATAATGGACTGTTTGAGTGGAGCCAAGTACTTCACCAATATTGACCTAAAAATTTGGTACCATCAAATTTGTATCAGAGAAGGAGATGAGTGGAAGATAGAATTCAAGACCAGAGAGGGTTTGTTTGAGTGGTTGGTTATGCAATTTGGGCTAACCAATGCACCAAGAACATTCATGCGATTGATGAATGAGGTATTCAAGGAATTTTTAGGAAATTTTGTCATTGTATATTTGAATGATATTTTAATTTTTAGTAAGACCATGGAGGAGCACCTTATGCATATTTAACAAGTTTTGAAGAAGCTAAGGGAGGAGAAATTGCTGATTAATTTGAAGAAGTGCAGTTTTGTGAAGGAGTTGGTGTATTTGGGATTTGTTATTTCAGTTGAAGGTCTTAAAATAGAACCAAAAAAGGTAAGGACTATAATTGAATGGCCTACTCCAAGGAGCATTATTGAGGTAAGATAATTCCATGGTCTAGCTATATTTTACAAAAAAATTATTAGAAATTTTAGCAGTATTTATGCACCTCTAATAGAGACAATGAAAGGGGATAAGAAGGAGTTTAAGTGGACTTCAAGAGCAGATAGTAGTTTTTATATGTTGAAGAAAAAAGTCATAGAGCAAACTATTTTTGCACTTCCAAATTTAAATAAGGTATTTAGGTAGATTGTGATGCTAGTGGTACTATCATAGGAGTTGTATTGAGTCAAGAAGTTAAGCCTGTTACCTACTTTTGTGAGAAACTTAATGAGGCTAGGAAAAATTATTCTATCTATGATCATGAGTTTTATTCTACAGTTCAAGCTTTAAAGAAGTGGAGACACTATATGTTTCCAAAAGAGTTTGTTCTATATACTGATCATCAAGCCTTACATTATATTAATAGCCAAGAAAATTTAAAACAAAGGCACTTAGAATGGGTTGAATTTTTGCAGAGTTATACCTTTGTGTTAAAAAAAAGAGTGGGAAGTCAAAAATAGTTGCAAATGCCTTAAGTAGAAGGTATAACTTATTGATAGAAATAAAGGTGGAGGTTGTAGGCTTTGACGAACTTAATAGTTTGTACCTTGAAGATCCAGATTTTGTAGAGGCTTGGAGAGATTCCTTGGCACTTATTACTTTGGAAAAAACTACATGGTTGGATTTTCTAATACAAGATGAAAAAATGTTCAAAGGAAACCAATTGTGCATTCCAAGAAGTTCGATGAGATATAATATGGTCAAGAAGAAGCACAATGGAGGATTGGTTGGACACTTTGGTCAGGATAAGATCATTGCCCTTGTTAGTGAGAATTACTATTGGCCATAGTTACAAAAAGATGTGAAGAGATTTGTATAAAATTGTAGAGTATGCCAGAGGGCCAAGGGTATGAGGTAGAGCATTGGATTATATCAACCATTACTTGTACCAGATAAACCATTGGAAGACATCAGCATGGATTTTGTTCTTGGGCTACTAAGCACACAAAGGGGGAATGACTCCATATTTGTGGTGGTTGACAGGTTTTCAAAAATGGCACATTTTATTCCTTGCTAGAAAACTAATGACGCAGTTCATGTTGTAGGGTTGTTTTTCAAAGAGGTGATATGACTACATGGTCTACCAAATATTATCATTTTAGATAGCGATACCAAGTTTATTGGGTATTTTTGGAGGAATTTATGGAAGAAATTGAAGATATATTTGAAATTTAGTTATGCATACCACCCCCAGAATGATGGACAAACAGAGGTGGTGAATAGAATTTTGGGTAACCTGTTGAGATGCTTAGTGGGATATAAAACCAAGGGATGGAATTTTATTTTACCATAGATAGAATTTTATTACAACAATTCTATCAATATGAGTACTAATAAAATCCCCATTCTAGATTGTATATGGGAGCAGCCCAAGCAATACTTCTGAGTTGAGGACGATGGACAGAGGGGAAAAGAGCAGTGCTGAGGCTGAGGACTTTGCTGAGCGCTTGAAGAGCTTGCATGAAGAAGTGAAGAAGAATATTACTAATATGAACACTCAGTACAAGATAATATTAGACTAGAAGTTGAGGTTTAAGGAATTCCAAGTGGGATATGAAGTTATGGTTCACCTAAAAAAAGAAAGGTTCCCTGCTAAAACTTATAATAAGATGAAGATGAAGAACTTTGGACCATGAAAGATCATAAAGAAAAAGGATTTAGGAAATGCATATGAAGTAGAACTGCCAAGTGGAATTAGCATATCACTTGTGTTCAACATTTCTAATTTTGCTGAATATCATGAAGTGGACAATGATGATGGACCAATAACAAAAATTTGGCATATTCCAACATCTACTCCAAAGAAGAAAAATATAGAATAAATCCTGGATACCCAAATCAGAAAAAGTACCAAAAATAGGCAATGTGAAGAATATTTGGTTAAGTGGAAGGGCATGCCTATTGAAGATTCATATTGGTTGTCGAAGATAGAGGTTGACCGCTTGGGTTTTCCTCCAACACCAGAGAAATGAAGGTCACCTCTCAATTTACCCTAGGAGTCTGATGTAGGAGCATCTAGTGGTGTAAGAGTGATCTTGCATCACCTAAATTTGTATTTGTTTTATTTTGTTCTAAACTTTATTTATTTTTTTATAGGATGGATAAATATACCCAATGCTGAAGAATCATCCTAATATCCTGATCGGTTTAGGAGATATGTAAATTTTAAGGTCTTCTACCCTATCAAAACTAGTAAAAATCCTGCTAGTAAAACTTGGCGGTCAATTTTTAAGGCCATAGAGGCCTTTTTAAGGGCTGAAATATGGTGGCAATTGCTTAAGAACATTACCAGGGCACAAACCCCTTCAAGAGAATTTTGAAAACATGTGCCAAAAGTTTTTTTTTACCAACAAGCGATGAGTTATGACCTCAAGAATTTTACCCTCAAAATTGAAATTTCAAATAGATTGTTCTAGGCGAGAAAGGAGAAACATGATATTTGGCAGGGAATTTTGAATTTGTATGGTATTGGTCTCTGTAAGCTCCATTATCCTCAGCAAGGAATACTAGTAAAATTTTTACATTTTCTCTATTTCTATGGATTGTATGTGTTTTTGTTAACACAACTCTGCTTCACCAATTTTGAAAGAACATCGATGGATGAGTAGAAGATATCAAGTGGTGGTAGCAACAACCATGGGAGGATCAAACTAATGGGTGGATGATATATTAAAGTAGGGTGGGTGATAGATTGGGCGAAAAATCTACCCTTGGCCTTTGGTGGAAATTTATAGAAGATTCGCCCAACTTGTTGGACGGGCCTTCCAAGTATCTAGAAAGGGAGGAAGAATTGTGTGACATCCCATAGTAACGAGAAAGATCCTCACCCATATTAGGTGGGAAATACAAGTACAAATTGGATGGAACCTTAGAGAAATTCTTTTCGTTTCTCCCTAGCACCTCCACGGGTAGAAATAAGAAGAAAGAAAGTGCATGTCTGACACCACAAAGTTCCCACCATCACTCAAAATTCGAATGGACTATATACCCACTTATGCAAAAATTCAAGTACCTGACATCATATGCGAGAATGATAAATTTTTGGTGCAATGTTCCTGTCATTCCCCACCTCAGTCATTGGATCACCAGTCATGAAAGAGGATGAGGTAGATAAGAATTGATAAACTGGGCAAAGATGTCAAAATATCCAAGGGCCAAAATTGAGCTAGGTGTATATACCTCCTTCTATAATATTAGTGTTATCCCTATAAGCAGTGTATAGTATAGTACCTCTCAGTTGCAAGGATTATCTTACCACCTACCACCATTAATTTTCAATTTAAAAATTGATGTTAATATACCTATAAATAGTGGGATGTTGGTCATTCTCAAGGGCATCTCTTTAGCCATTACAATTCATATTTTAGGTTTACCTCTATGTAAGTACAAATTTTGTACTGTTTTGTCTCTAATTTCATCTCCTTGTTCTTTATTAATTGTGTGAATATCTATTTTTTTTTGGTTATTTAAGTTATCTAGTTATGTTCTACTATATGAATTTTATGGGTTTTACTTGAGTGACTCAGTAGTGCGCATTCATAAACATGGGTTGAGGGTTTATTTCTACTAAATCTAGTTGAACAGGGATGCTTAATTCTAAATCCTAGATCGCATGCACATGTTTGTTGGTTCTAGAATTTGCCCCCCATCCACCAATGATAGGAAATAGAACAAAGGCATTGTTGGGTGATATGTTAGGTATGATAATTGTGTTTCTTTCATGGTATGTTGCTTGCATAAGTCTTGATACAACTATACCCACCCTTGTGAGTTCTAGTTATGACCATTTTCTTATTTCTTCCCCTTTCCCTTTTTTTTTTTTATGGCATAGATAGCTAGAACCACCCCTTAAGAATTCATCCTCCTCCAAAAAGCTTTCATCCCATCCCAATGCAACAATTGTTCTATGTTACGTCATTGGTATATCCCTACCCTGATGCACATTGTTGTATTAGTGACCAAAAGTCCGTTCACTTGGTTGGCGATCCTCGGGTTAGGTTGTGAATGACTAAAATTAATTACCTTGGAGCTAGTACACTTCACGTCAGTCTCTTATGTAAACACATGGATGATACAGGGATACTGAGGCATAAAATATCCTTCATTTGAACTTATAGATGATGGTGGGAACTCACATATTGGGCGGTCACATGATTTGTCTTATCCTCTTCCCATAGTGACAAGAGGGTGGGTTCTTACTTGAAGATCCATCCAAATCATGTTCTAAAGTTCTAACCAATATTGGGTGGGAGTCTCCTTATTTCATGTCGGATTGGCTCTTCTAATACCTCCTTCCATACTGGTCGATTAAGATATATTCACAAGGGGGCAGGTCTTTAGATTATCACCATCCAAATTTTATGGGCTTAAACATTTGTTCGCTTGCAATGTATGAATTTTATCCCTTATAATTGTTCCATATGCCTTCTACTTGTAGCCATCCATCACTACTATCATCACTTCTATCTTCCTCCTGACCATAAATGTTCCAAAACTTGGCAAACTCTTTGAAGATCATCACCTTAAAAATATGGTTGTGGGTGAAGCAATGCAAAATTACACCCACAGTAATTAGCTTATTGAAAGGTGCATGAATGGTTCACCTATTCAAAGGTGCATATAAATTTAATTTATTTACAAGTTGGTGCATCACAGGGTGTAATATCAACTTGATATATTTTGACTATTTACTATATTACTTTTGAAAGTGATTGAGATACTCCTAGTTGGAAGGTGTCATTATAGCTTGATAAATTACCCCCAATCATGGAAGTATTGGGTGGATAGGTTATGGAAGATTCATTTTTCCATTAGTACTTGTGAAGCCTCAAAGTATTCATCATGTAGCTAGTGATGATATAGAAGAAAATAAATGGATTGGGTAATCAATACTATGAACAATCATGGCAACTACTATGTAGCCCATTGATGAAACAAAAGAAAATAGGATTATAGTTGGTATTTTCATCAAACATTGTGAACATTACAGGGTTTATCATGTGCCAACTAATTAAGTAAGATCAAAATATGTGATTTATGTTTCTCAATGCTTTATAAGCCTATGAGGAAATGAGGCATGTTATTCCATCATCTATTGGGCTTATAAGGTGACCAAGAATAGTTAAATTTTGGAGTATTAAAAGAAACAAAATAGAGTATACCATATTTTCTTATCAATCATATAGTACACATCACATGGAAAGGTGGTTGTTTGTTAGAATAACAAGAGTGAGTGAGAGAGAGAGAGTTGTCATGGTTACCTTATAAAACTTAAAAAATTTAGGGTATGTCATTTCATTATAGTGTAAATCCTCAAGAAAATTATGCACTCACTAAAATCATAATTACATGGATCACCCTACACAAAGAATTATTGTTAAAATAGGGTTAAGATGTGATGAAGAGAGTTTTCCTTGAATGAATCATATGCAAAAAAGGGATATGGGTTATGTATTACCCATTTCTTGGTAGATCCATGATTCTTTATGTACTTTCAAAGTATTTGATAGATGAAATCCATCCTCTTGAGGACCCATAATCAATTGAGTACTGATAAGATGGTGTGGCAAAAGGATGAAAGTGGTAATTTATCTTTTGAATAGATTGTGGTGAAAGTCTACTATACAAGGAAAATCTAATCTAAAATATGATTTTCAAACAAAATTGCCACCCAAAGCTTCTTATGTAGAAAATCATGATGAGAGAATCTAAAGACCACTGGTCTATCAATTATCTAGTGTTTTCAAAATGTAAAAGATGTTGATAATGGAAGGTCTTCATGAAAATTTTCTAGAAAAATCTAAAATCCATATTCTATACGGCTATGTCAACCAAATAGGTCAGATAGACAAATCCTCATAGTATTTCTAGTGTTAGTTAATCCATATCCAAACATTGGTAATATTCCTAGAGATTTTTTAGTGATAGATAAAAGGGATATACCATATGCAGGATTCTATCCTAGACATAGGTTACAAACTAACCCATCATCTAGATGGGTGGGTTCAAAATCTAAAATTTATTGCAAATTGGCAAAAATTGGACAAAGAGACGAAGAGAATAGCTCAAACACAATATTAATTTTTGTAATCCATACTTTAAGGTAACTTTGGACCATAAAAATAAACAAGGAGTAGAACAACTAGAAAAAGGGTATTCATTGGACCAAAACATTGTCAATACGGTGATAATTGGAACTCCGATTAAAATTATTAGAGGACATGTATGGAATTATATGAATTTCAAGTATTTTATTCTATAAGATTAGTTAAATAATTTTGAGCTTAAATTTACTTAAGTTTTGCACATTCTTTCAATATGAAAGCTCTTTTCTATACTAGCTTTGTTGGACCCATAAAGGAGGTAAGCCAAACAAAAATTGTGTTGGTGTAAGCAAGGAATTTCAAAATATCCTCCTAGGTTAATAGTTCTCAAGACTAAAAGGGATTAATGTTAAAGCATTTATCTATTGATTTTAGCAAAGTTCCTTTACAATATTTGCATAACCGATAATCAATTAGCCTTTGAGTTGATGTCTAAAAAGCAAAGGCAAGACAAAAAAATTTACAGTGATGTTAGCTTAGCCTTCATAATATTTTGATATGATGAAAAGGCATGTATTAAGCATGGAATGTATTTGTAACGGTAAGGCAAAGGATAAACTTCATAGACCATAGTTTCTTGGTAGGAAGGATGATGCTAGTTTTAATAATGTTCAACATGCTTAAATACCAACATTGCTTAAAGAAAAAAGGTATTCTTCTAATTAAAAATGGCTGATTTAAATATGATAATTGTTAGAGAATAAAAGTAAATGTCACTTCACCTAATAATAATGGATAATCATGCAAAATTTTAACACCTAACAAAATATGTGATGAAGATGTTGACTGGTGTCAACTCATTGCTAAATATGTACAACCATTTTTTCTAATGATTGTACATAGTAGTTACCTATATCTTAGCTAAAAAAAACTATAAATAGTAAAATACCCCTCATTGTAAAGGGTCATATGTTTCAATGTTTGTGTATTATAGGTTGTATATTTATCCTATTCTAATGCAATCAAGATTTGTTTGACTTACCTTTGTTGAATTCTAGAAGTATTAATTTCATTGATAATCTACACTTTCAATATTTTTATTTCTACTTTAAACAAATTATTTCTATCAAGTTCAATTTTTTTTGGATTTATTTGATTGGAGTGCTCATAATGTCAAATGTTGTAATATATATGCTTATAACATTTCTCCATAGATTTACTTGAATAGTCTATTAGATTGTGCTTATATTGGATATCCAATGCTTATTCAACTAAAAGTAATGTTGTTATATGAATTCCAAACCATATTCAATCAATCTCTCTAACCCATATATCTTTATCTTTAATCCTTCTCTCTCTCAAACCTATCCCTTTTTCTTATTTTTATCTTGTATATAGTAGGATTTAGGTAAATAACAAACCTTCTTTGAATATTTATTTAGGAGATATATCGATTCATACCAATCTTAACTTTGGTCTAGGGCACATATTTTATACCTAGGAAGATCAAATAATTAATTTTCTTTGGTATGCTCAGTGGGATAGATCAAAATAGTTCACATGATTATAATTTAAAGATGCAAAAGACTATCAAAGTCATTGTATGCTCAAAGGATTTGGCATAACTTCATTTTTGTATGATCAACATTATAGTTAATATATTTGTTTAATTAATGGGTAAACAATCTATTCACCTAGAAACTCCACTTTCAATAATCCAAGAGAAAAATAGAAACCCAATTGGAATATAACGCCAACATCATATGATTAAAATATCTGAAGCCATGAAACTAAGAGAAGCATTGCATTTTTTTGAGCTATAAGCCTTCATAAAATCCAAAAATGGTATGTTAATTTCACCTATTTGGATCTCCTTCACCCAAATCCTAATTCCTCTTCAAGAAAAATATCCAAAACCACCTATTAGATCCATGACTTGAACAATGGGTATACAAATATACCTTGACTAAAACAATGTTAGAGCCCTCAATCCTCTATATGTGCATGCTATTCCACAAGATACACTAAAATATTTATCCTCCTATAATGGTAGCAATAAAATTGCCTATAAACATTATCAAAATATAGCCACCTTAGCTACCATACTTAATATCATCCATAAAGATGTAATCATGAGTCTAATAGACTTATCTTTTAGAGGAAATGTACTAGAATGGTATTACTTTTAAAAATAATGTAGCATAGGTACATTTATTGAATTTTTTGAGCCTTTTATCATATAATTAAATGATCTAGTGGATTTATTTTCACTCCTCATAAATTTTACTTCCATATAGAGACATCCTCAAGAGAACATCATATATTAAAACATTCAATTCAAAAAATCATGGAGGAGAAGATGAGATGTTCCCAAGCACAAGCTTACATCTACTACCTTCAAGCTTTTATTATATATTTATGCTTTTAGATATGCTAGCCCAATTATATGAGACTTCATTAGATCTTCCAAGTTACTATTGCAATATAGAATGATCTTATTTTATTTGGTAATCTACCTCCAAAGGTTGTGATACCGTACTTTCCAAATATTCCTTACCAAATCCAACAAATATTACTTCCAACATATTCAATTCTTACATTACCCACTATATCTACACCTAAGGTGTATCCTCAACCCATGATCCCATCCATCATAATGAAATCTTGGTATTCTATATTATAAAAATAAACAACAAATATGCATGAGATAAAGGAAATAATTAGGAATGTAATAGATAAGAGCTCTATGATGGAGCAAAAAAATGATGAAAGCATATTTGAATGGAACCAATAAAGAAGTATCCATTACATCATAAGGGATGAAGGAGCTTCAAATTGAAATCCTATAAAAAAGTAAAATCCAATGGATGGAAGCCAAGAGAGAGACATCTACCACCCAAGAAGACTAATAGTGTTTGGATTGCAATGATTCATATAATACCAACATCAATATAGATTATCAACATCAATGCCAATTGGCCACAACTCAAAAAAATTAAAGAGTTTCAAAAGGTATGGTAGTCATTCTAAATGGTTCCATATCCAAACCTCCTAGTTGAAGAACCTATATATACCAAAATATGTCACAAGCTTACTATATTTGGAAAGTGACCTCTCTTGGTAGATCCATAAAAGGTCGATATTCCAAAGACTTCAACTTAGCCATAGAAGGAACAACGTAAGGAGCAATCTAAAGAGCATAAAAATATTATAGTTTCTAAGGCTAATCAAGAAGATATGAGAGAACAAACCTTGAGGAAGTTACATATCCCTTTGGTCACAAGAAAATAAAGGCAAGGAGTAATGCAACAATTTTAGAAAAGGTTTGAGGAGCCAATATAGGAGGAAATGTTGTAAAAAGCCTTTAGAGAGAGTATAGTAGATGAGGATTCCCTAAATATATAGTATGTATGATGCTTTATTAATTCATAGAAAATTTTATATTCTTAATGAAACCCTATAGAACAAACCTCTACGCAAACTTAGTTGTTTGGATATGAATCTGGCTCAAGATTTACGAACTATTAACATAGGAATAAAATAGGCCTCTACCCTTCTATATTTCCTTATGTATGGATGGTTTGCTTGTGAATAGCTACATGGTGGGTTGTGGAGGAGTCACACTCATAATTCCTTAGGTTTTTTGTGACACAATGGGCATGGAGTACACTTAGACTAGTTTTGACATGCTTCAATTAGACAAAACCCCAATATAGACGGTGGGAGCTATCAAATATGTACCAATAATTCCACATAAGATTCCAAAAGTCTCTTTGATACAAGACATTATAATGGTTTATATTCCTAATCCTTTTAAGCTATGTTTATCAAGAGAATTCATAGCTAATCTTAGATGATAGTCAACTTTGGATTACATGCATATGGTAATTCCTCACAAAGGAAGAAAGATCAGTATCTATGTGGAGAAGGATTTTCCATATCACATCAAAACTATAGATGAAGATAATATTAATATGGTTAAAGATGATATATAATATCCAAAGAAGCTGACTAAAGAGCTATAAATGGAAGTTATGTTTTATCTGAATTAAGAACTTTTTGCATAGTATAATAATAAAAAACATGAGCTTATATCCATTTCAAATCATCCATTGTATATAGAATATAGGTAAAAGTAGTAGAAGTTTTGTTTACATTGGTCTAAAAATTATCAATTCCATTAATTGAGAAATTTTTTAAAACATTTAGCATGGAATGCACACCAAAGACTTGTACCATATTATAAGTAAGAGATATTTAAAATAAAACTAATTTCCAATAATAGCTATGTTTTTAGATAGCTATTGGGATGAAAGATAGTGATACTAAAGAGAAGAATAAATTAGGGGTATCACACAAATAAATATTTTGGGAAAGCATGTGATTTAATACCAAGTAGTTCACATGGAGATTCAAAAAAGACTCACATAGATTATGATGTGGGTATAGATTAGGAGGGTCTGAAAGTCAACAAATAGCTAGGGAAAATTCCCCTCTATATTATCATTAGCTACTCAAAACCCATTGGATTAATGAAGAGACAACAACCATAGCTAAACACAAGGTGAATTGGAATATTATGCCATCCTTTCTAAATCAGTTATGTAATAGGAGTCCTTTCATATGGGCTTACCAAAAACACAATTGATGAAAATAGGGACTCATGTGATGAGAAAATTCAATGGATTACCTAATGTATGAGGTTCATAAAAGGAGGTATTACCTCTAATTATTCCATGGATTCTCAAGAAAAACTTCAATCCAAGAAAAATTTCCTTCTCCCATCCCCTGATCTCTAAGATTTCTACGATTTATCTCTATAAAATCTATAACTAATGAATAAGGCTCTTTTTTCTGTGTCCTTTATCTCCTACAAGAAAAATCCTCCTATGAGGCATAAAACTATAGTAAAATTTCACTACATAGGGAAAATCCCACTGGAAAGATGGATTAATAATAAAAAATACTACCTAGAGTTGATTTTGTAGAAAAATAATACTGGAGGACCTAAAGCCCCATAAATATTTCAAGGATCTAGTTCTATAAAAATTTTGAGCATGTTGACAAGGGAAAACCTTCACCAAAATCTACTAGCAAATTGTACACTCTCTTTTCCATGAGGCTACAATGACCAACCAAATTAGATATAAAAATTATCATAACCTTTCCAATCATAGATACACTAGACTTGGTCATTGGTAATATTTTCAAATACTTTTGGGTGATAGCTAGAAGGGATTTACCTTTGATAGGAATCATCCAATATGTCGATTACAAAATCACCCATCATCCAAATTGGTGGGTTCAAAAACTAAAATTCATTGCAAATTGGATAACATTAGATGAGGTAAAGGGAATATCTCAGAAAAATAAAAATTCTAATAATCCTTATTTTAAGGAAACTTTGAAATATAAAAAAAAAGACAAGTAGGTAAAAAACAAAAAGGGTATTCATTAGACTAAGAGATGTTCAATAAGTAGGCAACAAGAAGTCTAGCTAGAATTCTTAAAGGACATCACTGGATTCATAGTTCCTTCAATAATTTTATTTTGGGAGCATAGGTAAACAATTCTAGTATTAAATTTTCTTAAGGTTTGCATATTGTTTTAAACTAAAAGCTCTTGTCTATACTAGATTTATGCTAGAATTGCAAAGAGGAAAGGCAAGATTTTTTTGTGTTTACATAAGCAAGGCACTTCAAGATATTTAGAAAGGTAAAGAGTTTAAAATATTGAAAGTACTCAATACTAAAAATTAATCTTGTCGGAGCCTTTCCCTACCAACACTAGAAAAGTGCTTTTAAAATCCTATCATGACCGATAATCACTTAGCCTTTGAAATCCAATTTCAAAAGCAAAGGTAAGCCAAAAAATTTGTACAATGATATAAAATAAGCCTCCAAAATATTTTGTCTTGATGAAGAGACCTACATTAAGTATGAAAAGTAGTCTGGAAGGAAAGGTAAAGGCGCAAAATCCTAGACCAATGTTTCTTGGTGAGAAGGATGACTCTAGCATCAATAATGACTAGCAACATTACTTAAGGAAAAATATACACTCTAGAATAAAAATAGTTAAGTAATACATACTAGTTGTTAGAGACTAAAATTAATGACCACTCTACCTAAGCATAATAGATTGTCATGCAAACCATAACTTCCTGACTTAAGATATGCTAAAGATGCCAATCCCTAATCATGTAGAGCCATTTTTGCTCATGATTGTACATAGTTGTTAGCTTTATCTTAGCTCAATAAATACTCATAATTGCAAAGGAATGAAGTTTTAGTGTTTGTCTATCATAGGATGTATGCTTATGCTATTATGATGCAATCAATTGTTGTTTAAGTTAACTCAATTAAAATATGAAGTGTTAATTTTTGTGATAATATGTACTTTCAACATTTATATTTTTGCTTTAATTGAAGTCTTTTTGTTATTCTTAAATCTATTTGGTATGCTTTAGTAATTAGAGTATTATCTATTATGCTTGAAATTGTTTGGATTTCATTTATTGGATCACTTAGAATGTTGAATGTTTTAATACTTGTGCTTATTGCATTTCTCCATAACTTTGCGTGAATAGTCTTTTAGGCTATGCTTGTATTGGATAGTTGGTGCTCATTTAGCTAAAATAAATATTGTTAGTTGAAGCCATGACTATATTAAGTCAATATATCCAGCCCTACCTCTTTCTATCTCTAAATCCTATTATATTTTTCTTATTTTATCTTGCATATATAGGATTTAGGTAAGTAACCAACCTTCAAAGATTGATTTAGAAGAAAATTTGAGTCGTAAAATTTGAATTTAGTCCAAGACACACATTCTATACCAGGGAAAATCAAAGCATCAACAGGTAGAGTAACTTGATTAGATAAGTGCATCTTAATTACATTATGCATTATATAGAAGCATTGATAGTGTCAATATATTGCTTAGAGAATGCATAGGCACATATGCATGTAATAAATTGATATAGTCAATCCTTTTAATGGTCCATAAGGATGTGTTGAAATACAAGTTCAAGAGGTGAAATGTGAGTATAATCAATTGCATGAGTTGTGCTTCAAACTCATAAAATTATACTAGGAAAAGCTACTAGCATTAGCTACCTAGTGCAAGTGTAATGCAAAATGAACTATTCATATCTAGGATCATCATTTACATCATCATAGGTTGTTATTTTAATATTTCATAAGCAATTCATGCATAGGCTAATGCATACAAATATAAAAGTGTAGTAGTAGACGCTCATGCAAGCAATCATTGATAGATATATAAAGTAGAAAATGCAATTTTAGCTCTGAAGTAGGGTGTTATTTGATAACTTCAGAAAACTAGTGTAAGTATAATGCAACATGATCTATTTACGATAGTATCAGCATATAATAATAGAAAGCTCCTAATTTAATACACAATAATGGAATACATGTACATACATACAAGGAAATATGAGGATACACAATTATGTAAGTAGGAAGACATGCAAGTAGTCAATTCAAATTAGAGTAAACATGTAAGTGAACAATGAAGTGAAACAATATAAAATTAGATATAGTAACATTTTAAGTGAATTATGTTCATAGGTTCCTTTAGTTATTTTCCATCATGTGTGCCTTGGTAGTAAGCTTTTGAGCCAAAATTTATGGTTACTATAGATGTACCTAGCTAATTAGGATCAAATTTTCCATTGAGTTTAGTTTTTGCATTGGTATTTTTTTGGTTTTCTTTGAGAACTAGGTTACCTCCTTTGAAGGAATGGGATCATATCCTTTTGTTATAGTCTTACTTGAGACTCTACTAGTATATGCATACGTGTTCTAAGGAATGGATTTTATTCTTGTAAAAGTGAAATGATATTCATCACCTACAAATAAATCCTTCAATAAGACAAATAGTGAGGGTACAATCAACTCCAAAGGGGAAGACACATTTAGTCCCATTGATTAAAGCATAGGGTATTGCACCAATGGAAGTTTGAGTGTTGGTGTAATAATTCCAGTTGCAAATGCCACTCTCATCCTATTTTGTTGATGATATTGTTTAGGATTTTGATTAAAGATTTTTAGGAGTTTCACCATGGCTATTGCCTTATGAGTAGTAAATATGGGACCATTTATGCTACATTTTGTATTAAAAATAAATTTCTTGTACATTCTTATTTTTAACATGTGTCCCATTATTAGAGAGTATTTCAGAAGGGATGCCATAATGAGAAAGGATATAATTAAGTATGAATTTGGATACTTGGATGCTAGTACAGGAGGACAATGACATTGCTTTGACCCATTTGGTGAAGTAACTAGTAATTGTTATGATGAACATATGTCCATGAAAGGATACCATATTAAATTTTTTGATGGTGTGCAAGCCTCAAATAGAGAATATACAAGGAGAGGTGAGGCATTGGATATCTTGTGATGATGCCTAGATAAGAATATAATATTTTTTATATTTATCATATATTTTCATAGAGTTAAAAAAACCTTTTGCCATAGAGGGTAAATAATAACATAACCAAAAAAGCTTCTTAACAATGGACTTTCCACTAAAGTTCCCACTACATGATAATTCGTAGGACTCTTTAACAACTACTTGGGCTTCATTTATAGATAGAAACCCAAAATAAAAAAAATATTCAAAATATTATAAATAAAAAATATTTCCAATGATGGCAAATTGATAGGCATGTTGCCTTAAGTTTATATGCTCGTTATCATTTAGAGCTTTAGGTAGAGTAATTTTCTTAATAAAGGTAAAAATATCCTTATACAAAGGATTAGGCTAAGTGAAAACATCAACAATAAGAACCTGTAATGGTGATTGGATAGATTCTAATGTTGTAGGTTCACTAAATTATTGGATGATGATTGAAACTCACTCGTCATCCAATTAAATAGGTATAAGAGATGTTTTTGTAACCATAGCATTAGGATGATGATTGTTAGACCAAATAATAACATCACTAGTCATCTTATCAAAAGTGGAAATTAATTTATCTATTGTGGCTTTAATTTTTCATCTTTGGTTTGACATATTCAATTTACTTAATTAATAAACAATTGAGAATCTTCAAAGAAATATAGTTCCCTATATTTGAGCTCTAAAATTGTGTGAAGCCCAAGGATAAGGGCTTCATTATCTACTATATTATTAGTGTAAGAGAATTATAGCTTAATAGACAAAGGGTGGATTTTTTGTTATGATAAAACCAAAGCAACCCTTGCCCCCACTTCATTGATGTAGTGAATACCATAAAAGTACAAGGCCCATAGTCAGTTTGGTGAGTCTCAATGGTGAAGATAAATGTATCTTAAAAGTCAATAGATATCATATGGCTTGCTTCTAATTGTGCATTTAGTAACTAGTAGGTGATGATATAATCTTTTATTGACTTATGACTAATGAATTTGTGATCAAATTTGCTAAAAGTGATGACTCACTTGGTATTTAACTTGAAATATGGGGTAAGGTATGATAGGGGATAGACCCTTGCAATAACATAGGTTTTATGACTTAGTATGTAATATCAATTTTTTTTTGTGATATAAACACTATAAAGGAGTGTAATGGACCTCATAACTAATGAAGGTACTAGTAATGTAATAAATGATTCTTTCCCTATGTTAGTCATTGTACTATGCCAAAATAGTTCCTAGAGAATGATTAGATATTATGATATATAATAATAGAGCATTGGTTGGATTGAGAAGAACTAGGATAGGTATACATTAGGACATGAAGCCATAAAAAGCTATTTGATACTTTATGTCCCACTCAAATTTATATTTGTCAGATAGTTTCGAGAATGGATTACATTTATGATCAATTTGGAATGAAGATCCTAATGGATTAGAGTTACCTTAAGAAAACAGAGTTGGGTTAATGTTTGAGGAGGTGGCATTTTGATAATTTATGTTACGATATAATGAATCCCAATACCTTTCCTAATATCATGAAAAAACATAATTCAAAGGCATAAGGTGGAATTTATATTCTCTCAATCATTCAAAAATGTATTTGAAGTTTCAAATGTGATCTTGGTTTAGATATTGTCCATGGAAATTTTGAATATAATCCTTCGCAAAGATGTATGTCATAGCAATTTGGTAAGTTGCTCTAATATTTTTCAATCCAAAGCATATGAATAGATAACAAAAGGTGCCCCAAGGGGTTGTGAAAGCCATTTTGGACTAATATTTAGGGGTTATTCTAGTTTGGTTGTAGCCTAAGAATCTATAAATAAGTGGTAATATTCCATATTATAGAAAATATTTGATAATCATATCAATATTGGTTAAGGTAAAATCATCTTTGGGACATGCTTTGTTGATGTCCCAAAAATTGATACAAACCCTAAGAATACCTTCCTTGTTAGTGATGGGTATGATATTGGAAATCTACTTAGAGTAACCAATGGATTTGATAAATCTAATATTTATGAGCTTCTAAATCTCCTTCTTAATAGGAGGGTGACGTTAGGATTCATTTTTATAGACTTCACTTAAACTAGTTTTGTATTTAGCCTAACAACTAAATAATGGACCATGAGGTATGAATATAATACAAGCATATTTGCATATGACCAAGATAGTATACCATTGAACTCTATCAAGATATTTGCGTATATTTTATGTTCTACTAGGGTTAATACCTTTCATAACTTTAAGACTTTAAGTTTATAAGGAGATCTAATGTTGATGTCGATAGTTTCATCAAGTAGAATGTGGGATTCATTTTCTAGTTGAGGGTGAGTAGGTATCACCCCAAGGCTCTTGAGGCTTGTGGGATATATAGTTTATTGATAATAACTAGGAAACTATGGTATAACAATATTAACTATTTGGAGAGAAGATAATCCATAATAAGAGTCATTATAGATGTGATAGGTAAAGTTGATATGTCAATGAGGACTATAGAAAATGTCTCCATAGTTTCTTTTGCTAGCAATAATATCAATATGAGATATTATAAAAATCCTCCTACTATGGTTAGAAGATAGGTGTAAAATATCTTTATCATCCTCCTCGTCCCAATCCAATTTATTAATCAAGATGGTGGTATCATGGGACTCCCAAAAGGAAATATTTGTTTCATCATCATTGTTAGACAAACACAAAGAGGGAAAGGGATTAATTTTGTTAGGAATATATCCTATGTAGTGACTTTTATATTCCTTAGCCTTTATGGACTATTTAATGCACTATAAATAAATGTCATGACCCTCCCTAGCTGAATTTATAACACAAAGAAACAATGTATTAACCTATGGTGTGGTGATACTTAGTTTTAACTATTGAACCAACTATATAATGTTTAGTTTATTTATAAGGTCATGTTATCGCTAACATATTACCAAGTGAGCAGGATCAAGTACACTCGTAGGTGGAGAAGGTAGAAGCACCCACAGTAAATGAGGATACCTAAGATTAGGGGAAATGATGATTAAGGTACTCGAAGGTAACATGGAGAGATAAATTCATATAGGCATGCATTGTAGGAAGGGATAATCATAGATGAATGATCGCCTTGAGTCTTAGTTGATAGCCTTGTATCTATCATAAAATATTTGGCTAAGATAGGTGATTGATTTGATGGAAAGATTCCCTCTTTGTTGTTTTATAAATTTGTTTACTCTCTATTGCATCATGGTTTGAATAGCATAATGTTGTAACTTCTATAGGAAAACAATTGGAAAAATGTATGTGGATGCATAAAGCAAACTATTTTATTGAAGTAAAGATAGAGCATCATTTTTATGAAGAAAATTAAATTAATATATATGCTAAGTGAAGATTCATTTTAAATAATTAATGATGTTTTGATTAAATAATGGTTGATTTAATTGAGCTTATTAGTAAAATTAATTTTATTTAATAAATGAGAGTTCATTTAAATTAATTAAAGGTGTTCATTTTAATGATAATGGAAAAAGTCATTAAAAGACTTTAATTAATTGAAATTAAAAAAAATCCATTTAAGAAATAAATGTCTTTTATTTGAAAAAAAAGATCAATTATGAAGTTGATTAAATAAAGGAAGTGTATTTTAATGGAGATAAATATCACATAAATGATATTTGTTTGAAAGGGTACCATGCTTATTTTAAAAAGAAATGGGATAATATAAAATATATAAATATCCCATTTCCATATAGAAAGTAAGCTACGAAAATAATCTAGGGTGGCTACTAGGTTTCCAAAGATGGAAATTATAGGAGGAAGGATTCCTTGCCACCAGATAAAGGGATGAAGAATTGAAGGGAGAGAGGGTTCAAGGTAGGGCTCAAGGTTCAAGGAAGAACGGTGGATGGGACACCTGGAGCAAGGAAGCACGTAAGGTGCTAGAGAGGAAAATGAAGGAAGGGGGGAGGAAGAAAAGGAGGATTATGAGAAGACACCAAGAGGATGAAGGAAGACGAAGGAGGACGTATACCAATGACCGAGAAAGGGAGAAAAAAGCACTATAAGAAAGGGATAGGCAACTGAAACCCTGTCAAATTATAGTCTACAAGAGGATTAAGGTTGGGATTTTTTATGCTTTAAACTATTTAATTGCATGCATTGGTATGATAAAAATCATAGTTCGAAGCCTAGTTATACTCCTTGTAGCATGAGAAGCCATTGGTAAGGGTTGAAGCCACTTGTGTCTAGTTTTTAGAGCACTATTGGTGTTTTGAAAGAGCCTCCATGTGTTTTGAGAACACCATGATTGTAGAACCTATTGGTGTTTTGAAAGAGTTTGCATGTGTTTTGAGAATGCCATGCTTGTAGAACATGTTCGTATTTTGAAAGATACTGCATGTGTTTTGAGAATGTCATGCTTATAGAACCTGATGATGTTTTGAAAGAGCTTGCACGTGTTTTGAGAACATCATGCTTTGTATAAATTATTGGTATTTTGAAAGAGCTTGTGTGTAGAACACTATGCTCTATAGAGCTGGTTAAAGTTTCCAAGAGCTTGAGAGCGTAGAGGACACTACATTTAGATAAATCCTATAAGTGATTGGAATAGTTGTAATTTCGAGAGCATGGGTGTGTCTAAACAATGTTGTGGGAATTCAAATGCACTGTGTTCCAAAGACTTTTGCATCTAAAAAGGAAATACTATACCATTTTTTAAAACATCTACTATATTGAGAAAGCTATCAGAGTTTCAAGAGGAAGTTTCACAATTGGGAGCACCACCAGTGGGGAAAACCACCCATAGGGTTTAAGATATGGTTGTGTGTAAAAAGCGTTGCTTAGTGTAACTCCATATGTGTGTGTGGGGAACTCTGATGTTATGTGAGTTCAATCCCACTGTGGATAGTTAGTGGTGACAATGGTGAAAGCCTAGTGCTTGTTTAACATGTCTTACCTTGTATATATCTCAGCTCAAAAGTCCCTTAATTGCTCTACTGAGATTGTTAGTATCTTCCAGGAAGGGCATTAGCCTTTGGTTATAAATTCTATATTATAAAGGTTCACTATGCAATTTAAATTAAATATATACCTTTGATTATGTGGAATACATTGAAGGATTTAAATTAAATATAGACCCTCTTATTTATGTGGAATACATTGAAGGATTTAAATTAAATATAGACCTTTGATTAATGTGGAATACATTGAAGTATTTAAATGAAATATAGACCTTTTATTTATGTGGAATATATTGAAGGATTTAAATTATATATAGGCCTTTGATTTATGTGGAATACATTGAAGTATGTTTTTTTATAAGTAACTAGAATTTTATATACAATTTGGGTTTTTTAAGAGGATCCCAAAACCCTATAACAAAAAGGGTCATAGCACCGATATTTAAATAAATTCCTAATTACATGAAAATAAACACAAACTAAAATGGAAAGGTACAAATCAACCCTTGATCCAAAAAAAATACTAGATTCTAGAAATCATTAGTGAGACTCGCTTCGCCAAGGTATCATCCTCCCATTGCTGGCAGATTGGGATCCTCCCAGGGGTAAATACAACATTCTAGGATCCAACCTGGGGGGGATAAAGTAGGACGGGATCCTCCCAGGGGTGGAAAGAAAACATCTGCCCAGACCTACATAGGGAGAGCGAGAAGGCCAAGGATATCCTACAACCAGAAATCCTACCCAAAAACCTAAAGCAGGGAAATTTAAAAAATTAGAGAGGATCCTCATCCAAAGATGCCATGATATGAAATATAGGGTGCAGTGGTGCAACAAGAAACCACTTGAGTAAAGCAACAAGCAAAACCAGGATACATGCTAGGGATCAGAAGCAGGACAACCTAGGAAATGGCATCAAGGTCCTCAAAGAAAAATATAGGATGCCTCTGCATGAGCATGAAAAAAGGAACACTACTAGGGATATCTACAAGCCAAGATATCCCTGTGCACAACAAGAAGAAATACGAGGAAGCCAGAAGGATCCAGGAAAAATATCAACAAGTGCAAAGACAGGATCTTGAAATCCAAAATTGAAAGAGGAAGTAGGGACCATAACTGCAAACTCATTGGTCTCCCCCCAGACCAGATAATACAAAAGGAAGCCTCCACCACTATAGTAGAAAGGCCCATGAACCACCATCCTTGCTAATGAATAGATCTAAGGAACTGGAACTAGAAGCCCCTAAGAAAGAACTAAAATGAACAACTTGAGGATCCCAAGTGAGGAGTGGCAACAGGCACAAATATGGGATCCTCGAAAGCCTAACTTGGGGGAACCAAGGTCTGCATGCATTGATCATGGTCCCCCCCAAGATCTAGACATGCAATAGAAACCCTAGGAACCCCAAAATAAGGGACCAAGAGCCCCCCATCCTTGCTCATGGAAACTTTAGGGAACTATGACTGGGGCTGGGAACAACCTAGACAAAGGAAGAGGCCCACCTCGATGGCCAACCAATGGCATGGATGTTCACCAAAAATCAGATCCAGCAAGAAGAAGCCTCCGAACATGAAATCAAAAAGTGCCCTACCCAAAGGGATGGGACTAACAACAACCACGGTCATCCTGGAGAGGAGTCATTAGCAGAAGAGGAAATTGGTCCCCCCTAGACCAACCCAAAGGAGAGAGGACCTCACAAGATGCACCAAGAAGCAGTTGAAAAACCAACCTACTACCAACATCCATAGAGGAAGCCATAGGAACTGGATCAAGGAAGGGATCCCTGAAGCATGCAAGAAACCCTATGAGATCATTGGGATACACCAGACCTCGAGCTCAGGTAGGGAAACCCTAAAACTGTTGGAAAAGGAGCAAAAAGTGGAGAAGGATCTCCTCCAAAGGAGATCATCTACTACAAAGCATTCCCAGAGTGGGATGACCCAAGATGAGCTAGGGACTGGGCAAGAACTAGAGGAGAAGGAGTAGGGAGAGGGAGCAGGACCCTCTACATTGAAGTATTTAAATTAAATATAGACCTTTGATTTATGTGGAATACATTGAATGATTTAATTGAATATAGACCTTTGATTATGTGGAAAATATTGAAGGATTTAAATTAAATATAGACCTTTGATTTATGTGGAATACATTGAAGGATTTAAATTAAAAAGAGAACCTTTGATTTATGTTGAATATATTGAATTATCAGTAATTATCTTAGGGATTTTAATTAAAAGAAGAACCTTTGATTAATTAAAAGGAGAACCTTTGATTTATGAGTAATTATCTTAGGGATTTTAATTAAAAGGAGAACCTTTGATTAATGTGGATTATCTTAGGATTTTTAATTAAAAGGAGAACCTTTGATTTATGATTAAATATCTTAGGGGTTTTAATTAAAAGGAGAACCTTTGATTATTGTTGATTATCTTAGGGAATTTTAATTGAAAAGGATGTAGATTTATTCTTTGAAATAAATTTATGGGGCTTTTATTTCGGGAATGAATGAATGATTGGTTTAAAGGTTAATGTTATGGGACTTTAATGCTTTAAAAAATAATTTATTGGATTGGAATTTATGAATTGAAAAGGATGTAGATTTTGTTGAACACAAGCTTATACTGAGAGGGGGGGGGGTGAACAGTATAAGACCTCTTTTACTTTTCTTTTATACTTCAAAACAGTAAAGCAATATATCCAAAGCAATATCAAAACAATGCACAATATCATCGACAAAGAGACACCAATTTTAATGTGGTTCACCCAGAAATCCTGGGCTACGTCCACAAAAATTTTCTCTAAAAGTTATCTCAATGTTCTTTGGGAAACCTTCCCAATTACAATGTTTATGGGCACCAACCCAGAGGAGACACCAATCCCCTAATCTCAAGTTCATGGGAACCAACCCATAGGAGACACCAATCTCCTAGCTCAAGTTTGTGGGCACCGACCCACAGGAGACACCAATCCCCTAGCTCAAGTTCGTGGGCACCGACCCACAGGAGACACCAATCCCCTAGCTCTGCTCTGGCTGGAGACCTCTGTCCTCAACTCTATTACCTCAAAGCTGGTCCTCAAATTTGCACTAAACATAGTCCTTCGATCTAGCGCAAATGTCCTTGGGTTCTCTGATAGAACCAATGCACCTCTGTCCTCAAGTTCTCTGATAGAACTATCAACCTCAGCTACACAAGTCCTTTGCTAAGACTTGTCCAAATCTGCTCACAAGTCCCCACAGGAACCTGTCCAAAAACCTGCTCACAAGTCCTCAATGGAACCTGTCCAACACCTACTCACAATTTTATCAAGAAGACTTTCTTGGCATGAACCCACAAAGAGAATGGTTAGAGACCCAATGTGATTCATCCACCTCATAGGAGCATAAAGAGAATTGTTAGAGACTCAATATTTTCTATTCTTAACTCTCACTCTCAATCTTAACTCAATCTCAAATCACAGAAGAATAAGATAGATGTAGTATGCTTTTTTCAAGAACATGAAACACAACCCAACAATTGGCAACCATGCAATAACTCATATAACAATGATACTCATGTTATTTCCAAAACCAATATCTTTTCTCAATCAAATTGGGATTTCAACAACAATGCTCATAGACAAGGTTTAACCAACAATATTCAATGCAACATCAACCTTGAAGCATTCAACCAATCATTACTAGAAAAGGAAACAAATAGAAATCCTTTTCCCTCCAAGGATATTTGAACAAAACAGCCACCAACACAATATCATCAAATGCAATGAATAACTTGTTCAAATCAACACAATGGAGTAAGCCCAATATCATGAATCAAGTAAAGCATTAACTTGATCAACACAACCACTATGGAAGCAATTCAACCATCAACCTCAACACAACCATCCAAGGGATTCACCAACTCAAAGCAAGTATCAAGACTCATAATAATAAACCCTAGTGCACAATGCTTCCACTATCTCAAACCAGAATTATGCATTCACCAAAACTCTCATCAATGATAACAATGCATAAGTAGTCTTCAACAAACCAGAAAATAGGATTTACACTCTACCAAAGGAAACCTTGTTAAAAAAAAAAAAAACTTTTCACTCCAATCTTATTTCAGGAATAACATACACCACTTATGCTCATAAGAAGAATGTGCCCATACCTTATTTAAGTGAATGAACCCCTTTGGAAATCTGCCACCATCACAACATTCTTTTGCCAATCTTCACAAGGGTTAGGGTTACAAAATAATCAACATTATTCCACCTTTCAATAATAATCACCAAACCCTTTAATTGCACAACTCCCTTATCTCTCCTAAAACCACTTGTACCATAAAATAAAATAAATCACAACATTGCATTATCTTATAACTATTTCTTTGGCAAAAGTCCTTTTATTGAAATACACAACAACATATACAATAACACTTTTATTCCATTAAAAAGGATAGGCTACTTAACCACATTATGAATCCCTACCTTACTAAATTAAATTTTAAACAAAAACACCCTTATACCTCCTGACTATTACTTGTATATTTTAATCAACAATTTACAACCAATAAAAGTTACATACCTCAAAAATACTTTCGATGAGATTGACACTGTGATTACAACCTTTGAGAATGATTTGGTACCTTCCACTTCCACCAATTGGGCTACACGCCCTTATGGATACAAGAACGCACAATGACCAATTTAAACCTTGCTTCTTCGAAAAATGTGCTATCAAAATCGGGTCACCTAGTCACATGCCTTCTTTGCATTCTCGATCTCTGTGCCTTTATGTGTTTTCAAGCCGCTGTTAGTTAATTACTCGGTTGATTGCACTGAAGTGTCTATGTTCTCGAAACTCGTGCTAACGCATGTGCACCATCAGAGCTCGAAACATGCTATGCCTGTAAATCATGAATCAACCAATTTTTCATCATTGCATCGATGTTCGTACTTGATCTCTGTGTATAGCATTCATACTGTAGTATTTCTTTCCTCCTATCTTCGACGACCTTTGTTCGACGAACCACTCTCAATAACCCGAAAATCGATTCACGAAGTTATTGTCTTATTTCTTTGATTATTCCATCGAACAAGCGCATACTTCATACTGCACCCTTTTGTGACCATGCTCTCCGCGACCGTGCTACGAAATAAAAAAAACGTCTCACCTCTAAACTCTGCCCTCCACAGCTCCTTACTTTCAATCGCTACTCGTCGTCGATGCTTGCACAATCTTCTGCCTCCACACTGTGTTCTGCCGCACCGTCTCTTCTTATGAAATCGAAGGATTCTCACTGTCTTCGTCCGTATGGATTCGACAAGGGATATTTCACGATTTCGTCAAGGATATTCCACAACACTCATTTGCAACTCGCAAATCCACTCTTTTAAAAGAAATTCATTGCCTTATTTAAATACACTAACATGTATTAAAAAAACACATCGGCACTTTTTAATTTTAATTTTAATTTAATTTTTTTTTTAAAAAATTTAAACTAAATATTTAAAATTAAATATCTTTAACACCGGAGCAACTTTTTCAATGAAATGAAGAGCCAACGTGGGTTTAAAGAAAAGCCCATTTCAAATCAGTTGTCCAAGGTTTTAAATAAAACCTATTAATTTGTCTGCCTTGGTTTTCACAAAAAAACCTTTCTGCTTCTTGACATCAATGACAACATCAATACTTGAGCAAGGGCAATGTACCCAAAGTACCCAAAATTGCCAACAATATCCCCCTTTGTCATTGATGGCAAACCTTTACTACAAACACATCTTCAAGAGCCAAAACTGAAACCCACAACTGAGAATATACCTTTGAAGTTTTGCTCCCCCTGACTTGAAGCTTTCCTCTTCACTTGAAGCTCTCCCCCTTACTCATATCTCTCCCCCTTTGTCATCAATGGCAAAGGGCCACATTTGGGGCTCGAAACTAAGAATGAGCCTCTTAGCTTAGTCCCTCCCCCACCTCCTGATGAGGTGATTAATTGCGGGGTGGGAGTAAAACTCCCATTAGGCATTGATCATCATCAACGTCTATAACTTCCTTGTCGGGTCTTCTCTTGAACTCTTTGTCTATATTCTTGTTCCTGTTATTGTTTTGATCCTTGGACTTGATCATGCCACTGTTCCTGTTCCTGTATCCTAGAATTTCAACTCTACACTGTCTGACTGTGTGACCTTCATTGTTGCACTTATAGCAAGTAACAATGTTATTTCTTTTAGGCATACTTGTTCTTTGAATCCACAAGTTCTGACCAAACCTGTTTTGACCAAGTCTGTTCTGACTAACCCAGTTCCTGTTATTTGCCTTGCAATAAACTGCCTTATGCCCAAACTGATTGCAAGAGTAGCAATACCCATGAAAGAAATTACTACTTCTAAAATTGTTATTTACCTTCTTCACTTGAGCCATGCAATGTACAGCCATGTGGCCAAATCTGTGACATGCAAAACATCTGCCTTGAAACTTTCCATTGTTTGACCTCTTAGGTTCTGAAAACCTTTTCTTCTCATTTCGAATTGTGTTTTCTATTTTTGTGCATCTATTTTTCAAGGACTCATGATCTGAAATACTTTTCTCATTAGAACTCTCTTCCTTTTGGAGTCTCTTACTAGACTCTCCAACTTGTTCTTTGTGAGGCTTATCAAAACCAAGACCTGTTTTATCTGTTGGATTTCTTTGACTTTGGATGAGAGACTCAACCCTTTCGGAGCTATCTTGAAACCTGTATAGCTTATCCTTGTACTCTTTATTTTCCTCTTTCAACGAGGCCATTTTCTATTCTAATTCACTATACTCAAGCGCCTTAGATTCTAACTCATTCTTGAGTTCAGCATTCTTCTTTCTTTCCTTTTTCAAGACACTAAGAGCATTAGTAAGTTCACATTCCAGATTCTCTATTTGATTGCACTTTGAATTATCAAGGCCTTTTTCAGATTTCTTATCACTAGAGGTGCTACCCTTTTCAAAAACCATACATGCATCTTCTTTATCAATTTTTGAAGTATCCTCATACATACTAGCAACCAATTCATTATTTGTGCAATTATCCTCAAAGTGCCCACACTTTCCATATCTAAGACATTTCGGTTCTTCCTCCTTTTTTGATATGAATAATATCTCATTTTTATAATCACCTGAAGAACTTTCACTATCACTACTAGAACACTTACTTGCTTTGTCAAGGTAGACGCTCTTCTTTTCTTGATTGTTGTGCTCATATTTGATTTTAAGAGTTGTATTGGCCTCTTCTAGTTGTTTCTTCAATGAAACAATCTCTTCTTTTTGTTTGCAGCAAACAGTCTCTTTCTCATTGATCTGATACCTGAGAGTTTCTTCACTCTTTTTGAACTCTTCTATTTTCAGCTTCAGATTGTTAATAACTTTGTTAGTTTCCTCTTCATGTTTGTTGTATATACCAACTTTATTACTCATTTCTTCTGTCTGCATTCTTAAACCGTCAATTTCTTTTTCTAGCTTGCTGCAATACTCTGTTTTCCTAGAAGATTGCATTTCAAGATCTTCAAAAATTTTCTTGTAATCTTCTACTTGAATTTTCAAGTTGGTGATTATATCTTCTGCATCCTCAACCTTTTTACTCAAGTCTGACATCAGTTTTTGTTCCCAATTTGCTTTTGCATCACTTCCTTCTTCATCACACTCTTGTTCTGAATTTGTTTCTTTATCAATTTTGAACGGATCATCTTCATCTTCACTGCTACTAAACCCATGGCACTGGCGTCCATTATGACCGAGTTGACCACAAACAAAACATTCTCTACCTTGTGAGCAATCAGCTACAAAGTGACCGGTCTTCCCACATTTGGTGCAAAACTTTATTAATATGGCTTGTTCTCCACTGTTTGATTCATCTCTTGAATCTATTTTCATTCCCAAAGCAGCAACATTGAGATCATCTTCATTTTCTTTTGTGCCCTTGTGATATTTCTTCTTCTTGTGTCTTATGGTTTTGCTTTTGCCTTTCCTTGCCATTTGTGTTCTTGTAAGATCTTCCTTCAAGCTATTAAACTTTTCGAAGGAACCTCGGCTCTGATACCAATTGTTGAACACAAGCTTATACTGAGAGGGGGGGGTGAACAGTATAAGACCTCTTTTACTTTTATTTTATACTTCAAAATAGTAAAGCAATATATCCAAAGCAATATCAAAACAATGCACAAGATCATCCACAAAGAGACACCAATTTTAACGTGGTTCACCTAGAAATCCTGGGCTACGTCCACAAAACTTTTCTCTAAAAGTTATCTCAATGTTCTTTGGGAAACCTTCCCAATTACAATGTTTATGGGCACCAACCCAAAGGAGACACCAATCCCCTAATCTCAAGTTCGTGGGCACCAACCCACAAGAGACACCAATCCCCTAGCTCAAGTTTGTGGGCACCGACCCATAGGAGACACCAATCCCCTAGCTCAAGTTCGTGGGCACCGACCCACAAGAGACACCAATCCCCTAGCTCTGCTCTGGCTGGAGACCTCTATCCTCAACTCTATCACCTCAAAGCTGGTCCTCGAATTTGCACTAAACACAGTCCTTCGGTCTAGCACAAATGTCCTCGGGTTCTCTGATAGAACCAATGCACCTCTGTCCTCAAGTTCTCTGATAGAACTATCAACCTCAGCTACACAAGTCCTTTGCTAAGACCTGTCCAAATCTGCTCACAAGTCCCCACAGGAACCTGTCCAAAAACCTGCTCACAAGTCCTCAATGGAACCTGTCCAACACCTACTCACAAGTTTATCAAGAACACTTTCTTGGCATGAACCCACAAAGAGAATGGTTAGAGACCCAATGTGATTCATCCACCTCATAGGAGCATAAAGAGAATTGTTAGAGACTCAATATGTTCTATTCTTAACTCTCACTCTCAATCTCAACTCAATCTCAAATCACAGAAGAATAAGATAGATGTAGTATGCTTTTCTCAAGAACATGAAACACAACCCAACAATTGCCAACCATGCAATAACTCATATAACAATGATACTCATGTTCTTTCCAAAACCAATATCTTTTCTCAACCAAATTGGGCTTTCAACAACAATGCTCATAGACAAGGTTTAACCAACAATATTCAACGCAACATCAACCTTGAAGCATTCAACCAATCATCACTAGAAAAGGAAACAAGTAGAAATCCTTTTCCCTCCAAGGATATTTGAACAAAACAGCCACCAACACAATATCACCAAATGCAATGAATAACTTGTTCAAATCAACACAATGGAGTAAGCCCAATATCATGAATCAAGTAAAGCATTAACTTGATCAACACAACCACTATGGAAGCAATTCAACCATCAACCTCAACACAACCATCCAAGGGATTCACCAACTCAAAGCAAGTATCAAGACTCACAATAATAAACCCTAGTGCACAATGCTTCCACTATCTCAAACCAGAATTATGCATTCACCAAAACTCTCATCAATGATAACAATGCATAAGTAGTCTTCAACAAACCAAAAAATAGGATTTACACTCTACCAAAGGAAACCTTCTTAAAAAAAAAAAAACTTTTCACTCCAATCTTATTTCAGGAATAACATACACCACTTATGCTCATAAGAAGAATGTGCCCATACCTTATTTAAGTGAATGAACCCCTTTGGAAATCTGCCACCATCACAACATTCTTTTGCCAATCTTCACAAGGGTTAGGGTTACAAAATAATCAACATTATTCCACCTTTCAATAATCATCACCAAACCCTTTAATTGCACAACTCCCTTATCTCTCCTAAAACCACTTGTACCATAAAATAAAATAAATCACAACATTGCATTATCTTATAACTATTTCTTTGGCAAAAGTCCTTTTATTGAAATACACAACAACATATACAAAAACACTTTTATTCCATTAAAAAGGATAGGCAACTTAACCACCTTATGACTCCCTACCTTACTAAATTAAATTTTAAACAAAAACACCCTTATACCTCCCGACTATTACTTGTATATTTTAATCAACAATTTACAACCAATAAAAGTTACATACCTCAAAAATACTTTCGATGAGATTGACACTGTGATTACAACCTTTGAGAATGATTTGGTACCTTCCACTTCCACCGATTGGGCTACACGCCCTTATGGATACAAGAACGCACAATGACCAATTTAAACCTTGCTTCTTCGAAAAATGCGCTATCAAAATCGGGTCACCTAGTTACATGCCTTCTTTGTGTTCTCGATCTCTGTGCCTTTGTGTTTTCAAGCCACTGTTAGTTAATTACTCGGTTGATTGCACTGAAGCATCTATGTTCTCGAAACTCGTGCTAACGCATGTGCACCATCAGAGCTCAAAACATGCTATGCCCATAAATCGTGAATCAACCAGTTTTTCATCATTGCATCAATGTTCATATTCGATCTCTGTGTATAACATTCGCGCTGCAATATTTCTTTCCTCCTGTCTTCGATGACCTTTGTTCAACAAACCACTCTCAATAACCCAAAAATTGATTCACGAAGCTATTGACTTCTTTCTTCGATTATTCCATCGAACAAGCACATACTTCATACTGCACCCTTTTGTGACCACGCTCTCCGTGATCGTGCTACAAAATAAAAAAAATGTCTCACCTCTAAACTCTGCCCTCCATAGCTCCTTACTTTCAATCGCTGCTCTCCATCGATGCTTGTGCAATATTCTGCCTCCACACTGTGTTCTGCCGCGCCGTCTCTTCTTATGAAATCGAAGGATTCTCACTGTCTTCGTCCGTACGGCTTCGACAAGGGATATTTCGCGGTTTCGTCAAGGATATTCCACAACACTCATTTGCAACTCGCAAATCCACTCTTTTAAAAGAAATTCATTGCCTTATTTAAATACACTAACATGTATTAAAAAAACACATCGGCACTTTTTAATTTTAATTTTAATTTAATTTTTTTTTTAAAAAATTTAAACTAAATATTTAAAATTAAATATCTTTAACACCGGAGCAACTTTTTCAATGAAACGAAGAGCCAACGTGGGTTTAAAGAAAAACCCATTTCAAATCAGTTGTCCAAGGTTTTAAATAAAACCTATTAATTTGTCTGCCTTGGTTTTCACAAAAAAAACCTTTCTGCTTCTTGACATCAATGGCAACATCATTACTTGAGCAAAGGCAATGTACCCAAAGTACCCAAAATTGCCAAAAAATTTATTATTTGAATTGAAGTTATGGGGCTTTGATTTAGGGAATGAAAGGAAAGGAATGTTTTAGAGGTTAAAGGTATGGGACTTTAATGCTTTAAGACATGAATGGATTTGATTAAAGTTAGACCTTGATCTAAGTAGTACATGTTGGATGACTCTCTAAGGGAACTTGAGAGGTGAAGATAAAAGTAAAGGATCTTTTATAATATCCATTATGCATTAGATGGTTGGAAACTTAATTGAATTTTGTATAGTTGCAATTTGGCAAAGTAAATGAATAGATGCATTTAGAGGTATGCCTATCCTGAACCATGAGTATCCTGATCCCCTACTACCCTCAAAGAATCAATGGGAAGCGAGGAGAAGCAAGGAGCTCAAAGGAAGCAAAGTATAGGTAATTGTACTTTATGTTGCTTCACTTATGCTCAAATAGACTAGAATTGTGGGGAGATATCCCCAATACAGTTACTGTAATATTATTTAAAGTAAGAAGGATTTACCATGCTAATTCTAATGCATTAACTATTTATTGGTTTAGAGAAAGTACTTTTACTTTATTTATGTATTTGGTTATATCATGTAGTTGATTCTCTTCTAGTGTTAATCTTTCTTCATTTTCTGGATGTTTAGTGATTGCTTTCTGGTGTTGTAATATCTAGATGTATTCTTGTTTGGTTGCTTGATGATAGAGATCTAAGTGTAGAGTTCTAGGGTGAACTCAGAGGTGACCTAAGGGAATTGAGAACCCCTTAGGGTGAACATAGGAGACCTAAGGGAATTGAGACCCCCTTAGGGAGATAAAGGACTAAGTTGTGAAGAGATTACATCTGAGTTAAGATAGCTCATCATGGAGACGAGATAGATAGCTTAACTCGCAATACTCGTAGCATACCTACACATAATGATTTGTGTATGGTATGGAGATGCGTGTATACCTTCGATGGATGGAGGGTGATAAGTCTAGCTCATCAAGAGTGATGGGATAGATGGGCTTATTTGCAGTAACACATGATACGCCCACACAAACGGACTTGTGTTAGGGTACCTCATGAGATGTAGCTTCTAGAAAACTTAGGGAATTGAAACTTTAGGCAAATAGTAGTTTGGTTAGGGGTCCATGAAGGGTTCATGTACCTCTCTCCATAGTAAAAAAAAAAACTTGTTCTATTTTTGTATTTTTTTGTTTGTGTGTTTGTGGGTCATTACATTTGGTATCAGAGCTCTAGGTATGAGGGTATAGAGCTTCTATGTGTGCTAAAGGGAAATTAGATGTATCCAATGAAGGCTTGCTTAAGGTAAAGGCTAAAGCTAGGATGATCTAGGATACCCTATTTTCTAGGATATGATAGGAATTAACCCCAAGGGAGCATGGATGTTAGGATACCTTAGTATGGGCTTTGGTATCAGTGATACATCCTAGCCTGGGATATTACCCTAGTTATATTGTTAATGCATATAGCAAGAGAACTCTATATTATGGCTTGAATTAGAGATACAACTTAAGATGAAACTATAATCTAATCTCCTTTCTTGGATGGAATCAGGTTAAGATGCCACCTAAGACCAGAAGAGGGAGGCCTACGCCTAGAAAAACTTGACAAAGTAATATCGAAGAGGAAGACTAGGATGGGGAACCAACAAACCCCAATAGGGAGGTAGAAGACCTCACTGCTATGGTCATTGCTATGTAGGATCAGATAAGATAGTTGCTAGAAATGGCTATGAATCAGAATTTACAAGCTCGAGGTTCAGAGATTGGTCTAGATAGTGGACTAACTATAGAAAAAGTACAATACAAAAGCTTTTTTGGAAAATAAAATGGATAGGGACATGAAAAACATTAGTATCTCTAAGTTTGATGGAGAGGGCGATGGAGATGCAGTGGAAGCATAGTTGAGAGAAGTAGAGGTTCACTTTATGATAAAAGGCTACTCATCAGGAACCCGAACACTTTGGGCTACGATTAACTTGGAAGGGGCTGCTCTGGAGTGGTGGGAAACCCACTATGAGGAAACTAAGATTGAACCTATTGATACTCCATGGGAAGAATTTATAAACATATTTAAGAAGAGATTCCTAACAGAGCATTTCTATACCTTAAATTTTGAGGAATTTGCTAGTCTAAAGCAAGGAACCAGCATAGTAGAGGTATACTATAAGAAGCTGGTAAGATTGTTTAAATATGTACCTATTTATAATGAGAAAATATGGGTTCATAAGTTTACTCTGGGATTGGAGTCTAGGTTAAAGCATGATGTGGACATGCAAGAACCTAAAACACTACAAAAGGCATATGACTTAGCAAAGAAAGAAGAGTCACATTTATGTTATAAATATGACACTCTACCCGAGCAAGCTCGGTAGGAGCTAAAGAAGAGGAATAGTGTTGGGTTTGTAAAATGGGAGTCTGATCAAGAGCGAAAAGCTAAGAACCCCCAAAACCCTGAGAAGAAACCTAATGGAAATCAGAAGAAGTTCAAGAAGAACTTTTGTAAGAAGGATAACAAACCCAATAACATGAAACCTCAACTACAGAAGTCGCAAGCTCCAACTCCAGCAATTAAAAGTGGGAATGAGAAACTTGAAAAATAGCAAGGACCCAAGGAAGGGTGCTACAATTGTTGAGGATCTCATTACTACAATCAATGTCCATATCGAGTAGGGACTAGCACAACTAATGCAAAAGGGAAGGAACTAGAACATCGAATTTATGCCACAATCAAGAAGCAGAAGCTAGAGGGACAAGCCACCCCATTACTTGTGAAAGGTAAGGTTTTCAATAAGCAAGTAAACATTTTGATAGATAGTGGAGCCACTGACAGTTTTATTTCATCTAGTCTAGCAAGGACTGTGTCGAAAAGGCCTGGATATTTGGCTCAAGGGTGGAAGGTTGAGTATGGTTCTGGGCAGACCTACTCGGTGAACCAGTGTTATCCTATGGTAGAAATCACTCTATCTAGTGGAACTACGGAAGGTTATTTATATGTAGCTCCCTTACACGCCTTTGATGTGATCCTAGGGATGGATTGGCTACAGGCTCATAAAGCCTTAGTCAATTTTCAAGACCGATGGATTGAGTATTTGGAAGAAGGCAGAAGGAGACTAAGAGTTCATAGCGAGCAAGGGGCATTTGAACCACAGATGTTGTCTGCTATGCAATTGAAAAAGATCCTAAAGAAAGGAGGAATAGTGTATGTAGTAAAACTTAATGAAGTGGAAGACTACGAGAAAGGAGAAATACTAAGACAACATCCGATTTTACAGGATTTCTAGGATGTATTTCTAGAGGACTTACCTGGGTTACCTCCTGTACGAGAATTTGACTTCACAATTGAACTCATGATGGGAGTCGAGCCTATTCATAGATCCCCATATAGGATGAACCCTATTGAAATGCAAGAACTAAAGGTTCAATTGCAAGGATTATTGGAGAAGGGTTTGATAAAACCAAGTGTGTCACCATGGGGTGCACCGGTTTTGTTTGTGAAAAATAAGGATGGTTCGCTAAGATTGTGTATTGATTACAGGATGCTAAATAAAGCTACAATCAAGAATCGGTATCCTTTACCTAGGATTGAAGATTTATTTGATCAACTAAAATATGCCAAGGTGTTTACTAAGATCGATTTGAGGTCAGGGTATCACCAGTTAAGGATTCATGAGGAAGACACTCACAAGACAACATTTAAGACTAGGTATGGGCATTATGAGTTTATAGTTCTACCCTTTGGACTGACTAATACCCCAACTACTTTCATGAACTTAATGAACAGTGTGTTCAGAAGACACTTGGACCAATTTGTCTTGGTATTCCTAGATGATATCCTTATATACTCTCAAGATAAAGAAGAACATGATAAACATCTTAGGATCATGTTAGAATTGTTAAGGAAGAATCAACTTTATGGGAATCTGGCTAAGAGTGAATTCTATGTTCCAGAGGTACGATATCTTGGGCATGTCATATCAGAAAAGGGGATTGTTGTGGATCTAGAGAAGATAGAGGCTATTCTAAATTGGCCACCCCTACTAATGTGATTGAAGTGCAAAGTTTCATGGGATTAACGGGCTACTATAGACGTTATATAAAGGACTACTCCAAGATTGTTGGACCCATAACTAACCTTCAGAAGAAGGGAAAGGAATTCAAGTGGTCAAAAAAGTGTGAGGTTGCCTTTGCACTACTAAAGCTTAAGCTTACTACGACACCAATACTAAAGGTTCCCAATCCTCAAGGGGACTTTTCAGTGTGCACTGATGCATCAATAGACGGGTTGGGTGGGGTACTCTCACAAGAGGATTCAGTAGTGGCATATACTTCAAGGAAGCTCAAGAAGCATGAAGTTAATTATGCTATGCATGATTTAGAGCTAGCTACGATGGTGCATGCTTTAAAGGTTTGGTGCCACTACTTGGTGGGAAGGCCCTTTGAATTAAAGATAGACCATCAAAGTCTATGGTATATATTCACCCAACCAATACTCAATGCAAGACAGAGAATATGGGTGGAATTTCTCACTGAGTATGATTTCGAGATTGAATACATAAAAGGAAAAGAGAATAAAGTGGTTGATGCTTTAAGTAGAAGAAGATATATAGCAAGCAAAATCCACATGGACCTGATGGATCGAGTAAGACAACAGCAATCTCAAGATGAGTATTGCAAAGGAATTCGAGTTAAGATGAACAGAGATCCTGAAGGAAATAAGGAATTTAGTGTAAAAGATGAATTTTTGTGTTATAAGGGAAGGGTCATCATACCAAATATGGGTGATTTAAGGAACTTGATAATGCAAGAAGCCCATAGATCTCCTTATTATACTCATCCGGGAGGAGCCAAAATGTGAGAAAACATGAAAAGAACCTTCTTTTGGGTAGGAATGAAGAAGGACATCATGGATTTTGTTGCTCGATGCCTCAAATGTCAGAAAGTTAAGGCATGATAGCATCCCATAGGAAAACTATATCTGCATGATATACCTATGCAAAAATGGTAGGTTATATCCATGGATTTTATAGTAGGTTTACCCAAGACTCAGTACCAACATGATGCCATATTTGTAGTGGTCGAAAAATTGACTAAGGTTGCTCATTTCATACTGGGGAATACTAAGGATGATGCTCAGGTAGTGGCTAGCAGATTCATCAAAGAGGTATTCCAATTGCATGGATTTCCTGAGGTAATTATCTCAGATAGAGACTCCAAATTCACTTCTGAATTCTAGAAATCATTTCATAGTGCGGTTGGTACGAAATTGAATATGAGTTCAGCATACCACCCTAAAACTGATGGCCAAACGGAGTGGGTAAACCAAGTTTTGGAAGACATGCTCTGCATGTACTGCATGGATCACAAATCTCAATGGGAAGATTGTCTACCTTTGGTAGAGTTTGCCTACAATAATGGACATCACTCCTCACTAGGAATGGCACCTTTCAATGCCTTGTATGGGTGAAAGTGTAGAACACCATTGTCTTGGGACAACCTAGAAGATCAAGTTGTGATTGGGCCAGAAATGGTCAAGATAATGGAAGATCAGCTAAAGGAAATTAGGCAAAGGCTTAAAGAAGTTGCGGATAGGAAGAAGAGTTATGCAGATCTAAAAAGGACTCCAAGAGAGTATTCTATTGGAGATAAGGTGTTCTTAAGGGTTAAGCCAAAGAAGAGTGCTATCAAATCCATGAAGTTGGATCCACATTTTGTGGGACCCTTTGAGATCATAGAAAATATCAGTTCGATTGCATACCGACTTGCATTACCACCTAATCTATCCAAAATCCATGACACCTTCCACATATCCTTGCTTAGGAAATATGTTGCTAACCCTGAACATGTGTGGGATGTTTCTAATTTGTAGATGGCAAATCTGGAGGCCATTGAAGTACTACCGGTGAATATTCTTGAGTTTCATTCTAAAACTCTACGGAATCGGACTCTTGAACAGTGTAAGGTCCAATGGGACCAGTTCTATGAGAAAAATGCCACTTGGGAGAAAGTGGAGGTTATGCAAAAATATTTTCCCTTTTTGTTTGAAGCTATATGATGTAATAATTTTTACTTTCTATTAAAAACAAAGGAAACTGGAAACACCGAGGATGATGTTTAATTCTAGTGGGGGAGGATGTCATGACCCTCCCTAGCTGACTTTATGGCACAAAGAAACAATGTATTAACCTATGGTGTGGTGATACTTAGTTTGAACAATTGAACCAACTATATGATGTTTAGTTGATTTAGAAGGGCATGTTATCGCTAACATATTGCCAAGTGTGCAGGATCGGGTACACTCATAGGTGGAGAAGGCAGAAGCACCCACCAAAAATGAGGGTACCTAAGATCAGGGGAGATGATGATTAAGGTACTCAGAGGTAACATGGATAGATACCTTCATATAGGCATGCATTATCGGAAGGGATAATCATCGATGACTGATCGCCTTGAGCCTTAGTTGATAGCCTAGTAGCTATCATAAAATCTCTGGCTAAGATAGGTGATTGGGTTGATGGAAATATTCCCTCTTTGTTGTTTTATAAATTTGTTTGCTCTCTGCTGCATCATGGTTTGAATAGCATAATGTTGGAACTTCTATAGGAAAACAACTGCAAAAATGTATGTGGATGCATAAAGCAAACTGTCTTGTTGAAGTAAAGATAGAGCATCATTTTTATGAAGAAAAGCAAATTATATATATATGCTAAATGAAGATTCATTTTTAAATAATTAATGAAGTTTTGATTAAATAATGATTGATTTAATTGAGCTTATTAGTAAACTTCATTTTATTTAATAAATGAGAGTTCATTTAAATTAATTAAAGGTGTTCATTTTAATGATAATGGAAAAAGTCATTAAAAGACTTTAATTAATTGAAATAAAAAAAAATCCATTTAAGAAATAGATGTCTTTTATTTCAAAGAAAGATCAATTATGAAATTGATTAAATAAAGGAAGTGTATTTTAATGGTGATAAATATCACATAAATGATATTTGTTTGAAAGGGTACCATGCTTATTTTAAAAAGAAATGGGATAATATAAAATATATAAATATCCCATTCCCCTATAGAACGTAAGCTACGAAAATAATCTAGGGTGGCTACTAGGTTTTCGAAGATGGAAATTATAGGAAGAAGGATTCCTTGCCACCAGAGAAAGGGATGAAGCATTGAAGGGAGAGGGGGCTCGAGGTGGGGCTCAAGGTTCGAGGAAGAATGGTGGATGGGCCACCTGGAGCAAGGAAGCACGTAAGGTGCTAGAGAGGAAAAGGAAGGAAGGGGAAGGAAGAAAGGAGGATGTGGAGAGGACGAAGGAAGATGAAAGAGGATGCAGACCAGGGAACTAGAAAGGGAGAAAGAAGCACCACAAGAAAGGGAGAGGCAACCGAGATGCCACCAAATTCCAGTCCATAGGAGGATTAAGGTTGGGGTGTTTTATGCTTTAAACTATTTAATTGCATGCGTTGGTATGATGAAAATCATAGTTCGAAGCCTGGTTATACTCCCTATAGCATGAGAAGCCATTGGTAAGGGTTGAAACCACCTACATCTGGGTTTTTAGAGCACTGTTGGTGTTTTGAAAGAGACTGTGTGTGTTTTGAGAATGCCATGCTTTGTAGAACCTATTGGTGTTTTGAAAGAGACTACATGTGTTTTGAGAATGCCATGCTTTGTAGAACCTATTGGTGTTTTGAAAGAGATTGTGTGTGTTTTGAGAACACCATGCTTTGTAGAACCTATTGGTGTTTTGAAAGACTGCATATGTTTTGAGAATACCATGCTTTGTAGAACCTATTGGTGTTTTGAAAGAGCCTGTGTGTGTCTTGAGAATGCTATGCTCTGTAGATCTGGTTAAAGTTTCCAAGAGCCTGAGAGTGTAGAGGACGTTGCGTTTAGAGAAACCCTATAAGTTCTTGAAACCACTGTAAGTTCGAGAGCGTGGGTGTGTCTAAAGAATGTTGTGGAAATTCGAATGCATTGTGTGCCAAAGACTTTCACATCCAAAAAGGAAAGAGAGCACCCTATTTAAAAATATCTGCTATACTAGGAAAGCCATCAGAGTTTCAAGAGGAAGTGTCATGATTGGGAGCGCCACCAGTAGGGAAAACCACCCATAGGGTTTAAGAGATGGTTGTGTGTAAAAAGTGTTGCTTAGCATAACTCCATCTGCGTGTGTGGGGAACTCCGATGTTACGTGAGTTCAGTCCCACTAGGGACAGTTAGTGGTGACAATGGTGAAAGCCTAGCGCCTATTTACCCTGTCTTACCTTGTAGATCTCTCAACTCGATAGTCCCTTAATCGCTCTGCAGAGGTCATCAATATCCGCCATGAAGGGCATTAGCCTTTGGTTATAAATTTTGTATTAGAAAGGTTCACTATGCAATTTAAATTAAATATAGACCTTTGATTTATGTGGAATACATTGAAGGATTTAAATTAAATATAGACCTTTGATTTATGTGGAATACATTGAAGGATTTAAATTAAATATAGACCTTTGATTTATGTGGAATACATTGAAGGATTTAAATTAAATATAGACCTTTGATTTATGTGGAATACATTGAAGGATTTAAATTAAATATAGACCTTTGATTTATGTGGAATACATTGAAGGATTTAAATTAAATATAGACCTTTGATTTATGTGGAATACATTGAAGGATTTAAATTAAATAGAGACCTTTGATTTATGTGGAATACATTGAAGGATTTAAATTAAATATAGACCTTTGATTTATGTGGAATACATTGAAGGATTTAAATTAAATAGAGAACCTTTGATTTATGTGGAATACATTGAAGGATTTAAATTAAATATAGAACCTTTGATTTATGTGGAATACATTGAAGGATTTAAATTAAAAATAGAACCTTTGATTTATGATTAATTATCATTGAAGATTTTAATTAAAAGGAGAACCTTTGATTTATGTGGATTATCTAAAGGATTTTAATTAAATAGAGAACCTTTGATTTATGATTAAATATATTAGGGGTTTTAATTAAAAGGAGAACCTTTGATTAATGTTGATTATCTTAGGGGATTTTAATTGAAAAGGATGTAGATTTATTCTTTGAATTAAAGTTATGGGGCTTTGATTTTGGGAATGAATGAATGATTGGTTTAAAGGTTAAAGGTATGGGACTTTAATGCTTTAAACAATAATTGATTTGATTGGAATTTGTGAATTGAAAAGGATGTAGATTTATTCTTTGAATTGAAGTTATGGGGCTTTGATTTAGGGAATGAAAGGAAAGGAATGTTTTAGAGGTTAAAGGTATGGGACTTTAATGCTTTAAGACATGAATGGATTTGATTAAAGTTAGACCTTGATCTAAGTAGTACATGTTGGATGACTCTCTAAGGGAACTTGAGAGGTGAAGATAAAAGTAAAGGATCTTTTATAATATCCATTATGCATTAGATGGTTGGAAACTTAATTGAATTTTGTATAGTTGCAATTTGGCAAAGTAAATGAATAGATGCATTTAGAGGCATGCCTATCCTGAACCATGAGTATCCTGATCCCCTACTACCCTCAAAGAATCAATGGGAAGCGAGGAGAAGCAAGGAGCTCAAAGGAAGCAAAGTATAGGTAATTGTACTTTATGTTGCTTCACTTATGCTCAAATAGACTAGAATTGTGGGGAGATATCCCCAATGCAGTTACTGTAATATTCTTTAAAGTAAGAAGGATTTACCATGCTAATTCTAATGCATTAACTATTTATTGGTTTAGAGAAGGTATTTTTACTTTATTTCTGTATTTGGTTATATCATGTAGTTGATTCTCTTCTAGTGTTAATTTTTCTTCATTTTTTGGATGTTTAGTGATTGCTTTCTGGTGTTGTAATATCTAGATGTATTTTTGTTTGGTTGCTTGATGATAGAGATTTAAGTGTAGAGTTCTAGGGTGAACTCAGAGGTGACCTAAGGGAATTGAGAACCCCTTAGGGTGAACATAGGAGACCTAAGGGAATTGAGACCCCCTTAGGGAGATAAAGGACTAAGTTGTGAAGAGATTACATCTGAGTTAAGATAGCTCATCGTGGAGATGAGATAGATAGCTTAACTCACAATACTCATAGCATACCTACACATAATGATTTGTGTATGGTATGGAGATGCGTGTATACCTTCGATGGACGAAGGGTGATAAGTCTAGCTCATCAAGAGTGATGGGATAGATGGGCTTATTTGTAGTAACACATGATACGCCCACACAGACGGACTTGTGTTAGGGTACCTCGTGAGATGTAACTTCCAGGAAAACTTAGGGAATCAAAACTTTAGGTAAATAGTAGTTTGGTTAGGGGTCCATGAAGGGTTCATGTACCTCTCTCCATAGTAAAAAAAAAAACTTGTTCTATTTTTGTATTTTTCTGTTTGTGTGTTTTTGGGTCGTTATAATAAATACCTAAGCCATTGCCTTGATATCCTATATTAGAAGTTATTTACTTAAGAAAAATATATAAGTCAAAAAAGTAACATGAGGTATAATATATTTAAATTAGGTGAGGGTTACTACGATGAATTTTATCCTCACTAGAAGTACTAACACAAAAAAAGGAACAACTCCCTATTTGGACCACTTTATCTGTTCCAGAGGGTAAGACCATGGTTTAGGAATATAGTGGGAGTTTTCCTAGGTCCATGAAGTTTTAATTACCATATTGATATTTAGATCTATTTGATTAACATTTTGAATTTCAATTTGTTTATCATATTGAACATTAGGTTGAAAATTATTATTTGTATTATTTTGAATAGAGTATTTATCTTCAAGTTGATTATTAGGTGGTTTGGTTTACGATTTGATATATACTTCAATGTTTATTCAATAAGGGATGGAGAAATGATATTAAGAGAGAGATAAATACAAATCATAAGATTTTCAACTCTGATCACTTCATAGTAAGCAAAAGGGTCAAGGTTGATAGATACATTTTGCCTTATCACTCATACTTGAGGCATTGGTGATAGGTAAAGGGCATGATCCACATCACATGGATCTAGGACCTCTGAAGAATAATATTATAAGTTATCTCACAATGTATTACATATAAAATGGTGTTGAGAATACAAGGACCAACCTCATAGGTATGATTATGTTCCACTAGCCTCATGCTTTTCATTTTCAAACACTCTAATAACAAGACCTGACTTTTCCAAACATTTCTCAATAAATCCAAATTTACTAATCAATATTATATTTTAGACATTTAGAGATAAGACATTATTGAAAATAATTTACTTTATAAGCATGTCATCGATATAGTCAATTATTTAGAGAAATGTTTTGCAATCATGGATGCAGGGGGAATATTGTCTTCACAAAATGATATTATTGTATGATTATCCCCATGTGATCCTACCACGTTAATGAGATCATTGGTATTTAGATCATGTGGAATAATTTTTCAGTCAGGAGTTTGAATAGAACCTCTTGATGCATGGGGGAAGCTTTAAGGAGCTCAAGGAGTGAGATTTTTGAAGGTGTCCTTTCAAGTTGTTAGTGAAGGATGAAGTTACCTTGTCTTGATTCTAGGATTGTATAACCAATGGATGTCCTATAAAATAAAAATAAGATCATATTGAGCATAGGATCAAGAGGTCAAGAAGGTTTATTAGAATATTGATTCTTATGTTGTTGCATAACTTCTCGAACATAATAAGAATGAATTATTTCTACCATACCTTTATTTTAAGGAGCAACAACCTTATATTAGATATGGTCAATAATTTTATAATCATGGTTAGGTAATAGATATTAGAATATCCTAAGATTCTGATTGGAAAAATGCTAACCTTCAAAGTCACTAAAGATAATATATCCTTTATATATCAAGTACTAAATATGATTTATATGGATTTTTCATTTGTTTTTCAAATTACCATTGACATAGTAGAAGGTGTATTGCTCCTTAAGATCGAACCAAAGTGTCTTTTATCTCTCGGGGTCTATAGGTTTTATGGGTGGAAGTTCTATAATTTTAGCCTCTAGAAGTTGATCAAGGATAACTATAATGGTTTGATCAAGCCTAGTAAATTTTCTTTTGGGTTTTGTTGCCATGATATTCCTATAAATATTTTCTAGAGGACTATAAAAATATTCACATTATTAATTTGGCATGAATTAGTGACCTCTTCACCCACAATATAATTATTTTTATATTATCCTTTCTCATGAGAGGAAGATTTATCTTCTTCTTTCTTGTTTTTTGAATACTATATTTTTATAAGGGTGGCCTTTACTTGATTTATAATATCTATGGTATCCTCAAAGGTGTATACATTATCTTAAGGTAGAAGGCCAGCTATTCTTGAAAATTTTCTATAAGGATAACCGTTAAGCTAAAATATCAATAAAATTTATGTCATTGGACTACTCCAATTTATTAAGGTTATTGAAAGTGACCTTATCTTCCTTATAGATTAGGAACTACTACATGAACATTTTGACTAGGTCTTAAAATGTTTTAAGAGTATGTCATGGTATTTGATAATACAACTCTAGGAAAATTTCACTAAGTATTTTAAGATAATCTTGAGAAGTAACATCTCATCATGTAAAATATATCTGCAAGTGGTATGGAAGAGCCTAACATGGTTTATGCAACTAGATATGACTAGGTCTAAATATTGGTTACATAGATATTTATAAGAGTACCTATGACTAGATGAGGACCCATAAATTGAGGCCATTTTCTACTTGAGTTAATCAGTTTGGGATTATAGGGATTGGAACTTAAGAGGATGAGTGTTCAAAGGTACATGTGGTATGTGTTGTGGTATTAAATGGCTTGGTAAGTTGATAAAATATATAAAAGTGCATTATGTTGGAGTGGGAATTGTATAATTTACCTCAACTTATTCAAGGTAAAAGGGTTGGAATATGTGAGAGTAGAAATGGTGGAATTAAAAGTCTAGACAAATCCTAAACCAATGCTTGAGGTTAGTGGAAGGTCATTAATATGATATTGAGATCTTGAGTAGTAGTAAGTGCATACCTTATTCTTGCTTATTGTATTATGGGACACCTTATGTTGACCAATAGTAACTTGTTGAGAGGAAGAAAAGGTGGATGATATATGCCAATGATGGAGGGTTTTGTACGACATCATCCATAAAAGTTCTGACTATTAGAGGGTTTAAATATCTACAATGTTGGATTAGTGTGTTAAGGTATATGCATAAATACCAATGAGATAGGTCAACTAGATTAGATGTTAGGGGAATACAATTAGGTTGGTAAGTAGTAGTACAAAAGGGACCCTTCATTAGTAGAGGTAGCAAAAGGATCTCTACTTTCTCTCAATATTATTTGCATGGTCTCTTTATTTCTATTTAATAATGAGGTTAAGTGATCAAGAGACTTTAAGAATACCCTACATTGTTCATATTGAATGGAAGAGAGAGTACCCAAGGGAGGATATCCCTTGTCTTTTTCATAGTTGATATTTTTCAAATATGGTCTTGTCTCCTTTATCCTGAACCAAGAGGTCTATGTTGTGGTCCAACTAGCAAGCTATACTTTAGGATATATAGTGACATTAAGCCATACATTAGAGAACAAGAGGAAATTATATTTTTATAATGTTTTGTTTTTAGGGATACTTATGTGAAGAAGAGAAGATATTTTTATGCTCTTATATTTCCTTCCATATATATATCTAATAGATCAATATACCTTAGGGGTACTCCCAATATACCACAATATTTCTATATGCTTACCCTACCTTTATACCAATCAGTATGAGAAATAATCTAGTCCTATTAATACGCATGGTTGTACATGAGAGAGACATTAAGGTAAATGAAAAGAAACAGTGCATGTAAGTTACCTCCTAGGTAAATGACCCAATATGGTATGTGAAGGGTAATCAAAGTCCTCCTTATGACTCCCACTAGTTTTTTGTATTATACTTCCTTTTAGACTTAAAGTACATGTGAGACCTTATGTGAGTGGCATGCAACCTAGGCTCATAATATATCTAATCGAGACCATAGATTCACACTTTAATTACTTAAAGGATTGTATACAATCCACCATTAGGACTAGACTATGGTTAGGATATTCTTAATGTTTATTAATGTAATTTAACTAAACAAATAAATTAGTTGGTTTTGTTTAAGTGTTTAAAATTTTTTATCTTGATTGGGGTCTTGGATAGGATATGAAGACCTTTTGCACCCATATGGTATTCACATCAAGTTAACAAAATATGTGATCACACAAATAAAAACAAATCTTGAATGCATGTTCTTTCTTGCATGGGATCACACTCAAGATTGAGGGTACACTTGTAGGTCTTAATGATCTAGTTTGATGGGTAATTTGAACATAATTATGTGGTCTTGAAGATTATAATCCTATCCTAGAAAGCAAGACCTAATAATGTATGTGGAATGTGAACATGCCAATGAAAACAAGAATGCAAAAATACAAATACCTATGCTACGTGATGCTTTTATTTAAGTGGTTTGAAAAAAATAACAAAATTTCTTTTTATTTTATGTTAAGGTATAAGGAAAATGTGCAACCAAAAATATCTACCCTAATATGTAGCTTCATGAATGTTTCTTTTGTGTGTAGATTTTGAAAAGAGAATGTGATATTTATATCCTTTCAATGATTTACATTTTTTTTTTTTTTTTTGAATCTCTTGTTATAGTTTTTATTACAAAGTAGAATCACAAAATTACAAAATGATAATATCAAACCTAGAAATGCAAGCGTGATATATTTTTGAAAACATTCAGAAAATCTATCTTAATAATAAACATCATAGCCAAATTACACTATTATAGGACTAAAACTATGTAGAATCTAGAATTATGATACCTAATATCAAGACAAGACATAAGCTTTATAGGGTTATATAATTTCCATATGTATGAAAGTGCTATATGATGACAAAATAGTTGCGGGTTGACATAAGCATCGTAAGATAATAGAATTGATTTTATGTTCAATGCCTCAAAGCTTTCAAATAGGTCCCAAAATCTATTTCAATAAGCTTTGATATAGTGTTGCTTATTGTTGCATTTCCCTATTACTTGATTTACCACTACCTCTAAATATTCATAAGTCATCAACTGCTTCATTCCCATATTATCTAATTACATAAGTCTAATGCATAATGCTTTTTATTTTCTCATATTGTTGATACAAATCCAAGTCAATTTGTATGATAGACTTTTAAATTTATCAGATGGTGAAATCAACACCACACAAACTCTGGTGTCATTCTTGCATCTAGCTCCATTCAAATAGAGCTCTCGTATCTTATTCTACTTAGGATCCTCCTTTATTATGACCATAACTATTTTTATTTTTTCTTAGAAATAGAATGGGTGAGAATCTCTATTTTGACTATAGCATTGAAACCCTTAAGTAAGAATTGAACCTTGGTGTGTAATTCAAATTCATATATAATTTCTTCCATTGGATCGATCTCTTTACTGATCATGCCAACAACATTGTTTGGATGAACTTCATTCTCAAATTTTTCTATCAAGTAAGTGGATGGATTTTATAAGAATATTTTAACCTTATTTCCCTTGTGAGGTATTTCCATGTGTGAATAATCTAAGGATAGATATCCACCTAGCTTAGAAGTGAATTCATAGGAGAGACACATACCAAAATAAGGTTCTAAATCTAGAACCACTACCTCTTGTATCACTATTATTTGAGGTATCCTAAGCAATACCATGAAAATATCCTTGATCACCCTAATTATATTTATCAAATTTTTGTCCAACCACAATACTCCTAGATTGGAGTGGGTATATTCCATACCCATTTCTTCATATATTTCCTTTGCTATCATAGTAGTTGCTACTTTGGAATCGATCATGTAATTATGCACAATCCAACATTACATTTATAGAGACATATAGAAAGGTGATCACCTATTTTTTCTAGCTCTGGGAGTAGGTTTACCTTGTGCCAGATTAATTTTTGATTATTGCTTATCTTCTAATTTGATAGATTTCAGTGATGCTCTTTGTAGGTCAATTTGTCCTAGAATCATAAAAGCATCATATATTCTAGATTTGAATGGTATCTTCTTTAGCTCTTCCACTATATTGAAATTATAAGATTTTGGATCTCTTTTTGGTTTTTTGACTTAGTTAATTTCCTTTGGTATTCTTGAATATCTTCAATCCTTTGTCATTTGATGACAAAAGGATACCAGAGTTTGTTTCTAACCTACTCATGTGCTTCCATTTGTTTCCCTTGCATTGCCTTAGGTTGTTACTTTAGATGTTGTTGTAGGGGCCATTATTTTCGCATACCTGGGTGAGGAACTTTCTTGTCTAGTTGTTTGCTCTACTAAGCTAGTTCTTTCAATGGGTCTAGTTTTTTGGGGTCTAATTGGAATAGTTTCTTCCCTGATCATGTTAGCACTGAGATTGGATCTTCATCTTACACCATTAAATTTTTCTCTTCTTCCCATAAAATATTTACCTAACATTTTTGTATTCTTTCTACCTTTTAAAGTGTAACCTAATGCATTTGATTCTGGTGAAGCATGCATGTACTTTAATTATGTAGGGCATTGCATGTCAAGCACCAATAGTCTATTTTTGAGATAAATGTGGAAGGGCTATATTTCTAATTGCTATACATTGCAATAGGATTTTCTCCAAATTTACTAGTAGAAACACCTTGATATTTCACCATGTAGGAAATTTCTTAGGCTAAAAACTTCTTTTTTCTTCTCTTCTCTTCATGGTTGTGAACTCATTTGTTAATTTTTTCAATATTGTCATGATATCACTCATACTAGTAGCTTGAGGATCTCAAGAAAATAATATTGATATAGTGTGAGGTGTAGGTAGTGTAGGAACTACCTGCATTGTAAATTTTGGTAAAGGAACTAGTGCTAGATTAGGTAGATGAACGACTACTTTTTAGAGTTTATCTATGGGATTTTTGAGAAAATTGGCATGGCATTCCTTGGAGGAAGTCTACTTATAGCTATTAAAATGCTCTCTACCATTAAAAATGCTTAAAATATTTCCAATTGTTAACACATTGGATTGTCGAACAATCAGACTTAAATCTATGTTGAAGGCTCTAAGATAATAATATAGTGCATGGGCATCTATTGGCCTGATTTCATGCAACACTCTTTACCAAGTTCTAGTAAATATGATGTTAAAATATATTATTGTCTCTTATGGGTGCCTCTGAATGGTGGTGAGTTGAGTAAGGAGAGAAAATAGATCTGCTTGTTTATTGAATTCTTACACCAATCTATTGGCAAGTTGTACCCAATATATTGTGCAACTATAATGAAAGGTCTAGTAAAAATACAATACCTTTCCTTTCATTGACATTATAAATAGATTTATCATTACGTATTCCTCATTAATATTATAGATTATGTTCAATGATGCCAAAAATTGGCAGTGTTCATAGCCCATTTTTCTAGTACCATTATATGTTGCCAAAAATTTAAGAGCAGTAGTGGAAATGAGATTATGGATTGGCAATTTTAGTGGACCTATATGATTCCAATTTTGGAAGTTTTGCAAATATTAATTTTGAGTCATTTGTGTGGATGTGTTTGAATGGTTTGAAATATGAGATGCAAACCAAGTAGATCCTAGGCTTTCTATGGAAATTAAAGAATATGAAGATGGAGGGGATGATTGGGATTTATTTATTTTGAATGTCACAAGTGGTAAATCTATAAATATTATAGGTTTTTTTAAATTTTTTATCCATTTCTTGGGTGAGCATAGGCTTATAGGAAACTGACAATTAGGTTATTGGATTCACTAATTTCTTAGAATCCCTAATTCTCAATGAAGTTGCTATGTGAACATGTAGTTCTCTAAAAATGAGGTCAAGACTACTCACCAAGATCTTGAATCCTCAAAGTGTTTAAAAGATATGTGCATACACATATATCTTCTAAAATAGATATTTAATATTTTTCTATAAGAGGAATTCTACCTAATCATATAATGATAGAATTTGGGTACCACCGGTTGTGCCACAAATACTCTTAGTTCCAAAATTTGCCTAGGTAAGTGAATGAGTGAAATGTGACCTCAAGACCTCAGCCAAGAGATTGGATGACTCAAAATAGGGGTTTTTGAGTCAAACCTCCAAATAAGAACAGTTCCCATGCCTATCTAATCTAACTAAATTAGGTGTTGTAGACTAGAGTAAGAAATGCAACGAGTTAGAAATATGAGCTAAAACTTGTATGAAATTGGCAATATCAAGAGACATATTGTGGACTCTCACAATTTATTGGAACACCAAACATAACAGTTTTCTTCCCTTATGATATTATAATAATTAACACGAAGAACTCTAAGCATCACTAAATCATCTAAAACTATAATGATAAATCCAAGGAGAAATCTATAATGTAGAGTAACCTAGCTTTAATAAAAAATAATTAGTACTTAGTAAGGCATACATACATGTCCAACATATAGAGATGAGAAACAATCTATATAATAATCCAATCTTCATTCAAAATATGTATATTCCTCAATTGATATAATTATGCAAATTGTAAATGCCAATTTTTTGATGATCTGAATGACATACATTCTAGTATATATAGATTTACAATTAAAATTGGTTATTTGTCATTATAGTTCAGAGAGTGGATTGCAGGTTTGATAGGTCATTGCAATGCATGTGCTCATACCTCCAACTTATTTTGTTGCAATCGATTTGATATCATGGTTCTTAGGTGTCTCATATACACTTGATTTGAGGGAGTGGTGGTTGTCGTATCTTCATCTGGTGCACAAGATTTCTTGACCTTTCCATTGTGCTTTTAGCTACCCCATTATATTTTTAGCTATAATAAGCATAGGTGTTAGCTAGAGAAGCTTATGAATTTGTTGGGGTTATTTAATAGTAGATTAACTTGTCGATAGCACATTGTGGTAGTTTAGTGCATGTTTTAACTTTATATCCCTTTCAAATTTTACCCTCTTATTTTGTCTCCATGAACATTTCTTGTATCCCTTATTGACATCAACACTCAAAATCATATAAAACTTCTTTGATTCCTAGCTTGGTGAAGTTATCTACTGGACACTAGGTCCAATTTTATTCCTTGGTAGATATTGCTTTCATCATTCTTGTTGGCCAGATTTTAAAATGCACTTGTTGATGTAAGCATTCTAAAATATTTGGTAATTAATACAAATGCACTCAATCGGCTCCACTATTGTTCTCGATGCCTAATTATTATACTTAACCAATTTATTGCTTTAAGGAGTTGAGAACTTTCTATATTGAGCTATATACTTTGCTCTATTTTATTTATAACAACAACATTATCTACCTAGGCTATTGCATATCATATGTTGTATATAAAATGCCCTTTTTCTAACATTAGTGCTTTAATCTATTCGAACATCATAATTAAGTAAAAATTGTGTCTCGGGTCTATTTTATGTTTGGCTACTATATTGTGGATATTTTGCAACACATGCTGACATCTACATTCAAAATATCCAACAATGTTTTTACACTAAGATAGTTTTCTTGTATTATTTGAGCTAACTTTGTTGTAAAATTTTCAACAACCTTTTATAACAGAAATGTAGTGTTTTGTAATTACAAAATTCATCTCCCTATATGGAGAGTGCTTTAATCTATTCGAACATCATAATTAAGTAAAAATTGTGTCTCGGGTCTATTTTTTGTTTGGCTACTATATTGTGGATATTTTGCAACACATGCTGACATCTACATTCAAAATATCCAACAATGTTTTTACACTAAGATAGTTTTCTTGTATTATTTGAGCTAACTTTGTTGTAAATTTTTCAACAACCTTTTATAACAAAAATGTAGTGTTTTGTAATTACAAAATTTATCTCCCTATACGGAGAGTGCGTTAATCTACTCGAACATCATAATTAAGTAAAAATTGTGTCTTGGGTCTATTTTATGTTTGGCTACTATATTGTGGATATTTTGCAACACATGCTGACATCTACATTCAAAATATCCAACAATTTTTTTACACTTATATTGTTTTCTTGTATTATTTGAGCTAACTTTGTTGTAAAATTTTCAACAACCTTTTATAACAAAAATGTAGTGTTTTGTAATTACAAAATTCATCTCCCTATACGGAGATGAATGTGGTTGAAAATTTAACCTACACCTATCTGAAATATCTGGTGGTAAAGAAAACTATGCAAAACTATGTAGAACTATGAAGTGATGATATTGTATGTTGGTGGAGTTGTGTGTGATGGTATACCATGCTATAAAGTCTAAGTTTATAATCCTTTCATTATTATAAATACTATTGTATATACTTCTGTTATTTTATGTCGTCGATGCATAGGCAAACCAAGGGTGTAGGTGCTCCCCAATAATGAATAAGTGTACCATTGTACTCCCTTTCTATTATTTTTATTTACTTAATGTTGGTTTTCAGAAAAAAACCAATTAACAAAACCAAAGCATAAAAAACATAGTATAAAACATAGCATAAAAAGGAAGTATACCCTAGAGCACTGTAATTGCTATTGCAAATAAAAATCCTTGTTCAATCTATTACATTGCATCCATTACATAGGCAAATTGATTATTTATAGGCTTGAAGTGTTAACCAAGAATCTTATAGAATGACCAATATAGAAACTTTGTCTTTCTATAAAAAACTGGAAACTTCTAGAAACTTTGTAATTATAGAATATTTCTATAGTCTAGAAAGTTCTGGAGGCTATTGTAATTACATTAAGCATTATTACTAACATTTTCCCATTTAATGCTTAATTTAGTGACTCCTAATAGTTGTTTCATTCTAACAAAAGTTTCTTTGCATAATGCTTTAGTAAGGACATCTTCTAACTAGTCATAGCTATTATAAAACTTCAATTCAATTTGTCCTACTACTACAAGACTCTTCATAAATGATATTTAATATCAATATATTTAGCACAACTATGAAAAATAGGATTTTTTGTAATCGCAATTGCATATTTGTTGTCACAATAGATAGTAGTTATTGCATCTTGTTCACATTTTAAATCTGCCAAAATTCTCTTTAGCCAAATTGCTTGACATGCTACTGTTGATGTTATAATATATTTCGCTTCTGCTAATGATAGTAAAAATATTTGTTTATTTTATAACCAAGAAACTACACCATAACCCAAGCTAAAAACATATCTTGAAGTACTCTTGTTTTCATCAATACAACCTTCCAAATCACTATATGTACATCCAACTAGTCCAAAATCATAAGTTGGCTTATATAGAATACCAAAATTAATTGTGCCACACACATATCTATGTATCCTTTTTTTTTGCATGAAAATTGTTTTCAGTTGAGTTTTACATTTATCTTGAAGTCAAGATAACTACATTCATAATGTCAGGTCTATTAGCTATAAGATACATAAGACTACAAACTAAACTTCTATACATTGTACCATCCATGTTTTTACTTTCATTATATTTGACCAATGTTTCATTTTGATTTATATGTGTATGCAAAGGTTTGTACTTTTTAATTCAGTATTTATCAAGCAGGTCAGTTGCATACTTTTCATGAGAAATAAAAATACCATCATTCAACTGTCTTACTTCTATGCCAATAAAATAATGCATCATACCCAAATCAATCATTTCAAATTCATGCTTTATAGCATTTCTAAACTCATGTATCAAAACTTTGCTATTGCTAGTATAAGTCATGTCAACAACATATAAACAAACAAAAAGTAGGTCATGAGTACCTCTAAATTTGATATACAATGTGGGTTCACTTTTGATTCTACTCAAGCCATGTTCCAAAAAATGTCCATCAATTCTGCTATACCAAGTCCTAGGCACTTATTTCAGGCCATACAAGGCTTTCTTTAAGTTGTAAAGTTTATGGTCTTGTCCTTCAACTTTGAAACCCAGTGGTTGTTATACAAATATTTTTATATTCAAGTAACCATTCAAAAATGTTGATTTAATATCATATTGAAAAACTAGCCATTTAAATTGTGCTGCCAAAGGTAAAAAAATTCGAACAATATCAAGTCTTACAACATGAGCATAAGTCTTGTGATGATATATACCTAATTACTGAGAGTAGCCTTTAGCTACCAGTCTAACTTTGTGTCTTTCAATTGACCCATCAACATTATATTTTGTTTTGTAAACCCACTTTAATCAAATAAGCTTTTTTTTTGGTGGAAGATCCACAAGCTCCTATGTTCTATTTATTTCGATGGCAACAATTTATTCCTTCATGGTTTCATGTCAAACTTCATATTTCACCGCATCTTCAAAATTTCTTGGCTCTACTTGGATATTAGTAAATAAAGCTTAATTCATGACTGAACTAAAATTAGTAGTGTTTTCATAAATTTATTTAAGATATTTTACCTTCCTTGATGGAGGACTTACAAGAGGATTTTATGAAGATGATGAACTTGATGAAGGAGTGGTTGTGGAATTTGAGTTGCTACTTGGCAAAATAGTATGAGGTTCCACTCTTAGATTGTTATTTGGTATAGCAAATTGAGGCACCAATACTGTATTTTCTTGTTGTATATTTTCATCCCACTACCATGCTTTATTTTCAATAAAAATCACATCACGACTGATAATCAAGTTCCTTGTTAAAGTATTATATAGCTTGTATCCTTTTTTCCCTCACTATAGCCAATAAAAATATACTTTTCACTTTTATCATCAATTTTTTGGCCCTCATCCCCAAGCTGTCTCATTGTAGATCACTGTCTGAATTTTTCCCTATCATCCTATGTAATGTGTTATACAAAATATTGACAAAAGCCATGACAACTATAATGAGGGAATCCCTCCTTCTCATCATTGATACTTGTCAAGGAAGCACAGTCCAAGGTAGGAACATCATCGATGACATAATTATAATTCACGAGGTGATTCATTTTGTTTCTAGAAGTAATAAATGGGATTTCTCCTCAAGCTTGATATGAATAAAGCTTTCGACCAATTCCCCTAGGACTTCATGACTGTTGTATTACTCAAGTTCATGCTTCATCCTCAGTGTGTCGACCTCATATGGATGTGCATATCTTAAGTGTGGTTTTTAGTCATAGTAAATAGTTTTGCAATAGGATACTTCAAGAGCAACAAAGAGATTAGACAAGGGGACCCCTTATCACCATGTTTTTTTATCATATTAGCAGAGACTCTAGGAAGAACTCTCAAATCTACTCATGTTAGTAGGGCCATTTCTGGAATCAAACCTACTTTGCTAGAACCTATGACTCACCAACAATTCATGGATGATATTATCTTAGCTACTCTCGCCTCTATAGCTAAAGCCAAAATCATCAAGTCAATTCTCAATCTGTATGAGAATGCAACTGGTCAACACGTAAATTACTCCAAGATCAAAATATTCTTCCTGAACACTCCCCCTCCTCTATAGCAACATAGATCCCAATTCCTCAAGTGCTCAATTGGAGACCTACCAATGTACTACATAGTTCTTCCTCTATTCACGAGCAACCCTTCATATAGCATGTGGAATAACATATTGTATAGACTTCTCAAAATACTCACAGTATGGAAAGGATCCCTCCTTAGCCAAGATGCCAAGGCCACCCTGGTTCATGCGTACCTCCAAAGCATGTATATCTACATCCTATCCATATTCAAAGATCCTACGTTAATATGCTCTAAGATTGAGCAAATTTAGAAATGTTTTCTTTGGGAAGGATCAAAAAACAAGAGGAGGATCCACTTGGTTGCTTGGGACAAGGTGCGTAGCCCCAAATCCCAATGGGGACTTATCCTGAGAAGAGTGAAAAAAATTAACCTTACCCTCATAGCTAAACAAGCATGGAAGATAGTCACTAACGTAGACCTAGAATGAGTCTCTATTGTTAAAAGGAAATACCTTCAACACCATAATATCTTGGAGGATGGGGCCCCTCCTACGGGCTCTACCTTTTGGAACTCAATCACAAAAGCCAAAGACATAATTTCCAAGGGCATGAGATGGTAATTCAACAACAGTTAGAACATCAAATTTTAGCACAATTCTTGGGTTTGTGATCAATATCTCATTTACGATCCTACCCTTGCTACCTTTAAGCCAATCATAGACCATCTCTTTGGTAGCAAGGTCTTTGACTTCATCTCTTTCAAACTCAACCAATATTCTTGGAAATCCATTCTAACATCATCCCTCCTTGTTTATCTCTTAAACATCACCAAATACTTGATGTCCATTCTACACCCCTTCATCATCCCTATCCTCATTGAGTCTCCCAATGTTCCCATTTGGAGAGAGTGTGATGACAACCAGTTTTCTATCAAATCTGCCTACCTGTTGATGGATGAATCCCACACCTGCAGCATCCTTGTCAATTCTATCAGGCACAAGAACCTTATATTCAAAATTGGGTTCTTCTCTTGGATGGTAGCTCAAAATAAAATCTTGACCTTGGATAATCTCATAACCAGAGATTTATAGTTATCTAATTATTGTTACCTCCTTCTAGAATGTTCTTTTACTGACTTACTCCTCAGCTTCATCCTTAACATTTTCAATATTTTTTGGACCCACCCCAACTAAGTGTTCAAACTCTTCAACCAATGTCCCAACCCTTTTAATAACCCCATAATAAAATTCCTTTGGTCAATGTGCCTCCATCACCTCTTGTGGAAAATTTGGCTTGAACATAATAATCATGCCTTTTTCAATGCCCCTAGGGACCCATATTTGGTTGGTAATAGGATCCTCAACTTTTCTATCAAAAATATATATTTCTGTCCTTGATCTAGATCCCTAAGGCTTGGGATTGAATCCTCCATAGCCTCCTTCCTCCATATTTCTACGGATCTCATTAGATCGCCCATGCATCCCAACACTAGATTCAACACGAAGTAGATCCCTCCATTAGAGGGTTGGCTAGAGTTGAACTTTGATGGCTCTGATAGAGGAATCCTAGGATAGTTGACGAAGGGGGAATCATCAAAAAATAATGAAGGAAGCATCATAGTGGCCTTTGCTGATAACCTTGATCGAAGGAGACTAAATCCCTCTACCAAATATTATTAATCACAAGCAATATCCAATGCAAGCTAGTGGTCTAAGGAGACTCCTCAAATATCATCAACTACACCAAAACTAATAGGAATCCCAGTTGGAGGATCAACAACATTATTTTTGAAGCTAGGTGACTCCTCCTTAATCATTCAAATACCGTAGTAAAACACATATTTAGATAAGCCAATAGTGCAGTTGACTCCCTTGCCAACATGGGCCACTCCCAACCATCCCTTCGGGTCTGGTATGATGCTTTTCCCCCAAACCTCACTAAAGCCATTTATCGAGATCGGTCCAGTCCCTCTTGATTCTTGGCTCCCAGCCTGATCACTAGGCCCTCTATCTTGTGGCCTCCTCTTTTTTCCATCCATGTTTCCCCACCTCCTCTCGTTTACCATTCCACCAGCTTGACCCTTTTGACCTACCCTTCCCTCATCCTCACTTTACCCCGTCATCTTGAACTCCTCCCCTTACCTCATCAGCCTATGTCTCTTCCTTCTTCTCACCACGTGTACCCCTTCCACCCCAAATTTTTATAGTTTTTGATGGATCTCCAAAGTCAGAAACCTCCACACCTCGTGCTTGGTCACAAAATATTTTTTTATCCTATTTGTGGTGTCATCATGCTTTTTCTTGCTCTGTTCAGGTAAAATGACCCTCGTGATATTTTATTGTAGAAGACATCTAATCAGCATGGTACGAATAATGGTACCACCGTAATCACTTATATGTGTAGTCCTAATATTGTTCTTGATTTCCATGGTGTGTTTATTTGGGTCACCTCCATAATCCCTAGTAAATTTACCACCTCGAGTGCTATCCTTCCCCATAACAAGGTTTTTCATAGTGCCACTGTCATTTATATTACCATAATGGTTCCTTTCCACTATAGATTTTGGGTTCTACTATTTGGCATGCATCCCAATAGGCATCACCATCCAAAATTTTCATCGATCATGTGCATTTTATTTTTCATCTCCTTCGACATGTGCACCTATTGACCCTTTAAAAATTGTCCTTAGCCAAGACTCCACCACATTGCTTATTCATATCCCATTAACCCTAATACCAAGCCTCTTTATCCATGTCCCTCCATGATCATCCTCAAGCACTCTATGCTTCAACTTGACCTTGTTATCAAGGACATTTTGAAGAGTCATAATTGCCTCCCCTTCCAGCTGAAATTCATAGGCAATGAGGAAGATATCTCCAACAAAATTATGAATACTTGGAATGGTGATTAGGTCATGGTCATAGGCCTCAACTTGACAATTGATGTTCAATTGCTAGCGGATGTTACTAGGTTCCCTCTTTATGGTAGGAGCCTTCGATGCAATAAGCACACAATGGTGGCAAAGCGTGATTAGTTCCATAAGAAATGTAAGTACATTATTACCACTGATGATGATATTGAGAGGATGAAGCTTCTAGGGCCATGGGATCATGTCATGGTTCCCATCCTCCAATACTTTACCATCGACAAGATTGATTCCACCTTACGTAGCTTTCATTTAGAATTTTTAAACCACTTTAGAGGGAACAAGAAAATGAACATACTCGACTACCTCTTTAGGTCCATTGAAATCTCTATCACCAATGTCATGACTAAAAAATCCTATTGCTCCATTCATCAGGACCTACTCCTTATCCTCTACAAGCACGTCTTGGACACGTTTACAAAATGATCTCTGGTTGCTACTTGTCTTGCCCCTCCCCAGCCTTCCCCTACCCCTCCCATTACCTCTCAACCTACCCCATTGCCTTTCCATTCTTGTCCTCCTATCTATTCCACCCTTGCTAATCCTACAAATAGCAGTAGCCATGACACACCTATTCATGAGGTATCGAGTGATAACAATGATCTCGATCACTGCTCCCCTACGCTGTTGAAGCCCAAATATATGACCTGCATTGAAATTAAGCCTAAACCTAGGGCCTTGAAGTGCTTATATTATAAATCTCTTACCCATGCATCACCACACCTAAAAAAACTTAAAAGGAGACATAATTTATGGCAAAATAATCGACCATGGAGATAGATTTAAAGGCAGTTCAATCGAAGGAGCTTGCGAAGGAGGATGGCAAGGTTGTTCAGAAGCTTGTAAGGGAGGATAGCAGTGGTGCACTCCTATGCAAATTTGTACTCACCTACATGGCCAGTTCGGTGGCCATCCTATCTACGATGGCTAATTCACTCAATTCTAGGTGGACTTTCTTCAATCAAGTGGCCAACGACCTCAACGCAACTCATGCCTAGCTCAACATCATTTTCAAGAAATTGGATGAGCCCCAAAATACCACAAATTTCTTCATGATGAGTCATATTTTTACATATTTTTTTGGGCATCTATTCAACAAATAGATAGAAGTAGCTATAGCTTCAACCCAAAAAAAATTAAAAGGCCCTTTTCTTTAAGCATGCTTCTGGCCATTTCCACAATCGTTCAATTCTTGCGTTATGCAACTCCATTTTGTTGTGGAGTATAACTTGCAATCAATTGTCTGCAAATACCATGTTTTCTACAAAAATATTAATTGGAGATCAAATTTCCCCATATTTTTGTACGTAGGATATTTAGAAAATATCCATTTTGCTTTTCCATGTTAGCTTTAAACTACTGAAAAAATAGATAAAGCTTATGATTTTTATTTAATAAAATATGCCCAAGTCTTCCTACTAAAATCATCAACAAAAATGATAAAATACTTGCTTTTGTTTAGCGACAAGGTTTGCATTGGAACACAAATATCTGCATGTACAAGTTGAAGTGTCTCCTTAACTCTCCAAGCTCTTCCTGTTGAAAAAGAATCTTGTTGATTCTTTCCAAGAATACAACCTTCACAAATTTGATCATCATATTCAATCAACAGAATACCATTCACCATGTGCTTCTGATACACCAAATTTAGCCTTCAAAAATTTAGATGCCAATATCTCATATGCCACAACCAATATTTATCATCTAAAATAACCTTCAAGGCTTGAGTTTGTGCATATGCCAATCTCAAAGGAAATATTCTATTACGTAGCATGCTAAATTTTGCTACAATTTGGTTGCTATCAACTTTATCATAAATAACACATTCATTATTCTCAAAAATAACTGAATATCCCTTTTGAATAAGTTATCCAATGCTTAAGAGATTATGGGTTAACTCAAGCACATAGAGAACATCATGAATAAAATTTTGCATCCCCTATCTTGTTTTGATTGAAATGGTTCCTTTGCCTTTGACTTCAACTTCATTTCCATCTCCAAGTTTTACTTGGGAATTAATAGAATCATCTAACTTGGAAAATATGTCCCTATTTCTAGTCATATGACTGCTACACCCACTATCTAAGAGCCATACATCATCAGATATTTCTTTTGCTATATCACATGCCAAAAATAAATTATTTTGTGCTTCTTTCTCTTTAGAACTATTAGCATGTTCTTTCTTATTTTTCCAAAAATCAGAAGCATAATGACCAAATATTTTATAGTAATAACACTATATTTGAGATTTATCATAATTACCTCTTCCTGTGTAGTTTGTTCTACCTCCATATCTGCTCGAGCCTATGCCACCATGTCCTCTTCCTCTAAAATTTTCTCTACCTTTGTTTGAGGATGAACCTTCAGATTCTCTTCCTTTGTTTTTGGAAATATTATGATTTTCTTGAAAATATTTTACAATTGGCATATCTGCAAGACTATATCCTTTGTTCATGACTTAGAAGTGATCTCATCAACCCATTAAATGATAGTTGTGATAAATATTTTGATTCTTCAATAGCACTTACCACAACATCATATTTTATAGGTAGGATTCTTAAAATTTTCTCTACAATCGTCGAATCTATTAGATTTTCTCCATGGGATCTAATTTGATTTACTAATCCCATAACACGATTGAAGAAATCTTGTATAGAATTAAATTTATTCATAAATAAATTTTCAAAATTCCTTCTAAGTTGTTGAGGCCTTATAAATTTTACTTTATATGTACCCTAATACGACACCTGCAATAAATCCTAGGCTTCCTTTGACTTTGTGGTTGCATCTATTATGGGAAATATGGACTCATCCATGGCTTGCTAAATTAAAAATAGAAATCCCTTTTTTTTATTCTCTTTTAATTGATCATTTTGTGCCTTTGTCCATGTGGTTAGAACTTAAGCATCTGTTGGCTTTATATATCCATTTTCAACTATATCCCATAGGTCTTATGACTTGAAAAGAGCCTTCATTTTTATGCTCCAGAAGTCATAATTCTCCCCCTTAAACAGTGATATATGTGGTTGAGAAAAAACTTAAGTTGTTTGCAACCATTAAAAAAACTCTGGTATTTTAGAGAAAATTGTAAATATCATGCTTGATATTCCAAGCCTCACATAGATTGGATGCCCCTAGGCTTCAGTCAAACATGAACTGATAAACGATGACTTCTCCTTTGAAAAAATCATGAATCCTCTCAGCTAGCTATAATCTGGCCACTTTGCTGATGTCGTAAATCAACTACACATAATTTGTGGTACTTGTTTCTCCTTGGCTCAAGCACTTCCTGACACTTATTTCCCCTTGGCTCAAAGACTTTCAACCACAGCTTTGAAAAATTGTCACTCTCTATAGCCAAAAAAAAATTGCAACCTATAACAACAAAAGAACATGTGCTTCTATGAAACCCTAACTCTCATACCAAATATTGGTTTTCACAAAAATCAGTAAAAAAAACCATAAAAACACAATATAAAACAAAGCATTAAAAACACATAATAAAACAAAACATAAAAAACAGTGTGTAAATTAGGGTATTCTAATTGCTGCTGTAAATAACAATCTTTATTCAATCTTTTACATTGCCAAAATGGTTATTTATAAGTTTGAATTCTTAACTAAGAAGCTTCTAGAATGAACACTCTCGAAACTTTGACTTTTTATAAACAACTGAAAACTTTGTAATTTTAAAACTTTTCTAAGGTCTGGGAAATTCTGGAGGCTATTGTAATTACATTAAGCATTATTAATGACACTTAAAGTGTACACTTTAATTTATGGTTTGGTACTATTACTTTAGTGCCGACTGCGTAACTTGCAAGCTAGGCATATTCAGTATGCCAAAAAGCAGATTTCCAGGCCTGACATTGCAGAATTGGCTTGAAGAGGCTTCCTTGTGCAGCTGTGCTTCGTCAAGGAAGGTCGGTTTTGGCATGATTGCCTGTCCGGGCTGCGATCAACATCTTAACTGTCCTCTAATATCAAGTACCACTGCTTTAACTAAAATTCTAGACCTACTACCCGTAAACTGCTGCAAATCCACGACATATTGTTATAAAATTACATTATAACAATGTAATAGGTTTTAACCTTTGTTATCCACATTAATTAATTAAATACACTGCTCCGACTTTTTGAGTATTCCGTCCAAAGGTGTCGCTGTTAATTATGAGGCCGCAAATTGCTATATGTTGGTGACAGGTGATGTAATTTCACACTCATTATTAGCTGGCTCTTACAATTGACAGTGCACGCCTTAAACGATAGGAATTTTTCTTTCATAAGGAACGAATTTTACCCGTTGCTGCCCGCAATAATATATTCTTTACTTCGCTTTAGAATAAAAGGACCCGCTTATGTCAACCCCTATTTCAGAATTGTCGGCAGGTGCGTTATAAACCATATTTGTCTTTTTATTATTTTATTGCATAGGACAGTTGGCTACAGGCCCTACAAACCATCTTTGTCTTTTCAAGGACCAGAATGCGAATTTATCTTTTTCAAAATTTCCTCATGCTCAAGCGTCTAGATTCCACTTCAATCAAAAGTTAACAATCACAGCCTCAATTCTAGCCCCATTTCTACATTGGCTGCAGTTGTTTAATTTCTAGTCTGTTCTTTACAATGTTTCCCATAAATTGAATCTGTGCCGAGCAGTAAACCATTTCTCTGTGGAGTTTCAAATTTGTGTTTTTGATATGGATTGCAAGAGACTGAAGCGAAAGTTGGAATTATCATGTTGCTCAAAGCATGAGGCGTCAGATAGAAAAATGGAAGACAACACCAAAGGACTACCACGACATGATAATGGCGACGATAATAGCGGCGAACTCGAAGAATTTTTTGCTTTACTCGACAGGATCCAGGAAATGAAAAGAATTTGCCGCGCGAACTGCAGCTCTGCAACACAGATATCCACGACAGGAAACTTGGGGGTCAAGGCCAAAGAAAATAGATCGTCATGGAAGCCCTCGTTCGAATGGGAGGATTTTTATAAGAGTGGTAGAGATGATAGCCATTCTGGACAAATGGGCTTGAATGCTCAACCAGCAAAAGATAGTGACATACAAAAGGAAAACGTTATATCCGCTAAACACATGAAGTTGGGGTCGTTTCATGAATGTAGACCCGTGCAAACGTTTGATCTGAATGTAGAGGCCACCCAGTAAAATATCATGCATTTCTAGTGCTAACAATATTTCACTAAGTTTTTTGTATTAGGAATACTATTGCCAGCTTATGGGATAGATATAATTTATGTACCCTCCAGTGAGTTTTATGTCGGGGAATTTTTCATATTATGAAATATAAACTTCATCTTCATTTTCGTTTACTAAATTTCTATGATTTTTCTCACTGTATTATCTTGGGTTGTTTTATTAAGGAGCTGCAATGGTAAGTAAATTCAAGCAAGTTTTCTTTATGTATGGCGTTGCGATATTTTGTATTGAGAACGTGTGGAAATCACATCTACTTTAATATGAGATCCTGGAGTGCTTTATTGCTTCTTCATATTTTTATTAGTGAAATATGTGTAGGTAAAAAACAAGTGCATTTTAAGGACGCTACAGCTAACGAACATTTCACAGACACAAACTATTGACGAAGTGCGTGTGGTAAACCGTCACAAGGAATGTTCCATATTTCCACTGGCATTCGAAAATTGCACGATGTATAAAATATTTTATAAAAAGTTAAAAAAAAAAAAACCATTGCTTCATGCATGTCATGTCTATGTAGACAAGGACGTCGGGAATCCTTTGAGCAACACATCATAATTCAAAAATTGTGTGTTTTACCGGAATCAGTATAATGATTTGACTAATAAATATAAATAAAATAAATAGTATATTTTAAGTGTTTTTAGTTATTTTTCATAAAATAATATTAAATACTTTTAAGTTAATAAATTTTTTTAAAACTTGTATCAATATAAGAAAGGAAATTTGTTTTTTCAAAATATTTATTAAGGACCCCACTCTCTCATGCAGAGCATCGAGAGGTTTACAGACAACTAATGTCACACATAAAAACCCTTGTGAGAGAAAAAAAACAGATATGGCAGAAAAGAAATGGCATGCAAAAGAAAGAGGAAAAGGAAAAAAAAGGGGAAGAGGAAGAGGAACCAATTGGAAAGGCCAACATAGAAGGGCAGAAGTAGAAGAGAAGAAAAAGGGCGAGGTAGAAGTAAAAAAGAGAAATCGACAAGAGGTCGAAAGTGGGAAATTAGTCGAAGGTCAAAGAAGAGAAATCAACAAGAGTTCGAAGAAGATAAATCAGTAGGAGGATGAAGGAGAGGAATCAACATGAGGATGAAGGAGAGGAATTGATAGAGAGGGAAAAGGAGAAGAAGATGTAAAAGAGTAGAAAGAAATCAACAAGGGGGTGAAGATGAGAAATTGGTAGGAGGATGAAGGAGAGGATTTGATAGAGATAAAATGAGAAAAAAGGAGAAGAAGATGTAAAAGAGTGGAAAGAAATCAACAAAGGGGTGAAGATGAGAAATTGGTAGGAGGATGAAGGAGAGGAATTGATAGAGATAAGTAGAGGAAAAAGAAAAAGAAGGTATAAGAGAGGAGAAAGGGAGATACGAGAAGAGAAAGAGGGAATGATATGCTAAGAAGAGTAAATGGTGATCTAAGAGGAAAAAAAAAAAAAGAGACCTATGTGTGAGGTCTGGTTGTATGTATGTTTTCAGACATTGATCTTTACCATGATTATGTGATTATAATGTGTAATAATAAATAAATTCCTTTAAGGAAAATCCTTGTGTCATACTTATATGTTGATTGTTTTTTGTTTTTAACCCATGCTATTGGAGTCCTCTGATGTTTACCATGATTATGTGATAGTAAAGTGTAATAATAAATATATTTGTTTAAGGTAAATCCTTGTTCTATGTTTATATTTTGATTAATTTTTGTTATTAACCCTTGCTATTGGAGTCCTTGTCTTATGGCTTTCTGTTTTCAATCATTACTATTGGATTCATCATCTACCGAAGTTGTAGGTCATAGTAGTGTCTCATATTTGAAGAGGAAAATAATTGTATAAGAAATTATCCCTTACCCCTATCTATGTTGCCCACTAAAGAAAACTACTATAAGGTGAAATTGTCAATGTTGCCTACTAAATAAAACTATTGTAAGGTAAAATTGTCATTTGTGAAGATATCATGTCGTTAGGGAAAGTTGTCATTAAGGCAAGTGGTGCCATTTGGGAAGTGTTATTGTCATCATGCCTAGTATGATTTTTCCATCATATCACATATCATTGTTAGAAATAGTGAGTTGTCATTGATGATAAAGGTAAAAATATCTTTAAAAATGAAATGTTGATGTCAAATGCAGAAATATCTTCAAGGATGAAATGTTGATGTCAAAGGCAAAAATATCTTCAAGGTTGAAATGATGAGTTATCATTGAAGTGCAAGGCATATATCTTCAAGGGTGCTTTAATATTTAAATAATATTTAAATATTAAAGTGGGAGGTTTATATTTAAACCAAAGGATTTAAATAGTCTAAATATTTAAAGTTTAAATATTTAATTGTTGGTTTGACCTCCTTGAGCACACCATGTGAAAGGAATTAAATTAAATTTTTCAAATTGATGGGTTGACTTCTTTGGACATGAATGACAAGATTATTAATATAAATATGAGCCCTTAATTCATTTTGGATAAGAAATTAAATTTGAATATAGAAGGAGGGAGGAGAGGAGTGCAAGTTTGATAGTAACTATCGAAAGAAGACTTTAATTACCTATTCATACCACTTCTATCTCAATAGATTTGTGTAGACACCAAAACAGCACCAATCCGATTATGTGACAACAAGCGCTGATCACATTGACACACACAACCCCTAGGGCAGCCCCCAGAGGTTAAATAGTGGTCCTAACCACTCCCAAAAGTAGTTTTGGAGGTCAGAGGTCAATTTGGCACCTTTTTGGCCACTTGCTCTCTACTCATCCCACCCAGGGATGAATACAAACTGGCATTCATCCCACCCAGGGATGAATATCAGCATTCGCCCTAAGGTGAGGCGAATAAAAAGTTTTACTGGCAAAAATTCAAACCTCGACAAGTCCGCCAGTTAACTGCAGCTTCAGGCCATGCAAATTGTGAGGAAAGGCTTCAAAGCAAGGAGAGAGACTTCAGTCATGCATGTATTTGATTTTTGGAGATCTCATGCAAGGAGAATCTAAATCAGGGAATAATATTTTTCCCCAAATAGGACATGCAACTCAAGTGGCACCCTCGCATGCGCAATTCAAACAAAGAGACCCTAGGTCTATAAATTTGTGAGTCTTCTCACCCAAAAAGAGAACAAAGGGGGAGCATTTTGAGCAACGAAGTGCTGCCAATTTACATACCTATTGGAGATTTGTGTTTTTCACATCCTTAATCTCTCATTCGAAAGGGAGGTTATTGGGTGACTATTGGAAGCACAAATCAGGATCCAAACCCAAAAATTTGGCCACAATACTTCACAAAATTTGTCGACAACACCCCATAAGAGGTTTTGGACCCATCCCAAGTGTATTGGTGCCGAAACAAAGTCCCAAACGGTGGGTGTTCTGCGCCAGGTAGCCCCCCAAGCTGTCATAATTCTAAACGCCCCACCCCAGAGCAAATAAAAATTTGTGGTATATTTCCTTTATTTTATTTTTGCATATTATGCTAGGTTATTTAAATAGGTTGTAGTTTAAATTTCATTTCATTCTGAGTATTTTTGACCAGGTTATTATCATTTCTCGCCTTTACTAACCTGCAAATGGCATCATCAAAATCTGGGTGATAAAGGACAAATTGGAGAAATATGACCTTTTGGGTCTTCCCAAAATACCCCCAATTAGCTAACACCAACTTTGCAGGTCATTTGGAGCTTTCTAGACAGGACATTAAAGAGGGTGCTTTTTAACAAATTATTGTAGGTTTATTCGTCCCGCCCCGGAGCGAATACAAATATGTAGGGAATTTTTTGACTATTATTTTTGTAGTGGCTTCCAGATAACATATTCATGCTTATGTAAAATTTGTAGGTCATTCTGATGTTATTTGGTTATCGGTTTAATATTTTCATGAATACACTAACAGTAGGCCTTGGGAAATACATGTTTTATTCTATCTACAGGTGCTACTAATCTTTTCTATTTCCTTGAACGCAGGTCTTTGACATTAGAGGAGTATGAAGGATTCAAAAATCATATACATAAGTGGCGGCAACATTTTGGTCCGCCCATATTACATGTGGGCACGCGGAAGAAGGATTGCTATCCATGGATGTGATAAGAAACATATTTGACGCTCCTATCTCCTAAAAGGGAAGGAGACGTATTGTAACATGAATTTAAAAGCATATCAATAAAGAGGGTCATATTCCATATTACTTTTATCTTGTGTCAATTCGTCTATGTACTTTCCTTTCATGCATTCTCAATATATAGGCTTTTAGCATTAAGTTTGGTTTTACAAGCATCGTATTTGGAATTTTCCTTTTTGTTTCCGTATCCTCGTGCTTTCAGTGGCGATCACGGTGGGACATTTTTCTCTTGATTTTAAGATTAACTTTTTTATCAAAAGTTGTTTGTTTTTTCTTACAGGTACCAATCTTTCAAACGTTGGACTGTTGTTCATTTCAGTCTGCGACGAATAAGAGCTAGAATTGGTCCTACCCAGGGACAAATAGGAATTCTTCCTACACTGGGATGAATACAGATCTATTTTTCATCTTACCCTAGGACCAATAGCTTTTTGTGCAATTTCAGAGTATAAATTCAGAGACATTCGATTTGGGCAGAGAAGAGGTAGGGGTCTTAAACATCTTCTATCATTTTGTGCTTTCTATTTTCTTTTTCTAGTTATTTGCTTGCATAGGAGAGTTTGAATGCTTCTTTGCTTCATTTATGAAAATTAAAAATAACCCCACACACCACGTGGTAAAGGAGTTGGTCATAAAACCCCAACCCTTGAGCAAGACCAACGGTGGATTTCATCACCACCTTGGCTTGAGATATTGCATACATAACCTGGATCGTGACTGTTGCTAGACGTAAATCTTGATGAAAGCTGACCAAGTGTAGTTGGGGTGATTCCCAATGCATGAGGATAAGTCTTCTATGGTAGGTGTCATAAACAGAATGATTCCCCTTCTATACCACCTATGTTCCACGTACCATCTGCTCTCACGTACCAATAGTCTCCCTCATGTAAGGGCGGGTATATAGAGAGGTTGGTATATCGTTCTGGCAATGGTATATCGAAGGGGCGACCATTTTTGGGAGTCATAAGAGCCATCATATTGCATTTAAACATTCTTTACAAAAACTTTCAAAAAAAAAAAACAAAACACACTAAACCAGATTTAGGGCACACTTTTAATCTTTAAATGAGATAACCATTGTTTGTGTGTGTGATATTGTATGATTAGTGTAGCATAAAAATAAATCATAAAAAGAGATAAAAATCTACGCATCTTTAGGAGCACATCACCATGGTGTACACTCGTAGCCGAGCCCAATCACGGGCAAGCGCTGCAGAAAGTGCACCAAGGGGGACAAGTCACCTCCGATATAGTCCTGAGGACTTGGTCATCCTGCCTTGGTGGCTTGACACACAAGATAGTCCACATCATGCCATAATAGAATAGGACTATAGAGGCACATCTTTGATGGGCACCCCCACTCAGCATAGATCCTTTTAAGAGGAGAACCTGAACGTGGCACTCAACATAGACAGGAGACCTCCCTTAGAAGCTCATTATGGGTGGCCTAGTGATGAAGTGCTTGAACAACATAAGGTCCATAAGGAGGAGCCACATGATTTTGTCATCCCTCCTTTACTCCTTCTTACTGTTAGAAACACTAGACCAAATCTAAAGCACAGGGTTCTCCAGCCAGGGCAGGACACTTCTGCCCGCACCTTTCATGTATACAAAGGATAGTATGAGGAAGACCACTATGTTCCTCAAGAGCAGTACACTACGTAGGAACAATGCACCTCCGCACCCGTTATGTATTAGGATCACCCATTGAGGCCAAAGCCTCAGGTGAATGCCGCTAACATTGACAGTGGAAAGCAACCCATAGGGGTCTCAGATCACCATGACCGAGATAGACATGTAGGAGAGGCATCTAGGCTTCCTAAACAAGAGACAGTGGAACAAATTGACTTGGAATTTGCCAAACATGTCACCCGCCAAGTGCAAATCACACGGCTCAGGAAATACCAACAACAGTTAGAACATCCGTGTCACCTTAACAAAGAGCACATTCAGCGACAGACAATCGAATTGTTTCAAAATACTGTGCATGAGAGGGTCCCAACCCCTCGCACACATAAAGTAGAAGTGTATGAGAGGCACAACCCCTTGGTGTGAGACAGGTCTATGTGATCTCATAAAGTACTACCTCCAAGACCTCCTAGGCCTAAGCGGTGGGCCACTCCTAGAAACAACGATGGGCACCCTCCGCGGACACCCATCCATGTTTATAGGTCTTGGCCAATCACTCCTCAAGAAGCCTATGAGGAGTATGAACAAGAAGAAGAGTGGGTTGAAATGCCCTACCAAGGTAGAGGGGGTGCTACCCAGCTACCCCTCCATAGGCCTCAAGTTCCTCGTAACCCACAGAGGGAGTAAACCAAGGAGGAGGAGATCAAATACTCTGATGCATATAAAGCATTGCTAGAGCGCTTAGAATCTATGGAGATCAAGACTTCTGGGACCAAAAATCCCACTTTATGCCAACTTCGTAGTCATCCTGTGCATCCATCAGTGCCGGAACCCCCATACCCTGAACACTTTAAACTGACCCAGTTGGCACTCTTTAGAGGGGAGGAAGATGCCCAAGAGCACGTGACTAGATTCCTGAGCCAATGCTTTGGCATTCAGGACAACGATGCTTTTTTGCTAAGAACATTTATAACCACATTTGCAGGCCCCACCTTGGATTGGTTCACTCAATTGCCAAAGCACAACATCAGTAACTTGGATCAGCTAGTGGATGCGTTCCTAGAATGCTTCGCCTTCAACACCAAGAAAAAAGAATCACTAAGTGACCTAGCCAGCCTCAGGTAGTATGAGGAAGAGACCATGGCAGCCTATGGGAACCGATGGAGGACACTACTTTCAAAGCTACCCTACCTCCCTCCCATGTTTGACCTGACTCAGATGTTCTCAAAGAGCTGTTTAAGATCGATCTTTGTGTTATTGCAGCTGCAGCAATATGCCACTTTAGAGGAATCTCTAGCTCAATCCAGAATCATTGATGAGATCAAGATACAGGATGGCGAGATTGCCAAACCTAAGAAGAAAGAATGGATGAAGAACACTAAAATAGGGACCACACAACAGAAACTCGCTGCGGTCAATCAGGTTGCTATAAACGTCCCTAGGCCTGCACAAGCAACACATCCCAAAAAGGCTAATTATCAGGCAGTGCCTCTTAACAGTTATGACCAAGAAAACCAGAGGCAGGAACAAAATCAATAGCGTCACCCTAGGTGAAAGTTCACACCTTACATAGATTCCAAGGATTCCTTGATTGACTGCTTGTCAGCGGTAAACTTGATCAACCTGCCATAAATTCAAACCATAGATCCTAATGCACCAAAGCCTAAGGGGTACAGGGATGACTTGTACTGTCGATTCCATAGATGGAAGGGACATGACCTTAACACATGTTGGAAGTTCAAATGCTTGGTGCAAGACCTAATCGACAACAAGACATTGGTGTTGGACAACCCTGTAGTGCCAAACAACCAATAGATGGGAGTATTCAGAGACCCCCTACCTGCCCATGATGCACAGGAAAAACCCCTTCAATTCAATGAGGTGCAACACAATTGCCCCATGCAGAGGTATGTAGGGATGATAAGCATAGTGACTAGGAACAAGAGGTACCCAGGAGCTACCCCCACGACAACCACTAGAGAGGTTCCATTGATGTCACAACCTAAATTGAACCCTCTGCAACCTCTGTCACCTGGACCAGTGGCCATGATTCGAAATAGACTTACCCAAAGTCTAAGGACCATGTCGGCTAGGCTCTCCATATACGAGCTAATTCAATAATCAGCACCCCATCGGGAGGCTCTAATGTAGATATTAAAATCCATTGAGCTGCACCCCCATGAAGCAAAATCTTTCAACAACTTCGTGGGACATGTAAAATAATGTACATAACCATTCATCACCTTTAGATAAGATGAATTGAAATCGGTGGCTAGTGATGTGGCGGATCCACCCCTGCATGTCATTGCGTGGGTCAACGAGATTCTGTATAAAAGGGTGTTGGTGGACACTAGCTCATCTAGTAATATCATCACAACAGTAGCATTGAAACATCTGAAGTTTCCAACATCTCACATCGTGGCCTCCACCTATACACTACGAGCATTCAATGATGCAATATGCTCGACAGTTGGCACAATTGTCCTACCCATCCAAGTGGGACAAAAGACTATTCATACATTGTGCCACATCTTGGAAGGTGATATGGCATATAATATCTTGCTAGGCCGGCCTTGGATCAGGGACATGAAGTGTGCCCCTTCAATAGCTCATCAGTGCTTAAAGTATACATTTGAAGCACAGGTGCATATAGTCTCGACAGACATAGAGCCCTTCAAGTACTGTAATACGGTGCATCTAACGTCGTAGTCGACCCTACCATCCACGCATTTGGATTTTTAGTTGAATCCATCTAACCAGGATCCGATTTCATAGGCATCCCCGTTGATGAGTCCATCAAATCCCTAGCCAGGTCCATCTCCCTCATCTAGTCCTTCAACAATGACACCACCTACGGTGGCCACATCAAAGGACGAGGGCAAGAAACCCCTAGAAGAGGAACCACCCCTAGTCTCAACCATCTCTATAGAAGAGATGCCTAGCAGAATGGAAGTCGAGACGCCTAGTTCACCCTACATGGAGTGGACTCCGGAAGAACTCCCATTCGCTCCCCCTCAACCGCCAACGATCACCGTTGAGATGTCCAACACGGGCCTGGGGGAGTATATAGTGTGAAACATTGTAGCAAAACCCACACTTGACTCCATGCAGGACATAGGGAGACCTCGACTCCCCATCGACTCTGTGGTTCCTCTAGGATACCCACCCAATCAGACAAACTTTGTTTATGGGGGCCTCGATAACGATGTTGAACCTTACATGCAAGAGGATGAAGATGAAGAGCCTTTTGCTAAGGATGCCAACTATTTGTCTATGTAGACACCAAAACAACAGCAATCCGATTATGTGACTGCAAACACTGATCGCTTTGACACAAACAGCACCCAAGGCAGCCCTCAGAGGTTAAACAGTGGTCCTAACCACTTTTGTAGCAATTTTATAAGGTCAGAAGGCAATTTGGCACATTCAAGCACTTTGCTCAGTATTCGTCCCTCCCAGGGACAAATTCAAATTGGGATCTATCCCTCCCAGGGACAAATTCTAAATTTGTCTTGGGTCGGGATGAATTCCAGGTTCAACAGGCAAAAAGAAAAATGGCGCCAAGCGGTAGCCAAGGACAGTCAATTATTGCCTCCTGCCTTGCATGCACATGTAAGTGGGCAAAATAGGCGTTAGAGGACTATCACAAGGGCAGTCATGGAAGCCCAAGTCAGGGAGGAGTCTCCTCCATCTTGAGAAGGCATGGCCGCCACATGGCACCCCTACATGCCCCTCCAAAAGAGACCCCTTGGGTCTATAAAATGGTGGACTTTCCCACCCAAAAGGGGACAACATGGAGGCATTTTCAAGCAACGAAGTGCTACCAAATTGAACACCACATTGAACCCTTTTTGATTCACCTCTTCCACATCCTTGATCTCTTTCGCAAGAGAGGTTATTGGGTGGATTTTGGAAGTATGGATCCCGACCCAAAACCTGACATTTGACCACATTGATCTACCAATTCGCCGATAACCCATTACCAAATATTTTGGGCCCTTCCCAAGTGGATTGGTGCCGAAATCAAGTTCTAATGGTGGGCGGCCCACCCGGGCACCCCGCATTCTTTAGTTTCATTTTTAATTTATTATTTTGCCACTTTTTCATATTCCATTCTATTTTATACTATTTAGATAGTTCATAATTTTGATTTTAGAATGTTGTGATCAAATATTATCATGTTTTGTCGTTTTGTGGTCTTCACTAACTTGCAGGTAACAACGTCAAATTCCCGTTGAAGGAGGTCAAATTGGAAAAATCCGACCATCTGGGTCGTCCCAAAATGCCCCCAATTAGCTAACCCCTATGTTTGCAGGTCTTTTGGAGATCCCGAGGAGTGACATTTGGGTAGCATTACTTCGGCGCTTTGTCGTAGGCGAATTCGTCCTGCCCAGGGATGAATTACAGTAGAATTCGTCCTGCTCAGGGACGAATTATAGTGGAACGTGAATAGAAGGAGTTTCCCCGACTGTTTTGATGGTAGTAGCCCTCTGGTAATGTTTTCTGGTCTCTGTCAAAATTGCAGGTTACTTAGAGTCATTTTATCCACTGTTTTAGTTAATCTTATGCATGCATCTTCCATTGGTTTTAGGATCAAACGCCTTATCTTTTGTCACAGGTGCTACTAATGACTTATTGTTTCTTTGAATGTAGGAGGAGTAGCAAGGATTAAGGATTCATCAACACCAGTGACAACAACACTCTGGCCTGCCCATTTCAAATGTGGGCATGCGGAAGGAGGAATACTAAGTCATGATTGTAACCATAATTCATTTAACGCTCCTAGCCCCTGAAAAGGGAGGAGGCGTCTTTGTAATCGAGATTAAGAGAGTTAAATAAAAAGGGCTGTGTCTTCTATACTTTCTTTTGTCTCTGTTCAATTTGTCACTTTTCATTTCATGCATTTCACATTGTAGGATTTAAGCGTTTGTTTGATTTTGGATGCATCGCAATAGTTTTCTTTTCAAATCTTCCGGAATCTCATGCTTTCAGTGGCGATCATGGTGGTGACCATGGTGTTGAACCATGCATGCAAAAGGATGAGGACAAAGAGCCTTTTGTAGAAAATGTCAACTATCTGTCTAACCTAGACTTTGCTCTGAGATATCTTGGCCAATGCAATTGGCATGGATATGGGCTAGGCAGGTATGAGCAAGGAGTGCATGTCCTTTTCCAGCCAAGATACCAAATGCCTTATGACAAGTCGGGAGTAGGGTTCAACCACCCCCGCCCTTAGACATCTTGGTGGAAAACATGCAAGGCCTAGGAATAGGCAACAAGGGTGGATTGGCATCAGATCCTTATGCCAACCCAAACACAACATATACATTGGAAGATTACCTCTCATGGTCAAAAACCACCCTTGGTAACATCAAAAATCCCTCTCCTTTGCTAGAGAGAGGTGAAAGTTCAGACACTAACTTTTAAGGAGAACATAAACAGTGTCTAGAAGGATCTTCGAAAGATGAATCAGAATCATATGATCCCTTCAAATCCAATAGTGATCACTCGTGAGAGATTCCCATGAATAACTGGCAAGAGATCTTTTTGAAACTATTCCCTTTAGAGGTTCCAGTTGAGCCAGTGCTATGTCAAGAGAATCAAGTCCCTCCACAAAGAGTGGAACAACCACAATGGGACAGGATTAATTTGCTAGAACAAGGTGAACCCTTAGTGTTGCAAGTAGTTGTTGAAGAAAATGAACATTTTTGGATCTCCGACAGTGATTCGAAATATGAGACTAAGATGGCCTATCTCAACCACATGTGAAAAATGCAACAAAGGCAACAAGTGCAACAATGGCGTCCCTTGGGGATTAATGACTTATTTGCATATATGGGCATACTGCCAGGGAATGAGTGGTACGTAGACCTAGCAGGGTGGGACCAAGTGTTGGATCCATGGCTCCAAATTTACGATGAGCATCGTCCACCCCGAGATCCTATAATGACATCAGTGCCGAGGGAAGACCCTGTCTTCCTATCAGCACATAGGGTCGATCCATTCATGCTTGTCCCTCTAGAGCTGGATCCAAAACATAGGGAACATCCAAAATGTTTGAGCCATCACACCCACGATAATGGAGACCAAATTCACTTCATCCACATGATCTCCATTGATTTGACCACACCCATCCGCAATCCGACCGATCCAGCACGGTCATTGCATCTAGAAATAGATGCCATCTATTGGGATCACATCAATTCACCTCCATCCCCATCAAAGTACTGGCCTTTTAGTAAAATGCTTCATTTTTCCCCAAGGACAACTCAGGATATCTTTCAGGCTGAAGAGGAACCTGAGGTTCCTAACGCGGATTTAAATTCAGCTAATGATATCCATTTGATCTCGACTCCACATCAGTTGGAGGACGGATCCCACATGTCAGTCGAGGAGACAACTGATGTAGACATCGACACAGATCCAATGAATCCATGGATTCTCAAGCTAGGGGTAAGTCTTTCCCCCGAAGAGCAAGCCAACTACATTGCCCTTCTCAAAGAGAAGAAGGAGGTTTTTGCATGGTCATACAAAGACTTACCGGGGCTAGATCTATAACTAGTCACGCATAATCTGATGCTTGATCTGAAAATCAAGCCAGTTAAGCAAAAACTATGTAAGATGCACCCAACAGTGGCCTTGATGGTCAAAGATGAATTGCAAAAGTTGTTGGATGCACAGTTTATCATCTACATGGATTATCCGCCATGGCTATCCAACATGATGCCCGTCAAAAATCCCGATGGGAGAATTCGCATATGCATTGATTTTTGAGATCTAAAAAAAGTGAGTCCTAAGGATGATTTCCCCTTGCCAAGCATCGACGCGTTGGTAGATGCTACAACAGGTCATGAAATGCTATCCCTCATGGATGGTTTCTCGGGATACAATCAGATTCGTATCAATCTCGAGGATCAACTAAAAATGACATTCATAATGCCTTGGGGGAAATTTTGTTATAATGTCATGCCTTTTGGCCTTAAAAATGTTGGTGCCACCTACCAACATGCCATGATGTACATCTTCCATGATTACATGCATAAAACTTTGGAAGATTACATGGATGATTTGTTAGCCAAGTATCTTTTGCGCTTAGATCATCTCGATGACTTAAGAAAGATCCTCAATCGCCTCATGGAGCATAAAGTCAGACTGAATCCCAAGAAGTGCGCATTTGGCGTCACATCTGGAAAACTCTTGGGTTTCATAGTCTCAAAGCAAGGAATCGAGGTGGACCCAAAGAAAGTCAAGGCAATCCTTGAAATGGTTCCCCCAACTACCATTAAGCAGCTCAAAAGTTTGTAGGGAAAGGTCGTGTCAATCAAGCGCTTCATAGCTCAACTATTTGATAAGTGTCGACCCATGAACAAATTATTGCACAAGGGGGTAGCATTTCACTGGGATGATGAGTGCCAGTCAGCATTTGATGATATCAAACAATACTTGGCTTCGTCACCAGTATTGGCACCACCTAGACTAGGAGTGTCGTTCTACTTATACATCTCAACTACTGAGGTGGCACTGGGTGCCATGCTAGCCTAGAAGAATGAACTTCACAAAGAATAGGATACTTATTATCTTAGCTGCATCCTGGTAAGTTATAAACTTAACTATGCATACGTCGAGAAACTCTACTTGGCAGTGGTGTTTGCTACCAAAAAGCTACGCCACTACATGCTGAGCAACACTACGTATGTTGTGTCTAAGGAGAATCCATTGCGATACATGATGAGTCATACTTATCATAGTAGTCGCACGGCAAAATGGATCATGTTGTTGACGGAATTTGACATAGAATTTATCGAACAAAAATCTATCAAAGGACAAGTCATAGCCGATCAACTAGTAGAGGTTCCTCTCGAAGAAGATCAGCCTCTAGTCATAGAACTACCCGATGATGGGGTCTTCCATGTCTCAGAATCGCCAGATTATGATGAGCCTGAGTCACAGGATGACATAACCCTATTTTTTGATGGTTCTAAATGTGAGCAAGGTGGTGGCATGAGAATAGTATTCTTCACACCGCAGGGCGCTCTAATGCCCCTGTCATTTAAATTAAATTTCCCATGCACCAACAATAATGCAGAGTATGAAGCCTTGCTCATAGGTCTTCAGACATCAATCACCATGAACATCAAAAGACTTAACATCTTTGGTGATTCGCTGTTAATTTTCAATCAAGTCAAAGGGGTATTCCAATGCAAATGCCTAGTTTTGCAGGCTTATAAAGCCCTTGTGGACAAATTCCTAGAAAAACTTGAGTGGTATGACATCGAGGCACTCCCTCGGTCATCGAATTGTTTTGCGGACACAATGGCCTCCTTGGGGTCACTAATCCCGCAAGACCTTTCCGGTGATATGACAACCATTCAAGTCAAAACCCTATCGCAATCCACGATGGAGCGTGCAAGCTCTGACTTGATTCCAGGAATCCACATGATGAATCATTGAACCATCCTCAGATAAGTTCTCTCAAATCCATGATCGTCTGAAACATGCCAACTGGGGGTCCTTGTTCTCCCCTACTCCCATTAATAGAAACACAACACTATTCTTACAAGTTCTTTCCCGCTCAGCGTTTGCTAGGGATGAACTTCAAGAGGGATTGGCTGTTCATACCATCGAGGTTTTCGATAAATAGGACTAGTATTTACCCATTAGAGACTACCTCAAGTTAGGTAATCTCCCGCTTGGATTGACACATGTCGCAAAATGAGCATTCAAGCAGAAAGCGGCTAAGTATGTCTTGATAGGAGACATTTTGTACCGTCGCAGCTATGAAGGAATCCTCCTTCGTTGCTTGGACTAGCAAGAGTCCACTTGGGCAGTCGCCAAAGCGCATGATGGTACATGTGGTGGCCACTTCAGTGGTATGGCCATCCCAAAGTGCATTCTTTGCATGAGCTATTATTGGCCATATTTAGAGCGATATTGTTGCGCATATGTTAGGAAGTGCGTGAAGTGTCAGCACCATGCAAATTTGATGCATGTACCTTCCCAAGCCTTGCAGACAGTCCAGTCTGCTTGGTCGTTTTCACAGTGGGGCTTCAATCTAATTAGAAATATCTCCCTTGCATCGTCAGGCCATCACACGTTTATCATAATGGCCACAGAGTATTTTACCAAGTGGGTGGAAGCAGTTTCGCTTACCTCTACGACAGGACCCCGCATTATGGAGTTCATTTTGCATAACATCATATGTCATTTTGGTATTCCATCCAAAATAGTCTCGGATAATGGGACACCATTCAAGAACAAAGACGTGCGTGCTTTGACCACAAAGTACAAAATTTAGCATAGTTTTTTGACACCCTATTATCCGCAGGCGAATGGGCAAGTAGAAGTGTCAAACAAAACACTAGTTGCCATCCTTAAAAATATAGTCGTGAATAGTCATAAGGATTGGCACATCCAAATCCCACTTTCCCTATGGGCCTATCGCACCAGCATTCGAACGCCCACTAGGGCCACTCTATTTTTGCTCGTGTATGGCTTCGAGGTAGTCATGCCTCTAGAGTTAGAAATTCCTTCCCTGCGCATATCAATGCAAGAGTTCATCGATGATGATGCTGCGCGGCAGTCCCGGTTAGACCAACTTACATTGCTTGATGAACGATGCGTTAATGATCTCGAGCATTTACGTATATATCAAGAGTGACTTAAGAAAGCTTACAACATGAAAGTTCACCTAAGAGACTTTCGGGTTGGTGATTTGGTTTTGAAGGAAAACCAACATAACTCTAGTTTGTCATCCCACCTAAGGGAAAAATTTGTGGCAAATTGGATAGGTCCATATGTCATTGATAGAAAAATAGGACCCGAGACATACCGGCTAGCTTCTCTTGACGAAATCAAGGAAACAGAACCCTTGAATATCAGTCATTTGCGACCATTCCATATCTAAGAGAGCCATATCCCAAAAATGCTCCAAGGATTCATATAATCGCTTGGTCAATCCCAAAAATGCTCCAAGGATTCCTATAATCGCTTGGTCAATCCCCAAAATGCTCCAAGGATTCCTATAATCACTTGGTCAATCCCCAAAATGCTCCAAGGATTCCTATAATCGCTTGGTCAATCCCAAAAATGCTCCAAGGATTCTCGCAATCGCTTGGTCAATCCCAAAATGCTCCAAGGATTCTCGCAATCACTTGGTCAATCCCAAAATTCTCCAAGGATTCATATAATCGCTTGGTCAATCCCAAAATGCTCCAAGGATTCTTATAATTGCTTGGTCAATCCCAAAAATGCTCCAAGGATTCTTACAATCGCTTGGTCAATCCCAAAATGCTCCAAGGATTCTTGCAATCGCTTGGTCAATCCCAAAATGCTCCAAGGATTCTTGCAATTGCTTGGTCAACCCCAAAATGCTCCAAGGATTCCCACAATCGCTTGGTCAAAAATAAAGAAAATCCAAAATCATCAAAAATAACAAAAATTTGCATCTCATTTCCAGGCATGCTCAAATTCATCAATAAAAGCTCTTCTTACATCTCATCTTCATATTCACAAAAATTGTTCCATAAAAATACAAAAATATATAGCTGCATTAAGCATCGCACCCATACATTGCATATTTGTGGTCGTACAGGTCAAAGGCACCATAGGTTGTAATTGCTTTGCTAGTCCATCTTGTTCCACATTTGTCTATTTTATAAGCAATCCAAAAAAAAAATACCATTTACTGCTTTTTACCACACCAGAGTCGGTGGTCTTATAATGTATCAAGAGTTTTCGTCTTTCAGTTGTAATTTTGCTTTCTAGACATACACTATACCAAGTCAGGCAGATTTTATGAAGGTAGAGTTCTACTTGGATCACACCTTGTTACATAGCATCCCAACACAAATTTAAAACATATAAAAATTCCTAAGTTGTGTGAATGAAAGATGAAACCTGCAAAGTAATCCAGGTCACCATAAGCGAAATGGTTATCTTGCTCATCCCCCTGTGCGAATGACCCAAAAAATGCTGAGAGTTGGCAAAAGGACAAGCATATTCCCTACCCAATTCCCCAAGAATCCCAAGTTCTCAATAGTTGCAAAACATCAAAAATTTGCAAACGTCAAAACTCCAAAAATTTGACATCATCTCCAAAGTGCACACATCAAAAACCACATACAATAGTGACTCTTATCACTCAAATCCAAATCCCTTGCTCAAAAGAAAAAAAATATATGTAAAAATAAATAGTGGTTTTTATCACTACAAATGAGCAACTATCCCAATACAATTGAAGAAAAGAAGGGAGTCAAACTTGAATCCCTGGAACTCTCAGCATTTCGACAGGTCATGAGGCAAGCCTCAGTATCGATTTGGTTGATAGCCTATCCGTCACTGGTGGTAAAATTCTCACATGACGATATATCTATCACATTAACTTGTGTACATATCAATGTTTACATGTGGATGAGCTAGCTTATGGTATCCTAGATAGCACTCATGGATTAATCTAACTAAATACAATAAAGGAGTTAGTGGAGCTAATTAGGTGATCCTCAGTACAGGTTCGGTTGAGAGCCCATCTGGCACTGGTAGTATCCTAACAAATACCACATAAATGAACTCAATTGCACACATAGGGATGTGAAATAACTTGGTCAAAACAAGTCTGATTCATACCTTATTCAAAAGTCTTGTAAGATAAAGTACAGTCATGGCTAGTGAGTTAAAACCGTCTGAGTATCAGAAAACCTTAGCTACATTTCTAAACCAACTGTGCTACTTTTCATCCTTGCAATACCATCAAAAAATACAAAAACCACATGCATAAATGCAAATTCAATTACCACAACAATCGCTTGAAATCAAAATAACAAAGTCCTAAACAGTCTATGGTGCCCTAACCAACCAACACAAATCCATTTCATCCATTACATTTTGCATATCATAGATAAATCAAAATATTGGCATCCATCAACATAAATTAACATGCATACATCCATATTCATCAACCATCATGCATAAGATCAAATCATCACATGTGCATAAACAAAATAAAGCCGATATATATATATATATATATATATATATATCGTAAAAAAAATGCCCACAGGCTACAAAACTGGTCCTCTGACCTCGCAATCAATACAACAAAACCACCCAGCCTAAGGCGTCGACCACCATGATCACGTAGGATCGATGTGACAGGAACTACCCCCCATGGTGTGGGTTCTATGGGATGCCTCAGGGCAGCTACTGCTAGCCCCCACATCACGCCTGTTGTCGCCTCCCTCATCCAATCGCTTGTGACAAGATGATGTTGACTGCTCAGTACCACTGTCCCTTGTCTGGCATGGATATCCACCTCTAGACGGCTCTAGTAGCCGCACACCAAGGCAGATGACCTCCCTATCCAAATCTATCTGGTGCCAGAACCACTCTACCTCCCGTCGATGGTAGTAAGCTACTGCATTGTCACGCTGCGCCAAAACCCTATCTCGCTCTGCTAGCTGATCCCATAGGAGATACCTCTCCTGTAGTGCATCCTCCAGCTCCTGGTCTCACCTCCACAGTAGCTCCACCAAATGTGCATTTTCAGAACGTACCCCAGACTCCATCTCATCCGCATCTGCCTGGGGCATGGGACTCTCTGGAACAGTAGCCTACCCTGGATCCCACTGCTCAGCCATGTCCTGCATCTCCGGTTGATCCAGAGCTCCCAAATATACATCCTCACCCTTCACCTCTACCATCTTTGCATCATCCAGAGGAGCTCCCCAATCATCCCCTGATGCCTCAGCATCCTCCTCTCCCATCGCTGCCACCTCTGCACCTCCAAATGGCCCCTCTCCCTGCCACCACCACAGTACCCACCACGAGTCACACTCAGCGGTAGTCCTAATGTCATCCATGTCTGGGACATCAATCATCATGTCTGAATCCTCGCCCAGTGGCACGATGACCGGTCGGTTTAGAGTCCTCTCATCCCCCTGGCGTCGATAGACCACGGGCTCACCAGGAAACCCTTAGTGCACCCCAAAATATCATGTAACTTGGCTAAATGAGAAGAACTCATGCTCAGTCCCGTGTCGCCCGATCATCCACCGCTCTCTTCATACCCATCGGAGCCACTCTCTAGCCTTCGGCCAGGCTGGACAATCTCGATAAGGGCACCAAACCACCTCCTCGGGAGTGATCCGAGAGAAGGTATCAACATAGTGCCCTACAACACCTGCCCACCATCGATTCTATCCCTACTTTTTGGACCATTGTCACAGAACTGCATACCCTATCTCCTTATCCTCCATCGCCGCCCGAGTCATCCATGGTAACCCGACTAGCCTCTCAACTGCTATGTTCTGCCAACCCCAGCACTGAAACAAATAGCTGTAGCTGATCCCATTTTGCTATTGGCAGTGGGCCTCATACACCTCCCCATAGAGCTGTGCCAACAGTTTTTGTCCCCATCTCAAGATAAGCGGTGCCTCTATTGGGCACTCTACCAACTGCCACACCAAATCCAGCAGGTTCCATGGGAACCTTGTGCCTGACGAGTCAGGTAATAGCATGTTGGACATGAGGCCCATAAGGAATGTGTGCCTCATGCCCAACACCACCTCTCCAACCACCATCTGACCAAAATCTCACCAATCTAGCAGTCGCCTTCTACCTTCTCCAATGGATCCTCCACACCCAACTCCTCCCCATGCCCGAAGCATCTCGTCAGTACAGTTGTCCGCTGATCACGCGGCGATGTCCTTATGGGCAGTCCATCTATCATAATCCATAGAAGCTGATAGATATCCTCCAAGGTAATAGTCATCTCCCCTGTTGGGAGATGGAAAGTGTTGGTCTGCGGATCCCAGATATTGATCAGGGTCATCAAATAGGCCTGATCTGTGACCACAGGCTCCAGTCGAGCCACCTGCTTGATCCCAAGGGCATCAAGCCACTCCTAGTCAGCCTCAGTCAGCCTCCCCTGCGCTTCAGTGAAAGCAGTGGGTACACGGTACTGGCTCCTAACAACCTGCAAAAGAAGATAACTCACAAATATTAAAATCGCAAAAAAAAAAAAAAAAAAAACAAACAAACACAAAAATTCAAAATTTAAAAATGTTTCAGTTCTAGGGTTTCTAATCCTAACTGATAAATTCCAAACATAATTGAACAAAACAACTGCAATGTTAAACAAAAGTAATAATTCTAGGGAGCACTTACTGGTCTCTCTTCGTCTTCGCCGCTCGACCCGGTTTGTGCACTCATGATGGCAGGGAAAATTCAGCAGTGCTTTGCTTCACAGAATTAACCTCCTTCTCCCTAGAGCTCCAAATCGCAAGAAAAATCAGACGCAAATGAGCCCAAACCCTAGATTTGGCCTTTAAATAGGCCTTTTTAGCTTAAATTCATATTCCCCTGGGACAAGCGCTCTGGTTGGCGCTCGTCCCACCATAGGACGAATTCTAAGCTGGAATTCGTCCTACCCTAGGATGAATTCAGGCCAGAAATTTCAAAAAACATCAAAAATTGAACAAAAATGCACTAAAATAGATAATAAACTTTCCCGATGAGAGTGATGTTGCACTTGACATCCCGGGCATACAAAACAGACATTGGGGTCACAAATTTTCACTATCCTACTCCCTAAGAAGGCTATCTTAGCCGGACCTCTCCATGGGAAGACAAATTTTCACCAATTTCAGCTCCAAAAAGCATCGCAAAAAGGGTTACCACCCCACCAAAAATAGGTCTAAATGTCAAGAAAATTGCACATGTTTAATGATAAACCATCTAAATGGGCACCCTTGCACAATTCATCTTGGGTCAAGCAACTCATCGCTTTTCTCACGAAGGTCATTCCCTCATCGATTCGTCGCTTGAGGGGGTAGTCACACTTAGTCACCAATCAACAAGCACACACCCAATTAAGGAAAACGACATGCATTCAAAGAATCATTGAAAAAGACAATTACACTCCTTCTTGGGGCAGTAAACAAGCAATAATCACAAATTGATCAAACACTTGGCATTCCCGAACCATGAACACAAGGTTCCCCTGTGGACAAAAGGTTGCGCCCTTTGCCTAATCATGACTGATCAATGTCCAAGCTCAAGTCACACCTCACCAAAACTGGTTAACACTTGCAATCAAATTCCTTAGCTCATCAAAAGCAAGGATTCAATAATGCATGCCCTTTCCATACTTGGGGAATCAAAATTTGGTTAGGTTACCAAGAAACCCTAATCATTAGTGCTTTGGTTATCTATTTTTGCTCAATGGTACGCCATGCACAGCGCATCCCAAAAAGGGGCATTTGTAGACACCAAAACAACACCAATCCAATTATGTGACTGCAAACACTGATCTCTTTGACACAAACAGCCCCCAGGGCAGCCCTTAGAGGTTAAACAGTGGTCCTAACCACTTTTGTAGCAATTTTGTAAGGTCAGAAGGCAATATGGCACATTCAGGCACTTTCCTCAGTATTCGTCCTTCCTAGGGATGAATTCAAATTGGGATCCATCCCTCCGAGGGATGAATTTTGAATTCATCCTAGGTCGAGATGAATTCCAGGTTCAACGGGAAAAAAGAAAAATGGTGCCAAGTGGCAACCGAGGACAATCAATTATTGCCTATTGCCTTGCATGCGTGTGTAGGTGGGTAGAGTAGGCATTAGAGGACTGTCACAAGGGCAGTCATGGAAGCCCAAGTCAGGGAGGAGTCTCCTCCATCTTGAGAAGGCATGGCCGCCACATGGCACCCCTGCATGCCCATCCAAAAGAGACCCCTCGGGTCTATAAAATGGTGGACTTTCCCACCCAAAATGGGACAAGATGGAGGCATTTTCAAGCAACGAAGTGCTGCCAAATTGAACACCACATTGAATCCTTTTTTATTCACCTCTTCCACATCCTTGATCTCTTTCACAAGAGAGGTTATTGGGTGGCTTTTGGAAGTATGGATCCTGACCCAAAACCCGACATTTGACCACATTGATCTACCAATTCGTCGACAACCCATTATCAAAGATTTTGGGCCCTTCCCAAGTGGATTGGTGCCAAAATCAAGTTCTAACGGTGGGTGGCCTGCCTGGGCACCCCGCATTCTTTAGTTTCATTTTTAATTTATTCTTTTGCCACTTGTTCATATTTGATTCTATTTTATACTGTTTAGATAGTTCATAATTTCAATTTTAGAATGCTGTGATCAAATATTATCATGTTTTGTCGTTTTGTGGTCTTCACTAACTTGCAGGTAACAACGTCAAATTCCCGTTGAAGGAGGTCAAATTGGGAAAATCTGACCATCTTGGTCATCCCAAAATGCCCCCAATTAGCTAACCCCTATGTTTGTAGGTATTTTGGAGATCCCGAGGAGCGACATTTGGGCAGCATCACTTTGGCGCATTGTCGTAGGCGAATTCGTCCTGCCCAGGGACGAATTACAATAGAATTCATCCTGCTCAGGGATGAATTACAGTGGAACATGAATCGGTGGAGTTTACCTGACTATTTTGATGGCAGTAGCCCTCTGGTAATGTTTTCTGGTCTCTGTCAAAATTGCAGGTTACTTAGAGTCATTTTATCCAATGTTTTAGTTAATCTTATGCATGCATCTTCCATTGGTTTTGGGATCAAACGCCTTATATTTTGTCATAGGTGCTACTAATGACTTGTTGTTTCTTTGAATGCAGGGGGAGCAGCAAGGATCAAGGATTCATCAACACTAGTGGCGACAACACTCTGGCCCGCCCATTTCAAATGTGGGCATGCGGAAGGAGGAATACTAAGTCACGATTGTAACCATAATTCATTTAATGCTCCTAGCCCCTAAAAAGAGAGGATGCATCTTTGTAACCGAGATTAAGAGAATTAAATAAAAATGGATGTGTCTTCTATACTTTCTTTTGTCTCTGTTCAATTCGTCACTTTTCATTTCATGCATTTCACATTGTAGGATTTAAGCGTTTGTTTGATTTTGGATGCATCGCAATAGTTTTCTTTTCAAATCTTTTGAAATCTCATGCTTTCAGTCTAACCCATATTTCACTTTAAGATATCTTGGCCAATGTAATTGGCATGGATATGGGTTAGGCAGGTATGAGCAAGGAGTTTGTGTTATGTGCCAACCAAGATATCAAATGTCGTATGACAAGTCAGGAGTAGGGTTCAACCACCCCCTGCCCCTAGACATCTTTGTAGAGAACATGCAAGGCCTAGGGATAGGCAACAAGGATGGGTTGGCATTAGATCCATATGCCAATCCTAACACAACATATACATTGGTGGATTATTTGCCATTGCTAACAACCAACCTTATTGACCATAACAACCCTTTCCCTTCGACCGAAAAGAAAGAAAATTTGAGGACTCACCTACAATAGGGATATGGACAAGACCAAGAAGGGTCTTTAGAAGATGATTCAGAATACGAGGTTGTACCTTGGGATCCTTTTGAGTCTGATAGCAATCATTCACAAGTGACTCCCATGGATGATGATCATGAGAGCTTCCTAACAATGTTTCCTTTGGATGCTCCAATTGAGCATATGCCACCTCAAGAGAATCAGGTCCCCCGTAGAGAGTGGAACAACCTCGATGGGACCACATTAATTTTCTCGAGCAAGATGAGCCTCATATGCTGCAAACATTTTTTGGATCCAACGAAGGCCTTTGGATCTCTGAAAGTGATTATGAAGATGAAACTGTGATGGCTTACCTCAATCATATGTGACAACAACAATATCCCTTGAACATAGACGATATGTTTGAACAGTTACACATAGGGCCAAGACATAGGTGGCACCTCAACCCGACACAGTTATAGCAATTACTACACCCACCACTCTAGGTATACAGAGAGCATCTTCCGCCTGGAACCCTATAAAATCATCATTTCGTAGGGTAGACCCTGTCCTTTTATCCACACATAGGGCCGATCCATTTGTGCCAATACCTCCAGAGCTAGATCCAGAGCACAAAGAACATCCAGCATGTCCGAGAAATCACACCCATGGTAATGGAGACCAAAATCATTTCATTAACATGATCTCCATTGATTTAACTGCCCCCATCCATGATCCAACCGACCCAACACGGTCATTGCACCTAGACCTAGATGCTATAGACTGGGATCGCGCTGACACACCACCATCCCCATCAGAGTACTGGCCTTGCGATGGGATGTTCCATTTCACCCTAGGACAAACTCAGGATGTCTTCCATGTTGAAGAGTAACCTGACGTTCCAAACGATGATATAAACTCAGCAAACGATATCCATTTGATCCTAACTCCACACCAGTTTGAGGACGAATCCAACATGTCAGTCGAGGAGACGACTGACGTAAACATCAGCTCAGATATAGTGAATTTGCACATCATCAAGTTGGGGGTAATTTTATCCCTCGAAGAGCAAGCCGACTACATTACCCTTATCAAAAATAAGAAGGAGTTTTTTGCATGGTCATAAAAAGACATGTCGGGGCTAGACCCGTAGCTAGTCACGCATAATATTACGCTTGATCCGATAGTCAAGCCAGTAAAGCAAAAACTATGTAAGATGCACCCAATAGTAGCCTTAATGGTCAAATATGAGCTACAAAAGCTGTTGGATGCATAGTTTGTCATCTACGTGGATTACCCACCATGGTTGTCTAACATGGTGCCCATCAAAAATCCCAACGAGAGGATTCGCATATGCACCAATTTTCAAGATCTAAAAAAAGCAATTCCTAAGGATGATTTCCCCTTGCCAAGCATTGACACATTGGTAGATGCTACAACGGGCCATGAAATGCTTTCCCTCATGGATGGTTTCTCGGGATACAATCAAATTTGTATTAATCCCGAGGACCAACTAAAAATGGCGTTCACAACATCTTGGGGGACATTTTGTTATAAGGTCATGCCCTTTGGCCTTAAAAATGCTGGTGCAACCTACCAACGTGCCATGACATACATCTTCCATGATCACATGCACGAAACTATGGAAGATTACATGGATGATTTGTTGGCCAAATCTCTATTGCACCTAGATCATCTCGATGACTTAAGCCAGATCCTCGATCGCCTCATTGAACATAAAGTTATACTAAATCCCAAGAAGTGTGTAGTTAGCGTCACATCTAGAAAGCTCTTGGGTTTCATAATCTCAAAGAGAGGAATCAAGGTAGACCCACACAAAGTCAAGGAAATAATTGAAATGCTTCCCCAAACTACCATCAAGCAGCTCAGAAGTCTATAGGGAAAGGTCGCGTTGATAAAACACTTCATCATGCAGCTATCTAACAAGTTCCAACCCATGAATAAGTTATTGCACAAGGGGGTCGCATTTCACTGGGATGATGAGTGCCAGTCAGCCTTTGATGACATTAAACAATACTTGGATTTGCCCTTAGTATTGGCACCACCTAGACCAGGAGTGTCATTCTACTTATACATCTCAGCTACTGAGGTGGCATTGGGTGCCATGCTAGCCCAAAAAAATGAACTACACAAAGAACAAGCTAATTACTATCTTAGCCGCACCCTAGTCAGTTATGAACTTAACTATGCATACATTGAGAAGCTCTGCTTGGAAGTGGTGTTTGCTACCAAAAATCTATACCATTACATGCTCAGCAATACAATGTATGTTGTGTCTAAGGAGAATCCATTGCAATACATGATGAGTTGTACTTATCATAGTAGCCACACGATGAAATGGATCATGTTGTTGACGAAGTTTGACATAGAATTCATTGGATAGAAATCCACAAAAGGTCAGGTCATCACCGATAAACTAGCAGAGGCTCCTATTGAATTCAATCAACCTCTGACCATAGAATTACCAGATGATGGGGTCTTCCATGTTTCAAAATCACCAGATTCTAATGAGCCTAAGTCACAAGCTGACATGACCCTATTCTTCGATGGTTCGAAAAGTGAGCAAGGAGGTGGCACAGGAATTGTATTCGTCACACTGTAAGGGGATCCAATGCCTCTGTCATTTAAATTTTAGTTTTCGTACACAAACAACAATGTAGAATATGAAACCTTGCTCATAGGTCTTCAAACAGAGTCACCATGAACATTAAACATTTAAACATCTTTGGTGATTCGCTGTTAATTGTCAATCAAGTCAAAGGGGTAATCCAATGTAAATGCCTAGTCCTGTAAGCCTACAAAGCCCTTGTGGACAAAGTCCTGGCACAACTTGAATGGTATGACATCGAGGCACTCCATCGATCATTGAATTGTTTTACGGATACTATGGCCTCTTTGGGGTCACTAATCCTGCAAGACCCTTTCGGTGAGATGACAACCATTCAGGTCAAAACATTATCGCAATATGCGATGGAGCGTGCAAGCTTTGACCTGACACCAGGAATCCACTTGATCCAGATTGAACCATCTCAAGATAGGTTCTCTCGAATCCAATATTGTTTGACTCAAGCCAACTGGGGGTCCTTGTTCTCTCCTACCCCTCTTAATAGCAACACAACGCTATTTTTACAAGTTCTTTCCCATTCAACTTTTGCTAGGGATGAACTTCAAGAGGGATTGGTCATTAATACTATCAAGGTTTATGATCATCCAGATTGATACACACCCATAAGGGATTACCTCAATCTAGGTAACCTCCCACTTGGATTGACACAAGCCGTGAAAAGATCATTTAAACAAAAAGCGGCCAAACATGTCTTGTTAAGAGAGATTCTATATCGTCGAAGCTATGAAGGAATCCTCCTCCATTGCTTGGACTAGCAAGAGTCCACTTGGGTGATCACCCAAGCCCATGATGGTACATGTAGTGGCCACTTCAATGGTATGGCCATCGCAAAGTGCACTCTTTCGCATGGGCTATTATTGGCCATATTTAGAGCGAGATTGTTGTGCATATGTAAATAAGTGCATGAAGTGTCAACATCATGCTAATTTGACACACGTACCTTCTTAGGCCTTGCAACCGATTCAATCGGCTTGGATCTAATCGAAAATATCTCTCCTGTGTCTTCGGGTCATCACACATTTATCATAATAGCCACAGAGTACTTCACCAAGTGGGTGAAATCAATTTTGCTAACCTCTACGACTGGATCCCACATTGCAGAGTTTATTTTGCATAGCATCATATGTCATTTTGGTATTCCATCCAAGATCCTCTCGAATAATGGGATACCATTCAAGAATAAATATGTGTGTGCTTTTACAATGAAGTACAAAATTCAACACAATTTTTCAACACCCTATTATAAGTAGGCAAATGAGCAAGCAGAGGCGTCAAACAAAATGCTAGTCACCATCATCAAAAATACTGTCGTAGATAGTCATAAGGATTGGCACATTCAAATCTCGCTTGCCCTATGGGCATATCACACTAGCATTCGGATGCCCATTAGGGCTACTCCGTTTTCATTGGTGTATGGCTCCGAGGCTGTCATGCCTTTGGAATTTGAAATCCCTTCCCTGCGCATTTCAATGCAAGAGTTCATCGATGATGACATTGTGCAGTAGGCCCAGTTAGACCAAATGACGTTGCTTGACGAATGATGCATCAATGCTCTCGAGCATTTGCATATCTATCAAGAGTGACTTAAGAGAGCATACAACATGAAGGTTCACCTAAGGGATTTTTAGGTTGGTAACTTGGTCTTAAAAGAGAACCAATAGAATTCTAATTTACCGTCCCATTTGAGGGAAAAGTTCATGGCAAACTTGTTAGGTCCTTATGTGATTGATAGTAAAATAGGACCTAGAACTTACCGGCTCACCTCTCTTGAAGGAATCAAGGAGCTAGAACCCTTGAACATCAGTAATTTGAGGCCATTCCACATTTAGAGAGCCATAGTCCAACCAAAAGCTCCAAGGATTCCCATAATCGCTTGGTCAACCCAAAATGCCCCAAAGGTATCCATAAACCCTTTGGTCAAACCAAAAGCTCCAAGGATTCCCACAATCGCTTGGTCAAACCCAAAAATGCCCCAAAGGTACCCATAAACCCTTTGGTCACACTAAAAGCTCCAACGGTTACCATAACCACTTGGTCAAAATAAATATTCCAAAAACCAAACAAAAACAATAAAATCATCAAAAATAACAAAAAAAATTGCATCTCCATTCCATGCATACTCGTAAAAATCAAAATACAAAAATATAGGTTGCATTAGGCATCGCATCCATACATTGCATATTTTCTAGGTCATACAAGTCAAAAGCACCATAGACTATACTTGCTTGACAATTCCATCATTTTCCACATCAAATCCATTTTATGAACGCATGCATCTAGAATAACCCATCCCCATTTTTAGCATAGTCAATTGTTTCCTAATGTATATAGGGTTTTCATCATTTAGCTGTCTTTAAATTTCTAGCCAAAAGCTATACTAAGTCAAACAAATTTTACAAGGAAAATTTTTCCTTGGATCATGCCTCGTTATGTAACATCCCTACACAAGTTAAAACACATAAAATAATTCCCAAGTTGTGTGAGCATAAGATGAAAACTACAAAGTAGTCTAGGGTACCATAGGTGAAATATTAGCCTATTCATCCCCTTGTGTGACTGGTTCAAGAGTTGTGAGAATTGACAAAAGGACAAGCTCTTCCCCATCCATTCCCCCTACTCAACAGTGGTTTTCACCACTAACAAAAATCCCAATACCCATTGGTCCCTAAGGTTGTAAGGATTCATACAACATGTCCCTACCACGGATGGGTAGTCATCCCCAAGAACTAAAAGGATCAATACCGTTTCCACGCAAAATCCCCACAATCCATCATCACAAACATCTCCAAACACCTTTTGGTCTCCAAAGTCATAAGGATTCATACTACACGCCCCTGACAAGGATGGGTAGTCATCCCCAAGGTCTACAGGATCAATGCCCATATTTCATAATCTCCATAATCCCTTTTGGTTCCCAAAGTCGTAAGGATTCGTACTACATGTCCCTGAACAAGATGGGTAGTCATCCCCAAGGCCAATAGGATCAAGGCCATTCATAAGCCAAAAACCTACAAGCTCAAATTTACAAAGCTCAAAATCTAAAATAACATAACAGTGGTTATCACCACTATTCAAAATCCTTGCTCAAAATGAAACACAAAAAAAGAGAAAAATAAACAGTGATTTTCATCACTATGTATACGAGCAAGTATCCTAACACATTGAGTAAATAAACATCCTGAACTTGAATCCCTAGAATTCTCAGCATTTGAAAAACATCTAGGTGATCCTCATTATGAGTTTGGTGGACAGCCTACTTGGCAATGGCGGTATCCTAAACGCATGATGATATGTCTATCACATTAGCTTTGCGTGTGAGCAGACCAATGTTTGCATGTGGATGAGCTAGCTTATGGTACCTTAGATTGTCCCATGGATTAATCTTACTAAATACAACAACAGAGTTAGTGGAGCTAATTAGGTGATCCTCAAGTACAAGTTTGGTTGATAGCCTATCTAGCACTGGCGATATCCTGACAAATACCACATAAACGAACTCAATTGCACACACAGGGATGTAAAATAAGTTGGTCAAACTCAAGTCTGATTTATACCTTGTTACAAAGTCTTGCGAGATAAATGTACAATTTTGGCTAGTTAGTTAATATCTGAATCTCATAAAAGCTTAACTACATTTTAAAACAACTAGTACATTTCATTACATACATCACCATCCTATAATACAAAAAAATACAAAAACAAAGTTATCACATGCAAAGTAATTCCATAAAGTCATCACATACGTACAAAAAAAAACAAGTAAATCTTGTACAGTCTATGGTGCCATAGACCAGTTAGCAACAACTCATTTCATTCATTCCATATGCATACATCATCTAATTATACACATCGCATTCAATATAACACATGCATACATCATCATAAATAACTGTGCATAAACAAAAAAATAAACCATGAAAAGTGTATAAACAAAACAAAAAAAAGTCATCTGTATATATATCATCAAAAATGCCCGCAGGCTACAATGAACCGGTCTTCTGACCCCGCAACAAAAGGCAAAAAATCAAAAACCCCCAAGTCTAGGGTGTCGGCCATCATGATCACGCAGGATCGGTGTAACAAGAAATACCCCCCGTGGTGTGGGTCCTATGGGACCCCTCAGGGCGGCTGCTGCTAGCCCCCACATCATGCCTACTAGTGCCTCCCTCCTCCAGTCGCCTGCGTTGAGAGGATGCTGACTGCTCAGTATCACTCCCTCTCGAGCGATGTGATGATCTGCCACCACTAAAAGCAGGGACCCACCCATCGAGGTGACTAATCTCTGCCTCCAAATCCAAATGATACCACACTGAGTCCATATATCACTGATGATACATAGCCAAAGTATCGCTACACTATGCTAGCTGCATCCGTAGGAGATCCCTCTCCCACACAGCATCGGTATCCCCATCCTACCAACTGTATGCAGCCCATGCGTTCTCCCGCTTTGCTGGATGCATTCGTAGGAGATCCCTCTCCTACAGCGCATCCCCGAGCTCCTCATCCCGCCTCCAAAGTAACCCCGCCAATCATGCATTCTCAGTGTGCACACCTGCCTTCGTGTCCTTCACCACTGCTTGAGGCTCTGACATCTCTAGAACAGTAGCCTACTCTGGCTCCCACTGCTCTGGAATTCCCTACATCTCCAGCTGATATGCAACCCCATAATCCGCACCCACATCCTCAACCTCCACCATGTATGCATCATGCAGTGGAACACCCCAACCCTCACCTAGTGCCTCTACACCCTCATCCGCTACTACTGCTGCCTCTGCACTGCCTAGAGGCCCCTCACCATGCCATCGCCATAGAGTCCATGACTGCTTGTACTCAGTGGTAACCCTGACATCATCCACATTTGGGTCATCCATCGTTGTGTCTGCGTCCTCACCCAGTGGTGCAATGACTGGCCAAGCTAGAGTCCTCTCGTCCCCCCGACATCGATAGACCATGGTCTCCCCAGGAAACCTGATGGGGGAGGCCAATTTTCAAATATCCGATCTTCTATTTTCTTCATCAAAAATCAAATTACAACACTAGATCATAGGTGTAGTTTTCTTTACCTGGTGCAAGCTGCCTCACTTTTGGCAATCTGCCTATGCTCTCAGGAAGAATACAATCTTCCCCTCCTCCAAAACTCGGCTCCCCCATTTTATTTTGTTTAGTTGACTGTAACCTTCACCTCCTTTATCCTAACCGAAAACTGCCCCTGGTTCAACTGCAAAAACATGCATTTATGAGCCATTTGAACATCTCTGACCTCTGGGCACAGCAGTCGAGTGGCCACCATGCTCAGCAAACTTATCGGGCAAGAAATCCTGCATTGATGAGGCATTTGATCGCCTCGGGAAACATCATCTAGGAATGCATGCCTTTTCGGGTCGTGAACCAGCAGTATGTCATGATATCATGACATGTCGTGATATCACGACATTTTTCTTCATCGCTATCCTTTCTCTCCTTCGGGTCCATGACATTTTCCTCCTCACTGCCTTTTCTCTTCATCGGGTATCATGACATTTTCCTCCTCACTGCCTTTTCTCTTCATCGGGTATCGCAAAATTTTCCTCCTCGCTACCTTTTCTCTTCGTCAAGTCGTGATATCATGACATGTCGTGATATAGTGACATTTTCTTTCTTCGTTGCCTCTTCTCTTTGTCGGGTCGCGATATCGTGACATGTCACGATATCGCGACATTTTATTTTTGGCTCTTCTTTCTTTCTTTTGGTCGCAAAATCGTGACATCTGCCTTTTGCTTCCTTCTCGCATTTTTGGGTCGAGAAATTGCTACGTGTCACGATATTATGACATCTTTGCCCTCTACTCTCTCATCATTTTTTGGGTCACAAAACTGTGACATGTCATGATATCGCGATAGCTTTACATTCTTCCCTCGCTCTCTGCTTCAGATCACGAAATCGCGACAGGTCATGATATCGCGACAGCTTTGCATTCTGCTCTTGCTCTCTGCTTTGGGTCACGAAATCGTGACATGTCACGATTTTGCGACGCTTTTCTTCCTTGCTTCCTTTTCTACTCATTCGGTCACGATTTCACGACATGTCGTGAAATCGTGACATTTTCTTCTCTGACCCTTCCTGTTCCCTTTCGGTCACGATTTTGCGAGGTCACGATTTTGCGACATGTCGCGAAATCATGACATTTTTCTCCTTTGGCCTTTCCTGTATTCTTTCAATTGTGAAATCGTGACACATCGGGATTTTGCAACATTTTTCTTTGGACGCCCTCCTTCTCCTGTTTTGATCGCGATTTCGTGACATGCGACATTTTTCTACGGATGCCTTCTTCCTCCTGTTTTGGTCATGATTTCGTGACATGTTGCAAAATCATGAAATTTTTCTACAAATGCCTTCGTCCTCCTGTTTCAGTCATGATTTTGTGACATGTCATGAAATCGTGACATTTTTTTGCAGACGCCTTCTTTCTCCTGCTTCGGTCACGATTTTGCGACATGTCGTGAAATCGTGACATTTTTCACTCCTGCGCCTTGCTTCGTCCTTTTGTCGTGATAATGCGACATGTCGTGATATCGCGACATGTCGTGATATTGCGACATGTCGTGATATTGCGACATTTTTTCTCCCTTGCGCCTTCTTTCGTCTTCTGGTCATGATTTCGCGACATGTCGCGAATTCGCGACATTTTTGCTCCGTGCCTTCTCTCTCGTTTCGAAGTCGCAAAAACATGACATCGAGGCAAACACTTAAATTTTTTTTTGTTGATGCAAGATTGCTCTACTGCCATCGGATGCTCCTACATCAGACAATCGGGGTGGATTGAGAAGTGACCTTCACTTCTGTGTTGTTCTGTGACCTTCTCACAACTTGCAAATTCTTCAACCTCTTCAACCCACACTCTCATTGTTGTCAGCAACCTCTTTTCATCCATCCCCTTTAGTAAATAGATTCTAGCGCTGCTACATACCCCTTCGCCTGCCTCCTTCATGGGCCTTAGCTTATGGCACACTCCATTCTTCATTACTGAGTAAGTGTTGGTGCGACCATCATGCACTGCAAACTGATAAAATTGCCATGGCCTTCCCAATAATAAATGGCAAGCATCCATAGGCAGGATGTCACACAAGACCTCATCACAGTAATTCCCAATATTAAATTTGACCAAGGACTATTCACTAACCAATGTCCTATGGTCCTTCTGCAACCACACAATCCGGTATGGATGCAGGTGTCTCCTCTTCTCTAGCTGTAACTTAGTAACCATTTCTTCAGAGACCAATTTATCAGTACTACCATTATCTATAATCACATTACAGACCTTACCCAAAATTTTGCACCTTGTGTGAAATAGGATCCTCCTCTGGTCTGATTCCTTCTCCTCATTCAACAAGGTTCTCCTTGTGAACATAACTTCTCATCTCTCTGCATCCTCAGAATGTTTTGATTCGGCTCTTTTGTCTACTATAGTAGCTCTGGTAGGACCGTCAGGTCTCTTATTAATCCTTTCTCGATGTTGTGGACACTCAAATGCTCGATGTCATTCTTTTCCACAGTGGAAACAGGTTCCACGAAATCCTCCTCTTCCAAATGCATGTCTAGATCTACCTCTCCATATTGGGTAACCATTGTTCTGATTACGAGATTGGTAACCATCATCCTCCTTCTGATCCTGACTGTAGCTGGCTTCTTTCTTCTCATCTTGTCCTCCATCTATTATTCCACCAGTTCTTCCACCACGACCTCTTCCTCTTTGCTTACCCTTAGACCGTCTGTTCAGCTTCTCTTCAACTTTGAGGGCAAACTGGTAAGCATCCTCAATGGTGCTCACCCTAATCAGACTCAGCTCTTCTTGAATACTGGGTCTCAACCCATTGATGTAACAAACCACCTTCTCTTTGTTAGCCTTTGAATGGCTAATTTGAATGGAGATCTTATAGAACTCCTCTGTGTATTATTTGACAGTTTTGCTTGACTGTCTCAAACTTTGCATTTTCCTTAGCAGATCCAATTCGTAATCTGTAGGGATAAACTATCTCTTCAGCTTATCTACCATTCTATCCCACCTGGTTATTCTCTCCTTTCCTCTTCTATTTTTTTTACAGTTGTACTCTCTTCCACCATATGCTGGCATGACCCTTTAGCTTGGTCTTAGCAAACTTGACCCTATTGGGATCTTCAACCTCTTCATACTCAAAGAATTATTCCAAATCATTGATCCAGTCAATCAACTCCTTTGGATCAAGATTTCCAAAATACGTAGAAACCTCCATCTTCGATATTTTTCCAATCTGAGAGATGGCTCTATATAACCTGGCTTGTGCAAGATCTACAACCTCTTCTTCTTCCTCAAAATGGTCCTCTTCTTCCACTTCATATTCACTTCCTTCTTCCCCTCTGGGTTCAAGTCCTCTGTGCAGCTCCTCGTGCAGGGCCTGAACTTGCCTCTGCAAAGCTCTGAAATCCTCTACTGGCACCATATTTCTCCCACCACCATGGTTTCTTCGTGGAGGCATTCTGCTTCACTCTCTTCTCACAACCCTTCCACAGATCCTGGTGCAAGCTGCCTCACTTTCGGTGATTTTATCACACACTCAAGAACTCCTGCTCTGATACCACTTGATGGGGGAGGACGATTTTCAAATATCCGATCTATTTTTTTCACCAAAAATCAAATTATAACACTAGCCCGCAGACGTAGTTTTCTTTACAACACTATCCCACAGGCATAGTTTTCTTTACAACACTAGCCTGTAGGCGTAGTTTTCTTTACCTGGTGCAAGTTGCCTCATTTTCGATGATTTGCCTGCACTCCTAGGAATAATACAATCTTCCCCTCCTCCAAAACTTGACTCCCCCTTTTTCTTTTCTTTCTTTGACTGTAACCTTCACCTCCTTTATCCTAGTCGAAAACTGCCCCAAGGTCAACTGTGAAAACATGCATTTATGAGCCATCTGAACATATCTAACCTCTGGGCACACTAGTCGAGTGGCCGCCATGCTCAGCAAACTTATCAGGCAAGAAATCCCACATTGATGAAGCATTTGACCGCCTCAGGAAACACCATCTGGGAACGCATGCTTTTTTGGGTCGTGAACTAGCAGTATGTCGTGATATCACAACATTTTTCTTCCTTGCTACCCTTTCTCTCCTTCGAGTCGCGATATCGTGAAATGTTGTGATATCATGACATTTTCCTCCTCGCTACCTTTCCTCTTCGTCGGGTCGTGATATCGCGACATGTCGCGATATCGTGACATTTTCCTCCTCACTGCATTTTCACTTTGTCGGGTTGCGATATCACGACATGTCATGATATCGTGACATTTTCTTTCCACACTACCTCTTATCTTCATCGGGTCGCAATATCGCGACATTTTCTTTCTGGCTCTTCTTTCTTTCTTTTGGTCGTGAAATCGTGACATGTTGCGATATCGCGACATCTGCCTTCTGCTTCCTTCTCACCTTTTTGGGTCATGAAATCATGATGTGTCATGATATCATGACATCTTTACCCTCTACTCTGTCTTCGCTTCTTGGGTAGCGAAATCATGACATGTCGCGATATCATGACAGCTTTGCATTCTTCCCTCGCTCTCTGCTTCAGGTCACGAAATCATGATATGTCATGATATCGCGACAACTTTGCATTCTACTCTTGCTCTCTGCTTCGGGTCACGAAATCGTGACATGTCACGATATCATGACAATTTTCTTCCTTGCTTCCTTTTTTGCTCCTTCGGTCGTGATTTCGCGACATCTCACGAAATCGCGACATTTTCATCTACGACCCTTCCTATTTCCTTTCGGTCACGATTTTGCGACATGTTGTGAAATCATGACATTTTTCTCCTCTGGCCTTTCTTGTGTTCTTTCGATCGTGAAATCGCGACACGTTGTGTTTTCATGACATTTTTCTTCGAGCTCCCTCCTTCTCCTGTTTCGGTCATGATTTCGCAACATGTTGCGAAATCATGACATTTTTCTGCGGACACGTTCTTCCTCCTGTTTCGGTCATGATTTTGTGACATGTCATGAAATTGTGAAATTTTTTTGCGGATGCCTTCTTCCTCCTGTTTCAGTCGCGATTTCACGACATGTCACAAAATTGTGACATTTTTCTACAGACGCCTTCTTTCTCCTGCTTCAGTCATGATTTTGTGACATGTCACGAAATCGTGACATTTTTCACACCTACGCCTTGCTTCGTCCTTTTGTCGCGATAATACGACATGTCATGATATCGCGACATTTTTTCTCCCTTGCGCATTATTTCGTCTTCTGGTTGTGATTTCGTGACATGTGAAATCATGACATTTGTGCTTCGTGCCTTCTGTCTCCTTTCGGAGTCATGAAAATGCTACATCGAGGCAAATACTTAATTTTTTTTTTATTGATGCAAGATTGCTCTGCTGCCACTAGATGCTCCTACATCACAACCCCTGGTGCACCCCGAACTGTCATGTCACCCGGCCATATGGGAAGAACTCCTACTCAGTCCTATGATTCCCAATCAGTCATTGCCCCCTTTGTACCCATTGAAGCCACTCTCCAGCCTTAGGCCAAGCTGGACAGTCCTGATAGGGGTGCCAGAACACCTCCCCTAGAGTAAGTTGAGCAAAGGCATTGGCATAGTGCCCTACGACACCTACCTACTGCCTACTCTCACCCTGCTCCTTCAATCTCCACCATAATGCCTCGTATTCCATCTCCCAGTCTATCATCTCTGCCTGAGTCATCCAGGGTAGCCCCATCGACCTTTCCATCGCTATGTGTTGCCAAGCCCAACACTATAACAAGTAGCTGCAACTAATCCCCTTTCACCTTCGATAGCGAACATCGTACAACTCATCATAGAGTTGTGCTAGCAAAGTTTTTCGCCATATCATAATCATAGGTGCATCCATAGGACACTCCACCAACCTGAACACCACCTCCATTAGGTTCTACAGGAACCTCGCACCCGAAGAGTTGGGTAGCAGCATGTTGGAAATGAGGCCCATCAATACGGTGTGCCTCACTCCCAACACACCCATATCCAACCACCATCGAACCAAAATGCCACCAATCTAGCAGTCACCCTCTGCCTTCTCCACTAGGCTCTCCACACCCAAATCCTCCCCATGCTCGAAGTAGTCTGTTAGCACTACTGTCCGCTGATCCCGTGACATCGTATTGATCTGTAATCCATCTATCAAAATCTATAGAATTCGGTAGATGTCCTCCAAGGTCACTGTCATCTCCCTTGTTGGGAGATGGAAGGTATTTTTCCAAGGTTCCCACAAGTTTATAAGAGCCATCAGATATGCTTGATCCCTGACCACAGGCTCCAACCGAGTCACTTGCTTAAGTGCAAGGGCATCAAGCCATGTCCAGTCAGCCAAAGTCAGCGCCTCCCATGCTTCAGTAAAAACCGTGGGCACATGGTACCGGCTCTTCACAACCTATGAAAGAAAACAAAACAAAAACATTAAGAACACCATGAAAAACTATACAGTTAAAAACAGGCAAATAACAAGATATAAAATTCACAAAAAATAACAAAACATTCACAAAATTAATTTGTCAGCCCTAGGGTTTTTTAACTCTAACTGATAAATTAAAAACAAACAAAAAATCACAAAAATTAATTTGTCAGTCCTAGGGTTTTTAACTCTAACTGATAAATTAAAAACAAATGAAAAAAATAAAAAATAAAAACTAATTTTTCAGTTCTAGGGTTTCTAACTCTAACTGATAAATTAAAAACAACAAAAAAAATCACCAAAATTAATTTGTCAGTTCTAGGGTTTTTAACTCTAACTGATAAATTAAAAACAAACAAAAAAAATTAAACAACTAATTTGTCAGTTCTAGGGTTTTTAACTCTAAACTGATAACTTAAAAACAACAAAAAAAATCAAAACTAATTTGTTAGCTCTAGGGTTTTTAACTCTAACTGATAAATTAACAACAAAACAAAAAAAATCAATCAAAAAATTAATTTGTCAGTTCTAGGGTTTTTAACTAAACTGATAACTTAAAAACAACAAAAAAAATTAAAAAAAAACTAATTTGTCAGTTCTAGGGTTTTTAACTCTAACTGATAAATTAAAAACCAACAAAAAAAATCAAATAACAAAAACATAATTTGTCAGTCCTAGGGTTTTTAACTCTCAACACTGATAAATTAAAAATGAACAAAAACATCTAGAAAAATCGTTTGTCAGTCCTAGGGTTTTAATTCTATAGGTCAACTGATTAAATTACAAAACACAAAAACACAGCCACAAGAATAAACTAGGGTTAAGCAACGTCTTTACGCTCAGTTTTCCCTATGTTTCTAACCTAAGTTTTAATCTTTGTTCCATTAGGGTTAAGCAAAGTTTTTAAGTTACGTTCTAAACTAAGTTTTTTAGCTAAGTTTTAAACTAAACTTTTGATCTTTGTTTACCTAGGGTTCAACTACGTTTTAGCTTAGTGTTAATTTTTGATAGTCTAAGGTTCCATTTTAATTTGAAAAAATACAAAAACAAAAACAACACACATTGCGGTTTTCCAAAACTGTAACAAACAACCAATAAAGAGAAAGTGCACTCACTGGTCTTGCTTAAGCTCTGTCACTGGATGATCTGGTGCCTGAACTCATGGTGGCAGGAAAAATTTGGCAGTGCTTCACTTCGCAGAATTGACCTCCTCCTCCTCAGAGCTCCAAATCGCCAGGAAAAACAAATGCAAATGAGCCCAAAACCCAGTTTTGGCCCTTAAATAAGTTTTTTGAGCCTGTAATAATTCTTACCTAGGATGAGCACTCTGGTGGGCACTCGTCCCACCCTGGGATGATTACTAAATAGGCATTCGTCCCACCCAAGGACGAATACAGAGAAAAAAATTCAAAAAACATAAAAAATTGCACAAAATGCACCAAAAACAATCCATAAAACTGTCCATTCCGGGTGCTTTTGCACTTGGCATTCTGGGCATACAAAATAGAATTCAGGGTCACAAATCATCACTATCCTATTCCCTAATAAGGATACCATAGCCGGACCACTCCACGGGAAGATGGATTTTCGAGAATTTCATCCCCAAACGACGTCACCAAAACGGGTCAAAACCCAACCAAAAATAGCAATAACATTATCGAAAGAAGGCGCTTTTGTGCCTACCCTTATTGGCATACAAAATAGACATTGGGTTCACAAATTATAACTATCCTACTCCCTAAGAAGGCTACCATAGCCTAACCACTCCACGGGAGGACAGATTTTTGACACTTTCTGCTCCAAAATGCGTCACAAAAAGGGTTAAAACCCACCAAAAATAGGTCAGAATGTTTAGAAATTGCTTAAGCATTCAATGGAAAACAACTGAAGGCACCCTTACATAAGTCATCTTGGTTCAAGCGACTCATCAATTTTCTCATGTCGGTCATTCCCTCATTGATTCTTCGCTTGAGGGGGTAGTCATACTTAGTCATCAATCAACAAAAACACACCCAATCAAGGAAATGACACGCATTCAAAGGATCATTGACAAAGACAATCACGCTCATGCTTGGGGTAGCAAACAAGCAATAATCACAAGATGATCAAACACTTGGCATTCGTGAATCATGAACTCAAGGTTCCCACAGACAAAAGGTTGTGCCCTTTTCCTATTCATGACTGAACAATGTCCAAGATCAAGTAACACCTCACCGAAAAAGGTTAACACTTGAATTAAGATCCTTAGCTCGTCAAAAGCAAGGATTCAAGAATACGTGCCCTTTCCATACTTGGGGTATCAAGAGTTGGATAGGTTACTAAGAAAACATAATCATTAGTATTTTGGTTATCTATTTTTGCTTGGCATTGCGCTTTGCACAACACTTCCCAAAAAGGGGCATCTGAGACACCAAAACAACACCAATCCTATTATGTGACAACAAGCACTGATCGCAATGACACACATAGCCTCTAGGGCAGCCCCAAAAGTTTAAAAAATGGTCCTAACCACTCCCAAAAGCAGTTTTGGAGGTCAGAGGTCAATTTGTCACCTTTTTGGCCACTTGCTCTCTACTAGTCCCACCCAGGGATGGATACAAATTGGCATTCATCCCACCCAGGGATGAATATCAACATTCGCCCCAGGATGAGGTGAATAGAAAGTTTGACTGGAAAAAATTCAAAACTCGACAAGTCCACCAGTTAACTACAACTTTAGGCCATGCAAATTGCAAGGAAAGGCTTCAAAGCAAGGAGAGAGACTTCAGTCATGCATGTCTTTGATTTTTGGAGACCTCATGCAAGGAGACTCTAAATCAAGGAATAATATTTTTCCCCAAATAGGACATGCAACTCAAGTGGCGCCCTCACATGCGCAATTCAAATAGAGAGACCCTAGGTCTATAAATTTGTGAGTCTTCTCACCCAAAAAGAGAACAGAGGGGGAGCATTTTGAGCAACGAATTGCTGCCAATTTACATACCTACTAGCGATTTGTGTTTTTCACATCCTTAATATCTCATTCAAAAATGAGGTTATTGGGTGACTATTGGAAGCACGAATAAGGATCCAAAACCGGACATTTGGCCACAATACTTCACAAAATTTGTCGACAACACCCCAAAAGAGGTTTTGGACCCATCCCAAGTGGATTGGTGCCGAAACAAAGTCCCAAACGGTGGGCGTTCTCCCCCTGGTGCCCCCCAAGCTGTCACAGTTCTAAATGCCCCACCCTGGAGTGAATAGAAATATGTGGTAGATTTCCTTTATTTTCTTTTTGCATCTTATTCTAGGTTATTTAAATAGGTTGTAGTTTAAATTTCATTTCATTTTGAGCATTTTTGACCAGGTTTTTATCATTTCCCGCCTTTACTAACCTGTAGATGGCATCATCAAAATCTGGGTGATAGAGGCCAAATTGGAGAAATCTGACCTTCTGAGTCTTCCCAAAATACCCCCTATTAGCTAACACCAACTTTGCAGGTCATTTGGAGCTTTCTGGACAGGACATTAAAGAGGGTGCTTTTTAACAAACTGTTGCAGGTTTATTCGTCCCGCCCCAAGTGAATACAAATTTGTAGGGAATTTTCTAACTGTTATTTTTGCAGTGGCTTCCTGGTAACATATTCATGCTTCTATCAAATTTGTAGGTAATTCTGATGTTATTTGGTTATCGGTTTAATATTTTCATGAATACACTAACAGTAGGCCTTGGAAAATACATGTTTTATTCTATCTGCAGGTGCTACTAATCTTTTCTATTTCCTTGAACACAGGTCTTCGACATCAGAGGAGCAGGAAGGAGTCAACAATCATATACATAAGCAGTGGTGACATTTTGGTCCACCCATATTACATGTGGGCATGCAGAAGAAGGATTGCTATCCATGGATGTGATAAGAAACATGTTTGACACTCCTATCTCCTAAAAGGGAAGGAGACGTATTGTAACATGACTTTAAAAGCATATCAATAAAGAGGGCTGCATTCCATATTGCTTTTATCTTGTTTTGATTTGTATATGTCCTTTCCTTTCATGCATTCTCAATATATAGGATTTTAGCGTTAAGTTTGGTTTTACACACATCGTATTTGGCATTTTCCTTTTGTTTTCGTATCCTCGTGCTTTTAATTTGTTAGACCAGTCGATAGCCTAGCTCACGCTTGGGTGCTACAGTGCATAAGGTTTAAGGGTTGAAACCCCTCAATTCCTATTTTGGTGTGTTTTTTTTGTTCAAAATAGCACGAAGGATTTATATAGTTTATTGTGCACCTTTGGTTTCATCCGCTGGGTTAACCCATATAGGCGCCTAGTCCGATCTAGGGTACTATTGAGCAGAATGCTAGTGCATTGAATCTCTTTGATGCCCATTTTGGTAAAACAATTGAGACAACGAAATGAGGAGGTTAAATATTCACTTGTACCTTTTGGTTTTAACTTATGTTGTAGCTTAGTTGGTCACAATCCTGTGTTAGGGCGTTGCACTTCTAGAGGTCAAGAGATTGAATCCTATTCGTGGTTGTGAAAGTTAAAGGTAAATTTTATTTTATTAAATTTGATAAAATGGGAGATATAAGCTGTAATTTTGTGATTTGATTTTTACAAATTATAAAATGGGAGATATAAGGTGTAATGTTGTGATTTAATTTTTGCAAATTATAAAAGGGGATTTATAAGGTGTAATGTTGTAATTTCATTTTTACAATTTAATAAAGGGAGATGTTAGAATAATGCTTTATATTGTAAGTTTAAAAGGGAGATATAAGGAGTTATTTTTAAGCTTTATTGTGTATGTTTTTGAAATAAGTGTTAAGGGTTTAAAGTGGTTGATTTGCTATTTAAATCAAGAAATAAGAAGAGAATTATTGACCAAATTTTAAAATCACATGCAAGAAGGTCATCATTATTGAGGTAGATTTTGAGGGCACACATGTGGAACAAGTTAAGGTATCAAAGAATATTAAGTACACATATTCACCCAAGCATTCAATTGACAAGGAAGGAAAATTGAGCTAATTCAAAGAAGGAAAGATGCACATGATAGTGGAAAAATAGCAAGGTATAAGCATCTCCAAGTCAACACACAAGTAAGTTATCCAATTCTATACTATGCTTTATGGAGCATAAGGATACAAATTTATTTGATGGAAAATGGCTATGATATATGGTAATCCAGTGAGGATGGTTTCACACCACCTACAACTCCTCCCATGGATAGAGATGGAAAGAAACTATTTGAAAATAATGCCAGGGTAATGAATGCAATATTAAGCAGGTTATATGAATCAGAGTTTGTGAAAGTTATGCAATGCATATCAACAAAATAAATATGGTATAAGTTACAAAGAACATATGATGGATACGACAAGGTTAAAATGACAAAAATTTAAACCCATAGGAGGAAGTTTGAAGACTTAAATATGAAATATGAGGAAAATATTAACAAGTATCTACTCTGAGTTGATGAGGTTATCAACACCATTTGTGGACTTGGAGAAAATATTAAAGACTCTAAGATTATTCACAAAATCTTAAGGTCACTTCCCATGAGGTTTAATGAAAAGGTTTCAATAGTAGAAGAGATGAAGGATCTTAAAACATTAAGAATGGATGAGCTACATCGAATTCTCACAACCTATGAGATGAGGACTAAAAATGATCAAACATACAAAAAAGAATCAACATTTAAAGCTTCAAATAAGACAAAGAATAAGGAATTAAAATCAAGTGAAGAATCAAGTAGCAGAGAAGAAGCTAACTTTGTGCGAAGGAATAAGAAGGTTCCAAGAAAATATAATGGTATGTATTTAGTTAAATAGTTTAATTGTGGTAACCTTGATCACTATGCATCTAATTATCCACAAGATAGAAGTAGTAGCAATTAAGAAGAAAAGGAATATAAGAAAATAAAAGAATTTTTTTTATCATGAAAATAAAAATAGGTATGATCAAAACAAGCATAAGAAGAAGATCTTTCAAAGATACAAAAAGAGTTTTTATGTTGAAGAAGCAAGAAGTTCTTCCAACAACACTGATGAAAGTCTCTCAAATAGTGAAAGGGAAGAAATCATATTTTTAGCCATAGAAGAGAAATAATATTCTCCTGTTGTCAAAGACCAAGAAGAAGAAAAATATTTAGAAAATGAAGAAGAAACCATGGTTGACATAGAAGAGGAAATTATTGTTGCTCTTGAAGATTTTAAGATGGTTATAAAGAAGAATTTAATATTGAAGTCTCAAGTACAAGAGGATGAGAATACAAAGGTAAAGTTGTCACAAGAACTCATTGACCTGAAAGTTAAAGTTGAAGAGGTAAAGAAAATTGAAGAAGGTATGACTGAGAAACTAAAGGCAAAAGATTTGGAATGTGAAAAACTGGAATATGAGGTTGTCTCTCTAAGGAAGGAAGTAGAAATATCTAAATATAAGCTACATGGGTTTGAGAAAAGCTCAAAACTAGGTGATATTATCAAAGCACATAAATATTCAGTTATAAAGACTAAACTTGGGTTTGAAGAAGGTAAAAATAAATAAAAAAGGGAATCAAGATAAAAAAGAACAAAGGCATCAAAGAAAATTATTAAAGCGGAACCTAAGACCGGTGATGATATTTTGAGAAGTGTAAAAATAAAGGAAGAAGAAAATAAAGCATCATCAAGGAACAAAGTCCATCACAGAAAAATAACAAGAGAACCATGCAACAATATCCTCCAAGGCAATTAGATAGGTTTCAATATTTCTTCCATTGTTGTTGTTTCTTATGTAACCATTTTGGTCATAAAGCTATAGATTTTAGGGTTCGTGCTATGAATAATTTTAGCTTCACCAAGAGAAATTTCAATTCATTTACAACTCTCATGGACTAAAAAATCATATGTTATAAATGTAACAATTTTGGGTATATAACTAGATGTTGTAGAACAATGTTTCCTAAAATTTTGAAGTCAAGCAAGAAGGAGAATAGTCAATTTGTTCAAAAAAATATGACCTCCAAAGTTTGGAGAAAGAAAATAGAACAAGAAGAGGAGCATAGTAATTTGGGAGTTTCACTTTCATATTATCATTTATTGTATCAATAAGAGCAAGGAGTATGGGGCGTTGTCAAGTGTCTTATCTTATAACACCAAGGAGCCTTTGCCATTGATGTCAAAGGAAGATAATTTCAATAAGGGGGAGAAACTATTCAAGGGGAGCAGCTTGTGATCCTATACAGTAAAGGTCAGTTCATTGTAGGGTTGCCATCAATGACAAAGGGGAAGATAGTTAGAAATATTGAGTTGTAATTCATGTCAAAGGTAGAAATATCTTCAAGGATGAAATGTTGATGTCAAAGGTAGAAATATATTCAAGATTGAAATGATGAGTTATCATTAAGTGCAAGACATAAATCTTCAAGGATGGTTTAATATTTAAATAACATTTAAATATTAAAGTGGGAGGTTAATATCTAAACCAAAGGGTTTAAATATAGTTAAATATTTAATTTTTGGGCTGACCTCCTTGACTGTACTATGAAAAAGGAATTAAATTTAAATTTTCAAATTGATGGGTCAACTTTTTTGGGCATGAATGACAAGCATTTTAATATAAATATGAGCTATTAATTTATTTTGGATAAGCTATGAAATTCGCAGATATCCTTCGAGCGAAAAGAGGTAGTGAGTAGAATGAGGGAGGAGAGGAGTGCAAGTTTTGTAGCAACGATAAAAATAAGACTTTAATTACCTGTTCATGCCACTTCTACCTCAACCAATTGGTTAGACTAGTCGATAGCCTATATTGTGCTAGGGCACTATGGTGCAGAAGGTTTAAAGGTCGAAACTCCTTGGTGCCTATTTTAGTGTGCTTTTTTTGTTCAAAATAGCATGAAGAAGGAGTTATATAGTTTGTGGTGCACCTTTGGTTTCATCCATTGGGTTAGCCCAAATGATTGCCTAGTTTGAGCTAGAGTGCTTTGGAGAAAAAGGTTAGTGGGTCGAATCTCTTTGATTCCCATCTTGCTAAAGAAATTAAGACAACGGAACGAGGAGGTTAAATTTTCACTTGCATATTTTGGTATGAACTGATATGGTAGCTCAGTTGGTCATGAGACCATTGTTAGGGCACTGCACTTCTACAGGTCAAGGGATCGAATACCATCCACAAATATTCAAGGTAAGGGTAAATTTGTGTTTTATAAAATTTGATAAAAGGGGAGATATAAGCTGTAATATTATGATTTGATTTTTGTAAATTATAAAAGGGGAGATATAAGGTGTAATGTTGTGATTTAATTTTTGCAAATTATAAAAGGGGAGATATAAGGTGTAATGTTGTGATTTCACTTTTACAATTTAATAAAGGGAGATGTTGTTAGAATAAAGCTTTATATTGTAAGTTTAAAAGGGAGATATAAGGAGTTATTTTTAAGCTTTATTGTGTATGTTTTTGAAATAAGTGTTAAGGGTTTAAAGTGGTTGATTTACTATTTAAATCAAGAAAGAAAAAGAGAATTATTGACCATATTTGAAAAGCACATGCAAGAAGAAGATCACCATTATCGAGGTAGATTTGGAGGTTACAAATTTTGAACAAGTCAAGGTGTCAAAGAATATTAAGTACACATATTCACCTAAGCATTAAATTGACAAGGAAGGACAATTCAACCAATTCAAAGAAGAAGGAAAGGTGCACATGATAGTGGAAGAAGAGCAAGGAATAAGCATCTCCAAGTCAACACACAAGTAAGTTATCCAATGGTATAATTGAGCTACATTTAAAATGTAATAAATGTGAGATATGTGGAAGCAAAAGACTTAATGAATGTGAAGAACATATTTATCATTTGAAGCTTACTACATTAGTGCATATCATTTTCTATATATTTATGAAGATAAAACAATTCTGGTTAGAATACATCTGAATTACTTCTAGTTGAGAAACGCAAAGGTGAAGAACTTGATGCCATTATTTATCAACTTTGGTAAGTATTTTTTGGAGAAAATTTGAGTAGGTTTTGTAATCAGGTTTTGGAGCAGATTTGAGTAGGTTTTGTCAGCAGGGTTTTGAAGCAGATTTGACCAGGTTTTGTAAGAATATTTTGAAGCAGACTTGAGAAAGGGGATTTGTGTATGCTATATATTAGTGTCCATGATCTTGAGATAGGGGATTGGTGTCTCTTGTGTACTGGTTTCCACAAACTTGATTTAGGGGATTGGTGTCTTCTATGGATTGGTATCCATAAAATTGAGCTAGGGGATTGATGTATCTTGTGTATTGGTGTCCCCTAACTTGAACAAGGGGATTGGTGTCTCATGTGGATTGGTTTCCACAAATGTGTATAGGGGATTGGTGTCGATGAACTTGTAATAGGGAATTGGTGTCTCCTATGGGTTTTTGCCCATGAAATTTATTGAAGAAATTTATTAGTAATATTTTGTCATGATTTTCTCTCAAGAGGGTGTTTCCACATAAAATATTTATCTCTCATGTGTATGGTGATTTATGCATTATTTCATTAATACATTGTTATTACTTGAAGTTACTACTTTGGAAAGAAAAGTTAAAAGTTTTATCTTATACTGTTCACCCTCCCTATAAATATAATATTGTGTTCTTCAATCATCTAGAATATTACCATCAGGGTTGATGTGAGGTTGTTATCATGAAGAATACCTCTTAGTTAATTGCCAACTTAAAATTGATTATCTTACGATTTACCATCCTAAAGAATCATCATCTTCAACTTCACTATTTTGTGTAAGGGAAGAATACCATACCTTGAAATTATTTTCATAAAAATTTTCCATTTTAAGTTTATCGTTAGGGAAGTGCATGTCATCCTGTTGGCTTGGGTTATTTTCTTGGAATTATTGTTGCAGAATGTACACCATTTAAGAAGGGACGACATCAAAGACTCTCTTAAATGAGAGAGTAGGCAGTCCTTTCACCATTTTATATTTACTGAGTTCTAGTAAATATCCTAAACGTAAATGCCCAAATATATTATGCCATAGATATGTGGCCTCTTTTGTGGTTACTGCCATTGAAGTATGTGTTGAGGTAATTGCATCTAAGACAAAAAAAACTATTTTTGTATGAACCTATTGCTATCTATTTTCATTTCTTAGTGATAAAGCAATGTTTCTTTTCTTTGTCCACCTTGAAATTGACATTCATGTGATTGTCCAGGATTTGTGGAACTAACAAGAGATTATTTTTCAATCTTGGTACATAAAGAACTTTTTGAATTTTACATTCTCCATCTAGAAGGGAGATAGAAACACTTCCTTCTCCCTAAACTCGATAGGTTTGATCATCAACAATGGTGACCAGTCTACCTTCTCGAGCCTCAAATATCTCAAACCAAGACTTATTGCTAGTCATATGCTTACTAGCACCTAAATCTATGTACCAAAAAACAAAGAGAGTTTTTGATGACTCATCACAGGTAGATGACACACTATATAGACAGATGATTGAAAGCCTCATCTATCTAAATAATACTAGACCAGATATTACTTATGTTGTAAACTATCTTTCACAGTTCATGTAAGAAACAAAGGTCTCTCATTGGAAAGTAGCTAATAGGGTTCTTCACTACATTCAGGGTAGTGCAGATTATGGTCTTTAGTATAAGAAGAATAATTCATTCTTCTTACAGAGTTACACTGACTTTGATTATGTTGGATCCATACATGACAAAAAATCAACATCAAGGTATGTATTTCATCTTGGATCTGGTCCTGTCTCATGGTATAGTAAAAAACAACAGTTGGTTGATTTATATTCAATAGAGGTAGAGTATCGCACTGCACGTGGAGCTATGTGTGAAGTGATATGGTTAAGTCGCATCTTGGCTACCATGGGCCTACCAAAGACACTTCCTATTCACATGTTTTGTGGCAACTCAGGTGTTTTGAGCTTGGTCAAGAATCTAGTTCATCATGAACGCACAAAGCATATTGACATAGATTGTCATTTTATTCATGATGAAGTTCCTAAACACAACATCAAGATCCAATACATTCCCACTGACAAAAAGGTTGCTGAAATCTTCACAAAGGCACTTGGATATGTCAAATTTGAATTTTTCCAAAATAAACTTTGTATATCAAAGTAATGTAATAAAGGGGGGATGTTAGGGTAAAATTGGTAGTATATTGCATTATACTACATAGGTTATTACATTTACTTTTCTACCATAGGAGATAGTTACTGTGCTACGAATTACTTTCTAGTTACTATGGTTAATAACTAAATCTCTTATGATATTTAGTTAGTTTGTTAGAATAATCTATTATTAAACGACGTTAGCGCTTCTAATGTTAAGTCGTTAAATAATCTATTTTATAGCCTATTTATACTTTGAAGTTAATGGCAAATCCTAATGTTCGAATGATTATTTTCTAATATAATTCTCATTCATTTTACATCATAACCTAGTGGTAATACATATGGTGTAGAAATTTGGATTGAATATGATTGGACATCCAAATCTATATAGATTCTCATGGTTGCAAAGGTGACATCGAATTTTGATGAATGAGCGATGTATGGTATATTTCCAAAATGGCTCTCATAAAGATGTGATCCTATATGACATCATGTTTTTGGATGCGTATCATGTATTATTTGGAAGACCATGTCATTTTGGTAAACATGTAGTGCATGAAGGTAGGGGAAATAACTACACCATTGAGAAGGATGGAAATAGATACACATTAGGTCAATTGAACGACTAATGAAAAGAAGTGGGCAATAGTCCTATAGTGTGTTAAGTTATATAAAAAAATCATTGATAGAATGAATAAAAAGGAAGCATGTTTTTCTTTCATCACAAATCCTACATAAAATGGGACAGTATATAATATAGAAAAAATCCCACATGAGGTGAAGGATGTGTTGGAAAAATGTGTAGAGATTCTTTAAAAATATGGATTGCCACTGATAAGGAGCATAGATCATCACATAGATATTAATCCTATATCAATATTACATAATAATCCAATGTATACGATGACACAAATATAGAATGATAAGGAAGTGATAGAGATAACTAAACCGATAAGCATAGGGAAGAGGCATATAATCCAAATCACTAGTCATAAGGGTCATGATACCAAGTTGAGAGAAGAGGATCCCATGTTGAAATAATATATGAAAGAGAAAGAGGAAATAAAGGGTAAAGATATTGTAGCGGAATGTGATCCTCATCAAGTAATTTATGGCTGCGATAAAGGTAATATTGCTATAGTTTATAATAGTGAAGGACATTATAATAGTGATGACTGAGACTAGAGTGGTGATGAATATTTTGGGTGCTTTGAAAAATAGAAAAGGCATTGGATCCAAGTTGATGTGAAAAATAGGATACAATGATAAGCGATTGAAAAGATATGGGTAAGGTGTGAAAATTCCCATAATGCCAAAAATAAGGCCAAGGAATGAAGGTATTGGGTATTGTCATGGCCCTCTCTAAAAGGATTTTTGGAACAAAGAAACAATTTATTATGATTTTTTAATACCTAGTTTGAACAATTGAACCAACTATGTGATGTTTAGTTTATTTGGAAGAGAATGGTATTGCTAACATATTGCTAAGTATGCAGGATCAAGTACACTCATAGATGGAGGAAGTAGAATCATCCACTAGAAATGAGGGTACTTGAGGTTGGGGAAGTGATGATTAAGGCAACTCAGGAGTATCATTAATGAATACTTTCATATAGGCATGCATTTAGTTAGGGATAATCATCAATAGCTAGCCATCTTGAGCCTTTTTTCATGACCTAGAAGTCATCGTAAACTCTTGGGATGAGACAAGTGACTAGGTTGATAGAAATATTCCCTCTTTATTTGTTGCATATGTTTGATTATCTTTTACTTCATCACTATCTACATCAAAGATTTGGAAAATATGCATAACCTGGTTGTTTTTGAGAAGCTTCTTGTTTTGCTAAAAAATATTAATTATTTATAGTTTAATTATTTTGGAGAACTCCATTTATAAATAAAGTTTAATTATTTTGAATGATAAAGAACTCCATTTATAAATAATAGTTTAATTATTTTTAATGATAGAAAAAATTCATTTGTAATTAATAGCTTAATTATTTTGAATGATAAAATAACCTCATTTATAAATAATAGTTTATTTATTTAATTATTTTTATTTGTGGAAAACATCCCAAAAGGGATGCCACTTTCGAGTAAGACCCAAGGAGGCAGGGGTATCCATTCCGCCAAAAATGCCTAGGACTCGGACCTGGCCTACCACCTTTGACATACTCAAGGAGCAAACAAACACACAAAACCAAATTAAAAAAAGAAAATAACAACAAAAATAATAAAATAAAATAAAAAACAAACTCCTTGAGTGTGTCAAAACCAAAAGCACAACCAAACACGCACAATAATATAAAAGAAACCACAACACAAACCACATAGAAAAACAGAATAACCACATAACAAAACACAAACAAGACAAAAACAGTAGAACACTACAAAGACATAACCCAAAAAAACATGAAAAATAAACACAAACAAAACCTAAAAAATAAAAAAAATAAAATAAAAATAAAAACAACCAACAACAGACAATAAACAAAAACAAAAAACATAGAAAACACTCACACATAAAAAAATGAAATAACACAAACAAAAATAAACCCAAGAACAAGAACGAAAAAAACACAAGAACAATAACAATAAACATAAAAAAAAAAACAAAACAACAAAAACACAAGAACAACAAAAAACAACACAAAGAACACAAAAAATAAAACAAAACAAAAGAACCCACCCACCTTAAAAAACTAAACAAAAAGACAAAGAAGACAAAAGAAACAAAAAAGAACAAAACAATGACCTATCTAGACCAAGAAGACTATTAATGCAAGAATCAAAAGAGGAAACAAAATAAAGAATAGAATGAGCTAGGGAACTAAAAAAAACTGAATGAACCAAAGAGAAACAAAAAAAAAACAAGAAGAAACTAGGTACCTGTTGGCATTTTTGCCACATTTATTTGATCATTGATTATTCATGCATTAGCTGTTGAAATTCTAACTCCTCTACAGGTTTTGATGCAAAAAATGCCTAAGTCTAAAAATTGTCGCGAAATTGTGACAAAAAAACAACATGGAGAGCCAAGTGCAAAAATGTCACGATATCGCGACATGTCACAAAATCGCGGGTCAGACGAGGAGAGAGAAAACAAATGCTAAATTGTCGCAATTTCGCAACGTGTCGAAAAATCGTGACATGGTGGAAGTTGAAGAGATACTAAGGCAAGAGTTGCATTTTTGTGGCTTAGAAGCAGGACCATACAACATGCAAAAAAGAGGTAATGAAATCGCGACATGTCGGATTTTCACGATGTAAAAGCCAAGACTGAGCAGTGGGAAGATAGCATAGCGATTTCGCACATTGTCTCATTTTTGTGACATGAAGAGAATGATGAAAGTGCCAACAGAAATATGTAGCGAAATCACACGATGTCATGTTTTTACCATTTGATGCAGCGAAGAGAACAAAGAGATGAAAGATGTAGCGAAATTGTGCATTGTCGCATTTTTGCAGAAACAAAGCAGAGAAAGAGCATAATTGTACGGACACCACAAAATTACGCAGCGTCGCATTTTCGCGGTGCAAGCTTGCGAAGGAGATATAGAAGCTAGATATGTAGCGATTTCATGACATGGTTGGTTTTCGCGGTCCAAAGGCGACAGAAGCATACGGAGCAGAAAGACGTTGCGATTTCGTGACCTGTCGCATTTTTGTGACCTGTTACAGTTTTGCACCAGAAAGCAGTTTGAACAGTCTAATGTAGTTTTGTGAGTTTCGATGATTCAAAGCACTCTAGAATTTAATGTGTTGCTACTTTCCAATGCGGTCAAGGTAGAAGAATGCACCCAAGCTACCATAATTGAAGATTTCCATTATTTGAAGCTGTTGTTCATGATTTTTTCTAATGGTTTCATGCAAATTTCCAAGAACAACAATTTAATGAAGAATACCGACTCTTTCTTATCACATTTAATTTCTGTTTTCTTCGAGGTTTTTTAAGGATAACATCTCCTTGTTTTCGTTGCATAATTTGTAGATCTCGAGGAGGTCCATTTCATATTTTTAATGCTGCAAAGAGGCAAGCCCTCTATATAAATTAATGTAAATCTCAAGAGCAAGTATCGGGAGTTTGAGAGATACTTTTGCTGAAAGCTTTTCAAGTACTTTGCATTAATATAACACATTCGTCTCTCTGGTTTCACAGGCAATTTTTTGTGTATTTTACCTTCTGTATTATGCATTCCTAATTTGTGCTCGCATTTCTTATATGCTGCTTAGTTTTAATTTTGTATTGAGTTTTAACGTTTTCTAGTAAGGGAGTGAGTTTTGGAATGTTATCTTGGAGGTCATCCGCGCAAGGTTGTGAGTGAATCACGTCATTGTCTTTATTTATTTTCTATTTGCGTACTTAGATTTATCTGCTGTTGTTCTTTCCTGATCGGATAAAATTGGCCTACGGCCATATTTCTCGTCTCTTTCATGTATTTCCTATTTTTTTTTGCATAATTGTAATTCTTTTCAAGCAACTCTAATCTAAAAACAAACTTAGAAATAGTAAGGGAACCATTCCACTCTGGAGATTGGTCTATGAGAAATTTCTTTCTCCTAGCCTTTCAATGTTGGCCGGGTCTAGGGTGCTTAGTTTTAGAAAATCCTTTCTTGTGGCAGATTCGTGACCAACAGTTTTTGGCATGCCCGGTGGGACAGACTTCTTCTGTCTCAAAAGATCCATAATCGGTGAGATTGATTGTTTTATTGTTTCATACCTGGAGGTCTCAAGATTTTGATGAGCTGTCTTGACCTCATAGCGGAGATTTGTAAGTTCATCTGGTGACTTTGCTGAGTTGAAGATCTGAATTTCTTGATCATGGATGCCTGCCTTTTTAAAGCTAAAAGAAGATACATCATGACGAGGGTATGTTGTCCTAGATGGGATGATCCTGGCCCTTTGAATCTCCTAATTCGGCATGAGATTCCCAAAAGTGCATTGAAATATTTAACCAAATATAATGGCACCCAAGGAATTGCCCGAGAGCATGTTGAAGATAATGTTGCTTTGACGACTTTACATGATATAGTTCACGAAGATGTTATGCTCAGACTTGTAGTTTTGTCTTTGCAAGGAAGAGCGTTACAGTGGTACATACTGCTCAGGCGTCAAAGCATCAGCTCATGGGATGACCTTGCGGGAGCACTAATCAAAATATTTGACGAGGATCTCCTTTACAGCTCTCAGGATCCCTTTCAGTTTTTCATGTACATCACGAGAGTACCTATAGAGAGTATCACTGACTTCAATGTTCGATTCAGCAGAATTTGGAGGAGAATTTCATAGATGATCTAACCCACACCCGCCCAAGCCCACTTCTTCTATGTTTGAGCTTTCCATCCAGACATAAGCCTCCTCCTGTTGCAATCAGGCGAACATAGATTCCCTCAAATCTTTGAGGAAGCATTACAAGCGGAACAGCTTTTGCTCTTATCAGGAAAGTTGGAGTGGAGAGAAGTTCCATTACCTTATTCAATAGTCACCACCCCTGTCTACCCTATGTAGTATTCATCATGCCAGATTCCTTATACTGTGCCAGACCCTAAGATGCAATTGTGTGGAGCTCAACAATGGGCATATGCAAGTACTTTCCCAATAATGGACCATATGGTTGCTTGCAATTTCTATCAAAAGATGGATCAAGAGGAGATAAGTGACGGAGAGAACCAGATTCAAGTTCCAGAACAACTTTAGCACCAAGAGGGCATAACTGTCCACAACACGTAAGCATTTAGTCAGAACCTGTTGAATATGCCTCATCAGGAGGAAGAGTCTGAAGAGATCCTAGAGAAAGTACTATTGCTTGACAATTTCTATGATCAGATCCAAGAGTTGAAGGAACCCTTTCTCAGTTCACAACCAGGGAACCCTCCAATATGGTGGTATTGGATTTAGTCATTACTACAATGGATACCTACCGGAGTTGTCCATGTGGCAAATTTCTTTGCTACATTATTTGTCGATTGTATGGGTACTGGAAGGCAGGATAACTTGCCTCTGTCTGCAATATGGAGAGCTTTAAGAGGAGGTCATCCTAACTTCAAGAACCGACTCAAGTATAATAAGATCTGGTTAGGACACTGCCGATTTACCGGATAACCCTCTGAGATTGGGTTTTTGGTGACGACATGCCAATCATGTCATAAACTGTTGTACATAAGTTAAAAAAAAAGAAAAACAGTATTGTTTTTATTTGTCCACTTCGGATCTTTTTGCATGCGAACCGTAGATGCCTATCTTTTTTTCTGTTTTCTTCTTCCTCTCCCAGCAGTTGGTGGCTTCCTATCAATTTCTTCCTTCCCCTTCCTTTTTCTTCCCTTCCCTTCTTCATTTTCCTCCTTCTTCTACTTCTTTTTCTTTTGCAGTAAAAAAAGCCACTACTGTTGTTTCTTTTTCCCTTCCTGTTATTCTCGCTTCTTCTTATTCCTTTCTTCTAAGTTCTCTGTCATTTTAGTATTTATTGCAGTTTATCCACGGTTCACACCTTTTCATTATTTATTCCACTTCCATTCCATTATTTCATTTACTTTTATTCCCCTTCCATCGCAGCTGGTAGCACAGAAGCACTCTATTACTATCTACCACATCACTTTTTCATTCCATTTATTCCATCATATCACCATTTCATTTGTATTTCACCGCCTGCGCATCTGCAGGATCTCATTCCATTCATTTTCGTTTTTGTATCCCTGGTGCTTTCATGGAAATTATTTTACAACACCTGATCACTTGAGCTAGATACAAATTTTTGAAGTTTCAGTTATTCAGCAAAAGTTGTTGCAGTAGTCCATCGAGATGAACCCCAGCAGCTAGCTTTCTGTTCTAAGTTTTCATGACTCTGTTGCCCAATGGATTCAGGCCTGGGATTCTTTCATACAACAGAACTATCTACCCCACGAGCCGCCAAGAATGTTGGAATTTTTGCCACATTTATTTGATCATTGATTATTCATGCATTAGATGTTGAAATTATAACTCCTCTACAGGTTTGATGCAAAAAATGCCTAAGTCCAAAAGTTGTCACGAAATCATGACAAAAAAATAGCATGGAGAGCCAAGTGCAAAACCGTCATGATATTGCGACATGTCGCGATATTGCGACATGTCGCAAAATCGTGAGTCGAACGAGGAGAGAGAAAACAAACGCCAAATTGTCACGATTTTGCGATGTGTCAGAAAATCATGGTCAGCGTAGTCAACGACAGCAGGGGGCAAAACCATCGCAATATCGCGACGTGTTAGATTTTTGCGGTCAAAATGGTCAACAGAGGGCAGAGCGCAGAGTTGTTGCAAAATCGCGACAAAACCAAGCCAAGGATGATGAAACTCGAAAGTGTAGCAAAATCATGACACAATATGGCATAAGGCATATAAGGCAAAAGACGTCGCGAAATCGCGACGCGTCACGTTTTCATGGCGTGGGTAGGCAAAAAGGTTCAAGTTATAGAAATGGTCGCGATTTCGTGCCAGTTGAATGATGAAGCCAAGCTAAGCAAATAATTGTAGCGAAATCGCTACGTGTTCTGTTTTCACAGTTTCAATGAATGAAAAGAGTCTAAGGCAGAAAACCGTAGTGATATCATGACACTTTTGAGAATGAGTTCGAGCTAGACAAAGTTGTAGCAAAATCATGACAGAAAGTGAGACTAGTGAAGAATGCAAGCAGACATCGTGAAATCGTGACACAGTGAGCAAGAAAGGCTTAAGTCAAGAAATGGTATTGATTTTGTGACACATTGTTGTAGAAAGACTAAGTGCGAAGAATTGTAGCGAAATCGTGTAGTGTTCCATTTTTGCGGTTGGCAAACAACAAAGTCTGAAGAAACAGAACCTGTAGCGAAATCGTGACATGGTGGAAGTTGAAGAGATACTAAGGCAAGAGTGTCGCATTTTTGTGGCTTAGGAGTAGGACCGTACAACATGCAGAAAAGAGGTAGCGAAATCGCGACATGTCAAATTTTTGCGATGTAAAATCCAAGACTGAGCAGTGGGAAGATAGTGTAGCGATTTCGCACATTGTCTCATTTTCGCGACATGAAGAGAATGATGAAAGTGACAACGAAAAGATGCAGCAAAATCGCACGATGTCATGTTTTCGTGATTTGATGCAACGAAGAGAACATAGAGATGAAAGATGTAGCGAAATCGTGCATTGTCGCATTTTCGTAGAAACAAAGCAGAGAAATAGCATAATTGTACGGACGTCATGAAATCATGCAGCGTCGCGTTTTTGTGGTGCAATATTGCGAAGGAGATATAGAAGCCAGATATGTAGCGATTTCATGACATGGTTGGTTTTCATGGTCCAAAGGCGACAGAAGCGTACGGAGCAGAAAGACGTCGCAATTTCGTGACCTATCACATTTTCGCGACCTGTTACAGTTTCACGCCAGAAAGCAGTTTGAATGGTCTAATGTAGTTTTGTGAGTTCTGATGATTCAAAGCACTCTAGAATTTAATGTGTTGCTACTTTTCGATGCGGTCAAGGTAGAAGAACGCGTCCAAGCTACTAGAATTGAATATTTCCATTATTCGAAGCTGTTGTTCATGATTTTTTCTAACGGTTTCATGCACATTTCCAAGAACAATAATTTAATGAAGACGACCGACTCTTTCTTATCGCATTTAATTTCTAGTTTCTTCGAGGCTATTTAAGGATAACATATCCTTGTTTTCATTGCATAATTTGTAGATCTCGAGGAGGTCCGTTTCATATTTTTAATACTGCAAAGAGGCAAGCCCTCTATATAAATTAATGTAAATCTCAAGAGCAACTATCATGAGTTTGAGAGATACTTTTGCTGAAAGCTTTTCAAGTACTTTGCATCAATATAAGACATTCGGTTCTCTGGTTTCACAAGCAATTTTCTATGTATTTTAACTTCTGTATTTTGCATTCCTAATTTGTGCTCGCATTTCTTATTTGCTGCTTAGTTTTAATTCTATATTGAGTTTTAACATTTACTAGTAAGGGAGTGAGTTCTGGAATGTTATCTTGGAGGTCATCCGTGCAAGGTTGTGAGTGAATCACGTCACTATCTTCTGTTATTTTATGTTTGTGTACTTAGAGTTATCTGCTGTTGTTCTTTTCTAATCGGATAAAATCGGCCTACGGCCATATTTCTCGTCTCTTTCATGTATTTCCTATTTTTTTTGCATATTTGTAATTCCTTTCTAGAAACTCTAATCTGAAAACAAACTTAGAAATAGTAAGGGAACCAGCCCACTCTGGAGATTGGTCTGGGAGACATTTCTTTCTCTCAGCCTTTCAATTTTGGCCGGGTCTAGGGTGCTTAGTTTTAGAAAATCATTTCCTGTGGTAGATTTGTGACCAACAGTACCTTCAGAACTGGAGCCATCCAAAGAAATGATAGAAAGAAGAGCTTCCCTAATTTGAGAATCCCACCATATAGGAGGGTGGCCATAATAAGTAAGATCACCTTTGTCCAAAGCCCAATTAGCTAAAGCATCAACACTCTTGTTTTGATCTCTGACCACATGATTGTAATCAACTTTCAAAAATCCCATCTGGATTAACTGAATCTTCTCAATAATTATTTTTATTCTCTAATCCACCTTATGATTCTTAGAAGGAGTCTTCAAGAGATTAATCATAAGTTGAGAGTCAGACTCAACTAACACCTTTTCCCATCCAACCTTAGTAGCCTCCTGAAGGCCTCTAAGGATACCATACCCCTCAACAAGGTTAGGGTTCCCTCTAGAGGCTCCATCAGTATTGACTTTTCCAAAATCCTTAGGAGGAGGTTGCCAATTTCTAGTCCTATCCATCTTACTAATACTCACATTCCCTTTAAGTTGGTTGCCCTTAGAAGGTTTAATATTCAATCTTTGCATCACTTCATCCCATATTTTGTGGGAGTTTTGGGGGTGATTAAGGAGATGATGGACTGATTCAACTAAGTTGGCTATGGTCTTTTGCCAAATATAGTGAATATCCTTCCTATCTTGATTAAAAATTTGGCTGTTCCTTTCATTCCAAATATTCCAAAGAAGAATGGTAGAACCCATCCAAACTAACCGCCTAATAAAATGATCAACACCCTCTTGATTAGGCCAATCCCTCCAAAGTCTGTTCAAAAGTGAAAAAATTGGACCACCTCTAAGCCAAGTAAAGTTGCCATTCTCCTCCATAGCTCGGAGGCTAAAGTACACTCAATAAAAATATGGTTGATATTTTCTACATTCTCTTCACACATTTCACATCTAAAAAGGCCATGAAAACCATGCTTCATAAGTTGCTCACCAGTAAGCACCCTATGATGCAATAAAATCCAATTAAATAACCTCACCTTAGGCCAGAGCTTTTGAGCCCACAATTGAGAAAATATGTCAGAAGAATGGTTGGGATTATTATGGCATAAGGTCAAATAACCTTGAGCAACTGAATACTCACCCTTAGTAGTGTCGTTCCATCCAAAATAATATTTTTCATGGGACCAAGATAGGGATCTCATATGAAGGATGCCTTGGATATATTGTCTTTGCCTTTCTAGGATTTGAATAGGCCAGTCCTCAATAGGGATCCAATATATACCAACCTTTGAATTACCAGTATGGTACCGATGGCAATTAGCCACCTTTATCCAATTAGCTCGGTGAAGCTCCTCCATCCAAGGCCTCCAATCGGGAAACTGAGTTATCAAAGGCTTGTGACCATCCCAAGAATCTATCCAAAAATTTGCATGTTGACCATTATGAATGATCCAAAATAATTTTTTCTTTATCAAATCCTCACCAGTCTTAAGAAATTCTAAAATGGGAGAACCTTTGGTATGAAGTTGATAGTGAACAAGGTCTTCGGGACTTTTGTTATCAGCATATTTAGCATGGAGATTATTGGCCCAAAGAGCATTGGGGTTATGCAACATCCTCCAATATAATTTAGCAGCTAAAGCTTTGTTGTTATTAATTGAAGACCGGAATCCTAACCCCCCTTCACTCTTAGGAAGACATAAAGTATCCCATTTCACCAAGGCCCATTTTATTTTCTCGCTTAGTACCACTCCAAAGGAAACGATGACTGATTTGATCCAATTCTTGAAGAACAACCTTTGGGATATTCAAAACGGAAGAAACATAAATAGGAATAGCTTGAAGGACTGATTTTACCAAGGTGATTCTACCCCCAGAAGAAAGCCACTTGTTGGTCCCCTTTCCAATTTTCTTTTTGACTTTGTCCAACAACCAATTCCAATATTTATTTTTTTGCCTTTGAATATTTATGGGAATACCTAAATAAGTGATTGGAAGAGAGGTCTTCTTATATATTAATTTATCTAAGACCATGGATTCCTATCTAGCAGAGCAGTGAAAGAAAATAACTTTATATTTGTCTTCATTGATCAACTTCCCAGTAGTCTTAGAAAAATAGCTAATGATTTGCTTAAAATTAGAAGCTTCCTTAACTGCAGCTTTACCTAAAAGGGTAGAGTCATCCACAAATTGAAGATGAGATATGGGTCTAGCTCCATGAGCAATGGTAACTCCCTCAAGGGTTTTGTTTTCCATATTTTTGGTTATAGTCCTACCCAAGCATTTAGCAAGAATGATGAATAAATAAGGGGATAGCGGGTCACCTTGCCTGATACCTCTAGAAGCTGGGAAAGACTGAGAATGCTTGCCATTGATAAGAACTAAGTAGGAAAATTAAGAGATACATCCCATAATCCAATCCATCCAATCCTTAGAGAATCCAAATTGCCTCAAAACTTTGATAAGGAAGTGCCAATCCACTATGTCATAAGCTTTGGATAAGTCTAACCGGATGAACATAGAAGGAGAATTTTGCATATCCATGGAATGGATGGCTTCATGAGAAATAACTATCTCATATACTATTTGACATCCTTCCACATATCCCCCTTGCTCCAGGGAAATAATCTTATGTAAAAGAGGCTTCAACCTTTTCGCCATGATTTTAGTAATAATTTTGAGAAGAACATTACATAAAGCAATAGGTCTAAAAGCTGAGATATGATCAACCTCTTGAGATTTTGGAACAAGAGTAATATAAGTTTTATTGATAAACTTCAAAATTTCTTTGGATTTCCTGTCTTCTTTCACCACCTCTAATAAATCAACATGAAGGATATCCCAAAATTCTTGGTAGAACTCAATAGGAAAACCATCAGGACCTGGGGTTTTCCCTTTTTGCATTTTAAAAACTACTTGTTGAAGCTCATTAATAGTAATAGGAGCAGTAAAAATAGATTTCTCCTCAGAAGTGATAAGAGAAGGGATTTCTTGAAGAACATTTTGTTGAGAAGCCGAGTCAAGAGGAGTAGCAGCGAAAATATTGGAAAAGTAATCAACAACAATAGAGTTCATGCCATCCCAAGTATAAACAACATCTCCAGAATCTGATTTTAAGGAAGAAATAAAGTTGTAAGATCTTTGAGCTAGAAGAGATTTGTGGAAGAAATTTGTGTTTCGATCTCCTTCTTTGAGCCATTGAATTCTAGATTTTTGCTTCCATAATATTTCTTCTCTTTTTCCCATTCCTCTAACTGAGTTGTGAGTTTAATTTCATTTGCACTTCTCTTCTCTGTGAGGCCATCTAAACAGATTTTCTTATTCAAATTTTCAATATGAGCAATAACTTCATGTTTTTTTTTATGAACATCCCCAAACTCTTTCCAATTCCAAGTCTTGATTTTGGATTTAATGTATTGCAGTCTTTTGGCAAAATAGAACATCTTAGTACCATGCCTAGGTTTACCTTCCTTCCATCATTGTTGCACACAAGGTCTAAAGGAAATGTCTCTAAGCCACATTAATTGAAAACGAAAAGGAGAGAAACTCACATTGGTTTTCCACATTTCCACCATGACTGGCCAATGATCCGAACTAGCATTATTAAGAGTCTTCACTTTAGGAATGTGACCATGGATTAAGAAATTTTTAGAAAGCAAAAAACTATCCAATCTCTCCATTATACAAGCTAAGCCTTACCTTCTGTTAGACCAAGTCATAAGGCCATTATCTGGATGGAAATCCACAAGATGGAGGTTTGCAATATATTTTCTCATGAGGTCAGTACTTTTGTCTAAATTTCTATTTCCCCCCATTTTCTCATCCAGAGAGAGGATGGCATTGAAATATCCTCCGATCAAGATCCAAGCTTTAGGAAAATGAGAGATAATATGAGTAATATCCTTCCACTGTCTTCTTTTTTCCTCCAAAGAAGTCAGGGCATAAACAATAATGCAGAGCATAATCTGGTTGGAATGTCTACTTTGAATAGCTATAGCCAACAAACCCCAACTACCAACCATATGGTGAATAACTACCTCTTTTGGGTCCCAATGACAAGCAATGCCACCCGAAGTCCCTTGGGAACTATGGGAAACCACTTTTCCAGCTTTCCAAATTTTACTGGCAATTAATTTTTTTTAAAACAAGTTTGGAATTTTGGGTAGTCCTATGAAAAACGTCTAGAGTCCCATAATTTATAGTGGAAAACACCCCTTTCGAGGTGCCACTTTCAACAGTTTGGGCATAGGAGAAATGGAGCCTTGTTGGCCTCTACCAGCATATAGGACATTCCTAACTATACCATATATTTGTAGTATGGAGACAAGGGGAATGGAACCTGGGTCGGCCTCTACCAGCACCCATGGCATTTACCATTGCACCACAACAAGCATATGTTTATTTATTTTGAATGATAAAAGAAGTTTATTTATAAATAATAGCTTAATTATTTTTAATGACAAAAGAACTTCATGTACAAATAATAGCTTAATTATTTTGAGTGATAAAAGAAGTTCATTTATAAATGTTATTTTAATAATAAGAGAGTTATATTATAAAAAAATGGTTGTTTTATGTAAATAATAATGAATTTTTATTTTTAAAATGATAAATGGTTGTTATGAGTGAAAACTAAACTTCTCAAACTCAATAGTTATACCTTGGATTTAATATTAGCAAGTTGCATGATCGGATGGATGGGAGAATCTACCATAATCGAAGGGAGAGTTCCATTTATGATAAAGATAGTCAAAATATTTGATAGTATAGGAGATTCAATATATTGGTTATCGTGCTGTGTAGTTGAGTAGAGGCATTGAGGGTAATGGAGCATTTGGAAAAAGGAAGATATATGGAGGAGAGATGGAGGTAAAGTACTTATGATAGTAAATGAGTTGGGAAAAAGGAAAAAGAAGATGAAATTTGAGGAAGAGGGTGAGGAATAATGCACTATGCAAGGAAGGAGAGAGGATTCATATTGTGGAAACGAAAAAACTAGAATAGAAACGAGTTGTAGGTGGATTAAAACTAATCCAAGCAAACATTGTAGGTTGGTTTATTTCTATATTTTATCCTTTAGAATCATTTTCAAATGGTTTCTTCTTAGAGGAATTCAGAAAGGGAACTCATTTCTAAAACTTATGTTAGACTTGGGCTTGTTACCCATTCTCTCTAGTTAAGCTTCATTTTTGGATAGAGTTTTCTGTCAGTTGGATAAGGGTCATTTTTCACAACAATATAATAGTCACCTTATAGATTTTTTTGTCCTCTCCCTAAGTTGATTTTTGTAGTATCCTTTTCTTGTGAATTCTACAGGTAGTTACATCATTGTTTTAGCTAAAATCTATTGACTATGTTAGCATTTTTAAGCTTTAAGCTTGGTTGTTCAAGAGGAATTGGTTGTATTTCCATCACAATAGGAATCTCTCTAGTTGTGGATGACATCACTAGTTTAACATCACTATAACCATTACCTTCTAAACCACATTTTTTAGAGATAAGAGTGGGTTTGGTTGCAAACCGCTTTGTTGTCAGTGATGGCCTATTATGTTTTCATCTCCACTTGGCTTATGGCTATAGAATGTCAAAATATAGACCCTATATGACCTCCATTATTGGTTTTGTCCATCGTGGATGTGTTATCTCTTTGTCCTCGTAGTAGTATGTCATCAGTAATCATGAGCTTCATCTAGCTCTATTGTTGTTATCTACCACCCTATTAGATAGGAAGAGGGTACTATTGATGAATCCTTATGGATGCCACATTATCAGTAGCATTCGACTATCCTCTCCTTGATTGATCAGTAGTAGCATAGTCATTCTTATACGAGAGGCTATAAATGTTGAATACGATGTTTCATCAAACAAACTCTTCCACCATTCGGATTTCCTTTGATTTCCATAATAGTGTTTCATATGCTCGTAAGAAGTTCCATGGAGTAGGACTAGAGCATATTTATTTACCTTGCTTACATTTTAGGTAATGAACCTTGTGTCAAACTTATTTAATGAACATAAGACTCGTAATAGGTTAATTACTTAATTAAATAAGCATTATTTGATTATAATAAAAGGAAAAAAGCTTTGTATTATTTAATTGGATAAATGTTATTTGATTTTAATATAAGGAAAGAAGCTTTGTATTATTTAATTGAATAAATGTTATTTGATTATGTAAAAGGAAATAATCTTTGTATCATTGAATTGAATAAATATTATTTGATTATAATAGAAGGAAAAAAGCATTGTTTCATTTAATTGAAAGTGTTATTTGATTATAATGAAAGGAAAAAATATTTGTATTATTTAATTGAATATGTGTTATTTTATTATAATAAAAGGAAATAAGCTTTGTATCATTTAATTGAATATATATTATTTGATTATAATAGAAGAAAATAATCTTTGTATAATTTAATTTAATAAGTATTATTTAATTATAATGAAAGGAAAGAAGCTTTATATCATTTAATTGAATAAATATTATTTGATTATAATATAAGGAAAGAAGCTTTGTATTATTTAATTGGATAAATATTATTTGATTATAATGAAAGGAAAGAAGCTTTGTATTATTTAATTGAATAAGTATTATTTTATTATAATGAAAGGAAATAAGCTTTGTATTATTTAATTGAGTAAATGTTATTTGATTGAATAAGAAGAAAGAAGATGGTTTGTTTTGTAAATTAAGGGTATGGAACTTTAATTTATAAAATGAAACAAAAATAAGTTATTTATGGAATAAAACAAATAATTTTGATTTATTAGAATAATGAGAAAATAGATTAAAGGTATGGGACTTTAATTTATAGAAAAATAAATGGTCTATTTTATGAATTAAGTAATGAGGGTTGATTTATGGAAGTAGATGATCCTAGTTATTTTATGATTAATGGTATGAGACTTTAACTTTTCACATAAAGGTTGGATAAATTGATTTAAATAGAATGTGAGATCTAGTTGCATTGTTGAAAGAATCTCATGGGATAATGAGAGGGGAAATAAAAATAGTGGTTTTTATGATATCAACTATGCAGTAGATGGTTAGATACTTTGAATTGATTGTATAGTTGCAATTTGGTAATGAAATGAGTAAATGCATTTAGAAGCATGTCAATCATAGAACCATGAGTGTCTTGATCCCCTGCTATCCTCAAATGATCGATGGAATTTGAGGTGGACAAAGGAGGTAGTAAGAATCAATGTGTTAGTTGATTCTACCTATAAATGATTTACTTATATTTTAATAGAATATTTGTGGGGAGATTTCCCTCATGAAATTGATGTAATATATTATTCTTGAGAGTATGGAAGATTTATCATAATTACTTGCATGTAAATAATTGTTTATTTGATTGGATGATGTACCTCTAAATTACAATTTTGGATTATATGTGTTTTGTATTTAAAATCCTTTTAGTTAATGTTTATATTATTTAAGATTTATTTCCCTTTACTATCTTGTATGTTTATCAAGTGTATTTTTTTAGATTTAGTATCTAGAGTTATTCTTATTTTCTTGTTAAAAAAATAAACCTAAGTAATGAGTTCTAGGGTGAACGTAGAGGGAAACCTAAGGGATTGAGACCCCTTAGGGTGAACATAGTGGACCTAAGGGATTAAGACCCCTTAGGGATAATGATAACTAAGTTTAGGGAAAGACTACATCTAAGTTAAGATATCTCATTGTGGAGATGAGATGGATAGCTTAACTTGTAATACATGTAGCATACCTACACAAATTGGCTTGTGTATGGTATGGATATGGGAGTATACCTTTTACTAATTGAAGTTTATAACTTTAGCTTATCAAGGATTATGAGAGGGATAAAAATATTTGTAGTAACATATAATATGCCTACACATCTATGGAATTGTGTTAGGGTATCTATTGAGATGTAGCTCTTTGAGAAACTTAGGGGATTTTTAAACAATAGAGAAATTAGGAGTCGGATAAACGTTTATGTATCCATCACCTTAGTAAAAAAAGAAAAATATTTTATTTTTGTGTTTTTTATTGAAGTTGAATTTTAGGTCATTATATTTGGTTTCAGAGCTCTATGTATGATGGAATAGAGTTTCTTGTGTGCTAAAGAGATTTGGATGTCTCCAATGAAGGTTTTCTTAAAGTATAAGATAAATTTAGGATGACCTAGAATGACCTAGTTGCTAGAATCTAATGGGAAATAATCCCAAGGCTGAATAAATTTTATGATACGTTAGTATAGTATTTGGTATTAACGAAACATCATAAACTAAGGATTACTACCCTAGTTATATTATTGATGCTTTTATCAAGAGAAATCCATATTGTAGTTTGAATTAGTGATGCAATTTAAGGTGAAATTGTAACCTAATTTTTTTCTTGGTTATAACCAGGTTAAAATACCATCTAAGGCTAGAAAAGTCAGGTCTACGCCTTCAACTAGAACAAATAATATCAAATAAGCAATCCAGGATGAGGATCCAAGAAATTATAACAGAGAGGTGGAAGACCTCACTACTACAGTTGCTACAATGCAATATTATATGAGACAAGCTAGAGACTTAGAGGTTAGCCAATATGATGGGCTAACTACAAAGAAGTTGTAATATAGAGCCCTCCTAGGAAAGGAAATAACTAGGGATCTAAAAACATTTGTATCTCCATGTTTGATGGATAAGTGAAGGGGATGCAAATAAATCTTGATTTAGAGAATTAGAAGTTTATTTTACAGTAAAAGGCTATTCCCTAGAAACTAAGATAGTTTGTGCCACAATCAACTTATAAGGGGCTAATTTAGATTGGTGGGGGACCTACTATGAGAAGAATGAGATTGAACCCGTTGATATTAAATGGAAATATTCAAAAAGCGGTTTCTCATAGATCACTACTTTACCTTAAATTTTGAAGAATTTTCTAGTCTTCGACAAGGAACTAAGCTAGTGGATACATACAATAAGAATTTGGTTCGGTTACCTAAGTATGTATCTGCTTATATGAGAAGATGAGGGATCACCAGTTCTTTTATTGGTTTTAATCTAGAGTGAAGCATGATGTAAATATGCAGGAGGCTAAATCACTACAAAAGGTATATGATTTAGCAAAGAAAGTAAATTCGTACTTTCAATTCAACTATGCTGCCCTATCTAAGAAAAAATGACAAGCATTGAATAAGATAAATAGTCAAGGATTATTGAAATGGGAAGAGGAAGAGGATAAAAATACCAAGAAACTTCAGAATTTTGAGAATAATAATAGTGTGAAACAAGTAAATTTCAATAAAAAATTCCAAAAAAAACCCAAAATTATTTCAAACAACACAAAGGCTCACCCTAAAAACCACAAACCTTAGCCCTAGTAATGAGGGACCCCAGGATGGGTGTTATCATTACAAATTTCAACATTATGCTAATTAGTATCTACACCAACCAAGGCCAAGTTCATACAACAACAAAGGAAAGAAACCCAAACATCGAATCTATGTTGTGATCAGTAAACAAAAGCTATAGGGGTAAGACACCCCATTGCTTGTGAAAGGTAAGATTTTTAATAATCAAGTAAAAATTTTAATTGATAGTGGAGCCATAGATAGATTTATTTCTTCTAGTTTATAAAGGGATATGCCAAAAAGGATACAATATTTACCATATGGATGGAAGGTAGAGTATGGTTCTAGTTAAACCTACTCAGTAAACTAGTTTTATCCAATGTCAAAACTACTTTCGCTAGTGGTACCACTGAAGGTTGTTTTTATGTAGCTCCACTTCATGTATTTTATGTGATCCTAGGGATGCATTGGTTACAAGACCATAAAGCCTTGATCAATTTTTAATATAGATGGATCGATTACTCAGACAAAGGTAAGGGAAGACAAAGAATTCATAACAAGCAAGGGGAATTCAAACACTAGATGTTGTTGACTATGCAATTAAAGAAAGATCTCAAGAAAGGAGGGATAGTGTATTTTGTAAAAATTAATGAAGTAGGAGATGGTCATAATATGGAGGTGATAGGGAAGCATCCAATTTTACAAGATTTTAAGGGTGTATTTCCAGAGGACTAACCTAGACTCCCTCCTATGTGGGAGTTTTATTTCACAATTGATCTTATTCTAGGAGTAAAACCTATCCATATATATCCATATAGGATGAATCCTATCAAGATGCAAGAACTAAAGGTTTAATTTAAAGGGCTATTATAAAAAATATTGATAAAACCAAGTGTGTCACATTGGGGTGCATCGGTTTTGTTTTTGAAAAAGAAAGATGGTTCACTAAGATTGTGTATTGACTATAGAATGTTAAATAAGGCTACAATCAAGAACTAATATCCCTTACCTAGGATCAAATATTTATTCAATAAACTAAGATATGCCATTGTATTCACCAAGATTGATCTGAGATTAGACTATCATGAGTTAAGAATACGTGAGGAGGATACTCACAAAACAACATTTAAAACTAGCTACGGACAATATGAGTTTATAGTTCTATGCTTTGTACTAACTAACACCCAAACAATGTTCATGAATATAATGAACAATGTGTTCATAAGACACCTGGAACAATTTTTCCTTGTATTCCTAGATGATATCTTAATATACTCTCAGAAAAAAGAAGAGCATGATAAACATCTTAATATCATGTTAGAGTTGCAGAGGGAAAATCAACTCTATGGGAATCTAGTTAAAAGTGATTTCTATGTTTTAGAGGTATGATATCTTGGGTAAATCATACCAGTAGAAGAAATTGCTAAGGACCTAAAGAAAATAGAGGCCATCATGAGTTGGCCACCTCCTACTAATGTAACTAAAGTGAGAAGCTTCATGCGTTTTACGGGCTACTATAGACATTACATAAAGGACTATGCCAAGATTGTTATGGCAATAAATAACCTTCAAAAAAAGAGAAAAAAATTCAAGTGGTTGGATAAGTGTGAATCTACCTTTGTATAATTGAAGTATAAACTCACTACCGCACCAATCCCAAATATTTTTTATCCTCAAAGGGACTTTTTAATTTGCATGGATGCATCATTGGAAGGATTAGGATGAGTACTTTCTCAAGAAGAGTCAGTAGTATCATATACTTTAAGGAATATCAAGAAGCATGAATTTAATTATGCTATCCCTAATTTAGAGCTAGTTGTAGTGGTACATGCTCTAAATATCTGGTGCCACTACTTGGTGGGAAGAACCTTTGAATTAAAGACTGACCATAAAAGTATAAGGTACATATTCACCCAATCTATACTCAATGCGAGACATAGAATATGGATCTAGTTTCTTGTCGAGTATAATTTTGAAATTAAGTAGATAAAATGGAAATAAAATAAGTCGGTTGACACTTTAAGTATAAGGAAATACATAACAACCATGACTAGAAGTCACATGGACCTGATGTACCAAATGTGGTAGGAGCAATCTTAGGATGAGTATTGTTGAGATGTTTGAGCTAGAATTGATAGATGCCCAAAGGGTAATAAGGAATTTAACATGAAATATGGTATTTTATGCTACAAAGGAAGAGTCATCATACCAAAAATGGGTGATTTAAGGAAATTAATAATGAAATAATCCCATAGATATCCTTATTCTACCCATCCTCAAGGAGCCAAAATATGGTAAAACATGAAAAGAACCTTCTTCTTGGTAGGAAAGAAGAAGGATATAACTGATTTTGTTAGTCAATACCTCAAATGTTAGAAATTTAAGGTAGAATGTAAGCATCCTACAAAAAAATTATATCCACATAATATACCTATGCAAAAATGGTAGGTTATATCTATGTATTTTATAGTATAGTTACCCAAGACCAGGTATAAACATGATGCAATCCTTGTGATAGTCAATAGATTGACTAAGGATGCACATTTCATACCCAAAAAAATCAAGGATGATTCTCAGGTAGTGGCTAACATATTTTTTGAAGAGGTATTTCATTTACATGGATTTCCTAAGGTGATCACTTTAGATAGCAAGTCCAAGTTCACTTATGAATTCTAGAGTTACCTATATCATGTAGTGGGTATGAAACTAAAAATGAGCTCAACATACCACCCTTAAATAAATGGTCAAACTGAAAGGGTAATCCAAGTAGTAGAAGATATACTTTGCATGTAATACATGGATCGTAAGTCTCATTGGGAAGTCTATCTACATCTTGTAGGGTTAACCTGTAATAATGGACATCATTCCTCTCTAAGAATGACTCCTTTCGATGCCTTGTATGGGCAAAAGTGTATAACACCATTATCTTGGGATAATATAGAATATTTAGTTGTGATTGGGCTAGATTTGGTTAGATAAATGGAAGATTAGTTAAAGGTAATCATGCAAAGGCTTAAAAAAGCTGCCAATAGGTAGAAACGTTATGTTGTTCTAAAGAGAAGTATCATAGAGTACTCAATTGGAGATAAAGTATTTTTAAGGGTTAAACCGATGAAAAGTGATATCAAGTCCATGAAGTTGAATTCTTGATTTATGGGACCCTTTGAAATCACTAAAAATACTAGTTTTGTTGCATACCAACTTGCCTAACTACATAACCTATTAAAAATTCATGACACCTTCCACATATCCTTGCGTAGAAAATATGTTACTAACCCTGACTAGGTGTGGGATGTTTTAATTTATAGATGGTAAATGTAGAGGTGATTGAAGTGATGCTGATAAATATTCTTGAGTTTTATTCTAAGTCTATGCAAAATCAAACTCTTGAGCAATGTAAGGTCTAGTAGGACCAATTTTTTGAAAGAAATGCCACTTGGAAATTTTTTTATGATATGCAAAATATGGTAATTTTTTTATGCTATTTTTGTAAAACTAGAAACACTTGGGACGGTGTTTAGTCCCAAGGGGGTAGAATGTCATGAACCTCCCTAATAGACTTTTTGGCATAAATAAACAATGTATTAATTGATGATTGTTTAATACCTAGTTTGAGAAATTGAACCAACTATGTGATGTTTAGTTGATTTGGAAAAGCATGATATTGCTAACATATTACCAAGTGTGCATGATTAGGTACACTCATTGGCGGAGGAAGTATAATCATCCACCAAAAATGAGTGTACTTGAGGTTAGGGAAGTGATTATTAAGGCAACTTGAGGATAACATTGATGGATATTTTCATATAGTCATGCATTCGGTTAGGGATAATCATCAATGGCTAGCCACTTTGAGCCTTAGTTGATGTCCTAGAAGTCATTGTAAACTCTCAGGTTGAGATAGGTGACTATGTTGATTGAAATATTCTCTCTTTATCTATTGTATATGTTTGATTGTCTTTTACTTCATCACTATCTACGTCAGAGATTTGGAAAACATGCATAACCTGGTTATTTTGGAAAAGCTCCTTGTTTTGCTAAAAAAAATAGCACGATGTTAGTAATGGACAAGAAAACCTTTTATCGTGTGTGGTATATTTATGTGAATAAAAAAATTAATTAATTTAAATTGTAAAATAACTTCATTTATAAAATAGTTTAATTATTTTAAGTGATAAAATAACTTCATTTATAAATAACAGTTTAATTATTTTGAATGATAAAAGAACTTCATTTGTAAATAAGAGATTAATTATTTTGAATGATAACATAACTTCATTTATAAATAATAGTTTAATTATTTTGAATGATAAAAGAAATTCATTTATATCCGCCCATGTAGAGGAGTTGGAGAGCAAGTGGGTAGTTAAACCTCTCTAGTTGCTGAGAGGCCCAGGTTCAAATCTCTCGCCTCACATGTTGTGGATATGTTATGTAATGGTTCCCTCGTGGTCACAATCTGTTTACCCCTTGTGGCCACCACAAAAAAAAAAAAAAAAAAAAATTCATTTATAAATAATAGTTTAATTATTTTGAATGATAAAATAACTTCATTTATAAATAATAGTTTAATTATTTTGAATGATAAAAGAACTTCATTTATAAATAATAGTTTAATTGTTTTGAATGAAAAAATAACCTTATTTATAAATAATAGTTTAATTATTTTGAATGATAAAATAACCTCATTTATAAATAAAAATTTAATTATTTTGAATGATAAAACAAATTCATTTATAAATAATAGTTTAATTATTTTGAATGATAAAAGAACATCATTTATAAATAATAGTTTAATAATAAAAGAGTTTCATTATAAACAATGGTTGTTTAATTTAAATAATAACAAATTTTCATTTTTAAAATGATAAATGGTTGTTATGAGTGAAAATTAAACTTCTCAAACTCAATAGTTCTACCATCAATTTAAGAGTAACAAGTTGCATGATCATATGGGTGGGAGCATCTACCATTGTTAAAGGGAGAGCTCCATTTATGACAAAGTTGATCAAAAAATTTGATAGTATAAGAGAACCAATATACCGACCACTGCATTGTGTAGCTGAGCAAAGGCATGGAGGACAGTGAAGCATTGGGAAAAGAGGTGATACGTGGAGGAGAGAAGGAGGTAAGGAATTTATTGTAGTAGATGAGATATAAAAAGGAAACAATAATATGAAATTCAAGGAAGAGGGGGAGGGAGAATGTGCTCTGCAATGAAGGAGAGAGGATTCAGACTATGTAAATGAAAAAACCATAATAGAAACAACAAGTAAAGGAAAATTAGAACCGAGACAAGAAAGCATTGCAGATTGGTTTATTTCTATATTTATTCATTTAGAACCATTTTTAAATGTTTTCTTCTTAGAGAGATTGAGAAAGGGAGCTCCCTTTTGAAACATATGTCAAACCTAGGCTTGTTGCCTGTTCTCTCTAGTTAATATTTATTTTTGGATAAAGTGTTGTGTTAGTTGGGTTAGAGTATTTTGTTCCAAACTATATAGCAGTCACCTTATGGCTATTTTCATCCTCTCTCCAAGTTGGTTGTTGTAGTATCCTTTTATTTTGAATTCTATGGGTAGTTGCATCATCGTTTTATCTAGAATTTACTAAATATGGTGGTCATGTTAAGCTTTAAGCTTGGTTGTTCATGTGATATTTTTTGTATTCCCACCATGATAGGTAGCTCTCCAGTTGCATATGATGTTATTGGTTGAACATCACTATAACCATTGTCTTCTAAACCACGTTTGTTGGAGATATGAGTGGGTTTGGTTCCAAACTACCTTGTTATCAATGATAGCTTGTTATGTTGTCACCTCCACTCAGCTTATGACCATAAAATATTAAAATATAGATTCTAATTGACCTCTCTCCTTTTTATCATCCATCATAGACATGCTCTCTCTCTCTCTCCTCGTAGAAGTATGTCATCGAAAATTGTGAGCTTTGTCCATCTTCGCCATTGTTATCTACCACCTTGTTTGTTAGGAAGAGATATTTTTTGGTGAATCCTTGTGGATGCCATGTGACCAGTAGTGTTTGGTTATCCTCTCCATGCTTAGCCAGCAGTAGCATATTCATTCCTATATGAGAGGCCATAAGGGTTAAATATGAGGTTTCACCAAACAAACCCTTCTACCATTGGGATGTCCTCTGGTTTCCATGGTAGTATATCCCATGCTCGTAAGGAGTCTCATGCAGTAGGACTAGAGCATCTTTATTTAACTTACTACTATGTTTTAGGTAATGAACCATGTGGTTAACTCATTTAATGAATGTAAGGCTCGTAACATGCTAATTATTTAATTAAATAAGCGTTATTTGATTATAATGAAAGGAAGGAAGCTTTGAATTATTTAATTGAATAAGTATTATTTTATTTAATGAAAGGAAACAAGATTTGCATTATTTAATTGAATAAATGTTATTTGATTATAATAAAAGGAAATAAGCTTTGTATTATTTAATTGAATAAATATTATTTGATTATAATAGAAGGAAACTTTGTATCATTTAATTGAATAAGTGTTATTTGATTATAATAAAAGGAAATAAGCTTTGTATTTGTAATTGAATAAATATTATTTGATTATAATAAAAGGAAAGAATCTTTGTATTACTTAATTGAATAAATATTATTTTATTAAAATAAATAAAATAAGCTTTGTATCATATAATTGAATAAGAGTTATTTGATTATAATTAAAGGAAAGAAGCTTTGTATTGAATAAATATTATTTGATTATAATAAAATGAAAGACGCTTTGTATAATTTAATTGAATAAGTGTTATTTTATTATAATGAAAGAAAATAAGATTTGTATTATTTAACTAGTTAAGTGTTATTTGATTTTAATGAAAGAAAAGAAGCTTTGTATTATATAATTGAGTAAATTTTATTTGATTGAATAAGAAGAAATAAGATGGTTTGTTTTATAAATTGAGGGTATGGGACTTTATAATGTGAAGGAAAAAGGAGTTATTTATGGATTAAAGTGAATAAATTTGATTTATTAGAATAACGAGAAAAGTTGTTTCATAGATTAAAGGTATGGGACATTAACTTAAGAAAAAAAAGTGGTCTATTTTATGAATTAAGTAATGAGGCTTAATTTATGAAAGTAGATTATCCTAGTTGTTTTATGATTAAATGTATGGGACTTTAACTTGTCAAATAAAGGTTGGATAAATTGATTTATGTAGAACCTGAGATCTAGTTGCATTGTTGAAAGACTCTCACGGGATAATGAGGGGAAATAAAAAAATTGTTTTTATGATATCAATGGTGCAATAGATGGTTATATATTTGAATTGAATGTATAGTTGTAATTTGGCAATAAAATGAGTAAATGTATTTAGAAGAATGTCTATCATGGAACCATGAGTGCCTTGATCCCCTACTATACTCAAATGATCTATGGAAGCTAAGGTGGAAAATTGAGATACTCATAACCAATGTGTTAGTTGATTCTACCTATAAATGATTTACGTATGTTTGAATAGAATATTTATAGGGATATCTCCCTCATGAAATTGATGTAATGTATTATTATTGAGGATATGGAATATTTACCATACTTACTTGCATGTAAATAATTATTTATTTGATTGGATGATGTACCTCTAAATTACCATTTTGGATTATCTATATTTTAAATTTTTACTCCTTTCATATAATGTTTATCTTCTTTAAGAGTTACTTCCCTTTATTGTATTGTATGTTTATGAAGTATGTTTTTTAGATTTAGGATATAGAGTTATCCTTGTTTTCTTGCTAAAAAAAATAAACCTAAGTAATGAGTTCTACTTGGGTGAACTTAGAGGGAAACCTAAGGGATTGATATACCTTAGGGTGAACATAGTGGATGTAAGGGATTAAGAGACCATTAGGGATAATGATAACTAAGTTTATGGAAATACTACATCTGAGTTAAGATAGCTCATCGTGGAGATGGTATGGATAGTTTAATTTGCAATACATATAGAATACCTACACATATTGACTTGTGTATGATATGGAGATGGGTGTATACCTTCAACTTATTGAAGGTGATAAGTTTAGCTCATCAAGGATTATGAGAGGGATAAAATTATTTATGGTAACACATAATACACCTAGACATATGGACTTGTGTTAGGGTATCTAATGATATATAGCTCTTTGATAATCTTGGGGTATTTGAAATAATAGATCAATTAGGATTCGGTTAAGGTTTTATGAATCCCTCGCCTTATTAAAAAAATATATTCTTTTCTTTTTGTGTATTTTCTTGTAGCTGAATTCTAGGTCTTTACATATATAGAGGTCAAAAAATAAGTAATGAGACTGTATTTGTGATAAAATATATTAGTAAAAGGGATGAAGTTCCTAGTATGGGTTGTTACGATAAATGTGGAAGATCTATATATATTGAAACTAGGTTTTAGAACCTACATCCTTTTGGTATTTGTGGAGGATGTAATCACTCCATGCAAATGTGTTGGCACTAAGGAGATGTAGCCAAAAAAAATGCATATTTAATGTGGTTGATGGATATCATGGAATGGGACAACATGAAACAAATTTTAAGTGTATTCTATAAGAGGAGGTTCTATTCTCAAATGAATATGCGAACATGATTGAAAAGGGGGTCTTATAAAGATATCCAAGATAAGGTGTTAATAGCATAGAAGAGAAATTCATGTTCATGGGCTAGAGCTAATGGAACATTTTCTCTTACCCAATGAGTATGATGTATGAGCATTTAGAAGGTTATAAACAAGTAACCACCACCTATATTATAACTACCACTACCACATATCAAAATCCTTATGTTGGAGAAAAAAGGGGATTCATAAAAAAGGAAATATTATCTAATAGGAAGAGGAAAAGAAAGGGGAGGATGAAAATAAATCAATAGGAAAAGAGATAGGATGATGCAGGAGCATCCAGTGGCAGCAGAGCAATCTTGCATCAACAAAAAAAAAAACAAAAAAAAAATTCTAAGTGTTTTGCCTTGGTGTTTGTCAGCCGCCAATTGGGCGGGAAAGTAGAATTTAAAATTTTATCAGGCGCTAGTTGGATAGGAAAGTAGAATTTAAAATTTTGTCAGCTGACAGTTGGGCGGGAAAGTAAAATTTAAATTTTCAGCTGTCAGTTGGGCGGGAAAGTAGAATTTAAAATTTTGTCAATCTCCAGTTGGGCGGGAAAGTAGAATTTAAATTTTGTCAGCCGACAGTTGGGCGAGGACGGTAGATTTTAAAAGGGGATTTTGGATCTAGAAATATGGTCTTCGATCTAGGATTGGGCTCCACTATTGAAAAAGTCTGGCATTGTAATTTCTGCCCCTTTAGGTTGGCATTATGAAAATAATTCTAATTTAACTCCTTGGATTTTTTTTTGTTCATGTTTGTTGATCCTCATTAAGCCTCATCAAGTGGTATCAGAGCAGGAGTTCCTGAGTGTGTAAACACATCATCGGACGTGAGGCAATTTACACCAGGATCTATGGTTAAGGTTTGTGAGAGAAGTGAGCATAATGCCTCCACGAAGAAACCGTGGTGGTGGAAGAAATATGGTGCCAGAGGAAGATTTCAGAGCATTGCAAAGGCAAGTTTAGGCTCTGCAAGAGGATCTCCGTAGAGGGTTTGAGCCAAGGATAGAATATGGTAGTGAATATGAAGTTGAAGAAGAGGACCAATTTGAGGAAGAAGAAGAGGCAATAGATCCTACACAATCCAGGTTATACAGAGCCATATCTCATATTGGAAAGAGATCGAAGATGGGGGTTTCATCGTATTCTAGAAATCTTGATCCAGAGGAGTTGATTGATTGGATCAATGATTTGGAATAATACTTTGAGTATGAGGAGGTTGAAGATCTTGAGAGGGTCAAGTTTTCTAAGACCAAATTGAAGGGTCATGGTAGAATCTGGTGGAAAAGAGTACAACTTGATAGAAATAGAAGGGGAAAAAAGAGGATCACCAGATGGGAACAAATAGTGGAAAAGCTGAAGAGGCAGTTCATTTCGGTAGATTATGAGTTGGATCTGCTGAAGAAGATGCAAAGTTTGAGATAGTCAAGAAAGTCTATCAAAGAATACACTAATGAGTTCTACAAGATCTTGATCCGAACCGGCCATTCTAAGGCTAACAAGGAGAAGGTAGCCCATTACATCAATGGGTTGAGAACTAGTATTCAAGAAGAGTTGACTTTGGTTAGGACGATCACCATTGAGGATGCATATTAGTTTGCCTTGAAGGTTGAAGAGAAGTTGAATAGAATATTTGAAAGAAAACAAAGAGGAAGAGGTCGTGGTGGAAGAACTGGTAGAAGAACCAGTGGAGGAAAATATGAAGATCAGAAGAAGACTTGTGAAACAAGTAATAACCATGATCAGAAAGAGGAGAATACCTACCGCCCCCGTGATCAGAATAATGGTTACCAAAGAGGAAGATGTAGATTTGGACGTGGGTATGGATGAGGAGGATTTCATGGAACTTGTTTCCATTGTGGGTAAGAGGGACATCGGGCATATGAGTGCCCCCAACACCAAGGGAAGATGAATAAAATACCTGAGGGTCATGCCAGAGCTGTTGTAGCAGATGAAGGCATTGATTCAGAACATTCTAAGGAGGTAGAGAGAGGAGAAGTTATGGTCACAAGGAGAACCTTGTTGAATGAGAAGAAGGAACCAGACTAGAGGAAGAGCCTGTTCTGCACAAGGTGCAAATGTTCAGGTAAGGTTTGTAATGTTATTATAGATAATGGTAGTATTGATAACTTGGTCTCTAAAGAAATGGTTACTAAGTTACAACTAGAGAGGAGGAGACACCCGCATCCATACCAGATTGTGTGGTTGCAGAAGGACCATAGGGCATTGGTCAGTGAACAATGCTTAGTCAAGTTTAATATTGGGAGATACCAGGATGAGGTCCTGTGTGATATCCTGCCTATGGATGCTTGCCATATGCTGTTAGGAAGACCATGGTAGTTTGATCGCCATGTAGTCCATGATATACATGCCAACACTTAATCCTTAAAAAAGGAAGGAGTGTGCCATAAACTAAATCCACTGAAGGAGATGGATGAAAATAGTTTGCTGACAACAATGAGAGTGGAAGTTGTGGGGTTTGAAGAAATTAAGGGTTTGTACCCTGAAGACCCAAATTTTGCTGAATCTTGGAGAGTTTGTACAACCCCAGTTACTCTAGATAGGACTGTCAACAGGAGTACTGGTAAATCACCATTCCAGATTGTATATGGGAGTAGTCCAAGAAATGCTTCTGATTTGAGAAAGTTGGACAGGGGAAAAAAGAATAGTGTTGAAGATGAGAACTTTGTAGAGCACCTGAAGGATTTGAATGAAGAAGTAAAACAACACATCAATAATATGAACACTCAGTACAAGACAAAGGATGATCAGAAAAGGAGGTTTAAGGAGTTCCAGGTTGGTGATGAAGTCATGGTGCACCTGATAAAGGAGAGGTTTCCTACTAAAACATATAACAAGCTAAAAATGAAGAAGTTTGGACCATGAAGGATCATATAGAAAAGAGATTCAAGAAATGCATATGAGGTGGAGTTGTTGAGTGGATTGAACATATCACGTGTTCAATATTTTTGATTTGGTAGAGTATCATAAAGGTGATAGTTTTAAGGAACCAGTTGCAGAGTTGTGGAGTGTTCTGACATTAGCTCCAGTGATAGAAGAGATAGAGGAAATCCTGGATACCCGCATTGGCAGAATTAAAAGAAATAGGCAATATGAAGAATATCTGGTGAAATGGAAGGAAAGGCATGTAGAAGATTTGACTTAGCTATCCAAGTCCAAGGTTGACCGCCTTGGTTTTCCTCCAACAACAAAGAAGTGAGGTCACTTATCAAACTTACCCTGGGTGTCTGATGCAGGAGCATCTAGTGGTAGCAGAGCAATCTTGCATCAACAGAAAAAAAAAAAACAAAATAAAAATTCGAAGTGTTTTGCCTTGGTGTTTGTCAACCGCCAGTTGGGCGAGAAAGTAGAATTTAAAATTTTATCAACCGCCAGTTGGGCAAGAAAGTAGAATTTAAAATTTTGTCAACCGCCAGTTGGGCGAGAAAGTAGAATTTAAATTTTTAGCCGCCAGTTGGGCGGGAAAGTAGAATTTAAAATTTTGTCAGTCGCCAGGTGGGCGGGAAAGTAGAATTTAATATTTTGTCAACCGCCAGTTGGGCGGGGAAGGTAGATTTTAAAAGGGGATTTTGGATCTGGAAATATGGTCTTCGATCTAGGATTGGGCTCCACTATTGAACAAGTATGGCATTGTAATTTCTGCCCCTTTAGGCTGGCATTATGAAAATAATTCTAATTTAACTCCTTGGATTTTTTCTTTTTTGTTCATGTTTGTTGATCCTTATCATAGGATGATCAACATAAAAGGAAAAAAACAAAACGAAATAAAAAAAGGAGGTAGAAGTAAAGAAGAGAAATTGACAAAAGGTTAAAAGAGGGAAATAAATAGGATGTTGAATAAGATAAACTGATAGGAGGGTGAAAGAGAGGATTTGATAGATATAATTAGAGGGAAAAGTAAAACAATATATAAGAGATGATAAAGGGACACTCAAGAACAAATGTAGTGAATGACATATTGTAAGGAAAATATGACATAAATACTTGTGTTTTAGGTTTGGGTGTATGCATGATATGCATATTTGTAGACATTGATGGATGACATGATTATGTGACTATAAAGTGTAATAATGAATAAATTTTTATGAAAAATCCTTATGTTGTGTTTATGTTTTAATTACATTTTGTTTTTAACCCTTGCTATTGGAGTCACCATATGATGAAGTGGAAGGTCATAGTGATGTGTTTTCTTTGTATAATAAAATGGTCATATATGAAATGGTGAAGTGGAATGTCATAGTGATGTGTTTTCTTTGTATAATAAAATGGTCATATATGAAATTACCCCTTAACCTTATCCATATTTCCCACTAAAGAAACTTTTGGAATTTGAAATTATCATTTGTGAAGATATCGTGTTGTCAGGGGAAGCTATAGTTGAGGCAATAGTATCAACTGAGAAGTGTTATTGTTTTCATGCCTTGTGTGATTTTTCCATAATAATACACACCTTTTAGAATATTACCATCACTTTTGATGTAAATTTTTCATCATAAATAATATATTTAAGTTAACTGCAAACTTGAAAGTGGTCATCTGTGATTTACCATTTGAAGCACATAAATTAGAATGTAATAAAATTATACAATAGGGTAAGAGGGAACTATTTTTTTTTTTTGGTAAGTAAGAGAATATTATAATTAACACCGGGTTTTAACTGGTTGACCCAAAACCATTTTACAAAATAGGGTCCACTGACCAACTGGACAAAGGCCAAGCCCTAAAAGTTTAAACTGACAACAAAAAGGGCCAAGACCTACTCTTCCATCATAATACATCCAAAATAAACTATGGAAGCCTAATATTATGGCCATCAGAAAAGAAAGACGCAAAATAGAACTAACAAAGACAAAAACTAATCATGCAAGCACCATGCAGAGTAGCTTGTGCCCATATAAAATAATAGAATATGGTCAAAAAAAACATCCCATAGAATGGACAGCCAAGAGGCCAAGCAATATTCCTTGTAGTCCTCATCTAACTTCTTATCATCCTCCTTGCCATCATCTTTATATTTTGCCTTCGACTCCTTATTCCCCTGGAGCTACTGGCTATAAAATAGAAGATTTAGAGAATCACACAAATCAACAGTTGCACTGATGAGGCCAGACAGAATCTTCAACTGGTTGATACTGTTGAAGGCTGATGAAATTGTCATCTTCTCCAAGACTATTATGGTGGGGTCTGGTACCTCATTGTCAGGGATCTCCAACACTTTGTTATTTCTTGCTAGGGCCTTTTTGTGACATCGAATCCAAACACACCTTGGGAAATACTTGAGGCCAAATAGATGTTTCCCATGCAAGAATTTGTAGATAAAAAACCTATATCGGTGCCCCACCAGCTGCAAAAAACACTAGTCACATGAAAAAAAAAAACAAATATGACAAAAGCCATTATAAGGTTCAAAAAAATATTTTTAAAAATGCCCCCATTTTTTGTCATTGATCCACTTTGAGCCTTCCAATCTAAAATTTTTCATTATCTATCACCATTGAGACTGCATGAGGAAGATTTTCAGTCCACGTGATCAAATTTGCTGCTACAATGCCTTCATTTGCCAGCCTATCAGCGCCATGTTTGCTTCCCGGAAGGTATGCAAAATTATGGCCTCAGGTCAATCATGAATTAGAGCCCTTGCTTCATGGATGTAGTCATAAAATCTCCAAGGAGCTCTCTTAGTGTTATTTAGAAGATTTATAATAATAAGAGAATCACCTTCCACCAATAGTTTCCCTGGATAATTCTCTGCCACCTTGAGGCTCCTCCAAACTGCCCTCACTTCAGCCACATTGTTAGTTTGAGCTCCAAGATGTTCAAGCAAAAGCTACAAGCACCTCACCCTTGTGGTCTCTAAGTAAGCCACCAGCCCTAGCTTCACCTGGGTTGCCCCTAGATGCCCCATCAAAATTTAACTTAATCCACCCTAGGGGGGTGGGGTCCATGTGATCATGGTTCTAGGACAGACTTGAGGATGATTGAGGCCATCAGTGAGAGGTAAGTTTAATGACTGGCTTAATGAAGCTTCAAAAGGATTTGGAGGTCTAGATGCTGCAGGCACTAAACAAGCATTCTCATTAGCATATACTAAAATTTTTGACAGGACAAAGGATGACTGAGAAACCTTATCCAAGAAGGCCCGACGATTCCTTTCCAACCATATCTGCCACAAGTAGTGATGAAGGCAGATCTTCCACATATACCTAAGATGCCTATTCAAAAATGGAGAAGTACACTGGACAAATAAGTCAAAAATGGACTGAGGATGGACCCAATAAATATGAAACACTTGTAACAGACCTAACAAGATTGAGACGGAAAAATTACAATACGAGAAACAAATGATCAATAGACTCCCACTCATACATACAGAGATAACACCTATTAACAACAATCACAACTCTTTTTATTAAGTTATCCATGGTGAGGATCTTATTTTGGATGGCCACCATGCAAAAAACCCAACCTTCGGAACAATGCTTTTGGGCCAAACTTCCAAGTGAGGGAAAGTAGGTTCATCATTATCAATAAGCATCAGATAAGCAGTCTTGACAGAAAATTCCCCATTGTCTGAAGCTTCCCAGATAAGCTAGTCCTCAAGAATGCCAGAAGGGAGTAAAGACTGTCTTAATTCATTCTCCAGTATTATTGATGGCCCTGGTAGATCATTGTTCATTATTGGCTTCCATACCCTTCTATTGTTTGACAAAGTAATAAAATCTGCAACTTTGGTACCAAAAACTTCAATTGTCCAAGCTCTAAGGGTTGAAAGGATGGGGTATGTAGAGAGGGGATAGTCCTTTAACCATTTGTGGTCCCAAAAATCAATGTTTCTTCCATTTCCCAGTTTCCAACGTAGCCCTTTGCTTAGCAGGTTTTTAGTTTTAAGGATTGATTTCCAAAAAATTGATCCCCTGGGAGGAAAGGAAGAGCTTAAGAATTCAGTTTCTTGCAAGTACTTTCTTCTGATTATAGTAATCCATTCTGCATTTGCATTTGTTAAAAGACGCCATGCTTGTTTGGCCAGGAGGGCCATGTTTAAATGTTGTATTCTCCTTAGCCCAATACCTCCAAAATCCCTTGGTTTGCAAACCCTATCCCAGGACACCAAGTGAAAGCGTTGCTTAGATTCAGAACCAGTCCATAGGAACCTCTTTTGGATCTGTTCAATTTTAGTGTAGACACTTGTAGGAGCTTTAAAAATAGAGAGAAAGTAGATAGGGATGCTTTGAATGGAAAACCTGGTGAGAACCGCCTTGCCAGCTTGAGATAACAAATTCCCTTTCCATCCAGCCAACTTCCTTTGAATTCTTTCAATTACATTAGTCCACATGGAATCATTAGCTCTGCCTGTAAATAAAGGAAGGCCTAAGTATGTGGATGGAAGAGTAGACACTGAGCATCCAAGAATCCTAGCAATCTTAATCTGCCTCTGAATGGGAGTGTTAAAGAAATAAATTTTACTCTTTGAAAAATTTACCTTTTGCCCCGCAACATCTTCATATAGCTCTAGAATATGTTTTATGACCTTAGCCTCAAAAACTGATGCAAGAGTTAACAACAAAGTATCATCCACAAATTGTTCATGTGTAACTTCCTGTGTTTGTGATGATGCTTTAATTCCTGAAATAAGACCAATATTACAGGAAGCTTTGATTGTCCTCCCAAGGGCTTCAGCCACAATGATAAACAACATGGGAGAGATAGGGTCACCTTGCCTTAGGCCCCTTTTACTTTGAAAGTATCCAGCAGGAGCACCATTAACAAGGACTAAAAACCAAGGTTTCATAAAACATCCTTCCAAAAGCTTGATCCATTCATGATGAAAACCAAATTTCTAAAGAATGGCAGAGACAAAACTACAGTTTATGCGGTCATAAGCCTTGTTCATATCTAGCTTGAGAGCAAAAGCAGGTTTTTTAGTCTGGACTACCGAATGGAGGGCTTCATGAACTGTTATGACACCATCAAGGATGGACCTTCCAAGGACTAAACTACCTTGACAAACATCAATAAACATAGGAAGGATCTTCCTCATTCTATTTGCAATCGCCTTGGTCAAAATTTTATAAACAACATTACAAAGGCTAATAGGTCTAAAATCCATCATAGATCTAGGAGTAGGAATCTTTGGGATTAAAGCAATAAAAGTGGAGTTAAAACTTCTCGGAATATGCTTTGTGGACTGAAATTCCTTGATAGTAGCACATACATCAAAACCTACAATATCCCAAAAATCCTAAAAAAAACGAGGTGAAAACCCGTCTGGACCTGGAGCTTTATCAGGGTTCATTGAGAAGAGGGCCTCTTTGATTTCTTCATCCGTGAAAGGCTTAATTAAATCCCCATTCAAGTCATAAAAAATTAAATGAGGAATATGGTAAAGCATTGATTCTGAAGCTAAGGCAGAATTGAAATGTTCTTCTCCTAAAAGATTCTGAAAATAGGAAACCGCTTCATTTCTGATCTCATCAGGGCTAGAAAGGAATGATCCATCATATCTAACAAGTTCTTTAATTCTATTGTGGCTTCTGTTCCTTAAGGCAGATGCATGAAAAAATCTTGTGTTGGCATCACCTTCTTTTAGCCAGGAAGCTCTAGAATTTTGTTGCCAAAAAGTCTCCTCGCAGGCTAAAACATTATGGTACTCAGCAAGGGCTTTCTTTTCATCTGCCTGTAGGGAAGGATCTGGCAATCCCTCTTCAAGTTTTTTCTCAATGATAGAACTATGAATATTTATTGATAGGGGACATTATTGTTCAACTGATAACATGATATATTAACAAAAAAAATCGTTCCATCCCTATCCATTGAATTCTTTGAATTGATAAAGTATGATTTTTATGTTAGGATTGATAGACTTTGTATTTTTTTTTTTTAAATAAAAGGCTATATAAGATATTTATTATTAATTTTATAAATATGTTTGTGCTAGAAAATATATGTCAATATAAACCATTGGCAATGTGTCTAAGATAAAATGCATATGCATATATTATGTTGAATAACACACTAAAAGTTCCATTCCACAATTACCCAAACATGTTATAACTTTAGAATGTGTAAAACTCTTTTTAGAAAATTAAAATAAAACTTGGCATGATAAAAAAGAGATAAATTTATGTAGAGGAGGATGTGAGTAACTATATGATCAACACATTATATTTCAAATTTTTATTTTATTTTATTGGAATTAGTAGAATGATTTGGGACTAATACCTACAAATAAAAATTAATGGGTATTTTTAAATATTTTTAAAATTAATTTTTAATAAAATAATATAAGTTTTAATAAAATTAATTAATTTTTATACAAATAATGTATATATTTAAAATAATAAATCATGAATCAATGTAAAAAAGAATAATTATTTTATTGTATGTTTATCAAGTCTTCCATCCTTCTTTCAATGCTTGCTTTTGTTTTTTAATGATATTATTAGATATTCATTTATTTGTTAATTTTTCATATCAATATTAAAATATTAAATGTATGTTTTTCTCAAAATAAAAATAAATCTGCATTATAGGTAGGATAATTAACTTTACAATATGCATACACATCAACATTAGATAAGATCAAGGTCTTTTCTGACACTGATCATGTATTCTTCCTTTTTTTTATATAGTTCTTTCGAATGTATGTTCTACTTGATCCCCAATTATTGTATGCACTAATTATTTTTCTTGTATTTTATGTGGCTCTATATATTATATTAGTTTTACATATTGAGATGTTGTGTGGCCCATTTATTTTTCTAGGCTTTAACACTACCCATTCTTGTATCGACTATTTTTAGATCTTGTTTGGTTTCTTGGACCAAAAGTATACATTGCTTTCCTTGGATGACCAAGTTGTTTATTCCTATTTTCTTATTTTATTATCCTAAATCTCTAATATTATGGTTAATAAATTTCATCATTGATTATATGGATAGAATAATGGTCAACATATGTTACCTCTTTTTGGAAAAAAAAATATGTTGTCCTTTTCAATGTGCCCTTAATTATTGTTTGCTTCCCTTACACTATATTTATTATGACCCCAATCTCTAATATTTATGTGTGGAACATGCATTTCTTTGGTTTTGGTTTTGACCATTGAAGAAGAGGCTTTGTCCTCATTTTCTTGGATATGTGCTTCTTAATATGACCTTGGGATTTCTAAGATTATTTATTCTCCATCTTAACCTTCTTTCAATCTCAAGTGCATTAATTCCTCTTCCCCTTATTCTTCTTTTGGGACTGTCATTTTTAGCAGAGGGTATTCTTTGAAGGATTATTCTTCATAATTAAGAGTAGTTGTTATTGTTTCCTCTAAATATTCTTCAAACAAACTAAACTTATTTTGAACATGTGTTTTATCTTTAGAATTTTTGTTTTTAGGGATATGAAATTTGTTTCTCCTTCCTTTGGAATTTTTCATGTCTTCTTGTTGATAAACTTGAGTTGTAGAATTTGTAGGGAAATATCTCTATAAGTGTACATATTCATGAAATCTAGAACAATTGAAAGGTATTTGGTCATAGTCTATATTTTGGGTATGATGTAACCCCTTTAATGACAGGATGATGATTTTTATTAGCCCGTCTTCTAGGTTTTCTTCATCATGTATTTGAGCTACCATGTAATTTGTATCATTTATATCTACTTTAATTTTATAGATTTCAATCTTATTCCCAATGGCATTCAATATTTCTTCCTTCTAAAAATACAATGAGAGGAAAGAATAAATCCATAATGGGGCTTTGGAAGGATTCTCTTTGATTCTAGATAATCTAAGTGGTCAACAGAGAAAAAATAATAATAATGATTTGAAACCATGGTTTGTGGTACATGGTTTTCACATAATTAGTTTTGCACATATTTTTTCAAAACCACAGGAAATGAATTGAAATGAAGAGAAGGTGATCAAGCAAAAGAGCATAGGAAAATATTGGTACTCTTTCAAGTGCTTGTAGGGGATATACGATTTATAAACTCTTAAAAACATTGGTACTTTATCAAGTGCTTGCAAGAGATATACTTGGTATAACCAAAAACAAATATTGGTACTCAATCGAGTCAAGTACTTGTAGGAGGTATACTAGGTATAACCACCAAATAACAATGGTACTCTATCAAGTACTTGCAAGAAAAAATTGCTACTCTATAAAGTTCTTGTAGGAGATTTACTTTGTATTGTAACCTTAAAAAAAGAGAATAAATCTATGGAACACATTGATACTCTATAAAATACTTATAGGATAAATTTAGTACTCTATGGAGTGCTTTTAGAAGGTTTAATATGCATTATAATATCAAAAAAATGAGAAGAATTTTATGGTAACTATGACAAAACATTGGTACTCTATTGAGTACTTATAGGAGAGATTTTTTAGTTCATGGAGTGCTTGTAGGATGTTTAATACTTACTAAAAACTCAAAGAAAAAGATAACTTGAATAAGTTTGTTGTAACTATATATTGCAATATTGTTATTTGTGTAACTATTTTTGGTGCTTTATAGAAGAAGAATAATAATTATTATATATTTATTTTTAGTTGACTATGTTATTCTATAGTTTATCTATTATTATTTCTATGGGTTGTTGCATACTATGATTTAGAAGTATCAAGTCTATTAGCAAAGTAAAATTTTTCCAATGACTTTGATAGATTGCATTAGGTGGTATCAAATCCCAAGGTTGAATCTAGATGCTTTAAAAATGCAAAATAATAGAACTAAATAAGATGACTAATTGTTAAAAGTATATTTTTATCAAAATAACAAATGTCAATCAGTTAAAATAGCTTTGTGAGTAAGATCTAACATGTTTTGTACCCTAAATGTTCGATATAGGGGCATCCAGGTAGTCAATAGAGAAAAAAATAATAAAAATGATTTGAAACCATGTTTTGTGGTACATGCTTTCCAAACCATTGGTTTTACATATGGTTTTCCAAAACCATGGGTGATGCACATGGTTTTCAAAACCATAGGTATTGCACATGATTTCTAAAACCATGGGTTTTGCACATGTTTTTTGTAGCTTTTATTTTTTATTTCTTTTATCACTATAAACCTGTGCATAGAAAGTAAAGTGAAGTGAAGGGAACATGAAGTAGTAAAATAACATAGAAAATCACTGGTACTTTATCAAGTGCTTGTTGGAGGTAAACCAAGTATAACCTCAAAATCATATTGGTACTTTATTGAGTGCTTATAGGAGGTATACTACATATAACCTCAAAAGAATATTGGATCTCTATTAAGTTCTTGTAGGAGGTATACTAGGTATAACCTCATAACAACATTGATACTCTGTTGATTCAAGTACTTGCAGGATGTATACTAGGTATAACCTTAGAATAACATTAATACTCTGACTAGTACTTATAGGAGATATTTGGTAATCTATGGAGTTCTTGAAGGATATTTATTATGTATTGTAACCTCCAAAAATAGGAGGAAGAAGAAGTTTATGGAAACACTTTGATACTTTGTCGACTACTTGTAGCATATATTTTGTTCTCTATGGAATTGCAAGAAGTTTACTATTTTTGTAACCTTAGAAAATGGAATGAAATTTTTTGTTAAAATTATGGCAACATATTAATAATCTATTGAGTGCATGTAAGATATATTTGGTACTCTATGGAGTGCTTGCTTGAGGTTTACTATGTATTGCACCTTAGGAAAAGGGAAGACAATGGAAACACATTGGTACTCTATCTAGTACATGCATGAAAGATTTGGTATTCCATGGAGTATTTGTAGGAGGTTTGCTATGTATTGTAACCTCAATAAAATGGAAGATGAATAAATTTGTGGTAATTGTGTTTATGATAATTGTGAATTGTAATACTTTTAATTGTGATATACTGAAAAATTGGTTATCTATTTTTTAGTTGGTTGTGTTATTCTATAGTTTATCTATGGGATTTTGGGTACTATGATTTAGCAATGTCAATACTATTTGTAGAGTAAAATACTACCAATAACATAGGTATCTTGTATCACTCTTCTAAGGGATCAATGTGATAATTCACATATTCATGTATAGACCACAAGGACCTAAAAACCATGGACTAGATCTACAATTTAGATTTTTTTCTCCTTGAACACAAATATGACAACAAGAAAAACCCTTCTAAATATTATGATTTGTGTTTTCCCTCTTACCTTAGTTCTCTATTATTTATCAATCTATCCTTCAATGATTTTTCCTAAAGGCCTTGGTCTAGTAAATTGGCATATAAGAGCCAATGTTGAGAGACTATAAATTTCTTCTCCAATAGCTTTGTCTATTATATCTATCATAGGAAACTCCTTCCACATTTTTATCATTTTTAAATAATCCTTGGCCTCTAAGGGATTCTTTTGCAACCTAGATTCCACTATTAGTGCTTTTTTGATTCTAAGTGGGACTTCATTTTTCCCATATAGATATTTTATGAAGGAATCCATAATTTCCATGAGGAGTAGGTAAATAATAGATGGGGTTTTAGGCACTTGACTCCAAATACATCTCTACCATCAAAACCAACCAAATAAACCATGTTATACATTTTTTAATTTTATTTTCAAAATTTATAATTAATTTTATAAATAATAAATTATATAAATAAATATAAGGTTGAGGGGTTTAATGCTTGACTTCATGAATAATATTAAATTGAATAAAACTTCACAAAATCTAAAGGTAAATATGTAGAATGAATTAAAAATTTAATTTAATAATTGATGTCTAAATGGTATAAAGTGTTATCATGAACATGTAGTGATAATAGGACCATAAAATAACCACATATAAATACCAAGTGCCTAAGTTACTGTAATTATAAATCACTACAACAAGGTTATATTGTGCCCCAATGATGATGAAAGGCTTGAATCAAAGACAAGAAGATCATAATCCCTATCATCATTGAGGGACTCCATGTCAATTATCACAAAATAAATATATTTAAATGGTAAATATAGTGTAAAAATCCTCACACTTTATGGATCAATTAATCACTCATCCTTCATAAAGTAGTTATGCATAATGATCTCATATAAAACTTTTCAATGACATCTAAGTCTGGCCCCACTTTTGATAAGAGCTAGTGAGCCTTTTCGATGATGACTAAAAACTCCCCATAATCAAGGGAGGTTCAACCCAAATAAAATATGTAGTTGAGTTAGTAGAGCTATCTCTCATCAATATTAGTTTGGATCTATGACCTATTGCACCTCACAAATAATATTTAGACCACTCATTCAAGGTTATCTCTGATAGTGGAAAATAGATGAGAAGGAGCCAACAATTGGGGAAAGGATGTATATCTTCGCAGTGAATCTACATCAAGATGTTTCAAAGAACGTATACTTCCATATATTAATAGAAAGAAGTCACCAAGGTGAAATCCTCTTCACATCAACAAGAGAGCTAATTGAATTGCTAGCATATTGGCATACATGAAAATATTCCAAACAAAAGTCACATGGATTAAATATAATCATCCATATTTAACATCGTACGAGGATTTAAATGAGCTTGCCATAGGACAAGTATTGAAAGAATATGAACACATTTAAAAATCTTGTATAGACATAAAGGAACAAAATTGCAAAGTAGAATAAAGTTAGGAAATTTAGGGAACAAGTAAATAGGGATGATTAATAGTTTTGGACAAGACTCAAGGTATAGGAAGGAAGTTAGATAAAAATTCCCAATGAAATGACTTCTTGGAACAACAAGCCATTTCATTGGGCCTTTAGAACAACAAAAACTATTGAGATGCAACTAAATCTCAAGGTAGTGTTTATAGAATGAATCATGTTTCTACTTATCCTTTAGTGGGCCCTTCTAAGGACTTTGATGTTTGACCTTTTATGGAGAAATTAAATGTAATGACTATTTCCAATCAAGACAAGAAAGTTCTTCTATTGAATTCTTGTTTGATCTTGATCCCATGGAAATATCTTTATATGTGCATTTGAATTTTTTAAATATTACTATGGAAGAGGGAGAGACTTCCCTTGTGGAAAAATTCTTAGGGAAATCCAAACTAGACTTAGAATTGATAAAAATGTAGGAAGTTCTAAAGTGGTATCCTAAAGATCCAATGGTCTTAGAAGCACTTTTGAAAGGTTTATTTCTTATGAAGATTTATATTTAGGAGGATTTAAAACACACCTTGGGGGGATGCCCTTGGTATTTTGGGTGAAGGAGTCATTTCCAATAAAAATGGGAATGTATTTTGATCCTGATACCTAGAAGATCAACACTGATCCTATCTGGGCAAGAATCATTAGCCTCCCTATTGACTTTTGGCATGGAGTAATTTTGAGAGGGATAATGAGATTTTTGGGTGATTTAGTTACAATTGACCTGATGACTAGAGCTATATCTTAGATGGTATTTACTCAAATGTGTGTGGTAATTGATTTAGATGTAGATATTCCTAGTAATGTAGAGCTACTTTCATATGTTGGATCTAGGAAAAAACCTAATATTTATGAGAATATATTTTTTTTATACTGTAATTGTAATAATTATGGTCATGAGTTCTCACTACAACTAGAGAAATATATTTCTAGTTGTTTCTCAAAAAAACCATCTTTGTGATGAATATATAACAACAAATAATCCAAAGGTGATTATGGATGATCAGGCCCCTACGCTTGATGGGTATCTTCAAAATATTTCTTCTCTTGATGTATTTTAGGATTTTTCATGGAGATCCTTAACTATGGATATTTTTTCACCCTCTTTGTTTGTTTGGGATATCCTCAACCCCTTTTTGTAAAGGTTTTGTATCCCTTTCAATTTCATTTTTCTATCTAATAAAAATAAATGACTTGTTGGATGTCATACAATTCCTAGATAAAAGTGGTAAGAAAAAGTCTCTATGGAATGGATAAAATTCCCAAAGAAATGTTTCTAAAATATGGGTAACTACAAGGAAACATGAGCACATAAATACCAAATAGGGTAGGTAAAAATATTAGTACAAATATTTCTAGAAGTAAATGAAGCAAGATAGTGTGTTATTATTAAGAAAAAATATGTGATCCACTAGGATAATTTCAGCTCAACAAATTAGGAAAGGGTAGGTAAGCTATTAAATATGGAGGAATGGAACCTACAACCATGATAGTTACAAACTGATAGAAATAATGGATAAAGGTAATCTCATTCATTATTCAAAATCCCTAGGAAAAGGTAGCTAAGAAAGTCAAATCATCCTAAAAATTTTCGAGGGAAAATATTTCTATTGTAATCCTTAAATAGCAATAGTATAAACTATGCCAAGGATTGAAAAGTTTTCATTTATATCCTCTTGTAATATTTCCTTTAATTTCATTCTATAAGATTAGTTTGCTCTCAATTTGCTTATGGATAATTTTTGAACCCCCACTTCTAGCACAATCTATGTAAATAATTGCTTTAATATTTATATATATAGATAGATATATATGAAATCTTGATTTAATTGTTAGTTTTGCCATAAATGGCTCCCTATGGAATTTTTTATATATGTACATGTGTTTTTATAGTATTTTATCTACTTTGGGTTTTACTGATGTATGTGTGTGAGGGGCCTAAATATATTTTTGGACTATCCATATTTGGATCTCCTATGCAACCTACCTTTTTATGCAAGCTTATGTTGATGATTCTCGTATGTGCTTAACTATGTCATGAAGGGAAAACATTCACCATCAACACATAGCATTTAGAACTATTTTTATAGGAAGATCTTAGTAGATATTTTGGTGCATTACCACGTTTTTTATCTCTTACATTCCTTTTCCATTTTGATTTTTAATATGCTTTAAATATCACATCTTAAGGAGCCAACCTTATAAAAACTCTTGAATTCCCTTGATTTAGGTGAACCCCATGCTCTTGGCGATCACCCTACTATATCACACCTTATGAGGTATGATTTCCCTACCAGGGACAATCAAATATGGTAGCAATTTAATGGAAAAATTTGTGGGACCCCACTAATGTATCATTGGTTCCAAAATCATAATAGCAAGTTAGACATAGACTTGATAAGGGTCTTTGCCTATTCCTACTTATTGAAGTGCCTCTCTAGTCACTTACCGACTCTAATCCAAAATGAATACTCAAATGAATCATTGTTAAAGATATTATATTTAGAATCCAGTTAAGTACTTATTATACCTTCTTTCTAGAACCACAAATTTGCATTTAGTTGGTGACTCCACTCTAAACAAAGAACCCAACAATAACTAGATAAATAACTTGCCATTGGGTTTTTGCATATTGAAATTTAACAAGAGATGCTTCCACCACCTACAACTATTCTACAAAGAAAGAAAGTTGTAGTTCATAATATGGCTTTCTCACTACCAAACCCAAAAATATTTCATGCCTAAAATGACAATGGTTTGTTCACATCATCAACATTGAATTAAGTATATAAGGAGATACCCCATTTTTCTCTAAAGTATCTCATCTATTTCACTATGGAAGATATTAGTAACCTAATTAAGCATGTTAACCATGTGGTGAGTATATACATAATCCATAACATATTATAGTAAAACATATCTCTAATATTTCTAGAAACCTCTTTCAAAGTAAAAGCTTGATAATGGTACATCATACTCTATTTCAGTTTAATAAATTTTTGGTACTAGATCGATAATGATTTTATGAAGAAATTTAAGGAAAAACTCCAACTAGAAACAATCAAAAGAGAACCCATGGAGGCAATCAAATATTTCAAACTTAGATTTCATAAATCCTAGCATAAAATACCCGAGAAGATGCATCCCCCACTAAGTATGGCATTCATATATTATTTGAAATCCCTGGAGTCTAAAATATCAATTATGATTAAAATCATAGAAGGAAACTCCCTACCAAAATCCTATGGATTAGCCATTCAATTTGAGCTTGATTTAATTCAAATTGGAAGACTAGCCCCTAGGCCTCCTATACCTTTATACCCCAACATGAAATCCCCAACTCTATTTGTTATCATATTAACCTCTTAGTCAGCCTTCGTTACTATATCCACACAAAATCCAACCCCATAAACTCCTAGGGACCCAAAAAATGATTTTTCCCACAAGTTTCTTAAATTAATAGCTAATGAAATATTAAGTATGGAAAAAAATTCCAATGGATACCCCTATAAAAATAATTTGACTTCCCTTCCCATAAGGGAACTAGGGTTATAGAGCCCCATACAATGGGTATCCTAGGACTTAATTCCAAATAAATCAAAATAATAGTCAATACCTAACCCAAAATAAATATATACTTCCGGTAGTGATCTATCTATATACAAAAATCCCTAGTCATGCTTGGAAAATAGCCCTTGTATAGAACAATTATATAGAGTTGACCTTATGATATTGCCCATCCCTCAAAAGTTTCCCCATCCAAGGTAGCATAGGATAAAATACCCCAATTTTTTACTAATATAACTTTTATGATGCTATCACAAGCATCCACTTCATACTTAAGAGCTAAAGGATATATTATAGAACATATCTCCATACAATCTATATCATACATTTACTATACCTCTTAGTAAGAAATATTTGTGACATGAGATGAATAAATTTATGGAATATTTGATGAGATGGGAAACCTAATGATCCAAATATCTCTTATCCATTAATATTATCTAATGAGGTCCAAGAAGTGACTAATGTATGAAAGATATATGAGCAATCCATAAATCCTTGGTAGTCAATGCAAACCATCCCAATTAGAGTGGTAATCTCCAAATTTAAGAGCACCTATACCACCTACTATATCCTAACCAAGTAGCCCAAAGGCTCCAATTATCCAAGCCAAAATAGCTAAATATAGCTCAAGCATATTATCAACTATGAAACCAAAATTTTTGGCATTTAAAAAATAAAGCACCTCAATGATTTTAAGGTAGTAGTCACTACCACCAAAACCAACCAAAAATGTCTAGTTGATTAGAGAAAGACAATATTTCATTCTATAGAAGGTAGTGTCTTTAGGATATTTTAGAATATTGGATAACTTGAATAAATCCATGATACTAATTCCATTTTAGGAAATTCTAGTCATTCTCGGACAAACGGACAATTTGAGAAGGCTCCTTGAAGAAGAAGAGGGAAGACTATGAAAACTATGAATTGATGTTTTCTTATAGTTTTTAGCCTTTGATTCAAGTAGATCAAATACCTCCCCCATTTTATCTATCACTCATATATGAATATAATATAATTTATAATTGTATAGTTGTTTCAAGAGAAACCACAATAATCATGCCCAAAAAAATTGAGGATATGTTGAGAATTAAGTATCAACTTTTTAATAGGAAAGTGATAGAATGGGGTGACATTCTATTATAGGTCTTGGATGAGGTACTAGAACTAACATTGGCTCTAAAAAATTGTCCAAGTGTTATCATAGCATAGGATATTTGCATAATTTATCTCCTAGCCTCATTCAACTTTCTTGTCAAGATATTTCATCATAAAAATAGGGGGGTATACGTACCTAGACTAGTCCACCATGATACTCAAGATCCAATATGTTGCCAAGTTTGAACTTGAATCAGAGCCACTCTTACTCCACCATATCAAACATATGTTAGAATTTAGATTAAATTATATGGAATAAAAGCAACCCATGTCTTTAGTTCATGAAGTGCACTCATTCATCTTTGAAGAACAAATGGACTAATGGGTAATAGAATTTCAAAACCATGATTACTTGAAAGTTTATGGATGAATAGGCATGGGATAGAAACAACTAAATATGATATCAAGCACCTAAGGAGGGGTCTTATAAATATGTATGCATGTATATATATATATATATATATATATATATATATATATACTTGAAAGTATTTGAATGAATAGGCATGGGATAGAAACAACAAAATATGATATCAAACACCTAAGGAGGGGTCTTATAAATATGTATATATATATATATATATATATATATATATATATATATATATATATATATATATATTCCTTCTTTCTTTATTAACATTGAAATGTAGGATATATTTTCAAAGAGGAGAGTGCCCACAAAACCATCAATAGAACCATTCTTGGAATTAGTACGAAATCAAAAAAATGACCAAGATAAGTTGGGTGGAATGTTCACATTGGAAAAGAATTGATTACACATGAAGTGAAGATAACTTAGATATTCCATTACATTATCCTCAATAGAAAAGGAAAAGCTCATCTCAATAAAAAGGATAATGAGATGAAGGGAGGTACAAGCATGGAAGAAATAAAATAAATAAGAATAGTTGCATCAACCCCAATAAAAAGGCTATATAAGAAGACTATAATACTCTAGAAATGTATGACATATCAAGTACATACCCAATGGATATAGGATTTTAAATTTTAAGATCATCTTCTTCTAAAAATTGAATGTACCCTAAGAGTTGGCAAAACTGTAGTGATAAATCACTACAATATGGTTATATTATGCCCTAAAGAGGATGAAATGCCTAAATCAAATACAACGAAACAATAATAATTACCAAATTTTAGGGATTCTATATCGTATATCACCAAACAAATATTCAAAGGGTAAGGATGGGTGTAAAAAACCTCACACTATGTGGACAATTTGATCACCCAATATTCATAAGACAATGTCCCTCAATGATCTGGTCTAATCCTTTTTAGTGATAACTAAGATAGACCCTACTTTTGATAAGACCTAGCCAGTATTTTTGGTGATAGCTAAAAAATCTTCATCATCAATGAAGGTTCAACATAAACATTTATAGTTGAGTCAGTAGAATTAATTTTAATCTATATTAATTGAAGTTTGTGGATTCTTGCACATCATTCATTATCTCTTCACCACACATTTAAGATTATCTCTAATGGTGAAATATGGCTTAAAGGGAGCTAGAAATTGGGAAAAGGAGATAGACCCTTGTGATGACTCTACACCAAGAGATTTTGGAGGACATATACTTCTCCACATTCATCAGAAGAGGTTGCCATGGTGAAAACCTCTCTACAATAATAGGAGAGCTAATTGAATGTAAGTAGGTTAGAATACATGGAAGAATACCAAAGAAAATTCCTAATGATTAAATATCATCATATATAGTTTACACTAAAATGGGCTTTAAATGATCTTTCATAGGGAAAAGTATAGAAAGCATGTGATCACAAGGTAAAAATTGGTATACAAAAGGAGGAAAGAAATTACAAATGAAAATAAATGTAAGAAATTGATGGCATAAGTAAAGAGGGATGATTAGGAGTTTTTAATAAGACTTAAGGTAGAGGAAGATATTTTGTTAAAAATGCTCGAATAAATGACTTATCAAATATCATAAAATTATCAAATAAAATGGACAAGTAAAAGTATCAATAATGTAGATAAAACTCCCAAATAACAATTGTAAAAAATTGGGTGACTACGAGTATAGATGAGTGCATCAGTACCAAAAGGGGTACTCATAAATAATACCACATGGATTTCCAAAAGAAGTAAACAAGGCAATATGGGGCACCACTATTAAAAAAATACGATATCCACAAGGAATATTTTCTCTCAACAAGTCATAAAAGGGTAGACAAGCTATTCAAGACAAAGGAATGGGATCTAGAACCATGAAAATTATAAATTAATAGAAACAATGAATGAATCCCCTCTCATTCCATATTTAGAATCCCTAGGAATAGGTAGCTAAGAAATTCAAATCATCTTGCAAGTTTTGGAGGGATAATATCCATATTGTAATCTATAAATATAATTAGTTTAGACAATACCAAGGATTAACAAGTTTGCATTTGTACCCTCTTGTAATTTTTCATTTCATTTTTTCTACAATAGTAGTTGGCTCCATAGCATCTTCTAGGTAAATTTTGAACCACTACTTATGCCACAATATTTATAAATATTTGCTTTCTTATCTATACATACATACACACAAAAGCCTATGTTAATTTTTGGTTTAGCCATTTGTCGATCCTATGAACCAATTTCTATATGTATGTGTGTATCTATAGTATTTTACCTGCTTTGGTTTCTATTTATGAATGTGTGTTTGAGGGTATTGCATATATTTTCATACTTTCCATATGTAGTTTTCCTACGAGAGCCAGCTCTTTATGCATGCTTATGTTTATGATTCTCATCTATGAATAATTGTGTCAATGAGGTGGAGCGTTCATTGTTGGAAAATAGTATTTAGATCTATTTTTGTAGGAAGATATTAGTATATATTTTGGCATATCACCACCTTTCTATTTTTATTATTTATGTTCCATTTTGTATCTTGCCTCCCTTTTCCTTGTTGAGTTTAAGTGTTACTAAAATATCACATGTTGATAAGGAGTCAGCCTTGTAAATAATATTTAAGGTCCCTTATTGAGCTAAACACCACACTCAAGGCTATGGCTTTCCTATGTTACTTCCCATGAGGTATGATTGCTCTGCCAAGGACAATTAGAGATGGCAACAATTATATCATGGTGGTATCACATAAAAATGATATAATAAAGATCAAAATGATAGCACTTCATTAAATAATTAAGAAATGAAAGATAAAAGTATAAATAACAAGGACACAAATGACTAAGTAATAGTTCATACACATAATAAATTAAAAGAGTCAAGATAAAGAAAAAAATTAAAATCAAATTAGTAATAATAATTATAAGTAATAGTTATCCCCATGGGACACCCTAGTGGCTATGACTTTGGGCTCTATTTTGAGAGACCTATGTTTGAATTATGGTGGAATATGGTATGGGTGCATATGTGTGTGAGTGAGCTTGTGTAATAATAATAATAAATGGTGGTAATGAAAAATAAAATAATTGTTAGTAGCACCATATTTGATAACAACAAAGCTTTCCATAATACATGGTATACAACGTGTGTTATATCAAAAGACACATTATTTTGTTACAAGATGAAAATTATCAATGATAACATAAGGAAAATACATGAGAATTACATTTTATTTTTAGATTGGGATAAAATCAAGTTTTTTGAAGGAGCCTGAAACATTTTACAAATATTGATATATATTCTTACAACAACATACCACATCTATTATTATTTGTATTTTAGCTACATCAAAATTCCTAAAAATTTAGTAAATTTATTGCATCAGATATTTATTTTATTCTTAGTAGATAACCATGCACTATAATCCACGCTCATAATATTCATAAGCTCCAAAATATGGAACCCTCGATAGGAAGTCCATAGATATTTAGAAAATTGATCCCTTTGTATACAAATATATAGATCTTAAAAAAATGGAACCCTAAGTAAATAAATCCATAGATATCTAGAAAATGGAACCCTTCTATCTTGAGGACTCGCAATGCCTCCAAAAAATAATATATAGAAAATAATTTCCTTATTAGATTGGTCCACAAATATCCTAAATATTAAACCTTGAACGAGTGAATCCATAAATAGGTCCATAGCTCTTCACAAAAGGAGTCTTCAAACCATATACACGTCAATAGAAATGAGAATTACATATTAGAAAAACTAAGTCCTAATATATTAGCAACCAGATATAGCATTCAATAAATAGTATATGAAATTAAGATATGGATGCTTCTTAGATTATTCACTATAATTGTACACAAAATATAGTTCTTCAATACTATGATGGGTACCTTGGAAATTTTAAACTTTTTGTATCTTAATATTCCCACATAATAAATATGTGGGAGAGGTATTTTATGTTCATTATAATTAGAAGTTATATGGTCTTTACAAAGTGAAACAAGTATTTTAAAAAAAATCTAGAAATATAGATGCATCATCACCCGAATAATGTTAAAATATCATTAGCATGTATAATAAGTATGCTTTGAGTTGTTCCTCATATCACTATACATTCAGCTAAATATCAAAGCAAAACTATAGAAAATTCATGAACATATGGAATGAAAAAAAATAATGTTTCTGTATACATGGAAAATTGACCGATCAAAACGAGTCAATCTTTCCATAGATTCCTAGGAAGCTATCGAAGCCGGCTAAGTGTACAATTGTGGCATGTTTTCCCTCTTCCTTTGTATTTTTCCTCTATCTTTATAAAATTCATACATGGTCCATAAGGGGCATGCATTTGGTATTTTAGTGGGTTTTCTCTCAAAATGCCCACCCCTCATCATCTCGTTTTGGTGTCAATCCTTGCCTGTGGAAAATTTTTATTTTCCTACCCTTTTAGCTCTCCAAACCTCTCATAAATAGAGTATTGGATTACCTATTTTACAAAAATAAATATTTTTGAGAATCCAAGATACTTATTCACTTATTTTCACTAACAAGTGCTCTTATGCTATGATTTGTTATTTTTGTTGTTTTCCTACTGTAGTGTTGGTTGCCCTTGGAGATCAATTGGAAGAGTCTTGAAAGTTAGATAAGTCTACCATTTTAGAGTTCTTCCTTAATTTTCTAATTGATCATTGTTTCCTTCATCAGCTAACTAGATTATTTACTTGTATTATTAGTCATTAGCTCTATTTTTCATTGATTTGCATCACATTGTTTGGTGTTTTGGAACCCAAAAATTCCATCTGAATAAAATTCATGACCTACCTATACAACATGCAAATTTAAAATCCATTTTTGTGCCCCTCATTGAAGGTCATGAATTTTGTCAATTAGGGATTGGGGGTAAATTTTTTATTCCCAAAACCCTAGTTCATTGCATGCATTTTAGCATTTTGTCACATGTATTATATTTCATTTTATTTCTCTGTTGCATGTCCATTGCATATCACTTTTAATTTTCAAAAGGTCAAAGATATTTTTATTTTTGAATAGAAGACTAAATAAACCCCCAAATGTTGATCAAATTTTCTAGGATTTTCTAAGTTTTTGTAGGTTGAAGCTATTTAGATTTTTTGGATTCAAGTTAAAGCTAGTATGAACCATTGGTTTAGGTAAGTTCCCTATTGGATATTTAGACTATTTGGTGAGTGTATTTATCCTTTTCTATTTTAGATTTTGATCATAAAAGGAAAAAGAAAATACTTGGTCTTTTGTTTATAGGCATTTGAAATAATAAAAGCATATAACTTGAATCATAGGGCTAATCTTGTTTGTGCAATCTCTAAAACCCTTTCTCAAAAGAAAAATAATCTATTTTATTGCAATTTAGGTTTTTAGTCATCATTGAAAATCAAGAATTATTCTAGGGTTAGTTTCTTGTCTTCTTGCATTTTTCCTTGTCTTGCATTGTTCTTTCATTTTTATCTATTAGATTTTATCAAATCCAAACATAGGTGTTTATTAAAAACACACAATAATTATTTCCATTCCTAAAATTTGAGTGAGTTATTAAACCATTCCTAGTGAACCCTTTGATCCCTAATTCCCCAAGTGTAGAGAATATAACACACCCTTGTGGTCACCTCAGCTCTAAGTGCATCTAGCCAAGAATTGTATGTGGCAGGGCAGCTTTCCCCCTCAACATATTTGATGAATCTGATGTGAAAATACATATTAGTTTGCAAGACATGAAGCCTCTTCCTTCTAATTTTATTTTTTTAAAATGTACGCAAGGCCACTAATTTTTTTTGCTTAGAATTAGAAAACATTAAAAATATCCTAAATTCTTCTTGTGTGTCTTTTGTTAGTTTTCTCCCCTATCCTTTCTCTTCCTCCTAATTGCTCCCACCCTTAGGATTTAGATAAATATTTTAGAATATGATCAAATTCATCAAGAATATTATCATATTGATAGGGAGAATCATAATCTAGATGTAGAAGATGAAGAACATGAATAAAATGGTAATAAATTTTATCCTTTTGAGGGACCTAATGCAAGCTTCACTTTCAAATCACTTGATCATATATGGGGTTTTATAAACCACCATAAGGAGGATTTGGTTAAGGCTATGGAAGAGGAATTCCAACTTGAAAGAGGTGGTATACCTCCTCCTCCTACCATATGTCCTAGGAACGTTCATAACAACCATTTTTTGAATCTTCAAATCATTTTAATCCTTTCCATAAACCAACATATGCTACTACCATGACCACATATTTTAGGTGAATTCCACCAGCTCTTGCAATCAATAGTGCATCCCAAAATTATGCTTAATTTCCTCATCATTCTTTGCATGTCAACATTCATGCTTATGTTCCACCAAATGTTAGTTATCCTTCATAACAAGATGTCGCATATCATAACCCATACAATAATAGTTTATATACCTCCAATATTTTTCAAGTTCCCTTTCAACAACTTACCTATACCCCTCCCCTAGGAAACTTATGGGTATTACATGCAAATTTTGACATGTGTGGTGGTGCAGTTGGTTTCAATAGTGGATATGTGACATTGTATTCCTCCTTCCTAGGATTGGACCTATGATCTTAGATACCTAGTTATATGTGGTATCTTGATCAATATCTATTAATATTTTTTATGGATACCATTGGATTCATGTGATGTAGGTTACCCCTTTTATTTTTTAGCAATGATTGAAGTCAAATTCAAATATCAGCTTATCACCATTCTAGGTGACCCTCATCCATTTGAATATTGTTCAATGGTTAATCAAGATCAATTTGATCTCATTGAGGATGAGTTTTAGATCTGGCTCTTGAGGATGAGTTTTAAATTCTCATTGAGGATACATTAACATAGGTTCTCAGGAAAGCCTTGGAATCCTTAAGCTAGGTAAAGCCTTATCCATGACTGAGCATGAGTAGTTGACCAATTTTTTGAAATAATTTCATGATATTTTTGCTTGGTCATATGTTGATATGCCAATGCTTGATCCCTCCCTTGTTATGCATCATTTGGTAGTGAAACCTAGTGCTAAGTCTGTTAAACAAAAACTAATGCAGGAGCATACAGCAGCATCGGCTGCAGAGGCATCCAGTTGCGGGAGAGCCAGTTCTAAAAAATTGGCTAAGGAAGAAGAAGAAGAAGCAGAAGTCAAGGAGGAAGTGTAGAGCAGAAACTGTCATGATTTCACTACGTCGCGAAATTGTGACAGTTAGTAGTAGAGAGAAAATGCAGTAGAAAGGGCCACAATTTCGTGACGTGTCACGAAATCGTGACTGTCACAAAATGATGATGAGGATGTAGAAAGGAGTAGCAAAATCGTGATGTCACAATTTCATGATATCGTGAAATCATGACGTCAAGGTGAGGCAGAGGCGAAAGAAGAAAGTAGTAGCGAAATTGTGACATCGTGATTTTACGACGTTGCGAAATCATGACGTCAAAGCAGCAGCAGGAGGGTGCAGTGGAAGTGTTGCGATTTTGTGACATGTTGCGAAATTGAAACTATCACAAAATCACGACAAAGGCAGAGCAATGCAGAAGGTGGCCGAGTGGTCGTGATATCGCGATGTCGTGATATCACAACATCACGATGTCATGATAGAAAATAGAGCAGGGGGCTCGGTGGCAGAATGGTCATGATATTGCGACGTCGTGATATCACGACGTAATTGAAAGCAGAGGGGCCGATGGGGAAAGGGTCACGATATCATGACATGTTGCGATATCGTGACCAAAAAAGAAAAAGCAGAGTAGGGAAGAGGAAACATCGTGATATCACGACATGTCGCAATATCACGACGGAGAGAGAAAAAGGCATGAAAGAAGAAGGAAATGGCCCCGTGGATGGCCACACGCATGGAAAAAGAGGACGACACATGGCACCAAGGTGTAGTTAAAGCGGGTGATTACCCAGGAACACGGGAAATGAAGGGGATGGGTCACGCGGAGTGATCTGATGGAAGCGGCGGTGACAGGGACCGTGCAGAGTGGGGTCTTAAATTGGGTTGGTGTCCCGATTTTTGTGTTAATGTTTCAGAGGGTCGGGGCCTCTTTAAAAACCTAGTCTTTGTAATTAATCGGGTTGGTGAACCCATTTTTGGGAAGAACATTTCAGAGGATCGGGGCCTCTATAAAAACCCAGTTTAATGTATTAGTCGGTGGTGGATCGGAGATGCATGCAGAAGTGTAGAAGTGTAGAGCTAAGCCGAGTGCTAGCTATTGTAAGCCTGTGGGATGCATTGATGTATGCATTTTCAAATTTAATAGAAGAGAATTTTTGAATGTGCATGAGTGTTTTGGCGTGTGCATTTGTTGGTCCCCCGTCAGTGGTATCAGAGCCAATGTTCCTGAGTGCGTAAACAGATCATCGGTCGTGAGGCAGTTTGCGCCAGGATCTACGGGAGGGTTCTGAGAGAGGAGAGAGAGTTTAGGATTCCTAAGCATGTTAGCAGATCGTCGGACGTGAGGCAGCTACACCAAAATTAGTTGAGCTTTGTGAGTAAAGCTGAGAAAAATGCATCCCCGAAGAAGTCGGGACAACAAGAATGATGTGGTGCCAGAGGAAGAGTTCTTGGCATTGCAGTGGCAATTTAAAACCTTGTAGGAGGAACTGCTCAAGAGAGATTTGCAGAGGCAAGTGAAGGCCCCTGCAAACAGAGTTGCGCAGACAGCATGAGGAAAAACAAAGAAAGAGAGATGCGAGAGTGCATCGAAAGCTGAAGAAGGCTGCAGATGAAGAAGCATGCAGCAGTGAAAGAATCTGTCTGGAGGTGTTGCAGGAGGCAGCAACCAGACCATGTAGAAGTGAAGATCACTTCTCCACTAACCTCGGGTGTCTGATGCAGGAGCATCCAACAGCACCGACTGCAGAGGCATCCAGTTGCGAGAGAGCCAGTTCTAAAAAACTGGCTAAGGAAGAAGAAGAAGAAGTAGAAGTCAAGGAGGAAGTGCAGAGCAGAAACTGTCATGATTTTGCTACGTCATGAAATTACGATAGTCGGTAGGAGAGAGAAAATGCAACAGAAAGGGCCGTGATTTCGTGACGTGTCACAAAATTGTGATCATCATGAAATCACAACGAGGAGGCAAAAAGGAGTAGCAAAATCGTGACATCGTGAAATCGTGACGTTGAGGCGAGGCGAAGGCAAAAGAAGAAAGTAGTAGCAAAATTGTAACGTCGTGATTTTGTGACATTGCAAAATCGTGACGTCGGAGCAGTAGCAAGAGGGTGTAGTGGAAGTGTCACGATTTTGTGACATGTCATAAAATCACGATTATCGTGAAATCATGACAAAGGCAGAGCAAGGCAGAAGGTGTCTGAGTGGTCATGATATCGTGACAAAAAATGGAGCAGGGGGCTTGATGGCAGAATGGTCGTGATATCACGACGTCGTGATATCGTGATGTAATTGAAAGCAGAGGGGTCGATGGGGAAAGGGTCACGATATCCCGACATGTCGCGATATCATGACAAAAAAAGAAAATGCAGAGCAGGGAAGAGGAAACATCATGATATCACATGTCACGATATCGCAACAGAGAGAGAAAAAGTCATGGGAGAAGAAGGAAATGGCCCCATGGATGGCCATGCACATGGAAAAAGAGGACTAAACGTGGCACCAAGGTGCAGTTAAAGTGAGTGATTACATAGGAATGTGGGAAATGAAGGGGATGGGTCACGTGGAGTGATCTGACGAAAGAAGTGGTGACAAGGACCATGCGAAGTGGGGTCTTAAATCGGGTTGGTATCCCGATTTTTGTGTTAATTTTGCAGAGGGATGGGGCCTCTTTAAAAACCCAGTCTTTGTAATTAATCGGGTTGGTGAACCCATTTTTGGGAAGAACATTTCAGAGGATCGAGGCCTCTATAAAAACCTAGTTTAATGTATTAGCCCGATGGTGGATCGGAGATGCACACAGAAGTGTAGAAGTGTAGAGCTAAGCAGAGCGCTAGCTATTGTAAGCCTGTGGGCTGCGTTGATGTATGCATTTTCAGATTTAATAGAAGAGAATTTTTGATTGTGCGTGAGTGTTTTGGAGTGTGCATTTGTCGGTCCCCTATCAAAAACTTAGAAATATGCATCCTAAGGTTACCCTTTTAATCAAGGAGGAGCTCCAACAACTCCTTGACATCAGTTTCATAAAAGCTATCAATTATTTTGATTGTATCTCTGACATAGTTCATATGGCTAAGAAGGTAGAAATTATTTGAATATGTAGCAACATTAGAGACATAAACTTAGCATATCCCAAGGGTGATTTCCTCTCCCCAACATAGATATAATTATATATTTCACTACCAAATATGACATTCTTTCACTCATGGATTATTTCTTAAGATACAATCAGCTTATGGTTTTCCCTAAGGACTATGCCAAGACAACTTTCATCACACCATGGTGTACCTTAAGTTATAAAGTTATTCCTTTTGGCTTAAATAATGTTGGTGCCACATATCAAAGGGTTATGACTTATATTTTCTATGACATGATGATATAGGTCGAGAATAAATTAACATTCCATTGATCAAATGCAAAATATAAATACAAATCTTAGCCCCATATGAGCTCGTAAAGATAGGATATGATAACCTATTAGAGATAAAAATAAAACTATGCTAACAATATTCTAACAACCTTATATTCCCTAATATCCTAAAATAATTAAATAACAATTATTAATTAAATATACGCTAACATCCCCCCTTATTAAATTATTTTACAATACAAAAGGAGTTGCAAAACAACTCAAATTTGACATGTGCAAGTGCCTTAGTGAAAATATCCACAACTTGTTCATTTGTGGGGATGCACTGAAGCTAAATTATATACCTTGAACCTTGATTACGAATGAAGTGACATTGAGTGTCAATTTTTTTGGTACGTTCATGATGTATTGGACTCTTAATGAGCTTCAAATCACCCTGGTTTTCGCAAAACAAGTGACTTTGAGATTTGGATAGAAGATCCATACTTGTCAAGATGCAATGCAACCATATTGCCTCACACACTACTTCACGTGTGGTGCAATATTCTATCTTTGTAGATGAAATAGCAACCATCTGTTGCTTCTTGTTGTGCCAAGAGATAGGATTGGATCCAAGATGAAAAATATATCATGAGGTTGAATTTCAATCATCATATGACCCAACATAGTTAGAGTTCGTGTATCCTTGCAAGAAGAATTGATCATTCTTGTTGTACTCTAGGTCATACTCAAAGTACCATGGACATGGTAAAGAACACATTTTGTTGCTTTCCAATAAGTGATCTTAGGATCCTACATGAACCTCGAAAGATAATTTATAGTAAACATGATATATGACCTAGTGTTCATAAGATATATGAGACTCTCGATCAGTTGGCAATAGAGAGTACCATCTACCTGAGATGAATCATCACACCATGATTACTGAAGCTTGAATTCCATCGAAGTTGCCATTGGATTACAATCAGTCATGTGATACTTTTCTAAAAATGTCTTGGCATACTTTTTCTATGATACCTTGATGTGATGCTTCTTTTGGTTCACTTCCAAGCCAAGATAATAGTGGAGAAGTACAAAATCTATTATCTCAAAATATTTACACAAGTCACTTTTAATGAAAGTTATCAATGTTTCTGAGTTGTCTGTGATAATTAGATCATCCACATAGAGTACAAGTAACACTATTTCATAATATTATTTCTTGAAATAGATATTTGCATCTGAAGGACTTCTCTTAAATTTATGTTGCAATAGGTGATCATCCATATTAATCTACCAAGCTCATGGAGCTTGTTTCAAACCATACAATAAATTGACCAATTTGCAAAGTTTTTACTCTTGTAATTCCACTTTAAATCCTTCAGATTGTGATATATAGACCTTCTCTTTGAGATAAAAATTCAATAAGTCACTCTTGGCATCTATCTGATGTACTTCCCACCCAAATTGTGTTGTCGTAGCATAAAGAATGTGAATGGTAGTCATCTAAGTAGTAGGTACAAAAGTTTCCTCATAGTAAATACCTTATTTTTGTGCATAGCCCTCTGCAACAAGATGAGCCTTATGCTTATAAATTGTTCCATATACCTTGTATTTCACTTTGTACACCCATTTGTAGCTAATGGGTTTTTTCCATGCAGTAGATAAACAAGCTTTCAAGTATGATTTTTCTTCAGAGACATGTACTCTACATCAATAGAAACATTCCATTATGGCTCACTAAGAGCATATTGTAATGTGGTGGTTTCATGCTCATAAAGTGAAGATATAAAAAACTTATCATCATCCACTTCCATATCCTTCGTTACTATCTCTGGATCTACGTAGAGATCCTTAAAGGATTGACAAATATCATCGACCTTAGTAGTCTCTACTACAGATTTCTCTTGTCAAGCCATACTATGAGTACAAGGTCTATTCAAAGTCATATATAGTGGTGTGTATATCTTTGAGTATTTGATAGTACTTGTATACCACTTATTAATCTTTTTCTATGGCGAAGAAGAAGAAGGAGACTTATCAACATTAGACTCCTCAAATTCTAGGTATACATCGAATGTGTTTTGTGATATGAAAGCTTCATCAAAAAGAACATATCTACTGATATGAATCTTCTTGGTCAAAGGATAAATCAATCGAGAACCCTGAGAGTTCTCATCATATCTAAGCAGAACACATTGTAAGGTCTTCTCATCTAGCTTCTTACTTTTTTATTTTGGTATGTGCATAAAAGCCTTACATCCAAAAATATATAGATGAGATATAGAGGGTTTCAACAACTCCATGCTTCATGTGGAATGATTCCCTTTACGTCCTTTGTGGGTGATCTATTTTGCATGTATACTATTGTGGTGACAACTTGTGCCCATAATTGTTTCTCTAAATGGGCTCCTCTTAGCATACAACATACCATTTCCATGATGGAATGGTTCCTTCGCTTAGCAACTCCATTTTTATATGGAGTATAAGTAGCAGTGAGCTATCTCTTAATTCCATGTGCATTAAAATATGAGTAAAATTCCATCGAGGTAAACTCCTTCCCTCAATCTAAGTGGAGGGTCTTTATATAAGTCCTTGAATCCTTCTCAATAGATTTCTTGAATTATTGGAAGTAACTAAAATATTCTGACTTTAGATGAAGAAATAAAACCCATATTTTCCATGAGTAGTCATCTAAAAATAACTGAAACTACCTATTTCCCACATAACTATTTGGTGTGAAAGGATCGCACAGATTAGTGTGAATTAAATTCAAAAGTTTATTTTCTTGTGAAGAGCTCTTTTCAAATGATACTCTATGTTTCTTCCCTGCTAAGCAATCAGAGAACACTAGCAATGTATAGAATAAGGAGGTAATACCATTTACCATCTCATATTTACTTAGTTCAAGTAAATATCTAGAACATAGATGTCTGTATCTCTTGTGCCAAAGTGAAGTTGCCTCCTTTGTAGATACTGTCATGGGAACATGAGGGGAGAAGATAGCATCTAATGCAAATAAGCTATGCTTGTATGAAGTTGTTGTGATGTGTTTACCCATCTTAGTTATAAATCAACACTTATTTCCATCCTCAACATGAAAATAAACAACCATATCCTTATCCAAAATTTGAGGGACTAATAACAAATTGTTCACCAATCCTGGAACATATATTACTCTATCAATATTATATTTTCCATTTGGAATGGTGATTGGAATTGTGCCCTCACCCTGAACCTGGTAGGTCTTATCATCAACAATAGTTACTAGTTTACCCACCTTGGTTTTAAATTTCTCAAACCATGACTTATCGCCTGTCATGTGTTTAATGGAACTAGAATCAATATAGCACATAGGACATTTTTTCTTAGAGATTGTGTTAGTCATGAGCATCTTGTGTGCCCATTTAGAATTTGAGTCTAATTTTTCAACAACATTCACCTTGGGTTTCTTTTTCTTGTTCTATTTGTTATGGACCTTGTTCTTAGGTTTTTTATTCTTGTACCAACACCGATGGGTGTCATGGGTATATTTCTCATAAATTTTACAATATCTCTTTGGTTGTTGAGGTTGTTTTCCCTTAGAATCCTTGGAAGAAGATCCTCCCTTCTAAAAATTGCCTTTCTTCTTAGAACCCTTCTTGTTGGAATAAAGGGTTGTATTAGAAGCTTCATATTTTTGAAGTTGAATGGCCTCCTCATTCTGAAGCATATTGACCAACTTCACAAAGGTAATTGGCATTATAAAAATTGAAAGGAAGTTATCAACATTCTATATGAATCAGGTAAAAATTTCAAAATCACTAAAGTAAGAAGCTTATACTCTACATTTTCTCCTATAAAATTCAAATTTGACTTCAACTCAGCCACTGTGCAAATAAATAGTTCAACTATCTCTCCATACCTTATAGTCAAACTATGAAGTTGATATTGAAGGTGAAGAATGGTAGAATTATTATTACCCTCATATATGGTCTTAAGGGCATACCATGCCTCATTACCATGTTCTATGTTAGCTATGTGAGGTTGAAATTTATATAAAATAGCAAGCAAGATGAGCACTCTTGCCTCACTATATTTCTTGTCAAATACAATATGATCCATAGTTGGTGCTATCGGTTGAGTTGTCATGCCAACTGGTAATTTAGGTCTTATTTTCGTGCAAAAAATAACATCCCACAAATCTTTCGTTTGTAGAATAGCCTTCATTTTTTTTCTATGGTGTATAATTGAAACCTTAAAGTAATTGAGTATTTATTATGTACTTTTGTATAGATATCATAATGAGGGTTCCTTATAACACCAAATGTCCCCCTTTATTTATACCTACCAGGCCTTTATACCGAACCTCTCAATATACCTACCCTTACATGAGGGAGACTATAAGTACGTGAAAGCAGAACAGTAAGTGGTACATAGGCGGTACTGAAAGGAAATAATTTTGTTTATGACACCTACCAAAGAAGGTACTCCTCATTTGTGGGGTGTAACTTCCCCCAAATACTTTGAAGAGTTACTTTATCAAGATTTACGTCAAACAACAATAATGATTAAGGTAGTGAATGTAGTGAAAAAATAACAAAATGGTAAACTTATATCTCCCCGATGATTTATAGAGAACAAGCTTAGACATCATTGTTGTAGCTAAGTTAGGTTATAGATACAGTAACCCAAAGAATGATAAATTTACTTGTAAGTGTGGTCTAGAGGTATCATATATACCGAATACTACTATGCAAATAAATTGTATGGATGATTTTAATTTTTGGGGACTTAATTGCGCTTGATTCTACTTAATTATGTAGTACAAAATAATACTAGAAATGTGAATGCAACATACAATAGAAAGTTCCCACAAAAAAATTGTAATTTTATGTGTCGGTTTCCATTGAAAATGAACCTAATTACAATGCCAAATTGCTTTTCAAAATTAAAAAATCACTTTCTATTCCTTCTTTTTCATTTTGTTTTGATAATTTTGCAATAAATTGAGAGAGAATAAATGTTCCCCTTAGTTTTGCAAAATACGGGATGAAATGCTTTATGTTATTCAAAGGTAATTAAAATTATTTTTTTTGAAGCAAAAAATTTAATTTAATGAAAATGTTTAATACTAATTAAATATAAAAAAAATTCTTAATTAAATTTATTAAAAAAATAATTAAGAAAATTATATTTAACTAATATAACAAAAACTTTTAAAAAATTGCTTAAATTTTTTTTTAAAATATTTTACATTATTTGGGATTTGATCCCACAACCTGCTGCTTGGTAGTGCATTAGATGTTAGCATCGTACCACCTTGGTTACCACTGTCGATGAGTGGTAATGAGCACAAACTATGCTTTATCTCTAAGTTGATGCTTCCTTCAGGTGGTGTTGTGCTTGTATTCACATGATAATAGCACGACGCGTCTCCTATCATAACCTTGTAAAAAAGTTTAGCAAATTCCTCCATTGTGTGACCAAAAACCCGTTATAGTAATAACAAAATAAATCACAATAATTCAGTCTTGAGTTTTAGTTTGATCTATCTCTATAAATCTGCTCTCTCTTACCAGCAGAGCTTACCTATAATTATAACATCTGATGGTGGTGATACTTTGTTAGCATTTGGTTTTCCTATGCTTGGCTTATTTGACATCTCTTCAAAATTTGTGACTGCAAAAACATGTTTTACCTTATGACACACGTAGGTTTATGACTTTCAGTCATCGGTTATAAGGTATCCATCATAATCATGATTGATTCATAAGGTTCTCTTCTTACAAACAATTAATGACAACTATATCTGCAAAAATATTCAATTCATTTGCAAACACTTCAACAATTGCCTATAACAATGAGCATCCATCAACATGAGGTAGGAAAATTCACCCTGTTATGCCTGAATGGTTGAAGATATGTAATGCCTCATAGAACTGCGTTGTAATGAAACATGCTACAATAGAAATCATCAATTTGCAATGGTTATCTAAAAAAATATGTTCAATGAGACTTGCAAAGATTTTATATGTGCAATACAACGATTGGGTTTTAGCAAAATTCTAATTCTAGGATAAAAAAACACATGGGATAATATCCCATATTCGAGATATGAGCAGCATAGGATAGGCTTAAATCAAATGGCACATAGAAATACTTATGGCTACCTTACGATATTCTACCTCACTCTAGGTTTTACCTCCATCTAAGTGTAGGTTCTTAGGTCTAATACTTTGTTCATCGTGTCCTTCCATAGTTTGAGTCATGATCATCCACCTTGTACCATGTGTCTAGTTTCTTGTAGGATGACCGTTTTCCAACATGGTAAGATTCAGTGCTTTTTGTCTGCTAGTGATTAGCTTATGGTTTACACAACAGTGATTAAACCATCCCTAGCTTAGGTGTCATTGATTTTCATGCATCAGAGTCATGGGTAGTTAGTTGTTCTGATATCACATCCCAATTTGGTAGAGTCTTGTCATATTTGGGTGTCCATGTCCACCATATTTTTGTGGGTCCTCATGGATTTCTCTTTGCATTGTAAATTTGGATGCAGTGTCATGTTAGTGTCTCCCAATAAATCTCTAGTACATAGTCTAGAGTAGCATGGGCATAGAGAATTAGGAATCTGAAGTAAAACAAGTGATCCACCCACTGTAATACCACTATAGATCGAGAATCAATTAATATTCCATTGATCAAATGCAAAATATAAATACAAATATTAGGCCTATATTATCCTATAAAGATAGGATTTGATAACCTATTAGACCCAAAAATAAAACAATGCTAACAATAGTCTAACAACATAATATTCCCTAATATCCCAAAATAATGAAATAACAACTATTAATTAAATATACACTAACATGATGCATGATATTCTAGAGGACTATGTGTATGATATTTTGATTCATTCCGTACATTGACAATATCATGTTCACAATTGATTAATCTTTTAAAGGATTCAATAGTTTAGGGTTCATATTAAGCCTTCCAAGTGTGTGTTAGTCACATCTAACAATTTTCTAGGGTTCAAAGTTTCTAAGTGAGGTATTGATGTGGACCTAACTAAGATAGAAGCTATCATATACATAACCCCTCCTTGCATTCTAACTGAGGTACATAGCTTGCAAGGTAGGCTTCAAGCTATTCATTGGTTCATAGATTAGTTAGCCAATAAATTTCAACCAATTCTTAAGATTCTTAAGTAAGATATCATGTTCTAGTGGTATTTTGAGTGCTAGTAAGATTTTGATGAGCTCAAAAGGTATCTCATTTCCTCACCCATCTTAGTTTCTCATAGACTATATAAGCATATGATACTTTACATAGCAACCACAATTCACGCTTTGGGAGCCTTTTTGACTCATCATGTTGATCAAAACAAAAAGTGAGCTATCTACTATATCAGTAGGACCTTGGTTAGATTTGAAACCCAGTATAATCCCTTAGATAATACTTTCCTTGCTATGGTGTTTGCTTCCCAAAATCTAACACACTACATGCTTAGCCATAAGTCTTTGGTGGTTGCAAAGTTTTATCCTTTATATTCCTTAATGTCTAAGCCCTACCTTTTAGGTCAATTTACTAAGTATATTTTAATCCTTAGGGACTTTGACCTAACATTCATAGGTTAGAATGCTATCAAGGGTCAGGTAATTGTTGGTAAGTTTTCCTTCACTCCCCTAAAATCCACCCATCCTTTGGTCATCGACTTTTCTGATGTGTACCTTAGTGTAGAAGCTAAATATCTAGAGTGTTGGACTTTATATTTTATGGATCCTTATGCTTAAATTGAGTTGGTGCTAGAAATGTTCTAGTTACCCCACAAAAATAACTCATTCTCTTGTCCTTCAAGCTTCATTTATGTTGCATGAATAATACTATAGAATATTAAGCTTTGATCCTTGGTATTAAAGCAACCTTAGCCTCTTTTTTTTTAAATAAAGGGGTAAAAATTTATTGATAAAAAGTTTCCAAACATGCTAAAACCACTAGACTAGAATGACACTTGGAAAAGACAACAAGAATAAACCACATTAAGTTTGTACATCCTTGTGGATCAACTCCCATAGGCGTTGAGAGTCCCCATATGGGAGACTCTCCCAATTATCGATACTCCAAGGATCTAGTAGCTCAGAAGCCCTTTTGGCCAAGTAATCAGCAACCACATTCCATTCCCTTGGAATGTGCACAAAGGATATAAATTCGAACTCTTCACTCATTCTAAGAATCTAAACGACTACAGATGCCAACTGCAAATTAACTTCCTCCACCCTTTTACTGTTTAAAATATTAACCACAATTTGAGAGTCTGACTCGCAGATAATCCTATGCCAGCTAAGATAAAACCCCCTCCGCAAGGTCTCAAGAATTGCAAGAGCTTCCATAAATTTTTTTGAGTGAAAACCTTTATAAATGGAAAAGAAAAAACTGACACCACCAGTAGAATATCTCCCAACACTGCCAATGCCAGCATGCCTATGATTACCCCTGGATGATCCATCAGTATTAATTTTTAAATCTCCTCTAGGGGGTGGCCTCCACCCACCATCTCTCCTAACCTTCTTGTTGAGCTGAGGAACCCTACTAGGGCTATAAGATTTCACACCATACCCAAAGAGACCAAGGGCTTGTTGTACCTTCTCCTCCCAAGAATCCAAAATACGATCCACATCACATTTTCTATGGATGGTTTCCTGAACCATATACAGGATCCTTTTCTAGATCTGTTGAATAGCCAAATAACTGCCTTGAAATATGTGTCAGTTCTATTTGAGCCAAATTTCCCAGATACTGCAAGAAGGGCCTAAATTCCAAGCCACCCGAAGGAAGGGGGTCTTGGTAATATGTCTACCCAGACTAATCCAAACTCCACCAAGGACAACACATAAAAACATGGATGGTTCTAGGCACTCCACCAATGGTGCAAAATGTCTCTGGCAAAGGAGCATTGGAAAAATAAATGAGAAGAGTAATCCTCATTCTTACTACAAAGGAAACAAAAATAGGGACCCTAAAATCCCCTCTTCCTCACATTATCCCAAGTGAGGTATTTATTATGAGCTACCAACCAGAGAAAGAAATTACATTTTGGCCAGGCAAATTTGTTCCACACATTTTTCTACCAAGTGACAGGAAGACTCCCATACTTTTGCTTATCAAGAACCTGATAAACATAGGCTATCGAGTAGGTTCCCTTAGGATCAGGGTTCCAATACAAAATATCTTTATCCCTCAATGAATAACAAGGCCTCCCCATAATATTAAGAGAAAGCACCTTTCTATCTTTGTCCAGTCCCCCTTGGGGCCATTCTTGCGGATCTTTCCACCTGTACATCACCACATTTCCAAAATACTAGGATTTTTTAAAGTACTCCACACGAGACCAACATGCTTCCAGTAAAATAATACTTAGGGAACATAACCAAGGATATTGATTCAAGATAGGAGGTTGGCCATCCCAAGAATCCTCCAGAAAAAGAGCATTTGATCCTTGATTGCAAATCTAGAACAAATCCTGCTTGATTAAATTGTCTCCTCTTTTCAGAGTGTCCCAGATTACTGAACCTTTCCCAACCAAGCCGACTCTAGGTATTTTAGACTCAGAAATACCTCTCAAGTATTTAAAAGATAATATTTTGGCCCAAATATGATCTTGAGAGGTACACCATCTCTAATAAAGTTTTGTAGCCAAAGCCTGCCTAAAAAGAGTTGTATGTCTCAACCCAAGGCCTCCCTCTTGCATTGACCTACATATAGAATCCCACCTAACCAAAGTCCATTTAGATTGATCAAGTTTTCTAGACCATAAAAACTATCTTGACAAAGAATCCATGTCCTTGATGAAGGGAGAGGGATGTATTTGTACAAAACATCTATAAATGGGTAAAGATTGAACAAAAAATTTTAAAAACAACACTCTACCTACACTAGATAGCCATTTGAAAGTCCAATGATTCACCTTCCTTCTAAACTTATCAAGCATAGACTACCAAGAAGATCTAGGTAGAGGGTGAGATGAAATTGGAATACCAAGATAAATGAAGGGGGGAGTCCCAACCTAGAATATTATAATGCAAGCAATCCTGGCTTGAATAAGAGGAGGGGTATTGAAGAAGAAAATAGAAGACTTGTCCTCATTAATAAACTATCCAAAAGCACCAAGATATATGTCAAGAGACTGTCTAATATTGCCAACTTCTCTGATAGTGGCAACTCCCAACAAAGAAATATCATCAACAAATTGAAGGTGGGAAAGGGGTGGCAAAATATTATCCCACCTCCATCCCTGAATGAGACCCTGCATGGCTTGAGACTTGAGCAATATTTCCAACCCTTCTGCCATAATGATAAAAAAATAAGGAGATAAAGGATCTCCTTGCCTCAATCTCCTTGAGGCCTCAAACAACTCTAATGGCTCATTATTAACAAGAACAGAGAATGAGGAAGAAGAAACATAGCTCATCACCCATCTAATCCATTCCTCCTCAAATCCAAAAGCAACAAGAACTTTCTAAAGAAAGGACCATCTGACCCGATCATAGGCTTTGGCCATGTCCAACTTAATGAACATAGTTTTCTCCTTAGAAGTTTCCATCGAGTGAATAGCTTATGTAGCAATAACAACCCCATCCAAGATTTGTCGGCCAGCAATAAACCCTCCTTGCTCCTCAAAGATGATTTTGCTCAACCATATCTTTAGCCTCTTAGCAATAATTTTTGTGATGATCTTATACACAACATTGCAAAGAGCAATAGGCCTGAACATATGCAAGGGATTTCCTTAATATTTTTTGGGTATAAGCACCACAAAGGTAGCATTTAGGGCCCTTAGCATTTTTTTGTTATTTTGGGACTCATGGACCACCTCCAAAATATCAAATTTGATTAAATCCCAAAACTTTTGATAAAACTCAATCAGGAATCCATATGGGCCTAGGGATTTTCCTTTTTTCATCTTGAATACAACCTTTTCTAACTCCTCAAGGTAAATTGGACCCATCAAGTTCTCATTCATCTCTCTAGAAACAATCATTGGAATACAGTTTAGAATAAGCTTTTCATTCTCATCATCCGATAGGGAGTCCTCCTTAAAGAGAGAGGAAAAATACCTCTTAGTCTCTTCTAAAATATCACTAAAAGAAGAGAGCAGGGCACCCTGAGAATTCACAAGATAGGTAATCAGGTTACCATTATGGTGAGCCTTAACTGAGTTATAAAATAAGGTTGTGTTCCTATCCCATTCCTAAATCCAATCTACTTGAGGTTTTTGTTTCCATAAAATTTCTTCCCTTAGTTCCCATTTAGCAAGGTCTTTCACAGCCTCAGATTCCTCAACAAGAATCTCCTTGGTGAATCCCTAATATCTAATCTTCCTTAAAGCTTCTTCCACCCTCCTAAGAGTTGTCAGCTTAGCCAAGGAAAGGTTTCCAAAATTCAGTCTATTCCATCTCTTCAATTTATGTTTTACAAATTGTAGTCGCTTCATAAAGGAATACATAGTGGTCCCATGAGGAGGTTTGCCAACGGTCCACCAGACTCACATGAAATCATGAAGCTTAGGATCATGAAGCCACATAAGTTGAAACTTAAAGGAGGGATTACTTTTTAGCCCTAACTCCAAAGCAAAGAGTTTGATAGGCCAATGATCAGATCCCCTACCCTCCAGAATCACAGAACTAGCACCTATGTTATTACCCATCCAATAAATGGATATCAAAAACCTATCCAGTTTCTCTGAGATGGAAGCTTTCCCACACATTCTATTGTGCCAAGTAAATATCCCATTATCTAGCTTGATGTCAACCAAGTTTAGGTCCTAGATATGAGCACTAAAGACAAAATAAAAATGCTTGAGATAGTCCACCCCACCACGTTTCTCCTCTAGACAAGTGATAGAGTTGAAGTCTCCAGCCAAAATCCATGGTTATAGGGGAACCAAACTTCTCACAAAGAAAATGTGCTTCCACAAATTCACTTTACCATTGTAATCAAGTAGGATTATTTCACTAGATTCATTATCATGCTCGACCATTAAAATAGACCATCTTCTGGAAATCCAAGTAAGAGGGGATATCTTAACTGGATCTCATAAACAAGCAGCGCTACTAGCATATCCACGTGCACCAATACACTCACATTTCCCCCTTCTCAACAACTTGGGAGTAATATTAAACATACTATCAATAGCCAATTTAGTCTCCTAAATAAACACCACATCCGAAGAATGCACAAGAACCAAATCACGAACAATTTTTTGTTTGGGGATGCTATTCAACCCCCTTACATTCCATGAGAGGATAATCATTTTTGGAGGTTATAAAAATGGGAATCCAATATTCTCACCAAGCCTGACTCCACCAAAGTCTCCCCCATTAACTTAATTTTATCTTGGTCCTTCTTCCAACCCACCTTCATATTATTATCCGAAAAACTTTTTTTAATTATTTTTTGCTGCAATCCCAACACCGTAGGAGTTTTGTAGTCTAAGGATGACTGCATCAGTGTCTGAGTAGGATAGGGCATAACTAAATATGTATCACTTTCTAAAATAGTTACCCTTATAGGGCTTGACCCAACCATGTCCCATATACTCAGATCCAAAGCCCTTTGTTCTTCATTTAAACCCCCTAGATCTGATTCCTTAAGTTCCCCCTCAAGAAGACACATTCGATTTGGCCTTGTTATATTTGCATTAGGTAGCGACGTTTCAGGTATATCCATGCACTAATAAATATCATATAATATTTCAAAATGGTTGAGTAGAGCATCTGGCTGGTTATCCTTAAGGTCTTTGTTTGCCCTTCATCCTCTGTTTCGAGCTTTTATCGAAACAAAAGTCCTTAGCCTTGAAGGTTAAAGTCCTTTCAAATTTTTGTGACTCTCAACTTGTGGTCAATCAAAATAGTGATGTTTATTAGACTCAAAATGATAAGATAAAGTCTTACAAAGAGATTGTCACCAAGCTTTTATATGTGTTTGATCGAGTAACTGTAGAGTGGATGTCATGGCTACTATTGCATCCTTGTTTCCATTAGAGTTGGAAGATGATAAAGCATTTATTATCATTATGTAACTCTAGGAGCCCATGTCACTCAATTCTAATCTTGTTCTATTAGATGTTTTGACCATAAGAGCTTCCATATTTGATCCATGATATACTGATATATTTAATTTCCATAAGTATGGTTCAATTCCTGATGCCTTAGATCATGATCAATGCAAGATTTTGTGCAAAAGGGCATGCCAATTCATTATAATTGGAAATAATTTATATCAACATTTTTCTGATGGTATCATATTGTGGTACCTTACCTTCGATGAAGCCCAACTAGCTCTTAGTGAGGCTCATGAAGGTTCATATGGAGGTAATTTTAGTGGCAATGCCATTGCCAAGAATATCATTTGGATGCGATATTATTGGTCTTCCATGGATAAATATGCATGTGAACATGTTCAATGTTGCTCCTCAAAACCTTTAGGTTATTTCTTCTTCTTGGCTATTTTCCATGTGGTAATTGGACATTATAGGGAAGATTAACCCAATATCGTATTATGGTCACAAGTCTATCATAATAGTGATAGAGTACTTCATTAAATGGGTTGAATCCATAACCATGGCCATTGATTGGATATCAGGTCTCCAAGTTCATCATAAACCAAATTTTTTGTAGGTTTAGAATTCCTTTAGTGATTACTTCTAACAATGGAACTCATTTCAATAATAAGCATTTCATAAAGTTTGTGCTAAGAACAAGATTCAATACAGGTGGTCAACTCCATATTACTCATAGGGTAATGGAGAATACAAAGAATCCAATAAGTCTGATTAAAATACTTAAGAAGTTGGTTTGTAAGACCGATCATGATTTCTAGCCCTCTAGGATTATCGTACTAGTGTGTAAACTCTTATAGGTGCTTCTATGCATGTACTGCTATATGGGATTGAGGTGGTTTTTATGTTCGAGTTAGAAGTTCCTTCATTACGCATATTGCTACAATATACCTTGATCAATGAAGAGTATTAATTCAATCATTTGTACCAATTGGAGCTACTATATGAAAAGTGCATTCATGCCTTAGAGCATTTGTGATCCTATTTGAATAAACTCAAGTTATCTTATTCCAAGAGAGTGTGCAATCATTCTTTTGAGATTGGGAATTTGTCATCAACAAGAATTGTATAAACACCAATGCTCATTCATATCTTAAATATACGTTTTAGCCTAATTCATTAGGCCTCTTTATCATATTATCTATGTTTGGCTTATGGGCATATCGATTAGATTCTTCTTGTCTATTTTCCATGTGGGGATTGGATATTATAGGGAAGATTAACCCATCATTCGATGGTCATAAGTTTATCATAACAACAATAGAGTAATTTACTAAATTGATTGAAGCCATACCCATGGCCATGATTATCAAATTTTAGGGGATAGGAGCGTCAAATATGTTTCTTTATCACATCCATAGATAGCAAATCCTTCTTTCGCGTGCCCACATGTAAGATGGGCGGACCAAAACGTCACCGCCGCTTGTGTATATGATTTTTGATTCCTTCCTACTCCTCTGATGTCGAAGACCTGCGTTCAAGGAAACAAAAAATATTAGTAGCACCTGCAGATAGAATAAAACATGTGTTTCCCAAGGCCTACTGTTAGTGTATGCATGAAAATATTAAAACGATGATCGAATAACATCAGAACGACCTAAAAATTTGATAGAAGCATGAATATGTTACTAGAAAGCCACTGCAAAAAGAACAGTCGGGAAATTCCTCATAGATTTGTATTCGCTCCGGGGTGGGACGAATTAACCTACAACAATTTGTCAGAAAGCACCCTCTTCAATGTCCTACCTAGGAAGCTCCAAATGACCTGCAAAGTTGGGGTTAGCTAATTGGGGGTGTTTTGGGAAGACCCAGATGGTCAGATTTCTCCAATTTTGCCTCTAGCACCCAGATTTTGATGATGCCATCTGCAAGTTAGTAAAGGCGGGAAATAACAAAAACCTGGTCAAAATTGCTCAAAATGAAATGAAATTTAAACTACAGCCTATTTAAATAACCTAGAATAAGATGCAAAAGAAAAATCAGAGAAATCTATCACATATTTCTATTCATCCCGGGGTGGGGCGTTTAGGACTGCGACAACTTGGGGAGCGCCCGGGGGCAGGACGCCCACCGTTTGGGACTTTGTTTCGGCACCAATCCACTTGGGATGGGTCCAAAACCTATTATGGGGTGTTGTCGACAAATTTAGTGGGATATTGTGGCCAAAAATTGGGTTTTGGGTCTTGATTCGTGCTTCCAATAGTCACCCAATAACCTCCCTTTCGAATGAGAGATTAAGGATGTGAAAGGCACAAATCGCAAGTAGGTATGTAAATTGGCAGCACTTCATTGCTCAAATTCTCCTTCTCTGTATATCTTTTGGGTGGGAAAACTCACCAATTTATAGACCTAGGGTCTCTTTGTTTGAATTGCGCATGCGAGGGCGCCACTTGAGTTTGCATGTCCTATTTTGAGAAAATAGGTTATTCCCTGATTTAGAGTCTCCTTGCATGAGGCCTCTAAACTAAAGACATGCATGACTGAAGTCTCTCTCTTTGATTTGGAGCCATTCCTCGCAATTGCATGGCCTGAAGCTTCAGTTAACCGGCGGATTTGCCGAGGTTTGACTTTTTGCCGATCAAACTTGCTATTCGCCTCACCCCAGGGCGAATGCTGATATTCGTCCCTGGGTGGGATGAATGCCAATTTGTATTCATCCCTGGGTGGGACGAGCAGAGAGCAAGGTGCCAAAAAGGTGCCAAATTGACCTCTGACCTCCAAAACTGCTTTTGGGAGTGGTTAGGACCATTGTTTAACCTCTGGGGGCTGCCCTAGGGGTTGTGTGTGTCAATGCGATCAACGCTTGTTGTCACATAATCGGATTGGTGCTATTTTGGTGTCTATAGATGCCCCTTTTTGGGAAGCGTTGTGCAGGGTGCAACGTCGAGCAAAAATAGATAACCAAAGCACTAATGATTAGGGTTTCTCAGTAACCTAACCAACTCTTGATGCCCCAAGTATGGAAAGGGCACGCATTCTTGAATCCTTGCTTCTGACGAGCTAAGGAACTTAATTCAAGTGTTAACCTTGTTCAGTGAGGTGTTACTTGAACTTGGACATTGATCAAGTCATGAATAGGCAAAGGGCGCAACCTTTTGTCTATGGGAACCTTGAGTTCATGATTCATGAATGCCAAGTGTTTGATCAGCTTGTGATTATTGCTTGTTTGCTGCCCCAAGCAGGGGCGTGATTGTCTTTGTCAATGATCCTTTGAATGCGTGTCATTTCCATGATTGGGTGTGTTTTTGTTGATTGGTGACTAAGTGTGACTACCCCCTCAAGCGACGAATCGATGAGGGAATGACCGACATGAGAAAAGTGACGAGTCGCTTGACCCAAGATGACTTAGGTAAGGGTGCCTTCAGTTGTTTACCTTTGAATGCTCAAGCAGTTTCCGAACATTTTGACCTATTTTTGGTGGGTTTAAACCCTTTTTGTGACGCATTTTGGAGCTGAAATTGTCAAAAATCCGTCTTCCCGTGGAGCAGTTCGACTATGATAACCTTCTTAGGGAGTAGGATAGTGAAAATTTGTAACCCCAATGTCTATTTTGGATGCCAAGAATGTCAGAACCCCTTTAAAGTATTATGTTATTGAAAACAATTTTATTGCTATTTTTGGTTGTTACCCATTTTGTCGGTTTGGGGATGAAATTCTCGAAAATCTGTCATCCCGTGGAGTGGTCCAGCTATGGTAGCCTTATTAGGGAGTAGGATAGTGAGGATTTGTGACCCCGACATCTATTTTGCATGCCCAGAATGTCAAGTGCAGAAGCACTCTCATTGGACAGTTTTATTGCTCTTTTTGGTGCATTTTTGTGCAGTTTTTGATGTTTTTTGAAATTTTTGCTCTGTATTCATCCTTGGGTGGGACGAATTCCTATTTAGTAATCGTCCTAGGGTGGGACGAGTGCTCACTAGAGTGCTCATCCCAGGGGGGAACGATTACAGGCTCAAAAAGCCTATTTAAGGGCCAAAACTGGGTTTTGGGCTCATTTGCATTTGTTTTTCCTGGTGATTTGGAGCTCTGAGGAGGAGGAGGTCAATTCTACGAAGCGAAGCGCTGCCAAACTTTTCCACCATGAGTTCACGTACCGGATCCTCAAGCGACGAGCCGAAGCGAGACCAGTAAGTGCCCTTTCTCCTTATTGGTTGTTGGTTACAGTTGGAAAACCGCAAGTTATGTGTTTCTTTGTCTGTTTGTTTGTTTTTCAAATTTAAAAATGAAACCCTAGTTTATCAAAATTAACACTTAGTTTAAAACTTAGTTGAACCCTAGTTAAACAAAGATCAGAAGTTTAGTTTAAAACTGAGCTTAAAAAACTGAGTTGAAAACATAACTTTTAAAACGTCGCTTAACCCGAATTTAACAAAGATCAAAACTTAGGTTAGAAACGTAGGGGAAAACTGAACGTAAAAACGTAGCTCAACCCTAGGTATTTGTTGTTTTTGTTTGTGTTTTTAATTTACCAGTTTAGAGTTAAAAACCCTAAGTCTGAGAAATTATTTTTGTTTTGAAATGTTTTATTTGTTTTTAATTTATCAGGTTTAGAGTTAAAAACCCTAGAACTGACAAATTATTTTTTTGAATTTTTTTGTTTGTGTGTTTTGAATTTATCAGTTAGAGTTAAAAACCCTAGGCTGACAAATTATTTTTGTTTTTTTTTTGTTTTTTGTTTGTTAAGTTTTAAATTTTATTTCTTGTGTTAGAATTAAAAAAAACCCTAGGCTGACAAACTAGTTTTTTTACTATTTATAATTGTACATTGTGTATTATGCATTGCTGAAATGTTCATGTTATCTCTGTACAGTTTTTCCTATTTTTTAATGTTTTTATTTTGTTTTCTTTTGTAGGTTGTGAAGAGTCGGTACCGTGTGCCCATGGTTTTCACTGAAGCGTGGGAGGCGCTGACTTTGGTGGACTGGGAGTGGCTTGATGCCCTTGGGCTCAAGCAGGTGACTCGGTTGGAGCCGGTGGTCGGGGATCGGGCCTACCTGACGGCCCTGATCAACTTATGGGAACCATGGACCAATACCTTCCATCTCCCAATAGGGGAGATGACGGTGACCTTGGAGGACGTCTACCAGATTCTATGGATTTCGATAGATGGATTACCGATCAGGACGATGTCACGGGATCAGCGGACAGCAGTGCTGACACGTTGCTTCGGGCATGGAGAGGCGATGGGTGTGGATAGCCCAGTGGAGAGGGCAGAGATCGACTGTCATATTGGTGGCATTCTGGTTCGATGGTGGCTAGAGAAGGGAGTGTTGGGAGTGAGGCATGCATTATTGATGGGCCTCATTTCCAACATGCTACTACCCGACTCTTTGGGGGTGAGGTTCCCATGGAACCTACTGGAGGTGGTATTCAGGCTGGTGGAGTGTCCGACGGATGCACCGATGATCATGAGGTGGGGACAGACTTTGCTGGCACAACTCTATGATGAGTTGTACGAGGTCCGCTGTCAGAGGTGGAAGGGGATTAGTTGCAGCTACTTGTTGCAGTGCTGGGCATGGCAACACATAGCGGTGGAGAGGCCGGTGGGGTTACCATGGATGACTCGAGCCGAGATGGTGGATAGGGATATCGGGTATGCGGCTCTATGGTGGTGGTCTGAGGAGCAGGGATAGAGTCGATGATGGGCAGGTGTCGTAGGGCACTATGCGGATGCCTTTGCTCGGCTGACTCCAGGGGATGTGTTCTGGCGCCCCTACCAAGACTGTCCAGCCTGGCCTGAGGTTGGAGAGTGGCTCCGACGGGTTCGCAAGGGACGGTGGCTGATTGGGCAGCATGGGATAGAGCAGGAGTTCTTCCCTTATAGTCGGGTGACATGATAGTTTGGGGTATGCCAAGGGTTTCCTGGGGAGCCCATGGTCTATCGACATCGAGGGGACGAGAAGACTCTAGCTTGGCCAGTCATTGCATCGCTGGATGAGGATGCAAACACCACGATTGATGTCTCAGATGTGGATGACGTTGGGGTGATGGCTGAGTATGAGCAGTGGTGGACCTTGCGACGGTGGCGAGGCGAGGGGCCATTAGGCGGTGCGAAGGCGGTAGCAGCAGGGGATGAGGGTGCAGAGGCACCAGATGAGGGTTGGGGTGCTCCGTTGGATGATGCGGAGATGGTGGAGGTTGAGGATGTGGGCATGGATTATGGGGTTCTAGACCAGCCAAAAATGTAGGGCACCCTAGAGCAGTGGGAGCCAGAGTAGGTTGCAGTCTCGGATTCGCCTATGCACCAGGTAGTGGCGGAGGACATGGAGGCAGGGTTGCATGCTGAGAATGCATGATTGGTAGAGCTACTACGGAGGTGAGATGAGGAGCTAGGAGAGGCTTTGTAGGAGAGGGATCTCCTATGGACTCAGCTAGCTGAGCGGGAGAACGCATGGGCTACATCCCACCGACAGGAGGGGGATACCGATGCTACATGGGAGAGGGATCTCCTATGGACGTAGCTAGCACAACGTGATGATGTAGTAGCTTATTACCATCGATGGGAGGCAGAGTGGTTTCGATGGGAGGTAGAGTGGTTTTGGCATCGGATGGATATGGAGGGAGAGATTATCCACCTCGGTGGGCGGTTACCTGAGCCCCCTAGAGGTGGCTCTTCGCATCGGATGAGGGACAGTGATACTGAGCAGTCAGCATCATCTCGTCGGAGGCAATTGGATGAGGGAGGCGGTAGTAGGCGTGATGCAGGGGCTAGCAACAGCTACCCTGAGGGGTCCCATAGGACTCACCACACAGGGGGTAGTTCCCATCGCACCGATCCTGCATGATCATGGTGGCCGACGCCCTAGGCTTGGGGGTTTTTGAACTTTGGGTTTTTGTTGTGAGGTCAGAGGACCGGTTCATTGTAGCCTACGGGCATTTTTGATGATATATATATAGATGACTCTTTTTTTGGTGTTTATGAACTTTTCATGGTGTGTTTTTCTATTTATGCACAGTTATTTATGATGATGTATGCATGTGGTATTATGAATGGGATGTGTCTAATCATATGATGTAGGCATATGGAATGAAATGAGTTGTTGATAACTTGTCGATGGCACCATAGACTGTACAAGATTGACTAGCTTGTTGTACTTATGGGATGGCGTTATGGAATGTCATTGCATGTGAAGATTTTGTTTTTGTATTGTACATATTTTTAGATGATGATGGACGTAATGAAATGTACCAGTTGTTTTTAAAATGTAATTAAGCTTTTCTGAGACTCAGATATTTTACCTAACTAGCCAAAACTGTACATTTATCTCGCAAGATTTTTGAACAAGGTATAAATCAGACTTGAGGTTTGCCCTAGTTATTTCACATCCCTGTGTGTGCAATTGAGTTCGTTTATGTGGTATTTGTCAGGATACCGCCAGTGCCAGATAGGCTATCAACCAAACCTGTACTGAGGATCACCTAATTAGCTCCACTAACTCCGTTGTTGTATTTAGTAAGATTAATCCACGAGACAACCTAAAGGTACCATAAGCTAGCTCATCCACATGCAAACATTGGTCTGCTCACACGCAAAGCTAATGTGATAGACATATCGTCATGCGGGTAGGATACCGCCATTGCCAGGTAGGCTGTCCACCAAACCCGTAATGAGGATCACCTAGATGGTTTTCGAATGCTGAGAATTCCAAGGATTCAAGTTCAGGCTTTTGATTGGCTCAATGATTTAGGATACATGCTCGTATACAAAGTGATGAAAATCACTATTTATTTTGTTCTTTTTTTTTTTTTTTTTGGCTTATGAATGACCTTGATCCTTTTGGCCTTGGGGATGACTACCCATCCTTGGCAGGGACATGTAGTACGAATCCTTACGACTTTGGGAACCAAAGGGGATTATGGAGATTTATGAAGGAAGGGCATTGATATTTTAGGCCTTGGGGATGACTACCCATCCTTGGCAGGGACATGTAGTACGAATCCTTACGACTTTGGAGACCAAAGGTGATTGTGATAATGGCTTGTGGGAATGTTGTTTTTGAATGGTCATTGATCCTTTTAGACCTTGGGGATGACTACCCATCCTTGGCAGGGACGTGTAGTACGAATCCTTACAACCTTAGGGACCAATGATGATTGGAATTTTTGGTAGTGGTGAAAACCACTATTTATTTAGGGGAATTGATGGGGAAGAACTCGTCCTTTTGTCAATTCTCAGCACTCTTGAACCATTCGCATAGGGGGATGAACAGGCTAATCTTTCACCTATGGTACCTTAGACTGCTTTGTAGGTTTCTCTTGCGTTCACACAACTTAGGAATTATTTTATGTGTTTTAACTTGTGTAGGGATGTTACGTAGCGAGGCTTGACCCAAGTAAAACTTTCCCTTTGTAAAATCCGTTTAACTTTGTACAATTTTTGGCTAGCAATTTAAAGACAACTGAATGATGAAAACCCTATATACATTAGGAGACAACTGACTATGCTAAAAATGGGGAAGGTGTTATTCGGGATGTATGCATTTGATAAAATGGATTTGATGTGGAAAATGATGGAATTGCCAAGTAATGACAGTCTATGGTGCTTTTGACTTGTATAACCAGCAAATATGCAATGTATGGATGTGATGCCTAATGCAACCTATATTTTTGTATTTTGATGTTTTATGAGTATGCATGGAATTGAAATGCAATTTTTTTGTTATTTTTTGATGATTTTATTGTTTTTGTTTGTTTTTGAACTATTTATTTTGACCAAGCGGTTATGGTAACCCTTGGAGCTTTTGGTTTGACCAAAGGGTTTATGGATACCTTTGGGGCATTTTTGGGGTTGACCAAGTGATTATGGGAATCCTTGGAGATTTTGGTTTGACCAAAGGGTTTATGGACACCTTTGGGGCATTTTGGGTTGACCAAGCGATTATGGGAATCCTTGGAGCTTTTGGTTTGACCAAGCGATTATGGGAATCCTTGGAGCTTTTGGGTTGACCAAGCGATTGTGGGAATCCTTGGAGCTTTTGGATTGACTATGGCTCTCTAAATGTGGAATGGCCTCAAATGACTGATGTTCAAGGGTTCTAGCTCCTTGATTCCTTCAAGAGAGGCGAGCCGATATGTTCCAGGTCCTATTTTACTGTCAATCACATAAGGACCTAACCAGTTTGCTATGAACTTGTCCCTTAGATGGGATGGCAAATTAGAATTCTGTTGGTTCTCTTTTAAGACCAAATCTCCAACCTAAAAATCCTATAGGTGAACCTTCATGTTATATGCTCTCTTAAGTCGCTCTTGATAGATACGCAAATGCTCGAGAGCATTGACACGTCGTTCATCGAGCAACGTAAGTTGGTCTAACCGGGCCTGTCGCGCAGTGTCATCATCGATGAACTCTTGCATTGAAATGCGTAGGGAAGGGATTTCCAACTCAAGAGGCATGACAGCCTCGGAGCCATACACCAACGAAAATGGAGTTGCCCCAGTGGGCGTTCGAATGCTAGTGCGATAAGCCCATAGGGCAAGCGGGATCTGAATGTGCCAATCCTTATGATTATCTATGATGGTATTTTTGAGGATGGCGACTAGCATTTTGTTGGACGCCTCTGCTTGCCCATTTGCCTACGGATAATAGGGTGTTGAAAAACTGTGCTGAATTTTGTACTTTGTGGTCAAAGCACGCACATATTTATTCTTGAAGGGCGTCCCATTATCCGAGAGGATCTTGGATGGAATACCAAAATGACATATGATGTTATGCAAAATAAACTCCGCAATGCGAGGTCCAGTCATAGAGGTTAACGGAATTGCTTCCACCCACTTGGTGAAGTACTCTGTGGCCGTTATAATAAATGTGTGATGACCCGACGACGTAGGGGAGATATTTTCGATTAGATCAAAGCCCCACTACGAAAAAGGCCAAGCCGATTGGATCGGTTGCAAGGCCTGAGAAGGTACGTGTGTCAAATTGGCATGATGTTGACACTTCACGCACTTCTTCACATATGCGCAACAATCTCGCTCTAAAGATGGCCAATAATAACCCATGCGGAGAATGCGCTTTGCGATGGCTATACCGCTGAAGTGGCCACCGCACGTACCATCATGGGCTTGGGTGATCGCCCAAGCGGACTCTTGCTGGTCCAAGCAACGGAGGAGGATTCCTTCATAGCTCCGACGATACAAAATGTCTCCTAGCAAGACATGTTTTGCCGCTTTCTGTTTGAATGATCTTTTCGTGGCTTGTGTCAATCCAAGTGGGAGAGTACCTAGCTTGAGGTAATCCCTTATGGGTGTGTACCAATCCTGCTGATCAGAAACCTCGATGGTATGAACGGCCAATCCCTCCTGAAGTTCATCCCTAGCAAAAGCTGAGCGGGAAAGAACTTGTAAAAATAGCGTTGTGTTGCTATTAAGAGGGGTCGGGGAGAACAAGGACCCCTAGTTGGCTCGAGTCATACAATCATGAATTCGAGAGAACCTATCCTGAGATGGTTCAATCTGGATCAGGTGGATTCCTGGCGTTAGGTCAGAGCTTGCATGCTCCATCATGGATTGCGATAATGTTTTGACCTGAATGGTTGTCATTTCACCAGAAGGGTCTTGCGGGATTAGTGACCCCAAGGAGGCCATAGTATCCAGAAAATGATTCGATGATCGAGGGAGTGCCTCGATGTCATACCATTCAAGTTGTGCCAGGAATTTGTCCACAAGGGCTTTGTAGGCCTGTAGAACTGGACATTTACATTGGAATATCCCCTTTACTTGATTGACAATTAACAACGAATCACCAAAGATGTTTAAACGTTTAATGTTCATGGTGACTGCTTGTTTGAAGACCTATGAGCAAGGCTTCGTATTCTGCATTGTTGTTGGTGCACGGGAAGTCTAATTTAAATGATAGAGGCATTGGAGCCCCTTGTGGAGTGAAGAATACAATTCCTGCACCACCGCCTTGCTCACATTTAGAACCATCGAAGAATAGGGTTATGTCAGCCTATGACTCAGGCTCATCAGAATCTGGCGATTTTGAAACATGGAAGACCCCATCATCCGGTAGTTCTACGGTTAGAGGCTGATCGTCTTCAAGAGGAGCCTCTGCCAGTTGATCGATGATGACTTGACCTTTTATGGATTTCTGTCCAATGAACTCTATGTCAAACTCCGTCAACAACATGATCCATTTTGTCGTGTGGCTACTATGATAAGTATGACTCATCATGTATCGCAATGGATTCTCCTTAGACACAACATACGTCTTGTTGCTCAGCATGTAATGGCGTAGCTTCTTGGTAGCAAACACCACTGCCAAGCAGAGCTTCTCGACGTATGCATAGTTAAGTTCATAACTGACCAGGGTGCGGCTAAGATAGTAAGTAGCCTGTTCTTTGTGCAATTCATTGTGTTGGGATAGCATGGCGCCCAGTGCCACCTCAGTAGCTGAGATGTATAAGTAGAATGACACTCCTGGTCTAGGTGGTGCCAATACTGGTGGTGAAGCCAAGTACTATTTAATATCATCAAAGGCTGACTGGCACTCGTCATCCCAGTGGAATGCTACCCCCTTGTGCAATAATTTATTCATGGGTCGGCACTTGTCAGATAACTGCGCTATGAAGCGTTTGATCGATGCAACCTTTCCCTATAGACTTTTGAGCTGCTTGATGGTAGTTGGGGGAAGCATTTCAAGGATTGCCTTGACTTTGTTTGGATCCACCTCGATTCCTCGCTTGGAGACTATGAAACCCAAAAGCTTTCCAGATGTGATGCCAAATACGCACTTCTTGGGGTTTAGTCTGACCTTATGCTCAATGAGGCGATCGAGGATCTTGCGTAAGTCATCGAGATGATTTGGGCGCAAAAGAGATTTGGCCAACAAATCATCCATGTAATCCTCCAAAGTTTTGTGCATGTAATCATGGAAGATGTATGTCATGGCACGTTGGTAGGTGGTGCCAACATTTTTAAGGCCAAAAGGCATGACCTTATAACAAAATGTCCCCCAAGGCGTTGTGAATGCCATTTTTAGTTGGTCCTCGGGATTGATACGAATCTGATTGTATCCTGAGAAACCATCCATGAGGGAAAGCATTTCATGGCCCGTTGTAGCGTCTACCAATGCATCGATGCTAGGCAAGGGAAAATCATCCTTAGGACTCGCTTTGTTTAGATCTCAAAAATTGGTGCATATGCGAATCCTCCCGTCGGGCTTCTTGACGGGCACCATGTTAGACAACCATGGTGGATAATCCACGCAGATGACAAACTGTGCATCCAACAACTTTTGCAATTCATCTTTGACCATTAAGGCCACTGTTGGGTGCATCTTGCATAGTTTTTGCTTTACTGGCTTGATTGTTGGATCAAGCGTTAAATTATGCGTGACTAGCTGCGGGTCTAGTCCCGGCATGTCTTTGTATGACCATGCAAAAACCTCCTTCTTCTCCTTGAGAAGGGCAATGTAATCGGCTTGCTCTTCGGGGGAGAGACTTACCCCCAACTTGAGAATCCATGGATTCATTGGATCTGAGCCGATGTCTATGTCAGTCATCGCCTCGACCGACATGTGGGATCCGTCCTCCAACTGGTGTGGAGTTGGGATCAGGTGGATATCATTTGCTGAATTAAGATCATCGTTGGGAACGTCAGGTTCCTCTTCAGCATGGAAGACATCCTGAGTCTATCCTGGAGTGAAATGAAACATCCCACCGCAAGGCCAGTACTCTGATGGGGATGGTGGTGTGTCAGCGTGATCCCAATCAATAGCCTCTATGTCTAGATGCAATGACCGTGTTGGGTCGGTTGGATCATGAATGGGGGTGGTTAAGTCAATGGAGATCATGTTGATGAAATGATTGTGGTCTCCATTACCGCAGGTGTGATGACTCTGACATTCTAGATGTTCTTGGTGCTTTGGATCTGGCTCTGTAGGCATTGGGACAAATGGATCAGCCCTATGTGCGTATAAGAGGATAGGATCTACCCTAGGCACTGATGGTGCTATAGGGTCTCCAGGCGAAAGATGTTCTCTATGTACCTGGAGTGGCGGGTGCAATAATTGCTATAACTATGCTTGGTTGAGGTGCCACCTATGCCTTGGCCCTATGTGTAATTATTCAAACATGTCATCTATGTCCAAGGGATATTGTTGCTATCACATCTGATTCTCTTGAGTTGGCATATGCTCCATTGGAACATCCAAAGGGAACATGGTTAGGAAGCTCTCTTGATAATCATCCATGGGATGTGCTTGTGAATGATTGTTATCCGACTCAAGAGGATCCCAAGGTGCTACCTCATACTCCAACTCATCATCCGAAGACCCTTCTTGGTCTTGTCCATATCCTTCGTGGAGGTGAGTCCTTGAATTGTCTCCCTTTTCGATCGAAGGGAAAGGGTTGTTAAGGTCAACAAGGTTGTTTGTTCGTAATGGGAGATAATCCCCCAATGTATAAGTTGTATTAGGATTGGCATATGGATCTAATGCCAACCCATCCTTGTTGCCTATCCCTAGGCCTTGCATGTTTTCGACCAAGATGTCCAGGGGCAAGGGGTGATTAAACCCTACTCCTGACTTGTCATAAGGCATTTGATACCTTGGTTGGCACAAAACATGCACTCCTTGCTCATACCTGCCCAACCCATATCCATGCCAATTGCATTGGCTAAGATATCTCAATGCGAAGTCTGGGTTAGACAAATAATTGACATCCTCAACAAAGGGCTCTTCATCTTCCTCTTCTTGCAAGTGAGGTTCAATGCCATTATCCAGGCCCCCATAAACAAAGTTTGTCTGATTGGGTGGGTAGCCTAGAGGAACCACAGAGCCGATGGGGAGTCGAGGTCTCCCCATGTCCTGCATGGACTCAAGTGTGGGTGTGGCTATAATGTTTCTGCACTAGATACTCCCCCAATCCTGTGTTGGCCATCTCAACTATGATTGTTGGCATTTGAGGGGGAGCGAATGGGAGTTCTCCCTGAGTCCACTCCATGTGGGGTGAACTAGGCATCTCGACTTCCATTCTACTAGGCATCTCTTCTATCGAGATGGTTGAGACTAAGGGTGGTTCCTCTTCTAGGGGTTTCTTTCCCTTGTCCTTTGGTGTGGCCACCGTAGGTGGCATCGTTGTTGAAGGACCAGATGAGGAAGATGGACCCGACTGGGAATTTGATGGACTTGGAAATGGGGATTCCTGCATAATCGGACCCTGTTTAGATGGATTTAACTAAAAATCCAAATGCGTTGATGGAAGGGTCGACTGCGGCATTAGTTGCACCGAATTACAGTATTTGAAGGGCTCTAAGTCTGCGGGGACTACATGCACCTGTCCTTCAAATGTATACTTTAAGCATTGATGAGCAATTGAAGGGACACACTTCATGTCTCGGATCCAAGGTCGCCCCAACAAGATATTATAAGCCATCTCACCTTCTAAAATGTGGCACAATGTATGAATGGTCTTTTGTCCCACTTGGATGGGTAGGACAATTGTGCCAACTATCGAGCATATCGCATCATTGAATGCTCGAAGAGTATAGGTGGAAGGTACGATGTGAGAGGTCAGCAACTTCAAATGTTTTAATGCTACGGTTGTAATAATGTTACTGGACGAACCAGTGTCCACCAACACCCGCTTATACGAAATCCCGTTGACCCACGCAATAACGTGCAGGGGTGGATCCGCCACATCACCAGCCATCGATTTCAATTCATCTTCTCTAAAGGTGATGACTGGTTTTGTACATTGTTTCACATGGCCCATGAAGTTGTTGAAAGAATTTGCTTCATGGGGATGCAGCTCAATGGCCTTTAATATCTCCATGAGAGCCTCCCGATGGGGTGCTGATTGTTGAATAAGCTCGTATATGGAGAGCCTAGCCGATGTGGTCCTTAGACTTTGGGTAAGTCTAGTCCGAATCGTGGCCACTGGTCTAGGCGGGGGAAGCTGCGTAGGGTTCTGTTGAGGTTGTGACGTCGATGGAACTTCTCTTGTGACTACCGCGGGGGCAGCTCCGGGATATCTCTTGTTCCTAGTCACTATGCTTATCATCCCTACATACCCCTCCATGGGGCAATTCTGTTGCACCTCATTGACGTGAAGGGGTTTTGCTTGTGCATCATGTGCGGGCAAGGGGTCTCTGAAAACTCCCATTTGTTGGTTGTTGGGCGCTATGGGATTATCCACTGCCAATGTATTGTTGTCAATGAGGTCTTGCACCAAACCTTTGAACTTCCAACAGGCATTAAGGTCATGTCCCTTTCGTCTGTGGAACCTATAGTACAAGTCCTCCCTGTACCCCTTAGGCTTTGGTGCATTAGGGTCTATGGTTTGAATTTTTGGCAGATTGATCAAGTTTGCCGCTGACAAGCGGTCAAACAAGGAGTCCCTGGACTCTGTGTAAGGCGTAAATTGTCGCCTAGGGTGACGCTACTGATTTTGTTCCTGCCTTTGGTTTTCTCTATCATAGTTGTTGGGAGGCACCGCCTGATAGTTAGCCTTTGGAGGTTGTGTTGCTTGTGCGAGCTTAGGGACATTTATAGCAACTCTGATTGACCATGGCGGGTTTTTGTTGCGTAGTCCCTATTTTGGTGTTCTTGTTCCATTCTTTTTTCTTAGGCTTGGCAATTTTGCCATCCTGTATCTTGATCTCCTCGATGATTTTGGCTTGCACCAGAGCTTCCTCTAAAGTGGCATATTGTTGCAGCTGCAATAGCACGGAGATCGATCTCAAACAACTCTTGGAGAACATTTGAGTCAAGTCGGACATAGGAGGGAGGTAGGGCAGCTTTGAAAGCAACGTCCTCCACCGGTTCCCATATGCCACCATAGATTCTTCCTCATACTGCCTGAGGCTAGCTAGATCACTTAGTGATGCCTTTTTCTTGGTGTTGAAGGTGAAGCATTCTAGGAACGCGTCCACTAGCTGATCCAAGTTACAGATGTTGTGCTTTGGTAATTGAGTAAACCAATCCGAGGTAGAGCCTACGAATGTGGTTATAAATGTTCTTAATAGCAAAGCATCGTTATCCTGAATGCCAAAGCATTGGCTCAAGAATCGAGTCACATGCTCTTGGGCATCTTCCTCCCCTCTAAAGAGTGCCAACTGGGGTAGCTTAAAGTGTTCGGGGTATGGAGGTGCCGACACTGACGGATGCACAGGATGACTACGGAGTTGGCGTAAAGTAGGCTTTTGGGGCCCATAAGTCTTGAGCTCCATAGTCTCTAAGCGCTCTAGCAACGCTTTATATGCATCGAAGGATTTGATCTCCTCCTCCTTGGTTTGCTCCCACTGTGGGTTGTGAGGAATTTGAGGCCTTTGGAGGGGTGGCTGGGTAGCACCCCTTCTACCTTGATAGGGCATTTCAGCCCACTCTTCTTCTTGTTCATACTCCTCATAGGCTTCTTGAGGAGTGTCTGGCCTAGGCCTGTAAACATTGATGGGTGCCCGCGGAGGGTGCCCATCATAGTGTCTGGGAGTGGCTTCCCGCTCAGGTCTAGGAGGTCTTGGAGGTAGTGCTTGATGAGGTCGCGGAGACCTGTCTCACACCAAGGGGTTGTGCCTCTCATACACTTCTAATTTATGTGCACGAGGGGTTGGGACCTTCTCAGGCACATTGTTGTGAAGCAACTCGGTTGTCTGAAGCTGAATGCGCTCTTTGTTAAGGCGACACAAATGTTCTAATTGTTGTTGGTCTTGCCTGAGCCGCGTGATTTGTGCTTGGCGGGCGGCTAGTTTGGCAAATGCCAAGTCCATTTGTTCCATCGTCTTTTGTTTAGGAAGCCTAGATGCCTCTCCTACATGTCTATCTCGGTCATGGTGATCCGAGACCCCTATGGGTTGCTTCCCTCTGTCGAGGTTAGCGGCATTCACTTGAGGCTCTGGCCTCAATGGGTGATCCTGATACATAGTGGGTGTGGAGGTGCATCATTCCCGTGCTGTGTACTGCTCTTGAGGAACGTAGTGGTCTTCCTCATTCTCTCTATTGTATGCATAAAAGGTGTGGGCAGAATTGTCTTGCCCTGTCTGGAAAGCCTGATACTCTGGATATTGCCTAGTGTTTCTAACAGTAATACGGGGTAAAGGAGGGATGACGAAGTCATGTGGCCCCTCCTTCTGGACCCTCTGTTGCTCTAACACTTCATCACTAGGCCACTCATAACGAGCATCTAAGGGAGGCCTACTTTCTATGTTGAGTGCCACGTGTAGGTTCTTCTCTTGAAAGGACCTAAGCTGAGTGGGGGTGCCCCTCAAGGAGGTGCCTCTATAGTCATGTTCTGTTATGGCATGATGTGGACTAACTTGTGTGTCAGGCCACCAAGGCGGGATGACCAAGTCCTCAGGACTATATCGGAGGTGACTTGTCCCCCTTGGTGCACTCTCTGCAGCTTCTGCCCGTGATCGGGCTCGGCTACGGGTGTACACCATGGTGATGTTTACCTAAAAATGCGTAGATTTTTTTTTATTTTTCTTTTTATGATTTTTTATGCTACACTAAACAGAAAATATCACACACACAAGCAATGATTATCTCTTTTAAAGATTAAAAGTGTGCCCTAAATCTGGTTTAGTGTGTTTTGTTTTTTTTTTTGAAAGATTTTTGTGAAAACCGTTTAAATGCAATTATGATGGCTCTTATGACTCCCAAAATGGTCGCCCCTTCAATATACCATTGTCGGACCGATATACCAACCTCTCTATATACCCGCCCTTACGTGAGGGAGACTATAGGTACGTGAGAGCAGATGATACGTGGAACATAGGTGGTACGGAAGGGGAATCACTCTGTTTATGACACCTACCATAGAAGACTTATCCTCATGCACTGGGAATCACCCCAAGCTACACTTGGTCAGCTTTCATCAGGATTTACGTCTAGCAACAATCGTGATCGGGGTTATGGATGCAATATCTCAAGCCAAGGTGATGATGAAATCCACCGTTGGTCTTGCTCAAGGGTTGGGGTTTTACGACCAACTCCTTGGTTTAAATTACCACGTGGTGTGTGGGGTTATTTTTAAGTTGCAAAAATGAAACAAGCAAGCATTTAAACTCTCCTATGCATGCAAATAACCAGAAATCAGAGAACAGAAAGCAAAAAATTGACAGAAGGTTTTTAGGACCCCTACCTTTTCTCTGCCCAAATCTGATGTCTCTGAATTCTTGTTCTGAAATTGCACAGAGAGCTATTCATCCCGGGGTGAGATGAATAACAGACCTGTATTCATTCCAGGGTGAGACGAATTGCTATTCGTCTTAGGGTGGCACGAATCCCAATTCTGTATTCGTTACAGGCTGGAACGAGCAGCAGTCCAGGGCTTGAAAACTTGGTACCTGTAAGCAAAAACAACCAACTTTGATCAGAAATTTAATCTTAAAAATCAAGGGATAGAGGTCCCACCGTGATCGCCACTGAAAGCACGAGGATACGGAAACAAAAAGGAAAGTGCCAAGTATGATGCTTATAAAACCAAACTTAACGCTTAAAGCCTATGTATTGCAAAATGCATAAAAAGAAAGAGCATAGACGAATTGACACAAGATAAAAGCAATATAGAATATGGCCCTCTTTATTGATATGCTTTTAATATTCATGTTACAATACGTCTCCTTCCTTTTTAGGGGATAGGAGCGTCAAATATGTTTCTTTATCACATCCATAGATAGCAAATCCTTCTTCCGCGTGCCCACATGTAAGATGGGCGGACCAAAACGTCACCGCCGCTTGTGTATATGATTTTTGATTCCTTCTTGCTCCTCTGATGTCGAAGACCTGCATTCAAGGAAACAGAAAATATTAGTAGCACCTGCAGATAGAATAAAACATGTATTTCCCAAGGCCTACTGTTAGTGTATGCATGAAAATATTAAAACGATGACCGAATAACATCAGAACGACCTAAAAATTTGATAGAAGCATGAATATGTTACCAGGAGACCACTACAAAAATAACAGTTGGGAAATTCCTCACATATTTGTATTCGCTCCGGGGTGGGACGAATTAACCTGCAACAATTTGTCAGAAAGCACCCTCTTCAATGTCCTACCTAGGAAGCTCCAAATGACCTAAAAAGTTGGGGTTAGCTAATTGGGGGTGTTTTGGGAAGACCCAGATGGTCATATTTCTCCAATTTTGCCTCTAGCACCCATATTTTGATGATGCCATCTGCAAGTTAGTAAAGGCGAGAAATAACAAAAACCTGGTCAAAATTGCTCAGAATGAAATGAAATTTAAACTACAGCCTATTTAAATAACCTAGAATAATATGCAAAAGAAAAATCAGAGAAATCTATCACAAATTTCTATTCATCCCGGGGTGGGGCGTTTAGGACTGCGACAGCTTGGGGAGCGCCCGGGGGCAGGACGCCCACCGTTTGGGACTTTGTTTTGGCACCAATCCACTTGGGATGGGTCCAAAACCTGTTATGGGGTGTTGTCGACAAATTTTGTGGGATATTGTGGCCAAAAATCGGGTTTTGGGTCTTGATTCGTGCTTCCAATAGTCACCCAATAACCTCCCTTTCGAATGAGAGATTAAGGATGTGAAAGGCACAAATCGCAAGTAGGTATGTAAATTGGCAGCACTTCGTTGCTCAAATGCTCCTTCTCTGTATATCTTTTGGGTGGGAAAACTCACCAATTTATAGACCTAGGGTCTCTTTGTTTGAATTGCGCATGCGAGGGCGCCACTTGAGTTTGCATGTCCTATTTTGAGAAAATAGGTTATTCCCTGATTTAGAGTCTCCTTGCATGAGGCCTCTAAACTAAAGACATGCATGACTGAAGTCTCTCTCTTTGATTTGGAGCCATTCCTCGCAATTGCATGGCCTGAAGCTTCAGTTAACTGGCGGACTTGCCGAGGTTTGACTTTTTGCCAGTCAAAGTTGCTATTCGCCTCACCCTGGGGTGAATGCTGATATTCGTCCCTGGGTGGGATGAATGCCAGTTTGTATTCATCCCTGGGTGGGACGAGCAGAGAGCAAGGTGCCAAAAAGGTGCCAAATTGACCTCTGACCTCCAAACTGCTTTTGGGAGTGGTTAGGACCACTTTTTAACCTCTGGGGGCTGCCCTAGGGGCTGTGTGTGTCAATGCGATCAACGCTTGTTGTCACATAATCGGATTGGTGCTGTTTTGGTGTCTCAGAACAGTTGTGATTAACATATCCAATATTATCCAATCATATGGATCTATGGTACCAATGTGTAAACTTCTATAGGTGCTTCTCTATATATCTTGATCTATGGGACTAAGGTAGATTTTTGTTCGAGTTAAATATTCCTTCATTGCACATATTGTTGCAATATGCTTTGATCAATGATGAGTATTTCTTTGATTGTTTGCACTCGTTGGATTTGTTGGATGAAAATTGCATTCATACATTTTGCAAACCTATCAGAATAGGTTTAAGTGATCTCATTCCAAGAGATTTCACAATCATTCTTTTGATTGGGGACCTTATCCTAAAGTTGAATCATAAGAACAATAATGCTTGTTCAGATATTAAAGGTAAGTTTCATTCCAATTGGTTAGGCACCTTTGTCATTATATCCATGTTTAGCTCATGGGCCTATAAGTTAAAGTCTCTTTATGGTAAATATCTTAAATAACCAATGAACATAATACATCTAAAGATATATTATGCATAACTTGGCACTCTACATTTTCATATTAAATTTAGCTTAGTTTTCATACTACTTTTGGTTTGTTTATTCATATTGCATGTCTGAGTATCATATTTTGCATGGTTTTCCTAGCATTATGTTATGTATTTTACTTGTCATATAATTGCATTATTGTTTGATAATATTTGCATGACTACTTGATCATGTAGATTTTTATGGACTTCATAAGTATGGCAAGTGATGAGGCCTAATTAGATCTTATATCACATGCATTGCACTCACACTAGGGATAGAATGCCTAGTGAATATGTAACCTAATTATCATATTTGTGTATTTTAATATTTATATTCGATCCATATCTCTTTTCTTTTCTTATATTCCTTGACCTTAAAAGTATAAAATGATCATCAATTTTCTCTTCAAGTCAAGGGATATAGTTTTTCTTCTCTTGTATGTCATTTTTCCTTGAAAGTTTTAATAATTTATTATCCTTTGCTAGATAAAGGATATATGTTCCTTTCATTTTTAAACTATTGGTATTTTGAGTGTTATGTGATCCTATTGAGATAGGGTAGATACTGAGTAGATATCATTTATGGTATTCATACGACCATTGGTTATCTTATGCACACCTCTTAACTCTTGAAATTTTATTAGGGGTACCCACACACACTATATTCTTGATAGATTTCTTTCTTCTATCTTCTTATAACACACACACACACTCACACTATTTTTTTCATGCTTTACTATCCTAGTACATATTTTACTCTCACCATACCCCTATCGGGAAATACTCATTTTGGAAAAATCAATCACATATTTTTACCCCACATAGGATAAGCTTCATGACCATAAATTATGAGCAACCTCCCTTAATAATTTATGAGAACACATCCTAGTGGGTATCTCTTCATCTATGGCCATCAACAAGCACTATACCCATACTAGGTATCACTCCACACCTACCCACCTTTGTAAGAATAACACCTTTGTAGGATAGCCTCATCACCACACATGAGGGGTAGCCTCCATATCGATCATTTACAATCACACATACTTACAAGTGTTATAATCCTATTTTTTTCTTTGCTTTCTTTTTGATATTTTGAAGCTTTGTTTTCTTATTTTACCTTTATCTCTTCTTTCACTATTATTCCCTTCTTCCCTTCTATTTTCATTCTTTCTTCCTTTCATTTTCTCACTCGTGCATTTTATTTTGAATTCATTTTAGCTTTCATGTTAGATTGTATTTCATTTAATTAGGGTCATCAAATCGGTATAGTTCTCGTTTGTCGTTATTATTGATGATCCACTAAATCCTCCTCACTTGACCTAGATCCTTTATGTTCTTTGTCCATCCAGGGTGTAGATGCCATGATCACCATATGATCTAGTGCTCCTATAGCTCATCTATCACCTACCTCCCTAGTTTAATGACATATTCCATGATTAACATTTCTAATATTGTCTATCTCTAACCCTATTTATTTCTAATAGGTTAGTGTAATGATGCAAGTTTCATGGCATATTCCATGATTAAAATTTCCAATAATGTCTATCTTTGGCCCTCTTACTTTCTAACTAGTTAATGTGATAATCCAATTTTAACAGCATATTCCATGATTAAAATTTCTAATATTATCTTACTCATATTTTCTTTCTTGTTTTCTAACAGGATAATGTGATGATGCATATTTTTGAAATATAGCCATCAAGCTAGGCATACCAGAATCAGTTATATGTATGGTAGAGAAGAGAGAAGCATCATAAATGCAAGATATTTCATAGAGAGAACCATTCAAGGGAAGGTCAAACATCCTTGACCAAATATTTCATGCCTAGAGATTGGAGGTAAAATAATTTACTTGAATTTTGATTATTTTCCCAAGTTAGGAGTTATAAGGTTGGGAGATAATATTATTTTCTAAGGTAAAAAGGAAATTAATCTATTTACTTACAAGATTAATTTAATTATTGGATAAATAAGGCATAGAAGTGAAATTTGAAACCTTAGAAGCATTATTAGCTATTTTTGGAAAGTTTTGAGAAGCTTTGAAATTATTTTGGGAAATTTTGGAAATCAATTTCAAGTTTTGAAAAGATTTGATAAAGTTTTGTAATTGAGTTATTGAAATTTGTGAAGCATTTTAATATTTGTAAATATTTTGAATTTTGGAGAAATAAGGTTTCCTACATCAAATTAGGAATATAAAATTTGCAAATATCCTTTTACTAGATTTCTAAATTTCTGATTTTGGAGTTATAAGGAATTCAACACCAACATAGGTTTGTGAAATTTAGAAACCATATTATTGAGATTTGAGAGATAAAAGGAATTCTACCTAAAGACTTGAGAATTGAAACCTTTGTCAAAACTATTGTTTGATCATTACCCAAACATTAGGAAATTCAAAGTATTCTACAAAATTTGAAGATTGAAAAGTTTTTATCAAAGTTAGTATTTGATCATATACTCAAATTCAAGGTTGGTCACTAGGGAGACAAAAGGAATCCAACTTAAAGTCTTTGAAAGAAGAAAATTTTATCAAAATTGAAATTACTTCAAAATTATCTTTAACCTTCCATTCATAATTAGGGAGACAAAAGGAGTTCAACTCAAAGGAAAACTTAGAAAGCTAAGTATTTTATCTTGCATTCAAAATCTGAGGGAGCTATAAGGAATTCTACTTCAAAGGATTAAAATATTATTTTCAAAATAATTATGGATGAAATTGTTAAGAATGCATTTAATGAAAATGATGAAGAACTACTTCATGAACTGAATTTTTATTCACAAAACTTAATAGATACTTTTTATGGATACAAATATTTTCCTACTAGTTTAAAAGAAAGTTTTTCTTTATTTTTCAAGGAAGAAAAATAAGAGAATTTTATGACATTGATTGGTTATCTTCATGAAGTACTTTTCAAGACTTGGTGGAATGCTCAAAACATAGTTATGTTTTCTTTAGAAGAATGTTTGATGATATATCTATCATTAATTATTTTTTAATTATTTCAAGGGATGAAACAAAAGAAATATGAACATACTAGCAATGAAGTATTGAATTATGATCAATACTATTGTGATGATGTACTAACTCACTACACTAAATATATATCACTAGTAAAGGTGCAAGAATAAAGAAGGAAAAGAAACAAGAAAAGAAGTCATATCAAAAGAGGTAAAATAAAGACTAAACCTAAAGAAGAAGGTGGATCTCAAATGAAGATACAAAAGAGAAGAAAGAAAAAGAATATTAGAAGGAGTCACATTAGAAAGGTTAGACATGAACCATTTTATGCAAGTTCAAATATGAATCTTAAAGAGATAGATTGAAGAATAAATATGAAGACAATATTGAAGACTAAAGTCTTCAATAACCAAATAATGTAATACAGGGGGGTGTTGGAGAATATTACATTATTTGGTACATGCTAATGTACCACCTTGGGTACATATTTAGTTTAGGAGAGTGTCTTAGATTAGAGTGTGAGTATTTACTTTATGCAATGTAATAAATGCACAAGTATTATTAAAGTGTGTAAAGTATTTAATAATGTAAATGTGCATAATAGTCCATGTGCACATGAGTCCATAGAATAGGAAGTGAAGAGTCTCAGGAAGAGTGAAGGTCAAGAGTACTCCATATGAAGAGTCACATTCCATTATATATGTATGAGAGAGTGTGGTGTTGGAATGTAGAGGAATGTTGAGGTGAGTATTGAGAGAGTGACATAATGTAGAGGGAAAGAGTGTGTAGAAGTATGGAGCATTTGAGATCTCCATTTTATATGAAAATACTATTTTTATGAGCATTTGTTAATGGTATTTTTATGAGTAGTTGTAGAAGTGATTTATGAGTTTTATATGTTCATAATATTACCATTATCTTATATTTGATATAGTATCTTTATTTTAGATCTTGTGGTCATTTTGCATTAAGTATTTGGCATTAAAAGTCAACAGAAATGAAAGGTTATTTAAAAATATTTAATGATGTTGTGACATCAAAGAAATGAACAATAGGTTATTCTTGAATATAGATTACTATAATATGATTCATTCTCTCTAGATACATCTTAATACATAAGCCTTGATCACACTGCACATCCCATAGGCTACAAAGGTGTTGCTTGACACTATCCACTATCCCTTTCAAATTATCTAGAAGAAAATATCGACCCCATTGGCATTGAGTGCTTTCGTAACTCTAACACTAGAAGAAATTGCTTTCACTTAATAGTATGTTTTAATGACTAAATAAAATAACCATTATTTTTTTATTGGTGCACAAAGTCCCTATTTATAAAGGAAATCAGAGGAATCCTTCGTGAGATGCAAGAATGGGTCCTCATATTAGTACCCATGAAACAACATGCATGGTATCAAAACCTAGCATTCCAAATTTTATAAAAAAATGCTCTAATAATATCGGCTAGAAAATGTACTTTGGGTTTTTCTTTGGTAGGTTAGTTTATAGGTTTAGTTTTTTATAGAATTATAAATGTAGTAATGATTAGCTATAAAAACAACCATGAGATTATTTATGTGGTGTGGATATATTTTCTATTGAGGATTATTGGAAAAATTGATTACTAGGTAGTTGTTTATAAGATGTCATGAAGTATTTAAGATTACATTTGAATTTATAAACTATTTATATGTTTTATCTCATAGTATCACATACATTTTATCTTTTATATCACCTCATAAGTATATGAATCTTAATTTCATTCATAATTAGGATATTTGGACAATTTTATAATGATTATGTATCACATTTATGAAGAAGATCAATAAGGACCCCTTTATGCAACATTCCTTAATAATATATGAAACTAAATTCATTCCTAATTGGTACTAGGTGAAAAATAGGGTTCTTTAGATGTAGTAGTCTAAGATCTTAGAGAAGGAGCCAATCATTTATCATTTATTGTTTTGCTTCATATCATGTTTGAAGTTCTTCATAATTTACTTAGACGTTTTACTGAAATCTATGTATAAAATTTTGTGGATTATTTAAAAAAAAAAAGATAATCATTTAAAAATATATATATTTATAAAGAAAATAGAGAATTAGAAAACTCCCTTCAATTTAAATAGATAGGTAAGTCCTGGTAAAGAGATAAGTTTAATAAGCATATTAATATACTAGCCATTTACAATAAATAAACAACAAGGTTAAATCTAAATTTGATCTCTAGATCCAATTTTTAAATTACTATATGGGAGTGAAAAGGTCTCTCTTGAAATACATTCTGTTGTTGTACTTAAATGAACCAATATAATAAAATTCATCTAGCAATATTTAAATCTAGATATCCACTATGGGATTTCATGATTTGAAACATATAATCTCATGTCATTTTATTGATCACTTATTCCATTATTCTTCATATATTATTTTAATTTAAATTATGATAACAACTATGATTTTCACACAATTGTTGGATCTTATTTATTTTAATTATTATTCTAGTTAATTTTCTTGTTAATTTCTAATGTTTGATAATAAATTGCTCATTACCACTTTACAACATTTTTGACCTTCATTCAAAATATCTTACCTATGTTATTATTTGGGCTAATATTGTAATTTTTTGTTATAATTCAAGATGAAGTATTGAGTGATAGAAAGCACATATTGATAAATAAATAAATTAGCTGATCAAAATTTTGGTGTACAAGAATGAAAGATCTATTCTTAAAGAGGATTCATATACCTATCGATAAAACAAAAGGTTTGTTAATAATGTTTTATGTTTATGAGAAAATGATCTATGCTTAAGGAGCACATACATAAATAATTAATCAATGAAGAAATTTGCATGTAGGTTTCTCTCTTGAAGCATTTTAAGAACGTGACTAGTTCCAAAAATTCTTTGCACGACTGCAAACTTTTGAGGATCATTTGATGGAAAATATGGAGCCAACAGGCATTCTCGAGGGCATTTCTTTCGTTGGTATCTGCAAGTTGCGCACCGTGGAGTCTCCAGCTTTAAGCGTTCAATGTTTGCAGGAAGTAGGGAATATTTTTTTTAAATGAAAGGACCTTATATTAATTGGAAATAATCATTTTCATACAAAAATGTTGGATGGAATTAATACATCCCGTGGCACACACCCAAAAGAATTACAGGATCACATGAATCAACTCAAAAAGCCAATATTACATCAGAACTGAGTAAAGAAAAGAAGACAAAACAGAGACAATTTTAATTATAAAATTAATTTGCAGCAATATGTTAACCTAAGCAGGATTTGGAGATTGCACTAGATATAAAAGGAATAAGAGGAATGACGGCAACAACTGTTTGTGAGGCCCGTTCTGTAAGTTTTATGCTTTTTCAAAAGTAGATCAATATCGATTAAACATATGTTTCGTCTGCCGTTGAACCAGAAATCTTAAAAAACGGCATAAGAGACTGTTCCAAAAGCGGCTGAGAATACAACCTAATCATCCATCACATCGTCTTTTGAAAACCAGGTCACATGGCCCCCCGTTCCATATTTTAGAAGACAACCCATATTCCGCACGTCACCTTTAATGATTTTAAGCATTAAAGTAGAGTTAACCGTTTTGTTTTCGGTTTCAATGTTCCATTTACACGAGAATAATATAACCTCTCTGTGTTCGTATATGTAGGGTAAAAGTGCCGGGCAATGAGAACACGAAAAGATCGGTTAAAATGATTTTGTCGCTAGGTACTGGTATTGACCACTCAAACCTAGAAATTTAAACTAGTTATTTTCCCTTTCATTTTATACAGCAATAATTAACTAGTTTAGATACGGAGAGGGATTGGGTCTCTGGCTCCTGCTTCTTCGAGATCCTTCCTCTGAGCGATAGGCCCTTGTACTTTTTGGTTTTTCACCTGGTTGTTTTTCATTGTTTTTTGTTCTGCTCGGTGGTGGTTGGCTGAGTCTTTTGCTAGCTAGGGACCTTGACAGTTCTCTCTGAATCTCTTGTGGGTGTGGTAAGACATTGAAAATCTAGCTCCCTGGTGGCCACCAGGTGGAAAGAGCTACATGCCAGCCCAACCTGTGGGGGTGATTTGGGGCTCTGGTTGGTGTGCAGATGGTTCTGGTTGGTGGTCCCCTATTTGGTTCTTGACCTGCCTGGCTTGGAGTGTCGATTTCTTTTGGGTTGGTTACTTGCAGGGGATTTTGGTCATTCGACTATGTTTTCTTCTTGATCTTGGTATACCACTGAATATCCGGTCAGGGTCTCTGTGGAAAGGGGATCAGACCAAAGACCAAACCAAACCTGTTGAGGTGATTGTGGAGTGTTGTTGTTGCAATTGTTTTTTGCTATTTTCCTTGGAGGGTGCTAAGTCGGGATTTCGTCACTCAAGTGGTTGGTTGGTGGTTCTGGCAGCAGAGCTCATTTCTCTAGAATTTGTGGAAGTATTGCCCTCGTGGTCCCGAGATAGTTTGGATGTTTTCATTGCAGGTAGGAGTTGCTTTCCCGTAGGGGTCCCAATATTTCGGGTTCTTTGCCTTGGGCTTCATTTTTTATGGTGGTCTCCTATTTTCGCTGGTATTTGATGCTTTGGGTTTCACCTATTTTTTTCTTTAGTGATTGTTTTACTCTTGCATTTGTTGTTGTGAGCGTTTGGTGTCTGAAGAAGTGATGCAGAGGACTAGTCTTGTTTTTTCTGCCTAGGATGGTCCATTTGGCTTCGTGGGGTTCCAGTATTCCTTTGGCAATGAAGCTTGCTTCTATTGGGGCAGGCTTGTTGTATTGGTTCTGTATGTGGGTTGCAGAGGATCGTTGCGATGTTGGTAGTTTCCTATGTATGAGGCAGTTTCTAGTTTCCTGAATATTTTCCAATTTAAAATTTTTAATCTCTTACCGCTTTTTATCTTTATTTTTTGACTCTTCTTGTGGGTGGTTTCTTTTTTTGCTCATTTTTTCTTGTGGTAGTGTCTCTTGATGTTGACCTAACCCTGGTTGGAGTTTTGGTTGAGGCTTTTGCTCATTGTCTTGTGCATGGTTTTTTCTATTTATGTTTGGTGGCAGTGGGTTGTTCTCCGTATGGAGTTGCGGTTTATTGTTATTGTATTTTGCTCCATCGGTGTTGTTCAAGGTTGTGGGATACCTTTCAAAACCCTCCTTGGTTAGTTGTGTGTTGTGCTCCTCCTCATAGCAATTGTAAAAGGTTGTGGGAGCCTTTTAAAACCCTTTTTTCTCTTAATATTACCAAAAAAAATAATAACTAGTTTAGATCGAATGCAATGCCACTCAACCCTGTTATTAGTTGTTCAAAAAGAAATATATCAAAAAAATTGAATGGTTTCAATATTTTTGTTTCTTTTTTCTGAAAGACTTTCATGTATTCATGTTGTCCCTATTCAACTGTTTAAGAGAAAAAATACAACAATGCACGATGATGATTATATAAACAAACCACAACCCAACACTTTCACGCTTGTTAATAGAGAAAGTTAGTTCTTTCTCTAATAGATCTTATATTCCAAATTTAATCGTTGTATTTTAAAGGTCTCTATAGTTATTATTGGTAGTTGAAGTTGTTCGACGATTGGATAGAAACCCTAGTTTTGAATTCAATGTGTGTCACAAGGCTGACAAGATTTTCCCTCCTTTATCCATCTATATAAATTGATGTCATCCTTAAAACAAATTGTAGAGGAGCAACGAAGAAGAGGAGAACAGAGCAGAGAAACTGAGAGCAGAGCAACACAGTAGAAGCATGGAGTAAAGCCAAGAGTTGAATCCGTGGCCTTCAGGAACTCCTTTGTGAATGTATACTAGAAATTTTTAGCTTTCAATTTAATGGATGTATTTCTAGTTTATGTATGTGCATGTATTTCCAAGTTTATGCAATATATAATAGCTTAGTGTATTTTTGCCTCTGTGTAATTTATTGTGTGTTTTAATCTAACTTAGTGAAGTTAGGTTTCATTTGGTTGATGGTCGTCCTCTATCCCGCTGAATAATCTTTGTAATGTCTAGCGGTGTAGAACATTATTTTATCTCATGTTGCAGCCCATGCAATAGTTTACTTTGGAAAGGACATTGATGATTTAGAATCGTGACATAGGACATATTTCTATCCTTTCTATAGCTTACACACTTTATTTAATTAATTATCACAACCCACGGCATACACTTTGCTCCAACCTACAGACTTATTGTTTGATTAAGTCCATGATTAATTTGTGCTTCATCCTACACCATTTACTTTGTTGGAAATAGTGGGGTATCTTTTGTGCTGCCACCCTCTAATGCTTCACATCGAAAAGCATGCAAGCTATTTATAAATCATAATCCAAAATATTGTGCTATAGCTCATGATACTCAACGTGTTTCTTCTCGTGAGATACAGCACATACTCCAACTTGTGGACCTCAAGCCTATTAGAGTACATGTTGTGTTGCATCCTGTGGTGTGTTGTATCCTACATGCTTCTGCCCATGGCATACTATGGTCCTCTGAGCATTGTAAAAAAATTAAATAAACCTTCAAATTGGTATTAGAGCTAGCGCCATCATTAGTGGAAGATAAGAAGCCATGGCTTCTAGTGTCAATTCATTGCAGTTGCATATCCCATATTTCAATGGTGAGAACTATGATTACTAGATCATCCAGATGAAGATCTTATTTGAGTCTTAGGAGCTATGAGACTTGGTGTAAAATGACTATGTAGAACCAATAGATGCAATAAGGTTGAGCATTCTCTCTCAAGTGGAGTTAGACTTATTGAAGGATAATCATAAGAAGGATCAAAAGGCATTATTCTATATAATGCATGTAATTGAGGAAAAAATTCTTGAGAATTGTAGTAGCATCCAAATCGAAGGAGATATGGGAAATTTTATCTAGCTCCTTTCAGGGCACCAATAAAGTGATGTTGGTGATGTTGTAGAGGCTGAGATAGAAATTTAATAATTTGCATATGAAACTTAATTAAAGGAATTTTTATTGCGAGCCAGCAATCCTGAATTAAAATCACAGACGAAACTAGATTGATAAAAATATCATTTACGCCACACATGGCAATCTACATTTTTTACGAACAGTAGGGCTCTGCTGTGAAAAGTAGCAACGATGATAAGCCTAATAAAAGTTAGTAAACGAGATGAAATAAACAGTTTTAAATAGTATGCTACGTACACAACAGCCCTTCGAGACTGACCTATTATATGAAGGATATGTACAAATCCGCCTAAAGATTACATGCTTAATACAGCTAGTCTGTTACATAGCAGTACGCAAACAGATACATTCTTGTTTCTCAAATTTATATACTATTCGGCGTCTCCCACATCTGAAAAGAACTCTTCCACAGGCCAGTCTCGTCCTCTAACATAAAACCTTCAATTTGATGGGAACGCTACCGGGGGCATGAAAAACATAGCCCCTATCATCATTGTATCAAGCTGGGAGAAGCGATATAAGCTTATCTTTTTCCAAAAGCATAATCTGGATCTCTCCTTGCGTCGCTGACAATTGTAATTTCAACTGGTTAATTTTCTTGTTCAACTCATGTACTGCAAATGTACATCCATGAACGGGATCCTTCGCTCTTGCGGTTGCTTCATAGACAATACTATTAACCAAATCTACTCTTTGCTCTACATCAACGCCCTGAAAATAAATGAAAATGAAAATTAATTAAAAAAAAATCCACATCCACTTCAAAGAAATGAGTTTTCACTACTTAATTAATCAATGAAGAAGAAATTTGCATGTAGCTTTCTCTACTTGAAGCATTTTAAGAACGTGACTAGTTCCAAAAATTCTTTGCACGACTGCAAACTTTTGAGGATCATTTGATGGAAAATATGGAGCCAGCAGGCATTCTCGAGGGCATTTCTTTCGGTGGTATCTGCAAGCTGCGCACCGTTGGGTCTCCAGCTTTGAGCGTGCAATGTTTGCAGGGAAGATTAAAAAGAACACTTAATTTTATTATAAAACTAATTTGCAGCATTATGTTACCCTAAGCAGGATTTATAGATTGCACTAGATATAAAAAGGAGTGAGAGGAATGACGGCAACAACTGTTTGTCAGGCCCGTTTTGTAAGGTTTATGCTTTTTCAAAAGTAGATCAACATCGACTGCCGTTGAACCAGAAGTCTTAAAAAACGGCATAGGAGACTGTTCCAAAGGCGGCTGAGAATAGAAGCTGATCATCCATCTATCACATCGTCTTTTGAAAACCAGTTCACATGGCCCGTTCCATATTTTAGGAGACAGCCGACATGCCACATGTCACCTTTAATAATTTCAAGCTTAAAGTAGAGTTAACAGGTTTGTTTTGGGCTTGATTGTTCCATTTACACGAGAATAATATAATCTCCCTGTGCTCGTAAATGCAGGGTAAAAGTGCCGGGCAATGAGAACACGAAAAGATCGGTGAAATATGATTGTGTCGCTAGGTACGTTTATGGGCGGACAATTTGACAACTACGTAACGTGTTAAAGCAGAAAATTAACGACGTAAAACAATTTAAGGCGATAATTTAGGAATGATTATTAAGGAGTTTTGTTTTTTTTTCTGTTTTATAAGCTCACTAACACGTAAGTATACGCATACACTTTGTAGTGATTCCTAATCTTCTAAAATAAAATTCAAAACTCAGCGTTAATTATAACACTTCGAATGAATTATGTCCATCTACAGACTAGGAATAATGTATACAGCAATTTGAGCCTCGGCATGCTCCAGGACAACGACGGCATATACAAACCATATTGTGGTCTATTAAAAGCCGACCTCCAACGGAATTAACGATACAATCATCAGTCAACATGTTCATCTAAAATTAACCAGCCACATGCGTAATATCTAAACCTCATGTTAATGATTCATATTTGTTAGAGTTATTAGGTTACTAACTATGATTATTACTTCATTTATGTAATTTGTAATATTTATTTAAGTAAATTAATTTACCGCATGGTAAAAAGTAACTTGTTATTTTTATTTAGGGTTAGTTAGTCATTGTAGTTATTTTGACTACATAACTAGGTTAGTGGTTAGCTACCTTCACGAAGGGGAAACCTTTAAGCGTTTGTTAGCATATTAGGGCAAGGTATTATTTTTCCTAAATGTTATGTAATTTTACCTTATGAATAATATTGGTTAACACCTATGGTTTATTTGGTAACTTTGGTATCAGAGCTTCTAAAGCGCGCAAGGCAAGGCGGGAGTCAATTTCATTCCAGGCAGGGCAAGGCGAGAAACTTCACGTTCCATGCGTTTCATGGAGGAAGTACCATTTGATTTATTTATTATTTGGTTACTTTATGTTAGTTTTTCCTAACTCCTTAGTTTCAAATTTAAAGTTTCGAAAATCAAATTTATTTTTGGTGTTTGCACCCCCCTTTAAGCGGGGGAAGGCATGGCCTTCTCTGTGGACTGGTGACCAGAGATCAAACCTTAATGACCAGCCCATCATGGTCCCTGCAAGCGAGGGTGCAAGAGCACTCTGCCGGTGATCGAAGATTTTTTTCTCTTCGGCCGGATCGCAGGACCTGTGGGTGACCCCAACGCAGGTCTCCGAAGCAACTACTCCGAAAACCATCCTCAAGGGTCGAGGTGACGGTGCCGAATGGACACCGAAGAACTCTTTGGTAATCGATGATGCAGAATCAGGGCAGGAGCGCCTTGACTCAAGTCACTTGACTTTTTGTTAGGCAACTGTCGACACTTGGTCAGCAAGGGCAGGTGTGCCCTCTATCGATGTCAGGGACAACCTAAGGCATGGAAACTTAGGTGATAAGGACTCGAGAGAACCTAACTAACAAAACCTACACGGGATTTGATATGGGCACGAATATTGAGGGAATTAGACCTAGATGGTTGCGGCATCCGAGAAGCATACATGGAAGTATGACATGGCATGGGATTTGAGGTATACATGGCACATAATCCAAGGACTTTTGACACCCTATGACTCTCGAGGAGTTGACGTGGCGATAGGTGAAAAGCTAACCTACAACACGACTGTCAGGGATGACACTTGGTAATAACTGGACTGACATGTGACATTGAAGGGCTTGCGAACACGTGGCAATTAGTGCATTGGGTTATGTGGCATAATTTCTTTCGTTCATGATGTGGCAGAGGTTGTTTGCTTTGAGTGGGCAAAAAAAGGTTGGCTGTATGGTGACGATTACCCAAAGGGAATCAAACATACAAGGGCGCCTCTAAAATTTTAAAGCATCCCATTTCATTCGCACGGCAGATGTGGGACTAAAAAGTCATAATTTTTTAATTCGCCACATGAAAATACCCAATAGAAAAGGAAAATAGTGTCGATCAGTTCTAGAAGCCTTTCAAACATGGGTTGTGTGTTGACTTGTCTTGGAATGAGTGCTAATTTTGTTAATTTTACAAATCAAAGGGGGAAGACAAGAAATTGTACTTCTTTGCAAAATTGTAACACAAAAGTGAAGAGCACTTAAAAATCAAACTTGCTAAATTTTTAAAACAAAAATAAAAAGCAATTATTTTATGCCACATTCTTTGCAAATTTGAAAAACAAGAGGAGATAAAATATATCAATTTTTTTCACAACACAAATCCAAATTTTGTTGTAAAAAATAAAGGTGCATTTTTCGATTTTACTCGAAACCTTCATTTCAAATTGGCAAAATTAGGTGCATTTTCGGTTGCATCCGACACCTATGTGATAATAATTTTGTGGGTATTCTTGTTTGATTATTGCATTATTTTTTGCAATTATAAGTCAAAAAATCAAGAACACTCAAAACCCCAAAAATTTCACAATAATTTGTGTAAATCATTGCACAAGTTTAAAAGTCAATTTTCCTTGATATTCTCTTCTTAATCAAAACCCCTAATTCACTCTTATTTTTTTGTCTTAATTTCCTCAAACTGATTATTCCTCTTCAAGAGGATTTTCAGGCAGGTGCCATTAAATATCTTTTTGAGTGAATTATATTTTGGTACTCTTTTAGGGTATATGAAAATAAAAAAATAAGTTTTTGTAAACTAAGGAACCTTGAAAGTAGCAATATTTTGCACTAAGGGGGGATAATTCCTTTCATCCTTCAAACACAAATTTTGACAAGAGGGGGATAAAAATTGTAAGGACAATCAGAAAAGCAGAAGTCATCAAAATTATAGCTTTTATTTTAGGATTTATTATAGCAACCATTTTTGAAGTACTTGCAATAAGGAAGGATGATTTGGTGAACTTTTTTGATAAAATTACCTAGGAAGCAAAGTTTGGCACAAATTGTAAAAAGGACAACCATGATACCATTCAGTGTTGGTTTCCAAACAAGCAAAACTAAAATGGCAAAGGCACACCACAAAAGCCATGTTCCTAGTGAAGTGTCTAATTATGATTCTGGTTCAGAAAGAGCACACAAAGTGCTCATAGCTAAGACAATATTGTAAAGGGAAACCAAAATTTTCACCTTAAGCAAACACCATTTCCAAAACCTCTTTTTAGGCTTCGTAAATAACATAAGTTTTTGTTTGAATTACAAGAAATAAAGGGGTGATTGTACCTCTTTTTAGGCTTCATAAATAGCAAACTCTCTTTGTTTGAAGTACTTGTAACAAAAGGGGGAATTTTATGGTGTAAAATTTGCCTAGGAGGCAATATTTGTAAAAACCTTAACAAGGTTCTTAAGTTGTACATCTTTTTCTATTAAGGGGGGATAAACATTTCTTTTCTTACTTTACACAATTTTTTTGTAAAAAGGGAAGAAGACTTATAAGGGTGCATTTTCAGTAGCGACCAACACCTTAGTCACACTTCTTTCAAAAATTTGATTACAATATGTTTTGCAACAAGGGGGGAAACTTATAAGGGTGCATTTTCAACAGCGACTGACACCTTAGCTACCTTATAAAAACTTTTTGCAAAATCATATTGTAACTGAATGAACCTGGTATGAAGTGATATAATCTACTACACCTAACGGTTGCAGCAGTTGGTTACCAATGCAGTTCAGTTGGATGACAAGATTACAATAAGGAAATTCATTGATGTGAAGATAAAGTAAGTAATGACCACTTTTTTCTTAGGAGCAACCATGGCACTGTGATAGAGCCCAAGCAAGAGCAAGAACCAGCAGATCAACATATTTTTCACTGTATTGGGACAATTATATACATTACCAAAATAATGTAATAAGGGGGGATGTTAGAGTTACTATGTTAGTAACTATGATTATTACCTCATTTAGGTAATTTGTAATATTCACCTAAGTAGAGTTGATTTACTGCATGGTAAAAAGTAGCTTGTTACTTTTTACCACTAGTAGTTATCTTTTACTAGTTACCTATGGTTAGTTAGTCATTGTAGTTATTTTGACTACATAACTAGGTTAGTTGTTAGCTACCTTCATGGGGGGGCAAAATTTACGTATTTTTTAGCATTATAGGGGGAGATATTATTTTTCCTAAATGTTATATAATCCTACTTTATGAATAATATTGGTTAACGCCTATGGTTTATTTGGTAACAATATCATGATTTAATTCAACTCTAGTGTAAATCATATTGGTTATTATAAATATCTTTTAAAATATTCTTAAGGTTAGTGGATTGGTAAGTGCTAGTCTAATTGGACACATACCAAGAAGAGACCCAAGTTCAAACCTTGGGGAAATCCTGTTGCAAAGGTAGTAGTCTGATACAAATCTACTAAGTGCATGTCAGACTGACAATGATGACGGTACTAATCCTCATCACCCAATGGTCCATTTCAAGCCAGACTAAAAAACGAGGTTGAATAAGTTTGGTGTCTTGTGGTTTGAACTTTACTCTTATCATTTACTAAAAATAGTATGATTATAACCAACTCTCCTATCAAAAAAATAATAAATATAAATAATTAATTATTATATATATATATATATATATATATATAATAAGAACAAGTATAAATGTAGACACCAAAACAGCACCAATCCGATTATGTGACTGCAAACACTGATCGCTTTGACAAACACATCCCCCAGGGTAGCCCTCGAGAGGTCAAACGGTGGTCCTAACCACTTTTACAGCAATTTTGGAAGGTCGAGAAGGCAATTTGGCACCTTCGGACAACCTACTCCAAATTCGTCCCACCACGGGACGAATTCAAATTGGAATCCGTCTCACCCAGGGACGAATTCTGAATTCGTCCCTGGGTGGGACGAATTCCAAGTTTAACGGGCAAAAAGAAGAATGGCGCCAAGTGGCAGCCTAGGACAGTCAGTTGATGACTCCTGCCTCGCACGCGTGTGTGGGTGGACAGATAGGCTGTTAGAGGACTGTCACAAGGGCAGTTATGAAAGCCCAAGTCAATGGAGGACTCCCCTCCCTCATGGGAAGACATGAGCGCCACATGGCACCTATGACCAACACATGGCACTTGTGCTTCCCTCTCAAAAGAGACCCCATGGGTCTATAAAAGGTGGGACTTTTCTCACCCAAAAGGACAGGTTGAAGGAGATTTCAAGCAACGAAGTGCTGCCGAGTTGAAGACCCACTTGCATCCCTTTTGGTTCACCTTCTCGCATCCACCAATCTCTTTTGCAAGGGAGGTTGTTGGGTGGCTTTTGGAAGCTTGAACCTGACCCAAATCCAACACATGGACACCTGAACCAACCAATTCGCCGACCCCCAATCCTAAGAGGTTTTGGGCCCATCCCTAGTGGATTGGCGCCGGAATCAAGTGCCAACGGTGGGAGGCCCACTTGGGCACCCCCGCACTTTCTAAGTTTTAGAGCATTCTAGATTACTTTTTCGCATTGCATATTGTGTCATTTTGTTTTGTGAACTCATAGCTGCAATTTCATAACTTTTGATCAGATTCTAGTATGTTTTGTGTCGCTTTGTTGTTTCACTAACTTGCAGGTGGCGAGATCAAATTCCCGAGGGTAGAGGCCAAATTGGGAGAATCCGACCATCTGGGTCGTCCCAAAATGGCCCCAATTACATAACCCCTCTGTTTGCGGGTGTTTTGGAGGTCTCGAGAGTCGACATTGGAGCAGATCACGTCGGCTTTTTCAACACGGAAGAATTCGTCCCACCCAGGGACGATTGCGGTCGAATCGTCCTGCCCGGGGACGAATTCCAGTGAAAGCAGATTAGCCGTTGTCTCGGTGGTAATGGCCTTTCGGTAAGATTTTCTATCTTCTGTCAAGTTTTCAGGTCATTTGGACTCATTGTACTTACTGTTTCAGGCAAATGTTTACAATGCATCTTTGATGATTTTAGAGAACAAACACTTTTTATGTGCAGCAGGTGCTACGACATCTTCGTTGTTTCTTTGTTCGCAGGAAGAGCAGCAGAGGTCAAAGACTCATCGACATCAGCGGTGGCATCATCTTGGCCCGTCCATTTCAATCGTGGGCACGCGGAAAGAGGAACATTAAGTGATTGTAATCAAATTCTTTTAACGCTCCTAGCCCCTGAAAAGGGAGGAGGCGTATTTGTAACAGAGATCAAGAAATTTTAATGAAAGGGCTGTGTTTTCTCCATTTGCTTGTATCTCGTTTTAATGCGTCTCTTTCGTTTCATGCATTTTACATTTCTAGGACTTAAGCGCATTTGATTTTGGTTGCATCGCAATTAGTGTTTCCTTTGCCCGAAATCTCGTGCTTTCAGTGGCGATCACGGTGGGACCCTGTCCCCTAGTTTTTAAAATCATAGAAAGCGATCAAATTTTTGTGTTTTGTGCTTGACAGGTACATTTTTTGGTTTATGATTGCTATTCGTCCTTGGCTGTGGCGATTGCTTTACGCAATTCGTCGACCACGAGACGAATTCAAATTCGTCTCCGGGAGGGACGAATTCTGTTACGTAATTCGTCTCACCGAGGGACGAATTCTACTGCGCAACTTTTAGAGCAGAAATTCGGAAGCAACCGGTCGAGGCAGAGAAGAGGTAGGGATTTTTATAATCTCTGTTAAAATTTTTGTTTTTGTTTCTGTTTCTTTAACTGTTTTCATTTTATCCTGCATTGCTTAGGGAAAGTCATTTATGCTTGTTTCATTTTCGTTAAATAAAATGAATCCCACACACTTCACGCAATAATTTTAAACCAAGGAGCTGGTCGTAAGACCCCAGCCCTTGAGCAAGACCAACGGTGGGTTCATCACCACCTTGGCTTAGCTTTGCATCCATTTCCCGATTGTCAACTATTGTTAGGCGTAAATCCTGACGAAAGCTGACCGAGTGTCACTGGGGTGATTCCCATGCGCGCGAGGATAAGTTTTCTATGGTAGGTGCCATTAACAGGACAATCCCCCTTTCGTACCGCCTACGTACCACGTACCTTCTGCTCTCACGTACCTATAGTCTCCCTCTCGTAAGGGCGGGTATATAGAGAGGTTGGTATATCGGCCTGGTTGGTATATTGAAGGGGCGACCGTTTTGGGAGTTATATGAGCCGTCATAATGCATTTAAACGTTCTTCAAAACCTACAAAAACAAAACAAAACATCAAAATGCACTAAACCAGTTTAGGACACACTATTTAAACCCTTAAAAGAGATAATCACGGTTTGTGCATGTGTGTGTTCATTTCGCTTAGTGTAACAAAAAAAAAATCATCATAAACAAAAAGATAAAAATCTACGCATTTTGTCACTTTTTCCAAAAAGCTCCAAGGATTCCCGTAATCGCTTGGTCACTCCAAAATGCCCCAAAGGTGTCCATGAACCCTTTGGTCAACCCAAAATCACCCCAAATGTGCCCATAAGTGATGCGGGACCATCCAACAAAATATGGGAAATCTTATATTTTTCCCTAAATTTTAGTGCATCTTGTCGGGGCCATAACTTCTCAACCGTAGCTCCGATTGACTTGAAATTTTACGGGGAGTTAGTTGGGATAATTTTAAACAAATATGATTCCCTAGAATCCTATTTGCCCAAAAAAGTCAGTTTTCGGGGCCAAATTCCATCATCTAGTGCCCCAAAATTAGGTTTTAAAATTGGGCACGCATTTTTTTGCACTTTTTGAGCTGTTCGGATGTCAATATCTCCTAATGTATTCAGAGCTAGGACTTGAAACTTCATTTTTGTCTTATCTACTATAAGAGGGATGCGCACACCAATTTTGGGCCCCATCTGACTCATTTCAATTTTTAGGATTTTTAGAGAGACATCGTCATGGTGCTCACCCGTAGCCAAGCCCAATCACGGGCGGAGGCTGTGGGGAATATCCAAGGAGGCATGAGTCATCTCCGTTACAATCCCAAGGATTTGGTCATACCACCTTGGTGACCTAACACACAAGGCAGTCCCCTCCACACCTTAAAGGAAAGGGACTACAGGGACACCTCTTCGAGGAGCACTCCTATTCAGCATAGCATTCAGCACACACCCTTCCATGAGGGGTACAGTCATAGGAGAGCTCCCTTAGATGCTCGCTATGAGCGGTCATCGCGCGATGAAGCGCTAGGTCAACATAGGGTTCGACATGAGGAACCACATGATTACACTATCCCTCCTTCACCCCCTCTAGTTGTCAGGACTACAAGGACAAATCCAGAGCACAAGGCTCTTCAGGTAGGGCGAGCTAGCTCCATCCATCCCTTTCTAACTTATGAAAGAGAGCATGAGGAAAACCCTTACCTTCCTCAAAAACAATACACATCGCGGGAGCAACATGCCTCCGCACCTGCTATCTATCAGGACCACTCACTGAGGCCAAAGCCCCGAGGGAATGCCGCTACCCCCAACAAAGGGAGGTCACCTATAGAGATATTGGATCACTACGATCGAAAATATCTAAAAGAGGCATCTAGGCCTTCTAGACATGAGGCGACAAGACCAACTATCTTAGAATCTGTCGAGCACATCGCATGTCGGATGCGACGCACGCAACTTGAGCTAGAACGACAACAGTCAGAGAAATGGTATCTTCTAAATAAAGAGCACCTTCAGTGCCAGAAGGATGAGTTGTTCCAACACACTATGCAGGAGAGCCAACATGAAAGGGAGTACGAGGAAAGCCATCGCATTCCTCGAGGACAACAAACAGTGCGGGAGCCTTGTGTTTCCACATCTGCTAGATATAATAGTCATCCATCAAGATCAGAGCCTCAAGTACATGCCGCCTACCTCGATAGAGGGAAGCGACCCATTGAAATTTTAGATCATCAAGATCGAGGCAAACACATAGGAGAAACATTCGAACCTCCTAAGCAAAATAGGGTAGACCAAATTGACCCGACAGTCGCCAGACATGCCGCCCGCCAAGCTCGAATTACGTAGCTTAAACAAAGTCATCAGGAGATGGAGTATCGACACCGCTTGGATAGAGAGCGCATGCAATGCGAAATGGATGAGTTGTGCTATAAACTATCGGAGAAGACTCCAACCCCTCACACGCATAAGACAAAACATTTTGAGGGGCATAACCCATGGGGGCAAGACGGGTCATCGCGACCTCATCAAACGCTACCCCCAACACCTTCTAGATAGGATCAGGAGGCTACACTCTTGATTCTTGAAGCACCACCCACGACGCCTCCTAGACATGAGCGGGAGGCCGCTCCTATAACCAATGATGGGTGCCTTCCTCGGGAACCCACTCGGGTTCGTGGGCCACCCTTAGAAAGTCATCAAGAAGCCTCTAAGGAATCAGAGCAAGAAGAAGAGCGGGATGAAAAGCCCTACCAAGGCATGGGGGGTGCCATCGGGCCACCCCTCCATAGGCCCCAAGTTCCTCCACAAGAACCAACCAAAGAGGAGGAGTTCCAATCCACCGATACATGCAAAGTGCTAGAGCACTTAGAGTCGGTAGAGACCAAGATTTTGGAGCTCCCAAGGCCCAACTTACATGAAGCTCCTTTCAAAGAGGATCAACCTTTAACCATAGGGCTACCTGATGATGCAGTCCTCCATGTCTCAGAATCTCCAGATTCTGATGAGCTGTACTCACTAGTTGAAAGTGAAGATGAAACAGAGATAGCCCACAACAATCACATAAGACAGCATCGGCATCCCATAAAATTTGAGGAAGCATGTCAACTGATAAACATAATACTAGGGCATGAGTGGCGCGTTAACTCACCACGGTGGGACCAAGCATTACATCCGCCACGTTGGGCACACAAAGAGCAACTTCCACAAAGAGACATCATAGCAACATCAGTGCCGCGGGCGGACCCTGTCCTCATCTCCGTGCATAGGGCCGATCCATTCATGCCCATACCTCTAGAGCCAGATCCGGAGTGCAAAGACCATCAAGCTGGGGGTACCTCTATCCCCTAAAGAACCATAATTCAAACCCAAAATGCTCCAAGGATTATCGCAATCACTTGGTCACCCCAAAAAGCTCCAAGGATTATCGCAATCACTTGGTCACCCAAAAAGCTCCAAGGATTATCGCAATCACTTGGTCACCCCAAAAAGCTCCAAGGATTATCGCAATCACTTGGTCACCCCAAAAGCTCCAGGATTATCGCAACTGGCAAAGCTCAGGTTACCAACTCCAAAAAGCTCCAAGGATTATCGCAATCACTTGGTCACCCCAAAAGCTCCAAGGATTATCGCAATCACTTGGTCACCCAAAAGCTCCAAGGATTATCGCAATCACTTGGTCACCCAAAAAGCTCCAAGGATTATCGCAATCACTTGGTCACCCAAAAGCTCCAGGATTATCGCAATCACTTGGTCAAACCAAAAGCTCCAAGGATTATCGCAATCACTTGGTCAACCAAAAAGCTCCAAGGATTATCGCAATCACTTGGTCAACCAAAAGCTCCAAGGATTATCGCAATCACTTGGTCAACCAAAATCTCAGGATTATCGCAATCACTTGGTCAAAAATACAATCCGCCAAAAACTCCAAAGATTATCGCAATCTCTTGGTCACCAAAAAGCTCCAAGGATTATCGCAATCTCTTGGTCAACCCAAAAGCTCCAAGGATTATCGCAATCACTTGGTCACACCAAAAAGCTCCAAGGATTATCGCAATCACTTGGTCATCCCAAAAAGCTCCAAGGATTATCGCAATCTCTTGGTCACCCAAAAAGCTCCAAGGATTATCGCAATCTCTTGGTCACCCAAAAAGCTCCAAGGATTATCGCAATCTCTTGGTCACACAAAAAAGCTCCAAGGATTATCGCAATCTCTTGGTCAAACCCAAAAAGCTCCAAGGATTATCGCAATCTCTTGGTCACCTAAAAAGCTCCAAGGATTATCACAAATTCTTGGTCACCCAAAAAGCTCCAAGGATTTTCGCAATTTCTTGGTCAAAACCTAAAAAGCTCCAAGGATTATCGCAATCACTTGGTCACCAAAAGTCTCCAATGATGTCCACAACCACTTGGTCAAAAATAAAAAACAATCAAAAACAACAAAAATTTGCATCTCATTTCTAGGCATAATCAAATTCATCAATAGAGAGCTCGTCTAGCACTGCATATTCACATTCACAAAATCAATCCATCAAAAATACAAAAATATGTAGCTACATTAAGCATTGCATCCACACATTGCATATTCATGGTTGTATAGGTCAAAGGCACCATAGGCTGCAATTGCTCTACTAGTCCATCTTGTTCCGCATTGTTCCATTTTACAAAAACAACAAAAACACCATGCATAACTTTTACCGCACTACGGTCAGTGGTCTGTTAATGTACCAAGAGTTTCAGTGATTCAGTCATCATTTTCCTCTTTAGCCATGTAATGTATCAAGTCAAACAGATTTTACGAAGGTAGAGTCATACTTGAAATACACCTTGTTACGTAACATCCCAACACAAACTGAACACATTAAACAATTCCTGAGTTGTGTGAACGAAAGATGAAACCTGCGTAGTAATCCAGGTCACCACAAGCGAAACGGTCATCTTGCTCATCCCCCTGTGCGAATGACCCCAAGAATGCTGAGAGTTGGCAAAAGGACAAGCATCCTCCCTACCCAATTCCCTAAGAATCCCTAGTTCTCAATAGTTGCAAAACATCAAAAATTTGCAAAATGTCAAAAATCAAATACTTGACATCTTACAGTGCACACATCAAAGGGCACAAACGATAGTGATTTTCATCACTCCATATCCCCAATCCCTTGCTCAAAAGAAAAACAAATCAAAATAAACAGTGATCTTATCACTACAAACGAGCAAGTATCCCAATACAATTGAAGAAAAGAAGGGAGTGGAACTTGAATCCCTGGAACTCTCAGCATTCTAAAAGGTCATAAGGCAAGCCTCAGTACCGGTTTGGTTGATAGCCTATCGATAGCGGCGGTAAACCTCTCGCATGACGATATATCTGTCACATTAACTTGCGTACAGATCAATGTTTGCATGTGGATGAGCTAGCTTATGGCATCCTGGATAACACCGTAGATTAATCTAACTAAATACAACAAAGGAGTTAGTGGAGCTAATTAGGTGATCCTCGGTACGAGGTTCGGTTGAAAGCCCATCGGCATTGGCGGTATCCCGATAAATACCACAATAATGAACTCAATTGCACACACAGGGATGTGAAATAGCTTGGTCAAAAACAAGTCTGATTCATACCTTGTTCAAAAGTCTTGTAAGATAAAGTACGAGTCATGGCTAGTGAGTTAAAACCGTCCGAGTCTCAGAAAACCTTAGCTACATTTCTAAACCAACTGCGCTACTTTTCATCCTTACAATACCATCAAAAAATACAAAAAAAGAAAAACCACATGTATACATACAAAGTCATGCATCACAGCAATCGCCTAAAAACAAAATAACAGAGTTCTAAACAGTCCTTGGTGCCATAGCCAAACATCACAAACCCCATTCATCCATTTCATATCTGCATATCACATATAAATCAAAAACCATTTGCATTCATCATAGCATATGCATCCATCAAAATAAATCAACATGCATACATCCATATTCATCAACCATCATGCACAAGATCAAAGAAAATCAAAACAACAAAAACAACAAATAAATGCAACACAAAAACAAAAAGCAATAAACATTGCCAGACACAAGTGCTCTTGCACTTAACCTCTTAGCATAGAAAAACTGATGTCAGGGTCTACATTGTCACTATCCTACTCCCTAAGAAGGCTACCATAGCCGGACCGCTCCACGGGAAGATGGATTTTCGACAATTTCATCCCCATAACGACGTCACAAAAGGGTCAAACCCACTCAAAAACAACAAAAAATGCAAAACAAACAAAAAGCAATAAAAATTTCTGGACACAAGTGCTCTTGCACTTAAACTCTTAGCATAGAAAAATTGATATCGGGTTACATTATCACTATCCTACTCTCTAAGAAGGCTACCATAGCCGGACCGCTCCACGGGAGACGAATTTTCGAAAATTTAATCCCCAAATGGTGTCACAAAAAAAAAAGACAACAAAAACAGTAATAAACATTGCCAGACACAAGTGCTCCTGCACTTAACCTCTTGGCATAGCAAAATTGATGTCGGGGTTTACATTGTCACTATCCTACTCCCCAAGAAGGCTATCATAGCCGGACCGCTCCACGGGAAGATAGGTTTTCGATGATTTCACCCCATTATGGCATCACCAAAAGGGTTAACACCCACCAAAAATAGGTCCAAATGTTGGAAAAATTGCACACGCTTAACGGTAAACCCTCTAAAGGCACCCCTGCACAAGTCATCTTGGGTCAAGCGACTCGTCGCTTCTCTCACGAAGGTCATTCCCTCATCGATTCGTCGCTTGAGGGGGTAGTCACACTTAGTCACCAATCAACAATCACACACCCAATTAAGGAAAACGACATGCATTCAAAGAATCATTGACAAAGACAATCACGCTCCTGCTTGGGGCAGTAAACAAGCAACAATCAAATCAATCAAACACTTGGCATTTCGTGAATCATGAACACAAGGTTCCCCACGAGGATAAAACGCCCTTCGCCTATTCATGACTGATCAATGTCTAAGTTCAAGTCACACCTCACCAAAACAGGTTAATACTTGAAATCAAATTCCTTAGCTCGTCGGAAGCAAGGATTCAAGAATGCATGCCCTTTCCATGCTTGGGGCATCAAAAGTTGGTTAGGTTACCAAGAAACCCTAATCATTAGTGCTTTGGTTATCTATTTTTGCTCAGCATTGCGTCACCCGTAGCGCTTCCCAAAAAGGGGCATCTGTAGACACCAAAACAGCACCAATCCGATTATGTGACTGCAAACACTGATCGCTTTGACAAACACAGCCCCCAGGGCAGCCCTCAGAGGTCAAACAGTGGTCCTAACCACTTTTACAGCAATTTTGGAAGGTCAGAAGGCAATTTGGCACCTTCGGACAACCTACTCCAAATTCGTCCCACCCTGGGACGAATTCAAATTGGAATCCGTCTCACCCAGGGACGAATTCTGAATTCGTCCCTGGGTGGGACGAATTCCAAGTTTAACGGGCAAAAAGAAGAATGGCGCCAAGTGGCAGCCTAGGACAATCGATTGATGACTCCTGCCTCGCACGCGTGTGTGGGTGGACAGATAGGCCGTTAGAGGACTGTCACAAGGGCGATTATGAAAGCCCAAGTCAATGGAGGACTCCCCTCCCTCATGGGAAGACATGAATGCCACATGGCACCTATGACCAACACATGGCACTTGTGCTTCCCTCTCAAAAGAGACCCCATGGGTCTATAAAAGGTGGGACTTTTCTCACCCAAAAGGCAGATTGAAGGAGATTTCAAGCAACGAAGTGCTTGCCGAGTTGAAGACCCACTTGCATCCCTTTTGGTTCACCTTCTCGCATCCACCAATCTCTTTTGCAAGGGAGGTTGTTGGGTGGCTTTTGGAAGCTTGAACCTGACCCAAATCCAACACATGGACACCTGAACCAACCAATTCGCCGACCCCCAATCCTAAGAGGTTTTGGGCCCATCCCTAGTGGATTGGCACCGGAATCAAGTGCCAACGGTGGGAGGCCCACTTGGGCACCCCCGCACTTTCTAAGTTCCTTATTTGAGCATTCTAGATTACCTTTTTCGCGTTGCATTTTGTGTTATCTTGTTTGGTGAACTCATAGCTGCAATTTCATAACTTTTGATCGGATTCTAGTATGTTTTGTGTCGCTTTGTTGTTTCACTAACTTGCAGGTGGCGAGATCAAATTCCCGAGGGTAGAGGCCAAATTGGGAGAATCCGACCATCTGGGTCGTCCCAAAATGGCCCCAATTACATAACCCCTCTATCTGCGGGTGTTTTGGAGGTCTCGAGAGCCGACATTGGAGCAGATCACTTCGGCTTTTTCAACACAGAAGAATTCGTCCCACCCGGGGACGAGTTGCGGTCGAGAATCGTCCTGCCCGGGGACGAATTCCGAGTGAAGGCAGATTGGCCGACTGTCTCGGTGGTAATGGCTTTACGGTAATATCTTCTGTCTTCTGTCAAGTTTTCAGGCTATTTGAACTCACTTGTACTTACTGTTTCAGACAAATGTTTACATGCATCTTTTGATGATTTTAGAGAACAAACACTTTTTATTTGCAGCAGGTGCTACTGACATCTTTGTTGTTTCTGTGTTCGCGGGAGGAGCAGCGAGAGGTCAAGGACTCATCGACATCAGCGGCGGCATCATCTTGGCCCGTCCATTTCAATCGTGGGCACGCGGAAAGAGGAACATTAAGTGATTGTAATCAAATTCTTTTAACGCTCCTAGCCCCTGAAAAGGGAGGAGGCGTATTTGTAATAGAGATCAAGAAATTTTAATGAAAGGGCTGTGTTTTCTCCATTTGCTTGTATCTCGTTTTAATGCGTCTCTTTCGTTTCATGCATTTTACATTTCTAGGACTTAAGCGCATTTGATTTTGGTTGCATCGCAATTAGTGTTTCCTTTGCCCGGAATCTCGTGCTTTCAATAAATAGGAAAAAATGTTGCCTAAATTAAAGGCATTATTTTAGACTCATACAAAGTACATCCACCTACATTGGAATTAATCCATTTAAAGTTTGCAAATACTAATGTGTTCTAGTTTTCCAAATTTGGAAGTGATAAGGGTTATAACTTCAAACTAGTTTTTTGAAAATTAGAAACACTAAAATTTCTAAGGGTTTCAAAAGGGGTTGTTAAAATATTTTATCAAATTTGGAAATCTATATTTTTCTCTTAGAAAATTTCTCTTTATGGACAAAAGAAATCCAACATTAAAACCTCTTCAAAAATTGAAAAGTGCTTAGCTCAATAGGAGTATTAAGAAGTTAAGAAGTTGATTTGTAATCCTTAACAAAATCAACCATAAATTTAATTATATCTTACAAAATAACTATATCATACTTCCACAAAAAATTGTGAGTCATAAGGAATTCTGAAAAACTTGATAATAATATCCATAAAAAAATTTAATTTGTGAAGATATAAGTTTTCATCAAAGACCTAAAATTAGGTATTCATACTCTGGAGACATAAGGAAACCTATAGGACTAATAAAGGTTTCATAAAATCAAACTTTTGTACTTCGATTAGAAAATTTGTAAGATAAACTACAAAGATTCTATCAATTCTAAGAATCACTATTCTAGTATGGATAAAATTTTGATAAAAGCTTTCAATAATGAAGAACTATTCCAGGTAGAATTCTATTCTCAAAACTTAATAGATACTCTAGATGGATACGACTATCTACCCTCTAATAAGAAAGTGAAATTCTCCTTATATCTCAAGGAAGAAAAATAAGGTAGCTTTACAACATTCATTAACTATTTTCATGAAATTCTTTCTCACAGCATGATGGAACTCACAAAGATTGATCATATTTTCACCATAAGAATTTCTATGATTTATATTTTATTAATTGTGTTTGTACTTACTCAACACAAGAAACACGCTGGTAATAAACAACAATACTATTTTGATGATAGACAAACTTGTTATAAAGCAAAAATTTCACCTGCTTCAAAGAAAAATCATAGAAAGAGAGAAGAAAAAGGAAGAAGAGATGCTGAAAGAGGCCTTGACATGAAGACTAAAGCAGTAGAAAAGAAATCAGATGAAGACAACTCTGAAAAAGCAGATAAAGGAAGAATTGAATATAAATTCGATTGAAAGAAGAAGGCTCAGCTCCAGCTTACTCTCCATCATATGAAAATACAAATTACCTAAACACAAAAAATGCAGAAGAGATAGAAGATAAAGTTTAAAAGAAGAAGATCCCTATTAAACACTAAAATCTTAGACCCAAATAATGTAATATAAAGAGTGTTATAAATAGATTCTATTCCGGCTTGGCTGTTCCATTTACACAATATAATCTCTCTTTCGTATATGTAGGGTAAAAGTGGCGGGCAATGAGAACACGAAAAGATCGGTGAAAAACGATAGTGTCGCTAGGTACGTTTATGAGGGGACAATTTCACAACGACCTAACGTTTGAAAGCAAAAAAATTAACGACGTAAAGCAACTTAAGGCGATAATGTAGGAACGATTATTAAGGAGTTTTTTGTGTTTTTTTTTTTTTTTAATGAGGTCACTAACACACGTAAGTATACGCATACACACTTTGTAGTGATTCCTAATCTTTACTCTGAGTGCTGCCCTATACAGGATTAATTATAACACTTCGAATGAACTTTATCCGTCTACAGATTAGCAAGAATGTATACAGCAATTTGAGCATCGGAATGCTCAGGACAATCATCAGTCAACATGTTCATCTAAAATTAACCAGCCAAGACGCGCCCCCATTTAACATGGAGGTAATATATAAACCTCATGTTTAAAAAGTTAATGACTCATATTCAACTCCAATGCAAATAATATTGGTTATTATATGTATTTTTTAAAATATTTTGAGAGTTACGTAGGTTGGTAAGTGCTAGTTTGAATGGACACTTATCAAGAAGAAACTTAAGTTCAAACTTTCAGGAAAACTTGTTGTAAAGGTAGTAGTCTGATCTACGGAGCTCACATAATGGTCCATTTCAATGATGATGACGGTAATCTTGAGCACCCAATGGTCCATTTCAAGGTGGGCTAAAAAACAATGAAGTTGAATCAGTTTGGTGTCCTATGGTTTGAACCCTATTCTTATCAGCTACTAAAAATAGTATGATTATAACTAACTCTCCTATCAAAAAAAAAACATAAATAATTAATTATTATATATATATATATATATATTATAATAATAATAGGTCCGAGGTGTAGACCAATTAGTTCATCCAAACCTCATAAGGGGGTCGAGGTCCAAGGTTCAAATCCCGGGCCTCGCCGGAATGAATGCTCGACGTAAAAAGTTTAAAATGATTGTGGCATGGTGGTTATAAGGGCGGACTACGCAAAGATCTGTGTAGCGGCTTCTAAAATGGACATCACAAAATATTGTGGCGGCCATAAAAGCTGGACAACTTGTCCAGATTCGTGGCGACTACCGATTCCACTATGTAAATTAAAAAAATAAATAAATGAATAAATAAATAATAATAAGTATAAGTATAAATAGGAAAAAATGTTACCTAAATTAAAGACATTATTTGAGGTTCATACCAAGTACATCCAATCCACCTACATTAGGATGATAGATTCATTTATTACATCTCCATAAGGTATCCAATGTTCAACTCGCTAGTAAGAAATTAATAGCAAGCATGTGATTAGGAGTAGCGAAAGAAGCATCTTCAGGTTCGTTTTATTTATTGAGTAGGCGAATAAACAGTGAGTATATTTAAAATCTTTAACATTCCTTCAATAGCTCCTGACTTTAAAGATTTGCATTGGTTACTTATATACATGTATCGTATATATCCATGGTTTTGCATACACATGACCTTGATGAAAATATGATGCAAAAAAATTATTTGTGCATGTAGTCAAAATTAATTTATAAACTAACAATTACTAAGATTTTTTATTTGTTATGGTTGACTACTGATTAAAGTTTTAGGTAATAAATTATTAAATTAATGCTATCAAAAGTAGTTATATAAAATTGAAATATGTTGTGTTTGATTATATAGTAGTAGTGTAACATATTGTACTTATGTGTATTATTCAACATGATTTAAACATAGAGTTTTTTTTTTAAATGTTGTAAATCTTAATTGATTGAATCATGTCATTTTATTTTTTACATTTATTAAATTGCTATTTCAATTGAATTAATTTTTATTATATACATGTATTTTGAAGAAGTCATACAAACAACCAAAATGACCTAGAGGCATAAGCAATGTCACATCGTGGGCCATCACAATACTCTTGCTGCCCTAGAGAAGTGTTGTGGGATCTATGCTGCTCTATAATGTTTTTTCAGTCAAACTTTCTGACTTTCTGTCCACTTGGCAGCTGTTAAGAATCAAAAGTACCACAAGCAAAACTACCATGGTATTTCTACTATGCCATCACCAAAATAATTTTTTTTGCAGTTTGACTATCTACACTGTCCATTTCTTCTTGAATCTTCTCTTGTCATCCAAGTTTAAACATATCAAGATAGAAAACTCTTAATCAAATCTCCTTGATTTGTAGTTGGATGAGACCTCACTTTAAGCAACTCCTTGCAAATCCTTGTAACTCCTAATAATCTCCATTCAATTTCCAATCAACCTACCTTACTCTGTCTAAAAAACCACCCATTGGTAAGGATTTTGAGAAGACAATATTTTTTGCACACACTACCAAAATATTTATAACTTATGTATTTTTTGAAATAATTTTCTTCTTACCTCAAAATACTATGAGGACGGTTTCATGGTCTCCTCCTCATGACAAAAATGTAAATATCAATCAAGGGCATAGAAAAGAGTGTCTAAAGTTTTGAGTAATCTTTTTGAAAAGCATGATTTTAGACTAAGATAGGGTTTTGGAGGTGATTGTGGTAGGGTTTTATCCATCTATTGATCACAAGCAATGATAAAGACTACATTTTCAGACCTACAAACCTTAGTGACCAGATTTTTTGTTTTTTTTCTTAGGATAGATGTGAGATATGTTCCAAGGGACCCATGATGGGTTAGAAATCCATCATTCAACAAATATTCATTTTAAAGACTCGATAGATAACTATTTCTAATTTACTATCCAAAAGAGTAAAAATTGCATCGTTCCTTGATGTCCAAGTCATGGATTAAAGAGACCTAGAAATAATTTTCAAGCTATAGACCACATAAGAGAAGCCTACTTAGAAAATGAAAAAATGGTTTAGAACTAAAACTATTCCAAAGCTAAGGAACACCCCCAAAATAGATCAGCTATGGGAACCACTATCAAGGGTAAGAATTTCATGGTTTTAACCCTAAAAATAACTTTTAGGGATACCCTTCATGGTGGACAATCACAACCTAATGCTAACATTAATTGTAAGAATTCTAGTAGACGTCTAAGAATGCCTCAGATTGATCCTAGAAAAATAAATTCCATATGTCTAAGAGTAGTTGATGGAACTCAAATAGTTAAGCTAAGAATGGACGATATGTAGGAAAGCATAGAAGATTTGGAGAGAAAAGAAATATTTTTTTATTTCTTGGATTTTCGTCTAATCCTATCTTCTTTCAAACTATGAGCTCTAAAATTTATAAAAATAAAACGTGAGATACAAATATCTATGTATCCCAATGATTTTTTATTGTTATTTTTGGTAATGATGAATATAGAGAGAAAACATTTCAAGGGGGTCCCTATTTATTTGGAAGTGCTAGGTTTTTCATGAAGCCTTGGCACACCAAATTGAAATCCAAAGAAGAAATGCCTTGTATAGTACTTGTGTGGGTTACACTCTTTGATCTCCCAGTTGAATATTAGAATTTGGCTATATTTTCTACAATCAAAACTCCCTTGGAACTTTCATGATGATTGTTGACTATACACAAATTTGAACACACTATTTATGCTCATATTTATGTCTTAATGAATTTTGATAGACCTCTTCTAGAAAATATCTTGTTACAACTTTAAGACACTTGGGAGTAGGTCTTGAACTATGAGAATATTCCATTTCATTATAGAATTTACCATGAATATGGTCATTTGGCTAGTGTCAGTCTAAATAAGATTCTAGATCAAAATAAAGAGGACACAAACTCTGCAAGCTTTGAAATACCTAAGAACAATACTAAAAAAATAGTTATAGAGGATTAAGCAATATTGTCAACTAATATGTTTGGAATTATTTCCATAAATGACCTCTTGAGGACATAAATATTAGAAATGTAATTTAAATATGTGGGGAAGGACTCGACGACAAACCAAAAAATCAAATATTTTAAATAGAAAATTAAGGGGGAAAATATAGACAAGAAGAATAATCTTATAATTGTCAAAACATTAAATAATTTATACCGCAAGATAGACTTTGTGGAACCTTCCAATAACACTTTGGTTTCATATACACATACTTTAGGGCTATAAGTTATCCTAGATTCTATAGATATAAGATAATAAATAGTCAAAATAATTAATATGGACGCTAACCAAAAGGTAGGACATAAGACTAATGAGCATAATATGGTAAAACAAGGTTAAAATGTTGTAGAGAAAGGTAATAATAATGCCCTTAATGATAGATTTGTCCTTATTATTAATGAAAATAATCACTTCGAATATCATAGGACTCAATAGGAGTCTTTTAAAATAAACTAAAATTAGAATAATGCTTTAGATAAACCAACCACATATTGTTTTCCTTTAGGAGATGCATATGTCAATAGAGGAAACGAAGTTAATTGTAAGTAAAATCTAGTTGACTAGAAAAGTGGCTTGCCTTTGCTCCCATGAGGCTTCTAGTAGTATTGATTTCCTCTAGGATCCAAAAGATATCGTTATTCACCATATGGTTGGTAGATGGGGTATTTTAGGTGTGGTTGCACAAACTAGAAAATCTAACTAAATTATTATCTGCTTTAATATTTACACTCCAATTACTTTGGAGAAAATGCAAAGATAATGGATGGATATAACTTATATTATCTCCTATTTATCTAAATGTTGGATCTTGTTCAGAGAAGAATTCAATACCATACTCTATCTAGATAAGAATATGAGGAGAAATGTGAATCTAGATGGGAGCATGGACCTCATGAGTAAATATATCATAAACCTTCACCTTGTGGATATTTAGCTAGAAAATTGCCTCATGACTTGGTCTAAAATATGATAAGTCTTATCTTGAATAATGAAGATATAGGATAGGTTATTTTTTTTTTAAACTATTTCTTAATCCATAGATATATTCCTAAGATAAAAATTCTTAACACTATTGGTTTAGATCACTAGCCAGTTATGGTTGAAATGTGGAAAACAAATATCGGTTTCTTGCCCTTTTGATTTTAGTCAATGTAGCTTATAGATAATTCCTTTAGGTACTAAGTGTAGAAATGGTGGTAGGAAGGTAAACCAAGGTATTGGACTAAGATGTTATGTTTCACCAAAAGGTTGTAATACATCAAATCCAAAATCAAGATTTAGAATCAAGAGGAGTTTGGAGATATAAAGTAGAAGAAACAAGAAGTGATTTCTTGACTTAAAGTTTTGATTTCTTGACCTCAGGGAGAGTAGAAGTATAGATGAAATTAGACACCCAAATCAGTTGGAGAAATAAGATAAAATAAGAGCTCTTATGGAAGCAAAAGTATAGGATCCAATGGCTCAAAGAAGGAGATCAAAAAATGGAATTCTTCCACAAATATCTTCTAGCCTATAGATCACACAACATTATTTATTCCTTGAAATAATATTATAGAGAATTTTTCCACTCTTAGGGTGGCATGAATTCTATTGTTGTCAACTACTTTTCCAAACCGTTCATTGCTCCTTATATTAACTCGACTTCCAACATAATATCCTACAAGTTATACCTACTCTTATCACTTCTACAAAGAAATATGTTATGACTACTCCCATTACCATCAATGAGATTCAAAAAGTGGTTTTTAAAATACAAAAAAGTAATACTTTGGGTCTTAATGATTTTGATATCAAATTTTACCAAAAATACTAGGATATTCTTCATGTTTATTTAATGGAGGTGGTGGAAGAGGCCAGAAAGGCCAAAGAAATTTGGAAGGTTATGAATAAAAGTTATATATCTCTAGTCCCAAAGACTCATGATTTAGAATATATCTCAACATTTATACCAATATCTTTATGTATGTTCTTCTCAAAATCATTACCAAGATCATTGCAAAGAGGATAAAACTATTTTTGTATAACATTATTTCCCTTGAACAAGAAGGTTATGTGGAAGGCCAAAAAATTGTGGATGAGATAATTTTTTCTCAAGAAGCCATCCATTTCATGGAAGCACAAAAATACCCATCTATGTTTATCCTTTTATACTTATCCAAATCTTATGACAAAGTGGATTTGCACTTCCTTGTCAAAGTAATGAGGCAATTTAGATTCACTTAAGATTGGATGGATTGTATTATGGGATGTATATCTTTGGTATCCTAATCATTTATTATCAATGTATACCCTTCATAGATATTCCCAAATCTATAGGTATTAGGTAGGGCAACCCCCAGTACCTTTATTTATTCATCATTCTTGTTGAAGGCTTGGAAAGGACTATGACAAAAAATAAAGAAAACAAAACCATTAAAGGAGTTACCATTACTAATAAATATTTGTCTATCTATCATATTTAGTTTATTTATGAATCTAATCTATTAGGTAAAGCTATGGTTAAGTAATATTCTAGAATTAAACAAATCATTAATTGTTTCTCTAATGCTACGAGGTAATTGATCAATGAAGATAAATCAAAATTTATTTTCTTTCACTATACTCCTAGATAGGAATCCATGGTTATGGATAAATTAAGATATAAGAAGACCTATCTTATGATAATTTATTTAGGCATTCCTATCAATAACCAAAGATTAAAAAAATGATAATAATTGGTTGTTAGATAGAGTAAATAGGAAAAATGGAATGTAGGCCAATATGTGGCTTTAATTTAGGGGTAAAATTACCTTGGTAAAATTGGTCCTTTAAGCTAGAGATATTTATATATATTTGTGTTTAATCCCAAATGCAGTTCTTCAACAATTGTATGAAATAAATCACCAGTTCCTTTGGAGTGGTTCTAAGGAGAAAAAGAATGAGCATTGATGAAATGGGATACTTTATGCCTTCCCAAACATGAAGGGGGGTTAATATTTTGATCTACTATTAAAAATAATAAGATTTTAACTGTAAATTTTTATTGGAGGATTTTGAATAATCCCAATGCTTTGTGTACCAAAAATATTTGTGCTAAATATGTTAAAAAATAAATTCTTATAGATCTTGTTCACTATCAGTTACCTACCAAAGGTTCTCCTATTTTGGTGGTTCTTAAGACTAGTGAGGATTTGATAAGGAAGATTTTATTTTGGATCATTCATAATGGGCAAGAGGTAAATTTTTGGAGAGATTTGTGGGATGGTCACCAACCTTTGATAACTTAGTTTGTTTATTGGAGGCCCTATATGGAGGAGCTACAACAAGATAACTAGATAAATGTATATAATTACTATCGATACTAGATTGGTAATGCAAAGGTAGGTAGATATTGGATCCTTGTTGAGGGCTGACCTATTCAAATTCTAGAATATCAAAGGAAATATATGCAATGCACCCTCAAAGCATGAGATTTCGAAAGCTTTTAGAAAGGAAAACTACTTCGATGCATTCAAATCAAAATAACGCTTAAGTCCTAGAATACGAAGTGCATTAAACGAAAGAGGCAAATTGATCGAAACCAGTTACAAGAATTTAGAGAAGTCACAGCCCTTTTATTAAACTCTTTAACCACGGTTACAAAATTGCCTCCTCCATTTTTAGGGGCTAGGAGCGTTAAATGGATTTGGTTACAATCGTGATCATTGATCCCTCTTTCGCATGCCCACGTTTGAAATGGGCGGGCCAGAGTGTTGCCATCGCTTATGCCGATGAATCCTCACTTCTTGTTGCTCCTCCTGCAATCAAAGAAACAAACAAGGCGTTAGTAGCACCTGTGACAAAAAGGAAAGTTCGTTCTTTGAAATTGCCAAAAGATGCATATGAACAATTGTCTAAAACAGTGAGTAAAGTGAATCTAAATGACCTAAAAACCTGATAGAGGATAGAAGACATTACCAGAGGGCCACTGCCATTGAAACAGTCGACCAATCTACTTTCAACTGGAATTCATCCCTGGGCAGGACGAATTTTGACTGCTATTCGTCCCTGGGTGGGACGAATTCTACTGTGTTAGAAAAGCCGAAGTGATACTGCTCCAATGTCAACTCTCGAGACCTCCAAAACACCTACAAATAGAGGGGTTATGTAATTGGGGCCATTTTGGGACGACCCAGATGGTCGGATTCTCCCAATTTGGCCTCTATCCTCGGGAATTCGATATCGCCACCTGCAAGTTAGTGGGACAACAAAGCGACAAAAGGCATGATAAAATATGATCAAAATGTTATGGAATTGAAGCTATGAGTTAACTAAATAGAATAACATAAGATGCAACATGAACAAATAATCTAGAATGCTTTAGAATAAAACTTAGAAAATGCGGGGGTGCCCAAGTGGGCCTCCCACCGTTGGCACTTGATTTCGGCGCCAATCCACTAGGGATGGGCCCAAAACCTCTTAGGATTGGGGTGTCGGCAAATTGGTGGTGTAAGGTGGTCAAATGTTGGATTTGGGTTAGATCCACGCTTCCAAAAGCCACCCAATAACCTCCCTTGCGAAAGAGATTAATGGATGTGAGAAGGTGAATCAAAAAGATGCAAATGGGTATTCAATTGGACAACACTTCGTTGCTTGAAATCGCCTCCAATATGTCCTCTTTTGGGTGGGAAAGTCCACCATTTTATAGACCCATGGGGTCTCTTTGGAGGGGCATGCAGGGATGCCATGTGGCGGCCATGCCTTCCCAAGAGGGAGGAGACTCCTCCATGACTTGGGCTTCCATGATTGCCCTTGTGACAGTCCACTAACTTCCAACCTACCCACCTACACGCGCATGCATGGCAGGAGGCAATAATTGACTGTCCTTGGCTGCCACTTGGCGACATTTTTCTTTTTGCTCGTTAAACTTGGAATTCGTCTTGACCAGAGACGATTTCAGAATTCATCCCTGGGTGAGACGAATCCCAGTTAGTATTCGTCCCTGGGTGAGACGAATACTTGGACAAAGTGCCTAAATGTGCCAAATTGCTTCTTGACCTTACAAAATTGCTATGAAAGTGGTTAGGACCACTGTTTGACCTCTGAGGGCTGCCCTGGGGGCTGTGTTTGTCAAAGCGATCAGTGTTTGTAGTCACATAATCGGATTGGTGCTGTTTTGGTGTCTACAGATGCCCCTTTTTGGGATGCGTTGTGCATGGCGCAGCATCGAGCAAAAATAGATAGCCAAAGCACTAATGATTAGGGTTTCTTGGTAACCTAATCAACTTTTGATGCCCCAAGCATGGAAAGGGCATGCATTCTTGAATCCTTGCTTCTGACGAGCTAAGGAATTTGATTTCAAGTATTAAACTATTTTGGGTGAGGTGTGACTTGAGCTTGGACATTGATCAGTCATGATTAGGCAAAGAGCGCAACCTTTTGTCCACGACGGAACCTTGTGTTCATGATTCACGAATGCCAAGTGTTTGATCAATTTGATTGTTGCTTGTTTACTTCCCCAAGCGGGAGCGTAATTGTCTTTGTCAATGATTCTTTGAATGCATGTCGTTTTCCTTAATTGGGTGTGTGCTTGTTGATTGGTGACTAAGTGTGACTACCCCCTCAAGCGACGAATCGATGAGGGAATGACCTTCGTGAGAAAAGCGACGAGTCGCTTGACCCAAGATGACTTGTGCAAGGGTGCCTTTAGATGGTTTATCATTAAGCATGTGCAATTTTTCCAACATTTGGACCTATTTTTGGTGGGTGTTAACCCTTTTTGTGATGCCATAATGGGGTGAAATCGTCGAAAATCCGTCTTCCCATGGAGCGGTCCGGCTAAGATAGCCTTCTTAGGGAGTAGGAGAGTGACAATTTGAGCCCCAACATCGATTTTCTATGCCAAGAGGTTAAGTGCAAGAGCACTTGTGTCCGGCAATGCTTATTGCTATGTTTTTGTTTTTATGTTGCATTTTTTGTTGTTTTGATTTTTTTGTGACGCCATTTGGGGGTGAAATTGTCGAAAATCCGTCCTCCCGTGGAGCGGTCCGGCTATGGTAGCCTTCTTAGAGAGTAGGATAGTGACAATGTAAACCTCGACATCAATTTTGCTATGCCAAGAGGTTAAGTGCAAGAGCACTTGTGTCCGGCAATGCTTATTGCTTGTTTGTTTGTGTTGCATTTTTTATTGTTTTTGTTGTTTTGTTGTTTTTTGTGACACCATTTGGGGATTAAATTGTCGAAAATCCGTCCTCCCGTGGAGCGGTCCGGCTATGGTAGCCTTCTTAGGGAGTAGGATAGTGATAATGTAAACCCTGACATCAATTTTGTATGCCAAGAGGTTAAGTGCAAGAGCACTTGTGTTCGGCAATGTTTATTGCTGTTTTTTTTTGTGTTGCATTTTTTTTGTTGTTTTGATTTTCTTGTTTTGTATATATGTCATTATTTTATGTTATGCACAATGATTGATGTTGATGGATGCATGTTTATTTATATTGATGTATGCATATGGTATGATAAATTGAATGTTGTATGTTGATTTATTTTGATGGATGCATATGTTATGATGAATGCAAATGTTTTTGATTTATATGTGATATGCAGAAATGAAATGGATGAAAGGAATTTGTGATGTTTGGCTATGGCACCATAGACTATTTAGGACTCTGTTATTTTGTTTTTAGGCGATTGCTGTGGTAGCATGACTTTGTATGTATACATGTGGTTTTTTCTCTTTTTGTATTTTTTGATGGTATTGTAAGGATGAAAAGTAGTGCAGTTGGTTTAGAAATGTAGCTAAGGTTTTCTGAGACTCAGACGGTTTTAACTCACTAGCCACGATTGTACTTTATCTTACAAGACTTTTGAACAAGGTATGAATCGGACTTGTTTTTGACCAAGCTATTTCACATCCCTGTGTGTGCAATTGAGTTCATTTATGTGGTATTTGTCGGGATACCGCCGGTGCCGGATGGGCTTTCAACCGAACCTCGTACCGAGGATCACCTAATTAGCTCCACTAACTCCTTTGTTGTATTTAGTTAGATTAATCTGCGGTGTTATCCAGGATACCATAAGCTAGCTCATCCACATGCAAATATTGATCTGTACACAAGTTAATGTGATAGATATATCGTCATGCGAGAAGTTTACCGCTAGTGACCGATAGGCTATCAACCAAACCGGTACTGAGGCTTGCCTCATGACCTGTTAGAATGTTGAGAGTTCCAGGGATTCAAGTTCAACTCCCTTCTTTTCTTCAATTGTATTGGGATACTTGCTCGTTTGTAGTGATAAGATCACTGTTTATTTTGATTTGTTTTTCTTTTGAGCAAGGGATTGGGGATATGGAGTGACGAAAATCACTATCGTTTGTGCCGTTTGATGTGTGCACTGTAGGATGTCAAATTTTGGAGTTTTGACGTTTTGCAAATTTTTGATGTTTTGCAACTATTGAGAACTAGGGATTCTTAGGGAATTGGGTAGGGAGGATGCTTGTCCTTTTGCCAACTCTCAGCATTCTTGGGGTCATTCGCACAGGGGGATGAGCAAGATAACCGTTTCGCTTGTGGTGACTTGGATTACTGTGCAGGTTTCATCTTTCGTTCACACAACTTGGGAATTGTTTTATGTGTTTTAGTTTGTGTTGGGATGTTACGTAACAAGGTGTATTTCAAGTGTAACTCTACCTTCGTAAAATCTGTTTGACTTGATACATTACATGGCTAAAGAGCAAAATGATGACTGAATCACGAAAACTCTTGATACATTAAAAGACCACTGACTCTAGTGTGGTAAAAAGCAATGCATGGTGTTTTTGTTGTTTTTGTAAAATGGAACAGTGTGGAACAAGATGGACTAGCAGAGCAATTACAACCTATGGTGCCTTTGACCTGTACGACCACAAATATGCAATGTATGGATGCAATGCTTTAATGCAGCTATGTATTTTTTGTATTTTTGATGGATTGATTTTTGTGAATATGAAGATGAGGTGCGAGAAGAGCTCTCTATTGATGAATTTGAGTATGCCTAGAAATGAGATGCAAATTTTTTTGTTGTTTTTGATGATTTTTGTTGTTTTTGAATTTTCTTGATTTTTGACCAAGCGATTATGGAAATCCTTGGAGCATTTTGGGATTGACCAAGCGATTACGATAATCCTTGGAGCCTTTGGGATGACCAAGAGATTGCGATAATCCTTGGAGCATTTTTGGGGTGACCAAGTGATTGCGATAATCCTTGGAGCATTTTGGGGTGACCAAGTGATTGCGATAATCCTTGGAGCATTTTGGGATTGACCAAGTGATTGCGATAATCCTTGGAGCTTTTGGGATTGACCAAGTGATTGCGATAATCCTTGGAGCATTTTGGGTTGACCAAGTGATTGTGATAATCCTTGGTTTTGAGGATGATCAAAATCTTGAGCTTTTGGGATGACCAAGCGATGGATAATCCTTGGAGCATTTTGGGGTGACCAAGTGATTGCGATAATCCTTGGAGCTTTTGGGTGACCAAGGGGATAATCCTTGGAGCCTTTGGGGGACCAAGGGCGATAATCCTTGGAGCTTTTTGGGTGACCAAGTGATTGCGATGATCCTTGGAGCTTTTTGGGTGACCAAGTGATTGCGATAATCCTTGGAGCTTTTTGGGTGACCAAGTGATTGCGATAATCCTTGGAGCTTTTGGGTGACCAAGTGATTGCGATAATCCTTGGAGCTTTTTGGGATGACCAAGCGATTGTGATAATCCTTGGAGCTTTTGGGTTGACCAAGCGATTGTGGTAATCCTTGGAGCTTTTGGCTTGCTCTTCAGGGGATAGAGGTACCCTCGCTTGATGGTATTTGTGCACTCTGGATCTGGCTCTGTAGGGATTGGCATGAATGGATCGGCCCTATGCATGGATAGGAGGACAGGGTCTACCCTCGGCATTGATGTTGCTATGGGATCTCTGGGCGAAAGTTGATCTTTGTATGCCCAAAGTGGTGGATGTAACGCTTGGTCCCACTGTGGTGGGTTAACGTGCCACTCATGCCCTAGTATTATGTTTATCTATTGACATGCTTCCTCGATTTTTATGGGATGTCGATGCTATCGCATGTGATTGTTGTGGGCTATCTCTATTTTATCCTCACCTTCGACCAGTGAGTACAACTCATCAAAATCTGGAGATTCTGAGACATGGAGGACTGCATCATCAGTGAGCCCTACAGTTAAAGGTTGATCCTCTTCGAAAGGAGCCTCATGTAAGTTGGGCCTTGGGAGCTCCAAAATCTTGGTCTCTACCGACTCTAAGTGCTCTAGCGCTTTGCATGTATCGGGGGATTTGAGCTCCTCCTCTTTGGTTGGTTCTTGTTGAGGAACTTGGGGCTTATGGAGGGGTGGCCGGATGGCACCCCCATGCCTTGGTAGGGCAGTTCATCCCGCTCTTCTTCTCGCTCTGATTCCTTAGAGGCTTCTTGATGAATTTCTAAGGGTGGCCCATAAGCCCGGGTGGATGTCTAAGGAAGGCACCCATCATTGGTTATAGGAGCGGCCTCCCACTCATGTCTAGGAGGCGTCGGGGGTGGTGCTTCAGGAATCGGGAGAGTAGCCTCCCGCTCCTGTCTAGGAGGTGTTGGGGGTAGCGTTTGATGAGGTCGCGATGACCTGTCTTGCCCCCATGGGTTGTGCCCCTCAAAATGTTTTGTCTTATGCGTGTGAGGGGTTGGAGTCTTCTCCTGCATAGTGTGTTGGAAGAACTCATCCTTCTGGTGTTGAAGGTGCTCTTTGTTAATATAGTACAGTTCCTCTAAACGTAGTCGCTCTAGCTCAAGCTGCGTGAATTGCATCCGACGTGTGATGTGCTTGATAGATTCTAAGATAGTTGGTCCTACCGCCTCATGTCTAGAAGGCCTAGATGCCTCTCCTAGATATCTATCTCGGTCGTAGTGATCCAAGATCTCTATAGGCAGCCTCCCTCTATTGGGGGTAGCGGCATTTATTCGAGGCTCTGGTCTCAGTAGGTGATCCTGATATCTAGCATTCATGGAGGCGTCTTGCTCCCTTGATGTATATTGTTTTTGAGGAAGGTAAGGGTTTTCCTCTTGCTCTTTTTCATAAGTGAAAAAGGAATGGGTGGAGTTGGCTCGCCCCACCTGAGGAGCCTTGTGCTCTGGATTTGTCCTTGTAGTCTTGACAACTAGAGGGGGTGAAGGAGGGATAGTGTAATCATGTGGTTCCTCTCGTTGAACCCTATGTTGACCTAGCACTTCATCGCGCGGTGACCACTCATAGCGAGCATCTAAGGGAGCTCTCCTATGGATATACCCCTCATGGAAGGGTGTGTGTTGGGTGCTATGCTGAACAGGAGTGCTCCTAGAAGGGGTGCCCCTATAGTCCCTATCCGTTAAGGTGTGGAGGGGACTGCCTTGTGTGTCAGGCCGCCAAGGTGGTATGACCAAATCCTTGGGGCTATACCGGAGGTGACTTGTGCCTCCTTGGATATTCTTCATAGCATCTGCCCGTGAGTGGGCTTGGCTATGGGTGAACACCATTGATGATGTCTCACTAAAAAACCCTAAAATTGAAAATGAGTCATATGGGGCCCAAAATTGGCATGCGCATCCCTCTTACAATAGATAAGACAAAAATGAAGTTTCAAGTCCTAACTCTAAATACGTTAGGAGATATTGACCTCCGAACAACTCAAAAAGCATAAAAAATTAGGTGAGCAATTTTAAAACCTAATTTTGGGGCCCTAGATGATGGAATTTGGCCCCGAAAACTGGTTTTCTGGGAAAATACAACTCTAGTGAGTTGTATTTGTTTAAAATTCTCCCAACTAACTCCCTATAAAATTTCAAGTCAATCGGAGCTACGGTTGAGAAGTTATGGCCCCGGCAAGATGCACTAAAATTTAGGGAAAAAATATAAGATTTCCCATATTTTGTTGGATGGTCCTGCATCACTTATGGGCACCTTTGGGGTGCTCTTGGGTTGACCAAAGGGTTCATGGACACCTTTGGGGCCTTTTGGGGATGACCAAGCGATTGCGGGAATCCTTGGAGCTTTTTGGAGCGAGTGACAAAATGCATAGATTTTTATCTTTTGTTTATGATTTTTCTGATTTTTTTTTTTGTTACACTAAGCAAAAATGAACACACACATACACAAACGGTGATTATCTCTTTTAAGGATTAATAGTGTGTCCTAAACTGGTTTAGTGCATTTTGATGTTTTGTTTTGTTTTTGCAAGTTTTGAAGAACGTTTAAATGCATAATGTTGGCTCATATGACTCCCATAAATGGTCGCCCCTTCAATATACCATTGTCGGACCGATATACCAACCTCTCTATATACCCGCCCTTACGAGAGGGAAACTATAGGTACGTGAGAGCAGATGGTACGTGGAACATAGGCGGTACGGAAGGGGGATTGTCCTGTTAATGACACCTACCATAGAAGACTTATCCTCGCGCGCATGGGAATCACCCCAGCGACACTCGATCAGCTTTCATCAGGATTTACGCCTAACAAAAGTGACAATCGAGGAAATGGATGCAAAGCTAAGCCAAGGTGGTGATGAACCCACCGTTGGTCTTGCTCAAGGGCTGGGGTCTTACGACCAGCTCCTTGGTTTAATTTACCACGTGATGTGTGTGGGATTCATTTTATTTAACAAAAATGAAACAAGCATAAATGACTTTCCCTAAGCAAGCAGGATAAACTGAAAACAACCAAAGAAACGAAACAAAAACAGAAAAATTTAACAGAGATTATAAAAATCCCTACCTCTTCTCTGCCTGGACCGGTTGCTTCTGACCTTATGCTCTAAAAATTTACAGGCAAGAATTCGTCCCTCTGTGAGACGAATTACAGAATAGAATTCGTCCCTGCCAGAGATGAATTTGAATTCGTCTCAGGGTCAGACGAATTACAGTAAGGTATTCATCACAGTCAGAGACGAATAACAGTCTGCTTTAAAAAAACTTGTACCTGTCAAGCACAAAACACAAAAAGGATCAGTTATTTGATCTTAAAACCAGGGGACAGGGTCCCACCATGATCGCCACTGAAAGCATGAGATTTCGGAAGCTTTTAGAAAGGAAAAACTACTTCGATGCATTCAAATCAAAATAACGCTTAAGTCCTAGAATACGAAGTGCATTAAACGAAAGAGGCAAATTGATTGAAACCAGTTACAAGAATTTAGAGAGAAGTCACAGCCCTTTTATTAAACTCTTTAACCACGGTTACAAAATCGCCTCCTCCCTTTTTAGGGGCTAGGAGCGTTAAATGGATTTGGTTACAATCGTGATCATTGATCCCTCTTCCGCATGCCCACGTTTGAAATGGGTGGGCCAGAGTGTTGCCACCGCTTATGCCGATGAATCCTCACTTCTTGTTGCTCCTCCTGCAATCAAAGAAACAAACAAGGCGTTAGTAGCACCTGTGACAAAAAGGAAAGTTCGTTCTTTGAAATTGCCAAAAGATGCATATGAACAATTGTCTAAAACAATGAATAAAGTGAATCTAAATGACCTAAAAACCTGACAGAGGATAGAAGACATTACCAGAGGGCCACTGCCATTGAAACAGTCAGCCAATCTACTTTCAACTGGAATTCGTCCCTGGGCAGGACGAATTTTGACTGCTATTCGTCCCTGGGTGGGACGAATTCTACTGTGTTAGAAAAGCCGAAGTGATACTGCTCCAATGTCGACTCTCGAGACCTCCAAAACACCTGCAAATAGAGGGGTTATGTAATTGGGGCCATTTTGGGATGACCTAGATGGTCGGATTCTCCCAATTTGGCCTCTATCCTCGAGAATTCGATATCGCCACCTGCAAGTTAGTGGGACAACAAAGCGACAAAAGGCATGATAAAATCTGATCAAAATGTTATGGAATTGAAGCTATGAGTTAACTAAACAGAATAACATAAGATGCAACATGAACAAATAATCTAGAATGCTTTAGAATAAAACTTAGAAAATGCGGGGGTGCCCAAGTGGGCCTCCCACCGTTGGCACTTGATTTCGGCGCCAATCCACTAGGGATGGGCCCAAAACCTCTTAGGATTGGGGTGTCGGAAAATTGGTGGTGTAAGGTGGTCAAATGTTGGATTTGGGTTAGATCCACGCTTCCAAAATCCACCCAATAACCTCCCTTGTGAAAGAGATTAATGGATGTGAGAAGGTGAATCAAAAAGATGCAAATGGGTATTCAATTGGTCAACACTTCGTTGCTTGAAATCGCCTCCAATATATCCTCTTTTGGGTGGGAAAGTCCACCATTTTATAGACCCATGGGGTCTCTTTGGAGGGGCATGCAGGGATGCCATGTGGCGGCCATGCCTTCCCAAGAGGGAGGAGACTCCTCCTTGACTTGGGCTTCCATGAATGCCCTTGTGACAGTCCACTAACTGCCAACCTACCCACCTACACGCGCATGCATGGCAGGAGGCAATAATTGACTGTCCTTGGCTGCCACTTGGCGGCATTTTTCTTTTTGCCCGTTAAACACAGAATTCGTCCCGACCAGAGACGATTTCAGAATTCGTCCCTGGGTGAGACGAATCCCGGTTAGTATTCGTCCCTGGGTGAGACGAATACTGGACAAAGTGCCTAAATGTGCCAAATTGCTTCTTGACCTTACAAAATTGCTATGAAAGTGGTTAGGACCACTAGTTTGACCTCTGAGGGCTGCCCTGGGGGCTGTGTTTGTCAAAGCGATCAGTGTTTGCAGTCACATAATCGGATTGGTGCTGTTTTGGTGTCTACACACCCTTCATATGATATTTATTTTTTGGTCCCATTATAAGGACTACTTTGGATGGAACAACACTACTAAGGGTGATTATATAGTTGCTCAATTTTATTAGGCCTTATACCATAATAATTCCAACCAGTCCTATGATATATTTACAAAACTATGGGTTCAGAAGCTCTAGCCTAAGGTGAGGTTTTTTATTTGGATTTTTTGCATCTAAGAGTTTTCACTAGTGAGCAACTTATGAAATATGGATTTCATGGCCTATTTAGATGTGAAATATGTGGAAAGAATTTAGAAAATATTAGCTATGTTTGTATTGAGTTTCCTTTATCCTCTGAGCTATGGAGGAGAATGGCTATCTTACTTAGTTTACAATGGTCCAATTTTTCACTCTTGAACATATTTGGAGGGATTGGCCTAAATAGGATATTTTTGATGACTTTGTTGGGTAGTTAGTTTGGATGGGAATAAAAATCTTGTCTTGGAATATTTGTAAGGAAAGAAACAATTAGATTTTCAAAAAAGAAAGAAAGGATAGTCGCTATATTTAGAAAAATACCATTACCAACATAGCTAAAATGGTCTAGCATCTTCTTAATCATCCTTGGGACTCCCACCAATAATGGGATCAAGTAATACAAATATTGAATATTAACTCTAATATTGGTAACCAAATGAGAGGGAATACGAGTAATTAAAATATAGAAAAAATAACGAATTGTAACCCTTCTTCTAAGGATTATGGAAAAGTCAATACACATTAGCCTCTAGGGGGAACCATGGAAAGACTAGTGCAAGAAGAATTTGTATACTTTTATATAGTTTACTAGTTTTTACTTTTGCTAAGAATCTAGGTATCATTTTGAATAACCTTATTGAGGGGTATGGTATCCTCATAGTCCTTTGAGAGGATGCTAAGGTTAGATGGAAAAAGGTTCTAGTAGAATTTGACTCCCAAATCATGATAAATCTATTAAAGGCTTTTTCTAAAAATCATAAGGTTAACTGGAGAATAAAAAAATTGTTGAGAAGATTCAATTAATCCAGATGGGATTTCTAAAAGTTGAATACAATCATGTGGTCAAAGAAATCAATAGGATTATTTATGCATTAGCTAATTGGGAATTTAAAAAAGATGATCTTACTTGCTACAACCACCGTCCCAACTGGTGGGATTCACAAATTAGGAATGCTCTTCTATCTATTGTTTCTCTAGATGGATCAAGTACTAGAGGTACCTAGTTCCTTTTTACTTTGTATTAGATTCTCTTTGGTTCAATAAATGTTTTTTAGTTCTCCATATTAGAAATATCAGTATTATGTTTCCTCTATTGAATCTTGGCTAAAAGGCATTTTTGCCTACAAAAACCAAAGATGTGATATTTTTTTTCCATAAATTTAATTTTTTGGTGTTTTTTTTTATAAAGAAAAAATGATATTTGAAAAGCATCATCAGGTATTAATATATGCTTTGAGTGAATAAATAAATATTCATAAAAAATACCCATTAGAATAAGGTGTAACTAATAGCCGCATCTACCATTTTTTCAAAGTCATCCTTTCTATTTTTTTATCAAGATTGCATTTTAGTTTCTTGTAGGTATTGTACCATTAGCATTAATAATTTTAAATAATAGGGATTTTATAATTTTCAATATGGAAGCCTACTACTCCTTACCAAAATTGAGTAAACTTCCTTATATTGATTACCTATTTTTTATCTTTTTCTACTTGCAATATTTATATTTTTGTAGGTATAGTTGGAAGTGTCCTATAGGAGAAAATGCACCATATAATTTCACCTATGAAACATCTACTTGGTGCTTCTATGTGACACTTTTACATGATGCTTTTACCTATCCTTCTAGGTGGTTCTTACATGTAGTGCTTTTGCATGAAACTTCTATTTCATCCCAAAAACTAGATTTTGTTTGCATCTCTTATAAGACCTTAAAAATTCATGAATTATCCGATATGCTATCTCTATATCTATATTTTACTAAAATTTTATAAAAAATATAGAAATTTTATCTTTGGTTATAAACTATGAATAAAATAAAGATAGGTATTAATTGTTGCATTAAAAATGCAACTAGAATTGCACTCAACTAAAATATAGGGAAGTTCAATTATTTTGTAACCTCTCATTATGTTTTATAAAGAAATTTTATGAAAAGGATGAAGAAGTTAGTTCTTTTACAACTAAATAAATAGATCTTGTTTTCATGAAAGTGAAATACACATAGCTACATCTTAGGATAATATTATTTGGTTGCAAATTCTTCTTGGATTCTTGCTTCATATAAGCAAATATTTTATCACTTTTGTAGGCATCTAAAATGAAAATTCATGTAGAATAAGGTTTTGTATTCCTACATATATTTACATTTACATGTTGTATTTCACACATCACAGCTATGAATTTCGGATAGGATAAGATCTTAGAGGGGAGATTTGCTCTCGCTTAAACCTTAGGAGTTTGTAAATTTAATCCGTCAAACTACCTTCTTTTGACACAATAATTTATTCCCCAATCACGGGTGTGATCCCAAATAAAAAGGGGTTTGTACCTTCATGATAATCCTTATTTGTATGATCACATATTTGGTAAATTCAATGTGAACAACAAAGTGGGTCCCAAATGTCTTTCCTATTCTATTTGGGACCTTCATTAAAATAAAAAAAAATAAACACTTAAACAAGGCCACCTAATTTATTTATATAATTAGATCATATTAATAGATATTAATAATACCATAGCCAAGGGATAGTACTACTAGGGATAGCTTATGATCCCCTAAGTAACCATAGTATGATACTATAGGCTAAATTGGGTACATTATGAAGTTAGAATGCTAGTCATCCACATGGGGTCTCATGCATACTTTAAGACTATAAATTAGTATAACATGATGGACTAGTGGGAGTCATAAGGAGGGTTCTTACTACCTCTCATGTACAATATTGAGAGACATACCCAGGGTTCATATCCATGTATTATTGTTGCCCCACGTACCAATTGTCTCTCATGTACCAATAGGTATATAGAGAGTGTTTAGGTATATAAGTACCTTCAAGTATATAATAAGACACTCACGTATATAGAATATATAGGTATATAGGGGTAAGCCTATATAATAGCATAAAAATATAAGAGCCTATATAGACATACCCATGGTTGAATGATATTATGTGACTCAAAATGATATCCGTCAACTAGATGAAAATACAAACCCTTTAGCTAATGTTCAATAGAACAAAGCATCATTAAAAAACCACAAATATAAAAAGTAAGATGAGGGAGATACTCCCTTATGTACCCTCTCTTATTCATGATGAATAATATATGGTAACCTTCAAATCTCTCAATCACTTGGATTCTTTCTTACATAGAAATAAAGATACCATAAACTATTTTGACAAAAAAGGTAGAGATCCTCTAATTAGCTCTTCTAAGGAATGGTATCTTTTGATTTACCCTAAACATATCAAGTATAACCCCTTAACATCTAATTAAGTAAATTTATCTCATATGTATCTATACGTAGACCTTAATACATTTAATTTAAATAAAATACTTATATACTCCAATTATCACATCTTCTATAGATGATGGAGAATGGAATCTGCCCTCATCCTTAGCATATCATTCATATTTATCTCCCGTTAAGGAGTTATTGTGGGTTAACGTAATTTATTCTATATCTCAATAATTGAGTACAATCTATATAGTTCCTAGTGCTTTGGTCTCTCAACAACCTCCCTCCTATGCCAAGTACAAACATGGGATTTGTATAGACCTCCAATCCAATAATATCTAGTCCTACACCTTCAAATTATTTTATCTTAAAAAAATTTGGGGTAAGTCGTATGATGACTACTTCAATAAAATACCCCCCAATACCCTAATCATACCATTCTCTCAAACATTAAAGTTATTTAATCTAACATAACACATCACATGTACCATCACACCCAATGTTTTAAAAATTCAAGTCTTAACTTCACAAATGGAGTAGCTAAAACAATAAATAACCTAAATAAAAGGTTTCTCATACATTCATTGGTACACTTATGAGGACGTATACAATACTACTTTAGATCCCATTATTAATATTTTACCTTTCTCTCCAAATTTTGAAACACAAAAGTTCCAAATGTACAAGTAAATGGAAGACCCTATTAATCACTTGAGTATCTTACACATTGCTTGTACTGACATCACCTATGATGAGATTTTGATTTTTAAACTATTCTACAAAGTCGTTAGTGGTCCTACCTTAGAATATATTTGATTAAATTTTAACCTAGTCCCATATCAAGTTCTTAAAAATATATGGGTCTTGTCTAGGGATAGGTAACTTTTGATCTTGGCCATGAAATCCTAGGAGAGTTAGATGTCAAAGAAGGCAGGTATTTCGATTGCTACTATATTTTAGAGATTTTTATAGTCATTTTTAAAGTCATGTTTAATATTTGGTAGATTTGTAATCATAAATGTGACAAGTATTATATAGGAGTAGAATTCATCTTCTAACTATTTATAAGTTGGCCTAGACAAACATCATATTCCATGTTTCTTCCATGAAATTTAAATTTATCACAAATATTTTGACAATCTGATTCATTCCTATGGCTAAGAAGGATGAGTTCTAGATTTATTCTATGCCTAACAAGTTCCTAACATACTTACACACCTAATGACATGGGATACATTTATCAAACATCCTTCCTTAGTATAGGGGTCTATCATAAAACATAAATATATTATATGACATTTTTCACACATGGAATTTTTAAAGATTGACAAATTAATTCATCCTTATACCTAAGAAGGATGTATATGTTAGATTTTGATGGGAGGTAGTACAACCATAATATGTAGGATAGCTAATATGATATAATTATAAATATAATGCCATAATAATATGTAGAAAAATAAAGAAATGAACATCTACAAATAACTCAGGAATATGCCATTAATGAGAATGGCAAAAATAGTACAATGCTATATAATGGAGGACATGAACACTCCATGAAAATATATGAAAGAACTACATTGTACCATACTACATTTACTACACACTGTACACTTACTATATCACTCTCCCTCTCTCCTACTACTACAACTATTTGTTCTTTTATATAGAAAGATAGATTGATCGGCCTTTACTCTACCTAGGACTCATGTACATGTGGACTACATGCACATTTACAACTTGCACATTGACACTTGTGCATTTATTATAATACTTGAAGTAACTAACTAAATTTACTCTAAAGTAAACTCCTATTCTAGATATGTACCAAAGGTGGTACATTTTATTAGAAATTGAGTCTATTACATAATTTATGTTATGTAAATGTATCTTCCAAGGTACATACATAGATTACTTTAGGGGTAAGTTATCTAGTTACTTCATGCAATGTAATGAGTACACAAGTGTTAATGTGTAAGTTGTACATGTGCAAGTTATCACTTGCACAACTAGGTAGAGTGTTGGCCAAGTATCCTATTTTACATATATAAGGATATATTCATAGATAGATAAAATAGTATAGAGTCATAGAGTCATAGAGAGAATCGGGGGACATAGCGTAGCTTAGTGTGTGACACCATCCATTAGTTAAGGGTGAAATGTAGTTCCATAGCTTTATATTGGAGTGTTCATGTCATTCATAGCTACATTATAATATTTTATATCATTTTTATTTATTTCATATTTCAGTCATCTAGTAGATTCACTTTATTTCATATTATTTTGCATCTTACGATTTTTATCTATCCATACTTACTACATCAAAATCTAATATTGGTATTAGAGCTACGATAGATCTAGTTTGTGTAAGCCTATAGGAAATCCACCATTATAATTTAGCCTATTTTTTTTAACAAATTGATGCATTTTTGGACCAGCCACTTGTAAAATCTCTCATATGAATCTAAGTGGTAGAATTAGAGAGATTCATAAGTGAGGACTGCAAGAAATCTCAATTTCATGAAATATTGAGATTGCAATTGACTAGAGTCTTTCCACAGAGTTTCAGGAAAGAGTCATGAAGACTAGGACTCAGCATTCAAGCCACGGGATTGATAAATAATTTAGTGAATATTATCTAGGATATCTCAAATTTTCTAACTAGTGCTTAAGTTTATTTTAATTCTCAGAGGATTGGGACTCCTCCTACGATAGAAAGCTAGGAGACTCCAAATTTTTTACCCAAATTTTGGTGTGCCCTCATAGTATAGAGATTGGTTCCTTGTGCAAGAGAAGCATACTATAGAAGAAGAATTCCTGTGAATATTTTTGGTGAAGTCAAGAGATTGAAGATCTCCACTGTTGAATCAAATATCTTCATAAGTTGAATAACAAGCCATAGAAGCCTTGATATAAAAAAGGCCATTGAAGAGTTGAAGGAGAAGCCACAAATTTCTTGATACCAAAAGGCCAAAGGAGCCTTGGTACTAAAAATGTCCATAGAAGCCTTGATATAGAAAAAGGTCATAGAAGCCTCTATACTAAAAAAGACCATAGAAGACTTGGTACTAAAAAGGCCATAGAAGCCTTGGTACTGAAAAAGGCCATAGAAGCCTTGATCCTAAATTCGAAGAGAATATCTGATTCAAAAGTAAACTAAATGTTTTAGTACTAATAATTTGTTGCAATGAGAGAAGATTTAGTGAGTTGGGAAACTTCCTAGAAGAAATTCAACACCTGAAATAAAATCAAAGAGATCAGAAGAACATCTCATTGCAAAAATTCTAGGTAAAAAAGAGGAAAGAGAATAAGGACTAGGTGAGTCTTGCTTGAATCCATAATCAGAATAATCAAAGATCAAGAGGTAGGTCTCATCACCAACACTTCTAGAAGTAGAAGAATGAAAAGAATTCTCAAGGAAGACCATCAAAAGCTATCATATTAGAGATATTGATAAGGTCTTATCGAGCATTCAAAAAAAATATAGGAGATCCTTACTGAAGATATTCTCAAAGGATAACTCATTGGAGAAATCCACTATCAAGAAGAAGCTTTTGATAGTGAGGGACTTGGGGTAATTGTCGTCATCCAACACAAAGCCTAATAGAAAAAAAATTTGGTATAGAGTGCTAAATTCGAGAAGAAGAATCCGTTAAGGAGTGCCAAATCTATGAAGAAGAATTTGACAAGGAGTACCAAATCTATGAAGAATTTTGGCAAGGAGTTCCAAATCTCAGAAGAAGATCTTACTTGAAGTCAGAAATTGACAAGACGGCTTAAAGATAAAATAAGCTCACAAAATATTGAATATTTGAAGATTACCTCTCATAGAAAGAAGGCATCACTTTAGAAACAAAGACTTCTCCAAAGCTATAGCAGAAGGAGGAGAACAAGCCATCAAATCCTAGGCTCATAAAATAATGGTTGAGACCATCATATGGTAAAAAAGAGCTATTTAGTATAGTCTATAATGAGCTACAAGGACATTCTCGTAGCAACAACTTGGTGATTCTAGACACCAAGATATACACCCTCTATAGAAGCGATCAAATATCTACTACAAAAAATGTTATGTAAATTTATGGTGCAAGTAGGTTTATTAATTCATCTACCTATTAGATTTGTAGGAAGGTCCTAAATTTGGATTGAAGTTGCAAATCAAAAAGTGGATTACAGTTTTTGAAAGTGCAAAAAGAAAAAGTTGTTTTTAAGGTCCATTTATAGTTTTATTTAGGAGTTGATTAGATTTCAAATTTACTTCTATCAAATACCTATTATCTATTTTGGAAAAAGAAAAACAATACTAAGCTCTACAATATTAGTTGTAGTGAAATTGCATAGTAACTCTTAAATATTCATTTTAGGTTATTCTTCATTAGTTGCAGTAAATTATAAGTGCATTAAGTTGAGAGTTGATTGGAGTGATAAGGTGTAATATTAGTGCATTACAAGTGAAAAACTTGTACTATTACACTACTCTCAAAAGATATTAGTTTTGTGTTCTTTAAGGGTACAAAATTTGATTTGTATCAAGTGTTTAAAGACACGATTGAAGCACATAAATTTACAACTCGTAGTGGTCTAAAGAAGCGACCCAAAAATGCTAGAATGCTCCAAAAACTTGGAGAAGAACACAACTGACCCAAAATATAAATAGAAGCTTTAAATATTGAGACTTGGTGAGTCTCAAATCCAAAAGCATCACAAGATTGAATGCAAGAAAATAAAGTGTAGAAAATTACATAAAAAACTTCTATCAACTATTATCAAAGCTTGGAGTTGTTAACTAAGTGTCCAAGAAAAAAAGGGTAAGGTGTCTACTCATAAAAACAACCTCAAAACCCTTGTATTGTAGGAGGAAAATCTTCCATAAAACCAGAATTTATGATCTTAAATAAGAGTGCAAAAGAAGGTGCATCAAAGGAGGTTTATGTACATACTATAGTATATTTTATAGCACCATTTTAATATGGTTTTTTTACAGTATAAAAGCATATTTGAATGTGCCCCAAAAAGACACAATAAACACGGGAAAAATAGCCAAGAAAGAGCTGAATGTAAGCACTCTTCCCAAGAAATAGAAGCCACTCAAAGTGGCTCATATTGGATGGTTGAACCTGTAGACGATAAAGCATAGGAGAAGATAAATTAGTGTACAAAGAAGAAGATAAAGAAAACGGATGTCAAAGAAAATAAGTATTCTTATCAAAGCATTTCTACCATTAGTGAATGCTAATAGTGGAGTAAAACATCAAGGAGTATTCATCCAATTTATTCCATTCAAAATCCATTCAAGGGCCACCAAAGCTACTCCATATCTCCACTAAATCTCCACCATATCTCCATCACAACTCAACCATTAGCTTTTCTTGGCTGGAGATACTTTAGGATCTACGTAAAATAACAAAGATCAAGGTGGAAAACTCATTGGAGAGTATTCAAATAAGTGTTAATAGAAATAAAGGCATGCAATTGCCACTTGTCATACTTTGAAAGATCCTCTATAAATCTCACAAAGAAGAAGTTACACTTCTTAGCATCCGTAATCCAAATAGTGGAGTTACATATAGCTTGACATACGTTACAGGAAAGATAGCTTGGAGACATTGATGAAGGAGCATTTCTTGGATAGTGCTTAAAGAGATTTCAACCCAAAGGTGACACTTTTCATAATTAGTGGAGTGAGTTTGGCACCCCCACCAACTAATTCGAAGCTTTCATGACCATTCAAAAACTCATATAGTGACACTTGTCACTCCTTCTATCTCATATTAAATACGGATTGGACTTTGGAAAGGAAGCACAATAGTTGGAAATAAAATGAGCAACATTTGGAAGTTACTCAAGATATCAACAACATACGCTCAACAATAGTTTAAGCGCTACTCAATATATTGATGGCAGATGCTCGATAGTATTTTGGGTGCAATTCAACAGATTGATGGTAGATGCTCAACACTAGTTTAGGTACGATTCGGAAGGGATCCGAAGCAAGTCAGGTACAATTGGAAAATATCCCAGTCAACCAATATTTACGAAGAGCACTAAAGCCTTGGGGAATTTATGCTCAGGAAGGAGAGTTCACTATCATATTCATCCAACATCTTAGAGGTACAAAGCCTTAATTTCTCATCTAATTTGCTTTCATTTTTAAAGGGGTTTATAAGGTTATAAGATAAGTTTAATATATTAATTAAAATATTTAAAAAAAAAAAGCAAAACATAGATAAATTTATATAATAATAAGGTATTCTACTTGGAATTAATCCTTTTAAAGTTTGCAAATACTACTGTGTTCTAGTTTTCCAAATTTAAGAGTGATAAGGGTTACAACTTTAAACTAGTTTTTGGGAAATTAGAAACACTTGAATAAAATTGCTAAGGGTTTCAAAAGGGGTTATTAACATATTTTATCAAAGTTGGAAATTTATATTCTCGTCTTAGAAAATTTCTCTTTAGGGACACAAGAAATCCAATAATAAAACATCTTCAAAAATTAAAAAGTGCTTAGTTCAATAGTAGTATTAAGAACTTAAGAAGTTGATTTTTAATCCTCACAAAACTTGTACAAAATCAATCAAAAATTGAACTATATCTTACAAAAGAACTATATCATACTCCCACAAAAAATTGGGAGTCATAAGGAATTCTACAAAACTTGATAATAATATCCATAAAAAAAATTGAAGCCGTGAAGATATAAGCTTTCTTCAAAAACCTAAAATTAGGTACTCATTCTCTCGTTACTAGGGAGACATAAGGAAACCTACAGGACTAATAAAGGTTTCATCAAATCAAGCTTATGTACTTTGATTAGGAAATTTTTAAGATAAACTACGAAAATTCTATCAATTCTAAGAATCACTATTCTAGTATGGATGAAATTTTGAAAAGCTTTCAATAATGAAGAACTATTCGATGAGGTAGAATTCTATTCTCAAAACTTAATACATACTCTATATGGATACGAGTATCTACCCTTTAATGAGAAAGTGAAATTCTCCTTATTTATTAAGGAAGCAAAAGAAGGTAGGTTTATAGCATTGATTAACTATCTTCATGAAATTCTCTTCACAACATGGTGGAACTCACAAAGATTGGTCATATTTTCACCAAAAGAATGTCTGATTATTTATATTTTATTAATTGTGTTTTTACTTACTCAACACAAGAAACAAGCTGGTAATAAACAACAATACTATTGTGATGATAGACTAACTTGTTATAAAGCAAAAATTTCACCTGCATCAAAAAAAAATCATAGGAGGAAAAGAAGAAAAAGAAAGAAAAGACATACTAAAAGAGGCCTTGACATGAAAACTCAAGTAGTAGAAGAAGAACTAGATCAAGACAGCTCTGAACAAGGAGATAAAAGAGGAATTAAATACAAATTCAATGGAAAGAAGAAGGCTCAGTTCCAGCTTACTCTGCATCATATGAAGATACAAATTACCTACTAAACCTAAACATAAAAAATACAAAAGATGAAATTTTTTTTTTTTTTTAAATCCATATTAAAGACTAAGATCTTCTGGAAAAAATTCTGAGCAGGCCAGAGGTGATGTTCTAGGTTTTCTGGAGCGAAGAAAAATCCAAGGCATCAGGTGGGTTGCCGTAGTGTTTTTCTGGTTATTGTGGATCTGAAGGCAAGTCTGTTGCCCCAGGAGGGTCCAATGGGGACTCCTTCGGATCCTCTCACAGGGAGAAAGAGCTCTTTTGTAGACTTGCTAAAAGATAATTCTCCATCTTCTAATGACGAAGCTCAGAGGAATGCTCTTCATATGCTCTTCAAGAACGCTGGAAAGAGATCAACAGCACAACGAGTCAATGGATGCCTTTCGTAGTCCGAATCAAGGCCCAAGATTGTCATCGAGCCAAAGATGGTCGAAGACACAATCTTATACAGAGCCAACCACGATCTGATCTATAAATTCATGGGTATTCGCCCTACCCTGAATTTCTTGCATACCTGGGTCAGGCAAAACTGGGAGCCTCATGGTGAGTACTCCTTATGGTTTATTAGCAATGGGTATTTCATTGTTAGTTTTTCTTCTCTGGCCGATAGAAATAGGGCTTTTGAATCGAAAAAGAGGAACCACGGTCCGGCAGGGTTATTTGTTCAACCCTGGAGAGTGGGTTTCGATCCTCGTATTGAACCCACGACTGTCCCGGTTTGGATCCGTTTGTATGCTCTTCCAATGGAGTTTTGGGGTGAGCAGGTTTTGGAAATGATCGGTAACTCCCTTGGTAGACATTTGGGTGTCTCCAAAGACACCATAGAAGGAAACACAACTGTTTTTGCAAGAATTTGTGTGGAAATGGATATTAGCCAACCTCTACCGATAGAGGTGGAACTTGAACTGGCAGGACTATCTTGGATTCAACAGACTAGATTATGAGGCTCTGCCCTTCAGATGCAGAGTTTGCCACAAACATGGACATTTGGCCCGCTTTTGTCCAAATATTTTGAACACAAAAATGGAGGCCCCGCTTGGAATGCCAAATCGTCCCAGGGAGGGTAAGTCAACTCTAACCAAAGAACCAACCAATACTCCTCAGGGTAAAGATGTTCAGAAAGATGGCTTTGAACAGCCCAAAAGAAGGAGAAAGCAAAAGAAAAATGGTAAGGAGCAATCACAACTCAAGCCAGCCAATAGGTATGAAATTTTTAAGACACTAGTGGACCAAGAGGATCAAGTCATGGAAGGAGTGGATGGGAATATTGAAGACAATAACATCCACGCTCATGCTTCTCCTTCATCTCCCACCATCATAGAACAGGTAATTGAGTACACTGAGTTACCGCAGTCAGAGAATGCGGGGGCATTGATAGTGCACTCCCAAGCGCAACCAATAATCAAGGATGTCAGCATGGGAATAGCAGAAAAGAATAGAGAAAGGCCAGCCCTAGGGATAACTCAGGTGGAAAAGAGATAAAAAAATAGCAACTCTCAAGGAGTGGGTAGAAAATCAAATAAGGACCTACTAGCAGTTCAAGGAGACAAACTGATCACTGGAGGATCGGTGAGGACAATTGATTCTTACTGCTCTCAAGGTTTTCAATGATTATACAATCATGGAATATTAGGGGTTTAAACAGTAGAACCCATCAATCTGCTATTCAAAGACTCTTAGGAAAATGCAAAACAGATTTTTTGCTTATCCAGGAGACCAAAATGTCGTTAGATCTTATGTGTAAAATAGTTAACAGAATTTGGAGGGGCGCTGGTCATATGGATGTGGCTGCCCAAGGTGCCTCAGGGGGGATTGTCACTCTTTGGAACTCTCCTGGAATGGACCGCAATAGAACATATAGCCTGGAGGGGTGTTCTCACATCTCATTTTAGGAATAATGTCATAATTGAACATGTTTTAATCACAAATTTTTATGGGGCTCAAAACCTTGATGGCCAGAGGCTTCAATGGAAAGTTGTGCATAACATGAGGACCTCAAGGGAAGATTTAGACTGGATTATTGCTGGGGATTTTAATGCTAAATTATCTTCTAGAGATCAGGAAGGAGGAACCCCAATTTTGGACCTAGGGGATCGACTTTTGATTGCCCAAGTCCAGGATTTTCACTTAGTGGATATTAAAGGCCCTGGAACCAACTTTACTTGGACTAACAAGAGGAGGGAGCCACATAGCAGGAAGGTAAAGCTAGACCATTTTCTGGTTTCAGAGGAGGCATTTGTAAAATGGAATACAAAATTCCAGATTTTGGAGGGTCCGGTTTCAGATCACTTTCCCATTTTGTTGGAGGGAGGGATTACGATAGGGCAGCATCACAAACCTTTTAGATTTGAGAATTTTTGGTTACAAAAAGAGGATCTTCGAAAGAAAATTCCACAGTGGTGGGAAGAAGGTCGTCTACCTTTTGGGACAACAATGTTTAGATTCCACAAACAACTTCATTATGTCAAAGCTCAACTGAAACAATGGAGGCAAGCTAACAAGACAGACTTCCAGCTCCAAAGAGCTCCTTTGGTGGCCAGATGGGATGAGGTTCAAAAACACTTTAGGGAAGGAACCATCATAGAGCAGCTCAAAGCCGAGGATGATGCCTTGCGTAAAGCGGTTGAGGACATTGATAACCAAGAGGAGACCTATTGGAAACAGAGAGCAAGAACCACTTGGTTATTAGAAGGTGATAGAAATACCAAATTTTTCCATCGGTCAGCTTGTGCTAGGAGACAGATGAATAACATGGAAGCTCTTCAAGATGAGAATGGACACTCCTTTGATACTCTTCCTGGTATGCATTCCCATTCAATGGATTATTTTTCTAAACTTTTTAAGGAAAGTATGGAGCAAGATGTAGAGGCTCAAAACGAAGTTATTGATGTCATACCCTCTGTTATCTCTGAGGAAGAAAATCAGACCCTTCTTAAACCCATTGATAGAGAAGAACTGAAGAATGTGGTCTTTGGAATGAGCACCGGCAAAACTCCAGGACCAGATGGCTTTCCAATTGAGTTTTTTTAGGCCTTTTGGGATACTTTGGAGGAGGATGTTTTGGCTGTCATAGAGGAGTCCAGAGGTAATAAAAGAATGCTTAAGGCATTAAATCATACCTTCATCACTTTAATTCCAAAAGGGGAGGAGGGGGTTCATATTTCTGATTATAGACCTATTGCCTTATGCAATGTGATTTATAAAATAATCACAAAGGTAATGGCTGAATGGCTAAAACCTCTTTTACATAACATTATCTCCTCAGAGCAAGGGGGTTTTGTAGAGGGTAGGCAGATCTTGGATGGGGTGGTTCTTGCTTAGGAGGCAATCCATACAATGCAAAAATCTGGTAATAAAGGAATGTTCATTAAATTAGATATGTCAAAGGCTTATGATAGGGTGGAGTGGAGTTTCTTGTCAAAGATGATGGCAGCCTTTGGTTTTTCTCAGGACTGGATAGATTGGGTCATGAGTTGTGTATCTACGCCGTCTTATTCAGTGTTAATCAAGGGTCTTCCCTCGCAACCTTTTGGAGCCACTCGAGGTCTTCATCAAGGGGATCCTTGCTCTCCCTATATTTTCCTCATTTTGGCTGAAGGATTAGGTAGACTTTTCTTGAGGAGAAGACATCAAGGTTTGCTAACAGGTATCAAGGTGGGTGAGGAATTTTTGACTCACTTACAGTTTGTGGATGATACAGGATTGGTTGGAGTGGCCAGCTTCAGGGAAGCAAGAGTGATCAGAGATACTCTTAATGTCTACCTTAGGGCTTCAAACCAAGTCATCAATGATAAAAAATCCAAAGTGGTCTTTCTCAATCTTGATCAAAGGCTCCAGGACAAAGTTCTAGAGATCTTGGGATTCACAAGGACTTCTCTTCCAGTGGTTTACTTGGGGGTTCCTTTGCATTTCAAAAAACTAAAAATAGATATCTGGAAGGATCTTTTGGATGGTATCAAAGATAGAATGAATCATTGGTCTCACAAATGGTTAAGCTATGGGGGTAGATTAACTTTTTTATAGTCAGTCATTCAGGCCATGCCAATTTATAAATTCTCTATCCTGGCTGCCCCACATACTATATGGAAAGAGCTGGACAATATGGCTAGAAGATTTTTATGGGAAGGAGTAAAAGGAGAGAGGAAATGGGCCTTAGTTGGTTGGGATAAAGTGACCCAACCCAAGGTAAAAGGAGGGTTGGGACTGAGAAGATCCAAGTTCAATAATAAAGCTTTGGCTGGAAAGCTGTACTGGAGGTGGATTTCCCAACCAACCTCCTTATTCAGTAGAATCCTAACTAGTAAATATTTGGGTCATGTTAACCCCAATGAGGTGGGTCGTTTCCCTTTGGATGGCCCTGGATCCCTAGTGTGGCAGGCTCTCAAGATAGGATCTCAGGTAGTTAAAGATCGATTGTTTTGGAAAGTGGGGAGAGGGGAGAAGGCACGTTTCTGGACAGATTCATGGGATCAATACCCACCGATCATTGTTGAATTTCTTGAATTGCAACCAATAAAAACTGCCATAGAAACCAAGGGTTGGGTCCACATTGAAAGTTATTTCATCACTAGTCAGCTGGGGGAGTATAAGTTTAAGCAGTTTAAGAAGTTGGAGGAGTGGCCAATTTCAATCCCTCCGGAGTTGGCACCCATCATGACTAAAATCTTGTCAGAAATATTTCTCACAGGTAGAGACGAGGAGGATGAATTAGCTTGGGGCTATGGGAGCCTTGGTGTCTATACAATGAAGGACGGATATGAGAAGATCCTCCTAGAGCCTCCCCCCCATTCATTCCTGGTTGAGGATTGGAGAAAGATTTGGCACTCCAAGGGCTGGCCGAAAGTAAACTTTTTTGCCTGGCAATTTATGCACAATAGAATTCTCTCTTTTGACAATCTCAGATGTAGAGGAATCATCGGTCCATCTCAATGTGTATTATGCTACAAGAACGAGGAAACAACTGATCACCTGATGTTTGAGTGCCCTTTCACGCGTCAGATTTGGAAGCGATGGCTTTCTTGCTATAAAATTCAAGTTAATGGTGACTTGAATCGGACTAATATCTGGAAAACATGGAAGAGTGGTAGATTTAAATCTAAAGCTCTTCGAATTGGTTGGGAGCTTGGATTAAACTTCATTTGGTGGCAAGTGTGGTTGGAGAGAAATGCTAGAATTTTTAGAGAAATTTTTTCCTCGTTAGATGGAGTTTGGCAGATCATCTGGAGCAAAGTCACAGAAACTGTAGTTGTCTATGCTATAGAGGAAACTCAGGTTGTTATTGGGCCAATGGAAGAGGGAGTTGAAGAGCAAGAGGGACAAGACAGAGCTAGTTGGAAACCACCTCCAGAAGGCTGGATTAAAATTAACACTGATGGAGCTGCAAAGGGCAATCCGGGTAGTGTCGGAATTGGAGTGGTTTGCCGAAATCATGATGGATCAGTGCTCTATTGGGAACTACAAGGCTTGGGAAGAGCCACAAACAATGAAGCAGAAGCCATAGCTATCAAATCCGCTTCTATTTGGGCAGTGAAACAGGGCCACAGGAGGATCATTCTTGAATCTGATTCTCAAATAATGGTTGGAGCTCTTGATTGCATGAGGAACTTTGCTTTGAAAGCATGGAGGTTGAGGATTCTTGTCACTCAAATTAAGGAATTATGGAAGGAATTAGATGATGTGATTCCAGTTTATGTGAGTCGAGATTTAAACAACGCGGTCGACTTCTGGCTAAGATGGGTGCTGAGAAGGAGGCAGGGGTTCAGCTTCACAGTGACATGGCTATTGAGGATGAGGTGATCAGGCAGGGTCTGGACAGGTCCTTGAACCAATGATCAAAGAAAAAGCAAAGGGAGGGAAGTTGTCGTGATATCGTGACTTGTTGCATTGTCGTGGTCTCTGGAGGAAAGTTGTCGCGATATCGTGACATGTTGCGTTGTCGTGGTCTCTGGAGGAAAGTTGTCGTGATATCGTGACATGTTGCGCCATCGTGGCCGTTGGAGGAAAGTTGTCGCGATATCGCGACATGTTGCGCCATCGCGGCCGCTGGAGGAAAGTTGTCACGATATCGCGACATGTTGTATCGTCACGGTCGCTGGAGGAAAGTTGTCACGATATCGCGACATGTTGCGCCATCGCGACGCTGGAGGAAAGTTGTCACGATATCGCGACATGTTGCGCCGTCGCGATCGCTAGAGGAAAGTTGTCGCGATATCGTGACATGTTGCACCGTCGCGATCGCTGGTGGAAAGTTGTCATGATATCGTGACATGTTGCGCCATCGCGATTGCTGGAGGAAAGTTGTCGCGATATCGCGACATGTTGCGTCGTTGGAAAGTTGTCACGATTTCGTGACATGTTGCACCGTCGCGGTTGCTGGTGGAAAGTTGTCGCGATATCGCGACATGTTGCGCCATCGCGATCGTTGGAGGAAAGTTGTCGCGATTTCGTGACATGTTGCATCATCGCGGTCGCTGGAGGAAAGTTGTCGCGATATCGCGACATGTTGCGCCGTCGCGATCGTTGGAGGAAAGTTGTCGTGATATCGCGACATGTTGCGTCATCGCGGCCGCTGGAGGAAAGTTGTCGCGATATCGCGACATGTTGCGCCGTCGCGGCCCCTGGAGGAAAGTTGTCGCGATATCGCGACATGTTGCACCATCGTGGTCGCTGGAGGAAAGTTGTCACGATATCATGACATGTTGCGCCGTCGCGATCGCTGGTGGAAAGTTGTCGCGATATCGCGACATGTTGCGCCATCGCGGTCGCTGGAGGAAAGTTGTCGCGATATCGCGACATGTTGCTTTTTCGCGGCCAACGGAGAAAAGGTGTCGCGATATCGTGACATGTTGTTTTTTCACGGCCAAGAGAGACAAGGTGTCGCGATATCGCGACATGTTGCTTTTTCGCGGCCAAAGGAGAAAAGGTGTCACGATTTCGCGACATGTCGCGTTTTCGTGACAAGCTGCATCAACTGTCCAAGCCGATCCCCTGCTAGCTAGTTATTGATTCAGGAGATTTGGCTCCTTTGCAAATCTTCTTCTTCTATTGTAAGCTTGTGTTCTCTCTGAATTCGGCTGGGAAGAGTCTCTTCCCATATTGTAATTGATCTTTGTTTTAATACAAGTTTTTTCAAAATTTTCAAAAAAAGAAAGACTAAGATCTTCAAGATCTAAATAATGTGATATAAGGGGTTAGAAATAGAGTGCTTGACTGTTCCATTTACACGAGAATAATATAATATCTTTCGTATATGTAGGGTAAAAGTTTTGGGCAATGAGAACACGAAAAGATCGATGAAAAACGATTGTGTTGCTAGGTACGTTTATGAGCGGACAATTTGACAACGACGTAACGTGTGAAAGCAAAAAATTAACGATGTAAAGCAATTTAAGGCGATAATTTAGGAACGATTATTAAGGAGTTTTTGTTTTTTTTGTTTTATAAGCTCACTAACACACGTAAGTATACGTATACACTTTGTAGTGATTCCTAATCTTCTAAAATAAAATTCAAAACTCTGAGTGCTGCCCTTCGAATGAATTTCCGTCTAGGAAGAATGCATACAACGATTTGAGCCTCGGCATGGTCCAGGACAACTACGGCATATATAAACCATATTGTGGTCTATTTAAAGCTGACCCGCACCGGAATTAACGAGACAATCATCAGTCAACATGTTCATCCAAAATTAACCAGCCAGAGCCGCACCCCCATGTAACATGGAGGTAATATATAAATTTTATGTTTAAAAAGTTAATGATTCATATCAAGGATTTATTTAATTCCATTTTAAGTCACATTAATTTTTTAAAATATTTCGAAGGCTAGTGGATTGGTAACTATTAGTTTGATTGGACATTCTTAGAGGTCCAGGTTTAAACCTTGAGGAAAGCCTATTGCAAAGGTAGTAGTCTGATCCGAATCTACTAATCATCAGCACCCAATGGTCCATTTCAAGAGGGGCTAAAAAACAATGAAGTTGAATAAGTTTGATACCATGTAGTTTGAACCCTATTCTTATCAAATACTAAAATAATATGATTGTAACCAACTTTCTTATAAAAAATAATAAATATAAATAATTAATTATTAAATATATATTTATATATAATAAGTATAAATAGGAAAAAGTGTTGCCTAAATTAAAGACATTATTTTAGGCTCATACCAAGAACATCCAATCCACCTACATTAGGATGATAGATTCATATATTACATCTCCATAAGGTATCCAATGTTCAACTCATTAGTAAGAAATTAATAGCAAGCATGTGATTAGGGGTGGCGAAAGAAGCATCTTCAGGTTCGTTTTATGCATTGAGTAGGCGAATAAACAGTGAGTATATTTAAAATCTTTAACATTCTTTCAATAGCTCCTAAATTTAAATATTTACATTTGCTACTGCACCCTATGCATCCATGGTATTGCATACACATGACCATATGATGCAAAAAAAAATTAATTGGGCATGTAGTTAAAATTAATTTGTAAACAAACAAAGACTTTTTATTTGTTATGGTTGACTATTGATTAAAGTTTTAGGTAATAAATTATTAAATTAATATTATTAAAAGTAGTTATATGAAATTGAAATTGAAATTGAAATTAAAAGTAGTTTGACTACCTATCACTATCCATTTCTCCTTGAATATTCTCTTGTCATCCAAGTTTAAACATATCAAGATAGAAAACTTCCAATCAAATCTCCATGATTTGTAGTTGGATGAGACCTCACTTTAAGTAACTTATTGCAACTCCTTGTAACTCCTAATAATATCCATGCAATTTCCAATCAACCTACCTTAATCTTTCTAAAAAACCACCCATTGGGGAGGCTTTTGAGAAGACAGTATTTTTTGCACACACACTACCAAAAGCATTATAACTTATGTATTTTTTGCATTGATATTCTTCTTACCTCAAAATACTATGAGCAAAATTTTATGGTCTTCTCCTCATGACAAAAATATAATTATCAATCAAGGGCATAGAAAAGAGTGTTTGAAGTGTTGAGTTTAGACTAAGATAGGGTTTTGGAGGTGATTGTGGTAGGGATATATTGAGCACAAGCAACGATAAAGACTACATTTTGGGATCTACAAACCTTAGTGACTAATTTTTTTGTTTTTTTGCTCAGGATAGATGTGATATATGTTGCAAGGGACCCATGATGGCTTAGGAATTCATAATTCAACAAATATTCATGTTAAATACTTGATTGATAACTTCTTACAATTTACTATCCCCAAAAAAAGTAAAAATAACATTGTTCCTTGATGTTCAAGTCATGGATTAAAGAGACCTAGAAATAAGTTTCAAGCTATAGAACAAATAAGAGAAGCCTCCTTAGGAAAAGAAAAAATGGTTTAGAACTCAAGCAAACCCAACGCTAAGGAACACCCCCAAAATAGATCCACTATGGAAACCCCTATCAAGGGTAAGGATTTCAGGGATTTAACCCTAAAAATAAATTTTAGGGATGTCCTTCATGGTGGACAATCCCAACCTAATTCTAACATTAATGTTAAGGATTCTCGTAGACCTCTATGAATGCATAATATTGATCCTATAAAAAATAAGTTAATATGTCTAAGAGTAGTTAATGGAACTCCAATATTTAGGCTAAAAATGGACGATATGTAGGATAGCATAGAAGATTTGGAGAGAAAATGGATATTTTTTATTTCTTGAATTTTCGTCTAATCCTATCTGCTTTCAAACTGTGGGCTCTAAAATTTTGAAAAATAAAAGGTGAGATACAAATCTCTATGTATCCCAATATTTTTTTCTTGTTATTTTTGCTAATGATGAAAATAGAAAGAAAATATTTCAAGGGGGTCCCTATTTATTTGGAAGGGTAGGGATTTTCATTAAGCATTGACACACCAAATTTAAAGCCAAAGAAGAAATGCCTTGTATAGGACATGTATGGGTTAGAATATTTGATATCCCAATTGAATTTTAAAATTTGGCTATATTTTTAACCATCAAAAACTCCCTTGTAACTTTCATGATGATTTCCGACTATACACAAATTTGAACACACTATTTATGCTCATATTTATGTCTTAATGAATTTTGATAAACCTCTTCTAGAAAAGATCTTGTTACAATTTTAGGATACTTGGGAGTAGGTCGTGAACTATGAGAATATTTCGTTTCATTGTAGAATTTACCATGAACATAGTCATTTTGCTAGTGTCAATCTATATTCTAGATCAAAAGAAAGAGGACACAAACTCTACAGGCTTCCAAATACCTTATAAGAACACTAAAAAATAGTTATGAAGGATGAAGCAATGTTGTCAACTAATTTGTTTGGAATTATTTCCAAAAATGACCTCTTGAAGACATAAATATTAGAAATGTAATTTAAATATGTGGGGAATGACTCAAATACAAACCAACAAATCAAATATTTTTGATAGAAAAATAATGATAAAAATATAGACAAGAAGAATAATCTTATAATTGTCAAAACGTTAAATAATTTAGACCTCAAGATAGACTTTGTTGAACCTTTCAATAACACTTTGGTTTCATATACACATACTTTAGGGTTAGAAGTTATCCTATTCAATTGAGATAAGATAAAAATTAGTCAAAAAATGAAGACGAACACTAACCAAAAGGTAGGCCATAAGACTAATAAGCATAATATGGTAAAATAAGGTGAAAATCTTGTAGATAAAGGTAATATTAATGCCCTTACCAATAGCTTTGACCTCATTATTAATGAAAATCATCACTTCAAATATTAGAGGACTCAAAAGGAGGATTTTAAAACATACTAAAATTAGAATAGTGCTTTAGATAAACCAAACATATATTGTTTTCCTTTAGGATATGCATATGTCAATAGAGGAAACAAAGTTATTTAAGTAAAATCTAGTTGACTAGAAAAGTGGCTTCCCTCAACTCCCATGAGGCTTCTAGCAGTATTTATTACCTCTAGGATCTAAAATAGATTGTTATTCACCATATTGTTGGTAGCTGGGGACTTTTAGGTGTGGCTGCACAAACTAGACAATCCAACTAATTTTTTCTTTGTTTGAATATTTACACTCCAACTACTTTGGAGAAAAAGAAAAGACAGTGGATGGATATAACATATATTATCTCCTATTACCCTAAAGTTTGGGTCTTGATCAGAGGATAATTCAATAGCATCATCTATCTAGATAAAAATATGGGGAGACATTAGAATCTAGGTGGGATCATGGACCTTATGAGTAAATATATTGTAAACCTTCACATTGTGGATATTTAGCCAAAAAATTGCCTCATGACTTGGTCTAAAATATGATAAGTCTTATATTGAATAATGAAGAGATAGGATATGTTCTTGTTTTGTAACTATTTATTAATCCATGGACATATTCCTAATATGAAAATTCTTAAAAATATTGGTTTAGGTCACTAGCCAGTTATGGTTGAATTGTGGAAAACCAATATCAGTTTCTTGACCTTTTGATTTTAGTCAATGTAGCTCAGATATATTTCCTTTATGTCATATGTGTAGCAATGGTGGTAGGAAGGTAAACCAAGGTGTTGGACTAAGATGCTATGTTTCACCAAAATTTTGCAATACATCAAATCCAAAATCAAGATTTACAATTAAGAGGATTTTGGAGATGTAAATTAGAAGAAACAATAAGTGATTTCTTGACTTAAAGTTTTGAATGAATAAATATATTTATATGACCTAATGGAGAGTAGAATTATAGATGAAATTAGACACCCAACTCATTTTGGGAAATAAGAAAAACAAAATAAGAGCTCTTATGGAAGCAAAAATATAGGATCCAATGGCTCAAAGAAGGAGATCAAAATGTGGAATTCTTCCACAAATATATTCTAACCTATATATCTCACAACTTTATTTCTTCCTTAAAATAATATTATAGATACTTTATCCACACTCAGGATGGCATGAATTCTATTGTTGTCAACTACTTTTCCAAATTGTTCTTTGCTCCATTTCTTAACTCAACTTCCAACAAAATATCCTACAAGTGATCCCTACTCTTATCACTTCTACAGAGAACTATGTTTTGACTACTCCTGTTACTATCAATGAACTTCAACAAGTGGTTTTTAAAAAGCAAAAAGGGAAGACTTTGGATCTTAATTATTTTCCTATCAAATTTTACCAAAAATTCTAGGATAATCTTCATGTTTATTTATTGGAGGCGGTGGAAGTGGCCAGGAAGGCAAAAGAAATTTGAAATATGGTCATTAAAATTATATATCTCTAGTTCCAAAGGCTAAATATTTAGAATATATCTTAACATTTATACAAATAGCTTTATGTAATATTCTTCTCAAAATCATTACCAAGATTATTGCATAGAGGATAAAACTATTTTTACATAATATTATTTCCTTTGAACAAGGAGGTTATGTGGAAGGCCGAAATATTGTGGATGAGATATATTTTTCTCAAGAAGCCATCCATTCCATTGAAGCACAAAAATATCCATCTATGTTAATCCATTTGGATTTATCCAAATCTTATGACAAAGTGGATTGGCACTTCCTTGTCAAAGTAATGAGGTAATTTAGATTCACTTAAGATTGGATGGATTGGATTATAGGATGTATGTCTTCGGTATCCTACTCATTTCTTATCAATGTATACCCTTCATAGCTATTCACATATCTATAGGTATTAGGCAGGGCAACGCCCTCTCCCTTTATTTATTCATATTTCTTGTTGAAGGCTTAGGAAATACTATGACCAAAAATAAAGAAAAAAAAACCCTTAAGGGAGTTACCATTACTCATAAATCTAGGAATATATATCATATTTAGTTTATTTATGACTCTACTCTATTAGGTAAAGCTATGGTTAAGGAATCTTCGAGAATTAAACAAATCATCAGTTTTTTTTCTAATGCTATGAGGTAATTGATCATTGAAGATAAATCAAAAGTTATTTTCTTTCACTACACTCCTAGATAGGAATCCATGGTTCTTGATAAATTAATATGCAAGAATACATCTCTTCTAATAATTTATTTAGGCATTCCTATCAATAACCAAAGATTTAAAAAATTACAAGAATTGTTTGTTAGATAGAGTAAAGAGGAATATTGGAATGTGGGCCAATATGTGGCTTTTATCTGGGGGTAAAATTACCTTGGTAAAATCAATCCATTAAGCTAGAGCTATTTGTTTTTTGTGTGTTTAATATTCCAAATGTAGTTCTTCAATAATTTTATGAAATCAATCATGAGTTCCTTTGGAGTGGTAGTAACGGGAAAAAAAACGGGCCTTGATGAAATGGGATACTTTATGCCTTCCCAAATATGAAGGGGGGTTAATATTCCGATCTACTATTAAAAATAATAAGGTTTTAACTGTAAAGTTGTATTGGAGGATTTTTAATAACCCCGATGCTCTATGTGCCAAAAATATTTGTGCTAAATATGTTAAAAACTAATTTCCTATAGATCTTGTTCACTATCAGTTGCCTACCAAAGGTTCTCCTATTTTTGTTGTTGTTAAAACTAGTGAGGATTTGATAAGGAAGAATTTATTTTGGATCATTCATAATGGGCAATGGGTAAATTTTTTGAGATATTTGTGGAATGGTCACAAACCTTTGATAACTTAGTTTGTTGATTAGAGGTCCTATATGGATGAGCTCAACAAGCTAACTAGATAAAGGTTGATAATTACTATCGATACTAGACTGATAATGCAAAGATAGGTAGATATTGGATCCTTGTTGAGGGCTAACCTATTCAAATTCTAGAAAGTCAAAGGAAAGATATCCAATGCACCCTTAATATGATATTTATTTCTTGGTCCCAATATAAAGACTACTTAGGATGGAAAAAATGCTACTAAGGGTGATTATATAGTTGCTCAAGTTTAGTTGGCCTTATGCTATAAAAATTCCATCCACTCCTATGATATATTTACACAATTATGGGATTAGGATCTCTAGCCTAAGGTGAAGTTTTTTATTTGACTTTTTTTGCATCGAAGGGTGTTCACCGATGAGCAACTTATGAAATATGGCTTGCATGGCCTATTAAGATGTGAAATGTGTGGAAAGAATGTAGAAAATATTAGCCATATTTTTATTGAGTTTCCTTTATCCTCTAAGATATGGAGGAGAATGGCTATCTTACTCAGTTTACAAACGTCCAATTTTTCTACTCTTGAACATCTTTGGAGGGATTGGTCTAAACAAGAGGTTTTTGGTGACTTTGTTGGGAATTTAGTTTTGATGGGAACAACCATCTTGTCTTGGAATATCTGGAAGGAAAGATAAATTTGGATTTTCAAACATGAAATAAAGGATAGTCACTATATTTGGAAAAAATACCATTACCAACTTAGCTGAAATGGTCTAGCATCTCATTAATTATCCTTGGGACTCCCACAAATAATGGGATCAAGTAATACAAATATTGAATATTAACTCTAGTATTGGTAACCAAATAAGAGGTAATTTGAGTAATTAAAATATGGACAAAATAATGAATTGGAACCCTTCTTCTAAGGATTATGGAAAAGTCAATACACATTAACCTCTAGGGAGAACCATGGAAAAACTAGTGCAAGAATAATTGGTAGACATTTAGATGGTTCCCTATTTTTTACTTTTACTTAGAATATAGGAATCATTTCCAATAACCTTGTTGAGGGTTATGGTATCCTCATAGACCTTTGAGAGGATTCTAAGGTTAGATGGAAAAGGGTGCTAGTAGAATTTGACTCCAAAGTCATGATAAATTTATTGAATACTTTTTCTAAGAATCATAAGGTTGATTGGAGAATTAAATAAATTGTTGAGAATATTCAATTAATCCAAATGTGATTTCTAAAAGTTTAATATAATAATGTGGCTAAATAACTGATAGGATTTTTGATGCATTAGCTAATTGGGTATTGAAAATAGGTGATCTTACTTGCTATGATCACCATCCCAGATGGTGGGCTTCACAAATTAGGGATGCTCTTCTATCTATTATTTCTCTAGATGGCTCAAGTACTAGAGGTCCCTACTTCCTTTTTACTTTGTATTAGCTTCTCTTTGGTTCAGTCAGTGTATTTTACTTCCCAATATTAGAAAGATAAGTATTATATTTCCTCTATTGAATCTTGGCTAAAAGGCCTTTTTTCCTAGAAAAGCCAAAGATGAAATATTTTTTCCATCAATTTAATTTTGCGGTGGTTTTTTTTAATAAATAAAAATTATATTTGAAAAGTATCATCAAGTATTAAGATATGCTTTGAGTGAATCAATAAATATTCATCAATAATACCTATTAGAAGAAGGTATAACTAATAGTTGCATCTACCATTTTTTTCAAAGCCAACCTTTCTATATTTTATCAAATATTGCATTTTAGTTTCTTGTAGGCATTGTACCATTAGCATTAATCATTTCTAATAATATGAATTTTATCTTTTTTAATATTGAATCCTACTAGTCCTTACCAAAATTGAGAAAAATTCCTTATATTGATCACCTATTTTTTGTCTATTTCTACTTGCAAGATTTATGTTTTTATAGGTATAGTTGAAAGTATCTTATAGGAGAAAAAATACCATATAATTTCACCTATGAAACATTTTCTTGGTGCTTTTATGTGTCACTTTTACATGATGCTTTTACCTATCCTTATGGTTGGTGCTTGCATGTAGTGCTTTTGCATAAAACTTTTATTTCATCCCAAAAACTAGATTTTGTTTGCATCTGTTATAAGACCTCAAAAATTCATGAATTGTCTCATATGATGTCTCTATCTCTATATTCTACTAAAATTTTATAAAAAAGGTAGAAATTCTATCTTTGGTTATAAAACTATGAAGAAAATAAATACAGGTATTAATTGTTGCATAACAAATACAACTAGAATTGCACTCAACTAAATTATAGGGAAGTTAAATTATTTTGTAACCTCTCATTATGTTTTATAAATAAATTATATGAAAAGGATGAAGAAGTTAGTTCTTTTACAACTAAATAAATAGATCTTATTTTCATGAAAGTGAAATACACATAGCTACATCTTAGGATAATGTTATTTGGTTGTAAATTCTTCTTGGATTCTTGCTTCATATAAGCAAATATTTTATCACTTTTGTAGGCATCTAAATTGAAAATTCATGTAGAATAAGTTTTTGTATGCCTACATCTACTTGCATTTACATGTTGTATTTCACAAATCATAGCTAGGAATTTAGGATAGGATAAGATCTTAGAGGGGATCTTTTCTCCCCATAAAACCTTAGGAGTTTGTAAATTTAATCCATAAAACTAGCTTCTTATGACACGATAATTTATCCCCCAATCATGGGTGTGATCCCTAACAAAAATGGATGCGTACCTTCATGATCATCCCGATTTTCATGATCACATATTTGGTGAATTCAATGTGAACAAAAAAATGGGTCCCAAAGGTATTTCCTATAATATTTGAGACCTTATTTAAAAATAAAAAAATTAAACACTCAAACAAGGCCACCTAATTTGTTATATAGTTAGATCATATTAATAAAGATTAATAAGACCATAACCAAGGGCTAGTCCTACTAGGGATAGTTTATGATCCCATAAGTAACCATAGTATGAGACTATAGGCTAAATTGGGTACATTATGAGGTTAGGATGCTAGTCATCCACATGGGGTCTCATGCATACTTTAATACTATAAGGGACTATAACATGATGGACTAGTGGGAGTCATAAGGAGGGTTCTTACTACCCCTCATGTACAATATTAGGAGACATACCCAGTTGTCATATCTATGTATTTTTGTTGTCCCACGTACCAATTGTCTCTCATGTACGAATAGGTATATAGGGAATGGTTAGGTATATATGGACCTTCAAGTCTATACAAAGACACTAAAGTATATAGATTAGATACGTATATAAGTGTAAGCCTATATAAGAGCATAAAAATATCTTCTCTTTCTTTTATTAGGTATATAGGGGTAAGCCTATATAAAAGCATAAAAATATAATATCTAGGGTTATGCATAAGGGGTTGGACTCAAAATGTACTAGTAAAAATATGATGAATCCTAATCGAAATCACGATGAATCCGAAGAAAATCAAATCAATCATGTTCACACCAAAATTTGGGGCATTTTAAGCCCTAAAAAATAAGGTCATATTTGGGGCACATGTTGACCTATTAAATCACCTTATAACTTCATAAAAACACCACCATCAGATCAATATTGAAAAGATATTTTAAACAAGTACAAATATGCCTATGTTTGGTGTAGACACCAAAACAGCACCAATCCGATTATGTGATTGCAAACACTGATCGCATTGACACACACAGCCCCAAGGGCAACCCCTAGAGGTTAAAAAGTGGTCCTAACCACTCTCACAGCAGCTTTGGAAGGTCTAAAATCAATTTGGCATATTCAGGCACTTTGCTCAGTATCCGTTCCACCCAGGGACGAATTCAAACTAGGATTCGCCCCACCCAGGGATGAATTCTAGATTTGCTCTAGGGTGGGGCGAATTGCAGGTTTAACAGGAAAAAAAGTCAAATCTTGACAAATGGCAGATCAGATCTGCCACTTAACACTTCCTTCATTGCATGGGAGTGTGGGTGAGCATTTTCGAGCATTAGAGGCTATTACAAGGGCAGTCATTAAGTCCCTATTCAGGGAGGAATCTCCTCCCCCCCTAGGAAGGCATGATTACCAAGTGGTGCCTCTGCATGCCCATTTCAAGAGACCTCCAGGTCTATAAATTGGTGAGTTTCCTCACCCCAAAATATATAGAGAAGGAGAATTTTGGAGCAATGAAGTGCTATCATTTTACTTTCACACCCACACCATTTTTGAGTTGTGTCTTTCACATCCTTGATCTCTTTCGGAGAGGAGGTCATAGGGTGGTTATTGGAAGCACAAATCCGAAACCAAACCCGATATTTGGCCCTGATATCCCACCCAATTTTCTAAAAATACCCCACAAGATATTTTGGACCCATCCCAAGTGGATTGGTGTTGAAATCAGGCCCCAAACAACGGGCAGCCTGCCTCCAGGCACCCCCTCCCGCACTGCTGCAGTTCTAATTGCCCCTCTTTGAAGCGATTGGAAATATATGGCATATTTGCTTTCTTTCATTTTTGCATTAAATTCTATGCTGCTTATATAGGTTTCCCTTTTAATTTCATTTCATTTCGAATAATTTTGATCATGTTTCTATCTTCGTTCGCCTCTACTAACTTGAAGGTAGCATCATCAAATTCCCATTGACAAAAGCCAAATTGGGAAAATTTGACCATCTGGGTCTTCCCAAAATACCCCCAATTAACTAACCCCAAGTTTTCAGGTCGTTTGGAGCTTCCTAGATAGGACATTTGGAACAGTACCTTTTCGGCATTTTGTTGCAGGTGAATTCGTCCCTCCCCGGAGCAAATTCAAATCGGCTAGGAATTTCCTGACTATTTCATTTACAGTATTTTCTTTAGGATGCCTTGATGCCCCTGTCAAATTTTTAGAGCATTTGGATTCATTTTAGTCATAGTTTAATTCATTTTTTTCATTTACTTATCGTAGGCTTGGGGATTGCATGCTTTACTTTATCTACAGGTGCTACTGACTATTTCTTGTTCCTTTGAACATAGGGTCTGGACATCGAAGGATCATCAGGGAGTCAAGACTCATCAACGCAAGCGACGACGATGTTTGGTCCACCCATTTTACATGTGGGCACGCAAAAGAAGGAAGGGCATCCATGGATGTAACAAGAACGTATATCTAACGCCCCTAGCCCTTGAAAATGGAGGAAGCGCATTGTAACCGAGTTGTGAAACATATTAATAAAAAGGGCTGTCTTATTTATTTGCATTTGTTTCATTTTTATTCGCTCATGGTTTTCCTCTTTTCATGCACTTTCAAATTCCTAGGATTTAGCATCAAGTTTGGTTCGGTTTGCATATCATCTTCGCTTTACTTTTTTATTATGTATCCTCGTGCTTTTAGTGGTGATCATGGTGGGACCTTTTCCTCTACTTTTAAGATCAGAGATATGATCCAAAATTGGTTTTTTTTTCTTGCAGGTACCAAGTTTTCATACGCTGACTGATGTTCGTTCCATCAGGAGGCGGATATAGAGTTGTAATTTGTCCTACCCAGGGACGAATGGGAATTCACCCCACCCTGTGATGAATACATTCCTATAATTCATTTCTCCCAAGGACAAATTTTTGTTTGTGCAGTTTCAGGGCAAAAACTCAGAACTGACAGATTTGGGCAGAGAAAAGGTAGGGATTCTGAACTTTTCTTGTCATTTTTTGTTTTCAATTTTTCTGTTTTTAGGTTACTTGTTTGCTTAGGGAAAATTTTCTTTTACTGCTTGCTTGCTTCCCTTTTGCAAAATAAAAAGAACCCCACACATCACGTGGTAACGTAAACACCAAGGAGCTAGTCGTAAAACCCCAGCCCTTGATCAAGACCAACGATGGATTTCATCACCACCTTGGCTTGAATTTTGCATTCATAAACCCCGATCGCTACTATTGCTAGACATAAATCCTGACAAAAATTGACCGAGTGTAGCTGGGGTGATTCCCAGCACACGAGGATAAGTCTTCTATGGTAGGTGTCAAAAATAGGGTGATCCCCCTTCTGTACCGCCTATGTTTCACGTACCATCTGCTCTCACGTACCTATAGTTTCCCTCATGAAAGGGCGGGTATATAGAGAGGTTGGTATATCGGCCTGGCAATGGTATATCGAAGGGGCAACCAATTTTGGGAGCCATAAGAGCCATCATTTTGCATTTAAACATTCTTTACAAAAGCTTTCAAAACAAAATCAAAATACACTAAACCAGATTTAATCACCACCTTTAATTTTTAAACAAGATAATCATTGCTTTGCGTGTGTGATCTTTTCTGTTTAGTGTATAGTAAAAAAAAAAAACCTACATAGCTTGTAGAAGAACACCACCATGGTGTACACCCGTAGCCAAGCCCAATCAAGGGTAGAAGTTGCAGAAAGTGTACAAGGGGGCACAAGTCACCTCTGCTACAACACCAAGGACTTGGTCATACCGCCTTGGTGGCCTGACCCATGAGAGAGTCTGCATCATTCCATTTTAGAATGGGACTATAGAGGCACCCCTTTGAGGGACGTGCCCATTCATCATAGCCCCTTTCAGGAGGATTCCCTACATGTGGCACTCAACATAGATAAGAAGGCTCCCTTAGAAGCTCGATATGAGTGGCCACCGTGTAATGAAGCGCTAGAGCGACATAGTGTCCGTGAGGAGACGTCACATGATTATGGCATCCCTATTTTGCCCCCCATCACTATTAGAACCAATAGACAAAATCTAGAGCACAAGGCTCTTCAATCAAGGCAAGCCAACTTTGCCCACCCCTTTTGCACATACGAAAGGGAGCATGAGGAATACCATTACATTCCTCTAGAGCAATATACAACGCAGGAGCCATGCGCTTTTGCACTTGCTATATACCATGATCACCTACTAAGGCCAGAGCCTCGGGTAAATACCGCCAACTTCGATAGAGGGAAGCGACCTATTGAGATCTGAGATCATCACGACTGAGGTAAGTGCATAGGAGAGGCATCTAGGCCTCCTAGGCTCAAGATGGCAAAACAAATCAACCTGGCAGTCACTAGACATGCCGCCCGCCAAGCACAGATCACGTGGCTTGAGCAAGATCAACAACATCTAGAGCATCTATATCACCTTAGCAAGGAGTGCATTCAGCACTAAACAGATGAGTTGCTCCATAACCCGGTGCCTGAGAGGGTTCCAACCCCTCGCACCCAAAGAGCGAAACCATATGAGAGGCGCAACCCCTTGGTGCGAGATAGGTCTCCGTGACCCTACCAAGTGCCACCTCCTAGACCTGAGTGGGAGGCCACTCCCTAGAACAATGATGGGTACCCTCTGTGAGGACCCACTCAGGGTCATAGGTCTCGTCTAGAGACTCCTCAAGAAGCTTATGAGGAGTATGAGAAAGAAGTAGAGCAGGTCGAAATGCCCTACCAAGGTGGAGGGGTTGCTATCCGACCACCCCTCCATAGGCCTCAAGTCTCCCACAACCCACAACGGGAGCAAACTAAAGAAGAAGATATTAAATATTTGTTGGAAATAACGCATGGTAAAAATTTATTTTTACCATAGTAAGGTTGGACCTTACCTTTTACCTCCCTGGACGGTAGAGACTGGATGACAGAGGTTTGACGGCATGGGCGGCAGAGAGAACGAATTCTAATTTTCTTCTTCTTTCCTCCCTATTTTCCTTCATCCTTTTCTCTTTCCCCTAAGTTAGCGATTATGGTTTATTTCCTTCTATTTAAACCTTGTAACCGTAGATTAATTTCTAATGCAAGTTTATTCTATTTTCTCCTATGTTTTCTTCCTAGTTACTAACCTAAGCTCCTATCACAATATTTGGTATCAAATCTGGTTCATGTTTTGCTGGAAGGTGTGGTGAGCGAGGAACGGATCCCGAGGAGGTCGGTCCATAGTGCACGAATAGAGGCAAGAGGCCCGCAACACACAAATTGAGGCAACATGAGGCATGGATCTCAAGGAGCTAATCAGGAGGTGACACATGGCATACAATGATCGAGCGAACGTGACACATGGTAGGGAGCAGACTCGACGATCGGACACATGGCAGGGAGCAAACGCAACAGCGCGACACATGGCAGGGAGACGATGCAACAAGTGACAAGCAGACAGGTGGGTGACTGGATGGGCAACGCATGGGAGGCAAAATGCGTGGTCCCAATTGCCCGTAGGCAATCGAAACTCATTCGTCGAATACAAGCTTTTAAAGCCTGTAAGTTTCATCCACAGGGCGAATGTGGGACAAATGTCTCGTATTTTTTTTTAAAATATTTGCTAGCCCGACGGAATAGAAGGAAGGCAAGTGCCTTCCATTCGCGTCGGACAGGCTAGCCCGACTGGCCATTCAGGCCAGTGTTAAGGCTTGGCGCGGGAGGTCGCGGGGTCGAACCCCATGCGCACCATATATAATATTTTGCACGATGAAAATTAAATTTTTTTTTATTTTTTTTCATATTTTTTTATAAAAATTTATATTTTTTATAGATATTTAAAAAAAAAAAATTATTTTAACAGTTTTTTTTAAATCTTATCTATAGAAGATATATTTTATAAATTTTTTTTGATTAAAATTAAAAATTTTATGCATTTAAAAATAAGTTTTTTAAAAAAAAAAGGAATCTATCTATCAAAATTGTGGAAGAAAATATATTTCCTAAGAGGAAATTGCTGTAACATTTTTTTATGCTTTGAGAGGTAAAAATTTAGTAACATTTCCTAAGAGGAAATTTTGTGTAAAAGAAAATTTCAGGGAAATTTTCTTAGATGATAAGATCGAATGGATGTTATCAGGCTCTTTGTAAACTATTACTAAGAACAAATGCCAAAAACTTTGATGAGCATGTGAGAACACTAGGCATAAATTTAGTCTTTTCACTGTTGCAAAACGTAGTTATTGCACAACATAGAAATATTGATCTAGGATACGAAGCAGATTCAGAAGATAACTCTTTTGGGAGTAGATTTGAACAATCTGAATCTGTGGAGATTGCTCCACAAGGATCTGAATATACTCATTATAGTAATTCAGTTGAAATCCTACAACCTCCTTCACCTGAAATTATATTGATCAGTGACGATGACGAACAAGTCGCTGACAATTTTGTAATTGCTGAATCACAACAAGAATAGGTTTTTTTTTTAAGGATAAATCAAGCAAGGCTTGATAGTTTGTAAAGTCTTTTTATAATAATACTCTATAAGAAAGGTTTCTTGTTTTAATAGATTGTAATGGGATCAAATAACAATCTACCAATCCCCTAATTCAATGGGGATAATTATGAGTACTGGTCCATCAAAATGAAGACATTACTCATAGGATAAAGACTATGGGATAGTATTGAATAAGGTTACACTGCTCCAACAGATTGGACTACTTTGAGTGCAACCGACAAGAAGACCTTCAAAGATGCACAGAAAAATAACTCTTTTGCCTTATACCATCTTCAATCAGCATTAGATCCAAGTATCTTTCCTAGAATTGCATCTTTCTTAACTGCCAAAGATGCATGGAATGCCTTGAAAGAAGGATTCCAAGGAAGTGATAAAGTGAAGCAAGTTAGGCTTCAGACCTTAAAAAGATATTTTGAAAATCTCATAATGAAGGAAAATGAGAGTCGATGACTATTGTGTACAAGTCAAAGCAATAGTTGATATGATGCAAACTTTAGGTGATAACACAACAGTTGAAACAATTGTGAAGAAAGTGTTGAGAACACATCTTCCTAAGTGGAATCACATTGCCATCATAATTGAAGAATCAAAAGACCTTCTACTCTTACATTTGATAGTTTGATTTGATCATTAACATCACATGAAGAGCACCTTCAAGGAACACCTTCAACAAGCTATGGAGGTGATGACAAAGCCTTCACTTCGAACGAAGCTGCAAGATGAGGACAAGGAAGAGTCTGAGGCAGAGAACAAAAACAAAGAGGCAAAGGTCAAAGCAACTCCTACAAAGGAGGAAATTAAAATAGAGGTGGAAATAAAAATAGAGGAGCCAATTAGAACCAAAGCAGTAATGCAGGCCATGGAAATCAAGGATGAGGAAGTAACAAAACTAAAATGGTGTTGGCAATTTTGGGTACTTTGGGTACATTGCCTTTGCTCAAATGTATAAGTTGTCATTGATGTCAAGAAGCTCTTGAAGGAATTTGATTTAATGTCAAATAATTTGTTTTGATGAAGGTTATAGCATGACAAGTTCAAAGGTTATTCAGAGCATGGACAGTGAGTTTCCAAGAAGACCATAGTAGCCCTTTTCCAAAAGATCAAATAAAATGACAAGTAAGAAAAGTGTCGCGATATCACGACATATACAGCAGGCAAGAAAAACAATTGCGATTTCACGATATGTTAGAAGAGAGAGAAGAAGCAGGGAAAATTGTCACGATTTCATGACATTTTGGAAGAGAGAGAAGAAGCAGGAAAGCCTGTCGTGATTTCATGACATTTTGGCAGAGAAAAAGGCAAGTGGAAAAACTATCGCGATTTCACGACATGTTGGCAGAGAAAGAGAGCAAGGTGGAAAGTGTCACGATTTTACGACATGTCGCATTTTCGTGACTTGAAAAGAGTAGGAAGAGAGAAGGAAAAGTGTTGCGATTTCATGACATATTGCAAGGAAGGTTGTACAGATGAAAAAGTGTCACGATTTCACAACATAATGCAGAAGAGAGAGTCCGCAGTGTGAACTGTCACAATTTCATGACAAGTTCGAAGAGAGAGAAAGTAACACGAAAAGTGTCACGATTTTGTGACATGCTGCAGATGAAAATGTTCCAAGTAAGAACTGTCATGATTTCATGACATGCAGCAAAGGAAAGGTTTCGAAGTAAGAAATGTCACGATTTTGTGACATATTGAAGAAAAAGCGTACGGATGCAAAAAGTGTTGCGATTTCGCGACATGTTCCATTTTCGCAGGTGTAAGGCAGAGAAAAGCACAAGGCAGCAAAAGTGTCATGATTTTGTGACATGTTCCATTTTCGCTAGTGCCTGCAAAGAAGAGTGTATGGAAGCAAAAGGTGTCACGATTTTGCGACATGTCATGTTTTTGCTAGTGCAAGCAGAGAAGAGTGCAAGGAAGCAAAAGTTTCACGATTTCACGACAAAAATTGAAATGTATTCTATAGGAGAAGTGTCATGATTTCATGAAAAAAGCATAAAGGAGGTCGACGAAGGGAGAAGTGTCACGATTTCGCAACAAAAGCAGAAAGGAGGTCGACAAAGGGAGAAGTGTCGCAATATCATGACAAAAGCAAAGTTGATGCTGACAAAGACAAAAGTGTCGTGATATCACGACAAGAGCTTAGTTGAAGTCGTCAAAGGCTGAAGTGTCGTGATATCATGACAAAAGCCAAAATAAAGTGTACGGTTGCAAATGTGTCGCAATATCATGACATGTTGTAGTTTCGTAGCAGAAGCTACGAAAGAGTTACAAATGCAGTGAAGCTGACAAAGTCAAATTTTAGCTGACAAAGATTAGGGCTTGCAGCCGATGAAGATTAGGGTTTGTTTGTTATAACAGCCAACTAAGATTAAAGTTTTCATCATGAAAATTCTATTATAAAATGATGGCTATTTGGAGAGTTGAGGGTGATTGAATGTGTTGTTGAAGTGCGACGTTTGCAGATAGTACATAGAGCAAGAAGTTCGATCGTCGAGAGCAGAGTGCAAAATTTGATCGTAGTGTGTAGAGTGCATTTCGTTGAATTTCTAAGTGTGAAAGATCACAAAGGAAGCAGAGTGTGCAAAGACAGTGTCATTGTAATTGCGCAGAGGTGCAAAGGTTGAATTTTGACCAAGTGCGACTGTGATTATGAAAAGAGAGCAGTGTGCGTAGAGAGAACAAAGGGCAAAGACAAATGCGGAGTGCTACTGCTTGACGACAGAGGTGCATTGGTTCTTTGAGAAGAACCTAAGGACAGATTTGGAAAGTCTTTGAGAAGGCTTGTGTGTAGAGGATTTATTTGTTCAAAGTTGGATAGATCTGACAGACAAAGGAAGACTTGTACTATACCGAATGAATATGTTTGGTATAGGTTGCTGAGCTGCTGTGGACGTGATCATAGAAGGAATAGGTCTCTTAGGCTAAGCATTGAGGACAGGAGGTCTTCGGTGGAAAGGAGTTCCACGTGCTGGCAAGAGGTAGAGGTAGTTGATCTTCTGAGGGATCATTTCCAGTAGAGAGAGGGAAGGTATCTCCTTTGAGCCAAGGCTCATAAACATTGTAATTGGGAAGGATTCCCAAAGAACTTTGAGATAACTTTTAGAGAAAAGTTTTGTGGACGTAGCCCGACCATTCTGGGTGAACCACGTTAAAATTGATGTCACTTTGTGGATGATTTTGTGCATTTCTTTGATATTTCTTTGGGTATATTGCTTTACTGTTTTGAAATATAAAGGAAAAAGTAAAAAGGGGTCTTATACTATTCACCCCCCTCTCAGTATAAGCTTGTGTTCTTCAAACAACTTATTTCAATTGTGGGAAACAAGGACACTTCGCTCATGATTGTTGGTCAAAGTCTTCAAAAGATCAAAGCAGTCAATATGGCTCATTTTATGGAGAAGAAGAAGGCACCTCAAATATTTTTCTTTCATATGGACAGTCAGATCAAAATCTCAAAGACACATGGATTTTAGATATTGGTTGCTCCAACCACATGAGTGGCAAATAAAATCTCTTTGCTACATTAGATTCAAATTATAAATCCCATGTTAAGTTAGGGGATAATAAATATTTGTAAGTTGAAGGCATTGGAGCTATGGAATTTCCAACAAAAGAAGGACTTAAAAAGGTGAATGACATATACTATACTCCACAGCTACAACACAATTTGTTAAGTGTTGGCCAAATTATGGAGAAGCATTACAAATTAGTTTTTGATGAAGGAAAATGTACAATCCTTGATAAAAACAATTGTAACAGAGTCATCACAAAAGTACCTATGAAAAAGAATAGGTTATTCCCTCTGAAATTTGGTGAGCTAGGGGGAGCTCAACTTGCAAATATTGCTATTTCAAATCCAAGTGTATTGTGGCACTTGAGATATGGTCACGTCAATTCCGCTAGCTTGAAAATGTTAACTTCACAAGCTATGGTAACAGGACTACCAAAAATTCAAGAACATAAGAATGTATGCGAAGCATGTGCTTTGGGAAAGCACTCCAGAATGAAGTTTCCAAAAGGGCAAGCGTGGAGAGCAAGCTATCCTCTTTATCTAGTACATTCGAACATTTGTGGTCCAATGCAAACAAAAAGCCTTGGAAACAATTCTTATTTCCTAACATTCATAGATGATTATTCTAGAATGTACTGGATCTATTTTCTAAAACACAAAAATGAAGCATTTGATTGCTTCATAGACTTAAGAAATAATGTAGAAAAGCAATGTGACTACTATGTCAAATGTCTTTGCACTGATAGAGGAGGAGAGTACTCCTCAAATGAATTTTTAAATTATTGTAAGCAAAATGGGATAAAAAGGTAGTTCACCACTGCCTATACCCCACAGTAGAACGGTGTGGCCGAAAGAAAGAACCGCACCCTTGTTGAAATGGCATGTACGATGCTTCAAACAAAGCATCTAACATACAACTATTGGGCAGATGCAGTGAGAACTAGTGCATATATTCTAAATAGAAGTCTGAATTCTAGTTTAGATGGTATCACTCCTTATGAAGGATGGTACGGTAAGAAACCAAATGTCAAAAATTTTCGAGTATTTGGTTCTTTAGCTTATGCACACATTCCTAAGGAGAAGAGAAATAAGCTTGATCCCAAGAGTCAAGCATGTATTTTTGTAGGGTATTGTGAATCTACCAAAGGTATAGATTGTACAATCCCAAGACACATAAAATAGTTATCTCCAGGGATGTAATTTTTGATGAAGGCAGAGAATGGGGTCATAAAAAATTTGTTGATATAGACTCTAATTCTGAAAGTTCCACATTTGTACAGCCCAAGAAAAGTAGTGGAAGTAGTTCCCCTCCACAAAGTCCACATCAGGAATCTTCATCGAGTACATCAAGTCCAAGAGGAACTCCTTTGTTGGCACCCCCAAACTCTTCGAAATGATTTCAAAGATTTGTAAGAGCTCCAAGTCCGATGGATATTGATCCAGTTTCTCAAAGGAAAGAAACAAATAAAGGAAAGTGCATACTACAGAGTCATCCATCTTCTCAAATGTTGGATAGGAATTTCCAACAAAGATACACTAGGAGTCAAGCTAGTGAGATGGACGACATTTTGTCAAGACTTGAAAATATTCACATGTCAGGAGATGATGAGTCTCATGAACCAAGGGGTGATGTAGTCAATTATGCTTTGTTGGTTGCTGCATAGCTAGAACCATCTAGCTATGAAAAAGCATGTACTGAAAGTATATGGCAAGATGCCATGGAAGAGGAAATATCCTCAATTAAAAAGAATGATACTTGGGAGCTTGTGAAGCTTCCCAAGGGAGAAAAATGTGTTGGATGTAAATGGGTCTATAAGACCAAATTCAATGCTAATGGAAGTATTGAAAGGTACAAGGCAAGATTAGTAGCTAAGGGTTTTACTCAGAAATATGGCATAGATTATGAGGAAACCTTTGCTCCAGTTGCTCGATAAGAAACAATCGAAGCTGTTTCTTTCCTTGGCAGCCCATAAATGATGGAACATTCAACACATGGATGTGAAAAGTGCATTTTTAAATGGATACCTGACAGAAGATGTGTATGTTCAACAACCTCAAGGTTTCGAAGAACAAGGAAAAGAGAACCTTGTTTATAAATTGAAAAAAGCACTTTATGGCCTCAAGCAAGCACCATGAGCGTGGTACTCACGCATTGACGACTATTTTAGCGAGTATGGTTTCACAAAAAGCAAGAGTGAACCAACTCTATACTACCTTAATAATGGAGTAGATATCCTCATAGTTTGTTTATATGTGGATGATCTAATATTTATGGGTAGTAATAATAAGATGAATATGGAGTTCAAAAAATCCATGATGAATCAGTTTGAGATGAAGGATCTCGGATTAATGAGATACTTCCTAGGCATGGAAGTACATCAATAAAAGCAAGGGATATTCATATGTCAACAAAAATATGCTCATGACATGATAAAGAAATTTGCTATGCAACAGTGCAAATCAGTTGCAACACCAACAGGACATGGAATCCAGCTATGCAAAGATGATGGAGCACCAAAAGTTGACATGACCAATTTCAGAAGCATGGTTGAGAGTTTAATGTTTCTCACCAACACTAGGCCAGATATACAGTATGTTGTTTCTCTAGTATCAAGGTTTATGGCTTGCCCATCCGAGCTGCACCTTCAAGCAACCAAACAAATTTTATGATATGTAAAAGGTACATTGGATTTTTGAATCCATTACCACAAGTCTAACTTTGTGAAGTTAGTTGGTTATAGTGACAACGATTGGGGCAGTAATATAGATGACAAAAAATCTACACCAGGGAACTGTTTTAGTCTAGGTTCAAGACTAATAACTTGGAGTTCCAAGAAGCAATCAGCTGAGTATATATCCATTACCCATGCAAGTACTCAAATCCTCTGGTTGAGGAAAATCCTTGAAGAGATTGGCAAAAATCAAATTGTTCCAACCAAATTGAATTATCATAATATTAGTGCCATACAGTTGGCATATAATCCGATCCACCACAAAAGGTCAAAACATTTTGATATGAAGTATCACTTCATAAGAGATATGGTGGAACAGTAGATAGTTGAGCTTCAATACTGTAGCACTTTGGATAATCTAGCAGACATCTTCACCAAAGGCATGGCTAAAGCTCAATTTATAAAGCTGAGAGACTGTATAGTCAGTCCTCTCAACTTTAAGGGGGAGAATGTTGGAAATAATGCATGGTAAAAAAAATTTTTTACCACAGTAAGGTTGGACCTTATCTTTTACCTCCCTGGACGGTAGAGACTGGACGATAGAGGTTTGACGGCATGGGCAGCAGAGAGAATGAATTCTAATTTTCTTCTTCTTTCCTCCTATTTTCCTTCATCCTTTTCTCTTTCCCCTAAGTTAGCGATTATGGTTTATTTCCTTCTATTTAAACCTTGTAACCGCAGATTAATTTCTAATGCAAGTTTATTCTATTTTATGGCCTCAAGCAAGCACCATGAGCATGGTACTCATGCATTGACGGCTATTTTAGCAAGTATGGTTTCACAAAAAGAAAGAGTGAACCAACTCTATACTACCTTAAGAATGAAGTAGATATCCTCATAGTTTGTTTATGTGTGGATGATCTAATATTTATGGATAGTAATAATAAGATGAATATGGAGTTCAAAAACTCCATGATGAATCAGTTTGATATGAAAGATCTCGGATTAATGAGATACTTCCTAGGCATGGAAGTACATCAATCAAAGCAAGGGATTTTCATATGTCAATAGAAATATGCTCATGACATGATCAAGAAATTTGCTATGCAACAGTGCAAATCAGTTGCAACACCAACAGGACATGGAATCCAGCTAAGCAAAGATGATGGAGCACCAAAAGTTGACATGACCAATTTCAGAAGCATGGTTGGGATTTTAATGTTTCTCACCAACACTAGGCCAGATATACAGTATGTTGTTTCTCTAGTATCAAGGTTTATGGCTTGCCCATCCGAGCTGCACCTTCAAGCAACCAAACGAATTTTATGATATGTAAAAGGTACATTGGATTTTGGAATCCATTACCACAAGTCTAACTCTGTGAAGTTAGTTGGTTATAGTGACAACAATTGGGGCAGTAATATAGATGACAAAAAATCTACATCAGGGAACTGTTTTAGTCTAGGTTCAGGACTAATAACTTGGAGTTCCAAGAAGCAATCTGTTGTAGCATTATCATTTACAAAAGCTGAGTATATATCCATTACCCATGCAAGTACTCAAATCCTCTGGTTGAGGAAAATCCTTGAAGAGATTGGCAAAAATCAAATTGGTCCAACCAAACTGAATTGTGATAATATTAGTGCCATACAGTTGGCATATAATTCGATCAAAACATTTTGATATGAAGTATCACTTCATAAGAGATATGGTGGAACAATAGATAGTTGAGATTCAATACTATAGCACTTTGGATAATCTAGTAGACATCTTCACCAAGGGCATGGCTAAAGCTCAATTTATAAAGCTGAGAGACTGTATAGTCAGTCCTCTCAACTTTAAGGGGGAGAATGTTGGAAATAATGCATGGTAAAAATTTATTTTTACCACAGTAAGGTTGGACCTTACCTTTTACCTCCCTAGACGGTAGAGACTAGACGATAGAGGTTTGACAGCATGGGTGGCAGAGAGAACGAATTCTAATTTTCTTCTTCTTTCCTCCCTATTTTCCTTCATCCTTTTCTCTTTCCCCTAAGTTAGCGATTATGGTTTATTTCCTTCTATTTAAACCTTGTAACTGCAGATTAATTTCTAATGCAAGTTTATTCTATTTTCCCCTAAGTTTTTCTTCCTGGTTACTAACCTAAGCTCCTATCACAATAATATTCAAATGCATATAAAGCGCTGCTAGAGCATTTGGAGTCTATAGAAACCAAATCTTTTGGGCCCCAAAATCCCATGTTACACCAGCTCCACAGTCATCTTGTGCATCCGTCAGTGCCAACACCCCCTTACCCTGAACACTTTAAGTTGCCTCAGTTGGTAGTCTTTAGAGGTGAGGAGGATGCCCAAGAGCATGTGACGAGATTCCTGAGCCAATGCTTCGGCATTCAAGACAATGATGCTTTGTTATTAAGAACATTTATAACCACATTCGTAGGCCCTACCTCGGATTGGTTTACTCAATTACCAAAGCATAGCATTAACAACTTAGATCAGTTAGTGGATGCATTCCTTGAATGCTTCACCTTCAACACCAAGAAGAAGGCGTCACTAAGTGACTTAGCCAACCTTAGGCAGTATGAGGAAGAAACCATGGCGGCCTATGGGAATCGATGGAGGGCTTTGCTCTCAAAGCTGCCCTACCTCCCTCCTATGTCCGACCTCACTCAAATGTTCTCCAAGAGTTGTTTGAGATCGATCTCTGTGCTATTGTAGTTGTAGCAATATGCCACCTTAGAAGAAGCTCTGGCGCAAGCCAGGATCATTGAAGAGATCAAGATACAGGATGGCGAGATAGCCAAACCTAAGAAAAAAGAGTGGACTAAGAACACTAAAATAGGGACCACACAACAAAAACCCGCTGTGGTCAATCAAGTTGCCATAAATGTCCCTAAGCCTGCACAAGAAATACAACCTCAAAAGGCTAACTATCAGGCGGTGCCTCCTAATAATTATGAAAGAGAAAACTAGAAGTAGGAGCAAAATTAGTAGCGTCGCCCTAGGCGACAGTACACACCTTATACGGAGTCTAGGGACTCCTTGTTTGACCGCTTGTTAGCGGTGAACTTGATCAACCTTCCAGAGATCCAAACCATAGATCCCAATGCACCGAAGCCTAAGGGATACCAGGAGGACTTGTATTGTAGGTTCCACAGGTAGAGGGGACATGACCTGAATGCATGTTGGAAGTTCAAAGGTTTGATACAAGACCTAATTGACAATAAGACATTTGCAGTGGACAACCCCGTAGTGCCAAACAACCAGTAGATGGGAGTTTTCAAAGACCCCTTGCCTTCTCGTGAGGCACAGGCAAAACCCCTTCAAGTCAATGAGGTGCAACAGAATTGCCCCATGCAAGGGTATGTAGGAATGATAAGCATAGTGACTAGGAACAAGAGATACCCAGGAGTTGCCCTCGAGGCAGCCACAAGAGAGGTTCCATCGATGTCACAACCTCAACAACACCCTATGCAACCACCTCCGCCTAGACCCACGGCCATGATTCGGACCAAACTCACATAGATTTTGAGGACCACGTTGGCTAGGCTCTCCATATATGAGCTTATACAGCAATCAATGCCCCATCGGGAGGCTCTCATGGAGATATTGAAAGCCATCGAGTTGCAGCCCCATGAAGCGAATTCCTTCAACAACTTCATGGGACATGTCAAACGATGCACGGAGCCAGTCATCACCTTTCGAGAGGATGAAGTTAAATCAGTGTCTGATGACATGGCAGATCCACCCCTACACGTTATCACGTGGGTCAATGGGATCCCGTATAAGAGGGTGTTGGTAGACACTGGCTCGTCCAGTAACATCATTACCACAGTGGCATTGAAACATCTGAAGTTGCCAACCTCTCACATCATGGCTTCCACCTATACACTGTGAGCATTCAATGATGCGATATGCTCGATAGTTGGCACAATTGTCCTACCCATTCAAGTAGGACAAAAGACGATACCTACATTGTGCCATATTTTGGAAGGCGAGATGGCTTATAACATCTTGTTAGGGCGGCCATGGATCAGGGACATGAAGTGTGTCCCTTCGATAGCTCATCAATGTTTGAAGTATACATTTGAAGGGGAAGTACATGTAGTCCCGACGGACTTGGAACCCTTCAAATATTGCAATGCGGTGCAGCTGATGCCGCAATTGACCCTTCCATCGACACACTTGGATTTTCAGTTAAATCCATCTAGACAGGGTCCGATTCCGCAAGCATCCCTGGTGATAAATCCATCAAAACCCTAGTCAGGTACATCTTCATCGTCTGGTCCTTCACCAATGATGCCACCTATCATGGCCAAATAGAAGGACAAAGGGAAGAAAACCCTGGAAGAGGCTCAACCCTTGGAAGAGGCACTGCCAACAGTATCAACCATCTCTACCGAAGAGATGCCTAGCACAATGGAAGTTGAGGCTCCTAGTTCACCCAACATGGAGTGGAATCAGGAAGAGCTTTCGTTCCCTCCCCCTCAATCGCCAACAATCACCATTGAAATGGCCAATACGGGCTTGGGGGAGTATCTGGTGTAGAATGTTGTAGCAACGCCCGCACTAGAGTCCATGCAGGACATGGGGAGACCTCGCCTCCCCATCGGTACAATTGTTCCTTTAGGCTGCCCGCCAAACCAGACAAACTTTGTGTATGGGGGCCTTGATCATGGTACTGAGCCATGCATGCAAGAGGACGAAGATGAAGAGCCTTTTGGAGAAGATGTCAACTATCTGTCTAACTCGAAACTTCGCTCTGAGATATCTTGGCCAATGCAATTGGCATGGATATGGGCTAGGTAGGTATGAGCAAGGAGTGCGTGTCCTTTGCCAGCCAAGATACCAAATGCCTTATGACAAGTCGGGCGTGGGGTTCAACCACCCCCTGCCCTTGGACATCTTGGTAGAGGACATGCATGGCCTAGGGATAGGCAACAAGGGTGGATTGGCATTAGATATCTATGCCAACCCTAACACAATGTATACGTTGGGGGATTACCTCCCATGGTCAACAACCACCCTTGTTAACCTCACTAACCCTTGCCCTTTGTTGGAGAGAGGCGAAAGTTCGGGGACTCACTTTCAAGGAGGGTATAGACAAGTGTCAAGAGGGATCTTCGGAGGATGAGTCAGAGTATGAACCAGCATCATATGACCCCTTTGAATCAGATAGTGATCACTCCCAAGTGATCCCCATGAATGACTATCAAGAGAGCCTCTTGACAATGTTCCCCCTAGAGGCTCCAATCGAGCCAGTGTCGCGTCAAGAGAATCAGGTCCCCCCATGGAGAGTGGAACAACCACAATGGGGCCAGATTAATTTGCTCGAGAAGGACGAGCCTGTAGTACCTCAAACAGTTGTCGAAGCCAACGAGGGCTTTTGGATCTTCGATAGTGATTACGAAGACGAAACAGAAATGACATATCTTAATCACATGCGACAGATGCAACAACCATACCCCTTGGAGATTAACGACATATTTGAACAACTGGGCATAGTGCCAGGGCATGAGTGGTACGTAGACCCAGCGGGGTGGGACCAAGTGTTGGATCCGCCGCTCTAGGTATACGAAGAGCACCTTCCACCCCGAGACCCTAGAGTGATATCAGTGCCGAGGGTAGACCCTGTCCTCCTATCAACACATAGGGCCGATCCATTCGTGCCAATCCCTACAGAGCCAGATCCGAAGCACAGGAATCATCTAGAATGTTCAAATCACCACACCCATGGTAATGGAGACCAAAATCATTTCATCAACATGATCTCCATTGACTTAACCACCCCCATCCGCAATCCGGCCGATCCAACATGGTCATTGCATCTAGACATAGATGCCATAGACTGGGATCGCGTCAATTCACCTCCATCCCCATCAGAGTACTGGCCTTTCGATAAAATGCTTCATTTTACCCCAGGGTCAACTCAGGATATCTTCCATGCTAAAGAGGAACCCGAGGTTCCCAACGTGGATTTAAACTCAGCAAATGATATCCATTTGATCCCGACTCCACACCAGTTGGAGGATGGATCCCACATGTCGATCGAGGAGACGACTGACGTAGACATCGGCTCAGATCCAATGAATCCATAGATCATCAAGCTGGGGGTAAGTCTATCCCCCGAAGAGCAAGCCGACTACATTGCCCTTCTCAAAGAGAAGAAGGAGGTTTTTGCATGGTCATACAGAGACATGCCAGGGCTAGATCCATAGCTAGTCACGCATAATCTAACGCTTGATCCGACAGTCAAGCCAGTTAAGCAAAAACTACGTAAGATGCACCCAAAAGTGGCCTTGATGGTCAAAGATGAATTGCAAAAGCTGTTGGATGCATAGTTTGTCATCTGCATGGATTATCCGCCATGGTTGTCCAACATGGTGCCCGTCAAAAAGCCCGATGGGAGGATTCGCATATGCACTAATTTTTGAGATCTAAACAAAGCGAGTCCTAAGGATGATTTCCCCTTGCCGAGCATCGACGCATTGGTAGACGCTACTGCAGGCCACGAAATGCTATCCCTCATGGATGGTTTCTCGGGATACAATCAGATTCGTATCAATCCCGAAGACCAACTAAAAATGGCGTTCACAATGCCTTGGGGGACATTTTGTTATAAGGTCATGCCTTTTGGCCTTAAAAATGCTGGCGCCACCTACCAACGTGCCATGACGTACATCTTCCATGATTACATGCATACAACTTTGGAAGATTACATGGATGATTTGTTGGCCAAATCTCTTTTGCGCCCAGATCATATCGATGACTTAAGCAAGATCCTCGATCGCCTCATGGAACATAAAGTCAGACTGAATCCCAAGAAGTGCGTATTTGGCGTCACATCTGGAAAACTCTTGGGTTTCATAGTCTCAAAGCGAGGCATCGAGGTGGACCCAAACAAAGTCAAGGCAATCCTTGAAATGCTTCCCCCAACTACCATCAAGCAGCTCAGAAGCTTGCAAGGAAAGGTCACGTCAATCAAGCGCTTCATAGCGCAGCTATCTGACAAGTGCCAACCCATGAACAAATTATTGCACAAGGGGGTAGCATTTCACTGGGATGACGAGTGCCAGTCAGCCTTTGACGACATTAAATGATACTTGGCTTCGCCACTAGTATTGGCACCACCTAGACCAGGAGTGTCATTCTACTTATACATCTCAGCTACTGAGGTGGCATTGGGTGCCATGCTAGCCCAGAAGAATGAACTTCACAAAGAATAGGCTACTTACTATCTTAGCCGCACCCTGGTCAGTTATGAACTTAACTATGCATACGTTGAGAAACTCTACTTGGCAGTGGTGTTTGCTACCAAAAAGCTACGCCACTACATGCTGAGCAACACTACGTATGTTGTGTCTAAGGAGAATCCATTGCGATACATGATGAGTCGTACTTATCATAGTAGCCGCACGATGAAATGGATTATGTTGTTGACGAAATTTGACATAGAGTTTATTGGACAAAAATCCATCAAAGGACAAGTCATAGCCGATCAACTAGCAGAGGCTCCTCTCGAAGACGATCAGCCTCTAGTCATAGAACTACCCGATGATGGGGTCTTCCATGTCTCAGAATCGCCAGATTCTGATGAGCCTGAGTCACAGGCCGACATAACCCTATTTTTTGATGGTTCTAAATGTGAGCAAGGAGGTGGCACGAGAATTGTATTCTTCACACCGCAAGGGGCTCCAATGCCTCTGTCATTTAAATTAGACTTCCCGTGCACCAACAATAATGCCGAATATGAAGCCTTGCTCATAGGTCTTCAGACAACAATCACCATGAACATCAAGCGATTGAACATCTTTGGTGATTCACTGCTAATTGTCAACCAAGTCAAAGGGGTATTCCAATGTAAATGCCCAATTTCTACAGGCCTACAAAGCCCTTGTGGACAAATTCTTGGCAAAGCTTGAATGGTACGACATCGAGGCACTCCCTCGGTCATCGAATCATTTTGCGGACACTATGGCCTCCTTGGGGTCACTAATCCCGCAAGACCTTTTCGGTGATATGACAACCATTCAAGTCAAAACACTATCGCAATCCGTGATGGACCGTGCAAGCTCTAACTTGATGCCAGGAATCCACATGATCCAGATTGAACCACCTCAGGATAGGTTCTCTCGAATCCATGATCATCTGAAACACGCCAACTGGGGGTCCTTGTTCTCCCCTACTCCCCTTAATAGCAACACAATGCTATTCTTACAAGTTCTTTCCCGCTCAACGTTTGCTAGGGATGAACTTCAAGAGGGATTGGTTGTTCATACCATCGAGGCTTCTGATCAGCAGGATTGGTATTCACCCATAAGGGACTACCTCAAGTTAGGTAACCTCCCACTTGGATTGACGCATGCCACAAAATGAGCATTCAAGAAGAAAGCGGCAAAGCATGTCTTGTTAGGAGACATTTTGTACCATCATAGCTATGAAGGGATCCTCCTTCGATGCTTGGACCAGCAAGAGTCCACTTGGGCGATCGCCCAAGCGCACGATGGTACATGTGGTGGCCACTTCAGTGGTATGGCTATCGCCAAGCGCATTCTTTGCATGGGCTATTACTGGCCATATTTAGAGCGAGATTGTAGCGCATATGTAAGGAAGTGCGTGAAGTGTCAACATCATGCTAATTTGATGCACGTACCTTCCCAGGCCTTGCATCTGATCCAGTCGGCTTGGCCATTTTCGTAGTGGGGCTTAGATCTAATCGAAAAGATCTCCCCTACGTCGTCAGGTCGTCACACGTTCATCATAACGGCCACAGAGTATTTCACCAAGTGGGTGGAAGCGGTTTCGCTTACCTCTACGACTGGAACCCGCATTGTGGAGTTCATTTTACATAACATCATATGTCATTTTGGTATTCCATCCAAAATAATCTCGGATAATGGGACGTCATTCAAGAACAAAGATGTGCATGCTTTGACCACAAAGTACAAAATTCAGCATAGTTTTTTGACACCCTATTATCCGCAAGCAAATGGGCAAGCAGAGGCGTCAAACAAAATGCTAGTTGCCATCCTCAAAAATATAGTCATGGATAGTCATAAGGATTGGCACATTCAGATCCCACTTGCCCTGTGGGCTTACCGCACTAGCATTCGGACACCCACTGGGGCAACTCTATTTTCGCTCGTGTATGGCTCTGAGGCTGTCATGCCTCTCGAGTTGGAGATTCCTTCCCTACGCATTTCAATGCAAGAGTTCATCGATGATGACACTGCATGGTAGGCCCGGTTAGACCAGCTTACGTTGCTCGATGAATGACGTGTTAATGCTCTCGAGCATTTACGTATCTATCAAGAGCGACTGAAGAGAGCATACAACATGAAAGTTCACCTGAGGGACTTTCAGGTTGGTGACTTGGTCTTAAAAGAGAACCAACAGAACTCTAGCTTGCCGCCCCATCTAAGGGACAAGTTCATGGCAAATTGGTTAGGTCCCTATGTAATTGATAGTAAAATAGGACCTGGAACATACCGGCTAGCCTCTCTTGATGGAGTCAAGCAACTAGAACCCTTGAACATCAGCCATTTGTGGCCATTCCATATCTAGAAGAGCCACAACCCAACCAAAAAGCTCCAAGGATTCCCATAAATCGCTTGGTCATCCCAAAAAGCTCCAAGGATTCCCATAATCGCTTGGTCAAAAATAAGAAAATCCAAAAAAAAAAAACAACAAAATCATCAAAAATAACAAAAATGTGCATCTCATCTCTATGCATGCTCAAAATCATCACAAAAAGAAAGAGGTCTTTTTGCATCTCATCTTCATCCTCATAAGTATCAATCCATCCAAAAACACAAACATATAGTTGCATTAGGCATCGCACACATACATTGCATATTTGTGGTCATCTAGGTCAGGGCGCCATAGACTGTAATTACTTGGCAAATCCATCTTGTTCCATAGTTTTCCATTTTATAAATAGTCCATCACAAATAAATGCCATTTACATCTTTTTGCCATACTATAGTCAGTTGACTTTTAATGTATCAAGAGTTTTCGTCATTCAGCTGTCAATAGCTTTTTAACCAAATGTTGTACAAAGTCAGACAGATTTTACGAAGGTAGAGTTCTACTTGGATCACACCTTGTTACGTAGCATCCCAACACAAGTTAAAACACATAAAAAATTCCCAAGTTGTGTGAACGAAAGATGAAACCTGCAAAGCAATCCAGGTCACCATAAGCGAAATGGTTATCTTGCTCATCCCCCTGTGCGAATGACCTCAAGAATGCTGAGAGTTGGCAAAAGGACAAGAATCTTCCCTACCCAATTCCCCAAGAATCCCAAGTTCTCAAAAGAAGTTGCAAACATCATACAAATTTGCAAAAGGTCAAAACTCCAAAAATTTGACATCACAACCAAAGTGCATACATCCAAAGGCACATACAATAGTGATTCTCATCACTCATTATTCAAATCCCTTGCTCAAAAGAAAAATAACAAAAATAAACAGTGATTCTTATCACTATAAACGAGCAAGTATCCCAATACAATTGAAGAAAAGAAGGGAGTCGAACTTGAATCCCTGGAACTCTCAGCATTCGAAAGGTCATGAGATAAACCTCAGTATCGGTTTGGTTGATAGCCTATCGGTCACTCGTGGCAAACCTCCCGCATGACGATATATCTGTCGCATTAACTTGTGTGCAGATCAATGTTTGCATGTGGATGAGCTAGCTTATGGTATCCTGGATCGCACTGCAGATTAATCTGACTAAATACAACAAAGGAGTTAGTGGGGCTAATTAGGTGATCCTCGAGTATAGGTTTGGTTGACAGCCTATCTGGCACTGGCGGTATCCTGACAAATACCACATAAACAAACTCAATTGCACACACAGGGATGTGACATAACTGGGTCAAAGACAAGTCGGATTCATACCTTGTTCAAAAGTCTTGTAAGATAAAATACAGTTTTGGATAGTTAGTTAAAACATCTGAGTCTCAGAAAACCTAACTACATTCTAAACCAACTGTGTTATCCTCCATCCTCGCTTCACCATCAAAAAATACACAAAACAACATGTATACATAAAAAGTCATTTACCACAACAATCGCCTAAGACAAAAGGCCATCAGTTCTGAACAGTCTATGGTGCCACCGCCAAAAATCACAAATTCAATTCATCCATTTCATTTGCATATCATATACATTAAGCAACATTTGCATTCACCATAACACATGCATCCATCAATGTAAATTAACATGCAAACATACACATTCATCAATCATTAGGCATAACATCAAATCATGACACATGTGTAACAAAAAATAAAATCATCTATATATATATCATCAAAAACCCCAGCTACAATAACCGTCCCGACTAGAAAAAATTTCAAAAAAAACAACAAAAATTGAACAAAAATGCACCAAAACAGCTAATAAACTTGCCCGATGAAAGTGCTTTTGCACTTGACATCCCGGGCATGCAAAATGGACGTCGGGGTCACAAATCCTCACTATCCTCCTCCCTAAGAAGGCTACCATAGCCGGACCGCTCCACGGGAGGACGAATTTTTGAGAATTTCATCCCCAAATGGCGTCATCAAAACGGGTCAAAATCCAATCAAAAATAGCAATAACATTGCCGAACGAAGGCGCCTTGGCGCCTGACATTCTTGGCATCCAAAATAGACGTTGGGCTCACAAATTGTCACTATCCTACTCCCTAAGAAGGCTACCATAGCCGGACCACTCCACGGGAGAACGGATCTTTGACAATCTCAGCCCCAAAAAGCGTCACCAAAGAGGGTTAACACCCACCAAAAATAGGTCTAAATGTCGGAAAGCTACACACGTGTAACGCTAAACATCTGAAGGCACCCTTGCACAAGTCATTTTGGGTCAAGCGACTCGTCGCTTTTCTCATGAAGGTCATTCCCTCATCGATTCGTCGCTTGAGGGGGTAGTCACACTTAGTCACCAGTCAACAAGTACACACCCAATTAAGGAAAATGACATGCATTCAAAGAATCATTGACAAAGACAATCACGCTCTTGCTTGGGGCAGTAAACAAGCAATAATCACAAGCTGATCAAATCACTTGGCATTTCGTGAATCATGAACTCAAGGTTCTCACAGACAAAAGGTTGCGCCCTTTGCCTATTCATGACTGATCAATGTCCAAGATCAAGTAACACCTCACCGAAAAAGGTTAACACTTGAATTAAGTTCCTTCGCTCGTCAGAAGCAAGGATTCAAGAATGCATGCCCTTTCCATACTTGGGGCATCAAAATTTGGTTAGGTTACTGAGAAACCCTAATCATTTAGTGCTTTGGTTATCTATTTTTGCTCGACGCTGTGCCATGCACAACGCATCCCAAAAAGGGGCATCTGTAGACACCAAAACAGCACCAATCCGATTATGTGACTGCAAACACTGATCGCATTGACACACACAGCCCCAAGGGCAGCCCCTAGAGGTTAAACAGTGGTCCTAACCACTCTCACAGTAGTTTTGGAAGGTCAAAAATCAATTTGGCACCTTCAGGCACTTTGCTCAGTATCCGTTCCACCTAGGGACGAATTCAAACTAGGATTCGCCCCACCCAGGGACGAATTCCAGATTCGCTCCAGGGTGGGGCGAATTGCAGGTTTGATGGGAAAAAAGTCAAATCTTGACAAATGGCAGCTCAGATCCGCCACTTAACGCTTCCTTCATCGCATGGGAGTGTGGGTGAGCGTTTTCGAGCGTTAGAGGTTGTTACAAGGGCAGTCATGAAGTCCCTATTCAGGGAGGAATCTCCTCCCCCCTGGGAAGGCATGATTGCCAAGTGGTGCCTCTGCATGCCCATTTCAAGAGACCTCCAGGTCTATAAATTGGTGAGTTTCCTCACCCCAAAAGATATAGAGAAGGAGCATTTTGGAGCAACGAAGTGTTGTCATTTTACTTTCACACCCACACCCTTTTTGAGTTGTGTCTTTCACATCCTTGATCTCTTTCGGAGAGGAGGTCATAGGGTGGTTATTGGAAGCACAAATCTAGAACCAAACCCGACATTTGGCCATGATATCCCACCCAATTTTTCGACAATACCCCACAAGAGATTTTGGACCCATCCCAAGTGGATTGGTGCCGAAATCAGGCCCCAAACGACGGGCGGCCTGCCTCCGGGTGCCCCCTCCCGCACTGCTACAGTCCTAATCGCCCCTCTTTGGAGTGATTGGAAATCTATGGTAGATTTGCTTTCTTTCATTTTTGCATTCAATTCTATGCTGCTTAGATAGGTTTCCCTTTTAATTTCATTTCGTTTCGAATAATTTTGATCATGTTTCTATCTTCGTTCGCCTCTACTAACTTGCAGGTAGCATCATCAAATTCCCATTGATGAAGGCCAAATTGGGAAAATATGACCATCTGGGTCTTCCCAAAATACCCCCAATTAGCTAACCCCAAGTTTGCAGGTCGTTTGGAGCTTCCTAGATAGGACATTTGGAACAGTACCTTTTCGGCGTTTTGTTGCAGGTGAATTCGTCCCGCCCCGGAGCGAATTCAAATCGGCGAGGAATTTCCTGACTGTTCCATTTGCAGTATTTTCTTTGGGATGCCTTGATGCCCCTATCAAATTTTTAGAGCATTTGGATTCATTTTAGTCATAGTTTAATTCATTTTTCTCATTCACTTATCGTAGGCTTGGGGATTGCATGCTTTACTTTATCTACAGGTGCTACTGACTATTTCTTGTTCCTTTGAACGTAGGGTCTAGACATCGGAGGAGAAGCAAGGAGTCAAGACTCATCAACGCGAGCGACGACGATGTTTGGTCCACCCATTTTACATGTGGGCACGCGAAAGAAGGAAGGGCATCCATGGATGTAACAAGAACGTATATCTAACGCCCCTAGCCCTTGAAAAGGGAGGAAGCGCATTGTAACCGAGTTTGTGAAACATATCAATAAAAAGGGTTGTCTTCTTTATTTGCATTTGTTTCATTTCGATTCGCTCATGCTTTTCCCTCTTTTCATGCACTTTCAATTCCTAGGATTTAGCGTTAAGTCTGGTTCAATTTGCATCGCATCTTCGCTTTCCTTTTTGCTTCCGTATCCTCGTGCTTTCATTTGGATATATATATTGTGGCAATTTGACCCTAAGAAAAAATTAGTCTTGAAAATTTTAGGCGAATGGGCCGACAACGAGGGTCCTCATATTCACAAATTTATAATTTTGAAAATCCTAATATTTACCCATTTTGTAAATATTCACCACTATGCATAACCCTAATAAGATCCTATATAGACATACCCATGGTTGAATGATATTATGTGACTCAAAATGATGTCCATCAACTATTTGGAAACACAAACTGTTTAGCTAATGTTCAAGAGAACAAAGCATCATTAAAAAATTGCATATATAAAGAGTAAGATGAGGGATATACTCCCTTAGGTACCCTCTCTTATTCATGATGAATAAGATATGGTAACTTATAAATATCTCAATCACTTGGATTCTTTATTACATAGAAATAAAGAGACCATAAACCATTTAAAAAAAAAAGGTAAATATCCTCTAATTAGCTCTTTTAAGGAATGGTCTCTATTGAATTACCCTAAACATCTCAAGTCTAACCCCTTAACAACTAATTAAGTTAATATATCTCATATGTATCTATACATAGACCTTAATACATTTAATTTATATAAAATACTTATAAACTCCAATTATCACATCTTCTATAGATGATAGAGAATGGAATCCACCCTCATACTTAGCATATCATTCATCTCTATCTCCCCTTGAGGAGTTATTTTCGATCAATGCAATTTGTTCTATATCTCAATAATTGAGTGTAATATATATAGGTACTAGTACTTTGATCTCTTAAAAAACTCCCACCAATACCAAGCACAAACATGGGCTTTGTATAGACCTCCAATCCCATAATATCTAGTCCTACACCTTCAAATTATTTTATCTTAAACAACTTTTTTTTTTTTTTTTAAAGCGAAAAACCTCTTGCGGGGCTGCCTTGGTATGAAATACCATGAACAGGGGGTTCTACACCGTCAAAGTCACTCGAGAGTCGCACCCAACCCTGCCCACACCAACATTATCAATTGGATTTTGGATACCCAATTCAACTTTTTGGTAGGGTGGAGATTTGAACCTAGGACCTCTCCTGGAGGATTTCCCTCTCCTCTCCAACTCACCTATAATACCTGGATATCTTAAACAACTTTGGGGCAAGTTGTATGATGACTAATTAAATAAAATACCCCCTAATACCCTAATCATACCATCTTATCAACCATCAAAGTTCTTTAATCTAACATCAAATATCACATGTACCATCACACCCATTTTTTTAAAACTTCAAGTGTTAACTTCACAAATGGAGTAGCTAAAATAGAAAATAGCCTCAATAAAAGGTTCCTCATACATTCATTGGTACACTTATGAGGACCTGTACAATAATACTTTAGATCCCATTATAAATATTTTACCTTTTCCTCCAAATTTTAAAACACAAAACTTCCAAATGTACAAGTAAAAGGAAGACCCTATTAATCACTTGAGTCTTTTACACATTTCTTGTACTGACATCACCTATGATGAGATTTTTATTCTTAAAATATTCTAAAAAATCCTTAGTGGTCCTACCTTAGAATATATTTTATTAAATTTTAACCTAGTCCCATATCAAGTTCTTAAACACATATGGCACTTGTCTAGGCATAGGTAACTTTTGATCATGGCCATGAAATCCTAGGAGAATTAGATACCAAAGGAGGTAGGTATTTCAATTTCTACTATATTTTAGATAGTTATAGAGAGCAAGTGATAGATCCTTTATGATTCCAATTAATGGAAATAGGGTGCCCTCTAACTGCATGACCCTCTATCTATGTAGTTAAAAATAAAATTCCCAAGGCATCTACCACTTGCTTGGGCATGACTATGGTGCTCAAATTCGAATATATGAGTCAATTATGGATTAACTTATCCCCACATATAATAATTTAGTAGAAGGAGAGAGGTTTTGGTTTATTGGAATCGAGACAAAATATCTATAAGACCATAGGTTCCTTCTACCCTCGAATAAGTTTTTGCTTTTCTAGTGCCTCCTCTCACTACTTTATTTGTTCAAGCAAGGTGAGGACATCTCAGAGTGGGATAGACATAGTGTATTTCTTTAAATATTCAACCACATTAAATATTTTTAATAGCTATGCTCTTGGTGCATCTCCTGGTATCCAATGGGGCCTTTGCCCTCTCTATAATTGGATAATATACCTTAACCAATTTTGGTTATGCCAAATTGATTTTTGGAGGTTGTATGGACATACAACCATTGAATCATATTGTAGAACATATAGTCATGAAATATGCTTCCTATTACTCCTCTACAACCCACCTATTGCCCTTGGTGAAGGAACTATATTGTTCATTAGGTCAGTTGTGTAGTAGGGTATTTACACTTTGATGTAAATCCAACTACAAGAGGTAAAAAAAAATACCTCGCATTACATAAAAACTGTGATAAATGAAAATAATATGTAAAACCCTCCATTTACATAAAAACTGCAATAAATGGAAATAATCAGTAAAACTCCCTATTCACATAAAAACTATTATACATGGAAATAAACCAATAAATATATTTTTTCTCATTCCTAGATTCACTTCCCCATTTTACAATGCAATACCAAGGGAATATATCCCCAAATAAACCATAAAATAAAACCCTAAAGCTTGAAGCCCTAAAAGAAACCCTAAAAGAAAACCCTAAAGCTTAAAGCCCTAAAAATAAAAAATTACTATTTTCGGCAAATTGATTTTTCCACAAAAAACTACCTTTTTAAGTAATTACTATTTTCGTCAAATTATTTTTTCATCAAAATTTGCCTTTTTTAATAATTACCATTTTCGAAAAATTATTTTTGCGTCAAAGAATTCTATTTTGAGTAAAAAAAAAATTATTTTAGAACTTCTTAAAAAAAAACCCTCTAAAGATAGGCTCCTGCATCACTCTTCCAATGGAAACATGCACTTCACTTTCATCCCATGCAATAAAAATCTATTTTTGTGGCCTAGTTCTTGATATTGATCAAACTTCTTAGGGTAAGATTTAGGTTATAGGTCCTGGTGGCTATGTAGTTGGATCTAAGTAGAGGGTCTAAGGCATGGGATATATGGCTTGTTTTATTTCCTCAAGGCTATAATATTAAGGGTCATAGTAAGGATATTATTAGGTATAAGAGTCTTCTATGTAAATATTTTGGGCTAGCTCCATGTCTCTTATCAAGGTGGCTAGGATCTACTACATGGTAATGGATACAAGTACTATTTTATTCTCAAATACTTGAGGTTGATTGGTCTCTCTATTGGATTGATATGAATACCTCTGATAGCCATTTGGAGGTGGTTGGTACCATTGGTTACCCTGTTGGAAGGGATGTTTAGGGTAGTTATGGTAGTTGAACCTTTATAAAATTTGTTCCCACCTAAGTATTTCCATTTCATTAGTTAATGTCCTCATTGAGTTCTTTAGACTATTAGTTTTTTTAAATTTAGGAGTCATATGGGATTGACTTATGGAAGGGACACTGGATTGCACCAAAACCTAGTTAAAATTAGGGTTTACTTGAATATAGTGGGCTACATGGATGGGGGTGGCTAATAAGGTGGTTGAATATTATGGAATATAGGTATGCAAGGCCTAGGAGATAATATTCTAATTTGAATGATTTCTCATTCAATTTTGATAGAAATATTATAATCCTATGGTGTAATGTTTTATTCTATGGTCTTTATCATCATAGTTATTTCCAAATCAAATACCTTTAAATAGTAGATAAATGATATATCTAGTGAGGTTGAAATATCTTAAGGAATTCCAGGTATGTTCTATGAAATATGGTGTTAAAAATATCCATAGACTGCATAAAGTCCCTTTTAAGAGTAGATAGTTTCTCTAGGAGGGGAACTATATCTAGTTCTCCGTAAAATCTATCTACAAGCAGGTTGGAAAGTTTATCCCAATTGACAATGGAATGTAGGGTGAGTGATATGTATTACTCTTGCACCTTCCATTTTAATAAAGTTTCCAATATAACATCACAATTTTTTTTTTGATCTTATATACGATACAAAGACTAACCATATTCCAGAGGTGATTAGTAGGGTTTACCATGTATTCACTGATGAAGGAGGATAGAAACTTCAACACTGAGGCTAGTATTTCATCCTATGTAGTATATGGGATTGGTGGCTATCATGGGACTCTATCATTCTATGCTAGTAGCCTTATATGATTATGGTTTTGTGTTGCAACCATGTTTAGTGGGTAAACAAACAACTAAGGAGTTTCCCTTGCACTAGATCCTATGATTTATCTTAATATCATAAGTTACTAGGTTTACCTTGAAAATAAAAGATTCACCATATGATGGGTTCTTCAACTAGTGGAGTCACCAAGTAAACTATGAATATGCTTTAATATGTAGGTAATTGAAACCTTCACCAAGATATCAACCTAGTATTATGTGGTTCATCCCATCAGATATGCTAGTTTAGTCATTAGTGACTAGATCCATTGTAGTTCATACTTTCATATGATGACCACCTACTATGGTTTCTACATGCATCTAATTTCTATGCCTTGCATGTAGCTTATAGTATAAAATATCTAGGAATAATGGGATATAGCATTAGGGATAACCTCCAAGGTTTTTTACCAAGATTAGCTCCTTGGTTGGATTCATTCTTGACAAAAACCTTCCTACTCTAGCCTGGCATACTAGGTCCTATGGTGGAAATGTGTTAGAGAAAAAATAATAAAGAAAGTGGTAAAACCTATCTAGCCTAAACTAAAGGTGTCAATGCAATAAGAGTAATGTTGTCCATTCATTAATGGTATTAATGAACACATGAGTTGCCCATGTCACGAAAGTGAATATATCTCATTATAATGTGTATAAATTTATCTTATAAAGCTTGCATAAGAAAGGGATAAATGCCAGTCTTGAGGTTCCCATACAAACTTGCATACACACAAATAATGGGGTAGAAAACAAGTAGCCATAACTATATATATATTCTAAAACATAGTAAACTACATATCTTGCAATTAACACTTGGGAGATGAATATAGTCATGTTTAATATTTGGTATATTTGTAATCATAAATTTGCCAAGTACTGGATAGGACTAGAATTCATCTTCTAATTATTTATAGGTTGGCCCAAGAAAACATCATATTCCATGTTTCTTCCATGAAATCAAAATTTATCACATATATTTTGACAATCTGATTCATTCCTATGCCTAAGAATGATGAGTGCTAGAGTTATTCTATAACTAAAAAGTACCTAACATACTTACACACCTAATGACATGGGATAAATTTATCAAACATCACTCCTCAATATAGGGGTCTATCATAAAACATAAAGATGTTATATGACAATTGTCACGCTTGGAATTTTTAAATCTTCACAAATTAATTCATCCTTATACCTAATAAGGATGTATATGTTAGCTTTTGATGGGAGGTAGTACAACCAAAAAATGTAGGATAACTAATCTGAGATAACTATAAATCTAATGCCATAATAATATGCAAGAAAATAAATAAATGAACATCTACAAATAACTCAGGAATATACCATTAATTAGAATGACAAAAATAATAGAATGCTATATAATGGAGGACATGAACACTTCATGAAAATATATGAAAGAACTACATTGTACCATACTACATTTACTACACATTGTATACTTACTATATCATTCTCTCTCTCTATCTCTCTCTCCTACTACTACACCTATGTGTCCTTTACATAGAAAGATAGATTGATTGGACTTTACTCTACCTAGGAATCATGTACATGTGGACTACATGCACATTTACAACTTGCACATTGACACTTGTGCATTTATTATAATAATGTAAGTAACTAACTAGCTTTACTCTAAAGTAAACTCCTACTCTAGATATGTACCAAAGGTGGTACATTTTGTTAGAAATCGAGTCTATTCCATTATTTGGGTTATGTAAATGTATATTCAAGGTACATACTTAGATTAATTTAGGGGCAAGTTATCTAGTTACTTCATGCAATGTAATAAGTGCACAAGTGTTAATGTGCAGGTTTTACATGTGCAAGTTATCCCTTGCACAACTAGATAGAGTGTTGGCCAAGTATCTTGTTTTACCTATATAAGGATAGCTTCATAGATATATAGGATAATATAGAGTCATACAATTATAGATAGAGTCATGGGAAATAGTGTAGCTTTGTGTGTGACACCATCCATTAGTGATGGGTGCAATGTAGTTCAATGGCTTTATATTGGAGTGTTCATTTCCTCTATAGGTACATTATAATATTTTATATCATTTCTAGTTATTTCATATTTCAGTCATCTAGTAGATTTACTTTATTTTATATTATTCTACATCTTATGATTGTTATCTCTCCATTCTTACTACATAAAAAGATAATAGTGATATCAGAGATATGATAGATCTAGTCTATGTAAGTCTATATGAAATCCACCATTATCATTGATCTTGAGCATTTTGACAATATGATGTATTTTTGGACTAGCCACTGTCAAAAGCTCTCATATGAATCTAAGTTGTAGAATTATAAAGAATCATAAGTGACAACTCAAAGAAATATCAATTTCATGAAATACTGATATTGCAATTAACTAGAGTCTTTCCACAGAGTTTCAAGAAAACTCATGAAGAGTAGGACTCAGCATTCAAGCCACTGGATTGAAAAATCATTCAGTGAGGATTATCCAAGATATCTCAAATTTTCTAACTAGTACCTAATGTTTATTTTATTTTCAAAAATCTATTTATTAGAGTATTGAGACTCCTCCTACGATAGAAATCTTGGAGACTCCAACTTTGTTACCCAAATGTTGGCATACCCTCATAGTTTAGATATTGGTTCCTCATGCAATAGAAGCATGCTACGAAAGAAGAATTCTTGTGACGAGTTGTGGTGAAGTAAGGAGACTAAAGATCTCCATTATTAAATCAAAAAACTTCACAAGTTGAAGAACAAGCCATAGAAGTCTTGACATAAAAAGGTCATAGAAGCCTTGGAGAAAATGCCACTAGAGCCTTGAAGGAGAAGCCAAATAATTCTTGATACCAAAAGTTCAAAGGAGTCTTGGTACTAAAAAACTCCATAGAAGCCTTGATATTGAAAAAGACCATAGAAACCTTGGTACTAAAAAAGACCATAGAAACCTTGGTACTAAAAAAGACCATATAAGTGTTGCTCCTAAATTCGAAGAGAATGTCTGATTCATAAGCAAACTAAATATTTTAGTACTAATACTTTTTTCTAGGGAAAAATTCCTATAAGAAAGTTAAAAAGGGTATCTTCTTTAGAATCAATTCAGCACCTGAAGTAAAATCAAAGAGATCAGAAGAAGATCTCATTGCAAAACTTCTATTCAAGGAAGGGGAAGGATAATAAAGACTAGGTGAGTCCTTCTTGAATCCATAAGCAACATAATCAGATATCAAGAGGCAAGTATCATCACCAACATTTCTAGGAGCATACGATTGAGAAAAAGATCTCAAGGAAGACCATCAAAAGCTATCAATTTAGAGACATTGAGAAGGTATTATCGAGCATTCAAAAAAATTCTAGAAGAGCCTTATTGAAGATATTATCAAAGGAGAACTCACTGGAGAAATCCACTCTCAATGAGAAGCCTTTGATAGTGAATAACTTCGGGTAATTGTACACCATCCAACATCAAGCCTAAGAGAAGAAAAAATTAGCAAAGAGTGCTAAATTCGTGATGAATAATTTGTTAAGAAGTGTCAAATCCATGAAGAAGAATTTGGAAAGGAGTACCAAATCCGTGAAGAAGAATTTGGTAAGGATTTCTAAATCTTAGAAGAAGATCCTGCTTGAAGTCAAAAATCAACAAGACAACTTGAATATAGAATAAGCTCACCAAATCTTGAATATATGAATATTACCTCTCACAGAAAGAAGGCATCGCTTTAGAGATAATGACTTCTCCAAATATATAACAGAAGAAGGAGAACAAGCCATAAAATCCTAGTCTCATAAAAGAAAGGTCAAGACCATAATTTGGTGAAGAAAGAGCTATTCAATAGTCTACAATGAGCTACAAGGACATTCTCATAGCAACAACTTGGTGATTCTAGAAACCAAGATCTACATCCTCTATAGAAGCAATGAAATATCTACTATAAAAAAAGGTACGAAACTTTCTGGTGCAAGTAGGTTTATTAATTCATCTACGTATTATATTTGTTGGAAGCACCTGAATTTGGATTGAAGTTGCAAATAGAAAATTGGATTATAGTCTTTTTAATTTTCATTTGCAATTTTAGTAGGAGTTGATTGGATTTCAAATTTACTTCTATCAACTACCTATTATCTATTTTGGAAAAATAAAAATAAAACTAAGCTCTAAAATATTAGTTGTAGTGAGATTACATAATAAGGGCTACCAAAGCTACTCCATATCTCCACCAAATATCCACCAAAACTCAACCATTAGATTTGCTTGGCTGGAGATGCTTCAACATCTATGTAAAACAACAAATATCAAGGTGGAAAACACATTGGAGAGTCTTCAAATAAGCGTTGATAGAAATAAAGGCATGTAGCTGCCACTTGTCATCCTTTGAAATATCCTCTATAATGCTCACAAAGAAGAAGTTACACTTCTTAGAATCCATACTCCAAATAGTGGAGTTACATATAGCTTGACATACATTACAGGAAAGATAGCTTGGAGACATTGAAGGAGTATTTCTTAGATAGTGCTTAAGAGAGAATCAAAATAGTTTTCAACCCAAAGGTGACACTTTTCACAATCAGTGGAGTGAGTTCGACACCTCTACCAACTAATTCTAAGCTTTCATGATCATTCAAAAACTCATACAGTGACACTTGTCACTCTTCCTATCTCATATTAAATATGGGTTGGACTTTGGAAAGGAAGCACAACAATAAGAAATAATACGAGATACATTTGAAAGTTACTCATGAGATCGACGATAGACACTTGACAACTATTCGAGCGCTAATTGATAGATTGATGGCAGATGCTCAATAGTAGTTTGGGTGTGATTCGATAGATTGACAATAGATGCTTAGTACTAGTTCGAGCATGATTCGGTAGGGATTCGAAGCAATTCAGGTACAACTGAAAAGACTCCTAGTCAATCGACATTTACGAAGAGCATTAAAGCCTTGTGAAATTTATGCTCAAGAAGGAGAGTTCACTGTCATATTCACCCAACATCTGAAAGGTACAAAGCCTTAATTTCTCATCTAATTTTATTTCAGTTTTAAATGGAGTTATAAGGTTATAATATAAGGTTGATATATTAATTAGAATCAATCTTTGTTTGAAAGCAAAACATGGAGAAATTAATATAATATTTGCAAAATATAACTTAGGAGCAATAAGGTATTCTACTTGGAATTAATCCATTAGAATTTTGCAAATACTAATGTGTTCTAGTTTTCCAAATTTAGGAGTGATAAGGGTTACAACTTCAAACTAGTTTTTTGGAAATTAGAAACCCTTGAATAAAATTCCTAAGGGTTTCAGAGGGGGTTATTAAAATCTTTTATCAAATTTAGAAATCTATATTATTGTCTTAGAAAATTTCTCTTTAGGGACAAAAGAAATCCAACATTAAAACCTCTTCAATGCTTAGTTCAATAGGAGTATTAAGAAATTAAGAAGTTGATTTTTAAACCTTACAAAACTTGTAGAAAATAAACAAAAAATTGAACTATATCTTACAAAAGAACTATATCATACTCCCATAAAGATTTGGGAGTCGTAAGGAACTCTACAAAACTTGATAATAATATCCATCAAAAAAATTTCAAGTTATGAAGATATAAGCTTTCTTCAAAAACCTAAAATTAGGTATTCATACTCTCATTACTAGGGAGACATAAGGAAACCTACAGGACTAATAAAGGTTTCATCAAATCAAGCTTATGTACTTCAATTAGGAAAGTTGTAAGATAAACTATGAAGATTCTATCAATTCTAAGAATCACTATTCTAGTATGGATGAAATTTTGAGAAAAGATTTCAATACTGAAGAACCATTCCATGAGGTAGAATTCTATTCTCAAAACTTAATACATAATATATTTGGATACGAGTATCTACCCTCTAATGAGAAAGTGAAATTCTACTTATTTCTTAAGGAAGCAAAAGAAGGTAGCTTTACAGCATTGATTAACTATCTTCATGAAATTATCTTCACAGCATGGTGGAACTCACAAAGATTGGTCATATTTTCACCAGAAGAGTGTATGATGAATTATATTTTATTAATTGTGTTTGTAGTTACTCAACACAAGAAACAATTTGGTAATTTTGGTAATAAACAAAAATACTATTGTGATGATAGAATAACTTGTTATAAAGCAAAAATTTGACCTGCATCAAAGAAAAATCATAAAAGGAATAGAAGAAAAAAGAAGAAGAGACATGCTGAAAGAGGCCTTGACATGAAGACTGAAGCAGTAGAAGAGGAACCAGATCAAGACAGCTCTGAACAACGAGATAAAAGATGAATTCAATGCAAATTCAATTGAAAGAAGAAGGCACAGCTCCAGCTTACTCTGCCTCATATGAAGATACAAATTACCTACTAAACCTGAACACAAAGAATGCAGAGGATGACGACAAAGTTCAAGAAGAAGAAAATCCATATTAAGGACTAAAATCTTCAGAAAACCCAAATAATGTAATATAGGAAATGTTAGAAATAAAGTCTATTCCGGCTTGACTGTTCTATTTACACGAGAATAATATAATCTTTCTGTTTTCATATATGCAGGGTAAAAGTGCCGGTCAATGAGAACACGAAAAGATCGGTGAAAAACGATTGTGTCGCTAGGTACGTCTATGAGCGGACAATTTGACAACGACGTAACGACGTAACGTGTGAAAGCAGAAAATTAGCGACTTAAAGCAAGTTAAGGCGATAATTTAGGAACGATTATTAAGGAGTTTTTGTTTTTTTGTTTTATAAGCTCACGAACACACGTCAGTATACGCATACACTTACACTTTGTAGTGATTTCTAATCTTCTAAAATAAAATTCAAAACTCTGAGTGCTGCCCTATACAGGGTTAATTATTACACTTCGATTGAATTTTGCCCGTCTAAAGACTAAGAAGAATGTATACAGCAATTTGAGCCTCGGCATGCTCCACGACAACTACGGCATATATAAACCATATTGTGGTCTATTAAAAGCTGACCCGCAACGGAATTAACGAGACAATCATCAGCCAACATGTTCATCTAAAATTAACCAGACACGCGCCCCCATTTAACATGGAGGTAATATATAAACCTCATGTTTAAAAAGTTAATGACTTATATCATGGATTTATATCATGGATTCTAGTGCAAATTACATAAGTATTTTTAAAAATATTTGTAGAGTTAGGTGGATTGATAAGTGTTAATTTGATTGGACATTTACTAAGAAGAGATCAAGTTTCCTGTTGCAAAGTAGTAGTATGATCCCAATCTACTGAGTGCACGCAGATCAGACTGACAAAAGATGACGGTATTAATCCTCAGCACCCAATGGTCCATTTCAAGCCGGGTTGAAAAACAACAAAACTGAGTAAGTTTGGTGCCCTGTTATTTGAACCCTGCTCTTGTCAGCTACTAAAAAAATATAATTATAATCGGCTCTTCTATCAAAAAAAAAATTTAAATAAATATACATACATAATTAATTATTACATATATAAATATATATATATATATAAAAAAACACAAGATCTACGAAAAACTGTTGCCTAAATTAAAGACATTATTTTAAACTCATACCAAGTACATCCACCTAGGATGATAGATTCATATATTACATCTCCATAAGGTATCCAATGTTCAACTCGCTAGTAAGAAATTAATAGCAAGAATGTGATTAGGTGTCGCGAAACAGGTTCGTTTTATGCATTGAGTTGGCGAATAAACAGTGAGTATATTTAAAAGCTTTAGCTTTCCTTCAATAGCTCCTAACTTTAAAGATTTCCATTGGCTACTTATATACGTGCATCCAATTTATCCATGGTTTTGCATACACATGACCTTGATGAAAATATGATATACGTGCATCCAATGTATCCATGGTTTTGCATACACATAACCTATGCAAAAAAATTATTTGGGCATGTAGTTAAAATTAATTTATAAACAAACAATTACTAAGATTTTTTATTTGTTATGGTTGACTATTGATTAAAGTTTTAGGTAGTAAATTATTAAATTAATGTTATTAAAAGCAGTTATATGAAATTGAAATAGGTTGTGTTTGATTATATAGTAGTAGTGTAACATCTTGGTACTTAGGTGTGTATCATTCAACAAGATTTAAACATAAAGTTCTTCTTTAAATGTTATAAAACTTAATTGATTGAGTTCATGTCATTTGATTTTTTACATTTATTAAATTGATATTTCAATTGAATTAATTTTTATTATATACTTATATTTTGAATAAGTTGTACAAACAATCAAAATGACCTAGAGGTATAAGCATTGTAACATCATAGGGGAATCACGATACTCTTGCATCCCCAGAGAAGTGTTGTGGCACCTATGCTGCCCTATAATGCTTTTTCAAATTTTATGACTTTCTACCCACTTGTCAGTTGTTAAAAATCAAAAGTACCACAAGCAAAAATACCATGGTATTTTTACTATGCCATCACCAAAATCAAAATTTTGGCAGTTTGACTACATGTCACTATCCATTTCACCTTGAATCTTCTCTTGTCATCCAAGTTTAAACATATCAAGATAGAAAAATACCAATCAAATCTCCTTGATTTGTAGTTGGATGAGACATCACTTTAAGCAACTCCTCGCAACTCCCTGTAACTCCTAATAATCTTCATGCCATTTCCAATCAACCTATCTTGCTCTGACTAAAAAAACACGCATTGGGGAGGCTCTTGAGAAGACAGTCTTTTTTGCACACACACTACCAAAAACTTTATAACTTATGTATTTTTTGCATTGATATTCTTCTTACCTCAAAATACCATGAGGACAATTTCATGGTCTCCTCCTCATGACAAAAATGTAATTATCAATCAAAGGCATAGAAAATAATGTTTGAAGTGTTGAGTAATATTTTTGAAAACCCTTTCAGGTTTGAAAAGATGTGGCTCACCCATCCTGACTTAGGTCGGCTCATTAGACAATGGTGGCAGCAAAACCTTTGTCCAAATCCTCTCTTGAATTTGTTCCTCAAACTCAAAGCAGTCAAACTTAAGCTGAAATGCTGGAACAGGGAGGTTTTTGGCAACATTTTTAGCCAAAAAAAGCGTCTGCTGGATGAGCTCAAAAGGGTGGAAAACCTGATCCAGGAAGGGGATAAGAAGGTTGAAACTTTCATGGAAGAAAACTGCCTCCTTTCAAACCTTCACAATGTTTTGGCTAAAGAAGAGTCCTTCTGGAGACAAAAATCCAGAAGCCTCTGGCTCAAAGAAGGAGACACCAACACGAAGTTTTTCCATGCCTCCACCTTGCGCCACAGAGGTTCAAATAAAATTTTTGAACTGACCAAGGCGGATGGTACCATTGTTTCTGATATTCTTGCCATCAGACAAGAATTTGTGCACCACTTCCAGGAAATCTTAGGTCCTAGTGTTGACTGCCACCCCAGCTCAGCAAGCTCTCTGCTTCAGAACATCCCAACTTTGGTGTCTAATGATGCTAATGAGAAACTGCTCCAATCCTACACTGAAGAGGAGATCAAAGAGGCTTTGTTTGCAATGGAACCTGACAAGGCCCCTGGTCCCGATGGCTTTCCACCCTGGTTTTTTCAAAATTTTTGGGATATCGTGGGCCCTGATGTTGTTGCGGCGGTTAAATCTTTCCAGAGAGACCAAAAGATGCCGAGAGAAGCCAATTCCACCTTCATTGTTTTAATTCCCAAGTCTAATGAGTGTGCTTCTCTCTCCGACTTCAGACCCATAAGTCTTTGTAGTGTCATCTACAAACTTATCACTAAAGTTATGGCAAACAGGTTGAAAGACATCCTTCCCTCCATCATCGACCAGTGCCAAGGCAGCTCCGTCAAAGGCAGATTCATTATCGATGGTGTGATAACCGTCCATGAGTTGGCTCATTCATCTTATAAAAACAAAAAACCCAGCATGTTTCTTAAGCTCGACATGAACAAAGCCTTTGATCGGGTTTCATGGAAATTCCTGTTCGAGGTCCTTGAGAAGTTTGGGTTTCACAAAGTTTGGGTGAAGATGGTTCAGGAATGTATCTCTACTACTTAGTTTTCTGTTCTCATCAATGGTTCACCTGCTGGCTTCTTTCCAAGTTTTAAAGGCATTCGCCAAGGAGACCCCCTATCACCCTTCCTCTTCATCATTTTGGCCGAAAATCTTGGAAGAACCCTCTCTGTCGCCTGCAATAGTGGACTCGTCTCAGGGATCAAACCAGCCTCAACTTCCAAGGCCATTTCCCATCAACAGTTTGTGGATGATACTATTCTTTCTTCTCATGCCTCTGTCCCTGAAGCAAAAATCATTAAGAGCATTCTTGACTCTTATGAAGAGGCGGATGGCTAGAAAGTCAATTACCGCAAAAGCAAGCTATACTTCCTCAATACTTCCATCCACAGGCAAAACAGGATTGCTGAGATCCTTGGGTGTATCATTGGGATCCTTCCTACCACTTATCTTGGATTACTGCTTTTCCATGGCAAATCGGTTTCGGATTTGTGGAACCCTGTTCGAGACCGTCTTAACAAGAAACTTGCAGGCTGGAAAAGTTCAATGCTCAGTTAGGCAACCAAAGCCACTCTGGTCCAGGCTTGCCTGCAAAGTATTCCTATTTTTTTCTTATCTATCTTCAAAGCTCCTTCTTCTATCTGCCAAAGAATTGAGCAAATCCAACGTAGATTCCTGTGGACAGGAAATGAAAACAAGAACAAATTTCCCCTTGTGGCCTGGGACAAGGTTTGTTCCAGGAAAAAGGATGGAGGTTTAGGCTTCAGGGACATCAAGAGGATGAACATGGCCCTCATTGCCAAGCAATCTTGGAGACTTATCACCAATGAAAAAGCCACCTGGATTGACATCATCAAAGCTAAGTACCTTCATCAGGTTCCCTTTCTTGGAGAGCACAACCTTCCTAGCGGATCTCATTTCTGGAATGGCGTCACTAAATCAAGGAAGATCATCATGGAAGGTTTAAGGTGGTGTCTTGGAAATGGCTCGACCATTCGCTTTTGGGATGACCCTTGGATCCATGTTAGGATCTCATCCTAACCCTTAATGTAATAATTCCCCTTTTGTAATAATTCCTAGTGAACGTGGGTAGTACCCATGATTAATATTTTGTAATGTTCTAAGTTTTAGATTAGGTAGTGCCTATGACAAATGGCACCCTTTTTATGTAACACATGGTAGATAGGTGGCATTGTGCATGTAATTCACGTGGCATTGTGCATGTAATTCGAGTGGCATTGTGCATGTAATTCGAGTGGCATTGTGCATGTAATTCAAAGTGGCACTATGCATGTAATTCGGGTGGCATTATGCATGTAATCTAGGTGGCATTTTGCATGTAAGCCAACCTTGGAAGGAAACTCCTTAAATACCCGAAAAGGCCCCAATGTAACCATCTTTTGCAAAATTAATGAAGTATTGAAGGAGGTTGCCCCCTCGAAGAGGCTTGCGATTCAGTTCTATTGTGAGATTGTTCTTTATGTAAATTTCTGTTATATTAATGTGATGTTTATGTGAGTTATTTCCAAGCAATTGTGTGAGAGTGTGTTATTTGAGTTTATTTTATAGCAGGATCTTAACAAGTGGTATCAGAGCGCTTTCCAGGGCCAAGTTCTGCTGCAACTGCAACGATTCTTGCCATCCAAATCCGCCTGTTAGGTATAAATTCCGTGTGTTTTTTCCATTCTGTTTTTCCTTATTAAAAAAAATCCAAAAAAAATACAGTGTTTTTTTTTCCAGACCAAAAACAAAAAAATATATTATTAGTTGAGTAGGTAGAAACCCTGTACCGTGGGTTTTAAAATATCGTGAAGGATTTGTCGTTATTGGATAAGCTAGATAGCCCATAAAGCGTCTAGTGAAGTGAGGGGCGATCAAGCTCCAATACCCAGCCCTCAGACAGAACTCGCGCACGGACTTGAGCTCCCACGTATCTTCGGGTATATCGGGAGACCATCTAGGATTAAACAAACTTTTAGCCATTAGGAAGCTCTTCGGCCTTGTATTACTCATAGTCTACGGGACACAACATCCTGGACGATTACCCTCCCGTATTGTCAGAGAGGTAGGTAGTGTGCTCAAGGGTATGTGTGGAATCCTCCTTGAGTAGTGGCCTGAAATATTGGTTCGAGCACTATTGTTCGTCACTGTCGGTATATTAGAGGGCCTATGGGTGGTACATACTCCTATACTTAGCATTCCCCTGGTTCTGTTAAAATTGCAACCTGTAAAAAATACAAAAATAAAAATCAAAATAAGAATCCAAACACCCCCATTCGTAAACTTGCATTTCAAAAGTGAGCATATGAGAAAGGAGTCCTCTACCAAAAAAATAAAAAAAGGGACATGCATTCGAGATAAGCCATGAGGGTGACACTTAAGTTGAAAGTCTGGAGAGTAACAGTCAAATTTACAGTGGTAGTCACGATCGAGTCGATCGGGTCGAGAGAGGTCGGCACGGTCGGGCGAGAATTCACGGTCTTCGAGTCGAACAAAACTGTCATATCAGTCACCTGCAAAATACAGAGAATCTTGAGTGTGAAACACGACCAGTTTTAGATAGTGCTCCAGTACCCAACTTTTGCTCAGTAGCTCAGAATCAGAATCTGTAAACACCGTTAGACTCAGCAAAATAGGAGATAAAAAAAAAAAAAAGTCTGGGGTGCCAAAAAGTAGTGTTAAGAGATATAGCTCATTGTGACCACCTCCTCCTACTGATTATTTTGATATATAGCACCCAAGCACTTTTTTGGGCATTTACTAAAAATAGTATGTCAAAAAAATTCAATTCTATTTTTAGTAACTGGTCACAAAAGGTCAAAAAATGGCCCAGGGTACTCGTGGACACCAGAAAGAACTAGAACACTTGGATTCCCTAACAAAATCCATTGAGAACTTGAACTCGGCTTTTCACTCCATAAGGGAAGAAGTCCAAGGTCTTCGCCTAGAGCATGAGGCCACTAGCAATCGCTTAGAAGAAGCATTGACTGAAGTGGACAACAAACTGAGAAGAGAACCACCCAAATCAGAATACCAAGCTGAGAGTTCTACAAGGAATCGTGACCATGATACACCCTTCAGAATGCCCAAGTTGGACTTTCCCAAATTCAGTGGGAAAGATGTTGATGGGTGGCTATGTCGGGTTGACCAATTCTTTCGACTTCATAATGTACCAGTATTTCATCGAGTCCAGATGGCTTCCTTTAACTTGGAATCTGAGGCTCTACATTGGTTTCAATGGTTGCGTCTTACCTACCCAAATCTCTCTTGGGAGGATTTTGAATCCCAAATACTCACTCGATTTGGTCCTAGTGAGTTTGAGGACTTCACAGGAGCCTTATCCAAACTACAACAAACGGGGTCAGTTCGAGAGTACCAAGCTCAATTTGAAAAATTGGCCAATCGAACAAGAGGATTGAGTGAAGGGTTCTTTCAAAGTTGTTATATCGATGGGTTGAAGATGGAACTCCAAGCAGAAGTCAAAATGTTGAAACCACGAACTATGATGGAAGCTATCAGTTTGGCCCGTCTGGCCGAATCTAAACTCTCTGCCCAAAGACGCCCATCAAAGTTTTTGCAAAATAGACCTTCATTTCCTCCTAGATCCCAAAACCCAGTTGATAATAAACCTGCTGCACCAAAGCGCCTCACCACCGAAGAGATGGATGCACGTCGTGCCCAAGGATTATGCTATAATTGTGATGAAAAGTTTTTCAAAGGGCATAAGTGTGCACACAAAAAATTGTTCCTGATCGATGTTGAAGAACCTGATACCTCTGATGAGAGTGATAAGGATGAGGACCCTCCGAGGAAACACCTCCTCCCCAAGAAGAAGTGAAACAGGAACCTAAAACAGCAATTACAGTCCATGCCCTTGCAGGAATTACTACCCCTCAAACCATGAAGGTTACAGGATTTTTCAAGGGCCAACGTCTTTCCATCCTTTTGGACTCGGGAAGCACACACAACTTTATTGACCCTAGAGTTGCTCAACGGGCAAATTGCTATATCCACACTTGTAACTCCTTTGAGGTCATGGTAGCCAACGGGGGAACCTTACCTTGTAAGGGAAAGTGTCGCAATGTTAAAATCCAGATAGGGGACTATGCACTCAAGCAGGACATGTTTGCCCTCTAGTTGGGTGGATGTGATATTGTTTTGGGATCTCAATGGTTGAGTACACTGGGCACTATCAGTTGGAACTTTGCTAAACTTTGGATGCAGTTCTCCCAGAATGGCCAAACACACATCATCAAGGGCTCCCCAGCAGGAACACCTCAAATTATCGGTTCAAACGGCATGGAGAAATTGCTAAATAAATCATCACGTGGGGTCATTGCACAACTATTCTCCATCCAACCATCCACATCCCCAATGGGTGAAATTCCACCAGACATGCAACAGGTTCTCCACAAACATGAGGCCATATTTTCAGAACCAATCACACTACCATCGCATCGCTCTCATGACCATGCCATTCCATTATTTCCGGATAGTACACCTCCCAATATCCGCCCGTACAGATACCCCCATGCCATGAAGTCAGAGATTGAGAAGATGATACAGGAATTACTCAAGGCGGGTGTCATTCGGCCTAGTACTAGTCCCTACTCTGCACTAGTCTTACTGGTCCTCAAGAAGGATGGCTCTTGGTGATTATGTATTGACTACCGAGAGCTCAACAAGATAACGGTCAAGTATAAATTTCCTATCCCTGTGGTTGATGAATTACTAGATGAATTACATGGGACCATGTACTTCACCAAGCTAGACCTTCGCTCTGGGTACCATCAGATCCGGCTTAAGGATGAAGATATTCCTAAAACTGCTTTTCGCACTCATGAAGGTCATTATGAATTCTTGGTAATGCCATTTGGTCTCACAAATGCTCCTTCCACATTCCAAAGCCTGATGAACAACATCTTTCGCCCCTTCTTGCGGAAGTTCATCCTTGTGTTCTTCGATGACATCTTGATTTACAGTCACACATGGGAAGAGCATCTCAATCATGTAGATCAAACTCTCCAACTACTGGCCGACCATAAATTGTTTGCAAAAAGGTCCAAGTGCTCCTTTGGTTTGACTGAAGTAGAATATCTGGGACACATTGTCTCAAAGGATGGTGTCAAGGTTGACCCTAAGAAGATCCAAGCAGTCCAAGAATGGCCAAAACCTCGCACACTCAAGGGACTTCGAGGATTTTTAGGGCTTACAGGATATTACCATAAATTTGTCTGCAATTATGGAAAGATAGCCGCCCCCCTCACCTCCATGTTGAAGAAGGATTCTTTTATGTGGACAAGGCCGGCTGAGCAAGCATTCCTGGACCTCAAACATGCCATGACCACCACTCCGATTTTAGCCATGCTAGACTTCTCAAAAAAATTTGTCATTGAAAGTGACGCTTCTGGTCGTGGTATTGGGGCAGTATTGATGCAAGAAGGACGCCCTTTGGCTTTTACCAGCAAAGCCCTATCTGATCGCAATCTGGGAAAATCCACCTATGCTAAGGAAATGTTGGCAATATTGCATGCAGTCCTACATTGGTGGCCTTACCTCATTGGGCGCCATTTCTCCATCAAAACTGACCACCAGAGCCTTAAATACTTTCTAGAACAACGAGTTGCCACTCCCGAGCAACAAAAGTGGGTATCAAAACTCATGGGCTATGATTATGACATCACGTACAAAAAAGGGAAGGAAAATCTTGTGGTAGATGCTCTCTCTCACCAATTTGAGGCCCTTAGTATGCTGTGTGCCATCTCTGCACCATTGCCCCAATGGATTGAGCCCTTACGTCAGGAAATACATCAGGATGCAGATTTGAAAGACTTGGTTGCTTCACTTAGGGATGATCCAGAGTCTACACCAGGATATAGTTGGGATGGCCAAGATCTGCGTTACCATCAATGTCTGGTTCTTCCTCCTAAGTCCCCACTTCGAGAACTCCTCATGAAGGAATCACATGCTACTCCATCTGCTGGCCATTCAGGGTTCCTAAAAACGTATGAACGACTCAAGCGCACCTTCTTTTGGAAAGGCATGAAATAGGACATTCGCTCTTTTGTAGCGAATTGCGACACTTGTCAACGGATGAAAGGAGAAACAGTGCGCTCCCCAGGAACTCTTCAACCATTGCCGATACCAGATCAGGTGTGGACTGACATCTCCATGGACTTCATAGAAGGGCTACCTAAATCTGGAGGCAAGTCTATTATTTTTGTGGTAGTGGACCGCCTTTCAAAGTATGCTCACTTTTGTGCCCTAACCCATCCTTACACAGCATCCACTATTGCCCAAACTTTTCTTGACTCCATATTTCGCCTTCATGGCATGCCCGCCTCCATTGTATCTGATCGTGATCCCACCTTTACTAGCAATTTTTGGCAAGAGTTGTTTAAGTTGCAGGGGACTCAACTCAAAATGAGTTCAGCCTACCATCCGCAAACGGATGGTGAAATAGAGGTTGTTAATAAATGCTTGGAAACCTACCTTCGCTGCTTTGCCTCTGATCATCCTACTCATTGGGCAAAATGGCTTTCTTTGGCTGAATGGTGGTACAACACTTCTATCATACCGCCACCAAACTCACACCATTTGAGGCAGTTTACGGGCGCCCTCCACTCACGCCTTCCTCCTACATTCCGGGCAGCTCCAAGGTCCAGGCCGTCGACAATGCTCTGAGTCAACACACCGAGGTCCTCCGCAAACTCAAGCAAAATTTGAACATGGCCCAGAATCGGATGTGCCAACAAGCTGATCAGCATCGTTCTGAGCGTAGTTTTGATGTGGGTGATATGGTCTTCCTTCGCTTGCAGCCATACAAACAATCATCCCTACAACTCCGCAGGTGTCAGAAGCTTGCTCCAAAATTCTATGGTCCTTATCAGGTTCTGCAACGGATTGGTCCAACAGCTTACAAATTGGCTCTTCCCCCCACTTCCAAGATCCACCCTATTTTTCATGTTTCCCTTCTCAAGAAAGTTGTGGGCACAAAGGTACAGGTTCAATCAACACTCCCTGAATTGGATGAAGAAGGCTCCATCTTACTTGCACCGGAACAGCTGCTGGATCGTCGAACCCGCACTCTGCGCAACCGTACCATCACAGAGGTCCTGGTTCAGTGGCGTGGACTTCAACCTGAAGATGCTACATGGGAGTCTCTCCATCAACTCCAGCAACAGTTTCCTCATTTTCAGCTTTGAGGACAAAGCTCCTTTAAGGAGAAGGGCATGTTAGGATCTCATCCTAACCCTTAATGTAATAATTCCTAGTGAACGTGGGTAGTACCCATGATTAATATTTTGTAATGTTCTAAGTTTTAGCTTAGGTAGTGCCTATGACAAATGGCACCCTTTTTATGTAACACATGGTAGATAGGTGGCATTGTGCATGTAATTCATGTGGCATTGTGCATGTAATTCGAGTGGCATTGTGCATGTAATTCGAGTGGCATTGTGCATGTAATTCAAAGTGGCACTATGCATGTAATTCGGGTGGCATTATGCATGTAATCCAGGTGGCATTTTGCATGTAAGCCAACCTTGGAAGGAAACTCCTTAAATACCCGAAAAGGCACCAATGTAACCATCTTTTGTAAAATTAATGAAGTATTAAAGGAGGTTGCCCCCTCGAAGAGGCCTGCGATTCAGTTCTATTGTGAGATTGTTCTTTATGCAAATTTTTGTTATATTAATGTGATGTTTATGTGAGTTATTTCCAAGCAATTGTGTGAGAGTGTGTTATTTGAGTTTATTTTATAGCAGGATCTTAACAATCCACGACAAACCTCTTAGTCAATATCCTCAGCTTGCATTTCTCAAGACAGTGACCGAAGCTACCTTTGGAGATAAGGTGTGTCATTTTATCAACCCAGGCACTACAAGACCCGAATGGAAACAACTTGTTCTGAATGGACCTAGATTTATCACCGAGGCGCTTAGGCACCTTCAAAATCTACTGTGGAGTTGCTTGATTCCCAACTCTCACAAAGAAGATTTCTTGGTTTGGAACCTCGAAGATTCTGGGTAGTTTTCTGTTAAATCTTCCTACTACAGTCAAGAAGTTCCCAGTGATTGTCGTGACTCCTCTTCTCTATTCTGGGTTCCCAAGATCATTCCCAAGGTTAAATTCTTCTGCTGGTTGGCCATCCAAAATAGAATCCTCACCACTGACAATCTGATAAATCATGGGCTTCTCATTCCCAATTGGTGCATCCTGTGCAAAAACACTTGTGAGTCTATTGTGCATATTTTTTTGGAATGCCCCTTCTCCCTTACAGTGCTCAATCAGGTTTACCACTCTTTCACCATTTTCGTAGCCCTCCCTCATTCCATTACCCTACTTTTTCAACAATGGCCCCGGCATTTCAAAAGCAGTCAACTCAAATTCATGTGGCAGGCTTGCCTTCACATCTACCTATGGTAGATTTGGTTAGAGAAAAATGCCAGAATTTTTCAAAACCTTGCAATGGACAAGAAGATTGTTGTTGCAAAAATCTTGGCCCTTGCTGTGGAAAATGCTTCTCTAGTCTCATCGTCCAAACCTCCCCCACCTGGTCTTGAATTGGACCTGGAAAATCATTTCAATCTGCTTAACTTTTCCCCAACACCCCGCCCTTCTGTTGACAGGTCTGGCATTAAGTGGGTCTTACCTCCTTCTGGGTGGCACAAGCTTAACTTTGATGGCGTAGCCAAAGGCAATCCTGGAATGGTTGGTGCTGGTGGAATTCTCAGAAATCACAGAGGAGAAATAATTTTGGCCTTTGCTCAGAACCTAGGTTGTCATTCTAACAATATGGCCAAGGCTCGGGCCCTTCTTCAAAGCTTGATTCTTTTGGAAGGCTTGACTATCAATAAACTCATCATTGAAGGAGACTCTTTGAATTGCATCAACTGGATTAATGGAACCTCTATGCCTCCCTGGGCCCTTGCTTCCATCTTCGATGAATGCAAGATTCTAATTGGCGCTTATCCTGAACTAATCATTCAACATCAATACTGGGAAGGGAACAAAGCTGCGGACTGGCTTGCCAATAAGGGAGTTGACGTTTTAGATTTTCAAGTTTGGAGAGATTCCTTCCCAATCGACCTCAGGGACGATCCTTCAAGTTCCAATGTTTGCTCGATGTGAGTGGGTCCCTAGTATTTTGGTTTTTCGACTGCGTATTGGCACCTTAGAGCTTTTTTGCGTCATTTTTCTAAGTTGGCCGCAAAATTTCAGCTTGCTGCATCATCATGAAATTTCCTTTATGCTCTGGCCGCGGGGTTACTTCTTGTCACGATATCGTGACACCTTTTTCTCCCTCCGACACGGTCTTCCAGCTTGTCATGATATCACGACTATTTTTTTATCCGGGAGCTTTTTTGCAAACTTGTCGTGATATCGCAACATCTTTTTCATTCGGGTGTAGTTTCGCAAACTTGTCACGTTTTCGTGACACCTTTGGCCTTCAGACGCGGTCTCGCTTTTTGTCGTGATTTTGCGACACGTTTTCTCTCTCCAATGGCGGTCTTTCTTTCGATCGCGATATCGCGACAAGTTTCATCTTCAACGGCGGTCTTCCATTCTGTCGCAATATCGTGACACCTCTTCTCTCCGGGTGCATTTGCGCAATCTTGTCACGATTTATCGACACATTTTCTCTCCGGGTGCCTTTCCGTATTCTTGTCGTGATATCGCGATGATTTTCTCTCTCCAAATGTGCCCCTCCTTTTGGTCGCGATATCGCGACGCTCTTTTTGTCTCCAATGGCGGTCTTCCAGGTTGTAGCGATATCGCGACCTTTTTTTTCTTCAATGGCGGTCTTTCTTTTTTGTCGTGATTTCGTGACACCTTTTCTTCTTGGCAACATGATTCTTCTTTTGTGATGATTTTGGAGCTCATTTTCTTCTTCGGCTGCAGTCTTCATTCGCATCACGATTTCGTGACACCTTGCTTCACGTCGTGATATCGCGACCTCTTCCCTCCTTCGGCTCTGATTGCGATTCTTGTCGCGACTTCGTGACTTCTTTTCTTCCTGTGGCTACTTCAGTGCTTCTTGTCGCAATTTCACGACATCATCTTTCTGGTCGCGATTTCATGACACCTCCCCTAGTGTGGAGGTTTGTCTTCTTTCTTCTTTTCTCTTCTTGGACCATCTCGGTCGCTTTGGTTTTTTTGTAACATCTCTTGTACAAGGTTCAGGGACATTTCAAAACCCTTTCTACCAATAAAATAATAATAATAATATTTTGAAAAGCATGATTTTTAGACTAAGATAGAGTTTTGGAGATGATTGTGCTAGGGTTTTATCCATATTTTGAGCACAAGCAACAATAAAGACTACATTTTGGGACCTACAAACCTTAGTGACCCAATTTTTTGTTTGTTTTCTCAAGATAGATGTGAGATATGTTGCAAGGGACCCATAATGGGTTAGGAATCCATCATTCAACAAATATTCATGTTAAATACCTGATTTATAATTACTTCCAATTTACTGCCCAAAAAAAAGTAAAAATCATATTGTTCCTTGATGTTCAAGTCATGGATTCAAGAGACCTAGAAACAAGATTCAAGCTATAGACCATATAACATAAGCCTCCTTAGCAAAAAAAAAAATGGTTTAGAACTAAAACAAACCCAAAGCTAAGGAACACCCCAAAAATAGATCCGCTATGGGAACCCCTATCAAGGATAAGAATTTCATGGATTTAACCCTAAAAATAAATTTTAGCGATGCCCTTCATGGTGGACAATCACAGCCTAATGCTAACATTAATCTTAAGGATTTTTGTAGACCTCTAATAATGCCTAAGATTGATCCTATAAAAACTAAGTCAAGATTTCTAAGAGTAGTTGATGGAAATCCAATAGTTAAGCTAAAAATGGACGATACGTAGGATAGCATAGAAGATTTGTATATAAAATGAATATTTTTATTTCTTAAAATTTTATCTAATCCTATCTACTTTCAAACTGTGGGCTCTGAAATTTTTAAAAATAAAATGTGAGATATAAATCTCTATGTATCCCAATGATTTTTTTCTTGTTATTTTTGGTAATTATGAAGATAGGGAGAAAATATTTTGAGGGGGTCCCTAGTTATTTGGAAGGGCAGGGATTTTCATGAAGCCTTGCCACACCAAATTTAAAGCCAAATAAGATATGCCTTGTACAGGACCTATGTGCGTTAGACTCTTTGATCTCCTAGTTGAATTCTAGAATTTGGATATGTTTTCTACAATAAAAAAACTCCCTTGGAACTTTCAACATGATTGCTGACTATACACAAATCTGAACACACTATTTATGCTCAGATTTATATCTTAATGAATTTTGATAAACTTTTTCTAGAAAATATCTTGTTACAATTATACGACACTTGGGAGTCGGTCGTGAAGTATGAGAATATTCTATTTCATTGTAGAATTTTCTATGAATACGGTCATTTGGCTAGTGTCAATATAAATAAGATTCTATATCAAAAGAAATATGACACAAACTTTGTAGGCTTCCAAATACCTAAGAAAACTAAAAAAATAGTTATGATGGATTAAGAAATGTTCTCAACTAATATGTTTGGAATTATTTCCACAAATGACCTCTTCAGGACATAAATATTAGAAATGTAATTTACATATGTGGGGAAGGACTCAAATACAAACCAACAAATCAAATATTTCCAATAGAAAAATATGGAGAAAAATATAGACAAGAAGAATAATCTTATAATTGTCAAATATTTAAATAATTTAGACCCCAATATAGAATTTTTTTAACCTTCAAATAACACTTTAGTTTCATATACACATACTTTAGGGTTAGAAGTTATCCTAGATTCAATTGATATAAGATAATAAATAGTCAAAAAAATGAAGATGGACACTAGCCAAAAGGTAGGCCATAAGACTAATGAGCATAATATGGTAAAATAAGGTGAAAATTTTGTAGATAAAGGTAATATTAATGTCCTTACCAATAACTTTGGCCTCATTATTAATGAAAATCATCACTTCCAATATTAGAGGACTCAAAATGAGTCTTTTAAAACAAACTAAAATTAGAAGAATGCTTTAGATAAACCAACCACATATTTTTTTCCTTTAGGAGATGCCTATGTCAATAGAGGAAACAAATTTAATTGTAAGTAAAATCTAGTTGACTAGAAAAATGGCTTCTATCAGCTCCCATGAGGCTTATAGCCATATTGATTGCCTCTAGGATCCAAAAGAGATCGTTATTCACCATATGGTTGGTAGTTGTGGTCTTTTAGGTGTGGTTGCACAAACTAGACAATCAAACTAAATTGTTCTCTTCTTGAATATTTACACTCAAACTACTTTGGATAAAAAGCAAATATAATGGATGGATATAATTTATATTATCTCCTATTTTCCTAAAGTTTGGGTATTGATTAGAGGAGACTTCAATACCCTCCTCTATATAGATAAGAATATGGAGAGAAATAGGAATCTAGATGGGAGCATGGACCTCATGAGTAAATATATTTTAAAACTTCACCTTGTGGATATTTATCCAGAAAATTGCCTTATGATTTGGTCTAAAAGACGATAAGTCTTAGCTTGAATAATGAAGTGATAGGATAGGTTCTTGTTCTATAACTATTTATTAATACATGGACATATTTCTAAGATGAAAAATATTAACCATATTGGTTTAGATCACTAGCGAGTTATGGTTGAAATGTGGAAAACCAAAATCAATTTCTTGCCCTTTTAATTTTATTCAATGTAGCTCAGAGATAGTTCCTTTAGGTCCTAAGTGTAACTATGGTGGTAGGAAGGTAAACCAAGGTATTTTAATAAGATGTTATGTTTCACAAAAAGGTTACAATACATCAAATCCAAAATCAATATTTAGAATTAAGAGGAGTTTGGAGATGTAAAGTAGAAGAAATAAGAAGATATTCTTGACTTAAAGTTTTGAATGAGCAAATATATGTATATGGCCTCATGGAGAGTAGAAGTATAGATGAAATTAGACACCCAAATCTATTGAAGAAATACGAAAAAAATAAGAGCTCTTATGGAAGTAGAAATATAGGATCTAATACCTCAAAGAAGGAGATCAAAACATGGAATTCTTCCACAAATATATTATAGGCTCTAGATCACATAAATTTATTTCTTACTTGAAATAATATTATAGAGACTTTATCCACACTCAGGATGGCATGAATTCTATTTTTTTCAACTACTTTTCCAAACTGTTCATTTCTCCATCTCTTTACTCAACTTCCAATAGAATATCCTACAAGTGATCTCTACCTTTATCACTTCTATAGAGAATTATATTTTGACTACTCCTATTACTATAAATGGGCTTCAAGAAGTGGTTTTTAAAATGCAAAAGGGGAATACTTTGGGTCTTAATGATTTTTTTATCAAATTTTACAAAAAATTCTAGGATATTCTACATTTTTATTTATTGGAGGTGGTGGAAGAGGCCAGGAAGGCCAAAGAGATTTGGAAGGTGATCAATAAAATTTATATCTATCTACTCCCAAAGGATCAAGATTTATAATATATCTCAAATTTTAGACCAATAGCTTTATGTAATGGTCTTCTCAAAATCATTACAAAGATCATTGCAAATAGAATATAACTATTTTTGCATTACATTATTTCCCATGAACAAGGAGGTTATATGGAAGGTTGACAGATTTTGGATGAGATAATTTCTACTCAGAAGCCATCCATTCCATGGAATCACAAAAATTTCCATCTATGTTCATCCATTTAGACTTATTTTAATCTTATGACAAAGTGGATTGGCACTTCCTTGTCAAAGTAATGATGCAATTTATATTCACTTAATATTGGATGGATTGGATTATGGGATGTATATCTTCGGTATCCTACTAATTTATTATAAATGGATACCCTTCATAGATATTCCCAACTCTATAGGTATTAGGCAGGGCAACCCCATATCCCTTTATTTATTCATCATTCTTTTTGAAGGCTTGGGAAGGACTATGACTAAAAATAAAGAAAACAAAACTAGGCTTATCTATCACATTTATTTTATTGATGACTCTACTCTATTAGGTAAAGTTATGGTTAACGAATCTTCTAGAATTAAAAAAATTATTAGTTGCTTCTCTAATGCTACAAGGTAATTGATCAATGAAGATAAATCAAATGTTATTTTCTTTCACTAAACTCCTAGATAGGAATCCATGGTTATGGATAAATTAATATATAAGAAGACCTCTCTTTTGATCATTTATTTAGGCATTCCTATAAATAACCAAATATTAAAAAAATGACAAGAATTGGTTGTTAGATAGAGTAAAGAGGAAAATTGGAATGTGGGCCAATATGTGGATTTCATATTAGGGTAAAATTACCTTGGTAAAATTAGTCCATTAAGCTAGATCTATTTATGTTTTTTTTTTTGTGTAATATCCCAAATGTAGTTCTTCAAGAATTGGATGAAATCAATCACCACTTCCTTTGTATTGGTACTAAGGAGAAATAAAATAGGCCTTGATGAAATGGGATACTTTATGCCTTTCCAAACATGAAGGGGGGTTAATATTCTGATCTACTATTAAAAATAGTAAGGTTTTAACTATAAAGTTGTATTGAAGGATTTTGAATAACCCCAATGCTCTATGTGCCAAAAATATTTGTTCTAAATATGTTAAAAACTAAATTCCTATAGATCTTGTTCACTATCAGTTGCCTACCAAAGGTTCTCGCATTTTGGTGGTTCTTAGGACTGGTGAGGATTTGATAAGGAAGAATTTATATGGGATCATTCGTAATGGGCAATAGCTAAATTTTTGGAGAGATTTATGGGATAGTCACCAACCTTTGATAACTTGGTTTGTTGATTGGAGGCCCTATATGGTGGAGCTACAATAGGCTAACTAGATAAAGGTAGATAATTACTATCGATACTAGACTTGTAATGCAAAGGTATGTAGATATTGGATCCTTGTTGAGGATTGACCTATTCAAATTCTAGAAAGTCAAAGGAAATATATCCAATGCACCCTTCATATGAGATTTCTTTCTTGTTCCCATTATAAGGACTACTTTGTATGGAACAACACTACTAAGGGTGATTATATAGTTGCTCAAGTTTATTTGGTCTTATGCCATAAAAATTCCAACGAGTTCTATGATATATTTACACAACTATGGGATCAGAAGCTCTAGCCTAAGGTGATGTTTTTTATTTGGCTTTTGTTGCATTGAAGGGTGTTCACTGGTGAGCAACTTGTGAAAATGGCTTTCATGGTCTATTTACATGTGAAATATGTGGAAAGAATGTAGAAAATATTAGCCATATTATTATTGAGTTTTATGATTCTTGTCTTTTTGGATACTATAATGATGTTGGAAATCCACTTAGAGTAGCCAATCAATTTTATGAAACTAATGTTGAGAATATTATTAAGCTTTTCATTAATAAAAAGTGTGACTTTGTATGTATATTCCATAACTTCTATTTAATTTTTTTTTTATTTTTTGGAGGAAGGGGTTTTTTAAAGGGTCCCCAAACCTTGTACAACAAAATACCCTCAAGATAAAATACCTCCTAGATACAAAAAAGGAAACCCAACAATGGGATTAAAGGAGACTATATCCTTGAGAGAAATACAAACAAGTTCACAAAAATGGGGGTCTTAAAAATAGGTAAGACCACCTTAACAAGCAAGGATATTATCACCAAACCAAGTACCATCAAGGAAAATGGTATAGGCACCTCATTTTCCATTCCCAATAATAGGAGAGTACTCAATATCCATTGTTTCATCACCGTCAAATTAACTCCAAAATTAGTTTAGGATGATAATTACCTACTATAGCAAAGATACATTAATTTTGGTATCTCTCAAAATCACACTCATTAGGTCATCAAGCTCCTAAATGTAACCCTTCTTGGTGATGAAGGAAACACATGTTCATTGTTGGTTATGGTTGGATATTTTGGAGGAGCCATTTTAGGGAGCTCATTTTTGAGAAGAGGACCACATTGAAGCATCCTTGCACTTAAATTTATGATCCCTATTTGAAGAGTCTTCTAAATTTTTAGGCTCTTACTCAAGGATAATGGAAGACTTGCACTTCCTAGTTTAGGACTTGCTACACGTTTAGTGGTGTCAAACCTTAAATTTCACTATGATAGGAGTGCCATGAGCATCAGTTCCAAACTCTAGAATCTAGTTAACCTTATGAGATGTGGACTATTAAGATATTTATTCAATAGAATTATGAGGAAGTATTTCATAGTGGCTTGACTCAAGGACATGGGGAGGACTTAAGGAACTACCAATACATGAGGTGATTACCTTATTAGAATCCCTTTGAAGAACATGTCTCTAGATGATAATGTGGAGGCCTTGGTGGACAAGAAAGAAATAAAATCCCTTCTTAAAATTATGAATGGACAACTTGATAGATCTAAATAGATATTCCAAAATATTAATAAAATTGTTCCCTCAAATATGGTAAAAAAAGGCAAAATGGAAGATTCATATAATTGAACTTTGACCATCCATTATAAAGTATTGAAGGACAAACACCATGACTCTATCTCATGATTTGGGGAGGGAATTTTTAATGATACCATCCTTGTATTTTATGGTTCTTTCTCCTCTATAAATGAAGAAGGATAATTTAATGGAAAGGGAGTGTTTATCATGCTATAATATATCTCCATCATCAGGGAGCTCGATAACTTCCTCCAATAGATCAATGGTTATGATGAATCTAAGTCCTATAACTAAAATTACACCATATTACCATGTTTGGGCCAAATCCTAGGAAATATCCATATCATTTCTATTAAAATTTTACATGAATAGGAGGAGCCCATGGTCCTTGAAGATCTCCTCTAGAATAGCGTACAACTAAATAATATCTAGATAAAAATTGTAGTAATGGTTAACCATTACTAGAGACAGAAATAAATGGAATGGAGAGGATATGGAAAAGGTTGTTTAGGTATTGGTGATAAGTGGAATGAGAGTGATGAACAATACCAGTAGTGCGGCTCTCCAAGGACCACCAAGGAAGAAAGTGAAGATGGTCAGTGATAGAACACTAGTAGGGCAAGTTTGTATGCAACAATAGATGTTGTGAGACTAGAATCAAATCATTATTAAAATATTATTGGTTTGGATAGCCAGAAGATTCAATAAAAATTCATTGTGCCTACCAATGCTTGCAAAACCAAAGTGATTTTGTAGTCGTTGATCATCTTCATGCCGTAAATTCCTCTTCATCTCTAACACCCACATTAGAAAGGATGAGGTGGACTTCACATTGTGGTATATAGTAATAGATGTTATATTAATAGAAAGCATCCTTAGAATTTGCACAATAAAGCATGCATGATTGATATGGGAAAGCCATGTAAAATCTTAACAGGAGAATATTGAAAATATTGATGCATAAATGGGAATGAATACCAACTGGGTGGTGATGGGTTACAAAGGACCAAGCATGGAGATGATTCACAAACCAAGTAATTATGAGGAGTATAGGACCCACATGGGTATGATTTGTAAACCAATGGTAAGGAAAAAACCTCCATGACATGCTTCAAGTGTCACATGGTAGAGAAAGGTAGCAAGGAATGAAACTAAGATATGTGATAGGGAAATTATTGGCCCATGAACAAGGGTTGGGGAAGAAATTGGAGGATAAAATATTCAAATGAGTGATGTAGATCAAGAAAGGAAGGTTACATTGTCTATATGAAAATAAAATGAACCAAAGCATTAGACAAAAAAAAGTGATCCACATTAGAATAACAATGAGACTCAAAGTGAGAGAAAAAATCAATCCATAGCTTAAAGGAATTAAAGCAAAGAATTACTCTTGGTGGGATTGTCCCTAATTAGATATTGGAGGAATTTATTGTGCCATATATGGATATTTCATTGGGAAATGCCAAAATTAGCCATGACATCTACAACTTAATTACCTTAGCGATAAACATGTTGAATGACATGGTTGCTTAGTATTTGTAAAGATCTCTTGGATTCTTCAATGAGATTTTGGACACTATAATAGGGAGGATAAATTCCTTTGAGGTAATTCATTATATTCATGGATTCACCCTCTATTATGATATTAGTTGTGGGAAGGCCATTAAGAAGAGGTGATCCTTGGTAGAGGGCCTTGGCCTCAATGAAATCATTGGCTTGAATTCTAATATTTTAGGCAAATATGAGGAGAATTTTACCCAGGTTATCTTTGATGACACTACTAACTCCAACACATATTGGGTTTCCTTTGGCTACTGCATCAAAATTAAGCTTAACCCAGTCCGCCAAAGGAGGAGACCACATGATTTAACTTCTACTATGATGACTAGATAATTTGCATGTCACAATAAAATGTCTTTGAACATTAATAACATCTTGGTGTCTTCTTTTTGCTCATATAAGGTTAGGAAATTACCTAAGGATATGAGTCTCTTCTAGATTTTCTATGTTGATGTCTATTATTTCCTCAAAGAAAATATGAGACTCATATTCTAATTGAAAGGGATCTAGAAAAACACCTCTAAATTCTCAATCTATATTGCCTAGGTAGATGATTTAAGGATTTGATCCACATGTTCAAATTTGCACTATTTTCTCAATGTTTTGAAAACATGCATTCACCATAATCATATACCAAAAATAGGAAAAGGTGACTAAAATATAGTCATAGTAAATAAATTTGAGAAAAAAAGGGAGATGACAAGAAGAGATATAAGGTGGGTTTCCATAGGAACCTTAATATATCATATTTTATTCACACATATAATACAAATGGATCTTCATTGAGGGGTATTTATATTTATACCAAGTACCCAATGAGAAATTACCTTCAATCCAACATAAAATTAACCCTTAGGTTAATATTATAATAAAATAATAGTAAATTGTCATTTTATGTATGGTTATTCATAAAAGGTAGATAAACCAATACCATTAAGGGTGAAACATAAAAATGGCATATTTAATGGGTATGCTTGTAGGATTACATAGGTGATGAATTTTTAATATTCTTACATAATCACATGACCATAGACCATAATAATATTGCTCATAAGCACTTCTTCATATTTTTGGCCTTGTCTTTACACAATTTTAACACCCCAAATAATCTAAGCTAACAAGGATAATGAGAGAAGGAATTTTAGGTAACACCTATCCCCATATAATGTATACTCTAGTGGACCTTCACTATTCCACCTTCATCCTCATTTTCATTATCAGAAAGCTTGTGTCTATCCGTTAAGAATTTTATCTCAATCTTCTTCAACCTTATAATGTAATTTTTGATGGAGGGTCCTTTCCTTTTACAATACTCATAAGTATTTGAATTCTTTGAAACATTATACTTACCCATAGAAAAATTAGCCTTAGATTACTTTGATTTAATGTGTTTTGAATGATATTTTGTATGAGAAATATCTCCATAATTATTTACTATCACTTCATAATGGTTAGAAAATTGAAAAATCCTTCAAGAGAGATGGGTTATGGCTCTTTTATGGTCATATAATTCACATAAAGAATCAATACAACTATATGAAGAGGAGAAATATTAGAAGTAAAAGAGTTTCCAAACTCTTAACCACTTTTTACCTTTCGTCCTATCATATCTAGATCAGTCATTAGAGCTTTAAAGTTCAATATATAATCTTTAATATTAGCAAAATCTAAAATTTTAATATTAGAGAGCTTTGTTTCTATCCTGTTAACTTCATTAGCACTTAATTTTTCATAGAGATATTTCAAATTAGACTATAAATCAATAGGATTAGTTTTCTCTTTGATGTGGAGAATTATATCTAGTTCCACTAACATGAAAAGATTCTAAGATCTTCCTCTTTTATCTTAATTAGTTCATGATCACTAGGATATTTTGTTTCATTATTGTATATAAACTATAGATTTTTTATTTTTAGTAACCTTACCATTTGAACTAACCAAGTGCTACAATTTTTTACATTGAGTTGAGTAACATACCTTAGGAAATTAATTTTACATAAAACCCTAAACATATCTATAACAAGTCTCTAAAATGATATCAACACTATGCAACACTAAAACAATATGAAATCTAGAAAAAAAGGAGCTCCAAATTATTCCATATACATAATTTATAGACTCTAGAAGATTTATTATATTAGGACTCATAAAAAAAATCAAATATAAAATCTTAGAAAACATTTTCATCAAATCAAAACTCACAACTTGGCATCACTACATTGTATGTTGTGTCATCAATCAAAATATATTAGTTTAACAAGTTGAATGATGTGATAGGATAAAGTTATCATTACACACACACAAGTGTGTGTGTATGCATTTGTGTGTTTATATTAATAAATTTATTCTATCATGTCATTCAAATTGTCAAACACAAATTTGTTGATTGAATACACAACATACAATCTAGTGGTATCATGTAGCATTATTGATTTGACAAAAATAAATTGTAAGGTTTCACATTTGATTTTTTTTAGATACGATATATATATATATATATATATATATATATATATATATATATATATATATATATATATATATATATGCATATACATACCTATATACATACATAGATATAGATAGATATATGTTTGTGTGTGTGTGTTGTTGATGATGAGAAATCTATGATTCAATGGGTTTGGAGATAACAAGGATCAAAACTAAGACCCTCGATGAGTAAGCAAAAGGATTGATCAATGTGAGACATATGTTAGCTAAGATAATAGGATAATAAATAATATTTTTTGGATGCATAGAGTATTTTGTTGCTCAAATCAAGAAGGAAAAATGCCAACACCATACTTTGAAACTAATGATGTCTTTCCACAAGTGAATTACCCAAAAACTATGCCATGTATTAACTTGAGGCATATAAGACCACATTACACATAACATGTACTTCATTTGTCAGAGGAAGACATTTAGAAAAACTCGCTTGTGGCATTTGATGTAATATCTTTCTTGTTATAAATAAGACATCCAAATGCTACACCAAATATGAAAATATGATATAAGTAAGAGAGAAAATCCCTTAAAAAAATCGTTTGAGGATAATTATAGGATAAAATAACTACTAGGGTTTGAAAGAATGATGTTCATCCAAAGGGGGATTTAGATCACTATGCCACCATTGATGTTAGGAGTAGAGTTGTTCGGACCCTTTCTTTGGAAATTATACTTCAAATTATTCAAAAGAGATCTTGTAACTATTATAAATCCTAGTAATTCAACCCCATGATAGCCTCCCAACCAAACATTTTCTCTACTAACTTGTCATTATTTAATTTATGAGTGGAAGGGAAAGGGTTTCAAAATAAAAAGTCTTATATGACTATCAAAAAATACAAAATAAGTTGGGGATTCAAACTTTGGAACTCTTAAATGTGAGCATGTGAACTTACATTATTCTTATCATACAGTGCATACATATATCTTAGTAGAATAATATCATGTACACAAAGGAGGCATAAACCATTAGGCCACACACATAAAGAATTGATAAAACAACTGAATTTTGAACAGGATAACATGGAAACAAGAATTTTAAATTTTAAATTTAAATAAATAAATTTATAGACCCAAATATGATGCCCTTAATCATCAAAGAACCAATTTTACTTCTACTAATGAGTAATGTGGCTCTAAAACTAGATCTTATACAATGTTTAAATTTGTAATATTTTTTAGAAATGTTCTAATATATGTAATCACCATAATCATATGCTAAAAATAAGAATATAAGATTAAAATATAGCAATATTAAACTATGTAAAGAAACAATGTGAGACAAAAAGAATAAATATAGTGTGGGTGCTCATGGGTAAACCAATATAACATATTGTATTCACACTTATTATAAAAGTGTATCCTTATTGAGGGGAATTTATAGTGATACAAAATATCCAATGGTAGGTTAACCTCAATCCAGGATAAAATTAACCTTGAGGTTAACCTTCCAATAAAATTATAAATTACCCTTTTAAGAAAAATCATCCATAATGATCGATTAGCCAATACCACTAAGGGTGAAACATGAAATAGGCCCATAGGCTTACATAAATCATGAAATGCTTCTAGGCTAATAACATGCCCATATTATACATTAATAGTGCTCATAACCACATCTTTACACTTTAGACTTTGCCCAAACCAAATCAATTTACACAAATTTCAACATTATAGTCTACAAATGATGCTATAGTATCTATTTGAGAAACACATAGTTAAAATATAATTAAATTTGGGTAGGATAATCCTAAAAACACTAATAGTTTGTTGTGATATAAATTATGTCATCTTCTTCCCAATTATGACTATAATCATTAATAATGAGCTCAAGATAAACTAGGATTAAGTCATTTACACCAAGATGATAGGTGAAATGGCTATAAACATTGCCAATGATAACATGATGAGGAATACTAAAAGCTTCATTGTTGTATTATAAATCATTTAAATAAATTATACTGTATAGGAATACATAGTCGCAATGATCTAGTTTATTAGGCTTGTTTTCATTATCAAATATTGAATTAGGATATGGTTCAATATTATTATTATTAAAGCCTATGCCAAACAAACCAAAACAAGATTCTAATTGAAGGGGATATTTGATGTCTTTCTCATGAATGCTAAATTTTTTATTTGATAATCCATGTTGGCCAATATTTTCTTTGGAATGGGATAAGAGTTAGAAAAATAACATGAAGGTGTTGAATAGAATATATTTTGCTACCAATGATCTTTTCATTATTATTTGTAACATATATGATAGAAAAACTTCTAGTTTTTACCTTTTACCTTTGTTAATAATGCTTACTAAGTATGAAAATCCTATTATTTTGGGGAAAAGAGGAATTTTAACTAGGTCAACGTGAGGAAGGTTATGTTCAGAATCTATTAGCTTGAAAGGATTAGAATTAAAATATGGTTGAGTTAGTTAGGATCATTGTAAATAATATGGGATTATAAAGATATTTTTGGTTGATTTTTTAATGAATATTTTCTAGACTCTTCTCCTTGGAATGTGGTTTTTAATCTCTCTCTTTCAAGAAAAAGGATTGTATTCTTAGTTTCTATTAGATGATATCAAACAATAGGGTTTTGGGTTGGAAATTAAATAAATTTGTAATATTTAAAATATTAAATACCAACAAAAATATTATAAATTTAGCCTTTCCATTTTTACTTTGAACATTTATTGAGAATGAATGAGACCACCCATATCTTATGGATCTATGGCCAATTTAAAAAAATATTGTAATACATATCATAAACCATATAAAAGAGAGTGTTGAGAGTTTAGAGACCCACTTTGAGAGACAATACTATTGTATCATTAGACTTACATTCAACATTGTAAAAGTCTCAAATGGTGATACTAGATTTTCAAGGTTACTTTTAATTAGGTGAAAATGGTGCACTACCCTCTTCTTTCAAGGATATTTTAGAAGATACTAGGAGGTATTTTTCCTCTCTCTTCAAGGAGGAATCCCTCTCAGATGATGAGGATGAAAATATTATTCTAAAATATATTCCATAAATTATTTCTAGAGAGATGAATGAGCACTTGATGGGTACAATTTCCCTTTAGGATTTGGAAAATTTTATATTCAAGATGAAAAATGGGAAATACCTGGGCCCGGATGGATTCCCAATTGAGTTTTATCAGGATTTTTGTGAGTTAATAAAATTTGATCTTCTGGATGTGGTCCATGAGTCCTAAAAGAACAAACAGATGTTAAGGGCCCTCAATGATACCTTTGCGGTGCTTATTCCCAAAAAAGAGGGAGCAAATTCCCTAGATTTGTTCAAGCCTATCACTCTTTACAATGTTGTGTATATATCATCACAAAAATTATTGCTGAGAGGTTTAAGATATGGTTGAGAAAAATTATCTCTAAGGAGCAAGGTGGGTTTGTTGTTGGTCGATAAATCTTGGATGGGGTTGTTATTGCTACAAAAGCTATTCACTCATTGGAAACTTCTAAGGAGAAAACTACGTTCATTAAGTTGGACATGGCAAAAGCCTATGACCAGGTCAGATGATCCTTTCTTTAGAAATTTCTTACTTATTTTGGCTTTGAGGAGGAATGAATTATATGGGTGATGAGTTGTGTTTCTTCATCCTCGTTCAACATTCTTGTTAATAATGAGTCGTTGGAGCTATTTGAGGCTTCAAGGGATTTTATTCAAGGAGATCCTTTATCTCCTTATTTTTTTATCATTATTGTAGAAGGGTTGGGAATAATTATCGAGTCTTAGGTTAGGTAAGGTATCATTTAGGGTTGGAAGTGGGATAGTTGTTGTTTGCCTCTTTCCCATCTTCAATTTTTTGATGATACTACTTTACTAGGAGTTGCCACTATTAGGGAAGCTGGCAACAATATACGGTCTCTTGACATATATATTGGTGCTTCTGGATAGTTTATTAATGATAACAAGTCTTCTTTATTCAATGCCCTTCCACTTATTCAATCCAGGATTGCTCGTATTCTAATATTTTAGGTTGGGACTCTCCCCTTCATTTATCTTGGTATTCTGATTTCATCTCACCCTCTACCTAGATCTTCTTGGCTGTCTATGCTTGATAAATTTATAAGGAAGGTGAATCACTATACCATCAGATGGCTATCCTCTATAGGTAGAGTGTTGCTTTTAAAACTTGTTGTTTAAGATTTACCCATTTACATGTGTTTTATGCAAAAAGCTCCCTCTTATTTCATCAAGGACATGGATGCTTTGTCAAGACATTTTTTGTGGTTTGAAAAACTTGATAAATCTAAATAGAGTTTGGTTAGGTGGTATTCTATTTGTAGGTAAATTTCAAGAGAGAGGCCTTGGGTCGTGACAGGTGGCTCTTTTTGGGTAGGCTTTGGCTATGAAACTTTATTGGAGATGGTGTACCTCTCAAGGTAATATTTGGGCTAAAATATTATCTTGTAAATACTTGAGAGGTATTTATGAGGTTGATATTCCTAGAGTTAGCTTGTTTGGGAAAGGTTCAGTTATCTGGGACACTCTGAAAAGAGGAGCTAATTTAATTAAGCAAGGTTTGTTTTGGATTTGCAATTGGGGATCAAATGCTCTTTTTTCAGAGGATTCATGGAAGTGGGTTGGTCTTGTGTGGAGAACTTTAAAAAAATATAGTATTTTAGAAATCTAGAGATGTATAGGTGGAAATATCCATAGGAATGGCCTTAGGGGGGATTGGGTGAGGACAGAGATGTGCTTGATCTTATTCTTGTGGAGAGACCTTATTCTTCATTGAAGGGTAAATAAATTATGGCTTGGAACCATGATCCCAAGGAAACCTACTCTATAGCCTATGGTTATTAGGTTCTTGATAAGAAAAAGTTTGGAAGTCTCCCTATCACATGATGGAAAAAGGTGTGGAACAGATATGCTTGGCCAAAATTTAACTTCTTTCTCTAGCTAGTAGCTCATAATAAATGCCTCACTTGGAATAATGTGAGGAAGAGGGGATTTTAGGGTCCCTATTTTTGTGTCCTTTGTGATAAGAAAGTATGATTCTTCTCATTTATTTTTCCAATGCTCCCTTACCAGAGACATTTGGCACCATTTGTGGAGTTCCTAGAACCATCCTTATTTTCATGTGATCTCCATGGTCAAGTTTTGGAGTAGTGTGGGTAGAACTCTGGCCAAGGCCCCGTTCCTATAGGTGGCTTATTATTTGGGCCCTTCTTGCTTCATTTGACAAATTTTACTCGAATGAAACCATCGCATATTTCAAGGTAGTCATTTGGCTATTCAAAAGATCTAGCAAAGGATTTTGTGTATGGTTTAGGAAACTATCCATAGCAAATGTGATGTGGACCCTCTTTTGGACTCTAGGGATTAGAAGGTACGGTAGACCCTTGGTCTCTTTGGGGTTGGTGTGAACTCTTCTAGCCCTAGAATTAGGGTTATGCATAAGGGGTTGGACTCAAAAAGTACTTTAAAAAAAATGGTGAATCCTAATCAAAATCAAGTTGAATCATGGTGAATCCTAAGAAAATCAAATCAATCATATTCACACCAAAATTTGGAGAATTTGAAGCCCTAAAAAGAAAGGTCATCTTTAGGACATATTTTGACTTATTAAATCACATTATAACTTCATAAAAATACCACCACTAGATCAAGATCCAAAAGAGATTTCCAACCAGTACAAATAATCCTATGCTTGTATATATATTATGGTGAATTGACCCTAAGAAAAAGTGATCCCAAAAATTTTAGACGAATGGGCCGACGTCAAGGGTCTGCATATTCACCAATATTTTATTTTGGAAATCCTAATATACGCCCAATTTGTGAATATTTGCCACTACGCATAACCCTGCTTAGCAGGGTTCCTCAACTCAAAAAGAATGTTAATAGAGATGGTAGATAGACGTCTAGGGGCAATCTTGGACATGTTAGAATTGGTGGTGTTGGGAGATATTTTACTAGTGTGGTCAGTTTTTTCTTTTCCATTTATAAAGGTGTTCACTCCAACAATTTTATGGAAGCTCTTATGATTATCGAGGCCTTGTAGAGGGGGTTTTCTCTTGGCTAGTGTAGGATTATCTATGAGTCTGACTCTCAATTTTTGGTAATATTTTAAACAGTAAAAGGGTGGAGGATGTTGTAGCACCCTAAAATTGGCATAGTAAAATTATAAAATTTACATTCACCTTAGTAAATAATTTTAAAATCAAATTTAACCTCCCAAACCGCCCGTTAACCATCGGGTATTCCGTTTCCCCCTTTTTCGTGCCAATTTTAGAGGTTTTTTTGACCGTTTGATGATATCGTCGTCGATCAGATGATATCGCCCCAAATTTGACGTTTTCGTCTAGACTAGGATGTCTAGACGATCTTGTCGCAAAACTAAATTTGCATAGTTGGAATATGTTCCAACGGGTCTCCAATCTGGGCAGAAGCGTGTCTGCGCCATTGGGACCCTCCCCCATTCGATATCTCCCAAATTGGTATGATCTCCAACCTCCTACCTACTCCCTCTAAGCCTATTTAACCTCTAGAATTTTCCCTCCCCAACCCCTGGCTAAAATTCTTGGTAAATTGATTCCCCCTACGTTGAAACATCCTTACTTTGCATTTGCATCAGTTTCATATTATTTCGTTATAGGTACAACATTATTTTTCAACCGGAGCCAGCACCCATCGTCACCAACGAACCTGTCTAGATCAGAGGCGATCCTGTCAAATACGAGACGATTTTGTACTGATGCGAGACGATCTCGACTGCAATCCACATCGAGGCAATCAGTGCCTGAAGTTTTTTGTTCTTACCTTTTTCTCTGTCATCTTATGCTGCAAATTAGACAATTTATTCAATTTTTACATTATTTTGCATCTGGAGTTCACCCATTTAGCCTAGATTGCATATTAAGATCATGTTTTGTCATTTAAGTACAGTAATTTGCTTTAATTTCTATTCTTAAATATTGTTCAGTATTCATATTGCTATTTGATGTAATTTGCCTCTGTTAGCACTGTAGTATGTTTTGTATTTTGCATCTATTTTTGGTTTTGCAGGTCTGACAAATTCGTCTGACGAATTCGTCAAATCTCAGACGATCTCGTCTGATTGCAGATGATTCTGTCGAATCTCAAATGATCGGTACTACTTCAAAATAAAAATCTTCTTCAGACATCCGGATCAGGTATTCCCCATCTTCCTCCTGTAAATTCTTTGTTTTCTGCTTTTAAATTTGTTTGATGTATTCATGAAAATTGCATTTTCATGTAGTTTAATTTAGATTCATTCGGCCAAACCTAGGATGAATGTTTAAGATCAAAACGAACTCATCTAAACACATTCCAAAACCTAGGTGTGGAAACTGCCATTAAATGTTTCCTGGTGAACCCACCATCCATCGAAAAATCACCAAAATACACCTCCCTTGAGAGGCGGGACCTTCGTGAAGTCCTCTCGTCTGAGGTACCGCATCATCCTTTTCCCATCATCCTTCCGGGAACAGATCCAATAGCCTGAAGGTAGGGATGTGAAAAATTTGGAGCGATACATTTTGGTGAACCCGATGTGAATGCATCATAACCTTTTGAAAAAAAAAAAAAAAAACAATTAGAATAGCTAAAATTTAGATGCATTTTAAAACATTTAAGGTTCAAATTCATGTTTAGATGGTAGCTCCTAAAAAGATGTTAGCAGTTACTATAAACGTAGAAAATCAATTGGCAGCTATAGAAGTTAATTATGTCCTTAGTATCCCTGAAACGAGTAGAAATCAATCCTTGTGGGACGAACTTGACAAGAGACTTAGTATCATCTCATCTAGGTCCACACAACTTAAACAGATTAAGAGGCTAGTCTTGGATAGAATCATGGATCCTCATCAATTGGTTTTTTATCATGAACTTCAGAGAGCCTTCCATAGATGGTTAGCCTATAGGAGAGCTTTAGTATCTTCAGAATTATTCACCTTCGAGGAATACCTCGAGAATGCAGCCATTGTGCACCAATTCCTAGGCCTTGTAGAAGACCAAGAGGTTGTTCTTACAGATAAGGAAATATGGAATAGAGTTCCTCGTGCTATGTTATACTGAGAGTATTGCCACGAGCTTTACTTCTATCAACCAGCATCTGAGACAGATAATATTACCATAGCCCTTTTCATCAAATTCTTAAAAGAAAACTTTCAATTTGAAGAAGAACATTTCATGACTCCTGAACAACTCAAACATATTAATGATATTTATAAGTTATTTATAGAAAACTAGCTCATTTACTTTCAGTCTTGTTATTGCATGCATTTATTGTTTCATTTGTTGTCTTTATTATATTGTTTCAAAAAAATTAAAGAAAAACTAAAAATCAAAAACTTAGCAAAAACCTAAACATTTCATTTTTTTAAATATTATAGTAGGTATATAATAAATATATACCTCTTAATTTGTTGCATATATATATATATATATATATATATATATATATATATATATATATATATATATATATATATATATATATATATATATATATATATATATATATATAAATATATATATATTTGTTGAAATCAAAACTTAGAACCATGCCTAAACTTAGGAATGGTAAAGAAACTCTAGGGGAAGGAGAAAATTGGTTACAAGATACAACTGAAAACCCAAATATCCTTCTTGGAGATTCAAATCCGGAAGGAGAAACTCTAGGTCAATCAGATGAAGACTTAGGGTAAGATAAAGAACAAGAAGCAAATGTTAAAGAGGATGGATCCTCATCCCCTAGAATAGCTCCAAATGGAAATATTGCCTTTGACAATGCAGAGCATTTCAAGAGATTTCTCATGGAAAACATTGATGACCTTAATGTGGCCATTCACCTTGATAAAGGGCAAATTAGTAAAACTCAAGCAACCATGGAATATATGTGCAATATGCAGACTAATCCCTTGTCTTTCATTGATCAAGAAAGTGACAAGGGTGGACCATCCAATGCGGATATGGTCACTATAGCCCAAAACATGTCAAAACAACAGGTTACCAAACCTCCTAAGGAACCTGTTACTCAACCTAAAATCACTCCCGCACAAAAGAAAATTCCCTTCACTACTTTATTCCGCCAAACTATTGAGCAAAATGCTTTAAATAAACAGAAACCTAAAACTAAGCCAAATACAAACTTTCAACAATCTGGAATACAACATAATACAGCTTCAAAATTCCTCCATAATACTTTTCCTACCAATAATTTACACAACAGTAATATGGCATCTAATCTGCATATTCCTCCATCCTACGCTCATAACACTCATGTCAATGCCCTACCAAATCAATATGGGGGGCAAACTAGTAATCTGGAAGCCATGGTGAAACAATTAGCTTCACGTATGGACCAGATAGATCCCTACCATCCCTCGTATAATTATCGAGATATTTGTAGTCAACCTTTGGATCCCATAGTTGTCGCTCAACCATACCCTAAACATTTTCCCATGCCTGTTCTGCCTATATATAAAGGAACCGAAGATCCCATAGAACATCTTTGCATGTTTAGGATAGCATGTCACGACATATCGCATGACGACTTGCTATTACTAAAAATGTTCCCAAAAAGTTTAGGTGGAATGGCATTAGAATGGTACTATCAATTGCCCACTCATTCTTTGAGAAACTTCGAAGAAACAGCTGAATCATTTGTCCATCAATTTAGTGCCTACATCGAGAGACATGTAACTATTAAAGACCTATACAATCTAAAACAAGATAAGGATGAATTGTTTGCTGACTTCTTAGCTATATGGAGGCAATTGACAGGAAAACTGCACTTTGTGCTACCCTATAGGGAAATGTTAGACATTTTCATCAATAATTTACAAGAACAACTTTCTTATGAGCTATCAACTGCTACCCTAACTACCTTCGATCAAGCTATATATTTAGCTCGAAGAGTAGAAGATGCCCTCATTAGGATAGGCCAACTTAGGAAGAAGGATGACGAGAAAACATCTAGAAATCAATATAAAAACAAATAGGTTGTCGGTGACGGAGTCTACTGACAGCAGAAATGTTGCTAATATCAATGCAACGAAGACAACAGAAAAATTCATATTGAAACCTCCTAATAAACCTCCTCGAGAGTTCACTAGATTAAACCAACCTTTGTCAACTATTTTACCTCAACTTCTTGAAAGAGGTTTAATCCAATTACCAGCTATCCGGGAACCTGACCCAACTATACCCGGATATAGAGTTGATTTGCACTGTGATTTCCATAGAGGACCTGGACATTCTACCAATGCTTGTAAGAGGTTGAAACATAAAATACAAGATTTTATTGACAATAATGAAATGGAAGTGCAAGCCTTCCAACCTAAACAAAACCCTCCTAATAATACTCAAAATACCATTCCCAAAAATCAAAATCAAAATGCCAATCAAACTTTAGAAATATTTCAACACCCTTTACCAAGACATGGTAAAGAGGTAGCTAATCAAATCGAACATCATAATGTTCCCCCTCCTACCCGATATGTAGGAACCATTAGTGGACAATTACCTATTCAGGATTCTCAAATATTTGACACGACCTTATCCCTAGTTACAACTAGGCCCTTACATAATTTTCAAACTTTTGATTCTAGTGATATAGAGTCAGATAGTGAAAGTGAAGTAGACACTATTCAATCGAATAGTTCTGAAAACGAATCAGATCCTATTCAACCTGTCATAGATGCTAATGTTCTAGAAGAACCATTTCCTAGAAGAGTCACTACTTGACCTTCTTCTAATGTAGTCCTTCCCTATGAACAAGCCATAAATTCTCAACCGAGACCGTTTCAACGTCATCACTATAACATTGTAGGTACCATCGGAGTCGTCACCCAAAAACAAGCTCAAAATTCCCAACAAGAACCAAACCAAAATGATGGATCAGCTCCATTCATTTTTAATAACCCAAATAAAGGGAATCTTGCTTCTAATGCTCAACCTAAACCCCCTTACAGCATTAATGAGCAATTGTCTAATACCACGGCCAAAATTTCCCTCTTAGATTTATTAAGATCCTCTCCCACCCATAGGGATGAGTTGATGCTTACATTGAGCCAAATGATGGTGCCTCAAAACATTCAACCTGAAGCTATGGCCAATACTATCATCACTCGAGAGATTGATTGTATTGATTTTCGGGATAAAGATATCCCACAACACAGTTTACATAAGGACAATCCCTTATATATTAATGCTTTAATTGGGGATGTAGCTGTCAAACGAGTTTTGATTTATAATGGCTCATCTCTAAACATTTGCACCTTTGACTTCTACCAATGATTTGGATTTAGAAGTGATGAAATGAAGAAAACCGATATGATTATCAAAGCCTTTAATGATGAAACACAAGAAACATGTGGAGTCATTACCCTCCCATTGCAAGTTGGTCCTAGAACCGTAGAAACAACTGTGTTCATTGTACATTGCCCAGCATCGTACAATATACTTTTGGGTCACCCTTGGATTAACGCCATGCGAGCGGTCCCATAAACTTTACACCAATGTGTTAAGTTTGAGTTTAAAAATCAGTTTGTCACTATTCATGGTGACCCTAGACCTTTTGATATGTGTGCTTTGGCAGAACCAGTTGGAGTGCAATTTTGCCCGACTCTGTCATCCACACATCCTAGTTCATCTTTTTCATCTAAAACTATGAAACATAAACCCATAACTTCACCGAGTTCCCCTCCATTAACTTCATCCTCCTATATAGATCAACAACCCTTTAAACAAATTACTTTAGAACCTCAAAAAGATTTCAAATCTACAACCAATTCTTCAACTACTACCCCTACAAATTCAAAACCTCTAGACACATCTATCATCCCTTCCACATCTCAAGACATAGGAAATAAACCTTCTACATCTTATGCCCTTTCTGATGAACTATTACTAGATCTATCTACAACCTTAATATCAGAAAAAATGAATGCTTTCATGCAATATTAAAACCTTTTAAATAAATTATCGCCATCTCCTCGTACTTTGGGCCTCCCACAACCTATGGGAAGTACTTACCAAGTCGAGAGTTGTGCCTTCATTTATAAAGGATATGACTTGGAAAGAATCCCTCGGAATATCAAAACTCATCATGAAGGATACGCTCGGTGCTATTTTACCAATGATTATATTAAAGCTAAACCCATGATGCTTAAAATGGGATATAAAGGGAAAGGCTTAGGACCTTTCCAAAATGGCATGAAAGAACCTTTCGAGGTAGAACCGTGGCCTGCCCGCTGTGGTGTGGGCCTATTTCCTAGTAAGGGACAACCCTTTCCTTTTGAGGATGATGATCATCTCATATGCTATCAAGATTATTTGGATAGGCATGTTGATTTTCCTCTTAATAATCAGTCATTTTCATGCAACATGCTATCCATAGCATACCCTGAAATGATTGCTGACCCCGATGAAGAGTTGGAAGGAGATATCTTCCATGATGTCTCTGTTGAAGAGATGTTACACAATGGGTTTTATTTTGATGGTTCTATACCAACTATAGCCCAACTTGAGGCCACTGATCCTCAGAATGAATTATCTAAATTAACCTTACAAGAATTACAATAATTGGGAGTTTCACCCGCCCCACCTAATTTTGAAAGAGATATACACATGGAGGTAGAAAATGTCATTAAAATTAATATTGGAACTGAGGACAATCCTCACATAATCAATATTGGAGCAGAACTAAGTCAAGAAAAACAAGAACAATACATTGCATTCCTTAAAGAGTATGAAGATGTCTTCGCTTGGACATATGAAGATATGCCAGTTCTAGACCCTTCTGTAGTCATGCATCATCTAGTGGTCCATCCGGATGCTAAACCGGTTAAATAAAAACTTAGAAAAATGCATCCCAAAGTGGCTTTGCTAGTCAAAGGGGAGTTAGAAAAACTCCTGAATGTTATATTTATACAAGCTATTGATTATGCTGAATGGATTTCAAATGTAGTTCCAGTCACCAAGAAAGAAGCTACCAAAGTTAGGGTTTTCACTGACTTTAGATATATCAATGTTGCATGCCCTAAAGAGGACTTTCCTCTTCCAAACATGGATCAAATTATTGACTTTACTGCCGGAAGTGGGATGATGTCCTTAATGGACAGATTCTCTGGTTATAATCAAATTCGGATAGCTCCTGAAGACCAGGCTAAAACAGCCTTTATTACCCCCTGGGGTACCTTTTGCTGGAAAGTGATGCCATTTGGCTTAAAGAATGCAGGTGCAACTTATCAATGAGCTATGACCTACATTTTTCATGATATGATGCATGATATCCTACATGATTATGTAGATGATATTATAGCTCGCTCTCTTATTGAAGATCATCATTTGGATGATTTGCGAAAAAGTCTTTAATCGATTACGAGAATATCTCATTCGATTAAATCCAGCAAAATGTATATTCGGAGTTAAGTCCAGCAAACTATTTGGGGTTTTAATTTCTTTACGTGGTATCAAAATTGACCCTCTAAAAATTGCGGCTATCACCGATATGCCCGCACCTACTAATATATCTAAATTACGAAGTTTACAGGGTAAACTTCAAGCTATTCGTCGCTTCATTGATAAGCTGGCGGACAAAACTGGTCCTTTTCTCAAACTTCTTAAGAAGGATGTCCCTTTCAATTGGGACACAGAATGTAGAGAAGCTTTTGAACTTCTCAAACAATATCTCCTTAACCCACCGGTGCTTTCATCGCCTAAATCTGATCGCCCATTTCTCCTCTATATTTTTGCTTCAGATTCTACCTTAGGAGCTATGTTAGCTCAACTCGATGATGAAAAACGAGAACGTGCTAATTATTATATTAGTCGAACCTTCATCAGTTATGAAACCCGCTATACACATTAGAGAAGCTATGTCTAGTAGTCATTTTTGCTATGCAAAAATTACGACATTATATGCTTAGTCAAAAAACATATGTCATTGCTAAATGTGATCCCTTAAGGTATCTCATGAGTCAAACTTATTTATCAAGTCGCACAGCCAAGTGGGTTCTTGCTCTAAGCGAGTTTGATCTCACATTCATAGGACATAAGTCTGTTAAGGGTCAAATCATAGTAGATCAATTAGCTGCTGCACCCTTAGAGTCTACTCATCCCCTCATTATCGAGTTTCCTGATGAATGCCTTCAATTAGAGGCAGACCTTGTTGAACAATGGTCCTTATAATTTGATGGAGCCCGATGCATTATTGGGGCTGGTGCGGGTATTATTTTAATATCTCCCCAAAAACATCTTATTCCTCTATCCTTCAAACTGACCTTTGCTTGCACCAAAAATACTGCTGAGTATGAAGCTCTAATCCTTCGATTACGAGCTGCTTTAGAGCTAAAAATTAAAAACCTCTCAGTTTTTGGGAATTCCCAATTAGTTATAAACCAAATTAATGAATTTTATCAGACTAGAGATGATAAAATTCGCCCATATAAGGCCTATGTTTTACAACTAATGTCCTTGTTTGATCAAGTTACCTTGGAAGCCATTCCTCGGACTAGCAACCGTGCAGCCGATGCTATGGCCGCCGCTGCATCTCTCTTGCCCTTGGAGTTAGACGACGAATATGCCACTATCATTATTCGTCGACTTTAGGAACCTGCTTCAAATAAGTCATGCTTAGAGCCTTTGGATGTGTTTCTAATCAATGAAACTACTCCCGAACCTTGGTATACCGACATATTTGATTTTCTCCAAAATGGGACTTTCCCTGCTAATTCTAATCGAAACCAGCGTCGGTTATTACGTCGATGAGCAAGTCATTTTGTAATAATTGGAAATACTTTATATAGGAGATCTTTTGAAGGTATCCTATTAATATGTTTAAATTTAGAAGAGTCTAAATCAGCCTTGAGTGAAGCCCATGATGGATCTTGTGGAGGACACTTTAGTGGTAGTGCCATTGCTAAAAAGCTCCTTCGAATAGGATACTTTTAGCCTACCATGGAAACGGATGTACATGAGTATGTGCGCCATTGCAAAAAGTTTCAAAAACATGCTGACCTTGTCCATGCGCCTACACAAGAGTTGTAGGCTATTTCATCTCCTTGGCCCTTTTCTAAATGGGGCTTGGATATTATTGGCAAAATCAATCCTGTGTCATCTGATGGACACAAGTTCATCATAACTACCACTGAGTATTTCACGAAGTGGGTTGAAGCTATGCCTTTAGTTTCCTGCACTGGCACACAAGTTTCTAAATTTATTTTTAATAAAATTATTTGCAGGTTCGGAATTCCTGCCAACCTCATCTCTGACAATGAACCTCCTTTCAAAAATAAATATGTTAAAAAATTATGTCAAAAATATAAGATTCAACATCGTTGGTCCACCCCCTATTATCCTTAGGGTAATGGTCAAGCAGAAGCATCTAACAAAACTTTAATCAAAATTCTCAAAAGATTAGTCAATAAAACTGGCCGTGACTGGCATATTCAATTATATCCAGCCTTGTGGGCTTATCGAACTAGTGTTTGAACCCCCACGGGCACTTCACCATTTGTTTTGGTATATGGTGCTGAAGTAGTTTTTCCATTTGAATTGGAAGTTCCTTCTTTGGCTCTGCTACTTCAAGATACCGAAGTAGGAGATGAATATCATGCTGGCAGACTCAGTCAGCTGGAACTCCTTGATGAAAAATGCATCAATGCTTTGGAGCATCTCCGTGCTTACCAAAACAAGCTTAAAAGATCATATGCTAAGAGAGTTCGTCATCGATCCTTTGAGATTGGCGACCTTGTTTTAAAATAAAATCAAAAAAATACAAATGCAACCAAAGAACTTAAAGGTAAATTTGAGCCCAACTGGCTCGGACCATACATCATTACTGCTAAATTTGAATCAGGAGCATATAAATTATCTACCTTAGATGGTAAAGAACTTAAAGAACACATGAATATTTTGCATCTTAAACGCTATTATGCATAAATTTGGTCATTTCATCCATGTATATATTTGTTCAAAATTACTATCTTGTATTTCTTTCAATTTATTCACAAACACCCAAAAACATTCATAAATCTCCAAAAATCTTCAAAAACTATCTATTGCATTTATTTAAAGCACTTGTTAAATTGTTTGCTCAAAAACTAAAATCAAAATAAAAATCTAAAAATAGCTATATGCTTGACTCTTTCGAAACCAAAACAATATACAGAAGAAAGAGAGAGTCAAAATTCTCAAAACTTCTCAAAAATGTTTATACATATTTTCTTACAATTATTGCAATTATATGTTTCAAATTATTTTGGATAAATTAGCATTTATTTTGAATCCCTCACTTGCACACTCACAAAAAAATAAATATCTTGTTTTTATCTGGCATGATTACTAATCTCTCTTATATCAAAGTTCACAAATTTCAATTAAATAAAGTTTGAGCACAGAGAATTGATCTTGTTATTTACTTAAACCAAGCACATCTTTTCACAATAAAATGATTATATTTGTAATTTCCATGTTTTGCTACATAGTAGAACTGATTTCTTGTGCGAAAAGTTTCCCCTGCTATCATATCATGCACATGGTCTAGAATCTTTGAGAATTGGCAAAAGGACAAGCTCACCCCTACCCAGAATAAAAATCCCTTGCTCTACAGCTAATCCGAGCAAGTATCCCTAGCAAAGAAAAAGAAAAGAAAAATTCAAGAAAAAGAGAAAAGAAGAGAAATGTTCTTTTATATCATTATAGCAATGTTCCAAGCATTATCAAGCAAAAGAAATACAAAATAAAAATAAGCAAAGTTCAAAAGAAAGCAAGAAAGCAATAAAATCCCTTTCCCTACCCTTTGAAAAGAAAAGAAGGGTTGATGAGCTTGAATCCCTGGAATTCTCAATTATTCAAAAACTGTGAGGTAAGCACCATAACAGGTGGTTTGTGCCCAACCTGCTTGGCCTTGGGTAACTCCTAGCGTGGCGATATGTATGTCACATTAGTGACCTTCTTTTGTACAGACCTATGTCTGCTTATGGATTAGCTAGCTCTTGATAATCTGATCTACATAGTAGTCTAATATGGTTATATGCATCTACATCATGGTTAATGAACATTTATTTGGTTTCTTAAAATCACTTTTATCATAGTATCTTGCTCAAATCTGGTAAATGAACAATGCAATTGCACACACATTTGTATTTGAGAGATTTTGTTTATCATTAGGATAAATCAAGATCGGAAATGAATGCACATATGCACATGGGATTATTTATAAATCTAAATTTTGTCTTCAAAATACTTTGAAATATTATTATTATTTTTTTTTTTTTTGCAACTTGTTTGGAATAAATCAAGTACAGTTGTTTACCACAAAGACAACTATATAATAGAAAAATCAAAAATTTCTTTCAAAACATATCATATATATCGTGTCGACTTTCGCGACGATGGTATAGTTTCAAAATCAAAATTGGAATTGTATGCCTAGCGCAAGTCCTCATTTTCATCTTTTCTGTTCATCAAAAAATCAACCATGCAATAAAACTATCTATTTTTCTTGGATTTTCGCGATGATGGTATAAGTCTATACCTACATATTCTATGCCTAGCGCAAACCATTGTAACAATTTTTATTCCCCATTTCTTCAAAATCATGAAAACCATATGACTTTATGTTACACAAATTATGCTTTTCAACAGCAAACACATTTTCATTATTTCATATCATTATGTCAACCTTTAAATTTTGCAATGATGGTATAATTCCTAGGGAATTATCCAAAAAATTTATCACACTTAGGAATTTATGCCTAGCGAAAATCATTTTAAAATATTTCATGCATAATATTTTCATGGAAATCTGAAAACAAATCATCATCATCATCATCATTTGCACTATTGCACCAAAGTCTTAAGACAGTCTCTTAAGCACTCTTTTTACTTTTAACAATATTTCTATAAATGGGACTAGCTTGATGACCGAGTGAGCAGCGACTCCATGAAATGGTCTATAATAGCAACAATGTCATTTGAAATTATTGTTAGAAGTCTCTTTTTATTTTTTATCACATTTTCATTACGAACAACCAAATTGTTACATCAGATTATTTCATTTCAAATATTACAAGCATGACATTCCAATTATAATATATCCACCGACATAATCACATGAAATCAATCAATCAAACATAAAAGCATCATAAGCATCACATAAGACAAGTCATATGATCAAAAATATCTCATCTATATATGTCACAAATATATGTACATCATCAAAACTAGATTGGTATGCCACAATCTGTACCTTGGCATACTCAATCCTCTATCAAACAAAAATATATATATAATACAACATCAATGTGCAGCCCTCTAGCCTTGAGAGCCCCTAGAGATCTCTGCCTCATCTCCTCCCCTGCCCTGAGGTGGATGAGGTGGCCCCATCGTAGTCTGTGTAGTCCTATTCCTCGATCGGGACGTGGTCCTTGATGACCCGATCTTGATCGGCTTTATGATGTTAGCTGGCAGGGGTAGTCTATCTACCTCTGGCACCAGCTGGAAGTATAAAGTCTGATAGAATGTCAACTGGGCGATAGCCCGTGTCAAATCTCCTGAGCTCGCCCCTCCACCCTATGCCCTAAGGCGTGCAATCTCATCTCGTAGCTGTGACACCTCAGCATGGTGTCGTGCAACCGCATCTTGTAGTGTCTGCACCTGAGCCTGCAGATGATATCTCTCCACCTGGAGAGTAGCCATCTCACTACTCTCTCTTGTGTCCACACCCTTGCCCTTATCGGGTGATGGTGGCCTCTATGGAGATGGGGGTCTCTCCTCCCTCCTCTCTCACTGTCGCGGCCTCTCCTGTGCCTTTTGCCTCCTCTGGTCTCTCCCACCGTGACCCTGGGCCACCTCTATCGCTGCCTAGCACCGCCTCCCTATCTGACACACAATTGTGTGAATTGGACCCTGAGCCCTCGTCATCCGAGGAGGGCGGATGCCTGCGTACCAGGCATCGTAGCCATCGGCTACCCCTGCGTCATCCCCATCCACTGGCTGGATGGGGGCATCATCTGTGTCCTAACTCCAGAACCACTGCATGTCAGGAGCCCCGCTAATAGTGGTGTTATCCCGGACATTCCAAGAAAACTCATAATCCTTGAGAGATGGGATCCCCTGCTATAGACCGAACTGTCTCAAAACTCGATCGTAGCGGTGGAGCTCCACCTCTCCCCTCTCCATCCTCAACCAATAGACTCGCCTGATGCGAGTCAGCTCCTTTCCATCCTCGGCCCACCCTGGATGCTCCCTCCATGGCCTCCAGGTGATCTGATCCGGGACTAGGTCATCCAGTAGCCTCCAGGACATCGATAGGTCGATCCACCACTGTGACCCTCTTCGGAGCCACCAGTAGAAGACTCGGGGCCTCTCCCCATCCACCCCTATCAGTGGAAGCCCTATCGGCCTCCGCATCGCAATGTGCTCCTAGCACCAAACCTGTAGGAGCGATGTCATGACCAGACATCGCCCGCCCTTGTACACGACCCCATATAGGATCCTGTACAATCGGCATGGTACAAAGCTGCCCCAAGCAAACCTGTACCCATGGTCCCGCATATCGTAGATCACATCTGCGAGCATCCATGATACCCTACACCCGCTCTAGTGGCATAGCAGAAGTCCACCAACTACCCCAGCCAGAACTCGTGTGAGTGTAGATGCCCCAGGCATCTGGTGCAGTGCCTCGATGTTAACTCCGCCCTTCTCCAGGGTGAAGCTCGGGTCACCGCATAACCGTCCCATAGCGCGGCCCTGATTTGTCGTAGGAGTGATGAGTCGTCCTTGTATGGGGATTCTCAGAATCCACCATACATCCTCTAGTGTGGGAGCCATCTCCCCTATCGATAGCCAGAAACATGAGGACCCCGGATACCACCTCTCTGCTAGGGCTATTAGAAGCCCCATGTCTGTGGATACTTGTGGCATCTCCGCCACATGCTGCAAGCCGACCTATGCCAGCATATCCCACTCTGCCTATGTGAGCGCGGCCAAGTCGTCTCTCAACCCTCTGTATTTCCACTCCCTGCTCTTTAGTAATCCTCTCTGCAAACATAAACAAAAAAAACAATAAACAAATCATTAATCAATAATTCAAGTAATCAATAATGCAAGTTAAAAATTCAATTTTTTTTTAATTGATGATATCGTCCCAAATTTGATCATAATCGTCTCCGATTTCGTAGTTCGAAATCATCTCTAATTTTACGAAATCGTCCCCCTTTTGACTATTTCGCCCTCGGGTGAAATTGTCGAAATTGAGACGATTTCGTCGAAATCGGGACGATTTCGTCCCGACGACGTCGATGACCCAAAAATGGCCGCGATGCTCAAAATTCACCTAAAAATTATCTAAAAAGCATGTCAATTCAAATTAAATCAGTTCTAAACTAAGTTTAGACCCTTACCCATAGACCACGTTGGACCTCTGTAGATCTGTGCGTCGTCTCCACCATTTTAGCTTCAGAGCTCTAAAACCAGAAAAATGAACAGTAATAATGAATTAGGGTTTTACCCAAATTTTCCTAATTTTATTCAACAATAATTTTGTGCTTTTTCGCGTTTTTACCTCAAACGTTCGATTTGGGTAAAAACACGGAGGGGGCACCATAGTAAGCTGTCGTACAATTCGACCAAGAATCGTCGCCTAAAAATGGGTATAATTTTTTAATTTCTTGTAGATCGAGAAGAACTCATCTTTAATGCATTTTCTTCTAAAAATTCACTAAATATGGGGCAAAATGTAGCACCCTAAAATTGGCGTAGTAAAATTATAAAATTTACATTCACCTTAGTAAATAATTTTAAAATCAAATTTAACCTCCCAAACCGCCCGTTAACCGCCGGGTATTCCATTTCCCCCTTTTCCACGCCAATTTTAGAGGTTGTTTTGACCGTTTGACGATATCGTCGCCGATCAGACGATATCACCCCAGATTTGACGATTTCGTCTGGACTAGGACGTCCAGACGATCTTGTCGCAAAACTGAATTTGCATAGTTGGAATATGTTCCAACGGGTCTCCAATCTGGGCAGAAGCGTGTCTGCGCCGTTGGGACCCTTCCCCATTGGAGATCTCCCAAATTGGGATGATCTCCAACCTCCTACCTACTCCCTCTAAGCCTATTTAACCTCTAAAATTTTCCCTCCCCAACCCCTGGCTGAAATTCTTGGTAAATTGATTCCCCCTATGTTGAAACATCCTTACTTTGCATTTGCATCAGTTTCATATTATTTTGTTACAGGTACAGCATTATTTTTCAACCGGAGCCAGCACCCATCGTCGCCAATGAACCTATCTAGATCGAAGGCGATCCTGTCAAATACGAGATGATTTCGTACTGATGCGAGACGATCTCGACTGCAATCCACATCGAGGCAATCAATGCCTGGAGTTTGTTTTTCTTACCTTTTTTTCTATCATCTTATGCTACAAATTAGACAATTTATTTAGTTTTTACATTATTTTGCATCTGGAGTTTACCCATTTAGCCTAGATTGCATATTAAGATCATGTTTTGTCATTTAAGTACAGTAATTTGCTTTAATTTCTGTTCTTAAATATTGTTCAATATTCATATTGCTATTTGATGTAATTTGCCTCTATTAGCACTGTAGTATGTTTTGTATTTTGCATCTATTTTCGGTTTTGCAGGTCTCTAACGAATTCGTCTGACGAATTCGTCAGATCTCAGATGATCTCGTCTAATTGCAGACGATTCTATCGAATCTCAGACGATCGGGACTACTTCAAAATCAAAATCTTCTTCAGACATCCGGATCAGGTATTCCCCATTTTCCTCCTGTAAATTCTCTATTTTTTGCTTTCAAATTTGTTTGTTGTATTCATGAAAATTGCATTTTCATGTAGTTTAATTTAGATTCATTTGGCCAAACCTAGGATGAATGTTTAAGATCAAAACAAACTCATCTAAACACATTCCAAAACCTAGGCATGGAAACTACCATTAAATGTTTCCTGGTGAACCCACCATCCGTCGAAAAATCACCAAAATACACCTCCCTTGAGAGGCGGGACCTTCGTGAAGTCCTCTCGTCCGAGGTACCGCATCATCCTTTTCCCATCCTCCTTTTGGGCATGGATCCAATAGCCTAAAGTTAGGGATGCAAAAAATTTGGAGCGATACAGATGTTAATTGGTAGTTGGCCTCTGTGGTGTTTTAGATTATTAGAATGAGTGAAGATTTCAAATGTATATCCTTTGTGCACATTCCAAGGGAATGGAATGGGGTTGTTGATTACCTAGACAAAAGGGCTTCTTAGTTGTTGGATCCTTGGATTATCATTAATATAGAGTTTCTATTATTTGGGGACTCGTAATGGCTATGGGATTTTATCCACAAGGATATTTAGACTTAATGTGGTTTGTTCATGTAGTTTTCTTTGGGCTTTGACCTTGTTTTGTGGTTTTAAATTGTTTTATTGCTTATTTGAGTCCTAGTTTGGAGGTCAAATGTACTCTGTAATCTAGAAATTTTATCAATAAATTTTTACCCCTTTATTTAAAAAAAATAAGGCCATGAAAAGATATTAAAAAAAATTAGAGATCAAAAAATAAGTGATAATTAGAAAAGGTCTCATTGAAAATCCATGAAGTTGTCTATAGAAAAATCCATGTATGCCCTTATCCTCCTTTTTTTTTTTTTTTTAATTAATAGGTTAAAAATTTGGGGGGCATATCAAGGGCCCCCTTCCCCATGAATTGAAATTTGGTCTCCATTAGGATATCCCAAAGTCTTTTACCATTTTCATGTCCCTTTTTGGACTCCTAACATCCTTTTTTTTTTTTTTTTTAATATGGTGGAATCGGTAGCCGCCATGAATATGGTAAGGCTATCCAGATTTTATGGTTGCCAAAGTATTTTTTGATGTCCACCCCGAAAGCCGCCACATAGATCTTTGCACAACCCGCCCCTATAACCGCTATGCCACAATCATTTTAAACCTTTTACGTCGTTGAAAGCACTAGGAAAGGGAAAAGCATTCAGTCTGGTGAGAATCAAGATTTGAACCTTGGACCTCTGTCCCCCTTATGGGGTTTGTATGAACCAATTGGTTGACACCTCAGACCTCTAGCCTCCTCGTTTTACTTTGAATGCTTTTAGAATTTAAAATTCAAAAATCTATGATATGTAATGGTAAAAAAAGTAGTGTTAGTCCATGTCTTTCAAAGACTTTAAATTCAAACTTATCATGAATGAATGAAAAGTTAAAAAATTCCATGAATATAAATAAAAATTATTATAATACGTATAAAACTCCAAAATATTCAATATTAGTGCATGGTTGCCAATCTATTTTATTAATTTTTTTTTTATGGTGATGAGGATAAGTGAAGAGGAGTGGAAGAAGGTGCTTTGTTATGTTGCTACACTAATTATATTTTGTTCATTGTTTGAAAGTTTCCAAATAAGATGTAGCCATCAAGGAGAGGCATTCATGATCTTAGATGAGTTGGATGTAAGAAATCCATAGTAGTTTTTTGAAAAAAATTGAAAAAACTTGTATTAAAACAAAGATCAGATACAATTGGGAATAGACACTTCCCAGCCGAAATCAAAGAAAACACATGATTACAAGAGATAAGGAAGATTTGCAATGGAGCCAAATCTCATGAACCAATAACTAGCTAGCTGAGGGAGCTGATTGGTCTGTTACAGCAACTTGTTGCGAAATCGCGCCGCATTCACCGACTTCTCCTTTGGCCGCGAAAAAGCTACATGTCGCGATGTCGCGACACTTTTCTCCTCTGACCGCAAAAAGTCAACATGTCACGAAATCGTGACATGTCGCGAAATCGCGACAACTTTCCTCCCTTGGCCGCGATGGAGCAACAGGTCGTGAAATCGTGACACCTTTCCACCCTTGGCCGCGATGGAGCAACATGTCACGAAATCGTGACAACTTTCCTCCCGTGGCCACGATGGAGCAACATGTCACGATATCGTGACAACTTTCCTCCAGAGGTCGCGACGGTGCAACAAGTCGCGATATCGCGACAACTTTCCTCCAGAGACCGCGATGGCACGACATGTCGCGATATCGTGACAACTTTCCACCAGTGACCGCGACAGCGCAACATGTCGCGATATCACGACAAATTTTCAACCTTGGCCGTGCTGAAGCAACATGTCACGAAATCGCGATAGCTTTCTAGCCTTGGCCGCGACGGCACAACATGTCATGAAATCGTGACACCTTTCCTCCCTTGGCCGCGACGGAGCAACATGTCGCGATATCGTGACAACTTTCCTCCAGTGGCCACAACGGCACAACATGTCGTGATATCGCGACAACTTTCCTCCAGTGACCGCGACGGTGCAACATGTCATGATATCGTGACAACTTTCCTCTAGTGATCGCGATAGTGCAACATGTCGTGATATCATGACAACTTTCCTCCAGTGACCGCGACGGTGCAACATGTCACGATATCATGACAACTTTCCTCAAGTGACCGCGATGGCGCAACATGTCGCGATATCGTGACAACTTTCCTCCAGTGTCCGTGACGGTGCAACATGTCACGATATCACGACAACTATCCTCCAGTGGCCACGATGGTGCAACAAGTCATGATATCACGACAACATTCCTCCAGTGGCTACGACGGTGCAACATGTCGCGATATCATGACAACTTTCCTCTAGTGGTCGTGACGACGCAACAGGTCGCGATATCGTGACAAAAACCACCCTTTGCTTTTTCTTTGATCATTGGCTCAAGGATCTTTCAAGACCCTGCCTAATCACCTCATCCTCAATAGGCATGTCACTGTGCAGCTGCACCCCTACCTCTTTCTCAACACCCATCTTAGCCAAGAAATCAACAGCTTTGTTTAAATCTCTGCTCACATAAACTGGAATCACATCATCTAATTCCCTCCATAATTCCTTGATTTGAGAGACCATAATCCTCAACCTCCATGCTTTCAAAGCAAAGTTCCTCATGCAGTCTAGAGCTCCAACCAGTATTTGAGAATCAGATTCAAGAATTATCCTCCTGTGACCCTGTTTAACTGCCCAAATAGAAGCAGATTTGATAGCAATGGCTTCTGCTTCATTGTTTGTGGCTCTTCCCAAGCCTTGCAATTCCCAATAGAGCACTGATCCATCATGATTCCTACAAACCACTCCAATTCTGGCACTACTCGGATTGCCCTTTGCAACTCCATCAGTATTGATTTTAATCCAACCTTCTGGGGGTGGTTTCCAACTAGCTCTGTCCTGTCCCTTTTGCTCTTCAACTCCCTCTTCCATTGGCCCAGGACCAACCTGAATTTCCTCTTTAGCATAGACGGCAACAGTTTCTGTGGCTTTGCTCCAGATGACCTGCCAAACTCCATCTAGCGAGGAAAAAGTTTCTCTAAAAATTCTAGCATTTCTCTCCAACCACACTTGCCACCAAATGAAGTATAAGCCAAGCTCCCAACCAATTCGAAGAGCTTTAGATTTAAATCTACCCCTCCTCCATCTTTCCCAAATATTGGTCCGATTCAAATCACCATTAACCTGGATTTTATAGTGAGAGAACCATCGCTTCCAAATCTGACGCGTGAAAGGGCACTCAAACATCAGGTGATCAGTTGTTTCCTCGTTCTTGTGGCATAAAACACATTGAGATGGACCGATGATTCCTCTACATCTGAGATTGTCAAAAGTGAGAATTCCATTGTGCATAAACTGCTAGGCAAAAAAGTTTACTTTCGGCCAGCCCTTGGAGTGCCAAATATTTCTCCAATCCTCAACCGGATATGAATGGGGGGGAGGCTCTGGGAGGATCTCGTCATATCCGTCCTTCACTGTATATACACCAAGGTTCCCATAGCCCTAGGCTAATTCATCCTCCTCGTCTCTCCCTGTGAGAAACCTTTCTGTCAAGATTTTGGTCAAGATGGGTGCCAACTCCGGAGGGATTGAAATTGGCCACTCCTCCAACCTCTTAAACTTCTTAAACTTATACTCCCCTAGCTGACTAGTGTTGAAATAACTTTCAATTTGGACCCAACCCTTGGTTTCTATGGCAGATTTTATTGGTAACAATTCGAGGAATTCAGCAATGATGGGTGGGTACTGATCCCAAGAATCGGTCCAGAAGCGTGCCTTCTCCCCTCTCCCCACTTTCCAAAACAATCGGTCTTTAACAACCTGAGATCCTAGCTTGAGAGCCTGCCACACTAAGGATCCAGTGCCATCCAAAGGGAATCGGCCCACCTCATTGGGGTTAACATGACCCAAGTATTTACTAGTTAGGATTCTACTGAATAAGGAAGTTGGTTGGGAAATCCACCTCCAGTACAACTTTCCAGCCAGAGCTTTATTATTTAACTTGGATCTTCTCAGTCCCAACCCACCTTTTGCCTTGGGTTGGGTTACTTTATCCCAGCCCACTAAGGCCCACTTTCTCTCTCCCTTTGCTCCTTCCCACAAAAACTTTCTAGCCATCCTGTCCAACTCTTTCCATATTGTAAGCGGGGCAGCCAGGATAGAGAATTTGTAAATTGGCATGGCTTGAATGACTGACTATAAGAATGTTAATCTGCCACCATAACTTAACCACTTGTGAGACCAGTGATTAATTCTGTCCTTGATACACTAGAAGATTCCTCCATGTGTCTAATTTCAGCTTCTTAAAGTGCAAGGGGATCCCCAAGTAAACCACTGGGAGAGAAGTCCTAGTGAATCCCAAGATTTCTAAAATTCTATTCTGAAGCCTTTTCTCCAGATTAAAAAAGACCACTTTGGATTTCTTGTCATTAATGACCTATTGAGTAGCCCTGAGATAGACATTAAGAGTATCCCTAATCATTCTTGCTTCCCTGAAGCTGGCCACTCCCATCAAACCAATGTCATCCAAAAACTGCAGGTGCGTTAAAACTTCGTCACCCACCTTGATACCCAATAATCTGCCTTGTTGTCTTCTCCTCGAGAAAATTCTGCCAAGACCTTCAGCCAAAATGAGAAAAATATAAGGAGAACATGGATCCCCCTGGCGAAGACCCTGAGAAGCTCCAAAAGGTTGCGAAGGAAGACCCTTGATTAGTACAGAGTAAGTCGGGGTAGAGACACAGCTCATGACCCACTCTATCAAACCCTGAGAGAAACCAAATGCTGCCATCATTTTGGCCAGGAAACTCCATTCAACCCTGTCATAAGCCTTTGACATGTCTAGTTTTATGAACATCCCTTTATTCCCAGAAGTGTGCATTGAATGGATTGCTTCCTGAGCCACAACCACCCCATCCAAAATCTGTCGACCCTCAACAAAACCCCCTTGCTCAGAGGAGACAATGTTGTGAAGAAGAGGTTTTAGGTGCTCAGCCATTACCTTAGTGATTATTTTGTACAACACATTACATAAGGCAATAGGCCTATAATCTGAAATATGAACCCCCTCCTCCCCTTTTGGAATTAAGGTAATGAAAGTGTGGTTTATAGCTTTAAGCATTCTCTTATTTTCTCTGGATTCTTCTACAACAGCCCTAACATCTTCCTCTAAGTAGTCCCAGAAATCCTGAAAAAACTCAATTGGGAAACCGTCTGGACCAGGAGTTTTACCAGTGCTCATTCCAAAGACCACAGTTTTCAATTCATCTCTATCAATGGGTTTGAGGAGGGCCTGATTTTCATCCTCAGAAATAATAGCAGGTATGACAGAAATAACTTCATTTTGGGCCTCTACATCTTGAACCACACTTTCCTTAAAAAGCTTAGAAAAATAATCCATAGCATGGGAATGTATACCTGGAAGTGTATCAAAGGAATGACCATTCTCATCTTGAAGGGCCTCCATATTATTCATCTGTCTTTGAGCACAAGCAGTCCAATGAAAGAATTTTGTATTTTTGTCCCCTTCTAATAACCAGGTGGTTCTTGCTCTCTGCTTCCAATAGGTCTCCTCCTGGTTGTCAATGTCCTCAACCGCTGAACGCAAGGCATCATCCTCAGCTTTGAGCTGGTCTGTAATTACTCCTTCTCTAAACTATTTTTGGACCTCATCCCATTTGGCCACCAATGGAGCTCTTTGGGCCTGGAAGTCGATTTTATTAGCACGCCTCCAACACTTCAACTGAGCTTTGACATATTGTAGTTGTTTGTGGATTCTGAACATTGCTCTCCCATAAGTTGGGCGGCCTTCTTCCCACCACTGTGGAATTTTCTCCTGAAGTTCTTCTTTCTGAAGCCAAAAATTCTCAAATTTGAAAGGTTTGTGATGTTGCCCCATCCTAGTCCCGCCTTCCAACAGAATGGGACAGTGATCTAAAACTGGGCCTTCTAAAATCTAAAAATTTATATTCCATTTTACAAACGCCTCCTCTGAAACCATAAAATGATCAAGATTAACCTTCCTGCTATGTGGCTCCCACATTTTATTAGTCCAAGTGTAGTTAATGCCAGGACATTTAATGTCCACTAAGCACAAAGCCTGGACTTGGGCAATCATGAAACGGTCCCCTGGGTCCAAAAAGGGTGTTCCCCCTTCCTGGTCTCTAGAAGATAATTTAGCATTAAAGTCCCCCGCTATAATCCAGTCTAAATCTTCCCGTGAGGTTCGCATGTTATGCACAACCTTCCACTGTCGCCTCTGACCATCTAGGTTTTGAGACCCATAAAAGTTTGTGATTAGAACATGTTCCATAGTGACATTATTCCTAAAAAGAGAAGTGAGAACCCCCCTCCAGGCAAGATGTTCTATTGTAGACCATTCAAGAGAGTTCCACAGAGTAACAATCCCCCTGAGGCTCCTTGGGCAGCCACATCCATATGACCAGCACCCCTCCAAATTTTGTTGACTATTTTGGACATAAGATCTAAAGACATCTTAGTCTCCTGTAAAAGCAAAAAATTAGTATTACGATTCTCTAAAAGTCTTCGGACAACAGATTGATGGGTTCTGTTGTTTAAACCCCTCACATTCCATGATTGTATAATCATTGGTTACCCTGGGAGCAATAAGAGTCTATTGTCCTCACCGATCCTCCCATGATCAATTTGTCTCCTTGGGCTGCTAGCAACTCCTTATTGGATCTTCTACCTACTCCCTGAGAATTGCTGTTTTTTGATATTTTTTCTACCTGGGTTATCCCCAGAGTTGGCCTTTCCCTGTTTTTCTCTGGTATTCCCATACTGACATCCTGAGATACTGTCTGCTCCTGGTTATGCACTACCAAAGCACCTGAGCACACTGGCTGTGATACCTCACAGAGGTCAACTACCTGTTGTATGACAGGAGGAGAAGAGAGAGGGGGTTGCCCAAGAATATTAGAAGTTTCCTTAATACCCTCCATGCCCTCCATAAATTGTTCCTCTTCGTCAACCAGTGACTTAAATATCTCATACCTATTGGCAGGTTTGAGATGGGATTGCTCCTTTCCCTCTTTTTTCTTTGTTCGTCTTTTTCTTCTGGGTTGTTCAAAACCCTCTCTCTGAGCTTCCTGGCCCTGAACGGTCCTATTAGAACCTTTATTAAGTGTTGCCTTATCCTCTTTAGATAGGTTTGGCACTCCTGAAGGGGCCTCCATTTTAGCATTCATATTATTAGGGCAAAAACGGGCCAAATGTCCATGTTTGTGACAAACCCTACATCTAAAGGGTAGGGCCTCATAGTCCAGTTGTTGAATCCAGGAGAGACCTACCAGTTCAATTTCCATCTCTGTCGACAAAGGCTGGCTGAGATCCATCTCCACACATATTCTTGCATACACCGCCATGCTCCCTTCAAGTGTGTCTCTGGCAACACCCAGATGTCTTCCAATAGAATTGCCAATCCTTGCCAACACCTGCTCACTCCAGAATTCCATTGGGAGAGCATATAGTCGGATCCATACTGGGACAGCAGTAGGTTCAACTCGGGGATCGAAACCCACTCTCCATGGCTGAACAAATAGCCCTGTCGGGCCATGACTTTTCTTCTCTGACTCGAAAGCCTTATTTCTATCGGCCAAAGACGAAAAGCTAATAATAAAATATCCATTGCTAATAAACCACAATGAATACTCACCGTGAGGCTCCCAGTTTTGGCGGATCCAGGAGTGCAAAAAATTCAGGGAGGGACGTAAGCCCATGAACTTGCAGATTAGATCGTGATTAGCTCTGTAGATGATTGATTCCTCAACCATACTTGGCTCAATGACTATTTTTGGCCTGGTTTTGGCCTGTGGAAAACAGCCATTCACACGAGGAGCTACCGACTTATTCCCAGCAGCCGTGAAGAGCATTTTGTATGCCATTTTTTGAGCTTCGACATTTTTTGGGGAAGAGTTTTCTTTAAACAAGTCTGCATAAGAGCTGGTACTCCCTGGAAAAGGAGCCGGAGAAGTCCCCATTGGACTCTCCTGGGGCACCGATCTAACCTTCAGAACCACCATACCCCGAAGGCACTTCTGCAATCCAGTTGATGCCCAAGATTTTTTGAAGTTCCAAAAACCCTAGTTCAGAGGAAAAAATTGCCAGAGCTCATTTTCCCGCCCATCCAATGAGACAACATAATTAAGACGGTTCAAATCCATAGTAGTTGAGTGTCTACTTTTCATTTAATTATCTTTTGAGAAAAAATGTTACTCTAATCAAATAACCATGATAATAATGTCTAAAATGTATTGAGTGGTAGTTTGGTGAGTTGCCATACGAAAATAGAGGAGTTTTTATATTTTTAACACTAACATTATCCATGTCAATGCTAATATTGATTGAAGAAGAATAATATTAATTCTTATATAATTGAATTTTCTCAAGGTCATTGATGAGAAATAGTTTAAGGTTTGAACATTTCACAAATAGTCCATAGATGTTTGATACTGATGTTCATTCATTTTGGCATGTCTAATATGATGGCCAATGAAAACATATCTAGAATATAAAGCAATTAATTTTAGGTATCTACAAATCCATTCATTGGTACATATGATTTCATATTTTTAGATCTTTTATTCTCATGATAGTATTCATTGTTCATTAGGAAGATCAAGTAGGTATAATGATAAACTAGATTGGAATAGGTATGAGACTTATAATTGACTTGTTTAAATGATATGTTGGGGATAAATTTATAAGGTTTTTTATTTACACTATGAATGTCATGACTTTGTTCCTTCTTAACATTGCGGATAACTAATCTCCATGTGTACAATAACATTGTCTAGTTTTTTATTGAAGCATTCAACATGGTCATTTTCCATGGGGTCTTGTTTAGAATGGTATGATAGTAGATTTTTGTAGATCTTATGATTTTGACTAGTTAGATGTGGAGTATTAATAATATTAGCTATAAATAATTTAGGAAAGATATAAAATGTTGAATTTTCTTCATTTTAGATACCATAAATAATAAAGACTTTAGAATATAATAATTTCTTGAAATGACAATACACATGAAAGGACTATCCAAGAATAACATGTCAAAATAAAAATAAATATTCATGGAAGTTAGTAAACTCAAGGTTCTTTTCATCAAATGCAAGTGGTTTCTCAAATCATTTAGACATCACTTTATTGAGTTTTTCCAAAGTCATAGGTAAGACTCCATTAAGGATATGATTTTTCAATGAACTTTGATTCCATTGCTATTCCTAGAATTTATTCATGAAATAGATAGGATGATTTTTTTGTTCATCATTTGCATCTATTGTCACAATATTTTTTACTAATTGCACATTGTTGATTTTATTTGTAGTAACATTTTTATTGTTACCCTTAGGAATGGGAGTTTAGGGTCATCTTCTTGTAGCATTCGTCAAATATTTCTTGCCTATAGTATTGTATTGCTCAAAGCATTTAGGGTGAAATATGTCTTGCTATTCCTTTCTAATTTGGGGCAAGACCTGTTCAATGAATATATATTTGTGGGTAAGTTCATAAATGTCATGTGATATTTCCATTTTCTAATGGAAAAATATATTTTTTCATGTGACTTGTTTTGTAATGACATGATAAGTGATATTAGAATTTATTTTATTTTGAATTTTGTTGGAAGCATACCAAATAATTGGCTAAATCCATAGATAAAACCTATATGTAACTATGTATATAAATCTAACATAAGAATGTTAAATAATTTTTTTGTAGCATCAATATGGGTCCTTATTTAGTTGTTGCAAATATTGAAGAGTCCACCAACACATTTTTTGACTATTTTGGGTTTCTCATAGTATGGGAGAGGAGGGAAAAGTAAGGTATAGGAAGTTATATGAGGTTATAGATGTTCATTAATCCTTTTGCTAAATTTGAGGTTTTGTTCTTCAACCAAATAAAAACTTTGTTGCTTTTTCAAGTGTTGTGGAGGCTTGACTATTGGAGTTTATCCTATTGTATAGAATTGTATCTTTACATATACTTATGGGAGTACTTATTATTGTGCTTATTTATATTACATTTATTGAATGTTTTTGTATATATCCTTCACTATCCTTCACTACTTTTCTAAGTTTCCTATTCTTTGCTTGTCATGCATTTGTGTGATCCATTTACCAAAAATAATTTTAATTATACAGGTATATTGAACCTTACTACCTAACATTTTATTGGTTCTAAATTTATGTATTTTCATGTTTGGATACCCTTATTAAATTGCTATGAATAATTAGGTAAATATTTTAATTTTCAAACCTTTTTTTGGGATGTTTTATAAGTTTTTGTACACTATCAAATCTAGGGTGACATCTATAGGTTGTATGTGCCAAGAAGTTTTTTTGGGTAGTTTTTGGTATGAAGTTCCTAAACACACTTGTATAAGGTAAACACAAATAAATAATACTCTCTTTATTAATTAAACTATATCAATATAATTAAATAAATTCATGCTTATGAAATTGAATCATATACAATTGCAAAGTTGATAAAACATATGGTTACAAAACTATAAAATAATTAAATGCATGAATACTTATACAATTGAAATGCACATGACTACATAGTTGAATTAACACACAAGTACATAATTATAAAATAACACCAATATTTAATCCTACATTTAATTATCATTCTTCTTGATAAATTATTAGTATTGCAACTTTAATGAATCTAGGAACATATAATAATTCGAATAAAATGATTTCAAATAAAAATAACATACCTAGAAAGAAATGCAGGAGACTTTCCACCTCATTATAGAGTAGGTTATTTCTTTGTGGTAGTGTGGAAAGGATAATATAACTCAAAACTAAGAAGGAAATTTTGTGATTGCCTTTTTTTAATCCAAATAGAATCACATAATAGCGACACATGTCTCAATAATGTCACTTCACAGAATAATAATGTCACCACTCTAAAAAAATATTTTTGAAGAGTATTCTCTTCAAAAATACAAGAACTTCAAACATAAAAAATAAAAGTCCTTTATTTTTCACACAAATAGAAATTTATACCAAGATAAGTCAATAGTTGCTCAAGTTACAAAGGTTGGTGATCAAGATATAGACAAACAAAATATTGAGTTGGTGACTTAATTAGAAGCCAAAATATATTAAACCAACCAAAATCTATGTCCTCGTGAATTTACTTAGAAGGTTGCACTCATGTGAAATTCATTGTTAAGGTCCTCCCGTAAATCTACATCTTATGAATGACAACCCTATATTTCCTTGACTTCTTCTAATCATTCTTCAAAATCCTCTTCATCAAAGAACTCAAATTTTATCATCAATAGGAATAGGTGTTATAATATGTAGTGGCCTAAATATCAATCTTATTCAGTTATTATGAAGGGTGGTGATCACCTAAATTACTACCATAGACCTCTGATAAGACAAATCTAAATTCAAAAGGGAGATTGGATCCTTTTTCCTAAAAGTGCCAAGAAGCTCTTCCCATATTCTCCTACATAATTTGTTGGCCCTATGAACATATGTGTTACAACATTACTTAAAATTTATAATGCAATTTTATCTCTATAATTCATAGTGTTGTTTCAAATATTCCATACCATTTAGATTTTAATGCTTAGCAATAACACTAATGGGTCTAGTAAATTTGAAAAGAAGGAGCAACTTGTTGTTGCTTCTTAAATTCTATATTATTGCATTCTTTATTTTTTTCACGCATAATTTCTAATGATTTAAGTGAAATATATAAACTCAAGTTCACCAAAATAAATATTGGGATGAAAAGACATTATATCTATCAGTGCATATTTGTGTAAATTGAATTCACGATTAAATTTTGGTACTTTATTGAGCTTTCTAAATAATTGGAAATAAAATCAATAATATGGTGTTTAATTTAGATTTTAGAGTAGCACTCCCTATATGATTAAAACCCCCTATATCATGCATCCCTTTCATAAAAAATAAAGGATACATGCATGGATTTGAGGATCTTCTCAATACTATTCTTAGAGTGGTTCAAATGAGCATTTCCTTCGTGCAATAGACCATTATTTTGCTAGTGAAATTCAAAAAGAAATACTAGAATTATGAAGCTAAAGAGGTCCTAGGTACCATTGTTGATGTTGAGGATAATTTATCCTCTCATATTGGCATTTATTTCTATTATCCTTTTCTTTCTTCTATTGTCTTGTGTTTGTTTTTGGGTCCTTCTATATTTCGGTTTTATAGCTTGGTTGTTCCTCCTAGATTGAGATGGTCTATTTTGTTTTTTTTTAAGTTCAAATTTTATTCTTATTTTCTTGTGTTAATATGTAACCTCTGAGAGCTTTCCCTATAAGGCCCTCTCTATGGGTTTTCTCCTTTTGTAAATTTGTAAAAAGGTTTGAGGACCTTTCAAAACCCCTTCTTCAAATCAATTAATTAAAAATAAAATTAATAATAATAAATAATTTATGATACTTTCCAAAATATAACCTCATGAACTACCATTACAAGTATTGTTCTTTAAAAACTATACTATATACCCTAGTTGGTTGTCTACATGGAAGGAATCAATTTGCAATATGGTATTTTTATTGCTTGGGCTTTTCTTGCAAATTAGCTTATCTTGTTCTAAAATTTTATTGTTTTTTTCTAGGATTTTCATGCAAGATTTTATATTGAAATATTGATTTATCTATTTCCTTGCTATTAGATCAAACATTGATAGATATAGCATACCTTGTGAGGATTCAAATTGATTCCTTACTATTGTATTACATGTAGTTCTTCTTGAACTAGATATCGATAGACCAACTCATCATTACAACTTATAATTTATTCTTTTGATTGCCTTAAGGGGTTTCCTATTTATTCTAGCATTATGCCTTTATGATCTATATCGTATTCCATTTCTTTATGCTAGATAGAAGATCCTACTTTTTGCACCTAGACTTATACTAGCTACTTGAGAGCTTGTCCAAAATTTTATCTATTTGTCATAGGTGTAGCTTAAAATATGTACATTGGAATATTCTTTCTATTTTTTACCCTTAATATATTGTGCTATATAATAAATTTTCTCTTACAATAATATTTTAGCAACTACTAATTTTATTTATTGGGTCAATCATCTTAACACCTATATCTAGGTAGTTTCAATCCCCTAAAGTATCACAACTCTTCCTTTTGTGTTCTCTCACTTGGCTAGTCTTGGTGACTTCCTTATTTGTTCATTACTACATACTAGTACAAAAAATCTTCATGAGATTTGGTTTCATCTTGCATGTTGCTCAATTGGTCTTTCTAACGTCTTTCCTCATTAGAAATGGGTTATTGTTGATCTTCAAAGAATTCCATTTTTCCTTGTAATTCATATTCCTCCTCTTGCTAGTTTATTTATTCATTAGGGATTATTTGTTACTAAGTGGTCAAAAACTCCTCAATAGTTTTTACAATATTAATATCCTACTAGATCTTGTCTTCTATATTAATTCATACCTTCTTTGGCATTTTGTGGGATATGCACTATTTTTTTTATCATGGGAACCTCCTAAGTTATTACTTACTACTAATGGATCCTGGTTTCCTAATAACTCCCTATTCCTCCAGAAGAATATCCGTTTTCCTATTTTAGTTCCTCTTTCTAGATTTGGGTGCATTTGGAGTGTTTGAATATTTTAGTACCCTCTATGATTTTTGCACTTTGGAGGAATCTTATGCCCTTGGCACCTACATGGATTGGAGTCCCTTATTTATTTAATGGATTTTGATACACTAGAAAATTTTGATACCCTAGATGATTCAGAGCCCTTGAGTAATTATGGTATCACTCTAAGGATGTTCATAGATCTTGGATGCTTATTCCCCATCCAAGTACCATAGGCATTTGAATTGCAAATAATATTATCTTTTTTACTTCCATTGTTATTTCCAAAATGGTGGTGACAAATTAACTTAATAATTCCATGTTGCTTCACATGCATTTTTCCTTTTGAAAATTTTCAGCCATATCATGGAGAGGAAATTTTAGATAAAATGGTAATCAATTCAAAAATTTGGTTTTCACTCATTATGCCACAAATGCATAAGAAGTTTAAAATGCAATCCAAATTCACTCACCATTCACATATGTCATGTATTAGCCTTGTATTGAGCACTCAACAACTAAATGTGTTAGGTATATATGCCATGTAATTTATGCATCCATGGAATTGCATGTTGAGTTGTCAAAAGTGCACCAATCAACTCATGCATGTGAATCTTACACTCATTTTTTGAGTGTTATTCACATTTCCATTTGTTGTACAACATCAACACATTGATAACATGAGTATTTGAACCAATAAAAAGGATCAATGCTATAGTATTTTACTTTGCATTGGTTAACCCATAACCATCCATGTTGCATATATGTATCCCAAAGAAAAATGGACATGTGTCCAATGACCCTCTTGTTATCATAATTTACATATCATGCTAAATAAAGTGTGGGTTAATGTGTCAATTATTTCTTGTGTTTGTAATTTTTATCATTTTATCCACCTTCTTTGCATGGTATATGAAACTATCATGTGCACTCAAATGAAATAAAGTATTCCTCCCTAAAAATCACTTTTTGAACCAAAAATAACATATAGTCCCACTATCATGCATCAGAGGATTATGACGCTCTATAATAAGTGTGCCTTGGTCCTACCTGACTTTATTTGGTGTTTTATGACCCTCTCTAGTGTTTCATTGGATGTCAAAAGAGAGGTACTAGAGGTGTTTAGTGTTGTATGATTTTTAGAAAAAACATACAAAAATATAAAAACTATTTGCACTAATGGTACATGATCCTCTTCTTTATGCACCATATACTATCAACTAGATGTAATTATGCAAAAAATTTGTATTAAGAAATACGTAAAAGAAAAAATGCATATCATATAAAAATATATTATACGTGATATTTTAAAGGATACAGAAACATGTAGACTTGTCAATGCAAGAAGGTTCGAGCTAGACAAGGAAGATCCAAAGTTTAGAATGATTATGCACTTGATTTTTTTTCAAAAACATAATGAACTACCATTTATGGTTTTCAATTCTCTTTTACCTTCTTTGTGTCCATAATGGATTTTACAACCATGTTTTTATTTCTAAGACACACATGTTGAAAACCAATTTTCATGTAAGACTTGGTCCAGTAATATCTCAAAAGAGGTGTTGACTATTAAACTACTTATTCCTTTCTTTCTATAGATATGACATAGTGACATCAAATTCAATTTGGAAGAGCACCCATATTCAACTATACAAAGATTTAATTGCAATAAAAGGTATCTTGAAAAGTTCTCCTTTGGGATGGCCATCGATGTACCCCCAACTATATGCTTTAGCTATTACTATATGTTTTCAAAAACAAAAATCTCATTTGTAATGTGCTTGTTATAAATATTCAATCTATGCACACTAACCACTATTTGGTATCTTGAATAATTCATGGGTAGGACTTGTACAACACCATTGTCATATATGTGGTCAATTTCATATGGTCCTAACCATTGATTTTGTAATTTACCTATAAAATTAAGGTAACTAATGAGTGCGTGCCATTATTATCGTTAATTAATTTCAATGTTTGTCAAATCCAAGGCAATATCCAAGGTTGTTTTCAATAGAGGAATTTGGTAAATTCTACAATTTAGTAATTAGTTTAAAGGCTGTATTTAGTGAAACAAATATTTATCAGGTCTTTCGAATTTTACACTACTAATTTATAGAATTGAATCTATTTTAACTTGCAGAATTGAAATTACTTCTATTGACACTTAATCTAAATTTACAGAATTGACACTTAATATAAATTTGCAGAATTGACTCTTACTCTAAATTTGCAAAATTGTAATTGTTGAAGGAAATAATTTACACTTTCAAAATGCTAAATTTAAACCAACTAAATTTATCCATACTAAAATTAAAAGTGCTAAATCTGTTAGAAAAGCTGCTATAAAAATTGTTAGAAATTTTTTTGAAATTGAAATAAAGAAAACAAAGGTAATAAATGCACACAAAAATAGGTCTCAACTAGTTGTAAAAAAACTCACACATATCACACTTTAAAATATAATAAAAATATTTTTAACACAAAGACATGCGTTTTACAATATTTAAGGAAGAAGTTTGAAAAAACTATAAAAAATAGAAACTATCAAAAAACCTATAAAAATGATCCTTCCTATAGCCCTGAGAGTGGGCCGTTGCTACGTGGTTTAGAAGAATGTGTAATCACTCCAAAATATAAATTCAAAGTACGCATTCACTCACAAATCAACATATTTGGCTAAGACTGCACTTTTATTAAAAACTACTGTTACAAAATATAATTGTTACAACTTTTAATTTTTGAATTTCTGACTTCTACTCTAACTATATTAGCCAATGGGTGAGTGTCCTATTTATAATATTTCCTACATACACAATTATATCTATAAAATAAATGATTGTGTTGTCCATGCACGATTTGTTGTTTTGTTGCAACATACTTGGTCTATTTCAAGATATAATTTGCTATAGCAGTCATTTGTGCATATTCAATATGGTGGGAATTAGTCAATAATGGGTTAAACATTATTGTTACACCTATCCTCATGCTATACTCTCTCATTCCCCATGGAATGGATGTGATCTATGTTTTTTTTGTTAGAATGAACTATTTCTATCTGTCATTTTGGAGAGCTTTGAAACATCAAGTAGAATAATAATTATATCTTGTTTTCATCAACTTAGAATATGTGTGGATAATTCTAGGTGTATTCTAGGTCTTCCCTTGTCTCCTTGAACACATTCCAACTAGTTTTACTCATTTATTTTTACTTATTCTATGCCCTCCTTTAATGTTATAGGTAGCTGCCATTTGTATGTTGTGTGTAGCTATCATGCTCTGTTTCACAATATATTAGTTTATTTGGCACCATGTCACCTCAACAACTCATTTTTAGGATGGGAAAACATTCAAAATACTTCATCCAATCACAAGTCACAACACTTTTATTTGCTATCAATTTTACTATGTTATTTTCCACTAAAATCATGCAAAAATAGAACATAAAATGCAGAAAAACAATCAAAACATGGGCATAGTATTTCTAAACATTCAATCATGCAAACATTAAAAAATAATATACTTTAATCAAATATTTGGAAAAAAATGAGGTATTTCTTGGACTCATAATTCCCCCAACTTGACATGATGTATGCCCTCATGTTTTTTTGGGCTACAGATGCTCTTAGAACTAGATCCTTATAGAAATTCCCCCAAAATTTGTAATTTCTAGGATAATATCCTCATTGTTTTTGTAAATCTCACAACCAATTCTAAAATTGTAATTTCAGGATCAAAGTCAAAATAAAATGGGACTGGTGTGATAATGATGGGTGACCTAAAACTTAACCCTATCCATTGATGTTTTAGTTCTAGGATCATGTGCATCACTGTATCTACCCTCCTATGTGACCACAACTAGTTGGTTGGTGACATGGGTTTCCTTTTCTACAAATATATGATCAATTTTGCCCATCTGTTTCTACATGCTACTAAGGAGTTTGCAAAATTATCCCTACAAAATTGCTGAAAATAAGCCAAACTATATTGAAGGTTCTTAAGATAGGTGATTTTTATGTTTGGCCTAGTCATCAAATTAAGTTATTGGCTTGTCAATTCTGAAGGATTGGTATGGATATGCCTTAATGGAAGCCTAAATCCTAATTCAATATCCTTTTTCTATTTCTTCTTCTAATACCAATATAATTAATTTTGCAAAGTAGAGACAAAGGATAAAATTTATAAATAACATATATATATATATATATATATATATATATATATATATATATATATATATATATATTTGTGGCAAAAATTGTACATCTTCTACCATGACAAATTTATGCAAAAATAACTCGCACAACAAATTTTTTTGCTCCTCAAGACTCTATAGGTATGATTCCAAAAAATCTTGAGTAGTAATCAAATCATATGTTAAACTAGAGTAAATATGCATTACTTGCCATCTAAGGAATATTTCCCGAAGGCGTAGGCTGTATAACCTAGTATACCTTATGCATTGTACCAAGCATTCTACTATCTGACATAAATCCTTCACCTTAAACTGCAAATCTACAATTTTTGTAGCTTGTATCTTATTTTGCTCTTCCATAGGTTTAAGTGTTGTAAGGTGCAACTCAAGGTATTGATAGCATGAAATCCACCCTAAAATAGCCTCACTGTGTTTTTCTAGTGGGACCATGTCTATTAAATGCACTACTACTTATGGATTTTTATTTTTTAAAAATAATTCAACTTGAATGTGTGTTTCTACAATGTGCACTATTTGAACAGATTTTGTAAAATATTTATTTTTATCCTCTTGAAGTGACGCATTTACTTGTAGTAAAGTAGCTTGATCTTAAGGGGCTTTATTTTTTGGTGTGCCTTGCTTCATCTATTTTTCCTGAAGCTTTACATTGATATTTTGGTATAATTTTTGGATATTTTGGAGCTACTCTAGTATGTGCCTATTCAGCTTCGGAATGTTCTAGAGTTGTTTCAAAATATTTTGGAGCTGCATCCAAAAGTGTTGGGATGTCTCCTTTTCCAAACCCCTTCTTAAAATTCCATTGTTGGCCCATCTCTAGATTATCTTATCCATGATGAGAACTCCCTATGATATCCATAAGCTCCTTACCAGCCCTCTTTGCAGGTGTAATCTCCTTTCTTGCATGTTGTTGTTCTACTATAACAACAATCAAGATACGAACAAATATTACAGGCACCTACTCCAAGGTATCTTCCTCAATTTTATGGGATAATTGTGGGATGTGTTCTTGTATTTTCCCATCCATAATATACTCTGCTAATTCAACCAAAAAAAATTCTATCTCTTTCCTAGAATTAGGTATTATAGACATTCCTTCTAATGGTTTTAGTATTATTTTCAATTCATGTAATTCCTATAGAAATTGATTAATATACTCATAATTTTCCTTTATTATTATTTCACTCTTCTTAATCTAGGTCTCTTGCATCTTAATGATCACCTTGGTAGCCTTCATTAGGTCTTGTGGATCATAAACCTCATATTATTTAGATTTTGAAGAATGTGTAGGCAAATTTACTATAGGTGGTGAGTGTGATTCTTCCTGCTCTTCAACCCCTACAAATGATTATTCTCCTGATCAGGTGTATCTTCTATAGCAATTTCATCTTCATCCTAATAAGGTGTGTCCTTTGTAGTAATTTCATCTTCACCCTCTTGTATTACTAAGTTTTTCCTTTGCATTGATCTAGATGATGCAGGAGATGTTATTTAGTGGTTGCAACTATGTCCTATTGTTTACTCCTTGAAATACTTCTCAGAGGAGGTGGATAAGGTGGCTATATTTGTGTCTCAGACTCTATTTCATCTACCTCAACCAACTCCTCTACAACAAATTTTGTTGTTATTTTGGTGGACCTCAACTATTGTGTAGCTATTTCTTCACTTGTTTGTTTTTTTTCGTATAGTTTTTCTTCCTATAGGTCTACCTATAAATCTAGAATCATTTTCCTTTTCTTATGATAAATTTGTTATTTCATTTAGTGACCCAATTGTTTTAAAAATTGAGGGTTTGATTGTGTAGTTGTTTCTATCAGAGAAATAATTCTAGTAACTTTATCACGAAAAGTAACTTTATTGGTCCTTGGTTGTTTTTCAAGGCTACCATTATATTCCTCTTCCATTATACCCTTGTTCTAGTAGCTAGTGGACCATGGGGGGATGATGAGGTTTCTTTAGATTCATAATTAACCCTTTTATTATCATCCTCTTCAGGAATCCCTACCTCATCTACAACTACTTCTTCCTATTTTAGCTCTTCTTTAGTAGGAACCTACTCATTCTAGGGTGAAAATAATCTATTGAAACTTTGAATATTTCCTCTAAAATGATGCTTGTATATTAGTTTGATGAGGCCATGGTGTCTAAGAAATCCTTGGTATTACTAGTATCTTTTTTCCAGGTTGTGTAATTCCTAGTGTAAATACAAGGGAATATTTACCCTCACTTTTGGGTGTTGTGTGTCATGCCTCAAATGAGTGAGCAGTTTCATTATATAGCTAGATAATACTAAATATTACCCCTCACAAGTTAAATATTCAATAACCCATATTACAATTTCATCCCATGGTGGTTGAAGACTAACCCATTTTACCCCTTTGTAGATATTATTGTTAATTTGCATTATGGGTTGCACATCCCCCTCTATTGAAAATGCTTTGACTACTTCAGGGAGTGTGTTCTTAGAAGTTTTGGTAATTACTATTCCTTGTAAAGGCAATTTATTGATTTGACTTAAAACCAAGGGATTTACATCAATCCTCATTTTGCTGATGATTGCTCTATTATTCTGGAGAATGTGGGTAAATTCAACTGCTAAACCCTCAAAATATCCATAAAAAATTTCCAAAAATGGTATCAACACTACTTGTTGAAATACTTACACCACCTTAGAGTACTACCAAAATACGTCCAAGTTTGTTTCAGCTTTCTTATTTTATCCCATGTTAGTTGAAACCAGTGCACCTATGTTTGTGTCTGTTGTAAATTTTTAACAACCTCTCAGTTTGTCTATTAATGTCTCTATACTCTTGGTGGTTTTCTAAAATTTTTCTTTAATGCAATTCTTGAGTTTGTAGATTTATAGCCCATGATTCAATTCAACAACCTCTACAATTTTTTTTAGTTACAGATATTAGATGTTTGTGGCTTTGGCATATAGAAATTAGCTCTGAAATATGGCATAGAACACTCTAGGTTTACATGCATCAATCGGACACATGGCACATGGTGCTTTGGTTTGGTGTTGAAATTTATATTTTTGACACTTATCAAGGGTGACGGGCCGATATACTTTCAGATTACCTTGCATGTGTTTAATCCATTAGCTAATATAGATGGTCTAACTTTGCTAACTCAGCTCTATCTTGTGAAAAATTGATGCCCACCTTCTCAATTTACATTATTTTTCATGTCAAATTACTCCAGTTACATGGATCTAAAATAAGTTATGAAAAATAGATACAACAAGCATGTTAGAACATGTTGGTTTATACTCATTCGATGGTTGCCACGTGTGTCTAAAAACCCATGCTTGAGTCCATAGTAGCCATGTGTTTCTATTTATTAATTAATAAAAAATTTAATAAATATATCATGTTCATATATATATATATATATATATATATATATATATATATATATATATATATATATATATATATATATATATATAAATTTTTTTATTCAAATTCTAAGAATTATATTACTCCATATAATCATAAACTATAATTTTTAGAAATCAACAATATGAAATGCAGTATTCATGGATGCAACTACATGAAAGTTTTTCTACTTTTCTTGTGAGCTTTCATGTACTCACAAGGCCATGATTATCCATCATATCCCTCCTTACCTTATGTAGATAATATATTTCTTTAGATATCTCCTTACCTTTGCACTACTTGCTTAAAGTTGAACACCTAATCTTGCACTCACAAAACCTTTCAATAGTATCTCATCTAATTGATAATAAATATAGATGTTGAGATTATTCCAACACTCATTCCATTATGTAATGATAGAAAAAATATGTAACCTCCAAATGATTTTTTAACCACTCAAAGGAATACATTCAATTATTATTTGAATGTTGAGGAATGAAATGGTTCTTAGCATGTTCCTACCACATGATACTTACATTTTCTGCATGCATATTTACCCTCCAATATTTTATAGCTCATATATTCCTTGCCTACAAATGCTCTTGATAATACTTTCTTTCCAAGCCAATGTATTTTATGTATGGGTGGCTCCAACTAAGGTGATAAGGAATTATTCTATGGCACTCCAATGGTGGTTGTATGCAAAACCAATGGCTGATTTGAATACTTCTTTTGAAAGATATCTTATCCAAGCCATGTAATGGGTATAGAACCTTTTAACTTTGTTCTTCTATGTTGCATTTTTAATGAATTTGCAATAGCTCCTTGTTCCTTGCTTGATAGTGTTGTCCTATCCACATTAATAGATATACCATAGAAATGTAGGTGATAAATACCCTTATTGTTGTATCTTTTCTCATAGATACTTGATAGATAATGGCCTTCTTATATTGGCATTAATGGTATAGGTGGATGAACCCTGGTGTTGTAGGTGAGTTGGAGAGGAGAGGGCAATCCTCCAAGGGAGGTCCCAGGTTCAAATCTCCACCCTACCAAAAAGCTGAATTGGGTATCCAAAATCCAATTGATAATGTTGGTGTAGACAGGGTTGGGTGCAATCCCCGGGTGACTTTGACGGTGTAGAACCCCATTTTCGTGGTCTCTTAGACCAAGGCAGCTTTGAAAGGGGTTTTTTCACTCAAAAAAAATGCTATAGGTGGATGTTTTCACTAGATACTCGATTTGACATGGAGAAACGGTGTCTTTAGGTGCCTCAAATCTTGAGCAATATGAGCCCTAAATCAACTTTCTTTTTTGCCTCCATTGATGTGCAATTTAAATACGTAGAAAACCTACTATTTTGGTATCTTGAGACATTCAATACTCTATCCTCTTTTAGAGGTATATGGTGCTCCAATGTATTAATAATAAGAAACTTTATTTTGCACCAAATTTTAGTGTATTTATTGTCTCTTTTAGATGTTATTTCCTTCTCTGTTATGAAGGTTCCTTGATGTATAGCTTGAGGACTTATGTAGAATGATTTTATGCTTTCTTATGGCTTCTTGGATATGGCCACTACTTTATCTTATTATTTTGAGAGTAGTGTATTGTTGTGTTTATCATTAGACAACACTAATATCTAACTTGTACAAGCTAATATACTTTTTGGAAGTAGAAATTTTTGCACTTACACTTTTAATGAAACCCTAAGTGCACCTTGAATCTGAGACTCACCAAGTCTCAATTTACAGCTTCCTTCAAGGAATTTAATGGTGTATTTCTTCCCCATTTCTTGACTTGTATTGGTGGATTCTTTCGGCCATGAAATGCTATAGTTTTTGTACACCAAATAGTGTCTCTAGACACTTTGATAGTATGCTAGTTTTTGTGCCCTTGATCCTAACAATCAAAAGATACAAAATAACCCTTTAAGAGTAACTAATTTAATGAACAAATAGTATAGTGCATTGAACCAATAACATCTCCAACTTATTACACTTTAAAGGTAACAATAATCTCACCTTATTGATCCTATAAATAAGCTCTCAAAGTAGATTCAAATGCACTTAATAATCTCTGCAAATTTTAAGAGTAATTATAAAAACCCTTAAAAATAATCTATAATTTTGCACTACAATCAATGTTGTAGGATGTAGTCTTCTTTCTTTCTAGATATATAATAGGTAGATGATATATTTCTTTATTTTGAAATACATACAACTCCTATTTTAATGTGTAAATAAATATCTTAAAAAAACTATATTTTTCACACTTTTGAATACTGTAATATGAGCCCTTATTTTTGCAACATTAATCTAAATATGGTGATTAATGAAACTTGATAATGCACCCTAATTTAAATTTCAACTTGTTACACCCAAGTTTATTACCTTTAATGGATTTTATAGATGATGTAGATCTTGGTGTTTAGATTCACCAAGTTGTTGCCTTATGATGAATGAATTCTACAACTTCTTGTTGGTTGTTCAAAATAGCTTCTTGATTCACCAAAATATGGTCTCAAACCTTTTGTATTTAGCCTAGGGTTCGGTGGCTTCATTTTTCAAGTGATATTATATTTTCTACTATAGATTCAAAAAACGCATATATTTGAAATATTTCTTCTTGCTTGTGAGAGGTAATCTCCAAATCTCTTGTATTTTGTAGACTTCTTATGTCTTAACCCTCCTTCAATCTCCTTGTTGAATTATAACTTCAAAAAGGAACTTCTTCTAAATATTTTGAGTATATTGAGATCTTCACTGGATTATTCCTTCTCTCTTAATCTTATTTTTAGATGGTGATAATTGTACCAATTCCTTCACTATTAGGATATTTTCTTTGGTAGTGGATTTATCCAATGAGTTCTTCTAGGAACTCTTTTTATCATGCTTCTATAATCTCTACAAAAATGCTCTCCAAGCCTTTCCCTTGTTTCTCCTAGATATCTCTCCAAGGTCTTCAATCTTGTAGATTCTTTAGTCTTCTAAATAAGACCTTTTATTCAACCTTATCCTTATGGAAGTGTCGGTGATGAGATCTTGTTCTCAGATCTCTGATTTTTGTTGCTTCTAATATTATGAAAAGGACTTTGGTAGTCCCTCTTTATCTCTTCCAAGATTGGAAGTTTTCCAATATATTTTATATGGATCTCTTCAACATCTTGTGAAAGAAATATTTAATAAATAAGAGATATTTTTAATCTCCTATATCACAGATTATTTTTTGGAGTCTTTTTATAGATCAAATACTCTTATCTGGAGTCTTATTTAGGATTAAGGCTTATGTAGCCTATGCTTCTAGATCAAGGCTTCTATGGCCTTGTCTTCTAGATCAAGGCTTTTATGGTCTTTTCTTCTGAAATGTGAATTTTTCAATCTAGCAATGGAGATATCCAATCTCCAAATTTTAGTAGGACTCTTCTCCTTGTGTCTATTTCGTAATGTCTATTTTTTTGCAACAAAAACTAATCTCTGCATGAGGAAAGCACATAGACTTTTAAGAAAAAAATGTGAAATCCTTATCTATTGTAGGAAGTGTCCCATATTCTAAGAGTTAATTTTTTGCAAAAAAATAATTTCTATAATAATTAACATGAAAAAAACTAGATCTCTAAATAGTATTCTCTAGTTGATTCGTCGATCTAGTGGAATGAATGTTGAGTCCTAGTCTTAGCGAGTTTTCCTGCAACTCTGTGGAAAGACTCTAGCCAAATGTGATATTAGTATTTATGGAACTGAGATTTAATTTAAGTACTTATTACTCTCCCTATTCCTATTGATCTACCATAGCTCTAATACCACTATCAACTTTTTATGAAGTATGCTATGGGAGATGGAAATCACAAGATGCTGGAAAATATGAAGGAAAGTAATTTTACAATATGACTGAAGTATTCTATAAATAGAAATGATAAAAATAATACAATTCAACTATGGAGGAAATGAACACTCCGTGAATATATGCTAAAGGACTACATTGTACTCCATAAACAATGGATTTTACTCTATACACTACTACTACATATTATTATATTCAATCACTTACTATGAGGCCATTTTATATAGGAATATGGGTTCACTTGAAGTAACTAGCTAACTTCCCCCTAAAGTAATCTTGTACTCTAACTATGTACCAAACATGGTATATTTACATGATCCAAATGATGTAATATACTCTAACATTGAAGATAATCATCAATTAGCCAATCACCTAGAGCTGCAGTTGATAGTCTAGCAACTATCATAAATTCTTCGACTGGTATGGGTGATTGGGTTGATGGAAAGAATCCCACTTTTTTTTTTTGCATATGATTGATTGTCTTTTATCACTTGATTGCCTCATTGGTTTTTTAAAAATGTGCATAAACATTGGTTGTCTTTAAAATCTCTAAATTGTTGTGTAAATATTTTGAAGAGTAGCATGTTGTTAGAGTATGAACCTATATATATATATTGTAGGATCTATTTAAATAATAATAGAATTTTATTTAAATAGATAATAAGATATTAATTTAAATAATAATAGAATTTTATTTAAATAGGTAATAAGATCTTAATTTAAATAATAATAGAATTTTATTTAAAAAGGTAATCATATCTTAATTTAAACAGTAATAGAATTTTATTTAAATAGGTAATAAAATATTAATTTAAATAATAATAGAATTTTTATTTAAAGTATAATAATATTTTAATTTATTAATAAGCAATGGAATATTATTTAAAAATAAGTCTTTAATTTGGAGGCAAGAGAGGAAGGACTGTAGGAAGAGAAGCTTTCTACTGACTTGATGAGGAGAGATTCATTTATGTTAAACTTGGAATAAAATATTAAAAAAAATGTGACTCACTTTTTGGATGAGAATGAATTAATGGCATGCATGTAGAGTTGGTGAGAGATGAGACAGGAAATGTGAGGTCTGAGGAATATTTTCCTAAAAAAAAAGAAAAGGTGAAATAAGAGAGCAATATGTAGCAAAAAAAAAGGTGAGCAAGACACAGTGAAGAGGAGAGAGAGATTCGATCAAAATAAAAAGGATTTGACATCCACGAAGATAGCACTCCAAAGGAGACAAGGAAATTCATTTCCCATAACCATGTTGGTTGGATTAAATCATATTCCTTTGTCTTAAAGATCTTATTTAAATGGTTTGAACCAGGCGTGTGACCCTGGTCCATCTTAGCCTAGTTGTCATCGGTTTCCTTTAGTTTTATTGCTGGTTAATTTTTAATTTAACCCATGGCTCCTTCTATTGAGTGAGTTATTAAAATATGAGTAATTTCATCTAGGTTGATCTATAACTGAAAGATTGTGTTATTGTGTATTCTTCATTTGTGTAAGAGGTTATTGAGTGTCATGTGTGTCGAATTCTAACTTGTTGTTGCAACATCCTCAGTTTAGCATGGTGTTATCCACACTAGTGGTATACACTATAGTTGGAGTGATAAATTCCTTCCTATTAAGCCAACCAGCCACTAGACTCTAAGCTTCCACACTGGTTTAGTTGAGTAACATCCATATATTTTTATCGTAATAGGATGGGTTATCTTTAGTTTCACCACCTGTGGTGTTGTCATTGCTCAACGATGCTTAGACGTCTTGACCCTAATTAAATATCCCTTGACCGTCATCTTATGTAAGGAGTGACTTGGTATAGATGTGTGTCTATCATTGGTAAATTAGGTCAACCTCTTTGGCTATTAGAGTTTCTAGGATTTACATGTTGTTGGGTCACCATTTATGGACCACTCTTGCTATGTGGACAAAGGTGGTATTTCCTTTTCCTTCTCATTCATTTGTCAAGGAAACCATTTTTGCCTTACACATTTATTTGGATTTGTCTTATATTTTAGCACTTAAATTTAAGTAATATTACAGTGTACTCTTTTTAAATAATTGAATAGATTATTTTAAAAGGGGATCATCCATTTGATATTTTTAAATGAATGAGAGTTCTTGGTTTTAAAAATATATATATAAGGAAATAAATTATTTATTGGTTCTTTTATTAATCAAAGGAATGATACTTTAGTTAATGAAATAAATTATCTATTTTGGTTATTTAATTAATTAATGGAATGGAAATTTAGTTAATGAAATAAATATTTTTATTTGGTTATTTGATTAATTAAAGGAATTATGAAGAATGCAATATTATACTAAGAAGGGGGGGTGAACAGTATAAGACCACTTTTTCCTTTCTTTCCAAATCAATATCAATTAATGTCCTTAATTACAATAACCAAATATAGTAGTGTGCATTAATAACTCTAATAGCAGTAGTAAGCTAAAGCATAAGTCACCACACACAATTGAGACACAATATTTAACATGGTTCCCCCAATGTGGGGTACTCCACCAGATAATATCCTTATAATATTTCACATAGAAATAAGGATCCTTATCCAATACAATGATTTATTTGATCTGATCAAAGCTAGGCAATAACAAGTTCACATAGAACTTGTCCAAATATGAATAACAAGCTCACACATAACTTGTCCAAAACTAAATAACAAGTTCACACAAAACTTGTCCAAATATGCTCTAAAAAACTCATCGAGAACTTGCCCAAATCTTCTCTAGCAAGCTCACCAAGAGCTTTCCCAAAATCTGCTCCAACAAGCTCACCAAGAACTTGTTCAAATCTGCTCTAGCAAGCTCACCAAGAACTTGCCCAAATATGCTCTAGAAAGCTCACCAAGAACTTGCCCAAATCTGCTCTAGCAAGCTCACCAATAACTTTCTCAAATCTATCCACAAAACTGTCCCAAAATTGTCCTCAAAGCTGTCCCAAAACTATCCACAAAGCTATCCCAAAACTATCCACAAAGGCTGTCCCAAAACTATCCACAAAGGCCTTCTCAAAGGCTCAATCAATCATGCTCAAGTAGCACTCAAATCTCATCCACAAATCTATCAAGGTAAATCTCAAAGATGAACTCAACAATGAATGGCAATGTCCTCTTCAATGGATGACAACAATGATCCACAATTATCTCAACTCAACTCAACTCAAATCAACTCATAGAAGCATAAAGAGAATTGTTAGAGACTCAATATGTTCTAAGCTCAATATCAACTCAACTCAACTCAAATAAATCTCAAATCAACTCAAGTCAACTCATAGAAGCATAAAGAGAATTGTTAGAGACTCAGTATGTTCTAATATCAATCTCAACTCAAATCAAAATTATGGAATAGTTTTTTTCATGGAACTTGATGACCTCACACAATCACTTGACTAGGCTCAATCAACTCAACTCAACCAATCACCACAAGGGACTATTATTTCTCACAAAAACCCTAGTCTAAACATGTATCAACCAACTCAAATATTTCCAAAAATGCTCAACCACAAATCTCAAATAACAATGATACTCATGTTATTTTCAAGTTCTTTTACAACCAATGGGCTTCAACAACTATGCTTATAAAACAAGGTTTAAACACAAATCTCAACTAGAAAACCTTGAAGCATTCAACCAACCATTTTCGAAAAGAAAACCACAATAAATATTTTTCACTCCAATGATATTTCATAAATCAACCACCATAAACAATCAATAGGAGAATGTGCCCATACCTTTTATGATGCCAAAAATTTATCCACAAAATATGCCACACTAAACACAACATTCCTTTCTAATCTCAATAAGGGTTAGTGGGCTTCAAATAATAATCACAAGATAAGTATAGCTCAATTTACATCTTTTTACTCCAACTTAATAAAGACATCCACCAAAGTCATTTTTAATAAAAACCCTTATAAAAAATAATAATCAATAAGGCTCTCAAAAATATCTTATAACAACTCCTTATTTCTCCTAAATCTTAATTTTCAATTTCATGAATATCAAAATAAATCAACAACTCATACACCTCTGAAATAATAATCATAGCCCTTATAAAAATAAAGTTTAATTAAAAACTTTAATTATTCCTTAACCACATTTAAATCCTATCCTAGGGCATCAAAAAAATTAATTAGAGCAAAATGTAATTACCTCCTCAAGGTGATTCGAACCCCCAACTTGCACACACCACGAGCGCCTTAGCCGTGGCTAAGGTTGCCACATGAGCTAGCCACTTTTTCGAAAGGAAAATGCATGAAGTGCCTTAATTCCTTCCTCCCTTCCATGCAAACCAAAAGCACTTCGAGCGCTTTCCTTCCAATACCTTCGAATGCAGTCAAGGAGTTTTGAACCTTGACGTAAAGCGCTGCCACACACCTTAACAAAAATCCAATTGCCAACGCGCCACTTTGCCCATAATATCTTGGGATTTCGACCAACCTTAGATTTATTTGTTGTCTCCCTTTTCAAAATGATTTCCGCATGAGCTCTCTTCGGATGCTAGCCAACGATTAACACAAGCAAGGATAAATTTCAAATGAACCTTAGGATCCCCTTTTATATAGTCTTCTCATTTTTGATGGCGTCGACGCATTATTGATTTTCCATCTTTCTCTATATGTCGGTGCTAACTTTAGTTTTAATATTAAAATCTAAACTAAATATTTAAAATTAAATATCTCCATCACTAGGGCACATTTTTTGAAGAAACAAAAGGCCAACCTGGGTTTTAAGAAAAACACATTTCAAACATGTCATCCATGGTTTTAAATAAAACCTTTTATTTAGTCTGCCTTGGTTTTCACAAAAACCCTGAATTTATCCATGCTTTCCAAAATATCACTTGCCCATCAAAACTCAATGTGATCCATGTGACATAAATGATTCATGTGACATCAATGACAACATAAAATAACTCAAATTTCCAATAAATGATACTTTAGTTAATAAAATAAATGATTTTATTTAGTTATTTTATTAATTAAAGGAATGGGACTTTAGTTATTGAAATAAATGATTTATTTTGATTATTGAATTAATTAAAGGAATGTGACTTTGTTAGCATTTTATAGGAGGTAGTACAACTACAATATGAAGGATAAATAATAAGAGATAACTATAAAATTAAAGGCACAATAATATGTAGGAAAATAAGAGATGGACGTTTGGAAATAACTCAGAAATATGTCATTAATGGAAAATATGAAAATAGTGCAATGCTATATAATGGAGGACATAAAAACTCCATGAAAGTATATGAAATAACTACAATGTACCATACTACATAATGTATACTTACTATATCACTCTCCCTCTACTACTACACCTATGAGACCTTTATATAGAAAGATAGATTGCTTGGCCTTTACTCTACCTAGGACTCATGTACATGTGGACTACATGCACATTTACAACTTGCACATTGACACTTGTACATTTATTATAATACTTGAAGCATAACTAACTTTACTCTTTACTCTGAATTAAAATTATAATCTAGATATGTACCAAAGGTGGTACATTTACATGATCTAAATGATGTAATATACTCTAACACCCCCTTGTATTACATTATTTGGGTATTGAAGACTTTAGTCATCAATATGGATCCTTTATCTTCAGATCTTGTTTATCTTGATGTGGTCCTTCGTATTATCTTTAATTCACATTGCACTATATGCTTAGTTTTTCTAAAACTATAGAGTATATGAACAAATTTGATAAAAAAATTCTAAACTTAGGTTTTGTAGGATTCCTTATGTATTTGTAGAGATTATAGTAATCTATAACCTTAATAAAGTGCTTAGTGAATAATAGTTCATTTTTGAGCTAATTTTATAATGTTTTGTGTTATGAATCTGCAACTTGAAATATGAATTGAATGCAGAAAAGATTCATTGTTTGAATAGAATTGTAGTTTGTATTGAAAGGGAGAAGCCCATAATATAATAAATTAATGTTCTTGGATGATCTTTGGAGCATCCTCCTTGTCCTATTTACATCTATCTAAAAGGTGTGAATGGTGAAGGGATGTGTCCCTTTATAATACAATATAATATATAATATGATTAAGAGTTACATTAGGAGGGTCCTAACATGCCACCCTCCTTTGAAAAAGCTTTGTCCTCAAAGCTAGAATTGCAAAAATTATTGTTGAATCTGGTGGAGCGTCTCCCACGTAGCGTCCTCTATAGGTAGACCTTTCCATTGAATCAATACCTCGATGATGGTGTGGTTACAGAGGTGACACATACGTCGGTCTAGGATAGCTTCTAGTTCAACCATGAGAGCTCCATTATCTAAAAATTTTGGAAGTTGAGTTTGTGTAATGATGTTAGTGCCTATTATGGCTTTAAGACAAGAAACATGAAATACCGGATGGATTTTGAAATATTCTGGTAATTCAAGTTTATATGCAATAGGTCCAATACACAGGAGAATTTTATAAGGGCCATAAAATTTTGGTGCTAATTTTTGTGACCCTTTTATTTTCAATGAAGTTTGATGATATGGTTGGATGCGGAGAAATACCATATCCCCTTCTTGAAAAAATCTTTCAGTCTAATGTTGGTCTGCTTGTTGCTTCATGCGATGTTGAGCGATATGTAGCTTCTCCTTCAGAGCATGAATGATATTATCTCGAGTGACCAGCTTCATCTCTATAGCTAGTACTTTTGTACTTCTTGGAAGATAAGAGGTTAGATATGGGGGTTATTGGCCATATAATGCTTCTAAAGGGGTCATTTTTATGGTTGTGTGATATGTGGTATTATACCACCATTCAGTTAGTGGAAGCCATTTAACCCAGTGAAGGGGTTTGGTGGAAATAAAGCATTGGAGATAGGTTTCTAAGCACTTATTGACAATTTTAGTTTGACCATCCATTTGTGGGTGGTAAGCGGAGCTCATCCGAAGTTGCGTACCTTGGAGTTTAAATAATTCCTTCCAAAAATTACTAGTGAAAGTGGGATCACGATCACTAACGATAGTAGAAGGCATGCCATGTAACTTAAAAATATTATCAAGGAAGATTTGAGCAATAGCACTAGTGGTATAGGGGTGAGCTACTAGAAAAAAATGGGCGTATCTAGATAAAAAATCTACCACCACTAGGATCATTGTTTTTCCTACGGATTTTGGAAGACCTTCAATGAAATCCAATGAAATATCCTCCCATTTCCTGGTTGGTATGGGTAGATGTTGAAGAAGGCCGGTGTTGCCACTGTTTCACCTTTATTTCTTTGGCATGTTTCACATTCATTGACAAACTTCTTGATATCATTTTTCATCCCTCGCCAATAAAATGATTTAGTCACTCTTTTTTAGGTTTTTAGGAATCCAGAGTGGCCTGCAGTAGGTTTAGTGTGTAGCTCATGTAGAAGCTTTGGACGATAAATTGATGTAGGTTAAAGGACCAAACGTTCTTTGTAACAGAGCATGCTACCTTACCAAGAGTAGTGGGGTTTACTCATGGTACTTTGTTGTAGCTGTAAAATTATAGTGTGTATAGTAGGGTCTGCATACCATTCATCCTTGACTTGTTCAATCCATGTAGGGATGGGGTAGGAAAAAACATGTAATTGTGAAGTTTCTTAGAACTTTCTGGAAAGTGCATCCGCAACCATGTTATCTTTCCCCTTTTTGTAGATGATTTCATAATCATAGCCTAATAGTTTTGTTAGCCACTTTTTTTGTTCTAGAGTGGTTATCCATTGTTCAAGAAGGTATTTTAGGCTATGGTGGTCGGTGCGAATAATGAAATGTTTTCCAATAATGTATGGTCTCCAATGTTGGATAGCATGGACCATAGCTAACATTTATTTTTCATAAGTAGAATGTGCTAAATTATTTTTAGAAAATGCTTTACTAGTAAAGGCTAAGGGCTTCTCATTTTGCATGAGCACCGCTCCCATTCCCAATCCGAAAGTGTCACTTTCAATAATGAATGGTTGGGAAAAAACAGGCATATCTAGGATGGGGGTGGTACACATGGCATTTTTCAAAGTCATGAAAGTTTCATTCACTTTTGAAGACCATATGAAGGCATTATTTTTAATTAGGGTTGTTAAGGGTGCTGCTATTTTCCCATAATATTTAACAAATTTGCGATAATATCCCGTTAATCATAAGAACCCACGCAACCCTTTTAGAGTTTTTAGAATTTTCCAATTTTCCACATCTTCAATTTTTCGAGGGTCTACTTTAACTCCTTCCTTGGAGACAATATGTCCAAGATATTCAATTTATTGCTTCCCAAAGGAACACTTTGATATCTTTGCATATAATTGATATTCTTCCAATATTTTGAGTGCTTGTGCTATATGTGTTAAGTGCTCTTCCTATGTCTTGTTGTCAATCAAAATATCATCAAAGAAAACTAAAATAAATTTTCGAAGGAAGGGAGAAAATACCTTATTCATAAGACTTTGAAATGTAGATGGAGCATTGGTGAGGCCAAAAGTCATCACCAATAATTCATAATGTCTCTTGTGGGTGCGAAAAGTAGTTTTGGGTATATCGCTTTCCTTAACTCGAATTTGGTGGTAACCTGATCATAAATTGAGTTTAGAAAAATATGTGGCTCCATTTAGTTCATCGAGTAGTTCATCAATGACTAGAATAGGAAATTTGTATTTAATCGTTATTTTGTTGAGAGCATGAAAATCCATGCATAGGCACCATGATCCATCCTTTTTTCTTACTAGTATGACTGGAGAAGAGTAGGGACATCTACTAGGTCGAATTACCCTTGACCTTAGTAGGTCTTGTACTAATTTTTCTGTTTCCATATTTAGTAAGTATGGATATCGGTAAGGTCTAATATTTGGAGGTTGGTGTCTTGAAAGTAATTAAATAGCATGATCATGGCTTCGTTGTGGAGGTAATTCCTCTAGTTCTTTGAATATTTTATCATGTTTCTCTAGGAGTTATATTAATTTGGGTGCCTTTGGTTGCTCTTCGGTGGTGTTTTGAAAATAAAATAGTTGGGCAACCATACCTCTTCCTCCTTTTCAAAGAATATTTTCTATTCTATGAGAATTTATGATTTGTGGGACCTGTTTTTAAACCTTCAATTGTGTATGTTTGGTTCTTTTGTATAAATTGCTTCCATAACTCTTCAAAGTCCCATTTAATTTTTCCAAGTGTTCGTAGCGATTGTACTCCCAAAACAATATCACATCCTCCTAATGGTATTACATACATATCTGCTTTGTTGTTATATTCACCCATTGTGAGTTTGATATTCCTTAATTTGCCTTTACATGCAATTTTTCCTCCATTACCAATCATGACTTCAAAGTTATTATAGGTATATATAAAGCAATTAGCTTGTTTGGCCAAAATGGGGTCTATAAAATTGTGAGTGCTACCAGATTATAAGAGCATGATAGGGTTTTGTTTCTTAATATACCCTTTTACCTTCATTTTTTGTGGAATCGAGTATCCTGCTAATGCGTTAAAGGATATTTTTGTTTTATCTTCTTGCTTTTCTTCTGCAACCTCAGTTATTACTTCCACTTCTATGTCATCCTCCTCTTTGGGAGTGCAATCAACTGTGTCCAAAATATATAATTTCGGTGAGATGCATTTGCGGTTGGGGGTAAAATTTTCATCGCAGTGGAAACATAGGCCCTTTTCTTGTATTTCTTTTAGCTCTTATTAGCTAATTTGTTTAATTGGCATGACCTTATTTAGTTTTTTTTTGGTGTAGGTATTTGGTGTTTTTCTTGAAAAAAATATTCCTATTCACCTTTGGTTATTGTTCTTCTCTTCTATCATGTGTGGTAATGCCATTGCATGCATCATATCGATAGGATTTTATATTTGTACCTCCATTATAATGTGTTCTTTTAGGCCACTAGTGAAACAACTTTGGAATAATGATGCATCTAGTACTATTGTAAGGTTCACCAATTTATCAAATTGTGCTTGGTGTTCCATTACGGTGGAGGTTTTTCATAGTTTAGTGAGGGCTTATGTGAAGTCTTAAAATTTAGTGGGGCCAAATAACAACATTAAGTTTTTTTTAAATTCGGTCCATGTGGGTGGACCGTTTGTTTTCTCATACCATTGATACCACTAGGTAGCAATTTGTTCCAAGTGAAATGATGTGATATGAACTTTTTGAATCTCCGAAATTTGATATAAGGAAAAATATTGGTCTACCCTATATATCCAATTTGTGGGGTCGCCTCCATAAAATTTTGGAAAATCTAGTTTTGTGGTATGGGGAAGGATTGATGTATGTGGTCCCCCTATTAATGTTTGTTGTGGTGGCATAGTGTTCAGTTGTCCGTTTTGCATGAGCAACATATTTTGTTGTACTAAGTCCATGGAATGGTTTGTAGCATCCAATTTAGTGGATATATTTGTATTCGATTTGGTGATGTTTATGGTTAGGTTTGCTATTTTGGTAGTGATTTTATCTTCTAAATTGTCCTTCCAAAATGCTATTCCTTGCATCATGTCTCTCATTTCCTTGGAAAACTATGAGATTTCTTTCTTAATTTCTTTTGAAGCCTTCTTCGCAATCTCCTTCGTTGTATCTTGAGATCATATTCCCTCGGCCATTTAGGGTGTGGTTGGTTTATAAGTGATTTGAATTTAAAAAATTTAATTTTATCAAAAAAAAAAATTGTCTTTGCCACGTTTAATTTTACGTACTTGATGCTCTTTGTTCACACCAAATGATATTTTCTTTGCTTGTACTCATTTTTGTGGTTTTCTAACTCAAGTAATGCGTGATGTTGTCCAAAAAAAAATGTATGCTACCTTTGCTGGTGACTATGGCCTACTATGTAACAGTTCCATCAGTAATGGTTAGAATGTGTGCTGAAAAGAAAACATTGTCGAGTAATGGCCTGTCAGTAACTAGAGCGGGGTGGGGAAAAATTTTTAGGTCTTTTTAGCTTTGATCTAGTTGTTATGAATCTACAACTTGAAATATGAATTGAATGCAAAAAATAATCATTGTTTGAATAGAATCACAGTTTGTATTGAAAGGCAGAAACCCACAATATAATAAATTAATATTCTTGGATGATCTTTGGAGCATCCTTCTTGTCCTATTTACATCTATTTAAAAGGTGTGAATGGTGAAGGGATGTGTCCCTTTATAATACAATATAATATATAATATTATTAAGAGTTACGTTAGGAGGATCCTAACATTTTGTAAATAACAATAATAAACTTCTATTTCACCTTATCTCTCCTAATAAACTATGCATATAATTTGAAGTTCTTTATGGTTGGATTTATTTTATCCCTTTAGTATGAATATGAGACAAGTGTAAGTATATAATTCCAACTCCTTTAAGTAAATGAATAACTTCCTTTAATATCCCTCAATGTCCAATAGTTAGTGGATAATTCCAATAAACTATTTTGATGTAGTATACTTTATAAATCCCTAATTTGGAATATTAGAAAATAATAATATTTGCAATAATAGAGTTTTAAATTTCCAAGTAGAAACCCTTATATTTCTTATGGTCCTTAATTGTAAATATTAAACTATTTAAATATATAAACCTCATTTAAGTTTACTTTAAAATGTATAGTTTATTTTGCTATTATTTCCAAAATAATAGAACAGTTTCAACCTTATACTATACTCATTATAACTCCTACTTAGTTATTTGCAAATATGTGGCAATTTATAATATCTTCAACTTGTACTAAAATTTCTCTCATACTTCTAAGGATGATTATAATCAGTTTCCAAACCTTATAGCTCCTATTTTAGAGTAAAATATGCTTGTAGTGTATTACCTCCTTTCTACATATGTTGAACAAGCTAATTAGGTGGCGGTGATGATTCTAAATTTGGTGTTGAATTCAATGCACTTCCTCTACCTTGAATGGTGCTGGTCTATGATAGGTTTTACTTCCACTTGAGATGCCTACTTTGCTATTCTTCACTTGGTATTCTTTCCTCGAGTGACACTTATGACATTGAGAATTTAATGCTCTTCTCCAACACAAGTTTATGATAGTATTTGACTCCAAATAAAGCTTTCCTCTTCTTCTTTAACTTGGATTGAATACATTCTCAAATTCAATACAAATTTTTAATGTGTTTCCTTCCTTTAGCACTCTTTTTAATGGCAACTACAATAGTTCTAGCTCCTTTTTGATAAATGTGACAAGAGGCATGAACATTGAGATTTCTTTCTTCCTTCCTTGAGTAATACTTACCCTTTGATATTTAATTTTTTTACATGGTGCACGATTATAATAATCTTGGTGAGTGTTGAACATATATATGCATTAGGGTAATGATGGAATATGTTTCATGAAATGAATGCCTTTCTTGAGCATTAGATATGAGACGGTAAAAATACCCTTTATTCCAAGTGGCACAATATTCCTTCTTCCTTAAATATAAGTGTGAATTGCATGCACACTCTCTCTTCAATGTACCAAATATGAATGTTAAACCCTTCTTATTGTTTATTCATTCCAACCATTTGCTAGCTAGCTTCACTTCTTGGACAACAAGCGATTTTCTTCTTGCAAGTTATTTTTTTGAGGATGATGGTTGGATTAAATTGTGATAATCCAAGTGTATTTAAGAGGAGGTTCTTTGAGGCTCAAGAAGTAGAATGTAGTGCTTCCACTTGGTTGTATTATTGGGTATTGAACCTTTTATTCTTCCTTTGTATTTTGCTTGGTATACATTGTACTTTATTTTACATTCTATGTAAATGATGATAGCTTCTTTAGATAGATGATCTAAGTTATCTTCTATGTGTATTCTTATAGTTATTGATGACTCCTTTTGCAAGCTAATGAAATATTGAAGGAGGTTGTCCCCTCGAAGAGGTCTATGATTCTGTGTTATTGTGAGATTGTTCCATTTCTGCATTTGATTTCTGCAGTGTTATTGAGTTATTTGATGTATTTGAGTTATTTTTAGTATTTTGTGTGAGTGTGTTTATTTTAATAGTAGGATCCTAACAGCTTGTTCGTAGAGTGAATAGCTTGCAAGGAGCTTTCCAACCTCAATTTTTTTTCAGCTATGCAACTCAAGAAATCCATCAGAAAAATATGAATGGTATATATTGTTAAGATAAATGAGATAGACGAAGGGAAGAAGGAAGAGGATTTTTGAAAACATCATGTTCTTCAAGAGTTTAGGGATGTATTTCCAAAATATTTAACCAGATTGACACCTGAAAGGGAATTTGACTTCTCTATCAAACTTGAACCTTAAACATAGCCTATCTATAGGGCTCCTTATATAATGAACCCCATAGAAATACATGAACTAAATGTACAAATTTAAGCTTATGGAAATGTGATCAATATTTGTTATAATTGATGTCAAGAGTCATTTTTAGTGAGCAGTGCAAGAGGAAGGATGTCAAGAGTCAGTTTCAGAAACAAGAAGGTGATTAGATAAGGTCTGTAGCTGAACTTAGAAGGCCCAAGAAAAATAATATTATAATATTTTATTATAATATTAAAGGTCTAATTGTAAGACCTAAAGTAATTAAATTAATTATAATAATTTCATTATAAATTAATTTATAATTTAATTTAATTAACCCTACGGTTATTAAATATATTATAAGTTAATTATAATAATTTTATTATTAATTAAATTATAATCTAATTTAATTAACCCTAAAGTTAGGGTTGCAAGGTAAAAATAAATGTGTCGACATCTAATATTGTGGCACAATGGTATAAATACCATGTGCCTTGGTGGCAAAGAATTTACCTTCGTTTGAATTATTCTAATCCTAATATTTGTACAATTTTCGTGTAAGGAATAAGACAGTTTTTTGTCTTGTATATGCCTGCGAAGGAACAAATTTGGTGAGGCTCTAAGCCTCATATCCATATGATGGTTTGACCTAGTATCAAGAGGCTATGACTTGGGATTTGGCAAGCAGTAGGACCCACGATCGAATCTTGGTGGTATTTTTTGTGAAGGTTTTGGTTTGGTCACCAAATGAAGCAGCACATTCATTTTTTGTTTAGGCGCCAAAGGGAAGCATATAGAGCATGTGGTTATCCTTGTTTCCAAGGTGAGTGCCTAGCTCACATGATATTTGAAGCCACGACTAGGGCGCTGGTGGAAGCGCTGCGTGGGTTTGATTCCCACTAAGAGCAAAAGGTACTTAAATTTTTAAAATTTAATTTTTGTCCTAAGGTTGTTTGGCATAAGATTTTAGGGAGATATAAGGTTTATGAAAGTTGATTTTTATATTGTGATTTTGGTGATTAGAGTATTTGAATGGAGTGATAAGGATTTATATGGTTCTGAATGTTATTTCAAAATAAAATCTTATTTGTTTTCATATTTGAAAGGAGTAATAAGGTTAATTGAGTTCTCATGTTTTGTATGGTGAAAATAATTTGTGAGGAAATTATTGATTAAATTTTTGAGAAGGTTTTTGCTACCTAACCCTTAAATTTGGAAAAGAGAGTAATTGTGATTGAGACAGGTTTTAAGGGCAATTCTTCATCAAACAAAAAGGTATGGGCGCATCTTCCTTATGAGTGATTGTTTGATGTTGTGAATTCTAATTTGGAGTGAAAAGGTTTGTTTGATTAGCATTTTTGAGTTTTATTGTTAAAGGATTTTAGAGTGAAATTTGATGATAAAAACCTTGTTTGATAAGCATTGTTGAGTTTGATTGTTAATTTTTTTTCTGAGTGAAATTTGATGATAAAAACCTTGTTTGATAAGCATTGTTGGAAACATTGGAGTAAATATTTCATATGCTTGAACTAGGGTTTGTGAAATATCATGAGTATCATTGTTATGTGAAGTTGAAAACTATATTGAATTAGGGTTTGTGCAAGATCATGATTATAATTGTTATGTGATATTTTTTAATAAGCATTGTTGGAAATAATTGAGCGAGTGTTCATATGCTTGGACTAGGGTTTGTAAGCAAGAAGTGTTTCATTGAGCGATTGATTGAGTGGAGTTGTATAAGCCTAGTCAAATAGAAGTGTTGAAATGATAGTTCAAGTTTTGTGAAACAAATTGTTTTATATTATGAATTGATTTGAGAAAGAGATTGAAATTAATTGAGCATTGTTGTGAGTGTGAAGCATATTGAGTCTCTAACAATTCTCTATATGTTTGTGTAATATTAAGTAAGATTTTGTGTCAAGCTCATCTAATTTATTGAATAGGATTTTGTGTTAATTTGAGTTGTGTTGAGTAAGCTTTTGTGGAATCTTACAATACAAATTTGAGGTAAGTCTTGGTGAAGACTTGTTGAGCAGATTCGATAAGTTCTAGAGAGGACTTATGGATATATTAATGTGAGATTTTATGGAAGCTTACAAGGCAAAGTTGAGACAAGTATTTGAGAAGACTTGAGAGCATAGTTGATTGATTGATTTGTTCAAACCTTGGGTTAAGGTTTGGGGAAGATCTAGCAAATTTGATTTGTGATTGAATGAACCTTTGTGTTAAGGCTTGAGGATAGAGATTGAGAAAATTTTTACTAGATCGAATGACTATGTTTAGTGCATATTAGAAACAAATATTGAGTAGATTTGTGATAGACCGAAGGACCGTGTTTAGTGCAGATCAGAGACATAGATTGAGCATATTTGTGCTATACTAAAGGATTGTGTTTAGTGTAGATCAGATACAGAGATTGAGCATATGTGTGCTAGACCAAAGGACTATGTTTAGTGCAAATAAAATATAGATATTGAGCAAATTTATGCTAGACTAAAGGATTGTGTTTAGTACAAATTTGAGATAAATATGAGAGCAAGCTTTGGAGGTGACAAAGTATAGAGGACAAAAATCTCTAGTGGATATAGGTCCATTATCTATGGAAGTGAATACATGTTTTCTGTGTGAGGGCAAGAGTATTTAGTGGATATATATCCATAATCCAGTGCATTGGAGGCAACAATTCTTCTAGAATATCACCAGCTAGAGTAGAGAATAAGGAGTTCTCCTATGGATAGATATCCACAAACTTGATTAGGGGATTGGTGTCTCCTTTGGATATAGGTCCATAAACATTATAATAGGGAAAGGATTCCCAAAATATTTGTTTAGAAAATTTTAGGGAAATATTTTCTTTGTGGAGTAGCCCACATTGGGTGAAACATGTTCAATTGGTGTCTCTATTGTATGTGGTGATTTGTGCATTGCTTTTATTATACTTTTTAATATTGCTATTGATACATTGCATAATATTGATTGGGAAAGAAAAGTAAAAATTGGTCTTATACTGTTCACTCCCCTCCTCAGTATAAGCTTGTGTTCTTCACAAGGATTGTTGGAAAAAGGACTAATTATAACAAGTGTGTCACCATGGGGTGCACTAGTTTTTTATAAATAAAAGGGTGAATATTTAATATTATGTATTGACTACCATATGTTAAATAAGGTAACTATAAAAAATAGACATCCTTTGCCTAGAATAGAAGATATCATTGATAAACTCAAGATACCTCAATATTTTCAAAAATTGATTTGAAGTCAGTATATCACAAATTGAGAATACAGTAGGATACTCATAAGACATCTTTTAAAACTATTCTTCCTTTTGGTCTGATGAACGCTCCAGTGGCATTCCTGAATCTGATGAATAGTATATTTAGAAAGTACTTGGATCGATTTATTCTAGGGTTTTTGGATGGCATTTTGATATATTCCTGAAACAAGGTAGAACATGATAAACACCTCAAACTAGTGCTGAAATTGTTAAGGGGAAATTAGTTGTATATGAATTTATCCAAGTGTGAGTTTTATTTTTTAGAGGTGCAATATTTAGGAATCATTGTTTTTATTGGGGAAATTATTGTAGATCCTAAGAAAATAGAAGCCATATGGAATTGGCCACAACCAACGAATGTAGTTGAGATCCAAAGTTTCATGGAATTAATTGGATATTATAGGTGATATGTGAAGGACTACATCAAGGTCACCTCATAGATAACCAACCTTCAAAGGAAATGAAAGGAATTCAAGTGGATAAACAAATGTGAGACAACATTTGATTTACTTAAGCAGAAGCTTACTACACCCTCTATACTAAATATACCTGATCTATAGGGAATTTTTTTATGTGTGGAGATGCATCGCTAGAAGGACTGGGAAGAGTACTCTCACAAGAAGAAGTGGTGGTAGCATATGGATCAATAAAGCTGAAAATTATGAGGTTAATTATGCAACCCATGATTTAGAGTTAGTAGTTATATTTTTTTCTCTCAAGAGTTGGTGATATTATTTAGTTGGTAGACCCTTTGAGCTAAAGACAAATCATCATAGTCTACAATACATGTTCATCCAACCCTTACTCAATACTATATATATAGAATGGATGAAATTTATCATAGAATATGATTTTGGCATTGAATATATTAAGGTAAAGGAGAATAATGTCACAAATTCTCCAAATAGAAGGGGGCACATTGCAGCAAAATATTTATTCATGTTGAATTGATGGAACAAGTCAATAAAATGCAAAGTTAAGATGCTTACTATAGTCAAATCAAATAAAATATGGAAAGGAAACCATATAAAAATAAATATTTTAGGTTTTATATATTTTAAGGATAGGGTAGTAATTCCTATGAGTGGTGATATGAGGAATATGATCATGAATGAAGCTCATATATCTCCCTACTCTGCTCATCTAGGAGGAGAAAAAATGAGGGCGAATATGAAAAAGACATTCTTTTGGCTAGGAATGAAGAGAGACATAACTAAATTTATTGCTCAATGCCTTGTGTGTCAAAAGGTAAAAGGAGATCATAGACATCCTACTAGTTTGTTATACCCACATGATGTGCCTATGCTAAAATGGCATGTGATTTCAATGGATTTCATAGTAGGGATTTCTAAGACCAATTTCTAGCATGACACGATCCTGGTAGTGGTCAACAGACTAACCAAGTGGTCAAAAAACTACCAAGGTTGCACACGTTATACCCAGGAGCACTAAGGATGATGTTATTATCGCTAATAGATTTGACAAAGAAATAATTTGACTTCATTTATTTCTACAGGTAATTATATTAGATAGGGACTCTAGATTCACATCTAAGGTTTGGCAAGCCTTACACCAAGACATTGGCACTAGGTTGAACATCAGTTCAACTTATCACCCAAAAACTGAGGGACAAACTAAAAGGGTGAACTAAGTGTTAGAGGATATGTTTCACATTTACTATATGGATCAAAAAATCGGCTGGGAGGATTATTTGAATCTATTATAATTTACCTATAATAATTGTCATAATTTGACATTAGGTATGGCTTCATTCAAATATTTTTATGGTAGAAGGTGTAGGATACCATTGTCTTGGAATAATCTAGAAGATTGAATTGTGCTTGGATCAGACATGATCAAATAAATAGAGCAAAAATTAAGGGTGATCAAATAAATATTTAAGGAAGTTGCAGACTATTAGAAAAGTTATGGCGATATTAAGAGATCACCTAGAGAGTTTGTTTTTTGTGATAGAGTGTTCTTGAGGGTGAGACCAAAGTAGAGTGCTATCAAATCCACAAATATTGATCCTCATTTTGTAGTACCCTTTGAAATCATAGAAATATCAATCATGTGGCATATATAATTGGCTTACCACCCAATCTATCCAAGATTCACAACACCTTTCATGAGAAAAGTGCACTTTTGTAGGAATAGTTTCCCTTACGATGGCATAAAGAGTAAAAACTGATAAAGCAATACCTTGGGGAAATGATGTGATGGGTTAATTATCAAAAATTATGGGTAGGCAACACAAATGAATTCCCCATTTCATGAAGATGCATATCATGAAATTGCTTAGTTGCATTTGTGTGTTATAGTAGTTTCTTATAATGAAATATTATAAGGTAAAAGAACAATTGTTGGTTAATAGTTTTCTTATAATGAAATATTATAAGGTAAAAGAACAATTGTTGGTTGAAATTGTAGACACAAAAAAAACACCAATCTGATTATGTGACGACAAGCACTGATCAAATTGACATACATAGACCCTAGGGCAGCCCCCAGAGGTTAAACAATGGTCCTAACCACTCCCATAGCAGTTTGGAAGGTCAGAGGTCAATTTGGCACCTTTTTAGCACTTTGATCCCTACTCATCCCACCTTGGGACGATTACAAACTGTTATTCATCCCACCCAGGGACGATTAGCAGCATTCATCCCAGGGTGGGACGATTAGCAAGTTTGATTGGCAAAAAAAGTCAAACCTCGACAGGTTTGCCATTTAACTGTGCCTTTAGGGCATGCAATTGCGATTAACGGATTCAAATAAAGGAGAGGGACTTCAGTCAACCATTTCATTATCATGGAGGCCTCATGCAAGGAGACTCTAAATCAAGAAAGAATATTTTCTCCCAAAATAGGACAAGCAAGTCAAGTGGCGCCCTCTCATGCGTATTCAAAGAGAGAGACCCTAGGTCTATAAATTGGTGAGTATTCTCACCCCAAATTAGAACATAGAAGGATAATTTAATGCAATGGAGTGCTGTCGAATCAAACCCTCACCTTCATTGTGATTCTTACATCCTTGATCTCTCTTTCAGAAGGGAGGTTATTGGGTGATTATTGGAAGCGTAATCCGGACCCAAACCCAAAAATTTGGCCATAATACTACACAAAATTTGCTGACACAACCCCATAAGAGGTTTTGGACCCATCCCAAGTGGATTGGTGCCGAAACCAAGCCCCAAACGGTGGGCGTCCTACCCCCGGGCACCCCCTGCATTGTTGTAGTTCTAATCGCCCCACCCCGAAGCGATTAGAAATTTGAGGGAAATTTCTCTACTATTTTAGTTGCATTTTATTTTATGTTACTTACATATGCTGTTATTCAAGTTTCATTTGATTCTAACAATTTTTGGCTATGATTTTATCATTTCTCACTTTCGCTAACATACAGGGAGCAACATCAGATACAGGGAAATCAAGGCTAAATTAGCCAAATCTGACCTTCTGGGTCATCCCAAAATGACTCATTTTGCCTAACCTCAACTTTGAAGGATTTTTGGAGGCGTATGGACTTGACATTTAGGAGGTCGCCTTCTGACAGCTTATGACAGTCCTAATCGTCCCACCCCGGAGCGATTAGAAATATGTGGTAGATTTCCTAACTGTTCCTTTTGTAGTGGGTTCTTGGTAATGTTGCATTGCTTTTGTTAAATTTTTATCTCATTCTGATATGTTTTAGTTATCATTTTAATCATTTTATGTATACATTGACTGCAGGCCTTGGGGATCGCATGTTTCTCTCCATCCGTAGGTACTACTGATCATTTACTATTTCTCTTAGTGTAGGATCTCAACACTAAATGGGAATCAAGGAACCATAGACACATTCACACAAGCGACGATGACATTTGGTCCACCCATTTTCAACATGGGCACGCGAAATATCCCCAAGGGGAATGTATCAATTCATGGTGTAACCAAACTATGACCGATGCTTCTAGCCCCTGAAAATGGAGGAGATGTATTGTAACCCAATTTCAAGCAAAATAAATAAAATAAAGGGCCGCACTTTTACACTTTCTTCAAATCTTGTTTCATTTCGTTTGTTTTCCCTCTTTTCATGCATTCTCGTTCGTAGGACTTAGCGTTGCATTTATCTTTTGTTTTGCTTCTATATCCTTGTGCATTTAGTGGTGATCACAGTGGGACCTTGTCCCTTTATTTTTGAGATCATATTTCTAATTAAAATTGTGTGTTTCTGCTTTCAAGGGTTAATCCTTTATGCATTGGACTGTTGCTCGTGTCATCTTGTGACGAATATAGAGCTAGAATTTGTGCCACCCTAGGACGAATAGGAATTTTTCTCACCCTATGATGAATACAGATCTATTATTCATCCCACCCCAAGATTATTAGTTCTATGTGCAATTTCAAATCAGAAACTCAGAGGCATCCGGTGTAGGCAGAGAAGAGGTAGGTGTTCTAAACATCTTCTATCATTTTTTGTTTTCTATCTCTGTCATTTCATGTTTCTTTGCTTGCATAGGAGAGTTTTGCTACATGATTTTCTTTCTTTGTGCAAAAAAAAAAAACCCCACACACCACGAGATAAGCTAAACATCAAGGCATTGGTCATAAAACCCCAACACTTGATCAAGACCAACGGTGGATTTCATCACCACATTGGCTTAATTTTGCATACATAACCCTGATCACTACTATTCTAGATGTAAATCCTAAAGAAATATGACAAAGTGTAGCTAGGGTGATCCCCAACACATGAGGATAAGTCTTCTATGGTAGGTGTAAAAATAGAGTGATTCCCCTTCCGTACCGCCTATGTTCCACATACTATTTTTCTCTCATGTATCAATAGTCTCCCTCACGTAAGGGTGGGTATATAGAGAAGTTCAGTATAACGGACTGGTAGTGGTATATTGAAGGGGTGACCATTTTGGGAGATATAAGAGCCCTCAGATTGCATATACAACAAAAATAAAAACACACTGAACCAGATTTAGGGCACACTTTTAAATCATAAACAAGATAATCATTGCTTTAATTATGTGTTCCCCTTTTGTTTAGTGTAGCATAAAAAATCATAAATAAGATAAAAATGTACACATCTTTAGATAAACACCACCATGGTGTACACCCATAACTGAGCCCAATCACGGGCAGAAGCTGTGAAAAGTGTACAAAGGGGCACAAGTCGCCTTCGATATAGTCTCAAGGACTTGGTCATACCACCTTGGCAACTTGACTTACAACATAGTCCACCTCATGCCATTACATAATGGGACTATAGAGGCACCCCTTTGAGGGGCACTCCCACTCAACATATACCATTTCAGGAGGAGGCTATACATGTGGCACTCAACATAGATGGGAAGGCTCCCTTAGACACTCGTTATGAGTGGCCACCATGTGATGAAGCACTAGAGCAACATAGGGTCCATAAGGAGGGGCCACATGATTACGTCATCCCTCCTCTACCCCTTATTACTGTCAGAAACAATAGTCCAAATCCAGAACACAAGGCTCTTCAGATAGGGCAAGCCAATTCTGCCCACCCCTTTCACATATATGAAAGGGAGCATGATGAAGACAACTACATTCCTCAATAGCAATACACAATGTGGGAGCAATGCACCTCTACACCTGCTAGGTATCAAGATCACCCACTAAGGCTAGAGCCTCGGGTAAATGTCACTAACCTCAATAGAGGAAAGCGACCCATAGAAATCTCAGATCACCACGATCGAGATAGACATGTAGGAGAGACATCTAGGCTTCCTAAACACAAGATGACAGAACAAATTGACTTGGCATTTGCCAAACATGTCACTCACCAAGTGCAAATCATGCAACTCAGGCAAGACCAACAATAGTTAGAGCACCGGTATCACCTTATTAAAGAGCATATTCGACATCAAATAGATGAATTGCTCCAGAACATTGTACCTGAGAGGGTCCCAACCCCTCGCACACATAAGATAGAGTTTTATGAGAGGCACAACCACTTTGTACGAGACAGGTCTCTATGACCTTATTAAATATTACCTCCAAGACCCCCTAGACTTGAGTAGGAGGCCACTCACAGAAACAATGATGGGCACCCTCCACGAGAACCCAACCATGTTTATAGGTCTCACCCAGGAACTCCTCAAGAAGCCTATAAGGAGTATGAGCAAGAAGAAGAGCAGGCTAAAACGCCCTACCAGGGTAGGCAGGATGCTATTCGGCCACCTCTCCATAGACCTCAAGTTCCCCGCAACCTGTAGCGGGAGAAAACCAAGGAGTAAGATATCAAATCTTCTGATGCATATAAAGTGCTGCTAGAGCGCTTAGAGTCTATGGAGACCAAGACTTCTTTGCCCCAAAATCCCACTTTATGCCAGCTCTGTAGTCACCTTGTGCATCCGTCAGTACTGGCACCCCCATACCTTGAACACTTTAAACTACCTTAGTTGGTAATATTTAGAGGGGAGGAGGATACCCAAGAGCATGTGACTAGATTCTTGAGTCAATACTTTGGAATTCAAGACAATTATGCTTTGCTTCTAAGAACATTTATAATCACATTTGCAGGCCCTGCCTCGGATTGGTTCACTCAGTTGCCAAAGCATAGCATCAGCAACCTAGACTAGCTAGTGGACATGTTCCTCAAATGTTTCACCTTTAATACCAAGAAGAAGGCATCGTTAAGTGACCTAGCTAGCCTCAGGTAGTATGAGGAAGAGACCATGGTAGCTTATGAAAATTGGTGGAGGACATTGCTTTCAAAGCTTCCCTACCTCCCTCCTATGGCTGACCTGACCCAAATGTTCTTAAAGAGCTGTTTGAGGTCGATATTCATGTTATTGTAGCTGTAGCAATATGCCACTCTTGAGGAAGCCCTGGCACAAGCCAGAATCATTAAGGAGATCAAGATACAAGATGGCGAGATTGCCAAGCCATGAAAGAAAGAGTGGCCTAAAAATGCCAAAATAGGGACCACGCAATCGAAAGCCATTGTGGTTAATCAGGTTGCTATAAACATACAAAATCATGCACAAGCAACATAGCCCTCATAGGATAACTATCAGGCAGTTCCTCTTGATAGCTATGAGAAGGATAATCATCGACAAGAGAAAAATTAGCAGCATCACCCTAGGCGACAATTCACACCATTCACAGAGTCCAAAGACTCATTGTTTGACCGTTTTTCCATGGTAAACTTGATACACCTGCCAGAAAGTCGACCCATAGACCCCAATGCACCAAAACCTAAGGGCTATAGGGAAGACTTGTACTATAGATTTCATAGGTAGAAAGGACATGACCTTTACGCATGTTGGAAGTTCAAGAGCTTTGTGCAAGACCTAATAGACAACAAGACGCTGGCGGTGGATAACCTCATGGTGCCAAACAACCAATAGATGGGTGTCTTCAAAGACCCCCTACCTGCCCATGATACGTAGGCAAAGACCCTTCAAGTCAATGAGGTGACACAAAACTGCCCCATGGAGGGGTATGTAGGGATGATAAGCATAGTGACTCGGAACAAGAGGTACCCAAGCACAGCTGCCCCCGTGGCAACTACAGGAGAGGTTCCATCAATGTCACAACCTCAACAACACCCTACGCAACCTCCCCTACCTAGACCAATGGCCACAATTTGGACTAGACTTACCCAAAGTTTAAGGACCACGTCGGCTAGGCTCTCCATCTACGAGCTCATTCAACAATCATCGCCCCATCGAGAGGCTCTAATGGAGATATTAAAAGCCATCGATTTGTAGCCCCATGAAGCAAACTCTTTCAAAAACTTTGTGGGACATGTAAAACAATGTATAGAACTAGTCATCACCTTTAAAGAAGATAAACTAAAATTAGTGACTGGTGATATGGCGGATCCACCCCTGCACATCATTGCACGGGTCAACGGGATTCCGTATAAGAGGGTGTTGGTGGACACTGGATCGTCTAGTAATATAATTACAATAGCGGCATTGAAACACCTCAAGTTGCCAGTATCTCACATCGTGGCCTCCACCTATACTCTTTGAGCATTCAATGATGCGATATGCTCGATGGTTGGCACAATTGTCCTGCCCATCCAAGTGGGACAAAAGACTATTCCTACATTGTGCCACATCTTGGAAGGTGAGATGGCCTATAATATCTTGTTGGGCCGGCCTTGGATTAAGGACATGAAGTGTGTCCCTTCGATAGCTCATTAGTTCCTAAAGTACACATTCGAGGGGCAGGTGCATGTAGTCTTGGTAGACTTAGAGCCCTTCAAGTATTGTAATACAGTGCAACTGATGCCGCAATTGACCCTTCCATCGACACATTTGGACTTTTAGTTGAATCCATCCAAACAGGGTCTGATTCCGCATGCATCCCTATTGTTAAGTCCATCAAATCACCATCCGGGTCCATCTTCATCATCTGGTCCTTCACCAACAATGCCACCTACAGTGGCCACATCGAAGGACAAGGGGAAGAAACCCCTAGAAGAGGCACCACCACTAGTCTCAACCATATCTATCAAAGAGATGCCTAGCCGAATGGAAGTCGAGACACCTAGTTCACCCTACATGGAGTGGACCCAAGAAGAACTCCCATTCCCTCCCCCTCCACCACCAATGATCACCATTGAGATGGCCAATACGGGCCTGGGGGAGTATCTAGTGCAAAACATTGTAGCAACACCCACACTTGAGTCCATGCAGGACATGGGGAGACCTCTCCTCCCCATCAGTACTATTGTTCCTCTAGGCTACCCACAAAATCAGACAAACTTTGTATATGGGGGCCTCGATAATGGCATTGAACCTTACATGCAAGAAGAAGATGATGAAGAGCCCTTTGCTGAGGACATCAACTATTTGTCCAACCTAGACTTTGCTTTGAGATATCTTGGCCAATGCAATTGGCATGGATATGGGTTGGGTAGATATGAGCAAGGAGTCCACGTTCTTTGCCAACCAAGATATCAGATGCCATACGACAAGTCAGGAGTAGGGTTCAACCACCCCTGCCCCTAGACATCTTGGTAGAGAACATGCAAGGCCTAGGGATAGACAACAAGGATGGGTTGGCATTAGATCCATATGCCAATCCTAACACAACATATACATTGGGGGATTATCTCCCATTGTTGACAACCAATCTTGTGGACCTTGGCAACCCATTTTCTTCGATCGAGAAAGGAGAAAGTTTGAGAACTCACTTACAAGAGGGATATAGACAAGGCCAAGAAGGGTCTTCAGAAGATGAATCATAATATGAGGTAGCACCATGGGACCCTTTTGAATTGGATAGCAATCACTCACAAGTGACCCCCATGGATGACTACCAAGAAAGCCTCTTGGCAATGTTCCCTTTGGATGCTCCAATCGAGCAAGTGCCACCTCAATAAAATCAGGTCCCCCCATAGAGAGTGGAACAACCACGATGGGACCACATTAATTTGCTCGAGCAAGATGAGCCTCACATGTCACAAATATCTATCGGAGCCAACGAAGGCCTGTGGATATCTGATAGTGATTATGAAGATGAGACTAATATGGCATATCTCAATCATATGCGATAGTAGCAATACCCCCTGGACATTGACGACATGTTTGAACAGCTACACATGGGGCCAAGGAATAGGTGGCACCTAAACCAGGCAAAGTTGGACCAATTACTACACCCACCACTTTAGGCTTATAGAGAACACCTTCCGCCTAGAGACCCTATAGAGCCATCTATGCCAAGGGTAGACCCTATCCTTTTATCCACACATAGGGCCGATCCATTTGTGCCAGTACCCACAGAGCCAAATTTGGAGCACAAATATCACCAAGGATGTCCGAGTCACCACACCCGCGGTAATGGAGACCAAAATCATTTCATCAACATGATCTCCATTGACTTAAACGCCCCCATCCATAACCCAGCTGACCCAACATGACCATTGCATCTAGACCTAGATGCTATAGACTGGGATCACATTAACACACCACCATCCCCATTAGAGTACTGGCCTTGTGGTGGGATGTTCCATTTCACCCCAGGATAGACTCAGGATGTCTTCCATGCTGAAGAGGAACCCGACATTCCAAACATAGATCTAAATTCAGCAAATGATATCCACCTGATCCCAACTCCACACCAGTTGGAGGATGGGTCCCACATGTCATTTGAAGAGACGACTAACGTAGACATAGGCTCTGATCCAATGAATCCATAGATCATCAAGCTGGGGGTAAGTCTATCCCCCAAAGAGCAAGTCGACTACATTACCCTTCTCAAAGAGAAGAAGGAGGTTTTTGCATGGTCCTACAAAGACATGTCGGGGCTAGACCCACAGCTAGTCATGCATAATCTAACGCTTGATCCAATAGTCAAGCCAATCAAGCAAAAACTACATAAGATGCACCCAATAGTAGCCTTAATGGTCAAATACGAGCTACAAAAGTTTTTGGATGCATAGTTTGTCATCTATGTGGATTACCCACCATGGTTGTCCAACATGGTACCCATCAAGAAGCCTGACGGGAGGATTCACATATGCACTAATTTTTGAGATCTAAACAAAGTGAGTCCCAAGGATGATTTCCCCTTACCTAGCATCGATGCATTGGTAGATGCTATAGTGGGCCACGAAATGCTTTCCCTCATGGATGGTTTCTCGGGATACAATCAGATTCGTATCAATCCCGAGGACCAACTAAAAATGGTGTTCACAATGCCTTGGGGGACATTTTGTTATAAGGTCATGCCCTTTGGCCTTAAAAATATTGGCGCCACCTACCAACGTGCCATGACATACATCTTCCATGATCACATGCATAAAACTTTGGAAGATTACATGGATTATTTGTTGGCCAAATCTCTTTTGTGCCCAGATCATCTTGATGACCTAAGCAAGATCCTCGATCACCTCATTGAACATAAAGTCAGACTAAACCCCAAGAAGTGCGTATTTGGCATCACATCTGGAAAACTCTTGGGTTTCATAGTCTCAAAATGAGGAATCGAGGTAGATCCAAACAAAGTCAAGGCAATCCTTGAAATGCTTCCCCCAACCACCATCAAGCAGCTCAAAAGCCTGCAAGGAAAGGTCACGTCAATCAAGCGCTTCATAGCATAACTATCTAACAAGTGCCGACCCATGAATAAATTATTGCACAAGGGAGTAGCATTTCACTGGGATGATGAGTGCCAATCAGCCTTTGACGACATCAAACAATACTTGGCTTCACCACCAGTATTGGCACCACCTAGACCAGGAGTGTCATTCTACTTATACATCTCAGCTACTGAGGTGGCATTGGGTGCCATGCTAGCCTAGAAAAATGAACTACACAAAGAACAAGGCTAATTACTATCTTAGCCGCACCCTGGTAAGTTATGAACTTAACTATGCATACGTCGAGGAGCTATGCTTGGCAGTGGTATTTTCTACCAAAAAGCTATGCCACTACATGTTGAGAAATACGACGTATGTTGTGTCTAAGGAGAATCCATTGTGGTACATGATGAGTCGTACTTATCATAGTAGCCACACGATGAAATGGATCATGTTGTTGACAGAGTTTGACATCGAATTCATTGGATAGAAGTCCATCAAAGGTCAAGTCATTATCGATCAACTAGCAGAGGCTCCTCTTGAAGACGATCAACCTCTGACCATAGAGCTTCCCGATGATGGGGTCTTCCATGTCTCAGAATCGCCAGATTTTGATGAGCCTGAGTCACGAGCCGACATAACCTTATTCTTTGATGGTTCTAAATGTGAGCAAGGGGGTGGCATGGGAATTGTATTCTTCACACCGCAAGGGGCTCCAATGCCTCTATCATTTAAACTAGATTTCTCATGCACCAACAATAATGTCGAATACGAAGCCTTGCTCATAGGTCTTCAAACAAAAATCACCATGAACATCAAATGCTTGAACATCTTTGGTGATTTGTTGTTAATTGTCAACCAAGTCAAAGGGGTATTCCAATGTAAATGCCCAATTCTATAGGCCTACAAAGCCCTTGTGGATAAATTCCTGGCAAAGCTTGAATGGTACGACATCGAGGCACTCCCTCGATCATCGAATCATTTTATGGATACTATGGCCTCCTTGGGGTCACTAATCCCGCAAGACCCTTCTAGTGAGATGACAACCATTCAAGTCAAAACATTATCGCAATCCACGATGGAGCGTGCAAGCTCTGACTTAATTCCAAGAATCCACCTGATCCAGATTGAACCATCTCAGGATAGGTTCTCTCGAATCCATGATTGTCTGAATCAAGCCAACTAGGGGTCCTTGTTCTCCCCTATTCCCCTCAATAGCAACACAATGCTATTCTTACAAGTTCTTTCCTGCTCAACTTTTGCTAGGGATGAACTTCAAGAGGGACTGGTTGTTCATACCATCGAGGCTTCTGATCAGCAGGATTGGTACACACCCATAAGGGACTACCTCAAGCTAGGTAACCTCCCACTTGGATTGACGCACGCCGCAAAAATATCATTCAAATAGAAAGTGGAAAAACATGTCTTGCTAGGAGACATTTTGTACCATCGAAGCTATGAAGGAATCCTCCTTCGTTGCTTGGACCAACAAGAGTCTGCTTGGGCGATCACCCAAGCACACGATGGTACATGCGGTGGCCACTTCAATGGTATGGCCATCGCAAAGAGTATTCTTTGCATGGGCTATTATTGGCCATCTTTAGAGCGAGATTGTTGTGCGTATGTAAGGAAGTGCATGAAGTGTCAACACCATGCCAATTTGACACACGTACCTTCTCAGGCCTTGCAACCGATCCAATCGGCTTGGCCATTTTCACAGTGGGGCTTAGATCTAATCGAAAAGATCTCCCCTACGTCGTCAGGTCATCACACATTCATCATAACGGCCACATAGTACTTCACCAAGTGGGTGGAAGCAATTCCACTTACCTCTATGACTGGAACCCGCATTTTGGAGTTTATTTTGCATAACATCATATGTCATTTTGGTATTCCATCCAAGATCATCTCGGATAATGGGACGTCATTCAAGAACAAATATGTGCGTGCTTTGACAACAAAGTACAAAATTCAGCATAGTTTTTCAACACCCTATTATCCGTAGGCAAATGGGCAAGTAGAGGCGTCAAACAAAATGCTAGTTGCCATCCTCAAAAATACAGTCACAGATAGTCATAAGGATTGGCACATTCAAATCCCGCTTTCCCTGTGGGCTTATCGCACTAGCATTTGGACGCCCACTGGGGCAACTCCATTTTTGTTGGTGTATGGCTCCGAGGTAGTCATGCCTCTCGAGTTGGAGATACCTTCCCTATCAATGCAAGAGTTCATCGATGATGACACTGCATGGCAGGCCCGGTTAGACCAACTTACGTTGCTCAAAGAATGACGTGTCAATGCTCTCGAGCATTTATGTATCTATCAAGAGCGACTTAAGAAAGCATACAACATGAAAGTTCACCTGAGGGACTTTTAGGTTGGTGACTTGGTCTTAAAAGAGAACCAAAAAAATTCTAACTTGTCGCCCCATCTAAGGGACAAATTCATGACAAATTGGTTAGGTCCCTATGTAATTGATAGTAAAATAGGACCTGGAACATATCGACTCACCTCTCTTGAAGGAATCAAGGAACTAGAACCCTTGAACATCAGTCATTTGAGGCCATTCCACATTTAGAGAGCCATAGCCCACCCCAAAAGCTCCAAGGATTCTCACAATCGCTTGGTCAAACCAAAAGCCCCAAGGATTCTAACAATCCCTTGGTCAACCCAAAAGCCCCAAGGATTCCCACAATCGCTTGGTCAACCTAAAAATGCCCCAAAGGTACCCATAAACCCTTTGGTCAAACCAAAAGCTCCAAGGATTCTCACAATCGCTTGGTCAAACCAAAAACTCCAAGGATTCCCACAATCACGTAATCGACCTAAAATTACCCCAAGGTGCACATAATCCCTTTGGTCAAACCAAAAGCTCCAAGGATTCCCACAATCGCTTGGTCAACCCAAAAATGCCCCAAAGGTATCCATAAACCCTTTGGTCAAACCAAAAGCTCCAAGGGTTCCAACAATCGCTTGGTCAAAAACAAATATTAAAAAACAAACAAAAACAAAAGATAATCAAAAATCACAAAAAAATTGCATCTCAATTCCATGCATACTCTTAAAAAAATCAAAATACAAAAATATAATAAACTGCATTAGGCATCGCATACATTGCATATTTGCTGGTCACACATGTCACAAGCACCATAGACTATAATTGCTAGGCAATTCCATCATTTTCCACATTCAATCCATTTTATAAATACATCCATCCATAATAACACCATCCACATTTTTTAGCATAGTCAGTTGTCTCCTAATGTATTTAGGGTTTTCGTCATTCAGTTGTCTTTAAATTTCTAGCCAAAAACTGTATAAAGTTAGATATATTTTTACAAAGGGAGAGTTTTACTTGGATCACACCTCATTACGTAGCATCCCAACACAAGTTAAAACACATAAAAATTCCCAAGTTGTGTGAACGAAAGATGAAAACTACAAAGCAGTCTAGGGTACCATAGGTGAAAGGTTAGCCTGTTCATCCCCCTGTGTGAATGGTTCGAGAATGCTGAGAATTGACAAAAGGACAAGCTCTTCCACATCCATCCCCCATAATCAATAGTGGTTTTCACCACTATCAATCATATCCCCAAACACCTTTGGTCCCCAAAGTCATAAGGATTCGTACTACATGCCCCTGACAAGGATGGGTAGTCATCCCCAAGGCCTAAATGGATCAATGCCATTCAAAATTAAAATCCAAATGATCCATCATCACAAACATCTCCAAACACCTTTGGTCCCTAAAGTCATAAGGATTCGTACTACACACCCCTGACAAGGATGGGTAGTCATCCCCAAGGCCTAAAAGATCAATGCCCTTACATAATAACATCCCCAATCCCCTTTGGTCCCCAAAGTCATAAGGATTCATACTACACGTCCCTAAACAGGATGGGTAGTCATCCCCAAGGCTAAAAGGATCAAGGCCATTCACAAGCCAAAAACCTACGAGCTCAACTTTGCAACCTAAAATGCAAAATCGAATAACAGTGGTTATTACCACTATTCAAAAGTCCTTGCTCAAAAAGAAATGCAAAAGAGAAAAATAAACAGTGATTTTCATCACTATGTATGAGAGCAAGTATCCCAACAAGTTGAGCAACCAAAAGATGCCTAAACTTGAATCCCTGGAATTCTCAACATTCGAAAAACCATCTAGGTGATCCTCATTACGGGTTTGGTGGACAGCCTACCTGGCAATGGTGGTATCCTAAACGCATGATGATATGTCTATCACATTAGCTTTGCGTGTGAGCAGACCAATGTTTGCATGTGGATGAGCTAGCTTATGGTACCTTAGTTTATCCCATGGATTAATCTTACTAAATACAACAATGGAGTTAGTGGAGCTAATTAGGTGATCCTCAGTACAGGTTTGGTTGATAGCCTATCTGGAACTGGCGGTATCCTGACAAATACCACATAAACGAACTCAATTGCACACACAGGGATGTGAAATAACTTGGTCAAACTCAAGTCTGATTCGTACCTTGTTCAAAAATCTTGTGAGATAAATGTACAGTCTTGGCTAGTTAGTTAAAACATCTGAATCTCAAAAAACCTTAACTACATTTTAAAACAACTGGTACATTTTATTACTTACATCACCATCAGAAAATACAAAAAAATACCAAAACAAAATTACCACATGCAAAGTCATTCCACAAAGCAATCACATAGTACAAAAAACCAGTAAATCCTGTACAGTCTATGGTGCCATCGACAAGTTATCAACAAATCATTTCATTCATTCCATATGCATACATCATATAATTAGAAACATCGCATTCATAATAACACATGCATACATCAACGTAAATAAATGTGCATAAAGATAAATAAACCATGACACGTGTATAACCAAAAAGAAAATTCATGTATATATATATCATCAAAATGCCCATAGGCTATAATAAGTCGGTCCTCTGACCTCGCAAAAACATCAAAAACTCAAAAACCCCCAAGCCTAGGGCATCGGCCACCATGATCACATAGGATCGGTGCGACGGGAACTACCCCTAGTGGTGTGGGTCCTATGGGACCTCTCAGGGCGGCTACTACTAGCCCTCGCATCACGCCCACTAGTGCCCCCTCATCTAGCCACCTACGATGAGAAGATGTTGATTGCTCAGTATCGATGTCTCTCATTCGACGCGAAGATCCACCTCTAGGGAGCTCAGGTAACCGCCCACCAAGGAGGATAATATCTGCCTCCAACTCCATCCGGTGTCGAAACAAATCCATCTCCCATCGATGATACGCAGCCACTACGTCATCACGCTGCGCCAACTGAGTTCGCAGGAGATCCCTCTCTTGCAAAGCATCTGTGTCCCCATCCCATCGACGGTATACAGCCAATGCATTCTCCTGCTCTACCAACTGAGTCCGTAGGAGATCCCTCTCCTACAGAGCATCCCCAAGCTCCTCATCCCGTCTCCAAAGCAGACCCTCCAATTGTGCTATCTCAGCGTGATACCTAGCCTCCATATCCCTTGAGACTACCTGAGGCATAGGCATCTCTAGGACGATGGGCTACTCTGAAATGCACTGCTCCGGGACGTCCTACGTGTCCGACTGCTCCGAAACTCCAAAATCATCCCCCACAAAATTGTCAACCTCCACCATATCCTCATCCTCTAGTGGAGCCCCCCAACCCTCCCCTGATGCCTCTACATCCTCCCCACCTGCTACTGTTACGTCAAGACCACCTAGAGGCCCCTCACCTCGCCACCGCCACAACGTCCACCACTGGTCATACTCAATGGTCACCCCGACGTTGTCCACATTAGGGACATCGATCACTGCATCCGACTCCTCACCAAGCGGCTCGATGATCGGCCAGGCCAGAGTCCTCTCATCGCCCCGATGTCGATAGATCAAGGGCTCACCAAGAAACCCCTGGCGCACCCCAAACTATCGTGTCACTCGGACATACGGGAAATACTCCTGCTCGGTCCCATGTCGCTCGATCAGCCATCTCCCCTTGTGCACCCATCGGAGCCACTCTCCAGCCTCATGCTAGGCTGGATAGTCTCGGTACGGGTGCCAGAACACCTCCCCTAGAGCAAGCCGAGTGAAGGCATCGACATAGTGCCCTACGACACTTGCCCATCGTTGACTCTGCCCCTGCTCCTCAGACCACCGCCATAGATGCCATGTACCCTATCTCCCTATCCACCATCTCTATCCGAGTGGTCCATGGCAAACCCTATGGCCGCTCCATAGCTATGTGCTGCCACCCCCAACACTGCAATAGGTAGCTGCACCCAATCCCTTTCTGCCTCTGGTAGCGGACCTCGTACAACTCATCATAGAGCTATGCTAGGAGGGTCTGTCCCCACCTCATAATCAAGGGTGCCTCCGTCGGACACTCGACCAGTCTAAAAACAACCTCCAATAGGTTCCACGAGAACCTCACGCCTGAGGAGTCGAGCAGCAGCATGTTGGAGATGAGGGTCATCAGTAATGCATGCCTCACCCCCAACATGCCCCTCTCCAGCCACCACCGCACCAAAATACCTCCAATCAGGCAATCCCCCTTCGCCCTCTCCACCAAACTATCCACCCCCATCTCCACCCCATGCCCGAAGCACCATGTCAGCACCACCATCCGCTGATCACGTGGCGTAGTCCGAATAGGAAGCCCATCTATCGGAATCCACAGAATCTGATAGACATCCTCAAGAGTCACCATCATCTCCCCTATTGGGAGATGAAAGGTATTAGTTCGGGGATCCCACAAGTTGATCAGGGCCATCAGATAGGCCCGATCCCCCACCACAGGCTCTAATCGAGTCACCTTCTTGAGCCCAAGGGCATCAAGCCACCTCCAGTCCGCCATAGTCAGTGCCTCCCATGCTTCAGAGAACACCGTTGGCACACGGTACCGGCTCTTCACCACCTGCAAAACAAAACAACATAAAAACATTAAAACATGACCAAAAACAAAAATGTACAACAAAAACATTCTCAAATTCAACTAAAACTATACAACAGAAACATTTAATAACTGCACAATAGAAACATTTAATAAATGTACAACATTTAACCTAGGGTTTTTAACTCTAGTTTAAAAACAAAAAAAACAAACCTAGGGTTTTTTAACCTTAGTTTACAAAAATCAAAATTTAACCTAGGTTTTTTTTAAATCTAGTTTAAACTACAAAAACAAAATAAATCAAAAAATTAACCTAGGGTTTTTAAACTTAGTTTACAAAATCAAAATTTAACCTAAAGTTTTTAACTCTAGTTTAAAAACAAAAAAAACAAAACAAACAAACCTAGGGTTTTTTAACCTTAGTTTACAAAAATAAAAATTTAACCTAGGGTTTTTAACTCTAGTTTAAAAACAAAAAAACAAAACAAACAAACCTAGGGTTTTTTAACCTTAGTTTACAAAAATCAAAATTTAACCTAGGTTTTTTTTAAATCTAGTTTAAACTACAAAAACAAAATAAATCAAAAAATTAACCTAGGGTTTTTTAACCGTAGTTTACAAAAATCAAAATTTAACCTAGGGTTTTTTTTAAATCTAGTTTAAACTACAAAAACAAAATAAATAAATAAAAATTAACCTAGGGTTTTTAACTCTAGTTTAAAATAAAAATACAAAATACAAAAATAAACAGTTAACCTAGGGTTTTCATCCTAGTCTAAACTGACAAAAAACAAAATACAAAAACATAACAGTCTAACCTAGGATTCGACCTTATTCTCAACTGAAAAATAAATAAATAAAAATAGACAAAAACATAAAAACAAATTTTTTAAGCTAAGTTTTGGATCTTAGTTTAAACTAGGGTTTTCTTTTTAGTTTACAACAAAAACAAACACAAACAACAAACATTTAACTAGGGTTTTCATTTTTAAATCGAAAAACAAAATACAAAAGAAAAAAGTTGTGGTTTTAAACTGTAAACTGAAACAAGCACAAAATAAAGAGGAGCACTTACCGGTCTCACTTCGGCTTCACCACTTGATGATCTGGTCTATGAACTCATGGTGTCCGAGAAATTCAATAGCACTCGCTACGCGAACTCGACCTCCTCCTCCTCACAACTCCCAAACGCCAAGAAAAACAAATGCAAATGAGCCCAAAACCTAGTTTTGGCCCTTAAATAGGCTTTTAGGCCTGTAATCATTCCCCTTGGGATGAGAGCTCTAGTTAGCACTCGTCCCACCCTGGGATGATTACTAAACTAGTATTCGTCCCACCCAGGGACGATTACAGAGCAAGAAATTCAAAAAACTGCACCAAATTGCACAAAAAATAGCAATAAACTTGCCGAACAAAGGGGCCTTTGCACCTGTGATTCTTGGCATGCAAAACCAATGTTGGGGTCACAAATCCTCACTATCCTACTCCCTAATAAGGCTACCATAGCCGGACCACTCCACGGGAGGACGGATTTTCGAGAATTTCATCCCCAAATGGCGTCACAAAAAGGGTCAAAACCCACCCAAAAATAGCAATAACATTGCCGAACGAAGGCGCCTTTGCGCCTGACATTCTTGGCATCCAAAAAAGATGTTGGGGTCACAAATTGTCACTATCCTACTCCCTAATAAGGCTACCATAGCCGGACCACTCCATAGGAGGATGAATTTTTGACAATTTTAGCTCCAAAATGCGTCACAAAAAGGGTTCAAACCCACCAAAAATAGGTCAGAATGTTCGGAAACTGCATAAGCATTCAATGGAAAACAACTGAAGGCACCCTTACAAAATTCATCTTGGGTCAAGCGACTCATCACTTTTCTCATGTCGGTCATTCCCTCATCGATTCATCGCTTGAGGGGGTAGTCACACTTAGTCACCAATCAACAAAAACACACCCAATCAAAGAAATGGCATGCATTCAAAGGATCATTGACAAAGACAATCATGCCCCTGCTTGGGGTAGAAAACAAGCAATAATCACAAGCTGATCAAACACTTGGCATTCTAGAATCATGAACTCAAGGTTCCCACAGACAAAAGGTTGCACCCTTTGCCTATTCATGACTGAACAATGTCCAAGATCAAGTAACACCTCACTAAAAAAGGTTAACACTTGAATTAAGCTCCTTAGCTCATCAAAAGCAAGGATTCAAGAATGCGTGCCCTTTCCATACTTGGGGCATCAAGATTTGGTTAGGTTATTGAGAAACCCTAATCATTAGTGCTTTGGTTATCTATTTTTTCTTAGCACTGTGCCATGCACAGTGCATCCCAAAAAGGGGCATCTGTAGACACCAAAATAGCACCAATCCGATTATGTGACGACAAGCACTGATTGAATTGACATACATAGCCCCTAGGGCAGCCCCTAGAGGTTAAACAGTGGTCCTAACCACTCCCATAGTAGTTTGGAAGGTCAGAGGTCAATTTGGCACCTTTTTAGCACTTTGCTCCCTACTCGTCCCACCCTAGGATGATTACAAACTGGTATTCGTCCCACCCTAGGACGATTAGCAGCATTCGTCCCAGGGTGGGACGATTAGCAGGTTTGACTAGAAAAAAGTCAAACCTCGATAGGTCTACCACTTAACTGCACCTTCAGGGCATGCAATTGTGAGGAACGACTTCAAATCAAGGAGAGGGACTTCAGTCAAGCATGCCTTGATCATGGAGGCCTCATGCAAAGAGACTCTAAATCAGGGAAGAATATTTTCTCCCAAAATAGGGCAAGCAAGTCAAGTGGTGCCCTCGCATGCACATTCAAAGAGAGAGACCCTAGGTCTATAAATTGGTGAGTCTTCTCACCCCAAAAAATAATAGATAAGGAGCATTTGGAGCAATGAAGTGCTGCCAAATCAAACCCTCACCCTCATTGTGCTTCTTACATCCTTGATCTCTCTTTCGGAAGGGAGGTTATTGGGTGATTATTGGAAGCGCAATCCGGACCCAAACCCAAATATTTGGCCACAATACCCCACCAAATTTGCCGACACAACCCCATAAGAGGTTTTGGACCCATCCCAAGTGGATTGGTGCCGAAACCAAGCCCCAAACGGTGGGCTTCCTGCCCCTGGGTGCCCCCTGCACTATTGTAGTTCTAATCGCCCCACCCCGGAGTGATTAGAAATCTATGGTAGATTTCTATGTTGTTTTAGTTGCATTTTATTTTAGGTTACTTACATATGCTGCTATTCAAGTTTCATTTGATTCTGACAAGTTTTGGCTATGATTTTATCATTTCTCGCTTTCGCTAACATACAGGGAGTGACATCATATATAGGGCAATCGAGGCAAAATTAGACAAATCCAACCTTCTGGGTCATCCCAAAATCCCCAATTTTTCCTAACCCCAACTTTGTAGGTGTTTTGGAGGCCTCTGGACTGGACATTTAGGAGGTCGCCTTCTAAAAGCTTATGACAGTCCTAATCGTCCCACCCCGGAGCGATTAGAAATATATGGCAGATTTCTCTACTGTTCCTTTTGTAGTGGGTTCCTAGTAATTTTTTATTTCTTCTGTCAAATTTTCAGCTCATTCTGATATGTTTCAGTTATCATTTTAATCATTTTATGTATGCACTAACCGCAAGCCTTGGGGATCACATGTTTCTCTCCATCCGTAGGTGCTACTGATTGTTTACTATTTCTCTGAATGTAGGATCTCGAAACCTAAGGGGAAGCAAGGAACCATAGACACATTCACGCAAGCGGCGATGACATTTGGTCCACCCATTTTCAATGTGGGCATGCGGAAGATCCCCAAGGGGAATGTATCATTCATGGTGTAACCAAACTATGTCCGACGCTCCTAGCCCCTGAAAAGGGAGGAGACGTATTGTAACCCGATTTTGAGAAAATCAATAAAATAAAGGGCCACACTTTTACACTTGCTTCAAATCTCATTTCATTTCGTTCGTTTTCCCTCTTTTCATGCATTCTCGTTCGTAGGACTTAGCGTTGCATTTCCCTTTCGTTTTGCTTTCGTATCCTCGTGCTTTCAGAAATTATTACCATAGTGGATACTAAGGAAAGAATAAAAAAGAAAAAGAATAGTTTTGAAAAATTTTCTCTTTTGTTTTTTTGGTTTGTGCTTTACTCTTGATTAAATAACATAAGCTTATATTGATATGGGGGTGAATAGTATAAGATAAAACTTTTTACTTTTCAATACAAATAATAAAAATAGTAATAATAAAGTTGTACACATTGCACACATGAGAGACATGATTTAATGTGGTTCACCAAATATGGGTTACTCCACGAAGAAAATATTCCTTATAAATTTTCTCAATGAATCTTTTGGGAATTAAATCCCTATTACAATATTTATGGACATCTATCCAAAGGAGAGACCAATTCCCTTAAGCTCTAGTTAGTGGATCTCTCTCAAGCTCTAGTTAGTGGATCTCTCTCCATAGGAGACCTCTATCCCCACTACTCTGGTTTGTGGATCTCTCTCCATAGGAGAACACTATCTCCTCTACTCTAGTTAGTGGATCTCTCTCCATAGGAGAACTCTATACCCTCTGCTCTGCATAAATATGATCAAAACTACACATAAATATTCTCACAACATGGTTTCAAATATACTCACAAGTCTACCTCTAACCTTCTCATAATTCTATCTCAAAACCTACTCAGAATTTACCTCTAACCTACTCACAAGTCTACCTCAAACCTACTCACAATTCTATCTCAAAACCTACTCTGAATCTACCTTTGACTTGCTCAAAATATTCCTTTAACCTACTCATAATATCTGCTCAATTTTGCTCTAATACATTCTCATAAATTCTTATATCACATGCTCAAAAGGCTTCAAAAAGATGCCAAAAATTACTTTCAAACCTAGAACAAGTAGTTCACAATCTCTAGCACAAATTTCTCAAAAAAAAATTAAAATAGAAGCATAGATCATTCTCAAAATCTATTCCAAATGTTTTCAAAACATTCAACAATATAGCACAAAATCCTCACTCTATTATTTCCAACAATGCTTATCAAACAATCCTTTTCATTCCACCTTATGTTCCTAAACATTCACTTCAACAAACACTTTAAACAAAGGATGATATGCCCATACCTATTAATTTACTCTTATGGATATATATCTTCAAAACCTATCTCACAAATAACTAATTTCTCTAATGCCACTCCAATGGTTAGATTGCAAGATATTTTCTCAACACATCCACATGAATTTTCACTTCAAAATATATTTCACCATACATAGATTACAATAAAATATAAACCACTAGAACACCTTATTACTCCTATTCTCTCATGCAAAATAATTCTTCAACAAAATAAACTAGAAATTACACACATGAATTTCTCATATGCACCTTACCTCCTTCTCATGAAAACACAAGAATGCACTTCAAATTTCCATAAGACCAAAGAAATTATCACTTCATCTCATACATACACCAAACACTAGCGATATCAAATTTCACTTTTCAACCCTTTCTAAAACAAAAACAAATAACTTTACTATTATCAAGGCTCCCTAACCATTTCACATCAACATAATAAAAATTAACTAACCCTTATAACTCCCTAACAAAGGTTAAAGTGCATACCTTTTGAAAATTTAATTTTAACCTCAAGCATTGTCATCATTATTCGAACCCACGACCTCACTAACCAATATGCCCTAGCACAAGGGTAAGCACCATGTGGGCTAGCCGCCTACACAAACCCAAGGAGCACACACTCTTTCTTATCTTCTACCACCAGCACAAAAGACTTCAGGAAAAAACCATTGTGTGAATCGAACGCCAAACCTGCCATCTACAATGCACTCCGTGAGCTGAGCTTTCCAGATAGGCTACCATACACCATTGGATAATGTTTGGAAACCCTTTGCCTTAATCTCTAGACTACCTCAAAATTCATGTAAAACCTTTCTCTACCTCCACTACTTTGCTGAATATGAAAATTGCAAGTCTTAAATTCTTGAGGATTAATCAAACACCATGGCTTCCAAAAACATTAGACTTTTTATACACAATGTCCTTTGAATTTGGACATTGACTCCACTTGGAAAATTACCTCCACGCAATGTCAAATTTTGGTGCCATTAAAACTTTTCAAAAATATTATAATAATTTAAATCTAAGGTACATTTAAATATTATAATATTTTTCTTCTTTTGAGTCCTTTAACTTTTAATTATTATAATTATTTAAATCTTCATATATTTAAATATTATAATATTTTTCTTCTTCTTGGACATTTTATTTGGAAAACCTCTTCCTTAACCTTTTGTAAATACCACCATGGTAAGGCCATTAAACCATTATTTTTCTTGACATAAATGACAAGTTGTTGGTCAAATATTTGCCTAATCATACAAAAATACATTTGTGCACCCTAGATACGGCCAACATTGAAAGGTTAGAGGAAATAGATGTCCTTCGTGCCAATATCCAGAGAGGGCTGGTTCTACAATGATAAAAGACTAGAGATGCAGGAAAGAAATTAGAAATAATAGAAAGAAATGGGAAATATGGCAACAGGCTGAAGTGCAAGATTGGTGTTAGACTAACTAGCAAGAAAAACCCAAGCACAAATTAGCATTCATGAAAGGGAATGAAACAAAACAAGCTCATAATCTTGCCATAATAACTATCAAAATGGTACTCTAGCATTCACTTTCTCCTTAGCAACTTTAAATCCAACAACACAATTTAAATCCAATAGAAAATTAGATAGGCGAATGGAAATAGAAGCACACTACACATAAAATAATTATACACAAGACCGTTCACAAATTCAGAAGTTTGATGCCTTCTATTAATACAGAGATCTTAAGGGAATCTCTAGAAAAATGTCTAATCTCCTTTTTTTACAATGAAATTTACCTAGTATTTATAGAGGTTTTCACCCCTTTCATTTAATACCTATGGGGGAAGAATGTCTGGGAATCAAAGACAAAATCAACAAAATACTCCTTGAATTCCTGGAATATCCATTCGCCAAGGGAACAAATTCCTAAAAATCCAAAATTCAGACGAAGGTGTGCTTGTTAAGAGAAAATATTAAATTCTTTAGATCACCTCTCATACATTGGAAACCATGAAGGGTCATTTCCCTATGCCTTCCTCTTCATGATCCATAAAATAGAGTAACTGAGAGTGCCCTTCATTTAATTTCAAATTCAACATCTTTACCAAAGTCCCATTTGTTCGATCTATCTTCACCCAGTATTAGTTTCGCCCTTTTAGATGCGCGCAATCTTGATACAAACAGGTTCACCCAATTCAAGGGAAAACATCATGTTTGCCCCTAAGGGAAGGCAAACATGATTTTATGTCATCGCTAGGTGGTTCGCCCATAGGAGAGGCGAATGGTGTGTTTGCCCCTCGACTAGGGCAAACATAATTTCATTTGGGTGCGTGACCCCTCAAGGTGATGCTAAGGCACGTTTGCCCCTAAAAAGGGCGAACAACACATTCGCCCCTAAGGGAGGGTGAACGCAAATTGTTAGGCATGTTCGACCCTAGAAAAGGTGAATGACATGTTCACCCCTAAGGAAGGGTGAATGCAATTTATCACTTTTTTAATTTTTGTCATTCTACTTTTCCCCTAGGAAGGGTGAAAGGGACGTTCGCCCCTAAGGAAGGACGAATGTCAATACATAATATTTTATGGTGATTTCGTTCAAGTTTTTTATGAAACTCATTCTCTTCATTTCTTTTGGACCTTGAAGGACATATCTCCATTAATACATTCAAATGCATTGTATTTCTGAAAATTATTACAACTTATTACAACTATCAAAATTAATTGCATATAAAATAAATGAGATAGATATATTATTGCTTTATACAACATTTCTAATGAATACAAAATGGCCAATATTTCTTGGCGACTTACGGGGTATCCAACTCGCATGGATTCAAGTGATCCTAGGTGTTTTTCCATTGGGTGCAGAGTTATTTTTTCCAGCTGTTGTTACCTTCTTAGCTTTGGAATCTTTCTTATTGGATGCCTATTGCATGCCTTATTCTTCTTACTATTCTACCACGACTGCAATGCAAAGTACCTCTGCACATTTAGCCTCTTCTATCGCCTTTACCGCTACTTCATGATTCGTTGCTCCTTTCTCTTCCTGCTCTATGATAACCTCTGAAAGGGTCTCGTAGGTGTGAATAGATTCATGCCAAGCTTCAATAGTAAATAAGTAGGGAACGCTAAAAGATTCATAAATGAAGAAAAGATTTTGCACATCCATCAAGCTGAGGTGCTTTGAATGTTGGGCTAATTTATAAAGAGATAGCTCTAAATGTGTATACTTTTCAATAAAATGCAACACTTGTGCTTCAGTAAGGGAATTAGTCAAGGCATTAATATCCATGGTATCTTCAATGAATGCACGCCAGAGCTCTTGTAATTGCTCCATCGAAAGAGGTTCACCCCATTCATCTGGGAAGGTAGTGAAACCCAGGCGGTCGATAGTCTCGAAATGAGACATTGAAATAGTATGCTCTCACTCAATAGTATTCAGGATAGTACACCCTTCATTTAAAAGGTCCATGCACTAAAAATAGCTTTCCAAGGTTATGCACACTTAGGACCAGGCATAATCCATCTGACTAAGAGGGTGAATATTCAGATATGTATTCAAAAATGCTTATATCTTTACAGTTGTCTCCATATAGGGTGAAAGCAACTCTTCCACTGAGTCAATCCTTTTTTGCCCAAGCTTGATTTTTATCCCTGCTTCCCATAAGTATTGAAACACCTTGACGTCTTATGCAACAAACTTGGTAGAATTTCAGACGGAGTGAAGGCGAATTTCTCTAACACTATCACACAAAAATCCTGCAACAGGTACAACCTTAGCTTCTAGCTGCTTCTTGAGTTCTTTGACCTATTGTTGAAGATTATGCATTTCAATTCTAGCAGCATCACGCTCCTTCAAGTGCACTTGGAATTGATTACGCAAATATTCATTTTTGGTGGCCATATTTTCTTTTGTCACCCTACTCTTTGCCAAGGCACTTTCAAGCTCCAGCATCTTATTTTGCACTTCAAAATATTTTTCTTTAAAATTCTCCCCATGCAAATATAAAAAACTCATATCTACTTGCATATTATCCATTTTTTTAATGGGATCAATCCACGCCAGATATTCAGTGATAGTCTTAGAAACATAATCTCCAGGTTGTAACCCGCCTTGAGGTTTCTGAACCAATAGAGTGAATGTTGTCATATGAGCCTCCTTGGAAATTGGATCGAAAGCCACCTTCTTGATCATATGCACCAGTGCCAAAGTTTCCTTTCATAACATACTCTTCAACAATTGGGAAGAGCTTAGGTGCACCCAATTTAATTTTTCAATGTCTGGCTACTTGCGGGATACCTGCACATCTGGGACAATATGTAGCTCCAAAAATGGTGTAAATGAAACAAAACATTTTGAGTGAACAGGCCCAGTGAACATGGATGACACAAATTTTAGTGAAGGAATGGACACGAGAATGGTAGAAGGGAGAGAAAGGGTGGAGGGAGTGGAAGACATAGGTACAACTGCAGTTACGCTAATTTTAGATGGAACTTGGGTACTAACAGTCGTAATAGTGGAGGAAGTGAAAGATACCATGAAAGCTATGAATTTTGAGGCATTGTGAGCCAACTATTATAGGAAAATCCCTAAATTACTATGGATTTGACCTCTTCCCTTAACTGGTCAACTCCTTTATGAGTGATCAAACAATCACCAATTTCAGCCATATTATCTTCATAAGGATCCAGGCCAACATAATAATTTTGTTGGGCTTTCTTGGCCCACGAACTTCTTTCTCTTTTCTTATTGGGCTTTGCTTCTACGACCTCCTATGCCTCTTTTGGTTCTTTACTGCATCTGCCCATTTTTCTAAATAAGAAGCGATGACTCTTATGCAATTCTCTACTCCGAGATCTCAAAAAAAATTCTACACTTTGAAGCATAGGATACAGAGAAGCAAAAGATTTAAAATAAGGGAGAAAAACAAAATTTTCCCTTTACCTCCCAGGCTTTATAGAGTTGCTACCGAATGCTACAGTAATTACAAAATTTTCCCTTTACCTCCCAGGCAAAAAATATTCTTTGAAAACTACCCAAATGTCCTTTCCAAGGCATAAAAATCCTCTTCTCTGATTCACCGTCAGATCCTCTTGAAAAAATGTGCCATCTACACTGTATAATTTTATAGAAAAATGTGCTCTGGATCTAGAAGCTTGTTAGGGAAACCAATCCAGCAGTTACTCATTCAATCATTAATTCTGACTACTACCTTAAAAAATTCAATTTGAATGCTTCCCACGTTCAGAAATAATTACTCGAATTTATTGTCCACTACTTTTGATTATCGCCACGTAATCCTTGGGAGTATCTTCTTTGGAAAAAACCCTCTCACATGATTATGAATTCATGGGTGCATGTGTTTTTAAAATATTGTAGCGTGCCTCCTGAAAAAATGACATTTTTTTTCCTCTTAAAAAAGAAAAGCAAGCTTTCTCATGCTTTTTCCTTTCTTATATTTTTTTTCTTATTCCATTGATGACATAATCAAAGTGCGTTCACCCTAAAGATAGGCGAATATGACATTCGCCTCTTTAGATATGCGAATGCGAAGCTCTATCACTTCTTTGCCAATATTTGAGTTCTTTTTTCTTTTTTGGGCGAATGATATTTTAACCATCATTTAAAAAAAAAAAAAAAACCTATTTATACCTATGCAGAATTGTTTAAAATGCATTAAAATATTTACATATATACAGGATGTTACCTTTGATTTGAAACCTTATGAAAAATAAGCCTTCATATGAAGGTCATTCACTAGGATAGGGAGCTCATAGCCTTCCATGTCACAAAGTTAGAATGCATTAGAAAAAGTGACAACAAAAATTCGAAAAGGTCCTTCCCATATTGCATCAAATTTATGATGTTTTCTTGGCTTTGATTTCTTTTCATTCCATTTTAGTACCAAATCGCCCACCTCGAAGCTTCGATCAATCATTATTTTATTGAAACACTTTTTCATCTCAGCAGCATGTTCTGTGAAAGTATGGTAAGCATGCTCCATTTATTCTTCTAATTGCAACAATTACACAAATATAGCCTCCATTGGATCATTTTCTTCGTTATCATCATGAAACAGCTGCAATGCTTGGAGCACAGGGAGCTCGATATGTGTAGGAAGGATAGCTTCTTCCCATACACCAAAGCGTATGGGGACATTTTTATTGACTTTTTCACTAAAATGTGGTCAGCCCAAAGTGCCTGATTTAATAAAAAATGCCAACTCCTCTTATTGTCGCCCATTATTATTTTCAAAATTCAGAGCAGATTCTTGTTAGTTGACTCAGCCAATCCATTCCCTTATGGGTAATAATTGGAAGAGGTTTTCAGGTAAATTCTGTATTTACTAGCGAATTCTATAATTTTGGCTCCAATGAAGGGAGTGTCATTGTCGATGACTAAAAAATTTGGTATGCCAAAATGGGTAATAAAGCTTTCCAAAAAAGAAATAACAGTCGTCTTATATGATTTTTTGGTAGGTATAGCTTCTGTCCATCTGGTAAAGTAGTCTGTCATGGTCAGAATATATTTATGTTCCACAGAGTAATGTGGATCAATAACTCCTATAAAATTGAGACCCCACTGTTGAAAGGGCACTTCCACCTAGATCGGATGTAGTGGTGATGCTCCTTTCCTAACTTGAACCACATATCTTTGACAACTATCACACTGCTGGTTTATATTATGTGAATCAGTGAACGAAGTGGGTGAATAATACCCTATCCAAATAATTTTCGGAGCCATAAGCTTGCCTGCATAATGCCCTCTTAATAGTCCATAATGGAATTCTCCCAAAATATTTTCTTTCTTGGAATCTTTTACACATCTAAGAAGTATACCATAAATATTCTTATAATATAGGCCATTGGGTAACAGTACATACCTGAGCCCTTTTAATCTAGACCTTTGACACTATGATGAGTTAAGGTATCTAGGACACCTTCCAAAAACAAAATACTCAATGAGTTCCTCGGTCCATTTTTTGTTGACTGTTTCACTATTTGCACAAATTACATATTCGCGACCTATCTCAAAAACAACGCTTTTGGCCAACTCCTGGCATAGAGCACATCCATGAACCAATTTTATCGATTTAATTTCTACATCATACTCCTGGATCTTCAAGATCCATCTGGCTCCTTTATCACCTAGTTCTCCTTGAATGATGAAACTCTAAATGTAAGAGTGAATGACATAAACCACAGTTTTACTATGAGAAACAAAGTGGTGAAACTTCTTCCAAGCTTTCATCACTGCATAAACTTATTTCTCTATAAATTTGTACTTTCCCTAATGTGGTTCTATAACTTGGCTTAGAAAAGCGATAGGATTTTCTAAGCCATCATGTTGCTTTTGTGTTAGCACTGCAATATAGCTCTCCTACTCACCCACTACATAAATTATAAAGTATTTGGAGTAATCAGGATTGATCAATACTGGTGCTTGAGTAATTCTATCTTTGATTTCTTTAAAAGCTCACTTCCTAACTTCTTTCCACTTAAATTCAACATCTTTCTTATGCTTGATGACTTGGGCAAAATTAGCAATAAACTTACGCACAAAGTTTATCTGTCCAAATAAGGACTGCAAATCTTTCTTATTAGCTGGTAACAACAATATCATGAGCACTTTAGCTCATGTAAGTTCTATGTCCAATACTTCCTGTGAAATCACATGGCCCAACAATTTCCCTTCCTTGACCATAAAAATTGACTTCTTTGGATTTATAGAAATCCCAAATTCTTGATATTTCTTGAATATTTGCCTTATATGGAAAACATGATCCATTCTACAATGTGAAAATACCATCATATCATCAAGATAAATCACAATAATTTTATTTAGCAACTCACCAAAGGCAACGTCCATGGCTCTTTGAAAAGTAGCTCTAGCATTTGAAAGTCCAAAGGGCATCCATTGGTAAGCAAATGTGCCCCACTTAGTTGTAAACGCCATCTTGTATTGATATTCATATTTACACCAAATTTGATTATACCCAAAAAATCCATCCAGCAAGGAAAATATCTGAGCACCAGCCATAACATGAAGAATCTAGTCTATCTGAGGCAGAGGATAGAGGTCTTTGAGTGACGCTTGATTTAAATTTTGAAAACCGATGGATAGACATATGTCCCCATTCTTCTTCCTTACAATAACCAAGTTTGCAACCCAAGTGGAATGTTTAATAGGGTAAATGATCTTCTCCTCAAGCATCTTCAGCAACTCTACCTTCACGAGAACCTTGATTTTAGGATTAATAGGGCATTGCTTCTACCTAAAAGACTTAAATCCTTCTTGTAGCTCTATAGTATGTTGAATCATGCTCTTGTCATATCATTTCAAGTCTTGATAACTCCATGCTACTATATCTAGATATTCAGAGCACATATTTTTAATGCCTTCAATATCATATGATTCGTAATTAGTACCAATATTAATGAATTTTCCTGGCTCCAACTGAAATTCTATGAATTCCTTGGCATGCACCTTAATCCTATGTTTATCAACCCAATCACTTTGATCAAATAAACTCTCTAGTGAAATTAAACCTCTAGGAATGTGATTATTATTTAACTGAATCATTCCTTCCTTTTCTTCTTCCACAAGAATCCTATATTCTACGTTGGCAACTTCTTTTAGCAGAAAATTCACTATTTTCTCATCATTATCAAACACCTACCAATAGAGGTTCTTATCTGGAATGGAAGCTAAAATGTTAGCATGTCTATTTTGCTCTCGAGGAATTTTTTGAATATTCAAAGCTTTAAATGCTTCCAAAATATCCCATACTCTATTGTGATAAGCCTTCAAGTAATGTTGCTTTGATACACATCTATTTGTAACTTTATTAACAATAACCTCGAAATTGCCAAAAATCAACAACTTTTCAATTCCTAATTTTTTAGCCTTTTTTAAGCCAAGGCATAGTGCTTTGTATGTAGTTGCATTAGTTGTACAACTCTAGGTCAATCTATAGGAGTAATTATTTTGTATGCCTTTAGTGGAGATCAACACAACACTTGCTCTCACACCATTCTTACATCGAGCACCATCAAAGAACAACTTCTATAACTGATGTGAAATAGGTTCTAGGGATTCAAGGACTTGCTCTTAGGACTTCTCTATATTTTGAATTGAATAACAACCAATATCCATTTCAATCATAGCATTGAAATCTGTTAGTAGAAACTCATCTTCTAGGCCAAGCTCCTGGGGTACTTCTTCAACCAAACCAACTTCTTCCAATTATTTGATCATCATGTTCATCACGCCTGTGACTTGTTTTACCTCCTCTATATTTTAAATATGAAAAGGAGGGGGCTTCCTATTATGAATGTGATTTCTCCTACCTTTGAACGGAATATCCAGATGTGAATAATCTAGAGAAAGATAACCTCCTAGCTTAGCTGTGAATTCTCTTGAAAGACACATGCTAAAGTAGGGCTCTAAATCAACAACCACCACCTCCTGGATGATGGTAATCTGTGACATGCTATGGAGAACTACTGGAATATCCTTGATTACTCCAACAGTATTAACTGGCGTACCATACAATTGTAATACTCCTAAGATACTTATTGTATATCCCATTCCCAGCACTTTGCATACTGCCTTTGTCATGATAGTAGTGGCAGCACCAAAATTGATCATACAATTATGCACGATCCATCCTTCTATTCTCAAATATAAGTAAAATGGGAGAGGCCGATTCTTACCTATCACTAAAGTGGGGAGTTCTTGAGCCAAGACTGTTTGTAAATGATCTTTCTTTTGATCTTTGGCAGTCTTTAGAGATTCTTGCAATAAATCAATCTACCCAAGTAATTACAATGCATCATACAAGCTAATCCTTGATTGGATTTTCTTCATTTCCTCCACGATACTATAGCCATGAGCAGGTGAGACATTTTCTTCTAAGGGTCGCTCATATTTATCTTGGTACTACTGCGTAGCGTCTACTCTTTGCATTTTCTTCAATGAAGGATACTTGAGTCTTTCCTTAGCTTACTCTTTAGTTTTTCCTGGAAATGGAGCAGTAGCAATGCATTGTAAAGTTGAATGCTGAACCTGCACCTTATCTTGTGTTTGATCAGGTGATGAGTTTTTTCATTTATCAACATCAAAAATATTTGTTGGGGATGCCTGCTTTTCTTCCTACGCTTTTGAAGCAACAGGTACTTTCAAAGGTTACAAGTCTGCAGGATCAACAACCACTAGCTTCTTTCCAGATCTAGTAAGGACTGAAACTTGCTCTAGAGACGACACCATACAATTACACTCCATCTCTCAATCATGTTGAATTTCCCACCCGAAGAACTTTATGTTAATGTCTAAACATAGTTCAAATGTACCATACATGTATCTTCACCATGAGGATCATTACATGTAGAACACCAATATGTCCTTTTGGCTATGTTACTCTCATCATTTTCTTGGATCATGGTGTTTTTATCAGTTCTCTTATTGGTAGATACGTGTTCTCGAGTTATTGGTGGAGTCTCAAACCTTCTTGAACGAAACTTAGCCTCAGCCTGCTTCTTCCTCACAATAATAAGCTCATTAGATTTCATCCTTAAAGCTGCATTATTGGATTTTACTTCTTGTAACAAGGTCATGAGAGGATTTGTATTGGGTGACAGATTCGACACTGGAAATGGCAAGGGCATTGGAGGTGTAGGTAACAATAAAGGTGTGGGAGGCACTAGAAATGTTGGAAAGTAAACGAATGAAGGTTGTGATGTTATTGACGGGATGAAAATTTGTGGAAAGCTCATAGTAGATGACTATGGAACAGGGATAGGATCTACTTGAGGGAAGCCCAAATTCCATGAAGGGATAGGATACATCGACGACATAGGCTATAAAAATGCATTAGAGTAAAGATACTATGGCATATTAGGGAGGATGGGCATTGTCATCTTTGGAGGAAGCCTACCAACAACAATAAAATATGACTCATCCTTTTGAGCTTGTGTATAAATATCTAGGAATGTAGTCACATTGGCCTGGCACACCTCCATACCAATATTGGTATTGAGTGCTCAAATATAATAAAATATTGCTTGCTCATGATTTTGTCATAACCCATTTGGGACCCTCTGCCAACTACGTGCAAATCGTATGTTGAAATCTACAAGTTCCTCTTGTGGATATCTTTGGATTAAGGTGAACTGGTGCAAAAGATAATATGTATCAGCTTGTTCATAGAAATTCTTAATCAAAAACTCTACCAATTGATCCCACAAGGTGATGGTACTTGACTGCAAATATAGGTACCAATACAACAACTTCCCTCTTAATGACAGGACCAAAAGTTTCATCATCACATCCTCATTAGTTATATCATAGATAGTTGCAAGAAAGGCTACATCTTAGATATTATTGTATGCAATTTTTCCAGTACCATCATATGTGGGTAAAGCCTTCAGAGTAGCTTCAGGTACAAGATTTTACGCCTAAAAATTTAGTGCTCTTGATTTATTCCAAGTCAAAAACTGCCTTGGAAGTTGATGTGGTGGAGGATTCTGAGCCATGTGGACGAGAATATGAGGAGTAGGCCTTGGGATGTTAGTGGTTGTACTAGGCAAAGGCTAAGGGAAACTGGTGGTAGTTCTTACAAGACTTACAGGGGTAGAAGACACACCATCTAACCGGGAAGATAAAACATATGGTATGGATGAGCTATGAGGAAGTGAAGATGTTCATAAAAAATTGGTTATTTGAGGATGATATCCTAGCCTTTGAATGTCTAGTTCATAAAATCTAATCTTATTATTAGGATTTTTAGATTTTGATCTTGTATTCATGAGAAATATCTTTTGTTGTCCTCATGCTTATGGAGTTCTAGGTAAAAATCGAGTTGCCAGATGTTCTAATCTTAAGCAGGAAGGTGAACACTGAAACTAATACCGCTAAAAGAGGAACCTTAAAGGTCCCACCGGGTGTGCCAAAAATTGTTGGTCAAATATTTGCCTAATTATATAAAACTAAGTTTGTGCATCCTAGATACAACCAAAATTGAAAGGCTAGAGGAAAGAGACATCCTCTATGCCAATATTCAGAGAGGACCGGTTCCCAAACTAAATCCTAGAATTATAAAGGACTATAGATGCAGGAAAGAAATTAGAAATAACATAAAGAAATGGGAAATATGGACACAAGCCAAAGTGCAGGATTGGTGTTAGACTAACTAGCAGGAAAAACCCAAGCACAAATTAGCATTCATGAAAGGAAACGAAATAGAACAATCTCACAATATTGCCATAATAACTGTCAAAATGGTACTCCAAAATTCACTTTCTCCTTAGCAACTTTAAATCCAATGATAAAATTTAAATCCAACAACAAATTAGATATGTGGATGGAAATAGAAGCACACTACATAGAAAATAATTATACATAAGACCATTCACAAATTTAGAAGTCTGATGCCTTCTATTAATGCTGAGAGCTTAAGGGAATCTCTCGCAAAATGTCTAACCTCCTTTTTTTTACAATAAAATTTACCTAGTATTTATAGAGGTTTTCACATCTTTCATTTAATACCTATGGGGGAAGAATGTCTGGGAATCAAAGACAAAATAAGCAAAATCCTCATTAAATTCTTGGAAAATCCATTTGCCAGGGGAACAAATTCCCAAAAATCCAAACTTCGGATGGAGGTGTGCCAGTTAGGTGAAAATATTAAGTTCTTCAAATCACCTCTGATACATTGGAAATCATGAAGGCTCATTTCCCTTTGCCTTCCTCTTCGTGATCCAAAAAATGGAGTAACTAAGAGTGCCCTTCATGTAATGCCAAATTGAACATCTTGACCAAAGTCCCATTTGTTCAATTTATCTTCACCTAGCATTAGTTTCACCCATTCAGATGCACACGATCTTGATATAAATAGGTTAACCCAATTCAGGGGCGAATGACACCACCTTTGATACATTGGAAATCATGAAGGCTCATTTCCCTTTGCCTTTGTCTTCATGATCCACAAAATGGAGTAACTGAGAGTGCCCTTCATGTAATGCCAAATTCAAAATCTTTACCAAAGTCCCATTCATTTGATTTATCTTCGCCCAACATTAGTTTCACCCCTTCATACACGTGCAATATTGATACAAATAGGTTTGCCCAATTCAAGGGAAAACGACACATTTGCCCCTAAGGGAAGGCAAACTTGATTTTACATCATCGCTAGGTGGTTCACCCATAGGAGAGGTGAACGGTGTGTTCACCCCTCGACTAGGGTGAACCTAATTTCATTTGGGCGTGTGACCCCTCAAGGTGATGCCAAGGCACGTTCACCCCTAGAAATGGCGAACAACATGTTCACCCCTAAGGGAGGGTGAATGCAAATTGTCAGGCACGTTCATCCCTAGAAAGGGTGAATGACACGTTCACTCCTAAGGAAGGGTGAATGCAATTTGTCACTTTTTTAATTTTCTTCATTTTGTTTTCCAAAAGTGATTCACCCTTAGGAAGGGCAAAAGGGACGTTCACCCCTAAGGAAGGGTGAACATCAATACATAAGATTTTCTGGCGATTTCATTCAAATTTTTTATGAAACTCATTCTCTTCATTTCTTTTGGACCTTGAAGGACATCTCTCCATTAATACATTCAAATGCATTGGATTTCTGAAAATTATTACAACTTATTACAACTATCAAAATTAATTGCATATAAAATAAAGGAGACAAATATATTATCGCTTTATACAAAATTTCCAATGAATACAAAATGGCCAACACAACCAATGTCATTAAACTATGCCATTAATTCTTTGACATCAATGACAACCATATACTCAAAATTTCCAACAATCTCCCCCTTTGTCATTGATGGTAACCCTTTTCTAAAAAAATCCTTTTTTCCTTTTTCCATACCATTTAATTCCAAATTTGTTCCTCCTAACAAAATTTTCTCCTCATTACTCAAATATCTCCCTCTTTGTCATCAATGGTAAAGGGAGACCTTTGGGGCTAAATATAAGACTCTTAGCTTAGTCCTGTCCCCACCTCCTCTCCTTGAGGTGATTAATTTTGGGGTGGAAGTAAAACTACTCCCGATTTTTCTCTAATATACTCAAAAGTTTCCTTTAGAAGTGACTTAGTGAAAATATTCGTAATCTATTCCTTTGTATTGACATATTCCAATTTGAAATGTTTATCCGTCACCTGTTATCTCAAAAATGGTATTTGATCTGAATGTGCATGTTCCTGGAGTGCATCATTGGATTCTTTGAAATGTTTATAGCACTTGTATTATCACAGAGTACGAATATTGGATGATCATACTCTATCTTGAAGTCGTTTAAAGTTTACTTCATCCATAATACCTATGTATAACAAGAAACCACTACAATGTACTCTACCTCTATTGTGGATAAGGATATTGATACATGTTTCTTACTTAGCCAAGAGACTAAACAATATCCAACAAAGAATGCTCCTCAACTTGTGATTTTTTTTCATCAATACTACCTTACCAATATGCATATGTATATGCTATTAGAATGAAATTGTCATTTCTAGGATACCAGATTCCAAAATTCATAGTCCCTTTTAAATACTTGAGAATCCTTTTTATTACCATTACATGTGTTTCCTTTGGTGTTTCTTGAAATCTTACCACAAGTCCCACTGCCTGCATTATATCTGGTCTGTAGTTGTGACATATAGTAAGCTTCCAATCTTAGATCTATACAATGTTTGATTTGCCTAAGGAGATTCATCATATTTACTCAACTTGCATCCTATAATCATGGGAGTATTTACTGGTTTGTAGTCTTCTAACTTGAAATTCTTCAGCATATATTTTATATACTTTGTTTGTGAAAGGAATACACCCTTCTCTGATTGTGAAATTTGTAGTCCAAGAAAGAAGGACAAATCACCAAACATTGACATTTCAAATTTATTTTGCATACTCTTTGAAAATTTCTGACACATATTATCATTATTACCTTGATGCAAGAGCATCCAGTGGTGTAAGAGTGATCTTGCATCACCCAAAAAAAAATTGTAATTGTTTAATTCTATAAAACTAGTAAAACTAGTAAAAATAGTGAAACTAGTTTAACTTGTAGGAGATTTTTGAAGGTCTTAGAGGCTGAATTTGAGGATTTTCAGCTAGATGCAAGTCTTGGTGCAAAGAGCCCAGGGTCTGCCTCACTTTGATCGTCTCGTTCCATTTCTAAAAACATATTGTAATAGTCATTTGGGTCAACGAGCGCAAAGTTATGACCTCGGCAAGTTGCCCCAAAAAATCAAATTTGAATTTTGATGGTTTTAGGTGGGAAAAAGGGAAAACAAGTTCAAAAAGGGGAAATTTTGAATTTTTAAGAGGTTAGTCTCCAAAAGATCTATTTTGTGGAATAGAATGCAAGAAAAATTTGGCTCATTTGGGTCATTTGTGATTTTATCTATGTTTTCTATATTGTATGTGTTTTGTCTAATGTAACTCTGCTTCAAGTGGTATCAAAGCGGGAGTTCCTGAGTATGTAAACAGATCGCCGAATGTGAGGTAGTTTACACTAGGATATATGGTTAGGGTTTGTTAGAGAAGTGAGTAGAATGCCTCCATGAATAAATCATGGTGGTGAGAGAAATATGGTGCCATAAGAAGATTTCAGAGCTTTGCAGAGGTAAGTTTAGGCTCTGCAAGAGGATCTACATAGAGGGTTTGAGCCAAGGAGAGAAGATGGTAGTGAATACGAGGTTGAAGAAGAAGAGGACTAGTTCAAGGAAGAATAAGGGGTAGTAGATCCTACAAAATCCAGGTTATACAAAGCCATATCTCATATTGAATAGAGATCGAAGATGCAGGTTTCTACGTATTCTGGAAATCTTGATCAAGACGAGTTGATTGACTAGATCAATTATTTGGAAGAATACTTTAAGTATGAGGAGGTTGAATATCCTGATACGGTCAAGTTTGCTAAGATCAATATGAAGGGTCATGCCAGCATATGGTGGAAGGGAGTGTAACTAGACATAAAAAGAATAGGAAAATAAAGGATAACAAAATGGGAGCAGATGTTGGAGAAGTTGAAGAGGTAGTTCATTCAAACTAACTACGAGTTGGATGTGCTAAAGAAAATGTAAGGTTTGAGCAGTCAAGTAAGTTTTTCATAGAATACACAAAGGAGTTTTATAAAATTTTAATCATAACAGGCCATTCTGAGGCCAACAAGGAGAAGGTAGCTCATTATATTAATGGATTATGAGCAAGTATTCAAGAAGAGTTAAGTCTAGTCAGGATGACCGCCATAGAGAATGCTTACCAATTTTCCCTGAGGGTTAAAGAGAAACTGAATAGAAGGTTTGAGAGCAAGTAAATAGGAAGAGGTCATGGTGGAAGAACTGGTGGAAGAACAAATGCAGGACAAAATGAAGATCATAAAAAGAATGGAGAAGCTAGCAATAGTCAGGACCAAAAGGGAGATAATGCTTACCACCCTCGTGATCATAACAATGGTTACTAAAGAGGAAGATGAATGTACAAATGGGGGTTTGGAAGAGGAGGATTTCATGGAACCTATTTCCACTATGAGGAAGAAGGACATTGTGCATACGAGTGTCCACAGCACCAAGAGAGGACAAATAAGAGATCTAAAGGTAATTTCCAAGCTACTATTGTTGATGAAGATGTTAAATCTGAGCACTCTGAAGAAGCAAAAATAGGAGAAGTGTTGATCACAAGGAGAGCCTTGTTGAATGAGGAGAGAGACCCAAATTAGAGGAAGATATTATTTCACACAAGGTGTAAATGTGTAGGTAAGGTTTATAATATTATCATAGACAATGGTAGCACAAATAAGCTAGTTTCAGAAGGAATGGTTACCAAATTGCAAATAGAGAGGAAGAGACACCCGCATCCATATCAGATTGTATGGTTGCAGAAGTACCATAGGGCTTTTTTCAGTGAGCAATGCTTGGTAAAATTTAATATTAGGAATTACCGTGATGAGGTACTATGTGACATCCTACCTATGGATGCTTGCAATTTTATATTGGTAAGGCCATGGCAATTTGATCGGTGTGTAGTGCATGATGGTCGTGCCAACACTTACTCGCTAACAAATAATAGAGTGCACCATAAGCTGAAACCCCTTAATGAGGTGGATGAAAAGGTATATAGTAGTGCTATAATATATTTAGTTGAAGGTAGAAGGTTTTTGGATGGTTTGAAGCATGAGCATATGTGCTATGCATTAATTCCTAGAGTTAGCGAAGAAGAATGCAAATATACCCCAGTATAAGTCTCAGGTCTGTTAGAAAAATTTCTAGATATTATATCAGATAATGTGCTTGAGGGTTTGCCACCAGTGAGGAAGATCAATCACCATATAGATTTGGTACCAAGATCTAGTTTACCCAATAAGGTAGCCCATAGAATGACTCGTGTAGAAAGTGAGGAGCTAAATAGGCAATTCCAAGAGTTGCTAAAGAATGGACTAATTCAGGAGAGCCTAAGTCCATGTGCAGTACCTACAATACTAGAACCAAAGAAATATGGAGAGTGGAAAATGTGTACAAACTCCCGAGATGTTAACAAGATCACCATAAAATATAGATTCACATTGCCAAGGATGGATGACATTATGGACTATTTATGTGGAGCCAAGTACTTCAAAAATATTTACCTGAAGAGTGGGTACCATTAGATTCGTGTCAGAGAAGAAGATGAGTGGAAGAAAACCTTCAAGACCAAAGAGGGTTTGTATGAGTGGTTGGTCATGCCATTTGGGCTAACCAATGCACCAAGCACATTCATGTGGCTGATGAATGATGTATTGAAGGAGTTTTTAGGAAAAATTTTCATTGTCTATTTGGATGAAATTTTAATATTTAGCAAGACCCTGGAAGAGCACCTGATGCATGTCAAAAAGGTTTTTGAGAAGGTGAGGGAGGAGCAATTTTTTATTAATTTGAATAAGTGCAGTTTTGTGAATAAGGAGTTAGTGTATCTGGGATTTGTCATCTCAGCTAAAGGTCTAAAAATAGACCCAAAAAAGGTGAGGGCTATCATTGAATGGCCTACTCCAAGTAGCATAACTGAGGTAAGATAATTTCATGGTCTAGCAAGTTTTTACAAAAAAATCATTAGAAATTTCAGTAGTATTTGTGCACCCCTTACAAAAATAATGATAGGGGATAAGAAAGAATTTAAGTGGAACTTAGGAGTAGATAAGAGCTTTGATATGTTGAATAAGAAGGTCACAGAGCAACCTATTTTGGCACTTCTAGATTTTAATAAGGTATTTAAGGTAGATTGTGATGCTAGTGGTAGTGCCATAGGAGATGTATTGAGTCAAGAAGGTAAAATTGTTGCTTATTTTAGTGAGAAACTCAATGATGCTAGGAAGAAGTATTCAGTTTATGATCAAGAGTTTTATTCTATAGTTCAGGCTCTGAAGAAGTGGATGCATTATTTGTTGCCAAAAGAGTTTGTTCTATATACAGATCATCTTGCGTTACAGTATATTAATAGCCAAGGGAAGCGAAATCAGAGGCACTTGAAGTGGGTTGAGTTTCTACAGAGTTATACCTTTGTGTTGAAGCATAGGAGTGGAAAATAAAATAGAGTTGTAGATGCCTTAAGTAGAAGGTAATTTTTATTGACATAAATTAAGGTGGAAGTTGTAGGGTTTGACGAACTTAAGGGTTTGTATCTTGAAGATCCTGATTTTATAGAGGCTTGGAGAGCTTTATTAGCACCTGTTACTTTGTACATGACTAAGTGGTTGGATTTTATAATCCAATATGGAATTTTGTTCAGAGGAAAAAAATTATGCATTCCAAGGAGTTTAATGAGGGAGAATATGGTCAAGGAGAAGTATAGTGGAGGGTTGGCTGGACACTTTAATCGAGATTAGACCATTGCCCTCATTAGTGAGAACTACTATTGGCCACAGTTGCAACAAGATATGAATATATTTATGCAAAGTTGCAGAGTATGCCAGATGGCCAAGGGTGTGAGATAGAACACTAGATTATATCAGCCATTACCTGTACCATAGAGACCATGGGAGGACATCAACATGAATTTTGTTCTTGGCCTACCAAGGACACAAAGGAAAAATGACTCAATATTTGTAGTGGTTGACAGGTTTTCAAATATGGCACATTTTATTCCTTGCCAAAAAATTAATGATGTAGTTCATGTTTCAGGTTTATTTTTCAAAGAGGTGGTACAAATTTATGGTCTACCAAAGAGTATAGTTTCTGATAGAGATACCAAGTTTGTTGGGTATTTATGGAGAACCTTATGGAAGAAATTGAAGTTAGATTTGAAATTTAGTTCTGCATACCACCCACAGAGTGATGGAAAAATAGAGGTGGTGAATATAAGTTTTTACAATATACTGAGATGCTTGGTATAAGATAATCCCAAGGGATGGGATTTGGATTTGCCATAGGCATAATTTGCATACAATAATTTTGTCAATAGTAGTACTAACAAATATCCATTCTAGATAATATATGGGAGCAGTCCATGAAATGCTTTTGAGTTGAAGAAGATGGATACAAGGAAAAGTGTAGTGCTGAGGTTGTGCACTTTGTAGAGCATCTGAAGAGCTTGCATGAAGAAGTGAAAAATTATATTACTAAGATGAATGCTCAGTACAAGACAAGGGCAGACCAGAAGTGTTGGTTTAAGGAATTTGAAGTGGGATATGAAGTTATGGTCCATATGAGAAAAGAAAGGTTTCCTTCTAAAACCTATAAGAAGCTGAAAATGAAGGAGTTTGGACCATGTAGAATCATAGAAAAATGGGATTTAGGCAATGCATATGAAGTGAAATTGCCAAGTGGGCTTAACATATCACTTGTTTTTAACATTTCAGATTTGGCAGAATACCATGAAGGAGACAATGGTGAGGGAACTGTAGCAAAATTATGAAATATTCTAGAATCTACTCTAGATATGGAAGAGATAGAAGAGATGCTGGATACCCGTATCAGAAAAAGTACCAGAAACATGTAGTATGCAAAATATCTAGTTAAGTGGAAGGGCAAACCTGTTGAAAATTCATCTTGGTTGTCGAAGGTTGAGGTTGAACGCCTTGGTTTTCTTCCAACAACAGAGAAGTGAAGGTCACTGCTAAAAATTATCCTGGGTGTCTGATGCAGGAGAATCTAGTGGTGTAAGAGTGATCTTGCATCACCCGAAAAAAAAATTGTAATTTTTTAATTTTGTAAAACTAGTAAAACTAGTTTAGCTTGCAGGGGATTTTTGAAGGTCATAGAGGTAAAATTTGAGGATTTTTGGCTAGACACAAGCCTTGGCACAAAAAGTTAAAAGTATAATTTGCTTAGCTTGTCTCGTGCCCTTTCCAAAAATATGCTATAATAGTAAATCGGGTCAATAAGCGCGAAGTTATGACCTCGAAAAGTTGCCCCCAAATTTTAAATTTGAATTTTGATGGTTTTAGGTGGAAAAAAAGGAAAATAGGTTCAAAAAGGGGATATTTCAAATTTGTAAGAGGTTTGTCTATGAAAGCTCTATTTTGTGGAATAGAATTCAAGAAATATTTGGCTCATTTGTGTCATTTGTGATTTTATCTATATTTTCTGAATTGTATATGTTTTTTTTAATGTAACTCTGCTTCATACCTCCAAAAATGATATCATCCACATAAACAACCACAGTTAATAAGTCATTTCCTTCATTTTTGATGTATAAGTTATTGTCCACTATCCCTTTCCTAAAACCATATTCCTGAAGATACTTATCTAACCTTGAATACCAAGATCTAGGAGCTCGCTTTAGTCCATAAACTACCTTCTTTAATATGCATACATAATTTGGATTATTAGTTAGGATAAATCCCTTAGATTTCTCAATGTAGACCTCTTCTTCCAAGACACAATTAAGAAAAGCTGATTTAGAATCCATTTGATATACTTCGAAGCTTTTGAAACTTGAGAAGGCTAAATAAATACTTATGGCCTCAATTCATGCAAAAGGAGCAAATGTTTCATCAAAATAAATTCCTTCAACATGTGCATAACCTTTGCATATCAATATTGCTTTATTTTTGACTACTTTACCATATTTATTTAACTTGTTTTTGAAAACCCATTTAGTGCCAATTACATTCTTATTATTTGGTCATGGAACAAGTTCCCAAGTCTCACTTTTTTTATATTTTATCCAATTCATCATCCATTGCCTTGACCCAAAACTTATCTTCTCTTGCCTCGTTGAAATCCTTGGTCTCAATTTTAGATAACAAGGAAAAATTTACATGTTCACTTGTTCCTATTATCTTTCCCCTTGTCTATATTTCATTTGTATTTCCAATAATTAGATCTCTTGGATGATTTTTCTACACATAACTCAATGGAGTCTTAGGTAGTGTTCTTTGTGTTTCTTCTTCTTCTTTTGATTCTTCACCTAATTCTTCTTGGCAACTTTCTTCATCAATTTCTTGAGTTGATTCTTTTGACCCTGTTTGTTCATAAACTAACACATTTATACTTTCCACAATTGTATGTGTCCTCTTATTATAACACCTATAGGCTTTTATTTTAGTAAAATATCCAAGGAAAATACCCTCACACATCTTGAATCAAACTTACCCAATTTTTTGTCTTCCTGTCTTATGTAGCATTTGCTTTGATTTTTTTTTAAATATTTTATAGTATATAGTCTTCTTTTCTAGATATAATATAGGATTTTGTGATGATTTACTCTTACTTGATATCTATTTATGATATATACTATTGTACGAAATGCATCTCTCCAAAAACCATCTAAAACATTAGACTCATTTAACATAACTCTAGCTATATTTTCAATAGTCTTATTTTTCCTTTCAGCTACTCCATTTTTTTGAGGAGTTCTAGTTGTTGAATATTCTCTTTTTATCCCTTTTTGTTCATAAAAATCTATGAATTCACCTGAAGTAAATTATCCTCCTCTATTTGATCTTAAATGCTTAATCCTTCTACCTATTTCATTTTCTACTAATTCTTTGAATGCCTTGTTTTTCTCAAAGGCTTCTAAATTTTCTTTTAATAAGGCTACCCAAGTCATTCTAGAAATGCCATCTATGAATAACATGAAGTAAATTTAACCTGGTAGACTCTTTGTCCTTGTAGGACCACATAGGTCAATGTGAACTAGTTTCAATGGTTAAAACAATGTAAATTATTTTAACTTGAAACTTGTTCTTGTTTGCTTTCCAGACTGACATTGTGCATAAATTATGTTTTGTGGCCTTTTTATCATAATTAAATCTCTGAATGCATGCTTGTTGCTTATTTTCACTATGTTTTCAAAGTTCAGAAGACCCATTCTTCAATGCCATAACCAAATCTCATCCTCTTGTGATAAGAAAAACTTTTCTCCCTTAATATCTCTTAACATGTAGAGATTGTTTGTAGTTCTATTTGCATATGCAATGATATTTCTAATTTTAGATTTTCTAATCTCACATTTATTTGGATGTAAATTTATCGTGTGTCCTTGATCATAAATTTGGCTTACACTTAGTAAATTATGCCTCAATCCCTTGACATACAATATATTATTTGTCTTTGTTTTTCCATTATCTAAACTCAAAGTTTCTTTCCCATAGATTTTTACTGAACCATTGTCCCCAAATTTTATTTATCCTCCATTGATTTCTTTAAATACAAGAAATTTACTCTTGTCCCATGCCATATGACTTGAACATCCACTATAAAGAAACCATTGTTTTATCTTATCTTGCACATGAATATCTATTTGTACCAACATTGAATTCACTTTATCTTTCTCATTTATCTCTCTCCTAATTATTGAGGTTGTATTATTTTGAGCCTTTCGATCCTCATTTTTTCTTAATTTAGGAGATACTATTTTACCCCATTTGGCCTCATGCCCAAAGTTATTCCATTTGTAACATATGATATTTTCATTCATGAGAGGTGCAAAGGAATTAAAATTTCTATCAACATTATCTCTCACATAACTAGTGCAATGTACAACTCTATGACCATATTTGTTACATGAAAAAAAATAGCCATGAAGGATATTTTGTAACCTTTTGGAGTGCCTTGAATAATATGGTTGCATGCTTCTTCTTTTGTTGTTCTTGTAATTGAATTTTATTCATGGATATTCTTTGCCTTCTTCCTTCTTGATGTTTTTGTCTTTCAATGCATTGGCATGAGTCATGGGATCTTCTTCTTTTGATATCTTTCATTCTTGGGAGATTGAATCCTCTTTCTGGTTCCCTAACTTTATGTCTTGCTATAACTTGCATTTAATATTTTGAACTTTATTTCTTAGAGAGACAATTTTTTATTCCAATCTTTCACATTCCAACTCTTTTGCCTTTAATTGTTCTGCCATGTCCTGTTCAATTTTCCTTCCCTCTTCAAATTTTACCTTAAAATCTGTGAGATTTGTAGAAGTTCCACCTTTGCTTCCTCATCCTCTTGGATTTGATCCTTAAAAATTGAATTATTCCTTCTCACCTTTTCCAAGTTTCTAAAAGTAGAAAAAAATTCCTCTTTTATGTCTATCATGGCCTCTTCTTCATTTTATAATGTCATGTATGTTCTTTTGTGATATTCCTTAAAGATGTTAGTGTTTTCATGAAGGAACCCACTCTGATACCAATTGAAGAACAAAAGAATATACTGAGAAGGGGGTGAATAGTATAAGATAAAATTTTTTCCTTTCCAATACAAATGATAAAAATAGTAATACTAAAGTAGTAGACATTTCACACATCATCACACACATGAGAGACATGATTTAACGTGGTTCACCCAATGTGGGCTACTCCATAGAGAAAATATTCCTTATAAATTTTCTCAATGAACCTTTTGGGAATCAAATACCTATTACAATGTTTATGGACCTTTGTCCAAAGGAGACACCAATCCCCTTAAGCTCTAGTTTGTGGATATCTCTCCATAGGAGAAATCTCTCACCATTGCTTTGGCTTGTGGATATATATCAATAGGAGAACTATATCCCCTCTGCTCTAGTTTATGGATCTCTCTCCACAGCTGAACTATATCCCCTCTACTTTGCTCAACTCTGATCAATACTTCTCACAAATTTATTTACAACATGGTTTCAAATCTGCTCACAAGTCTACTCGAAACCTTATATGAATTTACCTCTGACCTGCTCAAAATATACCTTTAACCTCCTCATAATATCTACTTAATTTTGCTCTAATACATGCTCATAACTACCTATAACACATGCTCAAAATGTTTCACAAATATACAAAAACTTACCTTAAAACCTAGCACAAGTAGTTTGCAATCTCTACAACAAATGTCTCAAAATATTTTAACAATAGAAGCACAAATCATTCTCAAACTCTATTCCAAATGTTTTCAAAACATTCAAAAATATAGCACAAAATCCTCACTCAATTATTTCCAACAATGCTTATCAAACAATCCTCTTCATTCCACCTTATGTTCCAAAATATTTACTTCAAAAAACATTTTAAACAAAGGATGATGTGCGCATACCTCTTAATTTGGTCTTATGGAGATATGTCTTCAAAAACTGTTTCATAAATAACTAATTTTTCTAATACCACTCCAATGTTTGGATTGCAAGATATTTTCTCAACACATCCACATGAATTTTCACTTCAAAATATATTTCACCATACACATATTACAATTAAATCTCAACCACTATAACACCTTATTACTCCTATTCTCTCATGTAAAATAATGCTTCAACAAAAAAAATAGAAATTACACACATGAATTTCTCATATACACCTTATACCTCCTTCTTATGAAAACACAATAATGCACTTCAAATTTCAATAAGACCAAAGAAATTATCACTTCATCTCATGCATCCACCAAGCACTAGCAATCTAAAATTTTACTTTACAACCTTTTCTAAAATAAAAAAAAATTACTTTACTATTCTTAAGGCTCTCTAACCATTTCACATCAACATAATCAAAATTAACTAACCCTTATAACTCCCTAACCAAGCTTAAAGTGCATACCTTTTAAAAAAATTAGTTCCATCAGTGCAAAATATTTCAACATGCAAAAACCTTCATGCGAATAGAATGCCGAACCTACCACCTACAATGTGCTCCACAAACCGAGCTTTCTACCTAGGCTACCATCCACTATCGAATAATTTTTGGAAACCCTATGTCATAATCTCTGCACTACCTCAAAATTTGTGTAAAACCTTTCTTTGCCTCCACTACTTTCCGAATACGAAAATTGCAAGTCTTAATTTCTTGGGGATTAATCGAACACCATGGCTTGCAAAAACATTAGCCTTTTTATACACATTGCCCTTTGACTTTGGATGTCGGCTCCACTTGGAAAATTACCTCCACACAACATCAAATTTTGGTGCCATTAAACCTTTTCAAAAATATTATAATAATTTAAATCTAAGGTAGATTTAAATATTATAATTTTATTTTAAAATTTTGGGTACTTTCTTTTTTTCATGGTGGAATTGGTAGCCGCCATGAATTCGGGTAGGTTGTCCAGCTTTTTATGGCCACCACAGTATTATGTGCTATCCACCCTAGAAGCCTCCACATAGATCTTCATGCAAGTCCACCCATATAACCACCATGCCACAATCATTTTAAATCTTTTAGGCCGCTGAAAGAACCAGGAAAGTGACAAGCATTCAGTCTGATGAGGCCCAATATTTGAACCTTGGACCTCTGCCCCCCTTATGGGGTTTGGATGAACCAATTTGGCTACACCTCGGACCTAATTTTTGGGTACTTTAAATTTTAATTATTATAATTATTTAAATCTTCATAGATTTAAATATTATAATCTTTTTCTTCTTTTGGGTCCTTTAACTTTTAATTATTATAATTATTTAAATATTCATAGATTTAAATATCATAATATTTTTCTTCTTCTTGGACCTTTTCATTGGAAAATCTCTTCCTTTTTCTTTTGTAAATGCCACCATGGTAAAACCATTAAACCTTTATTTTTCTTGACATAAATGACAACCAATTTCATTAACCTATGCCAGTAATTTTTTAACATCAATGACAACCATATACTCAAAATTTCCAACATTGACTACTTTAGAACTCATAGTGTTAATTGTAAGAACGTGTAAAGCTAGTAATGGTGTGCTTGTTGGATTACTTGTGGAGAAATATAATGGAATGGGTTGTTAAAGAACGTTGGAATTTGATGCACAGGAGTTAGGTTGGAGTGGGTACACTGAAGGAAAAGAGGAGTGAAAGAAAGTAATCAAGAGGATTGATGTAGAAAAAACATTGGTTGGATTATGGAGGGGCTTTGGAATATTGGTTTTGTTCAGCATAGGTGTGAAGACATCGAGAAATCGATTTCAGTAAGTAAAAAAATATTGTATCTTGTTGCACTAAAGCTTCTAATGAATTCATGATTAGAAAATGTGTTTATGTGAGATCAACTATGGTTAGGATATAACGTTGACAATAAGTTAAATGAAAGAGAAATACTATGTTTTATACCTTGTATGTTGATATAAAATACATCTACCAGTTTACTCTAATTTTTATAGGAATGTAATGTGTTTCATAACTTTCAGCGTTGCCATACAAATGTACCCAAAGAACCCTATTAGCAAATACTGCTTGACTAGTCTCTAGTAGTGAACTTGGTATTTCCATTGGGTATTTGACTCCATGTTATGGTTGTTGGGTGAAGGGACTAATATTTGATGTTTGTTGGGTAGTGTTTATAATGATCCCTTCATTGTAGCAACCAGTAGTGGGCAACAATATTAGCATGATTTGGAACAGTGAAGGCATTAAGTATATGTATTTTTATTTGTTAATGTTCTATCATTGTCATGAATGATTTGGTAATATTATGATATAGGACAAAATATACCTGGTAATGCTTGGGTTCTATTTTTGTTGAGTAGCTAGAATTGAAACAAATCATAAAGGCTAGGTTTATCTATGAATTCTTGAAGAATGATACTATTTTCATTGAGTAGCTAGAATTGAAATAATCATAAATGCCAGGTTTGTCTGTCAATTCCTGAAGAATGGTAATTGCTTAGACATTTGAAAAGAGAATGATTTCCTTCTATTGCATTTTATTATATTAAAATTCTATTTTTGAAATAAATGTGTATAATGAATGCATTATTTTATCATTATTGTTGATAAAATTTAAAGATATTTGTTCATTATTTTTGAATGATTATTTGAGAATATCAGAAAGAATAGATAGAATTTAAGATTTAGTATGAATGCATGATGGCCATTCTTTAAAAATTAAGGAGTCATATCTGATACCCATTTATAAGGTAATATTTTCTTGGTTGGTGCTGATGAACTATGATTGAAGTGTACTATGGATGTTGGTATGGTTACAATCGCATGTGCAAATTGAGTCTATTTCAATTAGGCTTTACGTAATGGCATGAACATGGGGATGACATCAAATGTAGATCAAGTTAATATCTCTAAAAAGATATTAGTTCTATATGACCACCAGTTAGAAGATGAACTGATCCTATTCAAATGGTAGATGGTAGTTGAACTTTGATTGCCATGATGTAAGTCTTATGTAGAGAGAGTCATCTCATGGATGAATCTTTTGTATATACATCTTTATTATGTTTTATAAGTTTTTCAAATCCATAAATATCTACCTAAATATCTACCTAAATATCTAAATATTATGTTTTATTGCGTATTTATTATGTTTTATTTGATAAAAATCCATAAATATCTAAATAAATTCTGATATCAACTATAGACATTGAGTTGATACAATAGTGTGGGGAGTACCAAATCTCTACAAACTTTAACTACACAAGATATCAACCACCTTATCTTTATAATAGCATTTAAGAGCACATACCACAACATACTTTGTTACATTATTTATTCATACCAAAATATGTAAATTCCCTAGGATAATGAACTGATTGGCCTATCAAAGTCTATATCCCACTTCTCAAATGTTTATAAAACAACTTGAGCTTGAAAAGGCAACTCCTTCAACATAGTGGGTTTTCCCATGCATTAACATTGATCACAATATTGCACATATTTATTCACATCCCAATGAAATAAAGGCCAATAATATCCAAAACTAAGGATCCTCTATATGGTCTATTTTTCTAAGTAATGTCCTCTTTTAGGATCTTCATGACAATCCCAAAGTATGTAAAAACCTCATTTTTACCATATACACCTATATAACACAAGGTCAATCACATTAATTCATTAATCCATTTAAAAGAGATGATTTCCTTGTTGCTCAATAATTTGTGATGTTAGTAAAGTGTGTCGATATTGTAAATAGGTGCTCCTAAAAAAAGTTGTTCTCTAAAAGATCTTCTTTGTGTAACATTCAATATTAAAAGAAATTCTACTACTACATTAGCTTTTCATAGTTTATTAATAATAGTGATATACAATTATTTAACGATAATAGGCATAAAATTATTTGTTCATTTACTATAGGCTTTTTCATTAAGTATTTTATTATAGAGTGGTCAGTATGTGAAATATTTTAATGTAATGGTGAAGCTAATTTCTAGCATATACTACTAGTAAGAATTATTTTTTGGTTGTTGTATAGTTTTTATCAAACCCTATTAAGTGATTGCTAAAATAATAAATGGTATAAGTTTTTCCATTTTTCTCTTCTTGGTCAAGATCTACATCTATTGTGATATTAAAAGAATCTATATGAATATGAAATGGAAGCTTTCAATCTAGCCCTCCTAGCATAGAAAGAGAAGCGAGTCTTTATTTGATGGTGTCAAATGCTATTTGACACTCTTTTAGCCACTGGAGTTCATTATCCTTAGCAAGTAGAATAAAAATGGAGAAATAAATTTGTTAAAAGTTTCAATAAATAATTTGTAGTAGCCTACATCTCCTAGAAATATCCTAACATATTTTTGGGTTTTTGGAGGAGGTAATCATTTTATGACATCTATTTTCTTTGGATCTACCTTTATTCCTTAAGAAGATATATAGTGTCCTAGAATAATACCTTAATCCATTAGCATTAAGCATTTTCACGGCTCAAGGACAAGTTATAATTTTTGCATCAAGTAATCACCCAGTCAATATTATGGAGAGCATAGTCAAACGTCTCTCTATAAATAGTAGGAGTCATCCATATACACTTCTACATACTCATTAGTGATATCCACAAATAGAGAAATAACTACCCATTAAAAGGTGGAAGGAGAATTACAAAGTCCAAACCATAAAAATTGATAGGCAAATGTCTTCAAAGGTCACATAAAGTTAGTTTTATCTTGATCTTCAGGCGCTACTTGTATTTGGTTGTATCCACTAGAACCATAAAGGAAATAAAAGTATTTATTTATAGCAAGTGTATAAAGGACTTTATATATGAATGAAAGTGGAAAATAATATTTTTATGTAGCTTTATTTACCTCTTGATAGTCAACACATACTTGCCACTTTCATTCCTTTTTAGAACAATTACCAACAAGGAAACCCTTTGGTTATCATAGATGGGATAAATGAACCCTGCATCAAGCAATTTTTATTTTTAGATTTTATTTATATCCCTTAGCATATAATTTAACCTCCTTTGTAGCTAACATACACATTTTGTATCATTTACATATATGATGTGTGCAAACATCAAGATGCATCACATACATATCACCATAACCCATGCAAAAGTGTTTGTATGCTTGCTTAGCACATCAAATAGTTGTAACTCATCTTTGTCTTGTAGCTAGCTTTTAATATTTAGTGCTTTTCTTTATTGGATTTCTATTTGATTTATGATTGGATGCACATATATAATTCCTTTGAATTCATTCACTAATGGATTTAATAGGTATTAGTGAGGTAATAAGCAATAAAAGATTCAAAAAATTTCATCATAGTTTATTCTAGAAGGAATTATGCCCCACAAAGAACATTTGGCAAGAGAAATAACAATATTATACCTATTATGTGGCATGTTAATTTGACTATATTGTAAGGATATAGGTGGAAAATGCTCTGCATCCTTCCATTCATCTTTGCATATGATTTACACCACTTGAACTTATCTTTGGATAGATACACTTCTTGATATGAGGTCATCTTGTGTCATGAGGGAGTCATTTTCTAATTCTACCACATACTCCATGATAGTGATAGTATCCAAGTATAATAAAATTTATTTTCCTTCCAAATCATATGCCCATAGCTTTCTTAAAATTTTTGTGAAGGTCTCATAGGGGTGTATAAAAAAATCATTTTTGAAATCACCCCATTTGAGATAGTCATGTTCATTGAACTATAATAAATAAATGCAATGGTTCTAGCAAGCCATGGCCTTATTAGAATTAATGGATAACCACTAATTTTAGGTTGGGGATGCAATATCATAAAACATATAGGTTATTCCCCTAAATTTATAAACACAAGGATATCTTCAATTGTGCCTTTAGGATTAGCAACTGATTGGTTGGCCATTTGTATGATTTTAGATATTGGATGTATGTCTATTAAATGTAATTTATCCAGCGTACTTGTAGTCATTACATTAATGACAACACAAAATAAACTAAAATATTAGGTATTGTTATTGAACATTTTAAGACTATAATTATGGGGCATCCAGTATTTCCATACTTAGGAGGTACTAATTCACCAACTAATAAGCCAACTAATTTCCCACTACTTTTAGAGTTTTGGGATACTCCTTTTTCTTCCTTCCTAGTTTCTTAATACATAAATTTTTGATGGTTTTGTTCAACATTGACAATCTTATTGCTCATATAAAATGTTTATTATATTTAATTTGTTATGTTTCGTTAGTAGATCATGTTCTTCTTGAAGTTTTTCTTTGGCTTCTAAATATTTAGGGTATAATTCTTCAGAAGAACTTGGAGGAATTTTTTCTTTAGGATCTTCTTCCTCCTATATATGGCTTAGGGATTCAAGGCATTGATTGTGTTATTTATTCCCTCTCTATCATTATTAGAGGAATTTAGATTATAAAGTACTTTACTTGAGCATAATTGTGTGTTATCACAATCAATTGTATTAAGCTTTATTACGTCATTGGTATTTGTTACATAGGCCTCAGATTATGTCTGTTTAAAATTATTGGGATTGGTCACATGTTGTGTAGAGAGTAGAAGTTTTTTTGTAGGTTATAGATGAGTTAAAGGTATTGGAAGGCATAAAAAATAAGCATTGTTTTTTATTTTATAACTAATGTTGCCCCATATATGGTTGGTTTTAATTGATGTTTCCTAGACCATTATTATTTAAGGAAATCCAAGGTTGGTTGGTTTTTGGTTATGGCATCCATTGTAGGATGGACTAGCATAAGGTAGAATATTTTGGAGGTGGAGGATGAGGATATTGACCATATTATTGTGAAGGTAGTGGCATGGACCAAGGTATTTTCAATAGGTTTTGCATCCATGGGGTCCTTAGGTAATTTTTGTTATAGGAAAAGTTGTTTCTTTATCCCATATAATTAAGATTTTTTAAGGATGAATTACCCTTACCAAAGGTAGATTTGATATTAGGTAGGTCACAATGATCAATAGGATATGCTCTTTTGTAAATACTACATATAGTAGTTTTGTTCAAGGGACATTCTTAGGGAGCATGGTTTTATCTACATACATGACAATACAGTGCTAAAGGTTTAGTTGATATATTATTAGCTTAAAATCCATCTAATGTAGATTTTATATGTAGTAAGATATCATTTATTAAACTATAAATTCCTCCATCAACTCTCCTATCTCATTACTACTTTGCCATGTTCTATACCTATGGATTCCTCCCCTAGTATGGAAACAATTCCTATAGAGTTCCATGATGTTAGAAAACTCTAATATATTTGCATCACCCTTTCCCATAAGGTTTAAGCCATTCTCACAAGAAAATTTCTTTTCTTAATTCTTGGTTGAAGAACAAGCTTATATTAAGAGGGGGGGTGAATAGTATAAGACTACTTTTTACTTTTTTTCTCCAAACAGTATTATTCAATATAATCAATGACAATATCAATATAAATAACCAAAAAAATGCATAAATAATAACATACAATAGAGAAACCAAATTTGTGTGGTTCACCCAATGTGGGCTACTCCATGGAGAAAATATTTTACTAATAACTTTCTCAATCAATCTCTTGGGAATCCTTTCCCTATTACAATATTTATGGAACTATGTCAAAAATAGGTTTCCAATCCCCTAATCAAGTTCATGGATCTCTATCCATTTGATAACTCCTTTATCCTAAGCTCTGACTGGTGATCTTATAGAAGAATTATTACCCCCACTTCTGGCTAATGAATCTCTATCCATTGAAGACACCTATCCTCACTACCATGGATAATGGATATCTATCCACTGGAGACTATCATCCTCTATACTTTATCACCTCCAAATATCTATCACAAATATGAACTAAAATCAGTCCTTCGGTTTAGCACAAATATGCTCAATATCTATCTCTAGTCTAGCACAAACCTATCCTCAAATCTGCACCAAAATCTATCCTTGAATCTATACTAAACATAGTACTTTAGTCTAGCACAAATTTATCCTCAATGTTTGTCGTCTAACATTTGCTCTTGCACTAAACATAGTCCTTCAGTCTAGAAAAAAATTTGTCCTCAATATCTATCCTCTAATTTACACTAAAAATAGTCCTTCGGTCTAGCATAAATCTATCCTCAATCTCTGTACTCAAGCCTTAACATAAATCTTGACTCAATCTCAAATCAAATCTATTTAATCTACCCCAAACATCAAATCAATGTTTGAACAAATCAATCAATCAAATTTGCTCACAAGTCTACTCAAAGACCTATCTCAAATATGCTTTGTAATATTCCATAAAATCTCACACTAATATGTCCACAAGTCCTCTCTAGAACTTGTCCAAATATGCTCAATAATTCCTCACTAGAACTTATCTAAATCTAATCTCAATCTATATTGTAAGCTTCCATAAAATCTCACACAATTCTGTTGACAAGTCTTCTCAAAGACTTACCTCAAATCTACTCAACAAGTCCACACTAGAACTTATCCAATCTCATAGAAACATAAAGAGAATTGTTAGACTCAATATGCTCTACACACATCACAATGCTTAATCACTTTCAATCACTCTTAGAAACATATAGAGAATTTTTAGAGACTCAATATGCTTCACATTCACTTCAATACTCAATCACTTTCAATCACTCTCTTAGAAACATATAGTGAATCATTAGAGACGCAATATGCTTAACGTTTACCTCAATACTCAATCAATTTCAATGACTCTCTTAGAAACATATAGATAATTATTAGAGACTCAATATGCTTCACATTCACCTTAATACTCAATCACTTTCAATCACTCTTTTAGAAACATATAGAGAATTGTTAGAGACTCAATATGCTTCACACTCACAAGAATCTCAATCACTTTCTCAACTCAATTTAGAATATAGAATAATTTGTTTTATGGAACTTGTACTATCATTTCAACACATCCACTTGACTAGGCTCAACCAACTCTTCTCAACCAATCACTCAAGGAATTAATCCTTGCTCACAAACCCTAGTCCAAGCTAGTTCTTAGCTTCAACAACAATGCTTATCAAGCAACGTCACATAACAATGATACTCATGATTTCTCAACAAATCATCACTCAATAATGTCCAACAATGCTCATCAAACAAGATCTCTTAGCATCAACTCTCTTTCCAGAAAACCACTCTCAACAATGCTAATCAAACAAGGTCTTGTAGCATTAACACTCTTTCAAAAAAACCTTCATCAATAAGTCTCAACAAAAACTCACAAAGTAAAACCCTAATTAATTCTTTTTTACTCCAAACTTGTTTTCAGAAAAACTCAATCAGTCAATTATTTCAACCAATGAAAAATATACCCATACCTTTTTCTTGATGAATAATAGTCTTTAAAACCTATCTCAAGTATAACCACTTTCCTTACCAAACACCAATATTAGATGACAAAAACATCATTCTAACTCTTCTTCAAAACTTTTCTTCAATACAAAAGTTAGCACTTAATTACTCCTTATAATCTCCAACTTGAAATAAATAATATTCAAAATTCATCAATTTTAAAATATAAAATTCAACCTTCCTTATAACTTCTTAGCCTATAAAATTCCAACTGAGAAATTAAATATTTGCACTTTCTTTTAACTCCCCTAATAAATTACACACCAAATAACATGCAAAGTACTTTAATTAAAATTATTTTATAAAAATAAAAACATTAATTTTTCCTTTAACTTTTCGAAGGCCAAGAAAACCAAATTAGATCACATACCTCAATGCACTCAAAAGGGCCTTGGTGCGATTTGAACCATCGTTGGTTCTTCCCCAAGTACATTTGTAGTGATAGCGCCCACCCCTTGGGTTGTGTGGCTCCACAAGATCCAAAAGACACTTCGGTGGCTTTACCTTCTCCCCACGTTTGGTATAAAAGACAAACGCATATCTTCTTCCTAAAAATTGGTGTGTATAGGTTTTGAACATGCCTTAATTATCCCACTGGCATCTTACACAATCCTTGGCTTCCAACTAAGCTGTAAGCACTTCACGTCTTTTTCATAGGATGCCAAACTCTTGTATTTTTTGCTTGCTCAATTTTCACATGCAAAATTTCCTTCTCTTTTCACGAGCCAACACAAGTCGCATGGATAATTTCAAATGCCAATATTTTGGCATATTTATACATAGGGTTTTGCTTCCTTCAACATTGATACATTTTGAATTTCCAATTCGAATTTGATTTGGAAAGTTAAAATTAAATATTAAATAAATATTTAACTTAACTTTAGCACCCAAAATTAATAAATTAAAGTTTTAATCAATAATTAAAATACTTTAATTTAAACTAGATTTGTAGTAAAGTTAATTTTAAATATTAAATAAATATTTAAATTAACCTTAGCACTTATCAATATTTAAATTAAAATTTTAATCAGGGATTAAAATATTTTACTTTAAATTTACATGTGGGTATTTTCAACTTTGTACTTGATCTCCGTTAACTTGATCTTCATTTTATGAGCTCTCCTAATGTGCTCAAAAATGATGAACATTGCTCAAAAATGCTTTTGACATCAATAAAAATAACATTCTTTAAAATGTCCAACAATATCCCCCTTTGTCATTGATGGCAACCCAAATTCCTTTTACTTAAAAATTAACCTTTTCTTTGTTCTGCTCCCCCTAGTACATTGCTCCCCCTGGCTTAATGCTCTCTTCAAATGTCTCCTCTTTACTCAAATACCAAATAATATCTCCCCCTTACTCAAATATATCCCCCTTTGACATCAATCGCAAAGAGTCACCTTTGGGGCTCGGGGCTAAGAATGAGTCTCTTAGCTTAGCCCCTCCCCCTCCTCCTCTTGAGGTGGTTAGTTTTGGGGTGGGAGTATTTCTACTCCTAGAAAGAACTGTTCTCTACTTTTTTCCTCTTTCCTTATCATCTGATATTTATAATTCCTTTGAATGTTCCTGTTCCTATACCTATCCATGTCCATACTCCTATTCCTGTTCTTGTTCCTATCCATGTCCATATTCTTGTTCTTGTTCCTATTTATGTCCATATTCATGTTCCTATTCTTGTTCCTATTCATGCTTGATTTTAGAATGTCTGCTCTACACCACTTTGCTATATGTCCATCATTATTGCAGATATGAAACATAATGTTATCCTTCCTTGAAGTTGAAAATGCCTTGGGATTTCTCTTGATGAAGCCATATATGTTCCTGTCAAGAACCTTGCAATTGATTGCCTTGTTAGCAAACTGATTACATGAGTAGCAATACCCATGGAAAAGATTCTTGTTTCTAAAATTCCTATTTTCCTTTCATGTGTCCTACACTGTGAATCCATGTTCCCAAATCTATTATATGAGAAACATCGTCCATTGAAATTTCCTTGCCTAGACCCCATTGGTCTCTTAGTCTCTTCTACCCTATCCTATTTCCAGTTCCATATGTTCCTTACTTGTGTATTATTCCTTTCCTTGTTGAAATTTCTATTTTACAACTTATCCTTAGAAGTATCACTCTCTATTTTACTTACTTATTTTGATTCTTCTTCTTCTCTGGTGCTTGAGCTCGAATATTCTTTTTCTGCTTCCTTTTTTCCTTATTCTTCTTTAAAACTAAGTCTTGTTTTGGTGATTGATGATCTTTGTGCATTGATAATCATGTCCAAAGTATTTGAATTTTTATCAACATTATGTAGCTTGTCCTTGGATATTTTTACTTCCAACCTTAGTGAAACTATATCATGTTCAAATATTTCACACTCTAGATCTTTTGTCTTTAATTTTTTGGCCATACCTTGTTCAATTTTTCTTACCTCTTCAACCTTGATTTTGAAGTTGGTGAGTTCCTGTAGAAACATTGCTTTTGATTTCTCATATTATTGAGATTGAACCCTTAATCCTGAGTTCTCCCTTTTAATTATTCGAGATCAAAAATAAGTATTTTACATTCTTTCTCTTTTACCTTTGATTGTTCTACCATATTTTTTCAGCTTTCCTTACCTTTTCAACCTTAAATTTCAAGTCAGAGAGATCTTGTAGAAGATTTATATTACATTTATCATCCTTTTGTATTGAAGCCTTTAATTCTAAGTTCTTCCTTTTTAACTCAACAAGTTACTTAAGAGTGACTTCCTCATTTTCTCTTTTTAATTTTTTCTCTTTCCTTTGGTCTTTTATTTCTTCTATTGTCCATAGTAGAGTTTCTTATTCATACCTATTTTGGTTGTCCCTGTTATCCATTTCTAAACAATATTCATCTTCACCGCTACTAAAACCATTGAAATAACCTACATCATGACCAATTTTTCCACAAACAAAACATTATTCACCTTCTTCTATACAATGAATTGTAAGGTGACCTGTCTTCCTACATATGGTACAAAAATTTATCAATTTGGTTAACTCTCCACTGCTTGATTCATATCTTGAATCTATTTCTATTATTCCTCCCAAAACAACAATATCAAATTCATATTCTTTTTCTTTCATGACCATTTGTGTTCTTTTCTTCTTGTATCGCATGGTTCTACCTTTGCATTTATTTGCCATTTGTGTTCTTTTAATATCTCCCTTCAAGTTGTTAAACATTTTTCGAAGGAACCAGCTCTGATACCAATTGAAGAACACAAGCTTATACTGAGATGGGGGGTGAACAGTATAAGGCCACTTTTTACTTTTCTTGACTCATGTCTCAAGAAAGCCACTGCATAGAATAAATAAGTTATAGATATATATTTATTTTTCCAAATAGTCTTCTTTACCAAAAGATAAAATGTTCACACATAAAATTCCTTTCTTTTTTGTGCACATAAATAATTATATAATGAGAATATAATAGTTTCCTAAGTTACAAAGGCTGATGATAAAAAAAAAACAATCAATTCAGTTTGTGACTAAGTTATCCACTAGAATCGAGGAATTTGAGCAGCGATGAGCAGGAAGGTAACATCGAGAGGGCATGGGAGTGGGAGCGCCAACATTGTGAACTTGGGCACCGACAATTTGGAGGGCTGAAGCAAGGCACAAGGAGGCCAGTCAGAGAATGGAGGCTCGACGAAGTTACCCAAAGATGGAGGCAGATGCGGGAAGGCTCTGCTTGAAAAAGGGAGAGACTGCCAATAGAAATCATATGCAGAGGCTGTGTCTTCTAAAACCCCAAATAGTATTTTCACTAAGGACCTCTTTCTGTCCGAGGATGAACTGGACATACTGGAGGAAATCTTATCAAGTTTCATTGAATTTAAAAAATTTACCCTAATCAAGAAGTTTATTGGAGGGCGTCCCAATATGGATGCCATCTATAGGCAGGAGGCAGAAAAATGGCGGACCTCGGGTCATATGGAGATGGCTGCCCTATCTTGGGGTTTTTTCATAATTAGGATGAATAATGCAGAGGATTACTATAAAATTTTTGCTGGGGGCCCTTGGTTTTTGGGATGCAGGAGTCTCTTTCTTAGGAAGTGGGGGATGGATTTTAACCCCGAAACCTAGAGAATTAATATTGCCCCAATATGGGTTAGGCTGTCGAACCTTCCCCTTTTCTGCTGGCATGAAAATGTTATCAGGGGTATCGCCCGTTCCATTGGTGAGTTGGTCACCATTGACCCTCCCACTCGGGCATGAACCAAATTTTTCCAAGCTCACTTCTATGTCCTGGCAGATTTGGAGGCGAACCTTCCATCCTCCATCACTCTTCGATCTGGAGGCTCTGTTATTCATAAGCAAGTCATTAACTACGAAATTAGACCGACCTTTTGCCCCTGATGTAGTTCTTAGGGGCATATTCAGTCAAATTGTCCTCTTCAAAAGCTGGGGATGAAGGGTGGGGCTTCTGACAACCCCCCAGAGTAAGAAGGAAAACAACTGAAACACCCTGTAGCGACAAGGCCTAAGTATCCAGATCCTTCTGGGTTTCTCCCCAAGTCGAACGTCGTTCTATGCAATGCAAGTTCCCAAGAAGAACCTCAAGTGGAAAAGGATCAGTCTCCTTCCCGTATGTCTGCTCAGGCTAATTCCCCTATTTGTCAAAACTAGAAAACCTCCCGAGTCCCTACTAGAAGAGTATCTACTAGGCAAGAGGGACGAACAACATGGCAACATTAGTCCACAAAATACTAGAAGCCGAAAGCAAGGGGTGGATTTCGACTGTGAAAGAAAACAGGGGTGACCTCCTAACAAAGAAAGAAGAGATAAGGAAACGACAGCAGACATTGCAAATGGATCCCAATGGTTGCTTTTTAAAGAAGATTTCGACTCCCTGGTGGGTGATTCACCTATCCCAAAACCTCCCATCTAGCAGGGAAAGGGAGGCAAGAAAGTATTTAAAGTGTCAAGATGAAAATCCTCTCATAGAATGTGAGAGGTCTTAACAGAGCGGCCAAATGTAGGGTGGTGGCCGATCTCTGAAAGAAGTCTAACCCATCCATCCTCATTTTGTAGGAGACTATGTCTGATACCTCTGCCTTTGTCAAGGTTGCTAGGGACATTTGGGCCAAGGCCAAATTCCTTTCCAGCCCTACAATAGGTTTTGCAGGCGGTCTCATGGTGCTGTGGGACTTTGACAAGGTCAAGGGTAGTCTTCTATCGACTTCCAGCAGGAATATCAATGTCCTGTTTCACTCCAAGTTTGATAATTTTTCATGGATTTTGACCAATGTTTATGCCTCAAACTCTGCTTCAGAGCAAGCTGAGTTGTGGAAAACCATATATTTGATGAGGGAAAATTTTAGTGACTTCCCGTGGGTTGTGGGAGGGGATTTCAATTGCCCTCTTCATCCCTCTGAAAAGAAGGGAGGCACTGAGTTGGCCAGCCATAGCATGGAGGATTTTAGAGTTTTTGTTTCATCCAATAATCTACTAGACATCAAACTTAAGGGGGTGTCCTTCACCTGGAGCAATAGGAGGATTGGTAGAAATCTCATCGAGGTCAAGCTCAAACGGTTCCTCATTTCCCACGAAGCTATTCCCTTCCTAGGCATTGCAACTCTCTCAGCTTTGCTAAGAATCGGGTCGGACCATAATCCCATTCTGTTAGAGGCCACTGGTGGGCCTAGGTTTAAGATCCCCTTCAGATTTGAGTCCATGTGGATTTCCCACAAGGATTTCAAATAGTTGGTTTTGGAATGGTGGCAGGTGATGGTGGTTGGTTCAACGTCCAAAATATTGGCCCTAAAACTTAAGATGATTAAAAAGAACTTAAAGGCATGGAATAAGGAGGTTTTTGACAACATTTTTGAGTCTAAAAGGTCCATATCTAAGCGCTTGAAGAGTTTAGAGGAAAATATGGAGGTCGAAGGGTATTCTGAAGGCCTCAGAGAGGAGGAACGGAGCCTCCTGGTGGACTATCATTCCATTCTTGCTAGTGAGGAAATGTTTTGGTGTCAGAAGTCCAGGGATCTCTGGCTAAAGAGTGGTTATTCAAATTCAAAGTTTTTCCATGCGTATACCATGAGACACAGGGGGGCCAACAAGATCAGACAGGTGCTGTGTAAGGATGGTCGCACTACCAGGGATATTGAGGAAATTCGAAGCGAAGAAGTCGATTTCTTCCAGGATTTGTTGGGTGCTCCTCCTAATAGCGTCCTCCAAGTTCAGAAATCCTTGCTTGCTAATTTCCCTACCAAAGTCCCCCATGAGGAAAGTATTAAACTCCTAGAACCTTTTTCCCATTTTTATAACAAGGATGCTCTTTTTTCCATGCAATCAGATAAGTCCCCCGGGCCTGATGGGTTCCCCCGATTCTTTCAAGTTATGTGGGATGTTGTGGGGCCTGATGTCTATGAGGCTATCTTAGAAATCCAAGCATCAAGATCCATCCATCTGAAGCTCAACTCTACCTTCCTAGCTCTCATTCCTAAGTCGCCCGCCTACAAAAGTTTTTCTGACTATCATCCCATAAGCCTTTGCAATGTTTTCTACAAGATTCTTACCAAGACCATTGCCAATCGTCTAAGATCCCTCCTCCCCTATTTGGTAGGTTCAGTTCAGGGGAGCACCATTAAGGGTAGAAACATCCTTGACGGCATCATTACTATTCATGAAACCCTTCATACTACCCAATGTTCCAAGAATGCTACGCTTTTCCTTAAACTAGACATGAATAAAGCTTTTGATAGAGTGGACAGGAAGATCCTTTGTGCTGTCCTTTGCAAGTTGGGCTTCCATCATTAATGGATTGACCTTGTGAACAGTTGCATTTCCACTCCATCCTTTTTTGTGCTGATCAATGGGTCCCCCGTTGGATTCTTCCAGAGTGCTCGTGGCCTCAGACAAGGTGATCCACTGTCTCCTATTTTATTCATTCTTTTGGCAGAGGTCCTTAGCTGGTCTTTGAATGAAGCCCTCCGTTGAAGCAAGATTTTTGGCATTCTGCCTACTTCCAGAGTTGATCCTGTCACTCACCAATAGTTTATGGATGACACGCTCATATCCACTGGAGCGTCTGTCACTCAGGTCAAATCTATCAAACGCATTTTGTCCCGGTATGAGAAGGCTTTTGGCCAAAAATTTAATTATCTGAAGAGAAAAATTTATTTTGTTAATACCCCTCTGTGTAGGAAAATTTGCATTTCCAGAATTCTTGAATGCACTATTGATTCCCTGCCTGCAACTTATTTGGGGTTACTGCTAGTTTGCAATGGGTGAGACAATGGGAACATCTAGAATTCAATTTTGGAATGACTTCATAAGAAACTCAGCACTTGGAAAGGCAAATTGCTATCTCAATATGGGAAGGCAACCCTCACAAAACCCTGTCTTCAAGGAATTACTACCTATTTCATGTCTATTTTCATGCTTCCTATGTTTATCCATTCCAAAATTGAACAGATTCAAAGGAATTTTCTTTGGTCTGATAGCGAAGAAAAATCCAGAATTCCTCTGGTGGCGTGGGATAAGGTTTGCCTTTGAAAGGACCAAGGGGGCATGGGATTGAGAAGATCCAGGCTCATGAACACTGCCTTAATTTCCAAACATGCTTGGAGAATTCTTATTAATGCACTAGCGGAATGGGTCAATATAGTTAAAAGAAAGTATCTTGGGGAAAATTCTCTCCTGGAAGCTGAGTCTCCTCATGAAGCTTCGACTTTCTGGAAGACGGTGCTTCAAGGCCATTCGGTGATTAACAAGGGTGTTCGTTGGATATTGGGGGATGGATCCATGATCCTTTTTTGGAGAGACAAGTGGGCTACAGATGAAGCTCTTGCTGTAAATCAAAACTTGGCTAGCTTGAGGGCCCATATTGATCCAAACAGTCATCTCAAGGTTTCGGATTGCATTGACCTGAGTTCCCTTCCCCCTCGATGGAAACTTTCGATGGTGGATGGGTTTGATAATGAGGTGAATTTCTTGTATAATTTCTTCCAATCGATGTTAATTACTTCGATCATAAGAGATGACAAAATTATTTGGAGCAACACGTAGGATGGGTAGTTTTTTGTTAAGTCCGCTTATGATCTTCTGTTGTGTGAGGCTGCTATGGACCCCCAGTGAAAAGCAATTTGGAGGAAAGGGTTTATTCCTAAGATAAATTACTTTGCTTGGATTGCCTTTTATAACAAAGTCCTTACCATAGACAATCTCCACAAGAGAGGCCTTGCAATTCCCAATAGGTGCTATCTTTGCTTAGCTGACTGTGAAACATCCGATCACTTATTTTTGCATTGCCTCTTTTCCCATTCGGTCCTAAGCTGTATGTTGTCTTCATTCCAAGTACTCTGGTGCTCCCCTCGCTCCCTTAAATATGCCTTCCTCCAATGGCCCAAGCCCTTTAAGAATTCTAAGCTCTGATTCCTTTGTAAGGCTGCCTTTCACCATTCCATCTGGAAAATTTGGCTAGAGTGTAATGCTAGTCTTTGGAAAGATCCCTAGAATGGCTCCCTTTGTTGCTCAGTAGGCCTTATCCTTTGCTGTCGAGAATTCAAAAACTATTCCCAGCTCCCACACTCACAATCCTTGGGAGGCAATTATTTTCAAAATACTGGACCTTCGCTCCTCTTCCAGAGTTGAATCAGTGAATGGCCGCAGGGAGGTCACTTGGACCAAACTTCCTTTGGGGTGGATCAAACTTAATTTTCACAGGGCTACTGAATGCAACCCGGGGCCCGCTGGTTTCAGGGGGCTTTTTAGGGACCATAATGGGAAGCTGATCTTGGCCTACTGTAAAAATTTGGGCCCTCAAACCAATCATTTTTCTGAAGCCCATGGTGTGTTGAAAGGGTTGCAGGTCATATCGAATGATCCTAGGCCTTTAATTATTGAAGATGATTCTCTAAACATTATCAACTACCTTTGTGGCTCCAAAGACCCATCGTACTGGGTCCTGAATATCATCCTCGAGGCTAGGATGCTCCTCTCTTGACGCGCCAGGTGGGAGGTGGGGCACATCTATAGAGAAGGTAACCGGGTGGTGGATCACTTGGCCAACAAAGGACTAATGACCACATGCCTAGTTGTTTGGAATTCTCATTTCCCAACCGAGGTGGACAGTTTGGCCAAGGCAGATATTCCCTCATGGTGAAGAATTTGTATCATAGGTCTTCTCCCAAAGTTTGTTGATATATTGTCTTTGGCTATTATTCTGTTTTAATGTATTTCAAGATCAAGATTTCCAGGATTGTCTGCATCTTCTGGGGCCCTCAGGCATTTTGTATTTCCCTGTCTTTTTTATGAACTACTCTATTTACCCAGCCATTTGGCATGAAATATCTTTTAGCAAGGCTGATTTTGTACATAAGGTTTTGAGATCCTTTGTACATAAGGTTTTGGCTTTTAATCTATTATTATAATTACGAAAAAAAAAAGTTATCCACTAGAATCTATTAAATCACCATTAAGAAGGCAATTCTAAAATTGGCTATTTAATCTATTTCTTATTGTCATGTTTTAAAAATAGCCCTCCCTTGTTTGTTAAAATCACCACAGTTGCACCAAAAACTAAGTATGCCTTATTTTACAATAAATTATTATGATTTAGCATAACATCTAGAATTTATTCGGTTTTATGGTTGCTATTTCCATCATATTCGATGATTACATTACCTCCATAATTTATATTATTTCTAGTGTTGTGTATTACTTTTATTAGCTCTAGCACTACTAGTATCTTTCATAGCTCCAATGCTTTTCCATAAGCTTTGGTGCACCTATTAATTGTTATTTCCAAACCTACAAAATTCAAACATTCTATCCAGCCATAATAGTCATTGATTAAACAACAAAACTTGCATTTATATCCTTAAAAATCACATAAATACAATCTATTCAACTTAGTTTTATATTTCTCCTATATTCTATGCTTAACAAAAATACTTATGAAAACTATAGTCTAATCCATAGTTATGTGGCACAAAAGGAGCCTTAAAAATTACACCAAATGAGGCATTTTAGAGCCTCATCAATATTAGCGGTTGATTGGCATTTTGTTGCATGTTCACATGATGACCTTGTACTATACAATGCATATCTCTTATTTACTATTGGAAAAATTCCTAAGTGCAATATTTTTACTAAGCATTTCTTAGAATATTTTGGGAATTATCTCTTACTTGGTTTGTTGAGATTTAGGTCAAAATTTTTGAATGGTGATGCTAGCTTAGATTCCATACTTATGGTTTTTATATTGGATAATTATCTTGATGTCAAATTTATATGTCCTTTGTTGGTAATTTTAATGTATTACAGGATATGTGATGGTTGGATATAAAGTTCAAGCTAGCTTTCTAGTCATTTATTAATTACAAGGAGTTGTGTTAAAAGGAAATTATGATCTTTCCATTTAAGAAGGAGGATTAATATTATTTAGCTTCTTATTGACCCTTTTTATCTTGTTTTATTTTAGAGTGGATTGTATGATAACCTTATTCATTTTTAGAAGTGATATTCATATCATTATCATTATCTTCTTCTCTTTGGATTATTTGTGTGTAGTCCTCTACATGGGCATTGTATATGTCAATCATTTGTTGGAGAAATTTGGATCAAGGATTCCTAATCATAATTGGCTAAGTTAGGCTCCCTATCCACAAGTGTATTATTATCACGTCTATGAGGATTGGTATAGAGAATTTGGAAGTTATCCTTAGTCTCATCATGTTTTCTAGCATGCTTATTTTAAACTTGATTCATTGTTTGGATAACATAAAATATATGATTGGTATTGAGTCAAACTTGGCCACTAAATACTTTATAATTAGCATAAGGAACTTGATTACAAACATGATAATCCATGTTAGGGTCCATGGAAGAAGAGTAGATGAGAATTTCTAAAGGATAATAGTGAGCAACACTCATAAGAAATATTTTACATCATGTTTTCCAAGGTGTTTTACCTATGTTTGTACAAGTGAATGAGGTCATAACAAACCCAAGTAAAAATCCAAAAGGGTATAATCAAAATAATGTTATGATTGGGAATGGTCTTGTCAAATCTAGTATATGGTAAATCCAAGAAGCAAGAAGGATAAATTAGGTGTATAAGACAAAGTAGATAAGTAGAAAAGAGAAGCTATAGAACGAGATTGCAATGCAATGAATATGATGAAAGCATAAGATACCCAATTATGTAAAAATGTAAAAGTAAAATACAATAAAGAAGAAAGGAAAACAAGAGTACTAATATTGACATGCATAGCATACATGCTTGATGAAGATGATCTATTGATGCTTGATAACATTGTTGAAGTCTATGTTCCTTTCTCATCACCAAATTGGTTTGGTGAAGCATCCCAAATATGGTGGGCTTGAGGAAGAGATTGTTTTCTAGGATATAGCTTGCTATTATAAGGGATATGAAGACCAAGGTTCTTATTATAATCCAACTAGGGTAATTATTTAGTTTTAGGGAGGGGAAATAAACTTTGGAGAGTCTTAGATGTCTTATCATTGAAGGAGGAAATAAAATAATTATGAAGTATCTTCTCCTTGTTTTGGGAAGAAATAGATAATTTGATAAAACTTTAAGAGAAAATTATCCCAACTGGCCTACTATTTATAGAATTTTTTTTATCTATATCCAATAGAACTAAAATATTTATTGACAAGTAATTCTCTCATTGAATAGGAAAAAATGAGTGAAAATGGGTTAAAAAGTGAAATTTGAGACAATTATAGAAGTTGTTTGCAATGCCAAGTTTGGAAATTCATATGCTTTTAATGAGAGAGTTAGTTTATGGTAAGTGATGTTCTTGAGCATTAATATCGAGTGGCATTATATTTTTTTAATGATTGAATGAATGAGTTTTGAAATGGTCCTCCAACCTTTTACACCAAGTTAAAACAACGAAGAGGATCAACCAAAGAAAATAGGAGAGACAATATCCACTAGAAAAAAAGAGAGGACCTTACTAAGAGGTTGTGAGAGAGACTACCTCCATATTAAAGGCCTAGGGAAACAATGATGGATGGGGTATCTAGATATAATAATCCCACAAACCAACTAAGAAGAGGATATCTAGAGCTTAGGGAGACCACCAATGAAGTAGAGAACAAAAGAAAAAAGGGAAAAAATAAAAATAATGTTATAAATAGACTATTACATTATTTGGATTATGTAAATGTAACTTTCTTGGTACATATTTAGAACATTAGATTACTTTAGGGGGAATTTATCTAGTTACTTCATGCAATTTAATAAATGTACATATGTCAAAGTGTAAGTTGTACATGTGCAAGTTGTCTCTTGCACATCTAATTAGAGTGTTGGCCAAGGAACCTATTTCCTATATAAATGGCCATAGACATAGAGCAACATACAATAGTAGAAAATAGTGTAGACCAGTGTGGCATGGTGTAGTAGTGTGATGTATTGTGATCGGGTGTAATATGCTCAATGCCCATTCTTGAGCTATAACTATATTCATGGAGTGTTCATTTCCTGCATAGCTACTTTTGTAAATATTTCCATGATTTCTATTTATATTATACTTTTAGTCATCTTGCAGATTTACTTTATTTCATATTAGTTTGCATCTTGTGATTGTTATCTCTCATTACATGTTACATCAAAAGCTAAAACATAATAAGAAGAAGACTCTTCATTCACCATTTATAGGAGTAAGAAAAATTACACGGTCTATCACATCATCCACATAAAATTGGTTATTTTACTCATACATGATGGCTATGGCCTTCTAGAGTAGAGAGGTAGTCATTTTTATTACTTTTGTGAGAGTTCCCATTAGGTCACCAAGCTCCTAGATGTATTTATTTCTATTTATGAATGGTACACAAGCTCTCTATGAGTGTCTCTAGATAGCTTAGGGGAGATACTCTTAGGAGATCACTTATGAATAGAAGAACACATTAAATACTTCTCGATTGATATTTTTGAGGTAGGTGGAGTCCTCTAAAATCTCAAGATCATGCTCGAGGATAGTGGGAGACTTCCTTTTCTCATTATAAGAATTTGCATGAGAGGATCAACAATGAGCATCTGATATAATAGTGGGACTTACATTACCAACCTTTGGTTTGAATTCAAGCATTTGATTGGTCTTAGGATAGGGGGGCCTCTAGGAAGACTCATCAATTATATCAGGTTGGGGGTTTCTATGAGGGATAGACTTAGGGATTTGGAGGTAATTCAAATATATTCCCACACATTATAAGATAGCCCTATAGAAACCCTAAAGCATGTGTTTGTAAAATATGAGATGGAGGTCTTGATACATAGGGAAGGATGAATATCCTTTCTTAACATTAAGGAAGGACCTCTCAATAGACCTAAATAGATATTCTAGGATATTAATGTTATTATTTCCATAGATGTTAGGATCCTGCTATAAAATAAACTCAAATAACACACTCTCACATGATTGCTTGGAAATAAAATCACATAAACATCATATTAATATAACAAAAATTTGCATAAAGGAACAATATCACAATAAGATAGAATCACAAGCCTCTTCGATGGGGAAACCTCCTTAAACACTTCATTAATTTGCAAAAGATGGTTACATTGGTGCCTTTTCGGGTATTTAAGGAGTTTCCTTCCAAGGTTGGCTTACATGCAAAATGCCACCTAGATTACATGCATAATGCCACCCGAATTACATGCATAGTGCCACTTTGAATTACATGCACAATGCCACTCGAATTACATGCATAATGCCACACGAATTACATGCACAATGCCACCTTACCTAATCTATCTACCATGTGTTACATAAAAAGGGTGCCATTTGTCATAGGCACTACCTAAGCTAAAACTTAGAACATTACAAAATATTAATCATGGGTACTACCCACGTTCGCTAGGAATTATTACATTAGGGAAGTTATTATATTAAGGGTTAGGATGAGATCCTATCATGCCCTTATCCTTGAAGAAGCTTTGTCCTCAAAGCTGAAAATGAGGAAACTGTTGCTGGAGTTGATGGAGAGACTCCCATGTAGCATCCTTAGGTTGAAGTCCACGCCATTGAACCCGGACCTCTGTAATGGTACGGTTGCGTAGAGTGCGAGTTTGACGATCCAGCAGCTGCTTCGATGCAAGTAAGATGGAGCCTTCTTCATCCAATTTGGGGAGTGTTGATTGAACCTGTACCTTTATGCCCACAACTTTCTTGAGAAGGGAAACATGAAAAATAGGGTGGATCTTGGAAGTGGGGGGAAGAGCCAATTTGTAAGCTGTCGGAACAATCCATTGTAGAACTTGATAAGGACCATAGAATTTTGGAGCGATCTTCTGACACGTGAAGTTGTAGGGATGATTGTTTGTATGGCTGTAAGCGAAGGAATACCATATCACCCACATCAAAACTACACTCAGAATGATGCTGATCAGCTTGTTGGCACATCCAATTTTGGGTCATGTTCAAATTTTGCTTGAGTTGGCGGAGGACCTCGGTGTGTTGACTTAGAGCATTGTCAACGGCCTGGACCTTGGAGCTGCCGAGAATGTAGGAGGAAGGCGTGAGTGGATGGTACCCATAAACTGCCTCAAACAGTGTGAGTTTTGTGGTGGTATGATAGGAAGTGTTGTACCACCATTCGGCCAAAGAAAGCCATTTTGCCCAATGAGTAGGATGATCGGAGGCAAAGCAGTGAAGGTAGGTTTCCAAGCATTTATTAACAACCTCTATTTGACCATCCGTTTGGGGATGGTAGGTTGAACTCATTTTGAGTTGAGTACCCTACAACTTAAACAATTCTTGCCAAAAATTTCTAGTAAAGGTGGGATCATGATCAGATACAATGGAGGTTGGCATGCCATGAAGGCGAAATATGGAGTCAAGAAAAATTTGGGCAATAGTCGATGCTGTGTAAGGATGTGTTAGGACACAAAAGTGAGCATACTTTGAAAGGCAGTCCACTGCCATAAAAATAACAGACTTGCCTCTAGATTTAGGTAGCCCTTCTATGAAGTCCATGGAGATGTCAGTCCATACCTGATCTGGTATCGGCAATTGTTGAAGAGTGCCCAGAGAGCGCACTATTTTCCCTTTCATCCTTTGACATGTGTCGCAGTCTTCTACAAAAGAGTGAATGTCCTATTTCATACCTTTCCAAAAGAAGGTGCGCTTGAGTCGCTCATAAGTTTTTAGGAGCCCTGAATGCCCAGTAGATGGTGTAGCATATGATTCCTTCATGAGGAGTTCTCGAAGTGGGGACTTAGGAGGAAGAACCAGGCGTTGATGGTAATGCAGATCCTGGCCATCCCAACTATATCCTGGTGTAGACTCCGGATCATCCCTAAGTGAAGCAACCGGGTCTTTCAAATATACATCCTGAAGTATTTCTTGACGTAAGGGCTCAATCCATTGGGTAAATGGTGTAGAGATGGCACACAACATACTAAGGGTCTCAAATTGGTGAGAGAGAGCATCTGCCACAAGATTTTCCTTCCCTTTTTTGTACATGATGTCATAATCATAGCCCATGAGTTTTGATACCCACTTTTGTTGCTCGGGGGTGGCAACCCGTTGTTCTAGAAAGTATTTCAGACTCTAGTGGTCAGTTTTGATGGAGAAATGGCACCCAATGAGGTAAGGTCGCCAATGCAGGACTACATGCAATATTGCCAACATTTCCTTGGCATATGTGGATTTCCCCAAATTACGATCAGATAGGGCTTTGCTGGTAAAAGCCAAAGGGCATCCTTCTTGCATCAATACCACCCCAATACCACGACTAGAAGCATCACTTTCAATGACAAATTTTTTAGAGAAGTCTGGCATGGCTAAAACTGGAGTGGTGGTCATGGCATGCTTGAGTTCTAGGAATGCTTGCTCAGCCGACCCTGTCCAATTAAAAGAATCCTTCTTCAACATGGAGGTGAGGTGGGTGGCTATCTTTCCATAATTGCAAAAAAAATTATGATAATATCTTGTAAGCCCTAAAAATCCTTAAAGACCCTTGAGTGTGCGAGGTTTCGACCATTCTTGTACCGCTTGGATCTTCTTAGGGTCAACCTTGACACCATCCTTTGAGACAATGTGTCCCAGATACTCTACTTTAGTCAAACCAAAGGAATACTTGGACCTTTTTGCAAACAGTTTATGGTCGGCCAATAGTTGGAGGGTTTGATCTACATGCTTGAGATGCTCTTCCCATGTGTGACTGTAAATCAAGATGTCATCAAAGAACACAAGGATGAACTTCCAAAAAAAAGGGTAAAAGATGTTGTTCATTAGGCTTTGGAATGTGGAAGGAGCATTTGTGAGACAAAATGGCATTACCAAGAATTCATAATGACCTTCATGAGTGTGAAAAGCAGTTTTAGGAATATCTTCATCCCTGAGCCAGATCTGATGGTACCCAGAGCGAAGGTCTAGCTTGGTGAAGTACATGGTCCCATGTAATTCGTCTAGTAATTCATCAACCACAGGGATAGGAAATTTATCCTTGACAATTATCTTGTTGAGTTCTCGGTAGTCAATACACAGTCGCCAAGAGCCATCCTTCTTGAGGACCAGTAAGACTGGTGTAGAGTAGGGACTAGTACTAGGCCAAATGACACCCGCATTGAGTAATTCCTATATCATTTTATCAATATCTTACTTCATGGCATGGGGGTACCTGTATGGTCTGATATTGGGAGGTGTACTATCCGGCAATAATGGAATGGCATGGTCGTGAGAGCGATGCGGTGGTAGTGTGGTTGGTTCTGAAAAGATGGCCTCATGTTTGTGGAGAATCTATTGCATGTTTGGTGGGATTTCACCCATTTGAGATGTGGATGGTTGGATGGAGAATAGTTGTGCAATGACCCCATGTGATGATTTATTTAGAAATTTCTCCATGCCATTTGAACTGATAATTTGAGGTGTTCCTACCGGGGAGCCCTTGATGATGTGTGTTTGTCCGTTTTGGGAGAACTACATCTAGAGTTCAGCAAAGTTCCAACTGATAGTGCCCAACGTACTCAACCATTGAGATCCCAAAACAATATCACATCCACCCAACTGGAGGGCAAACATGTCCTGCTTGAGTTCATAGTCTCCTATCTTGATTTTAACATTACGACACTTTCCTTTACAAGGTAAGGTTCCCCCATTGGCTACCATGACCTCAAAGGAATTACAAGTGTGGATATAGCAATTTGCCCACTAAGAAACTCTAGGGTCAATGAAGTTGTGCGTGCTTCCCGAATCTAGAAGGATGGAAAGACGTTGGCCCTTGAAAAATCTTGTAACCTTCATGGTTTGAGGAGTAGTAATGCCTACAAGGGCATGGACTATAATTGCTGTCTCAAGTTCCTGTTTCACTTCTTCTTGTAGAGGAGGTGTTTCTGGAGGGTCCTCATCCTCATGACTCTCGTCAGAGGTATCAGGTTCTTCAACATCTATCAAGAACAATTTTTTTTGTGCACACTTATGCCTTTTCAAAAACTTTTCATCATAATTGTAGCATAATACTTATGCACGACGTGCATCCATCTCTTTGGTGGTGAGGCACTTGGGTGTAGCAGGTTTATTATCAGCTGGGTGTTGGGCTTGAGGACAAAATGAAGGTCTATTTTGAGGAAACTTTGATGGGCGTCTTTGGGTAGAGAGTTTAGATTCGGCCAAACGGGCCAAACTGATAGCTTCCATCATATTTTGTTATTTCAAAATTCTTACTTCCGCTTGGAGTTCCACCTTCAACCCACTGATATAACAACTCTGGAAGAACCCTTCATTCAATCCTCTTGTCTTATTGGCCAATTTTTCAAATTGAGCTTGGTACTCTTAGACTAACCCTATTTGTTGTAGTTTGGTCAAGGCTCCTGTAAAGTCCTCATACTCACTAGGACCAAATCGAGTGAGTAGTTGGGATTCAAAATCCTCCCAAGAGAGATTTGGGTAGGCAACACGTAACCATTGAAACCAGTGTAGAGCCTCAGACTCCAAGTTAAAGGAAGCCATCTGGACTCGATGAAATACGAGTACATTATGAATTCTAAAGAATTTATCAACCCTATATAGCCACCCATCAACATTCTTCCCACTAAATTTGGGAAAGTCCAATTTGGGCATTCTAAAGGGTGGATCATGGTCATGATTCCTTGTAGAACTCTCAGCTTGGTATTCTGATTTGGGTGGTCCTCTTTTCAGTTTGCTGTCTACTTCTGTCAGTGCTTCTTCTAAGCGGTTGCTAGTGGCCTCATGCTCTAGGCAAAGACCTTGGACTTCTTCCCTTATGGAGTGAAAAGCCAAGTTCAAGTTTTCAATGGCTTTTGTTAGGTATTCCAAGTGTTCTAGTTCTTTTTGGTGTCCATGGGTACCTTGGGCCATTTTTTAAACCTTTTGTGACCAGTTACTAAAAATAGAATTGAGTTTTTAGGACTGATTATTTTTAGTAAGTGCCCAAAAAAGTTCTTGGGTGCTATATATCAAAATGATCAGCTTAAGGATATGGTCACAATGAGCTATATCTCTCAACACTATTTTTTTTATTTTTTTATTTTTTATCTCCTATTTTGCTGAGTCTAATGGTGTTTACATTTTCTGATTCTGAGCTACAGAGCAAAAGTTGGGTACTGGAGCACTATCTATAACTGGACTCGTTTCATACTCAAGATTCTCTGTATTTTTTAGGTGACTGTTATGACAGTTTTGTTCTGACCATGAAGACTGTGAATTCTGCCCCGACTATGCTGACCTCTCTGACTTGACTATGACTGCCACTGTAAATAGGATTTTTATTCTCTAGACTGTCAACTTAAGTGTCACCCTCATGGCTTATCCCGAATGCATGTCATTTCTATTATTTTTTTAGTAGAGGACTCCTTTCTCATATGCTCACTTTTGAAATGCAGGTTTACAAACAAGGAGGTTTGGATTTTTATTTTTTTATTTTTTTATGTTTTTTACAGGTTGAGGTTTTAACAGAACCAGGGAATGCTAAGTATAGGAGTATGTACCACCCATAGGCCCTCTAATATATCGACAGTGACAAAAAATAGTGCTCGGACCAATATTTTAGGCCACTACTCAAGGAGGATTCCACACATACCCTTGAGCACACTACCTACCTCTCTGACAATACAAGAGGGTAATCGTCTAGGATGTTGTGTCCCATAGACTATGAGTAATACAAGGCCAAAGAGATTCCTAATAGCTAAAATTTTGTTTAATCCTAGATGGTGTCCCGATATACTCGAAGATACGTGGGAGCTCAAGTCTGTGTGCGAGTTCTGTCTGAGGCCTAGGTATTGGAGCCTGATCGCCCATCACTTCACTAGACACTTTATGGGCTATCTAGCTTAGCTAATAATGACAGATCCTTCATGATATTTTAAAACCCCCAGCACAGGGTTTCTACCTACTCAACTAAAAAACTTTTCCTTTTGGTCTAGAAAAAAAATGCACTGTATTTTTTTGGATTTATTTTTATTTTTTAATAAGGAAAAACAGAAACGGGAAAAAGACATAGAATTTATACCTAACAGATTGGATGGCAAGAATCATTGCAGTTGTAGCAGAAATTGGCCTTGGAAAGTGCTCTGATACCACTTTTTAGGATATTGCTATAAAATAAACTCAAATAACACACTCTCACACAATTGCTTGGAAATAAACTCACATAAACATCATATTAATATAACAAAAATTTGCATAAAGGAACAATCTCACAATAAGATAGAATCACAAGCCTCTTCGAGGGGGAAACCTCCTTCAACACTTCATTAATTTGCAAAAGATGGTTACATTGGTGCCTTTTCGGGTATTTAAGGAGTTTCCTTCCAAGGTTGGCTTACATGCAAAATGTCACCTAGATTACATGCATAATGCCACCAGAATTACATGCATAGTGCCATTTTGAATTACATGCACAATGCCACTCGAATTACATGCATAATGCCACACGAATTACATGCACAATGCCACCTTACCTAATCTATCTACCATGTGTTACATAAAAAGTGTGCCATTTGTCATAGGCACTACCTAAGCTAAAACTTAGAACATTACAAAATATTAATCATGGGTACTACCCACGTTCATTAGGAATTATTACATCAAGGAAGTTATTACATTAAGGGTTAGGATGAGATCCTATCAATAGATGTGTATAAGGAAGGCATGGTGGAAGCTTTTAATAATGGTATTGGGTACATCCACTATAAAATATTATAGAAGAGACACCATTACCTTGTCATAAGTGTTGTACTTGTTTTCAATATTCAAGTGGGACTAACTCTAAAATGAATTTACACTCTACACGTATCTTCATTGAGGTTTAGGATCAGGCCAAAACCTGAGTGGAGGTATAAGGGTGGCAGGCCTTTTTTGGGGATCCAAGGGTATTAGCCCCTAAGGATTTGTTTTATGGTTTTAAGCTATTTTTAGACCCACATGGGTATTTTTGGGTTAATGTAATTTCGACCCATGGTTTTGTGCCCATGGTATGGTAAAAAATATTCTTGTGTTGTTGGTATATAAAACAACACTTGCATGAGGTTTTGGTAATGAATTGGAAAAAAATGTAATTGTAACCAAATGCAAGAAAAATAATATTATTGTATTGAAGATGGTCAAGTTTATACAATAAGGAGATATTATTGCTGGGTTTTTCCTAAAAGGGTTTTCCAAGATAAATTCTGGTATAATGTGTTCTTATTCTCTATTTTTTTTATTTTGCACTTATTACTCTATATTTTGTTTATCGGGGTATTATTTCTCTTAATTTGGTATCAAATCTAGGTTTTAGGTTTGTTCAAGGAGTAAGGGTTTCAAACCTAGGATAAATTGATTCTTGAGTGGGAGAAATGCATGAAAGAATTTGGGTGAAGAAAAAATGATGGGAAGCACACAGGTAGAGATTAAAAAAATTAATGGATAGAATTTTGAGTTATGAAAACTCAAGATGGAGGATCTATTGGTGGATAAAGATATGTTGGTCTTGATGTTAGAAGTAAAACCAACAAGAAAAATAGATGAGGAGTGGCTAAATATAGATAGAAAGGTAAAGATATCTATCACATTGTGCTTATCTAATTTGGTATTACTGAATGTATCGATAGATTCCATTAAAAATTTATTATGGAAAAAGTTGGGAGCACTATATAAGATAAATTCAGTGGTAAATAAAATATTTCTCTAAAATAAGTTGTATTCCCTTTAAATGAATGATGATGACTTTTTTGTTGAACATTTGAATACTTTTAACACTATGGTAATTCAATTAAACTCTGTAGATGTAAAAATGAATGAAGAGGAAAAGTGTATTACTTTACTTTATTTATTACCTGACTCTTAGGATAACCTACTTATGGCTATCACCAATACTACTTCTAAATTGAAAGTAGAGGATATATTAGGAACATTGCTATCTAAGGAAATAAGATGAAAATATTTTGATCATTATCATTAGAAGGATGCCTTGGTTGTGAGAGGTCATTCTCAAAAAAGAAGCAAAAAGAAATTAAGAGAAAGGAAATCAAAATCTAGGGAATTTTTTTTGTTCTTGAAGAAAGGAAATGCTGGAAGCATGGTAAAATAGGTCATTATAAAATAGAAAATAGATATAAAAAGGTTGATGAAGGAATATCTACAAAAATGAAGACCACAAATGTAGATTCAATGGACCTATTTGTAGCTACAACATGCTCAAGTGAACACCATGAATCATGGTTGATTGAATAAGATACTTATTTTCATCTGACTCCTTATAGGGAGGGGTTTTATGAATATGAAAAGATAAATGGAGTTGAAGTATTCTTGGGAGGTAATTCAACACAAAAAATAATAGGTCAAGGAAGAGTCAAATTGAGGTTAAAATATGGAAGAGTTAAAACCCTTGTGTGTTGCATATTCTAGGTTTGGAAAGAAATATGTTATCCATTAACAATATGAATGGCGTGGGTGTGACTATGGAATTCAATAAGGATGGTTGCAAGATGGTTCATGGAAGGTTAGTGTTTTCTAAGGTATTTTGTACATCAACTTTATTCAAACTTGAATCTAGCACTATAAGTATTGATCGCAATAACTCTTCAATTGTAGAGGAAATTAATATGGTATAAGAAGCTCCAAGTATTCCTTTAGTGAAGACACTGTTGTGGCATCAATGCATGGGGCACATTGGTAAGAAATATCTTCAAACATTAAAAATGAAAGCTATGGTTGAAGGAAGTTTTTATTATTCATTAAGATTTAATTTTTGTAAGCACTATGTTTTTGGAAATCAAACCAAAGTTAAGTTTCTCAATGTTGCTACAATATCCGAAGGAATTTTACATCTAGTTCACAGTGATGTGTTTAGACCTATAAAAGTCTCATCATTAGATATATCCATCTATTTTGTTACATTTATAGATGACTTCTCAAGAAACACCTAGGTATACTTTTTATGGTATAAATTTGATGTTTTCAATAAATTTAAGAATTTCAAGGCACTTATAGAAAATCAAACAGAGAAAAGGATAAAGGTTTTGAGAAGTGATAATGGTGGTGAGTATTGCTCTAATAAATTTGAGCAATTTTATAAGGCATAAAACAACTCTATATACTCAACAACAAAATAGAGTTGTAAAATAGATGAACAAAAAATTGATGGATAAGGCTAGAAGCATGCTAAGTGATGCAAGGTTAAAAAATAAATTATAGGTAGAAGCCATGTTAAGTACTTGCCATCTCATCAATAGATCTCCTACCTTAGCTTTGGTGGATAAAACTCCATAGGAAGTGTGGATTGTTAAAAAACCCTCTCTCAATCATATAAGGATTTTTGGTTATGAAGTATTTATGTATGTCCTAAAAGAGAAAAGGACTAAGCTAGACTATAAATCTAAGAAATGCATATTTTTAGGTTATAGTACTGGTGTGAAAGGATATAAGTTATGGAATATAGAAACACAGAGGATTACTTATAGTTGTAATGTGATATTTAGAGAAACAAAAGGGGTTCAAAAATAGGAAATGCAACCATTCAAAGAACCAAAACTAGTTAAGGTAAAATTGGAACAAGAGAAAGAACTTGTGGTAGAACTTGATGCTACGAAAGAATATGAATTATAGAGTGAGTCTAAAGAGGAATATTTAGAGGAAGAAGGTTAGGAGGAAGCTGAAGATGCAAAACCTGGAACTCCAATTATGAGGAGATCATATCATATGAGAAGAGTTCCAAAAAGGTATATCCCTTAAAATTTCTGTTTTGCATTTAATTTATCAGTTACTGATGAAGAACCCAAGACTATAAAGGAGGCATTTCATTCAAGTGATAATAAGTATTTTAAAATAGCTATGGAAGAATAAATTGAGTCCCTAGATAAAAATAAGATGTGGGACTTGAATGAAATTACTCCTTGGTATAAAATGTGTTGGTTGTAAGTGGTTATTCAATAAAAAGTACAATGTAAAAGTTGGATAAGTACAAAGATCGTCAGGTAGCAAAAGGATTTTCTCAAGTTGAGGGAATTGAATTTTGTGAGACTTTTTATTCTAAGGCTAATCTAACATAAATTAGAGATTTTTTTGCTATTTATACTCTTTTTATTTTAAAATAGAACAAATGGATGTAAAGATAACTTTTCTACATGGTGAACTTGATGAAGACATATATATGTCACAACTAGAATGCTTCAGGGTAAAAGGTAAGGAGGACTTGGTATGCAAGCTGAAGAAGTCTCTTTATGGGTTGAAGTAGAGGATGTGGAACATAAACTTTGAGAGGTTTGTTTTGATACTTGGGCTTGGATAAAGAAAAGCAGATCCATGTGTATATTTCAAAAAGGAAGATGAAATTTTTTTTATCATTGTATTATATGCGAATGACATGTTGTTAGTTGGTAACAATAAGGAGATGATAAAGTTACTAAAATATAATTTATATTCTAAATTTGACATGAAGGATTTGGGTGCTACAAAATTTATTTTGGTTATGGAGATAATAAGAGATCATGCATATAAAAAATTATGGTTAAATCAAAATAAATATGTTTATTTGGTACTACCATGGTTTAGGATGCATGATTGTAAACTAGTATGTACTCCATATCCTATTGGTCAAAAGTTATCTATTAAACAATATCCTAAAATAGATGAGAAAATTGAAGAAATTCATGATGTTCTTTATGCTAGTGTTGTGGGTAGTCTGATCTATGAAATGGTCTATACTAGAACTTATATTGCACATGTAGTGGGAGTAGTTAGCAGGTATATATGTAATCTAGGAAAGGAACATTGGAATATTGTGAAGAGGATCTTCAGATACTTATGTGGAACTATAGATTATGCTATCAATAATGAAGGAAAATCTAGAGACTATGATATTGTAAATATACAATAGTTTGTGTATGTTGATTGGGCTAGAGATATTAAAAAGAGAAGATCCACAAGTGCTTATGTGTTTAGATTGTTTGGAGGGATAGTAAGTTGGATGAGTAAAAAGTAATTAGTTGTTGCTTTATCCACTACAAAGTAGAGTATGTTGTAGCAACTCATAGTTGTAAATAATACATGTGGTTATAAAGATTGTGTTTAATAGTTGGTATTAAGTAGAAGGTTGTGAGAATTGATAGTGATAGTCAAAGTGTAATATTTTTGGCAAACAACCCTAGTTTTCATGAGCAGTCAAAAAATATTGATATCAAGTACCATTTTGTGAGAGAGATGGTAGAAAAGAACTGGCTAATATTGGAGAAAGTTGATATATAGAAGAATATTGTTGATTCATTAACAAAGGTTGTTCCTACTCATAATTTTTCTTGGTGTAAAATATTTATGAACATGGTTTCTCTTGATAGTTGACAATGGCAATTTTTAGCCCCTATGGAAAGTATTCAACAAGTGGGAGAATGTTGGACTTGTGTTGAATATTTTCTATGTTATTCAAGTGGGGCTAACTCTGAAAGGACTTTACACTCTACCCCTATCATTTTTGGGGTTCGAAGCTAGGCCAGGCCTGAAGTGGGGGTATGGAGGTGGCAATCCCTGTTTGGGGGTTCAGGGGCTAATACTTCCAAGGATTTATATTTTAGGGTTTAAGATATTTTTAGACCTATATGGGTATTTTTAGGTTTATGTAATGTTATCCCATGGTTTTGTGCTCATGGTATTGTAAAACCCTTTCTTGTGTTGTTGGTATATAAAACAACACTTGCATTAGGGGTTTGGTAATGAATTGGAAAAAATGTAATCACAAATAAAAAGTGAGAAAAATGATATTTATATATTGGATAGAATAAATCTTATACAATAAAGAGATATTCATGCTAGGTTTTTTCTTGAAAGGGTTTCACATGATAAATTATTGTTTATTATGTTCTTCTTATTTGTTTTTATTTTGATTTTGCACTTTCTACTTTTCTAGATTTTGTTTATTGGGGTATTATTTCTCTTCACCAAGGATTTGGGAGGGGCTCTGTAGCACCCTAAAATTGGCATGCTTAAAACCTTAGTAAAATATAAAATATAAAAATTTAAATTTTAACCCCAAAATCACCCCAAAATCGCCTGTTACCCGCTTTCCCCATTTTCCATGCCATTTTTAGGATTTATTTTGACCGTTGGACAATATGATTGCAGATCAGACGAAATCATCCCTGATCTGACGAATTTATTTGGAAAAAAATGTCCAGACGATTTCGTCCCAAAATCGAATATTCATAATTAGTTTTTGTTTCAACAGCCTCTCCAACTTGGGCAGAAGCGCGTTTGCACAGTTGGAGATTTCCCTATTGAAGATCTTCTAGATTGGGATGATCCCCACCTCCTAGCCTCCCCCTAATCCTATATAAACTAGGATTTTTCTAGTTTATCCCCCTTGACTCCCCTGAACCCCTTAGCTGATGGATTTCCCTACAGATTTAGTTCCTTATTCACTAGAGCATCCTCGCACTACTGTCTGCATTTTGTATTTTGCATTTTCTTGTAGGAACTCTACTATTTTTTAGTCGAAGCTAGCTCGGATCGTCGCAAGTGATCCTAGATGATTTTGGATGATCTTGTCGAGGAGCGCAGACGATCTTGTACGATTGGAGGCGATCCCAACTGTAGTCTAGATTGGGGGCAATCAGAGTCTAGAGTTTGCATTTCCTTAGCTTTTTTGTATTTTTCTATTGTATTTCTGCACTGTCTTAAATTATTATGTTTATGCATCTTGGAGTTAACCTCATCTAATATAAATGCATGATAAAATCAAAATAAATTGTGAAGTTGATGCTTTTCCTCTTTAATTACTATTTGGATCTATCATTTAGATAAATTTATAGTTATTTCTATCATTTCCATTTGCTTCTATAGTTGCATCTTGGGTATTTTGTATCTATTTGTGTGATTGCAGGTTTTTGACGAATTCGTCTGACGAATTCATCAGATTTTAGATGATTCTATCTGATCTCAGATGATCGACTATGATTTGAGACGATTCGATGTAATTTCAGACGATTACGTATGAGTCGAGACGATCTGAACTGCTACAAGACTCAAAATCTTCATCAAACATCTAGAATCAGGTATGTTATGATCTAACTAGCATATTTTCTATGTTTAGCATTCATTCCTATTCTCTGTATTCATTTAAATCAGCATTGGCATATAGAATAGTTTAGATTCATCTTGGAAAAACCTAGGAGTTGAATGATCGAGTATAAAAATGAACACATCAAACCCACTATCAACCTAGGTGTGGAAACTGCCACTCAAAAGATTCCTGGTGAACCCACCATCCGTAAAAAATTCACCCTTATACCCCTCCCCCAAGAGGCGGGACCTTCAAAGGGCCTCTTGGTCCGAGGTATTGTCCCATCCTTCTCACATTCTCCTTTGGATGAAAAAAATTTGGAACGATACAGGCTCCCACATGATGCTACCTTTGTCTCTATTTAGATTTTCCTCTTTGTATTTGAAGTTATTTAGTTTTCCAACTAGTGAATTTTTTTCTCTTTTGATTATCTCACCATCGTTAAGGAGACCAATCACTTCAACAAGTAGACCAATATTGATGGTGAACCTAAGTCCTCTAACTAAGAATTTGCCTTCATCCTAAAAAATGACCAAATCTTAATAAAGTTCCATGTCATTGCCATTAAGCTTCTAGAGGAAAGATATAAGCCCATGTTCATTGAATATATTATTAACCAACTTGTTCAACTAGAGGGCCTTAAGCTCAAACCTATAGTTGTGATCATCCATGCACAACATCAGGAGGGGCTAGACAAGAGGTGAAGGGAAGAAGGTGAGGATCAGGTGGGGGATAATAGAGGTAATGGGATGGGGGGTGATCAAAGCCTATGTCAAGAACATAGCTAACCAAGAACCAACAAAAATGAGGATGGCTAGAGGTAGAAAAACCTATTGAAAAATTTAGTCTATAATTATTGATAGTACTACAAAAAATCAATATTAAAGGGGTAGAAGTTCATCCTTTATGAAGGATCGAGAAATCATAGGTATGCATGTCAATGCATCTAAATAAAATGTGTCATCATGACCATTGATGATATTCCCCATATCGGTAAATCCTCATCAAAATGGTCATATTTGTTCAAAGAAATATGGTAGCAAGGTGGTGACCAATGTGGGAACTAATATTGTTATGGAAATATATCATATTTTATGTAGGTAGGCATGATATGGTGATATTGTGGAAGTACAAGGTGGCGTGGATAACATAAGTAAGGAAATAACTCCATAGTTGGTAATGACTACAAAAAAGGTGATTATAGACATCACAAGGGTAAGAAATAGTTATGATTATGATGGTGCCATGGGGATATTGGAAGGAATATGTAGGTGATTAGGTATTTAAGGTATTCTACACGAAAAATATGATAAAGGAACACTTGGCTAGACCAAGAGCCAAAGAAGGTAAGTCACAATGATTGGCAGAAATTGGCCCAAGGGAATATCATTAGACTTAATCCTCCTCCAAGAATATTTTGAGATCCAATCCTATGAATAATTTTTTGATCAAGCCCACCACCAAATATCCTGCTTGAACAAAAATTGAAAGCTTGAGAGCTTCTCATCGAATTCAACATCCAATGTCTTATCAAATAAATGATAATGAAGGTCCCAAGTGAGACATCCAATATGAGGGAAGAGAGGGGAGATATCCAAGGAGAGGAATACATGTGGGTGAAGATGATAGGGAAATACCAACCAAAGAACCATTGAGAATTAGGTATTTATAGAAGAGAAAAACCAAAAACATAGGATATAAAAAGGATTAGTTCTTGATGTGACAACATCCAACAAGAGATTGAGGGAATTTTGTATGCCAAAAGGATAGGTTTTCTTGTGAAAGGAAAAAATTAGCAAATATATTTCCTACCTGATTGGTTTCTTGATAGACATGTTGGATGACATAGTTGTTGACTTTTTGTAGGGATCGTTTGGACTCATAAATGAGGTTTTAGATACTCTAGGATGGAGGTTGGGTGTTTTTAACATAGTTGATTATGTTTAAAGAATCACCTTGAACAACGAGTTTGTCTACGGGAAGACCATCGAGAAGAGTTAACCTTTGGTAGAGGGATCTAGATTGAACAAAGTGATTGGTTTGGATATCAATGTTTTTAGTGTATGCAAGTAAGATTTGACCTTGATTATTTTTTTAAATTCTAGGTACACCTACTTGTCTTGGATTGCCTTTGGCAGAACCATAAAAATTTAGCTTAATTCAACCCTTCAATGGAGGAGACCATTTGATCTTCAATATATTAATTGGAGGAGTATAGAGGGTTCTTAACAGGGGAGAAAAGACCTAAGAACACAATAATATTGGATTCCATAGGAGGTTCCTAGGAATCAATATGGAGGATCAAAAGGAAATTCTCTTTGGTAGTAGAAAGAATATTAGCTCCAATGAAGGAGTATTTGGAGGTAATGTAAAAGGCTCTATGATTTCTCTCTTTCTATATTTACCATAGGAAGTGAGGGAGGCTGAAAGAAAAAAAGGATTTAAGATGATGCTCTAGGAATAGAGTGGACCATTGGTAGCATAATTCAAGCATGGAATTGGAATTTCTAGGTATTTCTTTCATGTTTGGATTCCACAAAGTTGTAAAATTTATTTCCAAAAAGGTGTCCAGTAATAGGTTTTAGGATGACCATATTAGGATACTCTATGAGGGGATAGTCTAGAATAAAAGGATACTTACAAAAATCAATGAGTCTACCATTGTAAAGCTTCCATATGATCCTTTTATAAATCAAGGGTTTGGTTTTTAATATAGAGTTCCAAAAAGTAGACCCAATTGGAGAAGTCAACTTCTAGGATATTGTCACTCTATCCAAGATACTTTACCTTGATGATGTGATACCAATCTACTTTATATTTGCTAAGAAGCATCCAACTTTGTTTACCTTTGAGATCCAAATTCATCTATTTATATTTCTTAAATACCGGTCCTTCACGATCTTTTTTTGAAGAAAATATGGTTCCAAGTGACCAATAAGAATATTTTGTAAGCTTTCGATCCATCCCATAGGAAGTCTTTTTAAATTTTTTCAATTTTATGATAAATGGATGAGGGGATGTTGATGAGGGAAATAAAATAAATATGGATACTTTGAAAGGATTATTTAACAAGAGTGGATTTCCCAACATGACTTAGAAGGGACCCTATCCACCCTACCAACAATTTGTGCATCCTTTCAATGGTAGTGGTCTAAATGTGTTTAGAAGAATAACCAACAAAAAGGAGTAAGCCAAGGTAGGTGGATGGAAGATTTGAGATGGCGCAACTAAGGGGCTATTTTGAGTTTCCTATTTATTGGTGTATTGAGGAAAAAAGTGCTTTTAAGGTAATTGTATTTTTTACCAACTACATCCTCATTGTGGTTGAGGATAGATTTGATGAATTTGGATTTAAGAACTAAGGATAAAATAGTGAGGATAGTATTATTAGAAAATTGTTGATGTGAAATGTGATTGATGGAGATAACTTTCATTTTTGATATGGATCCTTGGAGATAGATCACTTTATAAGTTCTCCATAGGGCTTTAGCTAGGATTATGAAGAGAACAGGTGATTGGGGATCTCCTTGCCTCAGTCCTCTAAAAATTTTGAATTAACCAATAGAAGATCCATTAACAATGACAAAGAAGCTTGCAAAGGTGATAATTTTTTTATGAGCGCAATCCATTTAGGGTGGAAGTCATAATTGGATAAAATAGAGAACAAAAACTCCCATGAGACCCTATCAAAGATTTTATTCATGTTAAGTTTTAAGAAAAGTACTTCTTTCCCACTCTTGTCAACAAAGTGTATGAGTTCATGAATAGTGATGATATCATCCATTATTAGAGTACCTTGGACACATATTCCTTGACATAGATCAATAATGAGAGGAAGTATTTACTTAATTTTTTTATCCATAAGGTTGGTAAGGATATTATAAATGATATTGCTTATACTAATGGGTCTAAAAATAGAGAGGTACATGGCTTCTATTGATTTGGGTATGATAGCTAGGAAGATAAAATTGATATCTTTAGGGATGTGTTTACATATTTGGATTTCTTGGATGGCTGCAACAATGTCAGGACCTATCACATTCCAAAACTTGTGAAACAAAATGGTCAAGAATCCATTAATACTAGGGGTCTTATTACCTAAAATGGAAAATATAACCTTTTTATTTCATCCACTAAGAACGGACTTGTCATAAAGGAATTGAAATATGAGAAAATAAATGAGGAACATTGGCTAGTAGGTTGTTAGAAACCTAGGAGGCACGAGAGTTACCTAGACTGAGAAGATATTCAAAGTGGGCATCAAATTTGGATCTAATATCTAGGATGTCTTTAGTCACCATACCATAAAATTTGATTAACTCCTTGTTTTTTTGAAGCTACGGAGTTTGAGAGTGATGGTGTGAAAAGAATTAGTGTTGGAATCCCCTTAGTTAAGCCAAGTTGCTCAGGATTTTTATCTCCAAAATATTTCTTTGTGGGATAGGATATTATGGAATTCAAATAAGAGCTCTTTTATATGCACCTGAGGTCTAGCATAGATTCACCATTTTGGAAGGCATCTTCAATATGATTTAGTTGACTCTAAATATTCTATTTTTTGTAGAAGATGTTGCCAAAGACTTCTTTGTTCCACTATTTATGATTGGATTTTATGAAGCATAGATTTTTGGAAATTTGGGAGATGCGATACCTAGTGAAATTATTTCCCCACCATTCAAATAATAGGGGACTGAGATCTTAGTGTTGGAGCCACATTGATTCAAACCTGAATGGAGTTTTGAAGGACAAGGCTAGTTGAAAAGCATCAAGAAGGATAGGATTGTGATAAAATCTAATATTGGGGTGAGAATAGAGATTAGCATTTTTTAATAGGTAGATTTCCTCCTTGGATAGAAGAATTTTTTTGAGCCTAATATTGATGAGTTGACTACCAAACCTTCTATTTTTCAAAGTATATTTTGTGCCTCTTAATTGGATGTCCATTAGTTCACTGTTATTCACAAAGTTAGCAAAATATTTATAGCATTTTTAGGGGACTATAGTGCCTACACATTTTTAAAAAGGGAAAAATGAAGAGTTGAAATATTTAGCCAACATCCATGGTTTTCTAGAAAAAAAGTTCCTCATTTGACTTCAAGTATTCCACAAGGCAGCTCATCCAAAAGGAGTGTTCAAAGTATAAATGTTCAAGAGGATCCATTGGGATTTAGTATTTTTGTAGTAGAAAAAAATGTTTGTGATTATTTATGAGGTAGAGAGGAGTCTTTATTCAACTTTGGAAGGGTCCTAAAGGAATAATAACCTCCAAAAGGATCCATGATCTAGATTCGCAAGAAATTTGCTATTCTTCCAAATGGTTTTGGAAATTTTTCAACATTGCAAGCTTTAATTTTGGTTTCTTGAAGGATGATAATGGAGGGTTTCAAATATTTCCTCATGGATGTCACCAGATATTGTTTGGTGTGCCTATTGAGGCCTCTCACATTCCATGAGAGGATCTTCATTTATGATCTTTGGGAGAAGATTTATTACCCTTGCTTTTGGTTGAAATGGGTTTGGTTTGGTGTTCATATTTAGGGGTTGGGTCCACTCTGATATTCTCCTTTTGAGATAGGCATAAGGTCGACCAGCTTCCATTATTTATATATTTTTCAAATTCTCTTTATCTAATATCTTGGTTGAAATTTTGTTGTTTATTCTTATCACTCTTGACATCTACCAAGATATTTTTTTTACTCCTTATCACCAATATGGGAAGGCTTTGATAGGAGGGGAATGAGGAGGCAAAAGAAGCATCTTTCTGAGGATAATTTAGTGAGGGTTTCTTATTATATATGACATGAGAGGATGGAGATTTTTTGAGCAATAAGGGCTTCAAAACACCAAAAGGATATGTGGGAGGGGGTTGGGTAGAATTTTAGTCAATTAGACAAAGGGACTCCTTAGAGAAAGGAAGAGCAAAAGGAAAGGATTCTATGAGGGGTTTATTAGGTCCATGATAAGCTAGGATCTCAAATAAAACAGAGGCAATGAGATCATATTTTTGGGGGGTGGGCTCAAATATTAGGTTGGATTTCTCATCAAGGAGATAAGAAAGGGAATTTGGATCAAAATTAATGGATGATAAAATATAGGGAAGGGAGGAACATACCTAGGCTAAAGTACCAACACTAGAGTTAGCCATTAGTTCCTTCCCTTTGGAAGTCACCATCACATCTCCACTAGTAGTTATGTTTGAATATTTCCTTAAGAATTAATCTACCCTTTTATTCAGTTGGTAACATTGTTATTCCTTTTTAGACTGCTCAACATGGTATTTGGGCTCCACCACTAGGTTCAAGGATGGGTACAGGAGGCAAGATGGTCCTATTTATGGCATTTCAAATAGAAGGTCAGCTTGTTCTTATAGTTTATGGTTCGGTGCTTGTTGCAAATATCTATGACAATTCCAATGCAGGTGGTTAGGTCAAACTCAAATTTGGAATTGATTCAAATATGAGCATACACCATATGGTATTTTGCTTTGGTATCTAGGTCAAAGGCAACAAGATTTTTAATTATCTGGGCAATTCCATTTGGAATGTTTTTATGCCAAATCTATATGGTAATCCTTGGGATCTTTACCTATATCAAGGATGTGTTTATGCTTTGAGAATTTGAATTGAAATCTAGCCCTCATTTCCTAAGGAATAGTCTACGATTTCCAAAGAACCAAAGTCCCTCAATGAGGTTGCGACTAGAGTAATATATTTTGTTTGATCTTATGAGGAAGAATCCTTTTGGAATGGCCATGATATCCATGTGACCTTGGGTTATCCACTTGGTGAAGGCCCATTTATTGATGTATTTGATATCCAACCGAGATTCAACAAGTTTGTCAATGAGGGATAAAGCATCTTGAGAAAAATTTAAAGTCTTGAGTGGAGAAGAGATTCTCAAAACTCTTTGGTTTATTAGTAGAGCAAGGTCTTTACTTGAATCAATATATAAGCTTGAGTTTCCTTGGATCATCTCCTAAAAGGAGATAAGAAGATATTTTTATGGTAAAGGAGGGACAAGGTCAGGAGGAGGGACCCCTAATACCCATGACCTCTAATACTGCCATAAAACCATATTTATATCCATTCCCAAGATTGATGTTATCGCTAAGCTCACTGCTAGAGTTCCTACCTGAACCAGATTCAAAATCCTAAGAAACACTCACCATCATCGAGAAAGCTCTATGTTATGTAATGCAATACAATGTCAAGGTTCAAGAATAGAATTATGTTGATTTCAATGACACTCTAGATTTATAAGGAAGTAATATTTTTAGTAATAAAATAAAAATTTAAAGGGTTCTATTAATGGATAGAGCTATCCTAGCAAATTTCATGAACGTATAAACCTATTTTTCTTGGTGAGTTGATGGTATGTAAGCAATTTTCTAATACATAACCTTAAGGTATACTTATCTAGCCCACTTGCACTTATCCCTAGTTATTCATCAACCAATGTTGACGTTGAGTCTAGAATCCAATTCTCCTATATATAAAGTGAGTAAAGCATATTTTACCCTTCAAGGAAAGACAATATCATTTATTACAAAAAATAATATGTTGTCACTAAGAACTAAGTGCAAACACCTCTAGGTTTATGCCAATATTCCTCTTCATATTAATATTAAAGAATAAAAAATCATTAGCTATCTATAGAATGCAATAATTACAACTTTTAAAAAATAATTTTAGTGTTAATTAAAATTTAGACATGAAAATAATTCAATTATGGGAGCCCACAAATAATTGAAATATACTTTCAATTATAAAATTTTCCTTTCAATAAAAATTAAATTACTTTTTAATTTACAAATATAAATTTAAATATTTAACCTATTAATAATTAAGTTTTTATATACGAATAAAAAAATAATTAAATTTTTTTGATAACTTAAAAACAATAATATTAATAATTAAATTTTTTGACATTAATTTACATTACCCAAACTTTACTATCCATTTAAGTTTTAAAAACATATATTTAAATCTCATGAAAATTAAAAAATTTATATATAATAGACCAAGGTTAAAACTATGATGGGTACATGTTTGTGAGTGAGATTATATACCAATAAATAAATAAATAGGGTATTTTTTTCTTTCAATAGTGCTCACGGTTTCAAATTTCAATATTTCAAGGACATTTTACTTCCACGTGTGAACATCTAAACATTTCAAATATTTGTAAAAAAAAATAGGGTATTCCTGTGCTATTTTTAGGGTTTTACCCATCTTTGGAGTTTACCAAAAATTGTGCATCTTTTAGGGCTTAGAGTGAAGAATTGGGATAGTCGTACCAATATTATGACAAGCCCAACTTTGTAGTGGAGAATCATAGATCACATGGGATGTGAGGTTTCTATGATGGATGAAGCTCCACCCCTCAAATTAATTGAATCTTAGGTTCCGTTGACTCCCCTTGGTAACCTTGCAAACAATTCCATGGAAAATCCTATAAATTTGAAGAATGAAAGGAGCTTACTAGAGGGCTACACTATTGATCCATCAAACCCTAATCCAACAACACCTTAACCACATGTATAGCAAGGTAAACCCTTTTTAGTTTTTCTTCATTATTATTTTGGTAATGTATCTAATGACTTGTCTGAACATACTGTTATTTTATTTTTATTATGGGGGATCCCACCTAAGGCTGAATTCCTAAAATGGATAAGGGGGGTTTGGAAAAATATTGGAGGTTGGATATTTGAGCATATTTGAGGGTTCATAAGGGGGTCCATAGCACTCTCCTTTGCAAATCCTGAACATGCCAAAAAAGCCCTCCAATACAAAATTTGGGTTATCTATGGGAAAACTTGTTATCTACAAGGTTGGTCTTTGTATTTTCATATAGAGGGTCCCTCTAGGGTAAAATAACCTCTTTGTATAGATTTTCCATTTATATCTCTTTCATGTCACCCCTTTCTTAATAAAATTGTTGCTCTTCTTGGTAAGATTTTGTGGTCTCCCCCAATGGTATAAAAATTGTCTAATTATACAGTACACCCTTGTATTTGTGTAAAAATGGACATATCCAAGTCATTACACCCTTCCCTTGACCTCAATGGTCTAGGTTTCAATTTTATTCAACCTCTTATCTACCTAAAATTACCTAATGCATGTTTTTATTATAGAGAAGTTGGACATTTTATCAGAAATTATCTAAAAATGTTAGCTAAAAAGGAACAAATGGAAGCGATTACTATTTTTTTATAGAAAAAATCCCAAATAAGGGTCATCATATGGAAGCTGCAACTAAAAATTTAAGTAATAAATTTCCTACCAATGGCCATCAACACCCCCTATTCTTGCAAAAATTCTCCTTCTCAGGTTGTTTCCCCAAGAACCCTCTTGCCTCATCCACATCTCAAACTAAATCCTTAGATACTATTGTTAATCCACAAGCCCCAATAAATTCAACCATGATTATTGAGTTAGCTCTAATTCCTTCACTGTAACTCTTGAAATATAGTATTATGATAAATGGGTGGAGAATGGTAGGAAAATAACAACATTTTCTAGATCCTTATATCAATTTGCTTAAAATAAGGTCTTATTCAGCAAACCCATTTGGACAACACAATTGTTGCCAATCAATGAAAATATATTCCAAGATCTAATTCATGATGTTGAGAAACCTCTAAATAACCCCTTATGAATTTAAATATTCTATCTTGGAATGTTAGAGGGATCTCCCTCCCTTACCGTAAGTTTTAAGTTTGAAAAGTAGTTGCTAAAACTAATATTTATGCTATTTTACTTCAAGAATTGAAATTCACTGATCACACTCTCACCCATTGTATGTACATCATTGGTGGTGTATATGCATCTACATTTACTACTTCACATGTTAATGGTAAAGGAGGTGCTACCATTTCCATAGCCAAGTCTCTTTGTTATGCTATTCTAGACCATGGTGAAGATCCTGCTCACCATTGTGCATGGGTTAGATTGGCTCTAAACTCTTAGGTTATTGAATTTTGTTCTATCTATGCTTCCAATGACCCTCATAGTCATATAGCCCTTTGTAAATGGCTAGTTATTTCTATTCCTCCTACAAAATGGATCCTTAGAGGTGACTTTGTTGATGCTCAACATGCACAACAATTTTTTAGTCAGGGTCCCTGGTATGTTCGAAGCTCTTTGCTTATATTTCAATAGTGTTCTAGATATTTCTTTGTCAATGATGAGGATTCTCTGGAAGTGCCTGTTTGGGATAAGTTCCTTAGTATTTCGACAACCCTTTGGCAATTATTACAAAGTATTGCTTCCACCCTTGGGAAGGTGGTCTACTTAGAACCAAATAAATTCTATAATGTCCACCCTAACAGGCGTGTGTGTGTCACAGTTGATATTTCCAAGGACCTTACTGAGTCTATTGACTTAAATATTGGTGATAAGATTTTTACACATGTTGTGTACATTAATTTTCTCAACACCTGTTACCATTGTCAATAAAAAAAGCTCAAAATTAAAGATTGTCCACTTATGGTTGATAAGTTCAAATCACACAATGTTGTTTTTCCTCCCCTTGCTTCGATAATTCTAGCTCTAGGATCCAAGAATCCTCCAGATGAATGGACTATAGTGAAAAATAGGAGAAACTGTCCACCTAAGCAGTCAGTGTTATAGGGAATTGCTAGTTCCAACCCTCTAGTACAACAACCTTCAGCACCACACATGCTAGAACTTTTGGCTCCAACTACTCCAGTGAAATTGTCTCCCTCGGCACCAGGAGGGTTCCATTCTGTACCTGCTTCAAATGGAATTTCACCACCTCTAGTATCATCTTCACTTGATGATCTTGATCATTCCATTATTAATCAAGAGTTACTGGAGTATGTGTCATTCTCTAGGTCCTACCATTCACGTAGTCTGGCTTGTGAGGGGTTACATAAAGAAAATATATGATAGACTAAATTTATTAGGGAAAATCATGAACGATTTCTCAGCAATTCGTACACTTCCCTAGGAGAGTTGGGATATTATGAAGATGTTTCTAAGGGAATGAACCTCGATCGCCTGCCATAATTTTTTTGTCCTAGAATGTAAGAGGACTGATGGATCCAGTCCAAAAAATATTAGGTCCATAGAGATATTGAGAATGTTGCTTGTTTGCATGCAGTTTTGTTTTTTTGTGTTTGAAAGAAGTTAAGGTTGTTGACTTCATTTTAGATAGTACTTGTACCTTTTTATGGTCAGAAAGTAAGCTTTTTTTTTCCATCATACTCTTGGTAGAGGAGGAGTTGTCACTTTCATTTCCCCTAGATGGTATTATCATCTTGTCACATGGGGGGTGGAGCCCTCAAATCAAGAAGTTTGGACTCGTTTCGAAGTTGGTGGTATCCCTTTTGGTTTGATTAATGTATATACTTCTAATAATGCACCAAAAAGGTGTGATTTATGGTGATGGCTTGCTCTTTCCTTGCCTAAAGTAGTTTGGGTGGTGTGTGGTGATTTTAATATGGTGGAGAAATTGATTGACAAACTTGGCTTGCTCCCTATGCATTGGAATATTCGTGAGTAGGAAGCATGGTTTTTTTTCAAAAATAAGCTTGGGCTAAGTGACCATAAATCCTACTTTATACCCTCTTATTTTCTTGAGTCTATGTGGTATACCTGGTCCAAATTTTAAGCTAGAAATGCCCATATTTTGAAGCGGATTTATAGAGCTATGCTATATGAACATTATCATTTTTATTTCCATTGCTTTTCGTCTTCTCTACCCTTTGTTTCAATTGTTCCTGATACCACCCTTTTTTATCAATGCTCCCATTGTGTTTTCCATATCTTGTTCTCCACCTTTGCATTGTCATTTCAAGTCTTAATTTTTTTGAAACATCAAGCTATGTCTACTCATATTTGTAGGATTTGGAATCTAGTTCTTAGATAAACTGGAATTCATGGAAGAATTTCCTTCTGGAATGAAGTTGTCTCCAAAAAAATATTATTCTCAGTAATTTAGGAGTTCAAGTTGCCAAGTGGAGATGAATCTCTAATGCAGTCCTGAAAACTAAACTGGCTCGCACTTCTATCAGACTAGAAACGAGCCATATTAGCTCTATTCTTCAAGCCCAAGTTGCAAGTCTTAGGCATGAGCTTAAAAAAAATGAGCTTTATGAACCAAGAGGAGCTCAACTTCATGCTCGACTTCACTGGCTAAAAATTGGTGATAGGGTTTCCAAATATTTTTTTCAAATTATAAAGACCTTGAGACAATCCATTTAGTTCAATGCTATTCAGGATGCAGGAGTTCATTTGACTTCGCTTCCTAATATTATTAAAGCTTTTGTCAAGCATTATCAAAAAGTTTTTTCTTCTCAAGAGTTAACTCCTAAACAACATGTTGCAATGCAAGCTTGTTGTGTACTTGTTCCTAAGAAGCTTTCAACTATTAAAAAGGAAGATTGTGAGTGTTCTTTATCATTGGATGATCTTGCTGAATCCCTATCCAGGATGGACAATGATAAAGCTACAAGATTAGATGGATTTTCCTGTGAATTTTATATGGAGTATTGGGACATGGTTGGCCCAAATTTATTGTATGTTTATCAGGAAGCAATGGCTTTTGGCTCTTTAGGTTCTATAATTAATAAGGGCAATATTAAATTCATCCTTAGATAGGGATATCCAGAAGTTCTCACCAACTAGAGGCCTATTACTTTATTCAATGTGAGTTACAAAATTATTGCTAAGGTTTTGGCCTTACGCCTTAGACCTCTATTGCCACTTATTATTCATCATGAGAAAATTGGGTTTGTGCACAACATATAAATTTTGTATAATGTAATTGTTGTTTTTTAGGGCATGGAATGGGCTAGATCCACTCAATAAAATACTCTTTTCATCAATATTTATTTTGAGAAATCCTATGATAGGATTGAATGCAATTTCATCCTTACCATGCTTCAAGCTCTTGGTTTTGGGTCACATTTTTTTAGCTCGGTTAGTATGCTTTTTGCGGATGCTTTAGCTATGCTTACTTTGAACAATTGTCAGTATAAATCAATTGGATTATTCAGATCTATTAGACAGGGTTGTCCTTTGGCTCCTTCTCTTTTCATATTGGCACCTGAAGATTTTGGATACCTTCTTTCTAACCAAGTGAGTAAAGGTAATATTAGGGGTATTTCTTTACATGGAAAATTTTCTCAACTTATAAATGGACATTTTGCAGATGATTATTTTTTGAATCTTTCAAACAGTCTCTAAATTGTTTGGATATTTTTTTGTAACGCATAAGGATCTAGATTTCAATGGAGGAACACCTCATGTTATAGGAAATCCTCTTTGGACCTTCCAAGATGGCTTGAAAGCTTCCAGTGGCATTGGATCCAACCAGGGGAGATGTTTAAATTCCTTGGCATCCCATTTTATTTCTAAATTTTCCATGTTATCTTGTGGAATTATGTTTTACAAAAATTAGAGAAAAAATTTCTTTTGGATCACCAAAAAAATTACTCTAGCTAGTAAGTTTCAGGTGTGTTCCAAAATTATTGCTTCTACTCATGTGTACTATTCATCTTGTTGGGTACCTTCTCAAGCCTGATATAAAAATTTGGAAAAGTTGTTAAGGTATTTTATTTTGGCTAACTCATCACATAAACAAGGGTTCATATAGTTACCTAGGAAATCTGTAGTCTTCCCAAAAAATAAGAAGGTATGGGATAGCATGATTGTCAAAGACAAGGTTTTACTTTATCTACTAAATAGATTCTTCGAGCCTTAAGTGGTTCTGAAGCTTGGAAAGTTCTCATTCGGCACTACATCTCCACTAGTTTACCTCTTGTAAGGAAGGCTTGGAAAGACATGAATTTTCAATCCCTCTTAGTAGCTTCTATCCTAGTTAAAATTCAAGGTTCTTTTTGTGAGAAGCGGAACCAAGTTTGACTAATTTTATGAAGTATAAATGATATATTAGGGCCAATATTAGTCCGAAGGTTGTGTAACCACCCGAGACTAATATAGGTGGAGTTGTAACAAATAAAAACTAGCCTAAATTAATCAATCTAACAATATAAGATTGTTACGATTAAATTAATTAATAAATAAAATATTGAAATATATTCTAACATCCTCCCTTATTACAATATTTCATGGAACATATAACTATTAGCTATACTATCACCCCCATTATTTTTAAATACATAAAGAGCTACGAAATAATTCAAATTTGACATGTGCAAGTGCCTTAGTGAATATTTCTACAACTTGAGCATTGGTGGAGATGTACTGAAGTTGGATTTGGTGATTTGGTACTTTATCTCGAATGAAGTGGCATTGTGTATCAACATGCTTGGTTATCTCATGATGCACTAGATTCTTAACAAGATTTAAAACACCCATGTTGTCGCAGAAAAAGTGTATTGGAGATTTTTATGGAAGACCCATACTTGTTAGGATGCAATGCAACCATATCACTTTGCACATAGCTTCACGTGTGGTGCGATATTCTATCTCTATTGATGAGATAACAACCACCTGTTGCTTCTTGTTGTGCCAAGAGACAGGACCAGATCCAAGATGAAACAAATATCATGAAGTTGATTTGCGATCATCAAATGATCGGACATAGTCAGAGTTCGTGTATCCCTATAATAAGAATTTGTTGTTCTTCTTGTATTCTAGGCCATATTCCATTGTGCCATGAGTATAGTGAATAACTCGCTTTTTTGCTTTCCAGTGTGTAGTCTTAGGTTCTTACATGAACCTCGAAAGATAATTGATAGCAAATACAATATCTGGCCTAGTGTTGGTCAGATATATGAGACTCCAAATCAGTTGACTATAGAGAGTAGCATCTACCTGAGGTGATTTTTCATATTGTGATAACTGAAGACCTATTTCCATTAGTGTTGTCATCGGCTTACAGTCAGTCATACGATGTTTTTCTAGTAGTTTCTTGGCATATTTTTTTTGGGACACTTTGATGTAGTGCTCCTTCTATTTCACTTCTAGGCCAAGACAATAATGGAGAAGTCTGAGATCTGTCATTTCAAAATATTTGCTCAAATCCTGTTTTACAGAAGAGATCATTGTTTCTGAACTCCCTGTTATGAGTAGATCACCAACATAAAGTACAAGCAATACTATTTTAGAGCCTTGCTTCTTGAAATAGAGATTTGCATCTGATGAACATCCCTTAAATCCATGCTGTAGTAGGTTATTATCCATTTTTATGTACCAAGTCCGAGGGGCCTATTTCAAACCATATAAGAATTTGACCACTTTGTAAACTTTTTGCTATTGGCCCTCCACTTCAAATCCTTTTGGTTGAGTCATGTAGACTTCATATTTGATATCACCATTTAGAAATGCACTCTTGACATCCATTAGGTGCACTTTCCACCCATACTATAATTCCATAGCACAAAGAACTCAAATGGTTGTCATCCAAGCAGTAGGTGTAAAAGTTTCCTCGTAATCAATACCTTCTGTTTGAGCATAGCCCTTTGCAACAAGTCAGTCCTTATGCTTATCTATTTTCCCATCTACCTTGTACTTGACTTTGTACACCCATTTGCAGCCTATGGGATTCTTTTCGTATGGCAGATCGACAAGCTTCCAAGTTTTGTTTTTCATTAGAGAACTATACTCTACATTCATAACGGCCTTCCACTAAGGCTCACTAAGAGCATATTGCACTGAAGTAGGTTCAAGTTCATCTATTGAAGACATAAACACCCTGTCATCATAAATATCCATATCTTCTGTATTTCTCTCTAGATCTACAGAAAGTTCCTCAAAATATTGACAAATATCATAAACCCTAGTAATCTCTGCTGCAACTTTCTCCTTTAGATCCATGTTGTGAGTACGAGGTCTATACAAAGTCAAATATGGTGGAGTGGATAGCTTAGAATCTCTAATTGTACTTGTATACCACTTTGGATTCTTCTTCTGTGGTGATGAAGAAGATGAAGAAGGACCTCCAACCTTTGATGAAGGATACTTCTCAACCTTAGTGTCCACAAGGTCTAGGTATACATATGATGTGTTTTCTGATGTGAAAGCCTCATCAAAAACTACATCTCTACTAATGTAAATATTCTTGGTTAAGGGATCAATCAATCAATAACCCTTAGAGTGCTCATCATACCCAAGAAGAATGCACTTCAATGTTTTCTCATCTACCTTATTTCTCTCTTTTTTCGGTATGTGCATGAATGATTTACAACCAAAAATGCATAAATGAGAGATGGAGGGTTTCCTACCACTCCATGCTTCCTATAGATCCATTCCTTGTAGGGCCTTTTTGGGTGCCCTATTCAATAGATATACTACTATGGTGACACATTCTGCTCAATATTATTGCCCAACTCTAGCTCCTATGAGCATACAATGAACCATTTCCATGATGGAATGGTTCCTCATTTCAACAACTGCATTTTTTTGAGGAGTATAAGTAGTAGTCAACTATCGTGTGATCCCATTTTTAGTCAAGAATGCAAAAAATTATTTAGAGGTTTACTCCCCCCCTCGATCTGAGTGGAGGGTCTTTATAGAAGTCCCCAACTCCTTTTCAACAGATTTCTTGAATTGTTGAAAGAAGCCTCAGATTTTAGTTGAAGAAATAATACCCACATCTTTCGTGAGTAATCATCCATGAATAATTGAAAATACCTCTTGCCCACACAATTTTTGGGTGTTAAAGGACCGCACAAATCAGTGTGAACCAACTCCATAGGTTTCTTTGCTCTTGTAGAGCTCCTTTCAAAAGGTACTCTATGTTGCTTGCCTGCCAAGCAGTCAGATCAAATTGGCAATGTGGTAGAAAGGGAAGGAAGACCCTTTACCATTTCATATTTACTTAACTCAAGTAAGTAACCAAAACTCATATGTCCATATCTCTTGTACCATAGGGAAGTTTCCTCCTTTGTAGAGATAATAATGGCTACATCTAGAGAAGATATAGTATCTAGGGAAAATAAGCCATGCTTATATGAAGTCGTTGCAATGTTCTTACCTCTCTTGGTGATAGAACAACACTTGTTGCCCCCCTCAACACTAAATTTTACAACCATATTTTTGTCCAAAATTTGTGTGACTGACAACAAGTTGTTCACCAATCCTAGACATAGAGAACCTTTTGAATATGACATTTGCCATCAGTAAGAGTAACATAAATTGTTCCTTCTCCCTAAACCTTATAGGTTTTATCATCGACAATAGTGACAGGTTTGCTCTCTTTGGCCTCAAAATACTCAAACCATGATTTTTCGCTAGTCATGTGCTTACTGGCTCCAGAATCGACATACCAAATAGGATCCATCTATTTGGATACAGTGGTAGTCATGAGCACTTTGTGTGCACACTCAAAATCCATGTTAGATTCCTCAATAGCAACATTCACTTAGGGTTGCTTGTTCTTGTGTGGTTTGTTCTAGCCTTTTCATTTTGTTATTTATTTTTATGCCAACATTTGTTTGTATCATGACCTTCTTTGTTATAGATCTTGCAATATCTCTTATTTTGTTGAGGTTGTTGAGTTTGTTTCACTTTTGAATCCTTCTAAGAAATCCCTCCCTTCTAATAATTACCCTTATTCTTGTTCTAGCCCTTCCTGTTTGTGTAGAGGGCAGTGTTAGAAGAATCATCTCGCTATAGTTGGCGTGCCTCCTCCTATTGAAGCAAATTTACCAACTCAACAAAGGTAACTTGTATTTATGATACATGAAGTGAGGTGATCAATACTTGAAAAGAATCAGGTAATGCTCTCAATACCACTGAGGTAAGGAGTTGATCATCAACTGGTGCTGCCAAAGAATTCAACTTTGCTTTCAACTCAAACACTGCACAAAAAGAGTGCAACTGTTTATTCGTGGTTCATGCTCAATTTGTGTAATTGAGATTTAATAAATAAAATGGTGGAAGCATTATTTCCTTCATATATAGTTTTAAGGGCATTTCATGCCTCTTTACTACTTTTACACTCAGGAATATGGGGTTGAACTTCATCAAATACAACAAGCAAAATGAGCACTTTTGCCTTGCTATCTATATTATCCAAGTTTTTTTTATCAGCAGAGAGAGTTGTGACTCCAGCTGTAGATGAAGGTCTCACTGTTATTTCAGACACAACATCCCAAATATCATCCATCTCTAGGATTGCCTTCATTTTGTTTTTCCATGGTGTATAGTTTGGACCTTTCAACAATTGATGAGCATCCGTCATTAGTTTTGCAGACATTGTGAAGGTTCCTTATAACACAAAATGGTCCACCCTTCGATATACCTTAATGCCAGGACATAATACCGTACAAAACACCCACCCTTGCATGAGGGAGACAATAGGTATTTTGAAAAACCAAAAAAATTACCCGCTCTTACGTGAGGGAGACTGTAGGTAATTTTAATGATTTATATGATACGTGGTACTTAGGCGATCACATTGTAGATGGCATAGACCTTAGAAAGTCATCAATCCTCATGTGTGGGGCATAACTTCCCCTAAACACTTTGGATATCTGAACGTTCATCTGGATTTAATCCTAAATACGAGAGTGATTGGGGTAGTGGATGGAGTAAAAAATAGCAAAAAAATAGCAAACTTATCTCTCCCCGATGATTAATAGAGAACTAGATCAGACGTCATTTTGGCAGCTATATTAGGCGATAGATACAGTAGCGCAATCACGATAGCTTTACCTGTAGGTGCTGGCCAGAGGTATCACAAATACCAAACGCTGTAGTACAATAAGTTGCACGGATGGGTTTTAATTATTTCGGGGATATAGGGAGTAAATTTGATTTTAACTTTAAAAGATGTAGTGCAAAAGAAGGAAAAAATGCAACATACAACATAAAAGTGCCCACAGAAATAACCCACTAGGTGTTGGGCACAACCAAAAATGTACCTTTACAATAATGCCAAAAAAATTGCTTTTTCAAAAAATTACTCTCAATCCCCCCTTGATTTTTCGAAAAAAAAATGACCCCCCTTTAAAATTTCTCTTTATAAAGCATTTTAAAACGTTCTTGTATAACTAAAGTTAAAAAAAAAACTTTATCTTACATAGTAAAAAAATATTTTTTAAAAAATAACCTTAAACTATTATAAAATAAATTAAAATGATATTTAATTTTAACTTTAATTAAAGAATATTAAAAAAAAAATTAATAAAAAAATGAAAATTTTTATACCTTTGGGGGGGATCGACGGGACTCGAACTTGTGACCTAAGGCTCCCGGAGCCTTAACCACTCGACTCACCGCTAGGTGATTCAATGGGTTGATCTACACAGATCAGGCTCCACGCCTCCTTTAAGGAGCCCCCAAATGCGTAATAGCCTTCACGGCGATGCTCCCTCCACCACCACCACTTGGGCAGTGCACAAGTGGTGCTGCTCGGGCGGATCCACCGATGGCTCATAGGTGGCGCAAAGGTGGCAAGCTCACAGAGAGCCAAAAAATGTAGTCAAATCACGTGAAATTTATCTCTTTCGAATCGTGTTTCTACAGCAGGAAGATACAACACCAAAATTTTCCTTAAAAATTGCAAAAATATGGAGAAATCACCTAATCGATGGTTGTCATTGATGCCTAGTGTGAGAAAAAAAAAAGTTTTGGAGGGTTTGGAAGGGCTTAGATCAAATTATGATCCAGCCAATATGTTCCAATTGGCTTCTACCTTCCAAAAAATCACTCATAAAACGAAGGAACTACAACCAGTGGTAATGAAAAATAGGAAGTGATTTACCAGTTTGACGTCGAAATGTGCAGGTGATAGAAAAAATCATCAGGTGACGTGCGTGATCGAATTTTGAATTTCGAGGCTTCTTTTTGGTTTATCCCACATTGATGGGATCGACAGTAAATAAGGGATTTTAAAAGCATTTTACTCCACAATGGAGTATAGCCTCTTGAGGAGAGGCTCTCACCCGAGAGGGTCATGGGGAAGCCTTGGTGTTGGCTCCCATGACATATGCTGCTCGCATTGCCCCTTCAACCATGCGGTCGATTGCCTTGTTCGATCTTGGTCGATCGCTTCAAATTATTTCTTTCGAATTGCTCCTTTGGTCGATCGCCTCTTCGATTGCCTCTTCGCCCGTATGGTCGATCCAACTTTTCCAAAAAAAAAATTCTCTATTCCAAGAAATAATAAAAAAAATATTCTCAAACTTTCAAAGAATTATTCCCAACTGACAAAAAAAATCTTCGCTCGTTTGCTCCGCTACTACGAGATCACTTCACGAGAAATGAGACGAGAAATGAGAGTGGCGGAGGAAGAGCTCTGATACCATGTGAGAAGCGGAACCAAGTTTGATTAATTTGACGAAGTATAAATAATACATTAGGGCCAAGATTAGTTTGGAGGTTGTGGAACCACTCGAGACTAATATAGGCGGAGTTGTAACAAATAACAACTAGCCTAAATTAATCAATCTAACAATATAATATTGTTACGATTGAATTAATTAATAAAGAAAATATTGAAATATATTCTAACACTTTTTTCATTCAAAGCATATGGAGGGCTTGGGAGAAAATTAATCCCTAGTTGAGTTGGCTAGGGGATGGGCATCGGAAAGGTGCTTCTATTTCAACTTATAATGTTTGGTGGTCACATTTTATTACTTTTCAAGGTTCCCCTCTTGCTTTCATGCAATGGATTCATGCTAAAAAATTCTTCAAAAAAGGGATTTAAATAGTGGCATACATTTTTTTGAGATATTCTAGGGATTGGATCCCATGGGATAATTTTAGGAGATTATTTGGTACGCGGTCAGATGATAAGATTACTTATGACACTGTTTTGGACCATATCCCCTTTTCCCTTTGGCCCATGATCTATAGACATTCTCAAAACCCTTGGTGGTCTGATTGGGGATGGTTTAAGAAAACCCCACTTCTTACTTTCAAACCTAAGTTAGGGTATGCTTGCCTTACTCCCAATGTCCCTATGTTTTAAAGACTCAATGCTTGGTGGGATCTTCTTTCCACTCAAACTCGTTGGAATCTAATATTTAGAATGGCTTGGGTAGGATATACTGAACCCAAACAAGCTTTCTTTTCTTAGAGCCTCTTATCCTATGGTCTTCCTCTTGGACAAAGATTAAACTACCTTGGAATAGAGAATCCTTCCTATCATTTTTGTGATGCTCGAAAGGACCCACTTCATATTTTTTGGTAATGTAGGAAATCTCGAATGGCCTAGGATTGGCTTGAGATCTTCTTTCGGCCTCATATGGTCACTTAATTCACTTGGAATTATGTTTTGCTTGGTGACCCACAAGATTTTCCTTTACCTTGTTGGAAGTGTGGAACATTCTTTGCATCAATGTGCTCTTTCATATTTGGAAAACTCGTAACAAAATTCTCTTTCTTAGTAGCATAGTTCAGATGAATTTTCAATTGCTGATAAGTGCACAATTTACTCTAATTTTTGGCTCCAAATTTAAGTTCAAGTGGAGAAAGTTCATATAGAGGTTGAACATCTTCGCGCTCTTATGCAACACTGGGGTAATGCCCTATGTATGGTTATCTGAGTGCCTTCTATACAACCTTATTGATCTTATCTTTGATGATGGTTCTAGTACAAGTGATAATGTTGGCATGCCTGAGGAGGATGGGTGGCTCATTTCCATTCCTTTTAATATCAGTTGTTAGCATCTGGAGGGTGATGGGCATTCACCTCTTGAGCATACCTCCATGATTGACATGATTAAATCCATGCTTTTTGGTGTTGTGGTTGGTGGTGAGTTTAACCTTTATTTCTATTATTTTGAGTAATGTTGTCTAACTCCACCTCGGTTAGTATGACTACATATTGGGGTGTGCCTATCCATCTATTTTTTTATTGTAAAAACTTGTATTTTAAATTAATTAAAATTTAAACATTTACATTAAAAAAATTAATATATAAAAGTTTTTAATATATTTTAAATATTTTATATAGAAGGATACATTACGGAAGACGCTAAACCTTTCACCTCCCCCATCCACTTCACCAAAATGCATGGTCCGTCCTTTTCAATTTCAATAATCTTTACAATAGCTATGCATCTACCTTTTAATGATAGAAGAAAATAATAAATCTTTATGATGATGGTTGTTTCTTAAATGATCTTGTGTTCAAACCTCTTGAGCGTGATTATTGAGAGTAGTTGATGTAATTTGTAAACGTTCTCCTAAAAAAATATTAGAAGAAAATAATAAATCTTTATGAAAGCCCAAAGTTGTTTTTTTTTCAGTTTCAGTCATCTTTACAATCTTTCTGCAACTACCTCTTTTAATGCTCCAAGAAGAAAATAATGTTAGAAAGAAAATAACATGTTTAGAATGAGATTATTTCTTATTAAAATAAAAAAACTTATAAATAGTACAAAATAACTAATCTTTAAATTTTTGTTACATGCTTGCGTGTCACAATTATATATACGTTATACGATAAAGCAATATTGATTGTAGCAATTATATGTCTTTTTGAGACACCCAATAGTATAGCTTTAGTATTTTATTTTTAAAAAATTAAATTTAAATTATAAAAAGAAAAAATAAAATATTATTATATATAATTTGCAATATTGCTTGTAACATTTATATATAATATTTGAAACGATGCAGCAGAAAAATTTATATTTAAAAATAGTATAGCTTTAGTATTTTATTTTAAAAAAATTAAATTTAAATTTTAAAAAATAAAAAATAAAATATTATTATATATAATTTTCAATATTGCTTGTAACATTGATATATAATATTTGAAACGATGCAGCAGAAAATTTTATATTTAAAAATATTTTAATCTAATAAAATAATAAAAACACAAAATTTAGATAGTAGTTTTATTATTAATATTTAAGATTTTTTTTTTAATATTAAAATCTAAATAAAAACTTACCGACACTTTTAATTTAAGTATATCAAATCAAAGTCCTTATAATAACCCTCAGAATATTTTTATATGACATTAACTTGAAATTTCAAACCTGTATATGAGGCCTATAATAGCAGTATGGCGGTTGGCGATAACCTCACCTACCGTCGACATCATCACCGACTCCACAAGCAAAGCAAGTTCCACATGCCATAAATCCATGTTCAAAATGTATTTGCTTGCGAAACCAGCGTTAACATTCTCATCACATTCGAGAAAAGAATAGCGTTAACATGCTCATCACATTCTAGAAATAACAACCTGTGACTTGTTTTAAATGGATTTTTTTTTAAATGGACACCCAAGTGCCTGCACATTGTGCCTTTAAGAAGTGGTTTGCTATATTCGATCTGGAATGGTAATGAGGACCACTTTGGGCAGACATTTGGCGGTCCAGAAAATGATTTACCGTTATTCCGACTGCCAAACGTCGGAAACGCAGGAACTATGAGGGAGCTGTCACTTCTAGAAGACCACGTTGGGCAGATATTTGGCGGTCTAGAAAATTATTTGCCCTTATCTAGACATCCAAACGTCAAAAGAACGTACATGCTCACCAAAGGGCAAGATAGTGCCTTTCCTTTTTGCTAAGTTTTATTTTGACCAAGTGTTTTAATTATAAGATTATAATTTTAATAATTTTAAATTAAAAAAATTATAATTAATATTATTTACACAATAATTTAAATTTGAGTTTTTTATTAAAAATATACAATTTAAATTTAAATTATTATAATTAAAAGTGATTATAATAGCTAATTAAGAACATACGTTATAGATGACTTGCTATATGTTGAAGTACTTACAAAGTGAATATCATTTTTAAGCATTCTATTCAAGACAGGCTTTTAGCAAAAACACTTATTTTAAAAATTTATTTAAATCAACAATTAGTTAATAATATTTAAATTTAACCTAGGGTTTTTTACTTGGAAATGGTCGTGATCTCCATGTGACCTTGGGGTCTCCACGGGGCGAATGCTCATATTGTGATGGATTTGATATCCATCCTAGAACCAACGAATTTTTCAACAAGGAAGAAGGCATCTTGAAACAGATTAGATGTCTTAAGTGGAGAAGAGAATCTCAGAAGTCCTTAGTTGGGGAGTAGAGTGGTTCTTTGCTTGAGTTTCCTTAAATTGTCTTCTCAAAGAGATGAAGTAGCGTAAAATAAAATATCTAAATTATTAATAAAATATAAAATATTTTATTTATTAACAATTAAAATTTTAAATTATAATAAAAAAATAATTAATTTTTTTTTATAATAATAATAATTAAAATTTTGGATATAATTTTATATTATTTAAATTTTATTATTCATTTAAGTTAATTTAGAAAAGAAAAACTACAAAATTAAAAATTTAATATATAAAAAAATTATGAGTTCAAGATTCTATGATTCATCATAAAACAAGTATAAATTTATTAAAAACATTTATAAAAACCATAAATTAAAACTAAAATGATTTTATGTGAACTTATTTACTAAAAAATAAAATAAAATAAAAATTAAAAAGAAAAAAATTAGTATATAAATAACAAATGTTTAACCGTAATTACATTAGCTTTGTGTAATCTCAATGGGAGCTAATGTCTATGCTTGATCCAAAAGTAAGAACATGGACAAATAGACTATTCTGATTGCCTGATAAGTTCGAGCTCGTACCGACATAAAACAATTACTTAATAAGAAAAGTGAATTTTAACCTTCGCAAGCCATATACAATTTATTTAATCAGTATATCATATATTCTATATGCGCGAAAGTGGCAATTGAAGATAATGTCGCCGGGCTCGAAATCCGACGGGGAAATGCGTGTCATTGAATGCGCATTTAACCGTCAAAATTGCAACCATATAAAAATTAGACGAAGGTTAGCGTTTTTTCCTTATATAAGGGAATCCACAACGGCCACGTTTTAAAAGCTATTATTATACTCTTCATTTATTTTGGATAAGCTTTTATTTTTAGTAAGGAGATTTTTAGTAAAGTGATTTAGAAAGGCTAGAGATTGGAAACCCTCATCTTAAGTTGATAAATTTTTACTGTAATTTGTTTTTGTTTGAACCTTGTACTTCTAGAGATGTTGAACCAGATGCCAAAGCTCTTTGTTGGATTTACCGCTTGGTTTGAAATTTGAACCTGATAAAATGAAACCAAAGCCCTAATCATTAGATTGTCAATGATAAGTCATTAATATAATATAAATATGTAAACCATACATTATAATATTAATCTACAATTTTTCTATAAACTTTAACCTTTAAGATATAATAACTTTAAGATATAATAACGTCAATTATAAGAGGAGTGTAAGTCTATTGCACAAACTATATATATATATAATGTACAGAGACAAAAGACAACAGAGACTACAAAGGATCAAAAGGATCAAAGACACTAGAGAGCGTAGAATCTCTCTAGAATAGAAGAGTAGAGAGGAAGACGAAGAAAAAAGAGGGGATTACTAAATGTGCATGTAAGGGTGTATACTTATAGTAGAGAATGTGATCATTATCAACAATAAATTATCGTATTTGTTTAGTAAAATTTAAAGGTGAAGTTAGTATGATTTTTTAAATTGAATTTGGAGTAGTCTAAAGAAAGCATCAATTAATCTATTATTTTCATAGAATAAAATTTTAAAATAAAATGTTAATGATTTTCGTATTAAAGTGGATCAAAATTAAAATAAAATGCTAATTATTTTCATATTAAAATGGATCAAAACAAAAATCATTTAAATAAAATTTATACTAAACAAATTTAAAATATATATATATATATATATTTTAAATCAAATTAATATACATACTTAAAATTTTAAATATTTTACATGAAAGGATAAATTACAGAGGTCTTCTCATATCCTCTTCACCAAAACGCATGATCCATTTTTTCAATTTCAATAATTTACAATCTCTATGCAACCTCCTCTTTTACTGTTCCAAGATTAAGAGGAAGAAAATGTTAGAAGAAAATAATAAATCTTGATGATAGTCCAAGGTAATTTTTTTCCAATTTCATTGATATTTACAATCTTATTGGAACTACCTCTTTCAATATTCAAAGAAGAAAATAATTTTCAAAAGAAAATAACAAATTTAAGTTAACATTATTTTTTTTGAAAAGAAAACGTATACTTTATATTAATAGCAACAGAAAAATACATCAAATAAATTTATCAACAAAAATAACTATAGAGAGTATTAGGATTATCACTAAAATGTCTCATAGTACCATCAAAATACATTTGAATAAGCTTAATATACAAAAATAACTTAAGTATTTCCATAGATCAGTCTGTAATTGTTATAAAGCATATACATAAACTACTGAACCATGTCCAGCTGCACGTCACAATGAGCAATACTGGAGCCATAGTCTTCATATCCTCCACAATCATAAAACCTATCAAAGAAGTATTTATACTTGTCCCTGTAGTAGCACATGATCCTCACCACATGTATAGAATTTTTGAAACATGTGAGTCTCATAAGAGACCCAGTATGTGACCTCTGAGAATGCTGAATTTTTTTCTTATTCCTATACAACCATATGATCCATAAAATTTATGAGGATAGTGAAAGCCAAAAATTATTAAAATATTTCTGCATATGCGAAATATATCCCAATAAAACATGTTGTCTAATCATACTATCTGTTATACTCCATCCCTGCATATTAGATAAGAATATATGCCATATCTCACGAGCAAAAAAACAATCAAAGAATATATGTTCAATAGAATCCGGAACTCTGCAAATAGAACAAGTTATAGGATTATTATTGCTGTCCAAAATAGGCAATCTTTGAAGCAAAAGTTGCCATCTAAACCAAGATTTTTTTGGTTCCAAGTGGCTGGACCAAATATGCTGCAAAATGGTCTACCCAAAAGAAACTGAGATATCCAAATGCCAAACTGTGCTAAAGTGCAAAATTATATCAGTAGTATCAGTCAACATGTTATATAATTTCCTGGAAGTGACCTTGCAAAATTGAGTACCATCTTGCCAACTCATAATATCTAACAATAAATATTCATTTGCCACAAAATGTGAAGAAGGAAGACCATACTGAATACTAAGAGAGTCCCAAGACTTCAAAATACCATTGTCAAGGATATCAGCAAAAGTCCTTATACCCAAATTAGCCCATTTTTTTGCAGAACAACCTTGTGTAAGAGCAAGAAACTTATTTCTATACATAAGATTCCACCATAATGAACTATTCAAGTAAAAAACTGAATTATTATTCGTAGAGTGAACAAAAAGTCTGCCTCTAATCATTTCCCAGGCTTTCCACAAACTTCTAAACACAATTGAACCAGAAGGAGCAACAGGAAATCTGCCTAATAAGATATCTATCATGGGGAGGCCCTTCCAAGTATGGGACTGCTTAGGAACAACCATAAGAATATTATTTATGACTAAAAATTTCCAAGGATCATTTCCTTCAATACAATGAACAATCCATTTAATAGCAAGAGCCATTCCTTGAAAACGCAAATTCTTAAGCCCCAAACCTCCTTTCAGTTTATTGACAGTACACCATTCCCACTTGACACTATGTTTCTTTTTGCCAAAAACATTACCAGCCCACAGAAAATTCCTAATATATTTATGAATCTCATTAACTTGATAGGAGCAGAAAAACCAAGCTGAAGCATAATAAATAGAATAAGACGACAAAATATTTTGACATATCTGAAACCTGCCAACATTAGAAATAAATTTCTTATTCCATTTACTAAGCTTGATAATAATCCTAAGATTAAGATCAATAGCAAATGATATTTCTAAATAATATTAATGGGATGCCCAATTAACATTATTTTATAAATAAAAAGCTTTTAAATAGTCAAAAATAACTAATCCTTAAATTTTTGTTACATACTTGTGGCACAATTATATATACTTTATACGATAAAGCAATATTGATGGTAACAATTATATACGTGTCTTTTTGACAAACAATAATATGCAAGAAGTTTAAATTTTAATTTTACTATATATATATATATATATATATATATATATATAACTTATAATATTGGTTGTAAGATTTATATATACGAAAGCAATATTTGAAAACATTACTAGTTCTGATGTAGCAAAAAAAATTATGTTTAAAAATGTTTTAATTTTAATAAAATAATAAAATACAAAATTTAAATAATAATTTATTTTTAATATTTTATATTTAAAATTTAAATAAAAACTCATGACACTTTTAATTTAGGAACATCAAATGAAAGTACTTATAATAACCTCAGCAAAATTTTATATGACATTGACTTAAATTTCAAACTTGTATATGAGGCCTATATAGCTGGTGGCAATAACCTCACCTACCATCAACATCGTGACCGACTTCGCAAGCAAAGCAAGTTCCACATGCCATAAATCCATGTTCACAAAATATATATAACATCTGGTGGTATCATTGTTCATTACAATCCAAAGATTTTGTATTGACTTTGCCTGCTGATTATGCATTTAATTAAAAACCCTAATTCCTACTTTATACCCTCTTATTTTCCTGAGTCTATGTGGTATACCTGGTCCAAATTTCAAGCTTGCAATGCCCATATTTTGAAGCGGCTTAGTAGAGTTATGCTATATGAACATTATCATTTTTATTTCCATCACTTTTCGGCTTCTCTACCCTTTGTTTCAATTGTTCTTGATACCACCCTTTTTGATTAATGCTCCCATTGTGTTTTCCATATCTTGTTCTCCACCTTCACCTTGTTAGTTAAAGTCTTAATTGTTTTGAAACATCAAGCTATGTCTACTCATATTTGTAGGATTTGGAATCTAGTTCCTAGATATACTAGAATTCATGGTAGAATTTTCTTCTAGAATGAAGCTATCTCCAGAACAACTATTCTTCTTAGTAATTTAGGAGTTCAATTTGCCAAGTGGAGATGAATATCTAATGCAGTCCTTAAAGCTAAACTGGCTCGCACTTCTGTCAGACTAGAAGTGAGCCCTATTAGCTCTATTCTTCAATCCCAAGTTGCAAGTCTTAGGCATGAACTTAAAAAAATTGAGCTTTATGAAGTAAGGGGAACTCAACTTCGTGCTCGACTTCACTGGCTAAAAATTGGCGATAGGGTTTCAAAAGATTTTTTTTTCAAATTATAAAGACCTTGAGACAATCCATTCAATTCAATGTTATTCAGGATGCAGGGGTTCATTGGACTTCACTTCCTAATATTATTAAAGTTTTTGTAAAGCATTATCAAAATGTTTTTTCTTCTCAAGAGTGAACTCCTAAATGACATGTTGCAATTCAAGCTTGTTGTGTACTTGTTCCTGAGAAACTTTCAACTCTTCAAAAGAAATCTTGTGAACATTCTTTATCATTGGATGATCTTGCTGAAGCCCTATCCAGGATGGACAATGATAAAGCTAAAATATTAGATGGATTTTCTTATGAATTTTATAAGGAGTATTGGGACATGATTGGCCCAAATTTATTATATGTTTATTAGGAAGCAATGGCTTTTGGCTCTTTAGGTTCTATAACTAATAAGGGCAATATTAAATTCATCCCTAAGTAGGGATATACAGAAGTGCTCATCAAATAGAGGTTGATTACTTTATTCAATGTGAGTTATAAAATTATTGCTAAGATTTTGACCTTACGCCTTAGACCTCTATTGCCACTTATTATTCATCTTGAGAAAACTGGGTTTGTGCAAAGCAGATATATTCTGGATAATGTAATTTTTGTTTGCAAGGGCATGTAATGGGCTAGATCCACTCAATAAAATACTCTTTTCATCAATATTTATTTTAAGAAATCCTATGATAGGATTGAATGCAATTTCATCCTTACCATGCTTCAAGCTCTTGGTTTCGGTTAGTATGCTTTTTGCAGATGTTTCAACTATGCTTACTTTGCACAATTGTTAGTATAAGATAATTGGATTATTCAGATCTATCATATAGGGTTGTCCTTTGGCTCCTTCTCTTTTCATATTGGCAACTGAAGCTTTTGGATACCTTCTTGCTAACCAAGTGAGTCAAGGTAATATTAGGGGTATTTCTTTACATGGAGGATCTTCTCAACTTATAAATGGATATTTTCTAGATGATTATTTTTTTAATCTTTCAAACAGGATCTAAATTGTCTGGATATATTTTGTAATGCATAAGTATCTAGTATTCAATGGAGGAACACCTCATGCTATAGGAAATCCTCTTTGCACCTTCCTAGCTAGCTTGAAAGCTTCCAGTGGCATTGGATCCAACCAGGGGAGATGTTAAAATTCCTTGGCATCCCATTTTATTTCTAGAGTTTCCATTTTGTCTTATGGAATTATGTTTTACAAAAATTAGAGAAAAAATTTCTTTTGGATCACCAAAAAACATACTCTAGCTGGTAAGTTTCAGGTGTGTTCCAAAATTATTGCTTCTACTAATGTGTACTATTCATCTTGTTGGGTACCTTCTCAAGCCTGCTATAAAAATTTGGAAAAGTTGTTAAGGGATTTTATTTGGGCTAACTCATCACATAAACGAGGGTTTCATAGAGCTACCTAGGAAATCTATAGTCTTCCTAAAAAATCAGAAGGTATGGGATAGCATGATTGTCAAAGACAAGGTTTTACTATATCTTCTAAATGGATTCTTCGAGCCTTAAGTGGTTCTGAAGCTTGGAAATTTCTCATTCGGCACTGCATCTCCACTGGTTTACGTCTTGGAAGGAAGGATTGGAAAGACATGAATTTTCAATCCCTCTTGGTTGCTCATATCATAGTTAAATTCAAGGATTTTTTTTCATTCAGAGCAAATGGTGGGCTTGGGATAAAATTAAGCCTTGGTTGACTTGGTTAGGGGATGGGCATCAGAAATGTTCTTCTATTTCAACTTATAATGCTTGGTGGTCACCTTTTATTACTCTTCAAGGTTCCCCTCTTGCTTCCATGCAATCGATTCATGCTCAACAATTCTTCAGGAAAGGGATTTAAATAGTGGCATACTTTTTTTGAGATATTCTAGGGATTGGATCCCATGGGATGATTTCAGGAGTTTGTTTGGTTTGCGGTCAGATGATAATATTACGTATGACACTATTTTGGACCGTATCCCATTTTATCTTTGGCCCATGATCTGTAGACATTCTCAAAAGCCTTGGTTGTATGATTGGGGATGGTTTAAGAAAACTCCACTTCTTACTTTCAAACCTAAGTTAGGGTATGCTTGGCTTACTCCCAATGTCCCTATGGTTCAAATATTCAATGCTTGGTGGGATCTTCTTTCCACTCAAACTCGTTGGAATCTAAGATTTAGAATGGCTTGGATAGGATATATTGAACTCAAACAAGCTTCCTTTGCATAGAGCCTCTTATCCTATGGTCTTAATCTTGGAAAAATATTAAATTACCTTGGAATATAGAATCCTTCCTATCATTTTTGTGGTGCTCCAGAGGACCTACTTCATATTTTTTGGTAATTTAGGAAAGCTTGAATGGCCTAGGATTGGCTTGAGACATTTTTTTGGCCTCATATGGTCAATTAATTCACTTGGAATCATGTTTTGCTTGGTGAACCACTAGATTTTTCCTTGCCCTTGTTGGAAGTGTGAAACTTTCTTTGCGTCAGTGTCCTCTTTAATATTTGGAAAACTCATAACAAAATTCTCTGTCTCGGTAGCATAGTTCAGATGAATTTTCAATTGCTGATAAGTGCATAGTTTACTCTTATTTTTGGCCCCAGATTTCAGTTCAAGTGGAGAAAGTTCATATAGATGTGGAGCATCTTCGTGTTCTTATGTAGCACTGGGGTAATGCCCCATGTATGGTTATCTGAGTGTCTTTTATACAACCTTATTGATCTTGTCTTTGATGATGGTTCTAGTAAAAGTGATAATGTTGGCACACCTGGGGAGGATGGGTGGCTCATTTTAATTCCTTCTAATATTGGTTGTTAGCATCTATAGGGTGATAGGCATTCACCTCGTGAGCATACCTCCATGTTTGACATGATTTCATGTATGTTTTTTGGTGTTGCGGTTGGTGACGAGTTTAACCTTTATTTCTATTATTTTGAGTAACACTGCCTAACTCCACATGAATTAGTATGACTACATATTAGAGTGTGCCTATCCATTTATTTTTTTATTGTAAAAACTTATATTTTAAATTAATTAAAAGCTAAACCTTTACATTAAAAAAATTAATATATAAAAGTTTTAAATATATTTTAAATATTTTATATAAAAGGATACATTACGGAGGATGCTAATCATTTCACCTCTCCCATACACTTCACCAAAACGCATGGTCCATCCTTTTCAATTTCAATAATCTTTACAATATCTATGCATCTACCTTTTTATTTTTCCTAGATTAAGAGGAAGAAAATGTTAGAAGAAAATAATAAATCTTTATGATGATAATGGTTGTCCTAGTCGCTAAAGATGATGGTTATTTTTTAAATGGTCTTGTGTTCAAACTCCCTGAAGGTGGTGGTTGTTAATGTAAGTTGTAAACATTCTCTTAAAAAAATGTTAAAAGAAAATAATAAATCTTTATGAAAACCCAAAGTTGTTTTTTTTTTCAATTTCAATGATCTTTACAATCTTTGTGCAACTACCTCTTTTAATGCTCCAAGAAGAAAATAATGTCAGAATGAAAATAACAAATTTAGAATGAGATTATTTCTTATTAAAAAAAAAAAAACTTATAAATAACCCAAAATAACAAATCTTTAGATTTTTGTTACATGCTTGTGTGTCACAATTATATATACGTTATACGATAAAGCAATATTGATTGTAACAATTATATGTATTTTTGAGACACCCAATAGTATAGCTTTAGTATTTTATTTTAAAAAATTTAAATTTAAATTATAAAAAATAAAAAATAAAATATTATTATAAATAACTTGCAATATTGCTTGTACATTTATATGTAATATTTGAAAACATTGATGCAGCAGAAAAAATTATAAGATGTTCAACTAATAAATTCTATAATGTCCACCCTAACCGGCATGCGTGTGTAAAATTTTATATTTCCAAGGACCTTACTGAGTCTATTGACCTAAATATTGGTGATAAGGTTTTTACACAACATGTTGTGTACATTAATTTTTCCAACACCTCATACCATTGTCAATCAACAGAGCTCAAAATTAAAGATTGTCCACTTATGGTTGATAAGTTCAAAGTACACAATGTTGTTGTTCCTCCCCTTGCTTCAACAATTCCAACTCCAGAAGCCAAGAATCCTCTAGATGAATGGACTATAGTGAAAAACAGGAGAAACTGTCCACCTAAGTAGTCGGTGTTGCAAGGAGGTTCTAGTTCCAATCCTCTAGTACAATAACCTTTAGCACCACACATGCCAACCCTTCTGGCTCCAACTGCTCTAGTGAAATTGTCTCCCTCGGCACCAGGAGGGTTCCATTTTGTACCTGCTTCAAATGAAATTTCACCACCTCTAGTATCATCTTCACTTGATGATCTTGCTCCTTCCATTCTTAATCAAGAGTTACTAGAGTATGTGTCATTATCTAGGTACCACAATTCACGTAGTCTGGCTCGTGAGGGGTTACATAAAGAAAATATATGATAGACTAAATTTCATATGAAAAATCATGAACGATTTCTCAAAAATTCATACACTTCCCTAGGAGAGTTGGGATATTCTGAAGATGTTTCTAAGGGAATGAACCTTGATCGTCTGCAATAATTGTTTTTGTCCTAAAATGTAAGAGGACTGACGGATCCAATCCAAAAGTCTTAGGTCCATAGAGAGATTTAGAATGTTGCTTGCTTGCATGGCAGTTTGGATTTTTTGTGTTTGCAAGAAGTTAAGGTTGTTGACTTCATTTTAGATAGTACTTGTACCTTTTTATGGTCAAAAAGTAAGTTTTTTTATTCCCATCATACTCTTGACAGAGGAGGAGTTGTCACTTTCATTTCTCCTAGATGGAATTCTCATCTTGTCACATGGGGGTTGGAGCCCTCAAATCAAGCAGTTTGGACTCTTTTTAAAGTTGGTGGTATCCCTTTTGGTTTGATTAATGTATATACTTCTAATAATGCACCAGAAAGGTGTGCTTTATGGTGATGGCTTGCTCTTTCCTTGTCTAAAGAAGTTTGGGAGGTGTGTGGTGATTTTAATATGGTGGAGAAATCGATTGACAAACTTGGCTTTCTCCCTATGCATTGGACTATTGGTGAGTGGGAAGCATGGTTTTTTTCAAAAATAAGATTGGGCTAAGTGACCCTAATTCCTACTTTATACCCTCTTATTTTCTTGAGTCTATGTGGTATACGTGGTCCAAATTTCAAGCTGGCAATGCCCATATTTTGAAACAACTTGATAAAGCTATGCTATATGAACATTATCATTTTTATTTCCATTGCTTTTCGGCTTCTCTATATTTTTTTTCAATTGTTCCTGATACCAGCCCTTTTTATAAATGCTCTCATTGTTTTTTCCATATCTTGTTCTCCAACTTCACCTTATTAGTTCAAGTTTTAATTTTTTGAAACATCAAGCTATGTCTACTCATATTCGTAGGATTTGGAATCTAGTTCCTAGATAAAATAGAATTCATGTTAGAACTTCCTTCTGGAATGAAGCTATCTCTAGAACAACTATTCTTCTCAGTAATTTAGGAGTTGAAGTTGCCAAGTGGAGATGAATATCTAATGCAGTCCTTAAAGCTGAATTGGCTCGAACTTCTATCAGACTAGAAGTGAGCCCTATTAGCTCTATTATTCAATCCCAAGTTGCAATTCTTAGGCATGAGCTTAAAAAAATTAAGCTTTATGAAGCAAGAGGAGCTCAACTTTGTGCTCGACTTCACTGGCTAAAAATTGGCGATACGGTTTCACTTGACCCAGATTTATTGTATGTTTATCAGAAAGCAATGGCTTTTGGCTCTTTAGGTTCTATAATTAATAAGGGCAATATTAAATTCATCCCTAAGTAGGAATATCTAGAAGTGCTCACCAACTAGAGGCCTATTACTTTATTCAATGTGAGTTACAAAATTATTGCTAAGGTTTTGGCCTCACGCCTTAGACCTTTGTTGCCACTTATTATTCATTTGAGAAAATTGGGTTTGTGTAGAGCAGATATATTCTAGATAATATAATTGTTGTTTGCGAGGGCATGGAATGGTCTAGATCCACATAATAAAATATTATTTTCATCAAGATTTATTTTAAGAAATCCTATGATAGGATTGAATGCAATTTCATCTTTTCCATGCTTCAAGTTGTTGGTTTTGGGCCACATTTCTTGAGATCGTTTAGTATGTTTTTTGAGGATGCTTCAACTATGCTTACTTTTAACAATTATCAGTATAAAACAATTGGATTATTTAGATCTATCAGATAGGGTTGTCCTTTGGCTCCTTCTCTTTTCATATTGGCAACTGAAGCTTTTGGATACCTTCTTGCTAACCAAGTGAGTCAAGGTAATATTAGGGGTATTTCTTTACAGGAGAATCTTCTCAACTTATAAATGGACATTTTCCAGATGATTCTTTTTTGAATCTTTCAAACATGCTCTAAATTGTCTGGATATTTTTTGTAATGCATAAGGATCTAGCATTCAATGGAGGAACACCTCATGCTATAGGAAATCCTCTTTGGAACTTCCAAGCTGGCTTGAAATCTTCCAGTGGCATTGGATCCAACCAGGAGAGATGTTTAAATTCCTTGGCATCCCATTTTATTTCTAGTGTTTCCATGTTGTCTTGTGGAATTATGTTTTACAAAAATTAGAGAAAAAAAAATTCTTTTGGATCACCAAAAAACTTACTCTAGCTGGTAAGTTTTAGGTGTGTTCCAAAATTATTGCTTCTACTCATGTGTACTATTCATCTTGTTGGGTACCTTCTCAAGCTTGCTATAAAAATTTGGAAAAGTTGTTAAGGGGTTTTATTTGGGCTAACTCATCACATAAACAAGGGTTTCATAGATTTACGTAGGAAATCTATAGTATTCCCAAAAAATCAGAATGTATGGGATAACATGATTGTCAAAGATAAGGTTTTAATTTATCTGCTAAATGGATTCTTCAAGCCTTAAGTGGTTCTAAAGCTTGGAAAATTCTCATTCGGCACTACATCACCACTAGTTTACCTCTTGGCAGGAAGGCTTGGAAAGACATGAATTTTTAATCCCTCTTTGTTGCTCCTATCCTTGTTAAAATTCAAGGGTCTTTTGTCATTCAGAGCATATGGAGGGCTTGGGAGAAAACTAAGCCTTGGTTGAGTTGGCTAGGGGATGGGCATCGAAAAGGTGCTTCTATTTCAACTTATAATGCTTGGTGGTCACCTTTTATTACTCTTCAAGGTTACCCTCTTGCTTCCATGCAATGGATTCATGCTCAACGATTATTCAGGAAAGGGATTTAAACAGTGGCATATTTTTTTTTGAGATATTCTAGGGATTGGATCCCATGGGATGATTTCAGGAGATTTTTTGGTTTGCAGTCAGATGATAAGATTACTTATGACACTATTTTGGACCGTATGCCCTTTTCTCTTTGGACCATGATCTATAGACATTCTCAAAACCCTTGGTGGTCTGATTGGGGATGGTTTAAGAAACCCCACTTCTTACTTTCAAACCTAAGTTAGGGTATTCTTGGCTTACTCTCAATGTCCCTATGGTTCAAAGAATCAATGCCTAGTGGGATCTTGTCTCCACTCAAACTCGTTGAAATCTAAGACTTAGAATGGCTTGGGTAGATATATTGAACCCAAACAAGCTTTCTTTGCTTAGAGCCTCTTATCCTATGGTCTTACTCTTAGAAAAATATTAAACTACCTTGGAATAGAGAATCCTTCTTGTCATTTTTGCGGTGCTCCGGAGGACCCACTTCATATTTTTTGGCAATGTAGGAAAGCTCGAATGGCCTAGGATTGGCTTGAGACCTTCTTTCATCCTCATATGGTCAGTTAATTCACTTGGCATCATGTTTTGCTTGGTGACCCACCATGTTTTTTCTTGCCCTTGTTGGAAGTGTGGAACATTTTTTGCATCAATGTGTTCTTTAATATTAGGAAAACTTGTAACAAAATTCTCTTTCTCAGCAGCATAGTTCAGATGAATTTTCAATTGCGGATAAGTGCACAGTTTACTCTGATTTTTGGCTCCAAATTTTAGTTCAAGTGGAGAAAGTTCATATAGAGGTGAAGCATCTTCACGCTTTTATACAACATTGGGGTAATTTCCCATGTATGGTTATCTTAGTGCATTTTATACAACCTTCTTGATCTTGTCTCTTATGATGGTTCTAGTACAAGTGATAATGTTGGCACACCTGGTGAGGATGGGTGAATCATTTCCATTCCTTCTAATATCGGTTGTTAGCATCTGGAAGGTGATGGACATTCACCTCGTGAGCATACCTCCATGATTGACATGATTTCATGCATGCGTTTTGGTGTTCTGGTTGGTGACGAGTTTAACCTTTATTTATATTATTTTGAGTAACACTGCCTAACTCCACCTGACTACATATTAAGGTGTGCCTATCCATCTATTCTTTGATTGTAAAAACTTGTATTTTAAATTAATTAAAAGTTAGACCTTTACATTAAAAAATTTAATATATAAAAGTTTTTAATATATTTTAAATATTTTATATAGAAGGATACATTACAGAGGATGGTAAAATTTTCACCTCTTCCATCCACTTCACCAAAACGCATGGTCCGTCCTTTTCAATTTCAATAATCTTTACAATATCTATGTATCTACCTTTTCATTTTTCTTAGATTAAGATGAAGAAAATGTTAGAAGAAAATAATATATCTGTATGATGATGATGGTTGTCCTGGTGGCTAAATATGATGGGTGTTCAAACCCCTTGAAGGTAGTTGTTGATGTAATTTGTAAACGTTCTCTTAAAAAAATTGTTAAAAATAATAATAAATCTTTATGAAAGCCCAAAGTTGTTTTTTTCCAATTTCAATGATCTTTACAATCTTTGTGCAACTACCTCTTTTAATGCTCCAAGAAGAAAATAATATCAGAGAGAAAATAACAAGTTTAGAATGAAATTATTTCATATTAAAAAAAAAAAACTTATAAATAGTCCAAAATAACTAATCTTTAAATTTTTGTTATATGCTTGCGTGTCACAATTACATATACGTTATACGATAAAGCAATATTGATTGTTGCAATTATGTCTCTTTTTAGACACCCAATAGTATAGCTTTAGTATTTTATCTTAAAAAATATTAAATTTAAATTATAAAAATAAAAAATAAAATATTATTATAAATAATTTGCAATATTGCTTGTACATTTATATATAATATTTGAAAACATTGATGCAGCAGGAAAAATTATATTTAAAAATATTTTAATTTAATAAAATAATAAAAACACAAAATTTAGATAGTAATTTTATTATTAATATTTAAGATTTTTTTTTAATATTAAAATCTAAATAAAAACTTACCGACACTTTTAATTTAAGAATATCAAATCAAAGTACTTATAATAACCCTCAGCAAAATTTTATATGACATTAACTTGAAATTTCAAACCTGTATATGAGTCCTATAATAGCAGTATGGCGGTTGGCGATAACCTCACCTACCGTCGACATCATCACCGACTCCACAAGCAAAGCAAGTTCCACATGCCATAAATCCATGTTCAAAATGTATTTGCTAGCGAAACCAGAATTAACATGCTCATCACATTCGAGAAAAGAATAGCGTTAACATGCTCATTACATTCTAAAAATAACAACCTGTGAGTTGTTTTAAAGATATTGACTAGTTTTAAAGATATTAAAGATCATATGATAAGATTTGAGTATTTGTATTTTCAAGTCCCATAAACCATATTTAGATCTCACGGACTTAATTAAAATCTTTCTTTAATTTCGTAAATGGAATTTTTTTAAAAATGGACACCCAACTACCTGCACATTGTGCCTTTAAGAAGTGGTTGGCTATATTCGATCTGGAATGGTAATGAGGACCACTTTGGGCAGACATTTGGCGGTCCAGAAAATGATTTACCTTTATTCCGACTGCCAAACGTCGGAAAGCAGGAACTATGAGGGAGCTGTCACTTCTAGAAGACCACGTTGGGCAGATATTTGGCGGTCTAGAAAATTATTTGCCCTTATCTAGACATCCAAACGTCAAAAGAACGTACATGCTCACCAAAGGGCAAGACAGTGCCTTTCCTTTTTGCTATGTTTTATTTTGACCGAGTGTTTTAATTATAAGATTATAATTTTAATATTTTTAAATTAAAAAAATTATAATTAATATTATTTACACAATAATTTAAATTTGAGTTTTTTATTAAAAACATACAATTAAAATTTAAATTATTATAATTAAAAGTGATTTTAATAACTAATTAAGAACATACGTTATAGATGACTTGCTATATGTTGAAGTAATTACAAAGTGAATATCATTTTTAAGCATTCTATTCAAGACAGGCTTTTAGCAAAACACTTATTTTAAAAATTTATTTAAATAAAAAATTAGTTAGTAATATTTAAATTTAACCTTGGGTTTTTTACTTGGATATGGTCGTGATCTCCATGTGACCTTGGGGTCTCCACTGGGTGAATGCTCATTTAGTGATGGATTTGATATCCATCCTAGAACCAACGAATTTTTCAACAAGAAGGCATCTTGAAACATATTAGATGTTTTAAGTGGAGAAGAGAATCTCAGAAGTCCTTAGTTGGGAGAGTACAGTGGTTCTTTGTTTAAATGGACAGATAAGCTTGAGTTTCCTTAAATTGTCTCCTCAAAGAGATGAAGTAGCGTAAAATAAAATATCTAAATTATTAATAAAATATAAAATATTTAATTTATTAATAATTAAATATATATATATATATATGAATAACATTAATACAAACAATGGCGGGAAAATGAGCTCTAGCGATTTTTTCCTCTGAACTAGGGTTTCTGCATCCTTGAAAAATCTCTGGCTTCTGCTGATTTGCTGAAGTGTCTTTGGGGTACGGTGGATCTGAAGGTCAGATCGGTGCCCCAGGAGGGTCCAATGGGGACTTCTCCGGCTCCTCTCCCAGGAAGCACCAGCTCTTACGCTGATCTGTTTAAAGAAGATTCTCCTCCGAAGACCGTCGAAGCCCAAAAGATGGCATATAAGAAGCTCTTCACGGCTGCTGGGAATAGGTCGCCAGCACATCGGGTGAATGGTTGTTTTCCGTAGGCCGAATCCAGGCCAAAAATCATCATTGAGCCCAGCATGGTTGAAGAATCAGTCCTCTACAGAGCTAACCATGATTTAATCTGCAAGTTCATGGGTATTCGCCCTTCCCTGAACTTTTTGCATTCTTGGATCCATCAAAACTGGGAGCCCCACGGTGAGTACTCATTGTGGTTTATTAGTAATGGTTATTTTATTGTCAGCTTCTCGGCTCTGGCCGATAGAAATAAGGCTTTCGAGTCGAAGAAGAAAAACCATGGCCCGATAGGGCTATTTGTTCAACCATGGAGGGTGGGATTCGATCCTCGTGTTGAACCTACTGCTGTACCAGTATGGATTCGATTATATGCCCTTCCAATGGAATTTTGGGGTGAGCAGGTATTGGCAATGATTGGCAACTCGATTGGTAGACATCTGGGTGTTGCCAGAGACACTATTGAAGGGAGCATGGCGGTGTACGCTCGAATATGTGTGGAGATGGATCTCAGCCAGCCATTATCGACAGAGTTGGATATTGAACTGGCAGGTCTCTCCTAGATTCAACAGCTGGACTATGAGGCCCTACCCTTCAGATGTAGGGTTTGCCACAAGCATGGACATTTGGCCCGTTTCTGTCCTATTAATATGAATGCCAAAATGGAGGCCCCTTCAGGAATGCCAAACCTGCCTAAAGAGGATAAGGCTGCTCCTAATAAAGATCCTAATAGCACCGGTCAGGGCCAGGAAGCTCAGAGAGAGGGTTTTGAACAGCCCAGAAGAAAAAGACGGACAAAGAAAAAGGAGGGAAAGGAGCAATCTCATCTCAGGCCTGCCAATAGGTATGAGATTTTTAAATCATTGGTTGATGAAGAGGATCATTCTATGGAGGGCTTGGAGGGTTTCAAGGAAACTTCTAATATTCCTGGGCAACTCCCCCTCTCATCTTCTCCCGTCATACAGTAGGTAGTTGATCTCTGTGAGGTATCACAACCAGTGTGTTCTGGTGCCTTAGTAGTCCATAACCAGGAGCAGACAGTATCTCAGGATGTTCACATGGGGATAGCAGAGAAGAACAGGGAAAGGCCATCTTTGGGGATTACCCAGGTAGAAAAAAGACCAAAAAATAGCAATTCTCAGGGAGCAGGTAGAAGATCCAATAAGGAGTTGCTAGCGACCCAAGGAGACAAATTGATCATGGGAGGATCGATGAGGACAATTGAATCTTATTGCTCCCAGGGTAACCCATGATTATACAATCTTGGAATGTGAGGGGTTTAAACAGCAGAACCCATCAATCTGTTGTTCAAAGGCTATTAGAGAATAGCAATACTGATTTTTTGCTTTTACAAGAGACCAAGATGTCTTTGGATCTTATGTCTAAAACAGTCAACAGAATTTGGAGGGGTGCTGGTCATATGGATGTGGCTGCCCAAGGTGCCTCAGGGGGGATTGTTACTCTGTGGAACTCTCTGGAATGGTCTGCAATAGATCACCTTGCCTGGAGGGGTGTTCTCACTTCTCTTTTTAGGAATAATGTCTCGACGGAAGTCGTTCTAATCACTAACTTTTATGGATCTCAAAACCTGGAGGGTCAGAGGCGGCAGTGGAAGGTTGTGCATGATATGCGAGCATCAAGGGAAGATCTAGACTGGATTATAGCGGGGGACTTTAACGCTAAATTATCTTCTAGAGACCAGGAAGGGGGAACACCTCTATTGGATCCAGGGGACCGTTTCATGATTGCTCAAGTCCAGGCTTTGCACCTAGTGGACATCAAATGTCCTGGCAATAACTTCACTTGGACTAATAAAATGCGGGAGCCACATAGTAGGAAGGTGAAGCTAGATCGCTTTCTGCTTTCAGAGGAGGCGTTTGTAAAATGGAATATCAATTTTTAGATTTTAGCAGGCCCTATTTCTGATCATTGTCCTATTCTGTTGGAAGGCGGGACTAGGAGGGGACACCATCACAAACCCTTCAGATTTGAGAATTTCTGGCTTCGAAAGAAGAACTTCGGGAGAAAATCCCACAGTGGTGGGAAGAAGGCCGCCCAGCTTATGGGAGAGCAATGTTTAGAATCCACAAACAACTTCAATATGTCAAAACTCAGTTGAAATATTGGAGGCATTCTAATAAATCTGACTTCCAGGCCCAAAGAGCTCCGTTGGTGGCCCGATGGGATGAGGTCCAAAAATAGTTCAGAGAAGGAGTAATTACAGACCAGCTCAAAGCTGAGGATGATGCCTTGCGTACAGTGGTGGAGGACATTGACAACCGGGAGGAGACCTATTGGCAGTAGAGAGCAAGAACCACCTGGTTATTGGAAGGGGACAGAAATACAAAATTCTTTCATCGGACTGCTTGTGCTCGAAGACAGATGAATAAGATGGAGGCCCTTCAAGATGAGAACGGTCATTCCTTTGATACTCTTCCAGGTATACATTCCCATGCTATGGACTATTTCTCAAAGCTTTTTAAGGAAAGTGTGGTTCAAGATGTTGAGGCCCAAAATGAAGTTATTTCTGTCATACCTGCTATTATTTTTGAGGATGAAAATCAGGCCCTCCTCAAACCCATTGATAGAGATGAATTGAAAGTTGTGGTCTTTGGAATGAGTACTGGTAAAACTCCAGGTCCAGACGGTTTCCCCATTGAGTTTTTTCAGGCCTTCTGGGATTACTTAGAGGAAGATGTTAGAGCTGTTGTTGAAGAATCCAGAGAAAATAAGAGAATGCTTAAAGCTATAAACCACACTTTCATTACCTTAATTCCAAAAGGGGAGGAGGGGGTTCATATTTCAGATTATAGGCCTATTGCCTTATGTAATGTGTTGTATAAAATAATCACAAAGGTAATGGTTGAGCGCCTAAAACCTCTTCTTCATAGCATTATCTCCTCTGAGCAAGGGGGTTTTGTTGAGGGTCGGCAGATTCTGGATGGGGTGGTTCTGGCCCAGGAAGCAATACATTCAATGCACACTTCTGGGAATAAAGGGATGTTCATAAAACTGGACATGTCAAAGGCTTATGACAGGGTTGAATGGAGTTTCCTGGCCAAAATGATGGTTGCCTTTGGTTTCTCTCAGGATTGGATAGAGTGGGTCATGAGTTGTGTCTCTTCCCCGACTTACTCTGTTCTAATCAAGGGCCTTCCTTCGCAACCTTTTGGAGCCTCTCGGGGTCTTCGCCAGGGGGATCCTTGTTCTCCTTATCTATTTCTCATTATGGCTGAAGGTCTTGGCAGACTTTTCTTGAGGAGAAGACAACAAGGCAGATTATTGGGTGTTAGGGTGGGGGACGAAGTTTTATCGCACCTGCAGTTTGTGGATGACACTGGTTTGATGGGAGTGGCCAGCTTTAGGGAAGCAAGATCGATTAGGGATACTCTTAATGTCTATCTCAGGGCTACTCAATAGGTCATTAATGACAAGAAATCCAAAGTGGTCTTTTTTAATCTGGAGCAAAGGCTTCAGAACAAAATTTTAGAAATCCTGGGATTCACTAGGACTTCTCTCCCTGTGGTTTACTTGGGGATCCCCTTGCACTTTAAGAAGCTAAAATTAGACACATGGAGGAATTTGCTTGAGTGTATCAAGGATAGAATTAATCACTGGTCTCACAAGTGGTTAAGTTATGGTGGCAGAGTAACTTTCTTACAGTCAGTCATTCAAGCCATGCCTATCTACAAATTCTCTATCTTGGCTGCCCCGCTTACAATCTGGAAAGAGTTGGACAGGATGGCTAGAAAGTTTTTGTGGGAAGGAGCAAAGGGAGAGAGAAAGTGGGCCTTAGTGGGCTGGGATAAAGTTACCCAGCCCAAGGTAAAAGGTGGGCTGGGACTGAGAGGATCCAGGTTAAATAATAAAGCTTTGGCTGGAAAGTTGTACTGGAGGTGGATTTCCCAACCAACTTCCTTATTCAGTAGAATCCTCACTAGTAAATACTTGGGTCATGTCAACCCCAATGAGGTGGGCCATTTCCCTTTGGATGGTTCTGGATCCTTAGTGTGGCAGGCTCTCAAGCTAGGATCTCAGGTTATTAAAGACCAGCTATTTTGGAAAGTGGGGAGAGGGGAGAAGGCCCGTTTCTGGATAGATTCTTGGGATCAGTTTCCACCCATCATGGTTGAATTCCCCGAGTTACTCCCAATAAAATCTGCCATAGAAACCAAGGGTTGGGTCCAAATTGAAAGTTATTTCAACACTACTCAGCTGGGGGGGTATAATTTGGCCAATTTCAATCCCTCCGGAGTTGGCACCCATCTTGACCAAAATCTTGACAGAAAGGTTTCTCACAGGGAGAGACGAGGAGGATGAATTAGCTTGGGGCTATGGGAGCCTTGGTGTATATACAGTGAAAGACGGATATGATAAGATCCTCCCTGAGCCTCCCCCCCTTTCTTATCCGGTTGAGGATTGGAGAAAGATTTGGCACTCCAAGGGCTGGCCGAAAGTGAACTTTTTTGCCTGGCAGTTTATGCACAATGGAATTCTCACTTTTGACAATCTCAGGTGTAGAGGAATCATCGGTCCATCTCAATGTGTTTTATGCCACAAGAGCGAGGAAACAGCTGATCACCTGATGTTTGACTGCCCTTTCATGCATCAGATTTGGAAGCGATGGTTTTCTCACTATAAAATCCAGATTAATGGTGATTTGAATCGGACTAATATTTGGGAAAGATGGAAGAGGGGTAGATTTAAATCTAAAGCTCTTTGAATTGGTTGGGAGCTTGGCTTAAACTTCATTTGGTGGCAAGTGTGGTTGGAGAGAAATGCTAGAATTTTTTGAGAAACGTTTTCCACGCTTGATGGAGTTTGGCAGGTCATCTGGAGCAAAGTCACAGAAACAGTTGCCGTCCACGCTAATGAGGAAGCTCAGGTTGGTCCTGGACCAATGGAAGAGGGAGTTGAAAAGCAAGAGGGACAGGACAGAGCTAGTTGGAAACCTCCCCCAGAAGGTTGGATTAAAATCAATACTGATGGTGCTGCAAAGGGCAATCCGGGTAGTGCCGAAATTGGCGTGGTCTACCGAAATCACGAGGGATCAGTGCTCTATTGGGAACTGCAAGGCCTGGGAAGAGCCACAAACAATGAATCTGAAGCCATTGCTATCAGATCTGCTTCTATTTGGGCAGTTAATCAGGGCCACAGGAGGATAATTCTTGAATCTGACTCTCAAATACTGGTTGGAGCTCTTGATCGCATGAGGAACTTTGCTTTGAAAGCATGGAGGTTGAGGATTCTGGTCTCTCAAATCAAGGAATTATGGAGGGAATTAGATGATGTGATTCCAGTTTATGTGAGTAGAAATTTAAACAAAGCGACATATTTCCTGGCTAAGATGGGTGCTGAGAAAGAGGTAGGGGTGCAGCTGCATAGTGACATGCCTATTGAGGATGAGGTGATTAGGCAGGGCCTTGAAAGATCCTTGAGCCAATGATCAATGAAAAAGCTAAGGGTGGTTTTTGTCGCGATATCGCGACATGTTGGGACGTCGCGGGCGCTGGAGGAAAGCTGTCGCGATATCGCGACCTATTTTTGTCGCGATATCGCGACATGTTGGGACGTCGCGGGCGCTGGAGGAAAGCTGTCGCGATATCGCGACCTATTTTTGTCGCGATTTCGCGACATGTTGGGACGTCGCGGGTGCTGGAGGAAAGCTGTCGCGATATCGCGACCTGTTTTTGTCGCGATATCGCGACATGTTGGGACGTCGCGGGCGCTGGAGGAAAGTTGTCGCGATATCGCGACATGCTGCGCCGTCGCGGCCGCTGGAGGAAAGCTGTCATGATATCGCGACATGTTGCGAGGTCGCGGGTGCTGGAGGAAAGTTGTCGTGATATCGCGACATGTTGCGCTGTCGTGGCCGTTGGAGGAAAGTTGTCGCGATATCGCGACATGTTGCGCCATCGCGGCCGTCGTTGGAAAGTTGTCGCGATATCGCGACATGTTGCGCCGTCGCGGCCCCTGGAGGAAAGTTGTCGTGATTTCGTGACATGTTGCGTCGTCGCGACCCCTGGTGGAAAGTTGTCGCGATATCGCGACTTGTTGCGCCGTCGCGGCCCCTGGAGAAAAGTTGTCGCGATATCGCGACATGTTGCGCCGTCGCGGCCAAGGGAGGAAAGTTGTCACGATTTCGCGACATGTTGCTCCGTCGTGGCCAAGGGAAGATTGTTGTCGTGATATCGCGACATGTCGCGATTTCGTGACATGTTGCTCCGTCGCGCCCAAGGATGGTTTGTTGTCGCGATATCGCGACATGTCGTGATTTCGCGACATGTTGCTCTGGCGTGGCCAAGGATGGATTGTTGTAGCGATATCGCGACATGTCGCGATTTCACACATCTCATGATTTTGTGGCTTGTTGCTCCATCGTGGCCAAGGATGGTTAGTTGTCGCGATTTCGCGACATGTCGCGATTTTGCGACTTGTTGCTCTGGCGCGGCCAAGGATGGATTGTTGTAGCAATTTCGTAGTTTGTTGACTTTTTGCGGTCTGAGGTGTAAAGTGTCACGTTTTCGTGCCTTGTAATCATGTGCTTTCTGTGTTTCCGATTGGGATGTGTCTACTCCCATTTGTAACTGATCTTTGTTTTAATATAAGTTTTTTCAATTTTTTCAAAAAAAAAATTAAATATATATATTTTTTAAATTTACATGGTGGAATCGGTAGCCACCACGAATCCGGGCAGGTTGTCCAGCTTTTATGACCTAAATATTTTAAATTACAATAAAAATAATTATTTTTTGACAAGAATAATAATAATAATTTTGGATATAATTTTATATTATTTAAATTTTATTATTCATTTAAGTTAAATTAGAAAAAAAAACTACAAAATTAAAAATTACATATATAAAAAAATTATGAGTTCAAGATTCTATGATTGATCATAAAACATGTATAAATTTATTAAATTTTTTTATAAAAACTATAAATTAAAACTAAAATGATTTTATGTGAACTTATTTACTAAAAAATAAAATTAAAATTAAAAAGAAAAAATTAGTATATAAATAACAAATGTATAACCGTAATTACATAAGCTTTGTGTAATCTCAATGGGAACTAATATCTATGCTTGATCCAAAAGTAAAAACATGGACAAATAGACTATTCTGATTGCCTCATAAGTTCGAGCTCGTACCGACATAAAACAATTACTTAATAAGAAAAGTGAATTTTATCCTTCGCAAGCCATATACAATTTATTTAATCAGTATATCATATTCTATATGCGCGAAAGTGGCAATTGAAGATAATGTCGCCGGGCTCGAAATCCGACGGGAAATGCGTGTCATTGAATGCGCATTTAACCATCAAAATTGCAACCATATAAAAATTAGACGAAGGTTAGCGTTTTTTCCTTATATAAGGGAATCCACAACGGCTACGTTTTAAAAGCTATTATTATACTCTTCATCTATTTTGGATAAACTTTTATTTTTAGTAAGGAGTTTTTTTAGTAAAGCGATTTAGAAAGGTTAGAGATTGGAAACCCTGATCTTAAGTTAATAAATTTTTACTGTAATTTATTTTTGTTTGAACCTTATACTTTTCAAAGAGAGACGTTGAACCAGAGGCCAAAGCTCTTTGTTGGATTTTCCGCTTGATTTGAACTTTGAACCTTACAAAAAGAAACCAAAGCCTTAATGTGAGAAACCAAAGCCCTAATCATTAGATTATCAATGCTCTCAACCTTGACAAATCATTAATATAATATAAATACTTTATAATATTAATCTACTTTTAAAATTTCTATAAACTTTAACCTTTTAAGATACAATAACGCCTCAATGTAAGTGTATTGCACAAACTATATATATAAAATGTACAGAGACAAAAGACACCAAAGACTACAAAGGATCAAAGAAACTAGAAAGCGTAGAATAGAAGAGTAGAGAGGAAGACGAAGAAAGAAGAGGGGATTACTAAATGTACATGTAGGGTTTATACTTATAGTAGAGAATGTGATTATTATCAACAATAAATTATCGTATTTGTTTAATAAAATTTAAAGGTGAAGTTAGTATGATTTTTTAAATTGAATTTGGAGCAGTCCAAAGAAAGCATCAATTAACCTATTATTTTCATAAAATAATATTTTAAAATAAAATGTTAATGATTTTCATATTAAAGTGGATCAAAATTAAAATAAAACGCTAATGATTTTCATAGTAAAATGGATCAAAATAAAAATCATTTAAATAAAATTTACATTAAACAAATTTAAATATATATATATATATTTTTAAATCAAATTAATATACATACTTAAAATTTTAAATATTTTACGGATAAATTACAGAGGACTTATCCTATCCCCTTCACCAAAACGCATGATTCATTTTTTCAATTTCAATAATTTACAATCTATATGCAACCTCCTCTTTTATTATTCCAAGATTAAGAGGAAGAAAATGTTAGAAGAAAATAATAAATCTTGATGATAGTCCAAGGTCAATTTTTTCCAATTTCATTGATCTTTACAATATTATTGGAATTACCTCTTTCAATATTCAAAGAAGAAAATAATTTTCAAAAGAAAATAACAAATTTAAATTAACATTAATTTTTTTGAAAGGAGAACGTATACTTTATATTAAAAGCAACAGAAACAATACATCAAATTAGTTTATCAACAAAACTAACTATAGAGAGTATCAGGATTATCACTAAACTGTCTGGCAGTATCATCAAAATACATCTGAATAAGCTGAATATACAAAAATAACTTAAGTATTTCCATAGATCAGTCTGTAACTGTTATAAAGCATATACATAAACTATTGAACCATGTCCAGCTACACATCACAATGAGCAATACTGGAGCCATAGTCTTCATATCCTCCACAATCACGAAACCTGTCAAAGAAGTATTTATACTTGTCCCTGTAGCAACACATGATCCTCGCCACCTGTATAGAAATTTTGAAACATGTGAGTCTCCTAAGAGACCTAGTAAGTGACCTCTGAGAATGCTGAAAAATTTCCTTATTCCTATACAACCATATGATCCATAAAATCTCTGAGGATAGTAAAAGCCAAAAATTATTAAAATATTTCTACATGTGTGAAATTTATCCCAATAAAACATGTTGTCTAATCATACTATCTATTATACTCCATCCCTGCATATTAGATAAGAATATATGACATATATCACAAGCAAAAAAACAATCAAAGAATATATGTTCAATAGAATATGAAACTCTGCAAATAGAACAAGTTATAGGATTATTATTGTTGTCCAAAATAGGTAATCTTTGAAGCAAAAGTTGCCATCTAAACCAAGATTTTTTTGGTTCCAAGTGGCTGGACCAAATATGCTACAAAATGGTCTGCCCAAAAGAAACTGAGATATCCAAATGCCAAACTGTGCTAAAGTGCAGAATTATATTAGTAGTATCAGTCAACATGTTATATAATTGCCTGGAAGTGACCTTGCAAAATTGAGTACCATCTTGCCAACTCATAATATCTAACAATGAATATTCATTTGCCACAAAATGTGGAGAGACCAACTGCAAAAAAGATGATCTTAATAAACAGTATGTCCTCCTATGTGAAGAAGGAAGACCATACTGAATACTAAGAGAGTCCCAAGACTTCAAAATACCATTGTCAAGGATATCAGCAAAAGTCCTTATACCCAAATTAGCCCATTTTTTGCAGAACAACCTTGTGTAAGAGCAAGAAACTTATTTCTATACATAATATTCCACCATAATGAACTATTCAAGTAAAAAACTGAATTATTATTCGTAGAGTGAACAAAAAGTCTACCTCTAATCATTTCCCAGGCTTTCCACAAACTTCTAAACACAATTGAACCAGAAGGAGCAACAGGAAATCTGCCTAATAAGATATCTATCATGGGGAGGCCCTTCCAAGTACGGGCCTGCTTAGGAACAACCATAAGAATATTGTTTCTGACTAAAAATTTCCAAGGCTCATTTCCTTCAATACAATGAACAATCCATTTAATAGCAAGAGCCATTCCTTGAAAACGCAAATTCTTAAGCCCCAAACCTCCTTTCAGTTTATTGACAGTACACCATTCCCACTTGACACTATGTTTCTTTTTTCCAAAAACATTACCAACCCACAGAAAATTCATAATATATTTATGAATCTCATTAACTTGATAGGAGCAGAAAAACCAAGCTGAAGCATAATAAATAGAATAAGACGACAAAATATTTTGACATATCTGAAACCTGCCAACATTAGAAATAAATTTCTTATTCCATTTACTAAGCTTGGTAATAATCCTTTCCTTCACCCACATCCACATATTTTTAAGATTAGGATCAATAGCAAATGAGATTCCTAAATAATATTAATGGGATGCCCAATTATCATTATTTTTATAAATAAAAAACTTTTAAATAGTCAAAAATAACTAATCTTTAAATTTTTGTTACATACTTGTGGCACAATTATATATACTTTATACGATAAAGCAATATTGATGGTAACAATTATATATGTGTCTTTTTGACAAACAGTAATATACGAGAAATTTAAATTTAAATTATATATATATATATATATATATATATATAATATAATATTATATTATATTATATTATATTATATTATATTGTATTGTATTGTATTGTATTGTATTGGTTGTAATATTTATATATACCAAAGCAATATTTGAAAACATTGCCAGTTCTATGCAGCACAAAATATTTTATGTTTAAAAATGTTTTAATTTTAATAAAATAATAAAATACAAAATTTAAATAATAATTTATTTTTAATATTTTATATTTAAAATTTAAATAAAAACTCACCGACACTTTTAATTTAAGAACATCAAATGAAAGTTCTTATAATAACCTCAGCGAAATTTTATATGACATTGACTTAAATTTCAAACTTGTATATGAGGCCTATATAGCTGGTGGCAATAACCTCACCTACCGTCGACATCGTGACCGACTCCGCAAGCAAAGCAAGTTCCACATGCCATAAATCCATGTTCACAAAATATATATAACATCTGGCGGTATCACTGTGCATTACAGTCCAGAGATTCAGTATTGACTTTGCCTGCTGATTATGCGTTTAATTAAGAAGTGGTCGGCTATATTCGATCTGTAATGGTAATGAAGACCACTTTGGGCTGACGTTTGGCGGTCAAGAAAATGATTAGCCTTTATGCTGACGGCCAAACGTCGAAAAAGCATGAACTATGAGGAAGCTGTCACGTCTAGCAGACCACGTTGGGCAGATATTTGGCGGTCTAGAAAATTATTTGCCCTTATCTTGACGTCCAAACGTCAAAAGAAACTGCCAGCCATGAAACGGCGAGATAGTGCCTTTCTTTTTGCTATGTTTTATTTTGACCACGAGTTTTAATTATAATTTTAATATTTTTAAATTTAAAATTTTTTAATTTTGATATGGATTTGAGTTTTCTCAAAAAAAAAAAAAAAAAAAAAAAATTTAACATACAAACCACATGTTTCAACAAAAATACATCTAAAATTTAAATTATTAAAATTTAAAATGTTTTTTATAACTATCTAAAAACATACGCTATAGATGACTTTTGCTATATGTTCAACTAATTACAAGTTGACTATCATTTTTGAAGCATTCAATTCAAATAGACAGGCCTTTCGCACAACACTTATTTTTAAAAATTATTTAAATCAACAATCAACTAAACATATTTAAATTTTTAATTACTTTTGATGCCACAGAAAAATTCGCTAATTGTTATTTCATGTTTAGTTCCGTCCGAAGGGCCGACCTGTAAGGAGGAGCTCCTTTTCCGTCCCACGTTTTCCATCTGCAACTTAAAAGTGCACGTGTGTTCGTTTATTAGAACAACTCATTTATGGCTATCACCGAGTCTACGTGTGTTAATTTAGAATCACTCCTTTAGTTATCACTGTCTATATTTCATAGATATCTCTAATGTCAAGCGTGCTATATAATATAACCTCCTGTGTAATTGTTTTTGCAAAGAAGTAGAAGAGATTCAGGTGCGTGGTCATAGGATTACCCAATCTATTTTGTTACTTACGCTCCCATTAGTTAAGATGGAATGGACCGGACCAAAGCGCAAGGTAGAATTATCACATTTTGGAGAGGATGAGAACTCAAAGAGCAAAAACGAAGGACACGCCAAACACCCACGAACAGATGATAATGAAGGAGAGTTCCAACAATTTTTGGCTTTGCTGGACAGGATGCAGGGGTTGGACAATAGTTTGAAAAATAAGCGCTTCGATCGCACTTCTGCAGATAAATCCAAATGCGGACACCCATGGAATCCCAAGTTTGAATGGGAAGATTTTTCTAAAGCAGACGTGAAGGATACTCGCTCTGGACAAAGGGCTGCAGATTCTCTTATAAGCAACAACGCAGGCCCATCTACCCCAACCAAAATGCAAGACGTGGGATCTGCTAACAATTTTAAGGGATCATCTTCCCCGAAATATACTGCCGTAGAAATTTTTGATCTGAATTTAGAGCCCACCTGAGGGAGCATGATGCGCTAATATCGTTATGGTTTTTCATACAATTGGTTGAAGACATGGCTATGTGTCAAGGCTTTCTTTCCTATACGGAGTTTTTCGTATTATATCGTTGATCTGCATAGTGGACTGTTGTGAAAGTTCTGGTATCTTACCGGTCATCTCTGAAGTGTAGCAATGAAAGTCAAGAAGTAAATGGTGCCCAATGAAGAAATCCATAACGTTCTGCCGTATGTGTGCTAGTTGTGCTGCAGTTTGGTGACTTATGTAGTCTTGAAATTTTACGATAAAACGTTCTTCATCGTTAGGTTTGGAGTGTAAGTCTTGGTCTTGTTTAGCGTCAGGTTTTTCATCCTATGGTTAATCCTTTTATTTTTTAAACAGTTATAAGATGTTCAACTAATACATATGTAATACCTGTTGTTATTGGGATATTTCGGATAACCATTATGGGGAAATTTTTATGGCATATTTCACATAATTATCAAGGATAAAATATTGCTGCTAGATATTGATTTTGTATAGAAGCGAATTTAATTTTCAGTAGTAATTTCAGTTCGATGAAGATGGAACAGTAGACATAGAGAAGAAAAAGAACTTGAAGGGTAGTTCGACACCATTGACGGTGAGCCTATGTAGTAGGAATTGCATCTGTTTAATTGTCCAACGTCTAATGTGGTTTAAAATCGAGTCTATTGGCAGGGCTGCGAGTGTTGCACAAGTGGATAAGGCATATTCACTGGTGCTGACGTTAAACTCGTATCTTTCGTCCAACTGAGTTGCATATGAACAGCCAAAGGAATGTGCTTGACCCTTTAAACACAACGTGACATGTCTGACTAATTAAACAGCCAAATTGAATAATTGACATGCAACTAGCTGTCGTAAACTACACAATGCTTAATTGTATTGTATTGTCGAAAATTATATAATACATAGTTTTTTTTATTGATAAAAGGGTTTTGAAAGGATTTTGTAAAATTTTATAAGAGAAAAAGGTTGGTAGAAGAATTCCTAACCAACAAATAGTTTAAGAAACAGATCCTCTGGAGGTTATTTGAGAAAAATAGTTAAATTGGTAAAATTTGAATCAAGGCCATCCTCCTGAAAACCATACAGAAGATGGAAAATTTGAATCAAGGCTATCCTGCACAAAACCATACAAAATATGGAAAATTTGAGGCAGGGCCATCCCCAAAACCATAAAAAGGATGAAAATTTTGAAATTGGGCCATCCTGCCCAAAATTTAAAATTGAAATTTGAAAATGAAGCCGAAAAAACAAAAAAAATTGAAATTTGAAAATTGTTCCTTCCTATGGGCAGCCAGGGATGTAGTTGTAGGACACAAACCAAGAAGCATATACATGACACAAACCAGGACACCGACTAGGAGGTAATCCATGAAGCAGCAATTGGCCCGGATGTCGATTAGGATGTAAACCGAGAAGCAAAAATAGGAAAGTGAACAAGATGCAACATCAGGACACGGTCCATGAAGCAGAAGGAACCCAGGGATGCCACAACACAAGCCTAAAAAGTGGAAAAACAATCATGAGGATCTCCTCAAGCTAGGAAATCCTCTTGCACACAGAGGTGAACTTCAAGGAAGCCAAAAGACCCGAGGAAATGAAGGCGAAGAGCAGAGATGGGTAGGAAGATTCCAAGGTTTCAGATCTAGAGGAGTCAGCATAAACTAAAGATGCCGATAAAGCACAGGTCCACTCTCCAAAGACCGAAGGATATAGTATGGTAGCATAAGCAACCAAAAAGGATATGGAATTGTCCATCCATGCAGACAAATAGCTTCAAGGACTAAACCTTGGAAGCCAATGGATCCACTCAATAGCATTCAAAATGCAAGGCCACCCTTGAAGCCAAGAAGAAATATTTGAGTGTACACCAAAAGGATCAGGTCCAACAACAAGAAGCCCTCGAACAAGAGCCCAAAAATGAAGCCCATCCACTAGAGCGAGATCCAACTAGGGGAGAAATGACCAAAAATTTACACAGAGTCAAAGGTAGTCAAGGGAACACCCTCAGATAGTTACAAAAAAATACCATACCACTGTATGTGTTATCACACATTCACCCCAGTGGATTTGGATCAGTATATGGCCCTTTTAAGTCCTTGGAAAGCCAAGAAAATAGGTAACTATTGAACCCATAAGAAGTGTTGCACCATCCAACCAAGTGTCGACATACACTCCTCTTCAACCTTGGTAAGTTTTTCATTGTTTTAGAGCGATATATGTTTATCGATACCCACTACTGTATATATACGAGTAGTATATGAGGCAATTTGAGTGGGAAAAATAAAATCATTTATAATTTGAAGGTGAATTGGGCAAGAAAATCAAAATCATTTATAATTTGAGGGTGGTGAATTAAAATAAAAATATTTTAGTTATTTTCAATGGTAGGCAAATTTACCCCAAAAAACCTTTTGCCCCGTAATTTTTGGGTGAATGGGCCCCAGTGAAAGGATCTAAAATTAGCCTTTTCAAGATTTTAAAAATCCTAAATAGATCCAATTTATGATATTTTGTGCTTATACATATAACCCTGAGGAGAAGAATGTAACAGTAAGCCCTTATACAAGTTCATGTACAAAATTGGAAGGCCTGCGGAGTGCACCATCCCCTTGCAGGGGGCATTTATCTCTTCTTGTATTCATTGTATCAAACAATGTATTCCTAAGAGGGACCAACATTTAACTGAAGTTTTAGATAAATTAATAAAGGTATCTCTTAGTTTTGTTACTTTCGTGTGATTTATGCATTTGTGGTCTTTTATTTTGATATTATGTTGCATGTAGGTTAGGTGTATTTCTTCTCATGGTCGTATAGTATCTTGGACCTTTCAAAAAAGGTCACAAATATAACCACTATTTGTTGGATTTAGCACCATGGTTTAAACCTTGGACCTCTTGAAAAGAGGCTAAAACCTTAATTATTGCGTTTTTATTATTGTCCAACCTTGAAAAATAATTGATATAATACAAATATACATTGCACTTAAATTATAAACCATACTTCAAAATATTAATCTATATCAAATTTTTTAAGTTTATTTTATATATTTTTTAAAATCTTTAAAATGTTGAATAAATATTGTGAACAAATAAACAAACAAAACTCAATTATAACAAAAATATATTGCAAAATAAATAGATAAATAAATAAATATATAAATAAATAAAACTAATGTAGAGAGATAAAAGACACCAAATACTACAAATGATCAAAGACATCAAACAATGTAGAATAGAAGAGTAGAGAGGAAGGGGACTACCAAATGTAGTTGTAAGGGTCTATATTTATAGTAGAGAATGTGGTCGGTTTAAGAAGGGTTAACCATATGAATTATTGTATGTGTTTAGTAAAATAAATTTAATTTTAATAAAGATGAAATTAACATGATTTTTTGAATTGAATTGGGGTAGTCCACCGGAAAAAACTTGATCGTTACCAATTAACCTATTCCAGAAAAATTTTAATATAAAATACTAAAGTGGACGAAAAAAACATTTTTTTAAAATTTACTCTAAATAATTTTAAAAAATTAATTTTCCTTTTAATTTAAATTAATATATATAGGACCATGGTAAACTAAGGAAAACCCTAGGATTTGAGAAAACCCTCGAAGCTGAGAATATGCCTTTGTCTGTTTTATGGCTGCTGTACATCCGGTTCGGAGCAAGGAAATGAAGAGGTCTCGCAAGTTCGTGCTGAAATTTTTCTACAAGGTAACAATACCGATTCTATTGTTGAAATTCTTGTTATTGATTTTGATAATGCATGCAAGTGGCTAGAAGAGCATACCCTAATAAGATATTTCTTGGGTCGTAATGATACTTTGATCCAACATTAGATTCGGCAGTATTGGCAACCTTATGGCATTAAGATAGAGATTATCCAAATTTTCTTAAAAGGATTTTTCTTTTTCACTTTGCTGATGCTCAAGATGCACAAGAAGTTTTTAGTCAGGGTGCCTGGTATGTTCGAATATTTTTGCTTATCTTTCAATAGTGTTCTAGAGATTTCACAATAACCTCACCCACCGTCGACATCATGACCGAACTCCGCAAGCAAAGCAAGTTCCACATGCCATAAATCCATGTTCACAAAATATATATAACATCTGGCGGTATCACTGTTCATTACAGTCCAGAGATTCAGTACTGACTTTGCTTGCTGATTATGCGATTAATTAAGAAGTGGTCGGCTATATTCGATCTGGAATGATAATGAAGACCACTTTGGGCAGACATTTGGCGGTCAAGAAAATGCTGACGGCCAAACGTCGAAAAAGCATGAACTATGAGGGAGCTGTCACGTCTAGCAGACCACGTTGGGCAGATATTTGGCGGTCTAGTAAATTATTTGCTCTTATCTTGACGTCCAAACGTCAAAAGAAAGTACATGCCAATGAAACGGCGAGATAGTGCCTTTCCGTTTTGCTATGTTTTATTTTGACCAAGAGTTTTAATTATAATTTTAATATTTTTAAATTTTAAAAATTTATAATTTTGAGATGGATTTGAGTTTTCTCAAAAATAAAAATAATTTTTTTTTTAAAAAAATTTAACATACAAACCACATGTTTCAACAAAAAAATACATCTAAAATTAAAATTATTAAAATTTAAAATGTTTTTTATAACTATCTAAAAACATACGCTATAGATGACTTTTGCTATATGTTCAACTAATTACAAGTTGAATATAGTTTTTGAAGCATTCAATTCAAATAGACAGGCCTTTCGCACAACACTTATTTTAAAAATTATTTAAATCAACAATCAACTAAACATATTTAAATTTTTAATTACTTTTGATGCCACAGAAAAATTCGCTAATTGTTATTTCATGTTTCGTACCGTCCGAAGGGCCGAAGTGTAAGGAGCTCCTTTTCCATCTGCAACTTAAAAGTGCATGTGTGATCATTTATGGCTATCACCGCGTCTACGTGTGTTAATTTAGAACCACTCCTTTAGTTATCACTGTCTATATTTCATAGATATCTCTCATGTCAAGCGTGCTATATAATATAACCTCCTGTGTAATTGTTGTTGCAAAGAAGTAGAAGAGATTCAGGTGCGTGGTCATAGTATTACCCAATCTATTTTGTTACTTACCCAATCTCTTAGAAGTAGAAGAGTGTAGAATAGAAGAGTAGAGAGGAAGGGGATTACCAAATGTAGTTGTAAGGGTCTATATTTATAGTAGAGAATGTGGTCGGTTTAAGAAGGGTTGACCATATGAATTATTGTATGTGTTTAGTAAAATAAATTTATTTTTAATAAAGATGAAATTAACGTGATTTTTTGAATCGAATTTGGGTAGTCCATCGGAAAAAATTGATCGTTACCAATTAACCTATTCTAGGAAATTTTTAATATAAAATACTAAAGTTTTTCATACTAAAGTGGACGAAAAAATCATTTTTTTAAAATTTACTCTAAATAATTTAAAAAAAATAATTTTCCTTTTAATTTAAATTAATATATATAGGACCATGGTAAACTAAGGAAAACCCTAGGATTTGAGAAAACCCTCAAAGCTGAGAATATGCCTTTGTCTTTTTTATGGCTATTGCACATCCGGTAGCTTCAACTTATGTTGAAGCTATCGGAGCAAGGAAATGCGCCAATGAAGATGTCTCGCAAGTTCGTGCTGAAATTTTTCCACAAGATAACAATACCGATCCTATTTTTGAAATTCATGTTATTGATTTTGATAATGCATGCAAGTGGCTAGAAGAGCATACCCTGATAGGATATTTCTTGGGTCGTAATGATACTTTGATCCAATATTGGATTCAGTAGTATTGGCAATCTTATGGCATTAAGATAGAGAATATCCAAATTTTCTCAAAGGGATTTTTATTTTTTCACTTTGCTGATCCTCAACATGCACAAGAAATTTTTAGTCGGGGTCCCTGGTATGTTCAAAGTTCTTTGTTTATCTTTCAATAGTGGTCTAGAGATTTCTTTGTCAATGATGAGGCTTCTCTGGAAGTGTCTGTTTGGGTTGAGTTCCCTGGTCTTTCGACAACCCTTTGGCCATTCTTGCAAAGTATTGCTTCCACCCTTGGGAAGGTGGTCTACTTAGAACCAAATAAATTCTATAATGTCCACCCTAACAGGCGTGTGTGTGTCAAATTTTATATTTCCAAGGACCTTACTGAGTCTATTGACCTAAATATTGGTGATAAGGTTTTTACACAACATGTTGTGTACATTAATTTTTCAAACACCTCAAACCATTGTCAATCAGCAGAGCTCAAAATTAAAGATTGTCCACTTATGGCTGATAAGTTCAAAGTACACAATGTTGTTGCTCCTCCCCTTGCTTCGACAATTCCAACTCCAGAAGCCAAGAATCCTCTAGATGAACGGACTATAGTGACAAATAGGAGAAATTGTCCACCTAAGCAGTCGGTGTTGCAAGGAGGTTCTAGTTCCAATCCTCTAGTACAACAACCTTTACCACCACACATGCCAGCCCTTCTAGCTCCAAATGCTCTAGTGAAATTGTCCCCCTCAGCACTAGGACGGTTCCATTTTGTACCTGCTTCAAACGAAGTTTCACCACCTCTAGTACCATATTCACTTGATGATCTTGCTCCTTCCATTCTTAATCAAGAGTTACTAGAGTATGTGTCATTCTCTAGGTCCTTCCATTCACATAGTCTACCTCGTGAGGGGTTACATAAAGAAAATATATGATAGACTAAATTTCATAGGGAAAATCATGAACGATTTCTCGACAATTCGTACACTTCCCTAGTAGAGTTGGGAGATTCTGAAGATGTTTCTAAGGGAATGAACCTCGATCGTCTGCAAAAATTTTTTTGTCCTAAAATGTAAGAGGACTGACGGATCCAGTCCAAAAATATTAGGTCCATAGAGAGATTGAGAATGTTGCTTGTTTGCATGGCAGCTTGGAATTTTTGTGTTTACAATAAGTTAAGGTTGTTGACTTCATTTTAGATAGTACTTGTACCTTTATATGGTCGAAAAGTAAGTTTTTTTATTCCCATCATACTCTTGGCAGAGGAGGAGTTGTCACTTTCATTTCTCCCAAATGGCATTCTCATCTTGTCACATGGGGGTTGGAGCCCTCAAATCAAGCAGTTTGGACTCTTTTTAAAGTTGGTGGTATCCCTTTTGGTTTGATTAATTTATATACTTCTAATAATGCACCAGAAATGTGTGCTTTATGGTGATGGATTGCTATTTCCTTGCCTAAAGAAGTTTGGGAGGTGTGTGGTGATTTCAATATGGTGGAGAAATTGATTGACAAACTTGGCTTGCTCCCTATGCATTGGAATATTGGTGAGCGGGAAGCATGGTTTTTTTCAAAAATAAGCTTGGGCTAAGTGACCCTAATTCCTACTTTATACCCTCTTATTTTCCTGAGTCTATGTGGTATACCTGGTCCAAATTTCAAGATGGCAATGCCCATATTTTGAAGCGACTTGATAGAACTATGCTATATGAACATTATCATTTTTATTTCCATTGCTTTTTGGCTTCTCTATCCTTTGTTTCAATTGTTCCTGATACCACCCCTTTTTATCAATGCTTCCATTGTTTTTTCCATATCTTGTTCTCCAAATTCACCTTATTAGTTCAAGTCTTAATTTTTTTGAAACATCAAGCTATGTCTACTCATAGTCGTAGGATTTGGAATCTAGTTCCTAGAAAAACTAGAATTCATGTTAGAATTTCCTTCTGGAATGAAGCTATCTCCAGAACAACTATTCTTCTTAGTAATTTAGGAGTTCAAGTTGCCAAGTGGAGATGAATATCTAATGCATTCCTTAAAGCTGAATTGTCTCGTACTTCTATTAGACTAGAAGCGAGCCCTATTAGCTCTATTCTTCAATCCCAAGTTGCAAGTATTAGGCATGAGCTTAAAAAAATTGAGCTTTATGAAGCAAGAGGAGCTCAACTTCGTGCTCGACTTCACTGGCTAAAAATTGGTGATAGGGTTTCAATTTTTTTTTTCAAATTATAAAGACCTTGAGACAATCCATTCAATTCAATGCTATTCAGGATGCAGGGGTTCATTGGACTTTGCTTCCTAATATTATTTAAGTTTTTGTCAAGCATTAGCAAAAAGTTTTTTCTTCTCAGGAGTTAACTCCTGAATGACATGCTGCAATTCAAGCTTGTTGTGTACTTGTTCCTGAGAAGCTTTCAACTCTTCAAAAGGAATCTTGTGAGCATTCTTTATCATTGGATGATCTTGTCGAAGCCCTATCCAGGATGGAAAATGATAAAGCTACAAGATTAAATGGATTTTCTTGTAAATTTTATAAGGAGTATTAAGACATGGTTGACCTAGATTTATTGTATGTTTATTAGGAAGCAATGGATTTTGGCTCTTTAGGGTCTATAATTAATAAGGGAAATATTAAATTCAACCCTAAGTAGGGATATCCAAAAGTGCTCACCAACTAGAGGCCTATTACTTTATTCAATGTGAGTTACAAAATTATTGCTAAGGTTTTGGCCTCACGCCTTAGACCTCTGTTGCAACTTATTATTCATCCTGAGAAAATTGGGTTTGTGTAGAGCAGATATATTCTAGATAATGTAATTATTGTTTGCGAGGGCATGGAATGGGCTAGATCCACACAATAAAATATTCTTTTCATCAAGATTTATTTTTAGAAATCCTATGATAGGATTGAATGCAATTTCATCATTTCCATGCTTCAAGCTCTTGGTTTTGGGCCACATTTCTTGAGATCAGTTAGTATGATTTTTGCGGATGCTTCAACTATGCTTACTTTTAACAATTGTGAGTATAAAACAATTAGATTAGTCAGATCTGTTAGATAGGGTTGTCCTTTGGCTCCTTCTCTTTCCATATTGGCAACTGAAGCTTTTGGATACCTTCTTGCAAACCAAGTGAGTCAAGATAATATTAGGGGTATTTCTTTACATGGAGAATATTCTCAACTTATAAATGGACATTTTCCAGATGATTCTTTTTTTAATCTTTGAAACAGTCTCTAAATTGTTTGAATATTTTTTGTAATGAATAAGGATCTAGCATTCAATGGAGGAACACCTCATGCTATAGGAAATCCTCTTTGGACCTTCCACGCTGGCTTGAAAGCTTCCAGTGGCATTGGATCCAACCAGGAGAGATGTTTAAATTCCTTGGCGTCCCATTTTATTTCTAGAGTTTTCATGTTGTCTTGTGGAATTATGTTTTACAGAAATTAGAGAAAAAAAAATTCTTTTGGATAACCAAAAAACTTACTCTAGCTGGTAAGTTTCAGGTGTGTTCCAAAATTATTTCTTCTACTCATGTGTACTATTCATCTTGTTGGGTACCTTCTCAAGCCTACTATAAAAATTTGGAAAAGTTGTTAAGGGATTTTATTTGGGTTAACTCATCACATAAACGCGGGTTTCATAGAGTTACCTAGGAAATATATAGTATTCCCAAAAAATTAGAAGGTATGGGATAGCATGATTATCAAATACAAGGTTTTACTTTATTTGCTAAATAGATTCTTTGAGCCTTAAGTGGTTCTGAAGATTTGGAAAATTCTCATTCGGCACTACATCTCCACTGGTTTACCTCTTGGCAGGAATGCTTGGAAAGACATGAATTTTCAATCCCTCTTGGTTGCTCCTATCCTAGTTAAAATTCAAGGTTCTTTTTTCATTCAGAGCATATGGAGGGCTTGGGAGAAAATTAAGCCTTGGTTGAGTTCGCTAGGGGATAAGCATCAAAAAGGTGCTTCTATTTCAACTTCTAATGCTTGGTGGTCACCTTTTATTACTCTTCAAGGTTCCCCTCTTGCTTCCATGCAATGGATTCATGCTCAACGATTATTCAGGAAAGGGATTTAAATAGTGGCATACTTTTTTTTGAGATATTCTAGGGATTGGATCCCATGGGATGATTTCAGGAGATTGTTTGGTCTACGGACAGATGATAAGATTACTTATGACACTATTTTGGACCGTATTCCATTTTCTCTTTGGCCCATGATCTGTAGACATTCTCAAAAGCCTTGGTGGTCTAATTGGGTATGGTTTAAGAAAACCCCACTTCTTACTTTCAAACCTAAGTTAGGGTGTGTTTGGATTACTCCCAATGTCCCTATGGTTAAAAGAATCAATGCCTGGTGGGATCCTCTTTCCACTCAAACTCGTTGAAATCTAAGATTTAGAATGGCTTGGGTAGGATATATTCAATCGAAACAAGGTTTATCTGCTTAGAGCCTCTTATCCTATGGTCTTACTCTTGGAAAAAGATTAAACTACCTTGGAATAGAGAATCCTTCCTATCATTTTTGCGGTGCTCTAGAGGACCCACTTCATCTTTTCTAGCAATGTAGGAAAGCTCGAATGGCCTAGGATTGGCTTGAGCCCTTCTTTCGGCCTCATATGGTCAGTTAATTCACTTGGCATCATGTTTTGCTTGAAGACCCACCAGATTTTTCCTTGCCCTTGTTGGAAGTGTGGAACATTCTTTGCATCAGTGTGCTCTTTAATATTTGGAAAACTCGTAACAAAATTCTTTCTCAACAGCATAATTCAGATGAATTTTCAATTGCTGATAAGTGCACAGTTTACTCTAATTTTTGGCTCCATATTTTAGTTCATGTGAAGAAATTTCATATAGAGGTGGAGCATCTTCGCACTCTTATGCAGCATTGGGGTAATGCCCTATGTATGGTTATCTAAGTGCCTTTTGTATAACCTTCTTGATATTGTATCTGATGATGGTTATAGAACGAGTGATAATGTTGGCACACCTGGGGAGGATGGGTGGCTCATTTCCATTCCTTTTAATATCAGTTGTTAGCATATAGAAGGTGATGGAAATTCACCTCATGAGCATACCTCCATGATTGACACGATTTCATGCATGCTTTTTGGTGTTGTGGTGGATGACGAGTTTAACCTTTATTTCTATTATTTTGAGTAATGCTGCCTAACTCCACCTGAGTTAGTATGACTACATATTGGGGTGTGTCTATCCATCTATTTTTTTTATTGTAAACTTGTATTTTAAATTAATTAAAAGTTAAACCTTTACATTAAAAAATTAATATATAATTTTTTTTAATATATTTTAAATATTTTATATAGAAGGATACATTACGGAGGATGCTAAACCTTTCACCTCTCCCATCCACTTCACCAAAATGCATTGTCCATCCTTTTCAATTTCAATAATCTATACAATATCTATGCATCTACCTTTTTATTTTTCCTCGATTAAGAGGAAGAAAATGTTAGAAGAAAATAATAAATCTTTATGATGATGATGGTTGTCCTAGTGGCTAAAGATGATGGTTGTTTCTTAAATTATCTTGTATTCAAAACCCTTGAAGGTGGTTGTTGATGTAATTTGTAAACATTCTCTTAAAAAAAAAATGTCAGAAGAAAATAATAAATCTTTATGAAAGCCCAAAGTTTGTTTTTTTCCAATTTCAGTGATCTTTACAATCTTTGTGCAACTACCTCTTTTAATGTTCCAAGAAGAAAATAATGTCAGAGAGAAAATAACAAGTTTAGAATGAGATTATTTCTTATTAAAAAAAAAAAAAACTTATAAATAACACAAAATAACTAATCTTTATATTTTTGTTACATGCTTGCGTGTCACAATTATGTCTCTCTTTTTGAGACACCCAATAGTATAGCTTTAGTACTTTATTTTAAAAAATATTAAATTTAAATTATGAAAAATAAAAAATAAAATATTATTATAAATAACTTGCAATATTGCTTGTACATTTATATATAATATTTGAAAACATTGATGCAGCATAAAAAATTATATTTAAAAATATTTTAATCTAACAAAATAATAAAAACACAAAATTTAGATAGTAATTTTATTATTAATATTTAAGATTTTTTTTAACATTAAAATCTAAATAAAAACTTACCGACACTTTTAATTTAAGTATATCAAATCCAAATACTTATAATAACGTCAGCAAAATTTTATATGACATTAACTTGAAATTTCAAACCTGTATATGATGCCTGTAATACCAATATGGCTGTTGGCGATAACCTCACCTACCGTCGACATCATCACCGACTCCACAAGCAAAGCAAGTTCCACATGCCATAAATCCATGTTCAAAATGTATTTGCTAGCGAAACCAGCGTTAACATGCTCATCACATTCGAGAAAAGAATAGCGTTAACATGCTCATCACATTCGAGAAAAGAATAGCGTTAACATGCTCATCACATTCTAAAAATAACAACCTGTGACTTGTTTTAAAGATATTGACTAGTTTTAAAGATATTAAATATCATAATATGAGTAATTGTATTTTTATATTTGAGGTCCCATAAATAATTAAAATCTTCATTTAATTTCGTAAATGGAATTTTTTTTAAAAATGGATACCCAACTACCTGCACATTGTGCGTTTAAGAAATGGTTGGCTATATTCGATCTGGAATGGTAATGAGGACCACTTTGGGCAGACATTTGGCGGTCCAGAAAATGATTTACCTTTATTCCGACTGCCAAACGTCGGAAAAGCAGGAACTATGAGGGAGCTGTCACTTCTAGAAGACCACGTTGGGCAGATATTTGGCGGTCTAGAAAATTATTTGCCCTTATCTAGACATCCAAACGTCAAAAGAACGTACATGCCCACGAAAGGGCAAGATAGTGCCTTTCCTTTTTGCTATGTTTTATTTTGACCGAGTGTTTTAATTATAAGATTATAATTTTAATATTTTTAAATTAAAAAAAATTATAATTAATATTATTTACACACTAATTTAAATTTGAGTTTTTTATTAAAAACATACAATTAAAATTTAAATTATTATAATTAAAAGTGATTTTAATAACTAATTAAGAACATACGTTATAGATGACTTGCTATATGTGTTAGAGTAAATCACTATATAAAATATATTTATATAGTGATTTACTCTAACAAGTGGTATCAGAGCGAGGTTGAGATTCAGGGTTGAGTGAGAGCTTGACTTGAGTGGGAGCTATGGTAGAAGAAGGGAAGTTCAGGGTGTTTGTTCCGTTTGGCAGAAAGTAACTGCGAAGCTCTTTCATGAAGGACTATGATGGAATTGTTCGGTGAGACGTCGAAGATGGTAAACACTTTCCAAGAGTTATGCAACAAGAGCGAAAGGACCCTGGTTTCTCACCATTGTGGCAAGAAGGGGCACCTGAAAAAGGATTGTTAGTCTAGGCATAGAGATGGAGGAGAAAGGTCAGATGTGAATCTAATGAGTGAAATTTTGACACTTTCGGATATGGTTGGTCTTGACATTGGCGTTGGAGGACCAAAGAGTTCTCAAGCAGTGGGAACTGGGAGACATGTCTAGGAAGATGGACATGGCTCAGGATTTATTATATGATTTTTTAGGATGGAACACATAATATGGTTATAGCTTTGGATCATTGTGACCCCAAGTCCATAAGTTGGAAGGTAATTCCACACTCGGGGAGTGTGCTTTCAAAGCTAGTGGCAAAGCCATATTGTATATGTGTGCATGCTATGGGTCATCCATAGTATGTAGATCTTGCAATGGTGGTGATGTTTGATTCACCATGATACAAAGTAATTCTGAGGATGTTGTTATTATCATTGATTTGTGGTAGAGATATTGCGTGTTGCTTGTTGATCATAGGATAAAAGTGTGTGGATGACATTAGTCCGGTGTGATGGTTTAGAGCATGGTTACAACAATCTGGAGGAGTTAACATTCATTGTTTGGATTGAATATATTATTTTTCAGATGCAACAACGGTAGAGTTGTTGTGGATCAGTCTCCAAGTGGGAGATTGTTAGGTTGTGGAGTCTGATCTCGGTTAAATATGGAAAAAATAGTTTTTCTCTCTGTTTGGTAACTAGTTGCTTTTATGCATGGAAACTTTCTAAACTAGAAAAATCAATAAAAAAAAAGCCATAATTGATGGGTCTATCCTTGGTGTCTAATTCCAAGATAGAATCTATAAAATTAATGGTTGCATAGAAATCAGTGTGATTTTTTAGGGTGTGATTTTTTGGGTTAATTATAGCATGCTTGTTTTTAGAATGCATGTAACTAGATTTCCCTATTTATGTAATACCTCTGGTAGAGAGTATTGTATCTTGTTTATGGGAAAGGCATAAGATTGTGCATCTCATTTAGAGAGATCAGGAAGCTTGGTGTAGAGCTTGATGCAAGGGTGTTTGCATGTGCATCTCTTGTACAGAGAGCATGAAGCTTGATGTAGAGCTTGATGCAAGGATGTTTGCATGTTGAATTACTGTTAGAGTAATTGTGTGGAGATGTTGGTGTTTTGAATAGGAATTTGCAACTGGTTGTGTTGTAGGATTACTCTCTTCAGAGATTGTATTGGTGTTAATACAAAGGACTGGTGTTGGGTGAACCACATTATATGCTGTGTTTTATGTTGTCTTGCATGTTATGTTATTCTTCTGTGATGGTTAATAGTTTCTGTTGTACTGATTAAGTTGCTTGCTTTAAGAATCCATTTTTTTTATATAGTGAATCCTAACAATATGTTGAAGTAATTACAAAGTGAATATCATTTTTAAGCATTCTATTCAAGACAGGCTTTTAGCAAAACACTTATTTTAAAATTTTATTTAAATCAACAATTAGTTAGTAATATTTAAATTTAACCTTGGGTTTTTAACTTGGAAATGGTCGTGATCTCCATGTGACCTTGGGGTTTCCAATGGGTGAATGCTCATTTTGTGATGGATTTGATATCCATCCTAGAACCAACGAATTTTTCAACAAGGAAGAAGGCATCTTGAAACATATTAGATGTTTTAAGTGGAGAAGAGAATCTCAGAAGTCCTTAGTTGGGGGAGTAGAGTGGTTCTTTGTTTAAATGGACAGATAAGCTTGAGTTTCCTTAAATTTTCTCCTCAAAGAGATGAAGTAGCGTAAAATAAAATATCTAAATTATTAATAAAATATAAAATATTTAATAATAATAATTAAATATATATATATATATATATATATATATATATATATATATATATATATATATATATATTGTTGCTAGATATTGATTTTGTATAGAAGCGAATTTAATTTTCAGTAGTAATTTCAGTTCGATGAAGATGGAACAGTAGACATAGAGAAGAGAAAGAACTTGAAGGGTAGTTCGACACCATGGACGGTGAGCCTATGTAGTAGGAATTGGATCTATTTAATTGTCCAACGTCTACTTTGGTTTAAAATCGAGTCTATTGGCAGGGCTACGAGTGTTGCACAAGTGGATAAGGCATATTCACTGGTGTGGTATCTGATGTTAAACTCGTATCTTTCGTCCAAATGAGTTGCATATGAACAGCCAAAGGAATGTGCTTGACCCTTTAAACACAACGTGACATGTCTGACTAATTAAACAGCCAAATTGAATAATTAACATGCAACTAGTTGTCGTAAACTACACAATGGTTAATTGTATTGTATTGTCGAAAATTATATAATACACAGTTTTTTTAATTGATAAAAGGGTTTTGAAACGATCTTGTAATTTTTATGAGAGAAGAAGGTTGGGAGAAGAATTCTCAACCAACAAATAGTTGAGGAAACAGATCCTTTGTGGGTTATTTGAGAAAAATAGTTAAATTGGTGAAATTTGAATCAAGGCCATTCTCCCCAAAATCATACAGAAGATGAAAAATTTGAATCAAGATCATCCTGCCCAAAACCATACAAAATATGGAAAATTTGAAGCAAGGCCATCCCCAAAACCATAAAAAGGATGATTCCAAGGATCTAGATCTAGAGGAGTCAGGATAAACTAAAGATGCCGATAAAGCACAGGTCCACTCTCCAAAGACCGAATGATACAGTATGGTACCCTAAGCAACCAAAAAGGATATGGAACCCTCCATCCCTGTAGACAAATAGCTTCAAGGACTAAACCTAGGAAGCCAATGGATCCACTCAATAGCATTCAAAATGCAAGGCCACCCTCGAAGCCAAGAAGAAATATCTAAGTGTACACAAAAAAGATCAGGTTCAGTAGCAAAAAGCCTTCGAACAAGAGCCCAAAAGTGAAGCCCACCGGCCAAAGAGAGATCCAACCAGGGGATCAATGACCAAAAATTTACACGAAGTCAAAGGCAGTCAAGGGAACACCCTAAAATAGTTACAACAAAATACCATACCACTATATGTGTTATCACACATTCAGCCCGGTGGATTTGGATCAGTATATGGCCCTTTTACCTCCTTGGAAAGCCAAGAAAACATGTAACTACTGAACCCATAAGAAGTTTTGCACCATCCAACCAAGTGTCGACATATATTCCTCTTCAACCTTGACAAGTTTTTCGTTGTTTTAGAGCGATGTATGTTTATCAGTACCCACTACTATATATATACGAGTAGTATGAGGCGATTTGGGCAGGGAAAATAAAATTATTTATAATTTGAAGGTGAATTGGGCAGGAAAATCAAAATCATTTATAATTTGAGGGTGGCAAATTAAAATAAAAATATTTTAGTTATTTTCAATGGTGGGAGAATTTACCCCTAAAAAACTTCTGCCCCGTAATTTTTTGGCAAATGGGTCCTAGTGAAAGGATCTAAAATTAGCCTTTTCAAGATTTTAAAAATCGTAAATAGACCCAATTTATGATATTTCGCGCTTATGCACATAACCCTGAGGAGAAGAATGTAACACTAAGCCCTTATACAAGTTCATGTACAAAATCGGAAGGCCTGCGAAGTGCACCATCCCCTTGCAGGGGGCATTTATCTCTACTTGTATTCATTGTATCAAACAGGGTATCCCTAAGAGGGACCAACATGTAACTGAAGTTTTAGATAAATTAATAAAGATATATTTTGGTTTTGTTACTTCCGTGTGATTTATGTATTTGTGGTCTTTTCTTTTGATATTATGTTGCAAGTAGGTTAGGTGTATTTCTTCTCGTGGTCGTACAGTATCTTTAACCTTTCAAAAAAGGTCACAAATCTAACCACTATTTGTTGGATTTAGCACCATGGTTTGAACCTTGGACCTCTTGAAGAGAGGCTAAAACCTTAATTATTGCATTATATTATTGTCCAACCTTGAAAAATAATTGATATAATACAAATATACATCCCACTTAAATTGTAAACCATACTTCATAATATTAATCTATATCAATTTTTTTAAGTATATTTTATATTTTTTTGAAAATCTTTAACATGAATAAATATTGTGAAAAAAAAATTATATATATATATATTTATTTATTTATTTATTTCAAAATAAATAGATAAAAAAATAAATATATAAATAAATAAAACTAATGTAGTGAGACAAAAGATACCCGATACTACAAATGATCAAAGACATCAAAGAGTGTAGAATAGAAGAGTAGAGAGGAAGGGGATTACCAAATGTAGTTGTAAGGGTCTATATTTATATTTATAGTAGAGAATGTGGTCGGTTTAATAAGGGTTGACCATATGAATTATTGTATGTGTTTAGTAAAATAAATTTATTTTTAATAAAGATGAAATTAACGTGATTTTTCTAAAGGAGACGTGAAGGATACTCGCTCTGGACAAAGGGCCGCAGATTCTCTTATAAGCAACAACGGAGGCCCATCTACCCCAACCAAAATGCAAGACGTGGGATCTGTTAACAATTTTAAGGGATCACCTTCCCCGAAATATACAGCCGTAGAAATTTTTGATCTGAATTTAGGGCCCAACTGAGGGAGCATGATGCGCTAATATCGTTATGGTTTTTCATACAATTGGTTGAAGACATGGCTATGTGTCAAGGCTTTCTTTCCTATACGGAGTTTTTCGTATTATATCGTTGATCTACAGAGTGGACTGTTGTGAAAGTTCTGGTATCTTACCAGTCATCTCTGAAGTGTAGCAATGAAAGTCAAGAAGTAAATGGTGCCCAATGAAGAAATCCATGACATTATGGGCGTATGTGTGCTAGTTGTGCTGCAGTTTGGTGACTTATGTAGTCTTTGAAATTTTACGATAAAACGTTCTTCACCGTTAGGTTTGGAGTGTAAGTCTTGGCCTTGTTTAGCGTCAGGTTTTTCATCCTATAGTTATCCTTTTATTTTTTAAACAGTTATAAGATGTTCAACTAATACATATGTAATACCTGTTATTTTGGATATTTCGGATAACCATTATGGAAAAAATTTTATGGCATATTCACATAATTATCAAGGATAAAATATTGCTGCCAGATATTGATTTTGTATAGAAGCGAATTTAATTTTCAGTAGTAATTTCAGTTCGATGAAGATGGAACAGTAGACATAGAGAAGAGAAAGAACTTGAAGGGTAGTTCGACACCATGGACGGTGAGCCTATGTAGTAGGAATTGGATCTATTTAATTGTCCAACGTCTACTTTGGTTTAAAATCGAGTCTATTGGCAGGGCTGCGAGTGTTGCACAAGTGGATAGGTGTCTGATGTTAAACTCGTATCTTTCGTCAAACTGATTTGCATATGAACAGCCAAAGAAATGTGCTTGACCCTCCTTTAAACACAACGTGACATGACGAGGATGAGGCCTTCCCACTAGGAAATAGCGTGAAACCTGAAATGGCGTACTTTTGGGATGAATGTATGTATCATGTGAGTTTGAAAAATTAACATGCAACTAGCTGTCGTAAACTACACAATGCTGTATTGTATTGTTGAGAATTATATAATACATAATTTTCTAGGCAATCTACCAATACTACAATGTTCAAAGGATTAGAACCTTAATCTCTGTACTCCTTAAAAAAACGTTTTAATTGTTAAACCAAACTTTTAAACTTTTTTATTTATTTTTAATATATTTATATTTTTTTATTTTTATATATATTATACAAACTTCAAACTACACCATGGTTAATTATACTGTTAAAAATTATATAATGCATAATTTCGCTCTTTACAAATATTTTTATTTTTTAATATATATATTTTTAATACATATTATATAAACTTTAGTGTAATTTGAACATAATCTTTAAAATAAAAATTAAAACTATATTATTACACTATTCTATAAGAAAGAAAACAAATAAACGTTCTTTGATTGTATACACTTCAGAGTTGTATTCCTTTTTGATAGTGTGAAACATAATTTTAAAAATGGCTATATCTATCATGTTAGTTGGTTAATTCTAAAATTATATAGTATTTAATTATATAAAATTATATAATATGTAACTACACTTTTATAATGATTGTGATCAATCAAGAGATCTTCCTGCCTAGAATAATTAATATAAAATTAGTTTTTATTTTTAGTTAATTTAAATAAAGTATATTATTATATTATTTAAAATTATTATATAAATTTATTCTTCAAAACTAATTTACATATTTTTATTTTGAAATGATTCAAATTATATTTACTTATATTGATTTGACTTGATAATTCTTTCTATTTGTAAAACTCCATGCACATTAAAACTAAATAAACATTCAAAAATTTTGTATTTTATATATTTTAATACATTAACTTTTTCTAAAAAAAATTTAAGCAATGATATAGTTTTATCTTCTAATTAAATCTATATTTTCATAATTTTACATGTTGTATACTAGTTTTTTATCCAACTAATTTTTAAGTAAATATTAATTCTAATTTTTTTTAGAAGTATATAATATAAATATCTAACTTCTAATAAATATGAGTGTCATCATTTTAAATATTTTTCAAATAACAATCAAGCATAATAAAGTTTACCTATAGTTTAAAAGGTACTCATATATGGTTCTTATAATATATTTTACATCATATTTAATTTGTATAATATATTTTATGTTATGATTTTTTTATGCTTATACAAATCATACAACAAAAACAAAAATAAAAATGTTAAAAAGAATAACTTAATAAACGGTTGTAATATGTATGAGTTTAATTTCTTGCTCTTATTTTATTTTATTTTATATTTAAAAATAAACTAAGAAACAACTAAAATTTTATAAAAGAAACAAAATACACTTTCCTACTAATATAAAACAAGCACAATATTTTTGACATAAATATAGTATTCAAACACAATATAAAATACTTATCCAATCTCATCCTCATAATATACAATTATTTGTTGAAACATAACAATAATACACTACATTTATTTATTTTAATTTAATAAAATAGACTATAACTAGCCTAAACACTATAGAATAAGAAAATTTGAGACAAAAAGTAGATCTAAAATTTTAAATACAATATAATAAAAGTAGTAAACATGAGGAATCATGAGAAATTGGTTACAAAATGGTTTTAAATCATAGGTGCATTAAAAATAAACAATAAAATAGTCAAAATATTGAGAGAACTTTAAATGGATATTAAATATATAAAGGACTAGAAGTAGTTGAGAAGAACTCTAATGATATTAAAATAAGGTGCAAGTTATTTTTTGAAATGACCAAACGTCCACCAACAGAGGAGAATAATTATGAAGGAGAGATCCAACAACTATTATCACAAAAAAATCATCTGCCATCTAAAGAACTCGTGATGAAAAGGTTTGAACAATGAGTGAATCCAAGCCGAAGCAGACTGAGCATGAGGAAAAAATAAAACACATGCTTAAATGTTTCAAAATAGCCATAAGTAGGATGCTTAGGAATAGGAAGACCAACCCTACTAAGACTTTGATAAATGAGAGACCATAGAAAAAAGGTAATCTTAGGTTCAATATTAGAATGCTAGATACGGTTCAAATGAGTAATCCAAGTATAGGAGGTAGAGTGAGTCTACCATATCTCATTAATATTGTCAATACCAGAGGAAAAAGGACTAAAAATATGATAAAATAAGGAAGAAGAGTTGTTCTTAAAAGGAGTATCTACATTCCACTGTCAATCCCTCCACCAAGAACTTAGGTTCTGAAGTTTTAGCTTATGCAGCTTGACATTATGCATAAGATCCTGGATATTAATAATAGAATGAGTGTCCAAGTTTTAAAAATTAAAATTTATGCTTGAGGTTAGACCAAGGAATCCAATCCTGAGAATGCACTAAATCATTAATAAATAAAATACCTTTATGAAATAGCCTCAAATATTTAACCCCTGGTATATTAGTAAGAAGAACCAAAGAGGTAGACAAAATAGGAGTCCACTAGATATTCTAAAAATTGAACGCAATGCCATTATGAAAACCATAAGAGTGTAAAGGCCAATATTAGCCCAAGATTTACATCCATAAGGTAACCCTAAATAGGTACAATGATGAATTAAAACCTTATAGGCTTTAGGGACTTTAATAGCTTTAACCACCCACTTAGCACATAAAGAAGATGAGGTTTTACTACTTTAAAAGTTTATCAAATACTTTTAACAACAAAGGAACCATGAATCATATCTGAGGTAAAAGTAATGATAAGAGTGTGAAGGCCAATATTAGCCCAATATTTGCATCCATAAAATAAACCTGAAGAGATACAATGGTGAACTAAAACCTTCTAGGCTTTAGGGCCTTTAATAGCATTAACCACCCACTTAGAATATAAAGAAATATTTTGATTGTATATGTCAATAATACCCATCCCACCCTTATAACTAGGCATGCAATAAATATTCCAAGCAACCCAATGAAAACCATGCAAATTCTTCCCCTTGGCCCAAATAAAATCCCTAAGTATTTTGGCCAACTTATTATAAGAATTTTTAGAAGGGGCCCAATAGGAGGAATAGTAAACATGGGTGGAAACAAGAATCTTAGTGAAAACCTTAAATTTATGAGCAAGAGAAAGGGGACGTGAGGCCCAATAAGAAATATTCTTTTCAATTTTATCAATAACATATTACCAAAGTTTATAGGGTGAACAATAAAAAATAAAAGGAGTTCCTACAAATTTAAAACACTCACCTCTCTAAAGCCAATGACATGAGAAATGTCAAAGCCAAGCAGGCAAAACAGAAGAAGGAAGGTGAAAATAAAGAGACATAGACCATTAGATGTTGGAACCAGAAGCCTTATAGAAAGTGTCTAGACAAGCCAAATTAGTTGAAACAAAAACCTCATCCTCACTAATAATGATAAAAGAATCATCTACAAAATACCTATTAATAAGCTGAGTGGATATATCAGGTAAATAAATGTCTTTGATCAACCCCTTAGATGTTTTATAGGGAATAAGATATCCAAAAGCTTCAACTACAAGAATGTAAAGTGATGGGGCCAAAGGATAGCCTTGGATAATGAAATGAAACAAACCAAAATACTTTGAATTATGCCCATTAATAGTAAGACAGGTCAAAACATCAACAAACAACATATTAACAACCTTAATAAAAAAGGGCCCAAACCCAAGAGCTTTTAACATGGCAAGAATAAAATGCCACTCAATATGATCATACAATTTCTCAAAGTCGAGCTTAAGAAAAAATGACTATTGGCAAAAGATACGCGCTTTCCAAATAGCAATAAAATTATCAAAGATATAATACCCTTTAATGATACCCATCTGCTCTAGTCTTATAATCATAAGAAGAATATTTTGAATATGAAGAGCTAAATCCTTGGCCAAGATCTTATAAGAAATATTAATCATAGTAACAGGTCTCCAACTAGTGATAAGCTCAGGATTACCCACTTTGGAAATGAACTTAATGTTTCCATGATTGATAATACTACCGAGAGAGTTATTGGCTAACACTTCATTATAGATATTGAGCAGATCATGCCTAGAAAACTTCCAAGTGGCTTTATAAAACTCATAGGGAAAGACATAAATACTAGCGGACTTATCATATGATATATTCATAAGAGCATTATGAATCTCAATAAGAAAAAGAGGAGCCTAACATAGATGTATGTTATAAGCAAACAAATTAGTAGGAACAACATAAAGACACTATTAGTGTGCCATATAACATTCTAAAGAATCATGTTGCACTTGAAATAAAAGCTTATAATTATCCACAAAGGTCAATGTGATATCATGAAGCAAAGTCAGCCTATCATGAGAGAGTTGAATAGTCTTTATTTGGATTTTGGCCTGCTTGGAATGAAGAGATTTGGAAAATGCCTTAGATGGGTGATCACCCATCCTCATCCAATGTAGACTATCCCAAAGCTAAGCCTCCTTGGCTTCATATCATTTATGGAGCATAAGATTGTGGTAAAAACTAAGAACCCTAGCATGCAACTACTAGTCGCACGGATCATTTTTTAGCAAAGATAAATTTCATTAATACTCCTACATGATAGTCAAATGAGCACGCTTTCAAAAATGCACCACCTATTTGCCAAAATGATGCATGAAATAGGTAGTATGGACAATCACCTAATTCCACCAAGAAATCCAACTAATAGAATGAGGATGCCAAGGTAATAAATTCTAGATTCTCTCAATCATGAAAACCATGTCAAGGTGTTGTAATAAAGAAGTATTTAAATATAATTGATTGCATAGAAAATTGAATGGGTGGCCACTCCACTCAATATGGAAGGAAATCAAGAAATGATTTAACAGTAAGAATTGATCCTAGATTACAACGATATTATTATTGATGGTACAAAAGTAAACAATTGTTGCTATGACATCATAACTTGATTAAGGTGCTTACAAAATTTGCCATTACCAGCATGAAAATTGGACCATGTGAAACAAGGTGAAGATATGCATTTGCATTAAAAAAGGATCAAAATAACCCATCTATTTTAAAAAAAAAATACGCCTTACACTCACCGACACACTAGTGCATTGGGAGATGACCAACATTGTATTTAGCATGCTCAACCATATTAAGGTTACCACAAATGATTCAATATGTCATTGGAAAGTGATTAGCTAGGTACCACCAAAGGGTATAATGACTAGGCCCATCATTAGGTCCATAAATGCTGGTAATGCCTAGGGTGTTCCCATTAATATTCAATAAAATCTAGATAACATGATGAGAGGGATCCTCACTAAACCCTAGTAGATAATTCTTAAATTTGAAGGATATTGAGATAGAAGCACCACCTCGACCATATTCATGGTGAGTAGTGAAGTGCACAAATGATCCTAAAATATAACAGACATAAATAACTAATAAAAAACTAGGTATTTTAACTTCTTGTAATAAAATAATATCAACATGGCCAATAATTTGTAGAGCAAGTTTAATAAAACATTTTCTTGAGGACTCTGTAAGTTCCCAAACATTCCACATAATAAAATTCATGAATAATATCCAATGATTCATATCCCAAATGACTACCTGCATTATCAATCAATAAAAAATAACTATTAAATAGAGAGGTCTGATAAGGGTGAAATAGATCACTAACAATCGCATGATGATTCTTAGCCTCCTAAACTTCCCTCGATGATGACAAGCCATCTCAAGATAGACTATGTGAATTCTTGGAGGGTGGAGGTACTATCTGTGATTTCCTTTTCTCTGAAGCACATTTATTCTCTAAAGTTTTCTTAGCAAGAGGAGCCTAAGAAGCCAATATGAGATACATGAGAACAACATGAGGCTAAGATAACAATTATATAACCATATATCCACTAGAAAGTGTCAAATTAGGGTTCACCACACTCTCTTATTAGATACCATGATCCAATCACCCTCAATAGAGGGTTTGGTAGGTGTAGGTATAGCACGAAAAACCATAAGAGGTTTCTAAACAACTAGTGAATAGTCCTTGATATGATGTAAAGTAGATTGATATCAAAAGCAAGTATTAGGTAAGTTAAAGTAAATAATAGTTTGCATAAAATTATCTATATCAACGTAAATATCCATAAAGTCTTTGAGATCCTATGCGAGGTCAAACTCAACACATATTCTCTTATTGGGTCATGTTAAGAAAAATATTATTCTTCTTAATAGATCACTCGACCAACGGGTTTCAAAATATTAGTAATAAATACCCATAAAGGCATCATAAGACCGGGGAATTCAAGCCAAACTAGGAATTTCAAGGCAACTTGTTTCAAAACTTGAAAAAGAGTCCAAGGAGAAAGAACCATCAAAATATTGCGAACAAACCAACAATTGGACTTAGCAACCATAGTTTGCACTTGCAAGATTTCTATAAAGGAAAGCAAACAAAACATTTGATAAGATTGCAAATACCTAAAACCACAATGCCATGAGATTCACAGTGAATTTTAAGTTAGTTCTGTAGAAACTCTTACAATGAGATTTGACCAACAAAATAAGCAATAAGACAGTGATTCTCATACCATTTTACAACTAGAGAAATAGCATCAAGAGAGAGTACAACATCTAGAGAAGACTCATTACCTCATCCACTACTTTTAAAATAAACTTTTAAGCTTTCTTTAACACCATGAAGACCACTAACTATAACAATAATTACATATATGGCTGGTGAGGCCATAAGAAGGAGATAAATTGTCTACCTAATAACACTAGCAATATTCAATACCAAAGCAACTAAATTTATGAATATTTCACATGTTTTTAAAATAAAAAACACAACAAAATAAAGTTTATCTCCATTTTAAAGGGTTCTCACAAGTGGTTTACAGATCCTATGATATATTTGATATCATAGTTAGTGTATAGATGCTTATGCAATTCATACAATATAGACAAAAATTAAAAATACTAGAAAGAACATAATGATGAATGGTTAATGTGGTATGTGTAAGTCTAATTTCTTGCCCTTATTTTACATTTAACAACATGATAATAAGCAACTAAAATTTTATCAAATAGAAAAAATGCACTTTTTTAGATGAGTGCTAATATAAAATGTGCACAACACTTTAAAATATTCCACATAAATATATACATAATTTAAAAACACTAAATTATCAACATCTAATATTATCCTAGTAATATGTAATTATTTATTGAAACATAAGAGTACTACATTTTATTTCTTTGTTTTAACTTAAAGAAATAGACTCCAACACAAGCACTACATAATAAGAAAAATTTAGATGAAAAGTACATCTAAATTCATGGATATAATATAATAGTGTAGAGAACATGAGAAATCATGGGAAATTGGTCACTACAAGGTTCTAAAACATAGGTACACAAAAAATAGAAATAAAAATGGTGAAAATGTTGGGAGAGAAGGCTTTAATTGGACATTGGATATACAAAGGATTAGAAGTAATGGAGAGAAATAACTCTAGTGATATTGGTACAAGGTGCAAGTTGATTTTTTGGAATGATAAAAAACATCATGTATACATTTAAAATGCAATCCCATGCTAACCAAGAATGTTTGTATTTATCAACCATAATATTTGATAAAATATAGTTTTGGAGTATGTAATTCCCTAAATATAGACATAAACCATACCAATATATTATGCCACCATATAAGAAAAATGGTGCATGTTATCCTAGTACAAACAAATCCTACTAGAATTACTTTAATCCAAATTGTCAAATACAAAATATTCATAACATATTTTATTATAGAAGTATGATAATAATGCTTTAATTGATTATAAAATTAAAGTACATAGAATTAGAAAATAGGGGTAAATTATGCATACATATTCCCATTGGTTCCTATAAATTAGAATACCATGAGGAACCTATATGAAATAATGTTAATTCAGTCTAGAAATACATCCTATGTTTATATATCCTTATAGATTTAATTATGTTTGACTTCAGGTCATTATAAATGAACTGAACTTACTAACATTGAAGAGGCATATTTTAATATTAATATACATGTAGTAATGTTTTATTTCTAACCTAGAAAAAGGGGGTAGTTATTTAAAATTATAAAATGACTTCTTGGAAACCAAAAAATGATGCATAATAGTTAGAAATTAGTTAATTACAAATCCATAGAAGATAGACTCTCTTTTCTTTAACTAAATATGTGACAACTATAAATGTTAATTGCATACTTCATAGATGTGTTTCCATCTATAGGCAACAAAATAAGATCAATATGTCTTACATTTTTCAAACAAACCTTAGAAGGATCACTTTGAATTCTATTTAGGTACTTCATGCATAAATCATCACTATTGATAATATCCACAATTTAGAAATTGAAATTATTACCATCATAAAGAGAACAAGTTAAATACAAACAATCACTTAAATTTTCAATTATCCAATTATAATTCATTTTTTGTTATTGATTCTAATTTTGAGCTACATTCACTAGACTTTATCCCAAATGTTAAAATGATGGAACTCATTTGTAGAATTATAGTTGTAGCACATATTGATAAAGAGAAAAATATTTATTTTAAAAGAAAATATTTTTAAAAAATTACTCAAACTCCTATTATCTTGTATTACTTATATTCTATTACTATTTTCTAATCAAGTGTTACCTTTATTAGCCACTAAATTAACTTCTTAAAAGCTAAAGAACAAAGGTTGAGTTTACTTTTCAATTCCTTTGTTCCAATTTACTCCAATAGGAAAACAAAAATAATATAATATGATGTATTTATAAAAATCCCCAAAATATTAAACAAAATTATCACTTAAATCTTCACAATATAAAACATAATTTTGATTCCATACTATAAAAACTCCAATACAACTATATAAAAAATTAAAAATCTATTCTTAAATCCTAAGTAGGTTTGATAAGTAGTTCATACACCTTTTTTCTAGATGGGTGTCCAAAAGTTTTCATTATATTTATAACCATTAATTTTCAAGAATATTATTAGAAAATAAACTAAAACAAAACCACATTTCCCTACACAACACATCCTTTCATTGTAGACTCATTAAAATCTAATCGTCTAGGTAAACCAAAACTATAACAAACCTGTTGAGTGTCATAAAAGTCTAACTTCTAATGTGCCTCACAAATCCAATTAATAGAATTTAAAGAAGGAGAAAAATACCTCCTTTGATCTTTGGATTTAGGATAATTTCCCACTATTCTTTATAATCATATAATTCTAATCTAAGTACAAAAAAAATAATCAATTAAATGCATAAAATTAAATTTAAGGGAGGGAAATATGCAAGGGATTAAAGTAAAATGCATGAAGATAAAATATGGCCATAGCTTTAGAAAGTAAAGTGTGATCAATAAACACATGAACAAATCAAATAACAACAATGTGCTCCTAAATGAATGAAATCTAAATAATAGAAAGGAATGACTAGAATACAAAAGGGTAATGCCACAATTACCATGCATTCCACAACCCAAAATAGCAATGCCACAATTGAAAATCAAATGCCCTACATGAGATTTGTATTATTTCCAAAATTAGGTTAAATTACAATGTAGAGTCTAAATACTTTAGCTTTATTTTCCCCAAGGGTCACAATATATTTATAATGGATCTCATTATTATATTTTTAGGAACAATTCACTCAAGAGTTCTTTGGGGAAATAATTTTCTTCTCCTAGTAATTTTTCTAATTTGGGGGCATATTTGTCAAAACAATGCACTTCCAAATGTCACATGACTATAATTTCATTTGTAAACTACATAGTATCCTTATAAATAGATTTTAACACTACATAAATATAAAATATTTCTTTTCTAAATATCTTCCTTAGTATTTGTGTATTTTTGTTTCACTTCGTTTGATGATGACAAATTATCTTATTGGAGGGAGAGTGATTTTCTCATGGGTAAGTGGATTGCATCCTTTGAGAGTAGCATACCTCTAATATATTAGGTATGCTAGAGGTTTTCATTATTCAATTTCATACCTTCCTACATCTCATATGTATTAGGAATCCCAAGGTAGTAGTCAGACTACTATATTTCTATTGACTTTATAAGGTACCAAGATTGATTTATGAGAGATCCAAGTTCCTACTTCTGTCATTGGGTATGCAATCTATAAAATTGAGATCATCATGTTATAAAATTTAAAAAATTCTTGAATTTACTTAGTCCTTTTGATAGTATCTTTAGCAAAAATTATCATACATGATTTCCTGGTTGCTCCATGTATGTGATTATTCTAGCTTTTCTTATAAGATATTCATAAGAAATTTTTAAAAGACTTTCTTATTGTTCTACAAACCCCTTTATTTATCAAATAGTGACTTCATATTGCTTATTTCATATTAATATTTGTCATATTCAACTTTACCTATTTCATCCTCAAATATATTTTACAACTGGTCTTTACTAAAGATCATCTTATATTCATAAAAAATATCAAGAATTTTGGTGCTTATTAAGTACTAAATCTCATTAATAATCTTCAAAATTTGAGTTATAAATGTGGTGAATGTTTCCTTGCATAATTACAAACATTGTTTTACATTGAAAATAACTTTCAACTACTTGATTAGGTTTTTCTATCAATCACTACTCGTTGTTGCATTTCGGATACCATCATTGGGGCTAGTTGCTTAGTATTCTCTCAGTACATTTTATTAATAGCTAACTCATACTCTACTTGTTGAATATCCCTAGTGGTTTGATCTAGTATAGCATTTGATCTAGTAACAAAATTGATACAGCATTTGTGTTCAACACCCTATTTCATGTTCAAGGTGTACCCTTCCTTGTTTTTACCCCTTTATTTTTTTGTTCTCCTTTTTAAGTGGAAATTTTCTTTTTCTTATTCTTCAAATACAACTCAAATGTGCTCTATTTGTAGCTTTGAATTTATCCTATCTAAATCAAAAAATTTCTCAAGATGATTTTATCCTTGTGTAAGTCATACTGAAAGATTGTCAATAATTTCATTTACCTTTTAGTTTTGGTTAATCTATTTTGTAGCTTCTTAACTAATTTTTATAATTGTTCCCTCTCAATCATATCCTTACTTAGGAGTTCTACTTCCCATTGGTGCTATTTCTTATTGTCCATCAATTGATTCATTGCTTGCTCATTATATATATATATATATATATATATATATGTTAGGAGTAATCAAACTGAAGGGGAGATAATTTCATTGATAAAAGTGGTTACAATATATAGGCATAAGCCTATATGATGAACATGACACTTGTCAATGAAATTGACAAGTGTCAAACTGGCATAGTGCACATTACATTAACTCTAACATTCCCCCTTAATGTGCACTATCCTAACTAAAGAAAAAAAACAAGTCAACATTAGGTAACATTCCCCCTTAATGTTGACTTCTCTAACAAAAATCTACATCCTCCTTTATTGCTGATTTGGTCTTAGACTCTTGCTCTTTGTGTTTGGCTATCCAAATATGAATAATGCTAGATTCACTGTGTATACATCTTGGCCTGTTGCCTCAGTATCAGCCACTTCAATGAGTTTGTTGCCACTGGGTCAGTCGTCTAAGTGCCTCAGGGTCATCATGGGTGCCTCAGGGTCAGCCACTTCTGGGTTTTTTGCCTCTGCAGGTCATCCACAGAGGATGTTGCCTCTCGTAGGTCACTGACTAGATTCACCATAAATATCAAATCTCTCTTTATGGTGAACTCAATCTAGAAGGTGTCGGTCTCAGCAGAAAATGCACCTAATTAAAGGAAAAACGAGCCATATAAGAGTGTTAGTCTCTGTTGAAAATGCACTCAATACAATAAAATGAGCCATAGATCCAAATAGGCGGAGATAAGAAGAAAATAAGAGAATATTCTAAAGTGTCTTCATCTGTAGTCTTCAGAAGTAGATCCAAAAAAAACCTCGGATAGAGTCTAGGGTGTCTTTGTCTGTAGTCCCTAGTATAAGTGTCCTTATGGTGACCATGTCATCCCACTAAAATGCATGGGTAACCAGCCACTGCATTCACCAAGTGTATAGAAAAGGTCACTAGGTACAAGGATCACATATGAAATTACCTTGGGAGTGTCGGGTACAACCGAGAGTGCACTCCAAGGTAGAAAAAATTTTGAGGCTAAAAAACTCAACTGAAACAGCCTCAAAATTACAATGTGACACCACCATTGTGTCCGTCGCGGAAAAACATTTCCAACGACTATAAATACCCCTATATTCCACCATCAAAGGGGCCTTCATCATGTGGAAAAAAATCATGCCTATCTAAAGCAGAAAATAGACAACATCGCTCAATGGCGGCATCGCTCTTAGGCGGAAAAAAAACATCAGCCTTCCACTCTTCATGTGGAAAAAAAAAAAAAAAATAGGGCCAATTAAAAATTCTATCCTCCAAGGGAAAAATTCATAGGCCACTAAAAAATATTTCCTTCCCTCAAAGATGCCCTTCCCTCATTTTTAAATAAATAGCCCATTTTTGAAAATAAAATACCCCACTAAAATCACATTAAATAAAAAACATTTGGACCCATTTTGGTTAGCCACTTCTTCACGTGGGAGGAGCATGTAAAAATTGAAATGTTTCAACAATGATAAGTTCCAATGAACCAAGAAAATACTAAAAAATCACCGTTGATTGCTACTTCCAATGGACGTTCAGTATACTTCACTTCAGGCTGAAAATCCTTCTTGATTGTGACTAGCAAACTTCTAATTAGGCCAACGGCTACATTTCTCCTTAAAATGGGTTAAATTTGCCAAAAATTCTCACAAATAAATTTCCTCAGATCAAAAGAATGCCCTTTCATAGACATCACACAGCGAGAGTCACTGTCATAGAACCATAGGCGGAGGACCGCTCGCTTCGCGCTCAGCTCACTGTTGTTGTCGTCAAAGAAGACGTCTTCTTACAGATGGGTAGCCACGTAGAAGGAAGCCAACTATCCACGCATGCGTCCCTCTTTCTGAATAGCAGACATCTTGAACAACATTTACACCCACGCTAGTGGCAAAAACAAAAGCGACACTAGCCCACTCACTGAAAAAAGTAAAATGAACGCCACCAGCTGCATCTCGATCACTCACAGAGGCCCCATAACGCCGCCCATGATTAATAAATTAAAAATCATGATTTCACATGATTCCATATAACTGAGTTTCCCATGATTCCACAAAAAAATGGCTTACCACTGTAGCATCACTACAACACACTACAGTTCCCCATCCTGGATCAAAAATCGTCCATCGCGAAGCTACGAATAGAGCCAGGGTTTGTTTCTAGGCCAGGGTTTAAAATTGCTCAAATAAAGCCACCATTTTGTCACCTTGTTGGCCATTTTACTGTACTATATGGATTTTTTGGCAATGAAATCAATTTTTAGCCAAATCTTACACCAAATTCACTGCCATCAGTCTCTTTCATCCAATAGTAGCTGCTCTGGCACACCGAGATCCACTGTGTTGTGCCAAGAATCATGAACCAGGATCAATATCCCGTTGTGCTATGCCAAGAATCAATGACGTCAGATTGAAAGCCTCCAGAATCCTCCTTCCATTGTTGTAAATGTGAGAGCAACAGCCGACGGTGGAAGTGGCATGCCAAAAGTGATGGCCACTCCCCTTGACGATGCTGAAGAATTGATAAATTTGATGGAGACCTTCATATTTGATTGCGACGGTGATCAAAATGAGCGAAAAATCATATAAAGTACTTCGAGATCCATCCGGCCTGATCTCCACCAGGTTTGATCTCTACTAGGCCTAATTTTCTCCATCGTGGCTGCCATCAAAATCTGTGTGCATGCTTTGAACACATGCATCTCGGGAAAATGGATCTGGCCCTCCAAAATCTGCCATGCGATTCAGATCTTGGGCCTGCTTTTCGCCTCTGGGTGTGAACATAACAATCCCAGCACCTCTTCGAGATCCTTGGTGGGTTCTCGCTGTGTTCGTAAAGCTGCACCAGCCTGAAGTCCTCAAGGCGGGTGTTGAGCTTCGTGTCGAGCAAAATGTTGCTCGACTTGATATCCCTATGTACCACGCGCTTGCGGTTGATGGGGGTCCCTGGAGAATCTCATCCCACTCAACTCAATAAACTACCGTGTCTCACACCTCCTCAAAAAAATAATAGCCAGCAGTTTGAATAGAAAATTTGGAAAATCCATTCGCATTGGTATTTTCCACAGATTGCAACCGCTGAAAAATGCAGGCCAGCAAGAGCAACACGAATGCGAAGATTACGAGCTACCCCATTGCCATCACTGTAGAACTTCAAGCCTTTGAGGGTTTGGTTACGGACATGCAAGGAGCCAGGGTGTCCATTAATTTAAAAAAAAATTGGTTTCTGATTCATCCATCAAGGATGAAGAGCATACTCCCTATTTTGAAAAAAAAATGGGGGGAAAAATGAAATGAGGGGAGGGAGGATTTCCATGGGGAAATCCCCCCTCAAGATCACAAGGCCAGAGAAATCCTGGAGCTCTGATACTAAATGTCAGGAGTAATCAAACTGAAGGGGAGATAATTTCATTGATAAAAGTGGTTACAATATATAGGCATAAGCCTATATGATGAACATGACACTTTTCAATGAAACTAACAAGTGTCAAACTGGCATAGTGTACATTACATTAAATCTAACAATATATATATATATAGGTTCATTATCTATCACCATATCTACATATCTCATCATTTTTGAAAGTGTAATAACCCAACAATTATTACATCTAAGTCTCAATTGGTATAGATCAGGTCCAACATCAATATTTGGGTGACAAAGATAGTTAAGGCAATGGAGGTCTTGGTGAGGTATTTCCTTAGAGTTTACATGATATGGATCCTTTTACCATCCTTCATTAATTATGATCTTAGAACCACTAGCACCTTAGTAGCCTACCTTTTCTACTTTAGCAATTCATCTTCAAACCTTATTTCTTTCTACTTTATTGAGTAGAATTTCTCTTTTGCATCACATATACCTAATCCATTGGTGATTTACTAGATGAATTATTTGCTTGAACATGTTATAATTTTCTAATCATGGGTGTACAAATGAATTCAATCAAGGACACATGTATATATGGCATAGTCCTTTTGAGGGGTCTTTGGAATGAAGATCTTGGAGGTCAAGGTGAATGATATGGCATCATAGATGGAGAAAATTGGGTGGAATAGAGGGTACTATGAAAGTAGACATTGACATTTAAGTACACATTTGTGTTAATGTAGTGGATATTGGTAACACTAGTAGAGGTTCACTCACAAAATGTAAGACTAGTAGATGCTTGATGATGATTTCAATGATGGGTGATGGCAATGGGATTGAAGTGGTTGTCAAAGTGGATACATAAAGACCTGAGAAAAAAAGTAGGCAATATGCCTCCAAGAGATTCAATGGTTACAGTTCTTGATGAAAATGTAGTAGAAGTATAGAGAATTGAAGAAGCCAAAATAAAACAAAAAGCTAGGAATATACAAGTGGGATGATAATAAGATAAATTGGGATATTTATCATAAGGATTATATGGGAAAGAAGAGTATAGTTTGTTGAATTGGTAGATGAATATATTGTATCCTTGGTTTTGCACCTTTCTCTCTACTTGCTTCATCATACTCCATAAGTTATCTTACCACTTATTTACTGGAGGCTATAGACACCAAAAAAGTATCAATTTTGTAACCATCAAAACCTATTTTACAATCAATACACCAAAACCTAAAATTTCCCCCAAATTCCCTCCAAATTCCTCTATTCCCTCTCTAATTCCTCTACTTTTCCCTAATTCCTATAATTTTCTCTAAATTCTCTAATCTCTCCAAAATCCTCAAATTTCTCCCTTATCCTTCTTAATTACTCCAAAATCCTAAATTCCCCCTAAAATTCATCTAAATTCCTCTAATTTCTCCCAAGTCCTATATTTTACTCTAAATCCTCTAGTTCTCCAAACTCCCTAAATTTCTCCCTAATCCTTACTAATTCCTCCAAAATATTGAATTCTCCCTCAAATTCATCTAAGTTCCTCTAATTTCCCCTAATTCCTCTATTTTCCTCTAAATCCTTTAATATCTCCAAAATCCCTAAATTTCTCCATATTCCTTCCTAATTCCTCCAAAATCTAGAGTTCTCCCTCAAATTCATCTAAATTCCTCTCTAATTTCCATAATTACTCTAATTTCCTCTAATCCCCTCTCTAATTCACCCAATTCCCTCTAATTATTTTTAAATTTTCTTGAAATTCCAATATCCTCTCCAAATTCTCTAAATTCCTTCTAATTCTCTCTAATTCTTCTTTAATTTCCCTAAAATTACAATTTCCTCTTTAATTCCCCTAAAATCCTTCTAATTCATCTAATTCTTCTTTAATTCTTTGTAATTCCTCAAATTCTCCTAATTTCCCTAAATTCCTAACCAAATCACCAAACCATCCTAAAAATTACTAAAATCCCAATTAATCCCTTGTTCCCTAAACAAATATCTAATAAAGACCTAATAATTTTCTAACCCCTAGTCAAATCCCTAATAAAATCTATAATAAATTCCTAAATCTTAAATCAAATCCTCAAAAATCCTAATCTTCTCTCAAAATCCCCACCAAATTCCCTAATATTTTTTTCTAATAAATCCACAAGTCCTTCCAGTTCCTCCTCTACAATTTTGTATGAATTTAAAATTCCCCAAATCCCAAGTCAAAACTCCTAATAAATACCCGCAATAAATTCCTAAATCCTTTCAAATCCACCTTACCATTTTTCATGAATTTAAAATTCCTCCACATCACCCAAGCTCTCCACATTCCCATGATCTATCACCACTTCCCATGCTGATTTATGACATTTGGATGGGTGAGTACTCTCTTAACCCAAGGCAATTAGTGTTGGAAGAAGCACATTCCTCCAAATAGAAATCTCCAAATTTTCCTTGACCTCCACACCTACCACATGGCTTCTAGCTCATGCCATCTCACATCCTAGTCACCACCCCAATATCCCTTGAAAATTTGTATAAATACCCTCATCATTTCTTCAATTGCATGGGAATTTTGAGTGCAATAGCCAAAAACACTACCAAAACTACTTTAGGCCTTTGATCATTTGTGTGTGATTAAGCCTCGTAGGATGGTCATCCTCCTTTTGTGAGCACAAAACAACCATAAAATGAATATGTATTAAAGCGTACATCCACATTCATCATTAAGATGCTCTCAAATGGGAGGTCAACTAGCACTAGATCAACACCAAAGTATTCTAGTAGTCCACAAAGGGACCATACCAAATATTACCACCACTAGAGCAACAAAGAGCCAACTTCCTACCTCCAAGTGGTTAGAAGACCCAGCAACCACCCCTGGTAATCAGTAGTTACAACTATAATCTCTAGGGTGGTTACATCTTGAGACAAAAATAACACACCAAAAAAAACAAATAGATGAAAATGGTATGTAAGGTGGGTTTGTGAAGTTTTGTTAAATTTTCATTCATAAATATTCCTTTTATCGAGGATTTTAGGTTTCTTGTATTTGCATATTTATAGGTTTAGGCCTAATCATGATAGGCCCTCATGATGCTATTGATTGTTTGTTGTGTGCTATGTGCAGGTGCCACAGAGAAGTATGCATCCTAGGATGGTCTAACTATTGTAGCTATTGAAATCTATCCACCCTTTGGAGGTGACAGGAGAAGACTAGTTGAGCACTATTGGTATTGCATATTGTAAAAGGGTTTTCTTCCATTTTTAGGACCTTATTGTAAAGCCCCAATAAGGCTACTTTTAAAATAGAAGCATTGTAATAAAATATTTATGATTAATTCAAATGATGAATCTTTTCTTGGTAAAATAAATGTTGATCGTATTGAGACCTTGCTAACCCATAACACACTAGGCATTTCTTATATTTCATAGCCTATAGCAATAGTTATCTCTTGTTGATTTATATATTAACATGGCTTATGTGTTTCTTTTGGTATTTTTCATACTCATTTGCTTATCATACTTTTCTTGATAATTACACTGCTTTATGTCTATCATAGGTCTAAAAACATGTCAAAATAACCCTTACACAAGCCAAATCAAGGCTCACCCTATCAGCACCTTTTCATCTACAATCAACCTCAACTGCCAGCCCCTTGGTAGTTAGTAGTCCCAACTACCACTGGTGGTTAGCAATTATCACCCTCATGGTAGTTGATTAATCCCACTTGTTGTCACTCAAAGACATACCCACAAGTTAGGTACAAATCTCAAACAACCCATCACAACAATACTAAGGTGTATATGAGTTATTATCATCTTATCATACATAAAATTTTGAGTAATTGAGGTACATCACCTTTCCTCTTATCAAACATCTTCATTTAATTTCCAAAATCTTAGTTTTTCTTTACAAAATATGGTTTCCTATCAACTAGGCTTGCAATCAACTTGTTCGATAGGCTTATATTTAGTTTTCCATCAAGTTTGGGGTATTAAGGTTGGTCGCATTTCCCCTTCTTTTTAGCACATCATCACATATTTACTTTAATCTTAGATTCCCTTGTAAAAATCAAGTTTCTTCTTAGTTAGGTTCTATCATCCACTTGTTAGTTAGGTTTTTCTTTCAATTGGTCATCAATTTTAGGGTGCTTAATATTTGTAACCTTTCCTAATTTTAACACATCATCATATCTTTAATTAGGCCTTAGTTTTAAGATTTTGTTAGCTAGAATTCTTCTTAACTTTCAAATTAGTTTGTTGTCCTTTGGTATTTGGAATTTTTCTTTGTGGACTATGACTTCTCATTTCAAATTATTATTCTCCTTTTTTCCACCATCACAAACATATTTAAATCATTATATTTTGAACTATTTTGTAGGGAAGACTTGGCTAAACTACCCCTTGGAAAGCAAAGAACCACAAGCACTCGATAGAGTCAACACCTGATAGACCCAACCACCATCCCCCTAGTGGTTAACAGTTCCAAATACCACTCCCCTAATAGTTGAGATTCCTAAGATAGTTTGGACCATAGAGATAGACCAACAACTTCTACCAACTCTACAAACAACATAGGACCATAGGTCAGAGATTTTTCTCCTCAATTTTTAGCCTAAATCATCATCATTCATTGGCTCTGTTTATCAAAGTTATTTCAATTTCATAGTTTATTTATCTTTCCATACCTTAGCTTAGTTGACTTTAAATCCCTTATTATAGTTGTTTTTCAATCCCTTACCTTAGTTTTTCATTCCAAATACCTTAGCATAGTAGTTTTTCATTGTCCTAGTTTAGCTACTTTACTTTTCCTAGCATAAATTATTTTCTTGGTTTAGGTGCTTTACTTTCACTAGTTTAGTTTTCTTCCTTTACTTAATATAGTTCCTTTCATTTATTTATAAAATTTAATTTCATTATATTAAAATATTTTATTTCATATTTTTAACATGCTTGCTAAAAATTTGGAAAATCATGCAACCAGTATATTAAAACTAAATCAAAATATAGCAACAATAAACCACAATGATAAAATAGTATATGAAAATGGTACTCTTTTATCAGTATTGAATTTGTTCTTCAAAGTGGTTACAATGACATTATTCCAAGGGATTTTATACCAATTTTGATACAATAAATTAAAAATAGATAAATTGAGTTTGGATGCACTTCACAGGATTTTCCTTACATTCACAACCTGATCTGGAGTAGGTTTTCAGGACTACCACAATGATTAAATATGTAAGGTTCTTATGCTCATATTCCCTTGTATAAACCTATAGTATGCATATAAGTAAAGAAGCGTATTTAATAGCATGTGTAGAGCCCTAAGATATGGGGCTCATCATAATGATAGACTATGTAAACTACTATAAAAACCAGGAAATATACTATGCTAAACTCTACTGAAATAAAAATGCAAATAAATTGATCCCTATTAGAGGCCATATCAATGTAGGATGGACTTTCCTGTAGGCCATATTAAGGTATGATGACCTTGCCTATGGGTCATATCAGTTAGATATGGTCACTACCCTATAATTGTTCTTTCAAAGTTGAATTAGGGTGACATCTAGGGGTGATATATGGTCTTATCAATGGATCGTTGCAATATGGAAGTGGCTTTATGGGTTGTAGAAATATCCAAAATTATGGTACGATTCATGTGAGGCCAAGTATCATAGCTTTCAATACCATAAAAAAATCTAGTAGCATGGTCTTTGGTGACTAGGAAAACCTTGTAGATTGAATTGGGTAGCACTTCGTGGCCTGAAACTACAAATTGGGATCCTTAAAACTAAAGGAGGAGCATAATTTATTAGACCTTCTATCTAAGGATTAATTGTAATAAGTATCCAATCGATGGCCACCTACCTAAAAAAGCAAGTACATTAAATTATGGATTGTCATGAGTGTGCGTGATTAATTGCATTTCTCTTATGTGGGATGTGGCACAATGGTATGGTCAATCCTACTTGCTTCTTTAATGAGCCATAAAGGCATGTGCACTAAATGGTTGGTAAACATAAGTGGTATGTGCATTAAATTATTTTGTATCATGTGAGGCACTCAAGGTTGCTATAAGATCAGTTGTTAGTTATCTTGCTTATTTTTCTTCTAGCATGGTCATTTCAGGGTTAGATGGCCAAGGTTGGTGACCGTATTGGGGTGAGACGGTTAAGGTTGTAAATAGAATATAACCCTACTTAAATGGTGAAAGCCACTGTTTATCCCTAACGCTTCCCAAGGTGGGTCATGTAGACCAAAAGTAGTCCATTTATGTAGTCTCCTCAATATGATGTATTTTGGGTGTCTATAAATACCACTTTTTGGGATGCATTGTGTGAAAGTACAACATAGCAAAAATAGATAACCTAAAGTCATATTAAGGGTTTATGATGTCCATTGATATCATTAATGTAATATACCCAAATAATAGAAAGGGCTAAATTCATAGAATCATTGCTTCCAACATATTGATGGATTTGGGTTTTAGGTAGCTTTTCGGTTATGGGTAGACAAGGTCAAGTCTACACTCTAGGATTTAGGTCTACCTAGTTCTAATAACCATTTAGGTTGTGGATAGATAAGGTCAAGTCTACACTTTAGGAAATAGGTATACCAAGTATTTTTTTGAGATATTTGCTTGTTATTTTCTCCAAAAAAGAGGACAGATGATTGTCTTTGGCAATGATTCTTGGATGAACATATTTTGCATGATTGAGTGTTTTATTATTGACTTTATTATGAATTTTACAATTATATGACTACCACCTCAAGTGATGAATTGATAGAGGGGAAGGAAAATGAGGATAGCAATGAGTCACTTGATCAAGAGGACTTGATTTGACCTCTTTTGGGGTGATTGATTTTGATAGAGGTCTCAAGACCCCAACAACCTTGAATTTGACACAGTTGATAGTTGTGGAATTTTTAAAAATTTATGTGCAATTATTTTTATAAAAAATTGTGATCATATCGATTGGAGATAATCACTCAGTTCCACAAAACTATCTCAACTTTGTTTTTCTAATTTCATTTAAAATTTTCATAATAAAAAAATGAGAAATGTGGAGGAATGGAGCGATTTGTGAAGTGAATCACTACTAAAAAGTGGAGTGACAGTGATCATGGAGCAATATGAGGCTTCGATGAGCAGAGGAGTTGGAGCAAGGAAAGTAAGTACCTTAATATAACTTTCCATTTATTAATACAAAATGAATAACACAAAGGAAATTAGGAAATAAACATCACCTAATGACTTAAGGCAATGAACCACACCATAGATTAAGATGTAGTATAGGATTCAATTTTGCTTCAATTTTTTTCCTTTTTTTTTTCAAATTTCTTAATTTTCATCTTGTAAATTGATTGAAATTATCCCATTTTTGGGCGGCCATATCAGGGTAGGATGATCCCTCTTTTTTTTGGGGGGTCCATGTCAAGGTGATACGACCATGTATGAAATCCAATAGTCAATTTTTTTATCATTATGGAGGCCATATCGATCTGAGATGGTTGGGTTTGGAGGTCATATCTGTCCGAGATGGCCTCTTTGATTTTAAAGTTTTTTTTAGTGGTTGATATAATTATGCAATTGTTTATTTTATTCTCTGAAGGCCCATCATATATTTACCACTATTTTTTGGAGAGCACATGGTGTGCTCTTTGATGTTGATAAAGACTAGCTCAAGGTCATTGGTCTTAAGTAGGTTAGTAGGCTTGGGTTAGTCTATGCAGACCAGGACTATCTTACGACCTTGGTAAACCATTGGGATAGTCATACCAACACTTTTCATCTACCAATTGGTGAGATGACAATGGTGTTGGAGGATGTCTACCAGATTTTTTGCATACTTATTGAGGAATGCACCATTGTGTCCTCATGCATAATCCAGTGGAGTAAATTAATCTAGAAGGTGTTTTCCAAGGACTAGGAGGTGGAATAATGTAGCTTATATAGTGGTGGAGTGCTTGTGGAGCACTGGTACAAGGCATACATCCTCTCGATGAGACATGTAGTGTTGATGTCACTCATGTCAAACATACTACTACCTAACTCTTCAAGAGTAAGGTTCCCATGGAACCTTCTTGAGCTTGCACAGGATTTGGTTGAGTGCACAATGGAGGATCCATTGACCATGATTTGGGTAATAGTGCTACTGGTGCACTTATATGATGATTTATATGAGATTCTCTAGCAAGGGTGGTATAGGATAAGATGTAGTTTCCTCCTAAAAATAGTCAATCAATTTCACACAACTATCTCAACTTTTTTTTATAATTTCTTTTGCACATTTCATAATAAAAAAAAAAGAGAGATGTGGAGGAATGGAATAATTTGTGAAGTGAAGCACTACTGAATAGTGGAGTGAAAGTGATCATGGAACAATCTAAGGCTTCGATGAGCGGAGGAGTTGGAGCAAGAAAAGTAAGTACCTTAATCTCACTTTCCAATTCTTAGTACAAAATGAATCACACAAAGGAAATTGGGAAATAAGCAGCACCTAATGACTTAAGGTAATGAACCACACCGTAGATTAGGATGTAGTATAGGATTCAATTTTGCTTCAATTTTGTTCATGTTTTCTTCTTCCAATTTTTTTAATTTTCATGTTGTAAATTGATTGCAATTGTCCCATTTTTAGGGGGGCATATCAAGGTAGGATGACCCCTCTTTTTTTGTTGGGGTCCATTTCAAGGTGATACGACCATGTTTGAAATCCAAGAGTCAATTTTTTTTTATCGTTATGGAGGTTGTATCGATCTGAGATGGTTGGGTTTGGAGGTCATCTCTTTTCGAGATGGCCTCTTTGATTTTGAAGTTTTTTTTTAGTGGTTGATCTAATTATGCAATTTATTATTTTAGGCTCTAAAGGCCCATCATATATTTACCACTATTTTTGAGAGAGCACATGGTGCACTCTTTGATGCTGATAAAGACTAGCTCAAGGTCATCGGCCTTAAGTAGGTTAGTAGGCTGGGTTCAATCTATGTAGACCAGGACTATATTACGACCTTGGTAAACCATTGGGATAGTCAAACCAAAATTTTTCATCTACAAAGTGATGATATGACAATGATATTGGAGGATGTCTACAAGAGTTTTTGCATACTTATTGAGGAATGCACCATTGTTTCCTCATGCATAATCCAATGGAGTAAAGTACTCTAGAGATTTTTTTAAAAGGATTGGGAGGTGGAAAAATGTAACTTAGATAATGGTGGAGTGCTCGTAGAGCACTAGTATGAGGCATACATCCTCTCAATGAGACATGTAATGTTGATGTCACTCATGTCAAACATACTACTACCTGTCTCTTCAATAGTAAGGTTCCCATGGAATCTTATTGAGCTTGCATAGGATTTGGTTGAGTGCACAATGGAGGATCCACTGACCATGAGTTGGGAAATAGTGCTACTAGTGTAGTTATATGATGATTTGTATGAGATACTCTAGTGAGGGTGATCTAGGATACGATGCAGTTTACTCCTACAGATTTGAGAGTAGGAGCACACTCAGATGGACAATCCAAATGGGTTTTCTTGGGTGACATATATTGAGATGGTAATTAGGGATGTTGGGTATGCTATGTAATGGATATGATATGAGGAGTAGGATCACAATCATTAGTTTTTAGGTGATGTTGGACCATATCATATGGTGATCGTACAAGGATTATTTGACATCGGCTAATGTAGATGATCAGATGAGGTAGATCTAATGTAGTCTATGGGTGGTCGACCACCATGGCATAGAGCAAGAGTACTTCTAGTACACTCATTTTACTTGATAGTTTAGGGTTTATTAGGATGTACTCGGTGAGCCCATCATATATCGATGTCACACAAATGAGATGCAATTAGAGTGACCACAACTCAAGGTTGTGGATGAGGAGGTAGATCAACCACTGGTAGATATAGGAGTAGAGGAGCTAGGCATGACCATAAAGTACAATACATGATGGATTACATGACTATGGTAGGGTGGCAAACCTATGGGGGGGTAGGCTAGAGCTATAGTAGGTGACAGCTCAAAGGATGAGATAAACTCATAAGAGCAACAAGTGCATCACCAAAAAAATGAGAAGTTGAGGGAAACCTCTTGAAGAGGTGATTCATAGGATGAGGATGGGGAATATGAGGATCCCTAGGATGAGGATGCTTTACTCAAGGATCAGGTATAGAGCTTGCAGTGGTAGTTAGCAGAGTGGGAGACCATAGTGGCCTTACTATAAAGCTAGTTGGATAGTTGGAGATAGTAGTGGAGGGGCTTCTCTAAGGAGAGGGATACATTGAGGGCTCACATAAAAATTTCTTAGGAGGATATTGATAGATTGATAGTAAATCAAGATGCTCTATGAACACATGTGATAACTAGAATCGTAGAGCAATATTCTCTATAAACTTAGGTGGTAGCTTTGATAGTGGCACAAGGACTAGCAGGGATATGTGTTCAGGCTATAAGTGATGAAGTGGGACTATAGGCTAAGGTAGATAGACTATGAGTACTACTAGTCAACTATTAGGTTTAATGTTAGTCTTATGGGGCCTACATTAAATATTTGGAGGATTAGGTAGAGCTCCTTGGCGATCAACTACCTACTCACTCTTTAGTAGGATGTTCTCATCAAAGCTAATGGAGTAAGTTTGGAAAGACTTTTATGAGGTAATTAGATCCTAGGTTGATAGGTGGACCATAGAATTAAGCAACTGACAGTTCAGGATAGCCTCATAGGTATGAGGTCGAGGGTGGTAGTGAGACTAGGGGTGTAGTCCTTTCTTGATAGAGACTCATGGGTTGCTTCTCTTTTTGAGTGTGAGGTCTAAGAACCCACTCTATTGTATCCTACAAATATTTTTATATCATGATGTACCATTTTACCATATATATATATATATGATATGACTTTTATGTTGGCCTATAATTTGTTTATTTCATGCATTTATGCATATACGAATGTGATTATGGATGATGAATGTATGCCTAGACATTGTAGTATGTATACATAGATGAATGTGTAGGTGCATTCGTAATATGTTTTTGATGTTAATGATCTAGAATATATGCCTATATGTATACATTTATGTTATTTAATAATTACATGATGATGTAAAATTGATTTTGATGTTTATATGCTTAAACATAATAAATGAATCTAACATGGAAAACATCCTAAGTGTGATCACCACAAAATATATAAAAGTCACTAATAAAAATGTTAACCTTTTTACAAAAGTCCTACATTTTAAGACCAACCATATGTAATATGATGCAATATAAATTATGGATAGAGAATAGTACGAGGTCATAAGGGAACAACAATATTTTTCATGAGACTCAAACACCCTAGTTGACCAATCAAAAGTTGTATACTGACTATACATGACTCTAAAAGATAAAAATCTGGTAGAAAGATTTAGATATTCAATATCCTTGTGTGTGCACAATGTAATTCATTATTTTTATGCATAAGACTACTCCATTACCAGGCCAAATCTTAGATTCTATTGTTGTAATGAATACCACCCTATGGTTATCATTATCTATATTTTGTACATAGTCGTACTAGACTACTAGGCAATACAAGCCACCAAAAGCTAGCTCATCTGCAAGCTGACATTGGTCTATACAAAAGAAGGTCGCTAATGTGATAAACATATCACTACATGTAAGGATACCCCATTTCCAGGCTAGTGATTAGAATCCATTGTTTTAATGGAGATCACCCCATGGTCGTTGAACACTGAGAATTCTAGGGATTCAAGTTATTAACCTCTTTCTTTTCTTTTTATTTTATCTATATTTTTTTTTATAATTTTTTGCGATTTTGGATACTTGCTCATTTTTTAGTGGAGTAAGGGATTTTATTTCGTTGGGTAGGGGGAAGCTTGTCCTTTTTTCAATTCTTAGAATTCAAGACCATGCACATAATAGGATGAGCAAGAAAAACCTTTTGCTTGAGGGATAAGGACTACATTGTAGTGTTGTCCTTCCCTGTGCAAACTCAACTTGAAAAATGTATAATTGTGTTGAAATTTTGATATAAGAAAGGTACAATCAAATAAAAACCCTACCTTCAAAAATAAATATAGCTTTCTATAAAATCTAAAAATAAAACTAGGAATGACTAAATGACCAAAAAACCTAATGGAAACCCTATAACAACTTATTGGGTGAGAAGAAAGACACAAATTCCAAGGAATGGAAATGTGGATATAAATGATATGTTGGATTTGTATGTTTTCCTTATAAAATTTTGAAAACTAAGAGATGTACATAAAAATAATTAGTGGCTACAAGAACATCATTATTGATGGTCATACGGTATCTACTCTATCTTACAAGGACCTCTTAATAATCAAAATATCACAAAGAATGGTGTAAATTATGGCAATAAAAATGATTTGATTAAGATAAATGATAATCAGATAGACTTGGTGCCATACTTAGCATGTAAGAACAATTACTATTTAATGCAATGAAATAATGTGCCTAATGTAGCTAGACATTGAATGCATCTAGACACTAATGACATGAAAATGCATGACGTAATGAGTGGATACACTATTTTTGTATTTTTATGATTTTGTATTATGTTTGTTGTTTTAATTTTTATTTTTATTTTATTTTTGAATGCATTGCATGCTATGTATGAAATACCTGTAGGTGGAGAATATTGAGAGGTTTAGGTTCCTCAACACCCTCAAAATAAGCTAAACAATAAGTCCCTAGACCTATTTTTTGCATGACAATAAAGGGGCCTAACCTTTTGGCCGCAAACGTATCCCATAGATGGGGTGGTAAATTTGAATTCTATTGGTTCTATTTCAGCACAAGATTCCAAATTTTGAATTCCTTGAGATGTAATTTCATATCATAAGCTCACTTAATATGATCTTCATAAACGTGGAGGTGCTTGAGAGCATTATCTCATCATTCATCAAGAAAAATTAATTGGTCGAGGTAAGCTTGTCACATTGTATCATTGTCAATAAACTCTTGTAAATAAATACATAATAAATAAATTTCCAATTCCAAGGGCATGATGGCCATAGTTCCATATACTAGTGATAATGGAGTTGCCTTAATGGGGCTTCAGATGCTAGTTCGATAAGCCCATAGTGCCAGAGGCATTTGAAGATGCCAATCTTTATGATTTTATTTGATAGTTTTCTTGAGGATAACAATAACTATTTTGTTTAAGGCCTCTACTTGACCATTACTCTATGGATGATAAAGCATGGAAAATCTATGTTGGATGTTGTACTTGGTACACAAAGCTCTCATATCCTTATTTTTAAATGGAGGTCCATTATATGAGATGATTTTTTATGGAATACAAAAATGACATATGATGTTATAAAGTATGACCTCCATGATGTGAGTTCCAATCGTAGTTGTAAGAGGAATCACTTCCACTCAATTTTTGAAATACTATATGGTTGTTAAGAAAAAATGTGATAGCCTAAAGACAACGGTGAGAATTTGCCAATTAAGTCAAAATCCCACTACAAAAAAAGGCCACACAAAATGAATCTATTATGATGCTTGTGAAGGTACGTGGGATAAATTAGCTTGATGCTAATATTTAATGCACTTCTTGATGTAAGCGCACAAGAATTTATCCATGGTAGGCCAATAATAGACCATTCAAAAAATGTGCTTAGTGATAGCCATACCACTGAAATGGCCACCATAGATACCATCATGAGCTTGATAAATTGCCCAAGCAAATTCTTGGGGCTCTAAGAAACAATGGAGAACACAATCGTAACTTCGACGGTAAATTATATCACCAAGAAAAACATACTTTGTTGTTTTTTTCTTGAATGTGAGTTTAGTAGCATGCAACAATCCTGAAGGAATTATATCTAGTTTCAAGAAATACTTCAGTTGGGTGAACCAATCGTGAAATGTTTAAATTTTGACTAAATGAACTACTTGCTCATTTTTTTTTAAGCGAAAAACCCCTTGCGGGGCTGCCTATTCTGAGATACTATGAACGGGGGGTTCTACACCATTAAATTCACCCAGGAGTCGCACCCGACCCTGCCCGCACCAACATTATCAATTGGATTTTGGATACCCAATTCAACTTTTTGGTAGGGTGGAGATTTGAACCTAGGACCTCCCTTGGAGGATTACCCTCTCCTATCCAACTCACCTACAACACCTAGATGCTTTATCCTTTTTTGAATCTTTACATACAAATGTAGATTGATATATAGTCTTAAGATAAATGGTCGTACTAATATCAAAAGGATCTACGAGGCCAAGGACTCCAGGAAGTCATTTTTAGGAAGTATTGTATTTGAAGGAACTAATCTTGGTATGGTTCGGTTTGAATCATGTGGATGTATTGCTTCTCTTTAGAGGTGTCTCATGAAATCATGGATTGAGAAAGTGTTTTAACATGAATAGTAGTGACATCATATAATGGGTTCTAAATAATTAAGAATCCCAAGGAGGCCATTGTATCTACAAAATAGTTGGATGAACGAGGGATTGCCTCAATATCATACCATTAAAATTTGACTAATAGCTTCTCCACAAGTTCTTTGTATGATTTCAATATTGTACACTTACATTGGTAAATTTCCTTAACTTGGTTGACAATGAGCAAGGAATCACCAAATATATTGAGCTTCTTGATGTGCATGGAAAGTGTCATTTGAAGATCTAAAATGAGGTATTCATATTCTACATTGGTATAAGTGCACAAGAAATCGAATTTAAATGATAAGGAGAGAGGATCCCCTTATACTGTGAAAAATGTGATTTTTGCACCACCCCCTTGCTCACATCTAGAACCATTAAAGAATAGAGTTATATCATATTTATTTTTTGGTTCTTTGGGTTATCGTGAGTCTAATAATATAAAAAATACATAATTAGGTAACTCGATTGTAAGAGGCTTATCATCCTGGAGAGGAGCATATACTAATTGATCAGTGATAACTTAACCTTTAATATACTTTTGACTTATGAACTATTCCATCAACAACATAATCTACTTTACAGTATGACTATTATGATACATTTGGCTCATCATATACCACAAAGAATTTTCTTTAGAAATGACATACGTTGATTTATTTAGCATATAATATCATAGTTTCTTTATGGCAAGGACCACTACTAAGCAAATATTTTCAACATATGTGTACTTGAGCTTGTAACTGACTAGGGCGGGGTTGATGTAATAAATAGCTTATTCTTTGTTTAACTCATTCTTTTGGTCCAACATGGTCCCTAATGCAAAGTCATTAGTTGATATATAATAAGAATGGCACACACGGTCTAGGCAAAGCTAATACTAGTGATTATGCCAAGTATTGCTTTATTTCATCAAAGACCTTTTGACATTCATCATCCTAATTAAAGGTGACCCCATTTTACAACAAATGATTCACTGGTCGATATTTGTCAGAAAGTTGTACTATGAAGCATCAGATAGATGTGATCTTACCTTGCAAGCTACAAAGTTGCTTAAGGTTGGTAGGAGGGACCATTTTGAGGATGGCCTTAACTTTGGCTAGATCAAATTTGATATGTCACTTAGAAACGATGAAACCTAAAAAATTTCTAGATGTTACTCCGAAAACACACTTCTTAGGATTTAGTCTCACATTATGCCAAATGAGGTGATCAAAGACCTTTCTTAACCTATCAATGTGCTTATGATGTAACAAGGATTTAGCCAATAAGTAATACATGTAATATTCTAGAATATATGCATGTAATCATGGAATATGTATGCCATGGCCTGTAGGTATGTGGCACTAGCATTTTTAAAGACAAATGGCATGCCTTTTTTGAAGAACATGTACTTATATTGAGAGGGGGGTGAACAGTATAAGATAAATATTTTTTCTTTTTAATCCAAATAATAGCATCAGCAATATTAAAGCATTAAACATCACATACATGAGAGACATGATTTTACGTGGTTCACCCAATGTGGGCTACTCCATGGAGAAAATATTTCTTATAAATTTTTCTTAAATAAATTCTCTTGGTAATCCTTTCCCTATAATGTTTATGGACCTCTATCCAAAGGAGACACCAATCCCCTTGATCAAGTTAGTGAATCTCTATCCAAAGGAGATACCAATCTCCTAACTCTGCTCTGGTTGGTGATCCTCTAGAAGACCTCTATCTTCACTACCCTTAGTAAATGAAACTCTATCCATAGAAGACACATGTCCTCTCTGATCTAGTTGGAGACCTCTTTCCTCAACTATATCACCTCCAAATATCTATCTCAAATCTATACTAAACACAGTCCTTCGATGTAGTACAATCTATCCTCAATATCTATCTCTAGTCTGGCACAAACCTATCCTCAAATATATAACAAAATTTGCCCTCGAATCTGTCCTCAATACTTAACTCAAAGCTTGAATCAAGGCTCGAAGAAAACAATCAATCAACTCTGCTCTCAAGTCTTCTCAAAGACTTATCTCAAATATGCCTTGTAAGCTTCCACAAAATCTCACACCAATTTGTCCTCAAGTCCTCTCTATAACTTGTCCAATCTGCTCAATAATTTCTCACAAGAACTTATCCAAATCTGCTCTCAATGTGTCTTGTAAGCTTCCACAAAATCTTACCCAAATCTATCCACAAGTCTTCTCAAATACTTACCTCAAATCTGCTCAACAAGTCCACAGTAGAACTTGTCCAATCTCATAGAAATATAAAGAGAATTTTTAAAGACTCAATATATTTCACACTCATAAATACACAATCTCTTTCTCAAATCAATTTAGAATATAGAATAGTTTTTTTTATAGAACTTGAATAGTAACTTTTGATATTCTCACAATGACACTGAGAAGGAGGGGTGAATCAGTGTAACTAATTAAAAACTTGAGTCTGCAATTATTAAAACTTAAACATGCAAACTTAAAAAGAAAAACAGATAAGGCAAGAATAGCACATGAGCATCACACAACACAAGATTTTATGAGGTTCACCGATGTGGCTACTCCTCAAATAATGACTGTTTGGACTCCAATCCAAATCCAGTCTTTGCAAGGATTCAATATTTACAATTGTTTACCAGCACCCACTGGAAGGAGCACCAAACCCTGATTTATCTACTGCAACAGATAGGAGCACCAACCCCTTTATCCAAGCACCAACTTGGATTTCTATTTTGCAAGATAAATGGACATAAAAATGCCTTCTCTTTTGCAAGACCCTTACTGGTCTATAGCTCATGCAATTTTATCTCACAGAAGCATAAAGAGACTTGTTAGAGACTCAATATATTCCTTTCAAATCTAAAACCTCTCTGTTATTTTACAAGAAGAATATACGAGTTTTAGTTCTCTTGTTGTTCTTCATGCGAGCACACTTACCACACTTTGCCTTTTGATTTATTCAATACAGCACAGTTGCGGTAACCTTCTAACTGTGCCAGTTCGATCCTTATATCCTTGATTTCCTCGAATGGCTCAATTTGAAACGGCTCAATTTTTAAAACGGTTCAATTTTCCCTCCAATATTTCATGTACTTTCGGCTACGATCAATGCATTAATCCTTCTCTGACCTGATCCGCCTTTTAGCCGCTTTCTTACTGACATTCTGACCATATTTTTCTTTGCATATTCTGCATATACTTACAGTCCTTCTCTGCACATTCTGCACATATTGACAGTATTTTTCTCTGCATATACTGACAACCCTTTTGCGCGTTTCGATGCTCTATTATCTTGTTCTTCCAAAATCTACGTAACTGCTCTTTCTAATTCTTTTGCACTCTTTTCTAAACGGTGTCGATCCTTCTATTCTACCTGTTACTTTCTTGTGAGTCAAGCACAACCATCGAGAGGATTTCTTGTTTGTAGAGACTATCTGAAATACTGTGCTTATGTCGGCTTACAGTATCACGGCCCTGCAACAGCCGTTCTACATTCAATGCTTAGTTTCGTGGCTACTCTTTGTAACTGCCACCTTTGCCAGCCATGCTGCAACACGGCCCTGCAATAGCCGTTCTTTTCTTACATTCGCTGTCTAGTCACTTTCACTTGTAACTACAGTTAACTGCAACATGAATTTCTCCTATGCATTCTCACCACCTGTCACTTGGAACTGCAGATCTGACTCCAGTTAAGTTTATCATAACTGGCGCTATTTGCCACTTGTCATAATGCATGTATCTTTGAATTTTTCCTGCCAAAACATTACCTGTCGTGATATCGCGACGTTTTCTTTCTCCTAGACTTCCTTTCTGTAAGCAACCCCGAAAACCTTACATGTCGCAATATCGTGATGTTTTCCGCTTTGCTGACGTCATACTCAACTTTGTCGTGATATCGTGACACTTTCGGCTTCCTGAGGCTTCTCTGGCAACTTGTCGCGATATCGCGACATTTTTAGACTTGCTGATGTCATCCTCAAAGATGTCACGAAATCGTGACGTTTCCGGCTTGCAATGGCTTTTCGTTCACCCTGTCGCGAAATTGCGACACTTTTTGGATTTGCTGACGTCATCTTCTAAGATGTTGCAAAATAACGACATTTTTGGTCTTGCTGACATCATCCTCATTGCCGTCGTGAAATCGCGATGCTTCTGGCCTTCGTACAATTTTTACTCCATGCAGCCGCGAAAACCTTACATGTAGCAAAATCGCTACACCATTGTTGCCTTAGCATTTTTCTTTGTTGCTAGCTAGTGAAACTCCGACGTGTAGCGATATCACTACACCTTTCCACTTTGCACTTTGAACTCGTAGCAAGATCTCTGCACCTTCCCAACATGTGTTTCAAACCTGTAGCGAAATCGCAAGACCTTCGCACTATGCACTTTCAACCTGTACCGAAATCGCTACACCTCCGCACTATGCACTTTCAACCTGTAGCGAAATCGCTACACCTTTTTACCTTGCCTTTCGAAATAGTTAGGAAATCTCTGCACTTTTGTTCTTAGTGTTTCAAGCTTGTAGCGAAATTGCTACATATTTCATCCTTTGCATTTAGAGCCTGTAGCAAAATCGCTACACTTTCCTTAGTGCATTTTCTTCGCTTTCACCAGCGAAATTGCAACATGTAGCGAAATCGCTACACTTTTCTTAGTTAGTTCCTTTTCTTCCAGCATATCACGAAATCGCGACAATCTTACTTGCATCTTCTCTCTCCTCAGACATGTCGCGAAATCGTGACAATTTGGCTTGCAATTTCTCTCTCCTCCTTTTTGTCGCGAATCGCGACACATTTTCTCTCTCCTCAACGAAAACTTGACATGTCGCGAAATCGTGACATTTTGGCGTGCCTTTTCTCTCTCCTAGGATATGTCACGAAATCATGACTTTTTTTCTTGCACTTTCTCTCTCCTACTTTTTGTCGCGATATCGCGACAGGAACCATGTCGCGATATCGCGACAATTTTCTTCCTTGTCTTTTTCTGCAAATTTCTGGATCTGGGTCCCCTCTGTTTTTCTTGAGATTTTTTGCACTTGATCTAACTGACCTCTGAACTGCTTCAACTGCATCACTCTGTCTGTGTTGACAATAATTACAATCCTTTTGCACTACTTTTGCTGCACCTTGCTCAACAATCTCCCTCTTTGGAATTGTTGGCAACACACTATAGCCTTGCTCAAATTCTTCTCCCCCTTTGCCAATAATGCCAAATGGCTATCGCAGACTCCCCCTGAGTCTATGCACATCATTCTCAGGTATAAATAATTTGAATGCTCCCCCTGAGAATGTATTTCCCATAGCTAGTCAGTGCTTGGGAAGTGTGACTACTCCCAACTTCTTCCGAAGTATTTGTGTGCAGCATGTTGTTGTTGCAATGTATTCTGCCTCGGCTGTGGATAGAGAGACTGATTCTTTCTTCTTACTGTGCCATGCTACCAATTTATCTCCAAGGAAAAATGCTCCTCCACTTGTACTTTTTTTGTCATCAATGCATCTAGCCCAATCTGCATCAGAATATGCAAAGAGAGTGAAGTATTTTCCTTTTGGATACCACAGCAGATACTCCATAGTACCCTTGAGGTACCTAAAGATCCTTTTCACAGCTGTTACATGAGTTTCTTTTGGACTAGCCTGAAATCTTGCAACCATGCAAATAGCTTGTAAGATATCCGGTCTGGTTGCTGTCAAATACAACAAGCTTCCAATCATTGATCTGTACATTGTTTGATCAACATCCGGAGATTTATCATCCTTGCTCAACTTGCAGCTTGTTGTCATAGGGGTGCTCACTGGCTTACTATCCTCCATAGTGAACTTTTTCAGAATTTCTTTCACATATTTAATTTGAGAAATGAAAATCCCCTTTTTGGTTTGATTAACTTGTAATCCAAGGAAATATGAAAGTTCACCTATCATAGACATTTCAAACTCTTTCTGCATTTTTTTTGCTATGTCTTTGCATGATTCATCATTGCTACTCCCAAAAATTATATCATCTACATAAACAACAAGGACAATGAAATTGCCATTTTCAGTTTTCACATATAAATTGTTATCCACCATACCTTTCTTGAATCCTTGCTTAGTGAGATAGCTATCCAACCTTGCATACCAAGCTCTAGGTGCTTGTTTCAAGCCATACAAAGCTTTCTTCAACTTGCAAACAAAGTCAGGATTATCACAAAGTTGAAAACCATCAGGCTATTCAATATATACTTCTTCTTCAAGATTTCCATTCAGAAATGCTGATTTTACATCCATCCGATAAACCTTGAAATTCTTATGAACAGATAAAGCCAAAAATAGTCTTATTGCTTCAAGTCCGGCCACGGGTGCAAAAGTCTCTTCAAAATCAATCCCCTCAACTTGGGCATATCCCTTACGGACTAATCTTGCTTTATTCCTTACAACCTGTCCATCTTCATTCAGTTTGTTTCTAAATATCTATTTAGTACCAATTATGTTTTTATTTTCAGGCCTTGGTACTAATTCCCAGGTTTTGTTTTTCTCAATTTGATCTAGTTCTTCATTTACTTTTTCCATCCAGCTTTCATCTGTGCTTGCTTCAATAATTTTCTTGGGCTCAATACTGGATAACAGAGAATAGTTATTTACTACTCTTATTCTTGTCTGAATGCCAACTGTAGGGTCCCCAATAATCTGCTCTTTGGGATGATTTTTCTCGCCAACTACACGTTCCGTATTTTCTATTTTCATCTCTTTCTAAGTCCTCCGAATCTGATTTCTGTCTCTCTTCTTTTTCTTGATCTTCATCTTCTTCAATAAATTCTTCATAGGTTGGGTAATTTTCACTTTTGGTGGTTTCTTGTTTTCTGCCTTCATCAACCTTCACATCTGCACTCTCCACTATTTTCTTAAGTTTTTTGTTGTAGCATGTATAGGCTTTGCTTTTAGTTGAGTACCCAAGGAATATACCTTCATCAGCTCTATCTTCAAACTTGCCAAGATTGATTTCAGTTATTTTAATGTAACATTTGCTTCCGAACACTTTGAAGTATTTTGTTGTAGCATTTTTGCCAAACCACAGTTCATAAGGTGTTTTGCTTTCATGTGGCCTCAACATACATCTATTCTGAATGTAGACTGTAGTATGAACTGCCTCTTTCCAGAACCTGTCAGCAATTTTGCTCTCTGTTAACATGGTTCTTGCCATTTCTTGCACAGTCCTGTTATTTCTTTCAACTACTCCATTCTGCTGAGGTGTTCTTGCTACTGAAAATTGTCTTCTTATTCCATATTTTTCACAAAATTCTGCAAACTCTTCTGAAACAAACTCTCCTCCTCTATCAGATCTCAAACATTTAATTCTTTTTCCAGATTGATTCTCAACAAGATTTTTGAAGGTTTTAAACATCTCAAAGGCTTCTGATTTCTATTTCGGAAAGAGTACCCATGTCATTACGGAAAAATCATCTATACACAGCATGAAATATTTGTATCCATTTATGCTCTCTGTCCTCATGGGTCCATACAAATCAGTGTGAATCAGTTCTAATGGCTTGCTTGTGAAATACTCTTTTGCTTTGAAAGTAGATCTGGTTTGCTTCCCATTTTGGCATGAATCACAAATGTTGTTTGATGGTTTACTAATTGTGGGGATGTCTCTTACTGCTCTTTTAGAGCTGATCTTTACCAGATTATCAAAGCTTATGTGACCGAGTCTCTTGTGCCACAACCAGTTTTCTTCTTCTTGTCCAACCAAGCAAGCTCCTTCTGAAGTCTCCGAGATAGTATACAAATTTTCATAAGTTCTCAGTCCAGTGGCTATTAACTTTCCATTTTTTGTCTTTCTTACTTCACAGCCCTCCTTCTTGAAAATTACTTCATGACCTCTGTCACAAATCTGACTTACACTCAGTAGGTTATGCTTCAGTTCTACCACAAAAAGAACTTTCGTAGAGTTGATTTTATCGTCACTTAACTTAACTGATCCTTTACCCACTATCTTTGCTCCATAATTGTTTTCGAATTTTACAGAACCACCTTCATATGTCTGTAGCTTATCAAACTTATGTTTGTCTCCTGTCATATGACTGGAGCATCCACTGTCCAGAATCCAAGGTGCAGGTTTATTCTGGGCTTTGAGAGTTGTTTGAACTATAAGAGATTCCTTGTATTTCTTCGGTTGTTCCTTTTCTTTCCATTGAGATTTGACAGCAGATCTGGTCACTTGCTTTACCTTCTCCCTTTCATTGGCTTGTGACAGTTTTTCGGGAAATTTTCTGTTTTGTTTTGATCCAGTTGATCGAAACTTTCTTCCCTGGTATTTATTTCCTACAAAAGAGTTACGACAATTCCTTGCAATATGGCCGAAGTTATGGCAGTTATAACATTCTACAGCATAATCTATCAAAGGAGAAAAAATATTTCTACTAGTAAAATTTCTTTGTTCTACATTATATCTACAACTTGAAACTTTATGACCATATGCATTGCATTTAAAACAATAACCGAGAAAAGGAATGAGTGTACCCGGGTAATGGTTTTTGCCATGTTGTAGTAGGAGCCAAGGGTCTTCTTCTTCTTTGATATGAGACTTTGGTAAATCCATCATTTGCGGAACTCCTTTCAAGCTTGGACTTGTTGTTTTCTTTTGCATGATACGGTTTGTCTTGATCAACCCTGATCTTGTCTTTATTCTTTATTGGTTCTACTGTTATAGCCTTTGAGTCCATTGAGGATTCTCCTTCATCAAAGCACAAACCAAACTTGATACCCATGGGCCTTTGATTATTCAACATTTTGTTCAGCTTCGCAGAACTGTCTTCAAATTTATGATGACAACTCAGTTTCCGATTCATTTCTTCTAGTTGCAGCCTTAATCCGACTATGTTTTCTTCTAGCTTGTTGCACTCATTTATTTTCATGGTTAGCTGAGCTTCAAAATCTTCAAACTTTTTCTTATATTCTTTAGTTTGTACTTTCAAACTTATAATTAATTTCCCAGCATCCTCAAGTTTTCTTGAAGTCTTTTTATTTCTTCTCCTTTCTGCACTTAACTCTTCAAGAGCAGCAACCAACTCACCTTCCAGATCTATCTCAGCCTCATCCTCTAATTTTTCTTCACACTCTTGGGTTTCTTCAGTTCTTTGTTCTTCAAAAGCCATGAACAAGGCTTCACCAGTTTCTTCTTCTGAGTCCTCATAGGAACTGTCTTCAGAAGAGTCAACATTCTTTGAGAAGAAGCTTCTCTTCTTGAAATTTCCTTTTCTAAACCGTGATTTCTTCTTCCAGACATTTCTTTCTTGATATGTCCCTTCATCACTTCTATTTTTATCATTCATGGGGCATTTTGCTGCAAAGTGCCCAATGCCTCCATAGTTAAAGCACTTGAACGGTAGCTTACCTCTGTACTTTCATTTTCCCTTTACTAATTTCCTAACAAAGTTTGCTTCATTTTCATCTGTAGATTCTTCTTCCTCAGACTCTTGTTTAGATTTTACATTTTTCTGTGCTTGGAAGGCTGCTTCTCTGTTAGAGGGCTTAGTTTGTCCAATCCTCATTTCATAAGCTGTTAGAGAACCATGCATTTCATCCATACTAAAAAAATTTAAATATTTTGCTTCTTCTATGGCAGAAACCTTTGCATCAAACCTTTTGTTGAGAGTTCTCAGTACCTTCTTCACAACAACTGCATCTTCCATTTCTTCCCCCAGTCCTCTTATTGCATTGATGATTCCATTTACTCTCAGCAGATAGGCTTCAATGTTCTCATCATCGGTCATCTTTAATGCTTCGAACTGGGCACGGTGTGTTTGCAGCTTAGCTTCCTCGATTTTGCTATCTCCTTCATGAATGCTTTGCAGTTTGTCCCATATGTCTTTAGCAGATTTGTAGTTCATAATGTGTATCAACTCACTGTCTACTAATCCACACATAATAGCATTCTTGGCTTTTGAGTTGTTCTCAAACTTTTTCTTCTCAGCCGCATCTGTTGGAGGAACAGTGGGTATGGTGTATCCATTTTCAACAGATTCCCAAATGTCATAACCCAATGCACAGAGATAGGTCTGCATTCTGAGCCTCCAAAAATAATAGTTTTTTCCATTGAACAGAGGAGTTTTGTTAGAAGAAAAACCTTCACCACCGGCCATTGTATATCTCCCAAGAACACCTTAGCTGATTAAGCTTGTGCAGGTGCCTGGCTCTGATACCAATTGATATTCTCACAATGACACTGAGAGGGGGGGTGAATCAGTGTAACTAATTAAAAACTTGAGTCTGCAATTATTAAAACTTAAACATGCAAACTTAAAAAGAAAAAGCAGATAAGGCAAGAATAGCACATGAGCATCACACAACACAAGATTTTATGAGGTTCACCGATGTGGCTACTCCTCAAATAATGACTTGTTTGGACTCCAATCCAAATCCGGTCTTTGCAAGGATTCAATATTTACAATTGTTTATCAGCACCCACTGGAAGGAGCACCAACCCCTGATTTATCTGCTGCAACAGATAGGAGCACCAACCCCTTTATCCAAGCACCAACTTGGATTTCTATTTTGCAAGATAAATTGACATAAAAATGCCTTCTCTTTTACAAGACCCTTACTGGTCTATAGCTTATGCAATTTTATCTCACAGAAGCATAAAGAGAATTGTTAGAGACTCAATATCTTCCTTTCAAATCTAAAACCTCTCTATTATTTTACAAGAAAAATATACAGGTTTTAGTTCTCTTGCTGTTCTTCATGCAGCACACTTACCACACTTTGCCTTTTGATTTATTCAATACAGCACAGTTGTGGTAACCTTCTAACTATGCCAGTTCGATCCTTATATCCTTGATTTCCTCGAATGGCTCAATTTGAAACGGCTCAATTTTTAAAACGGTTCAAGTTTCCCTCCAATATTTCATGTACTTTCGGCTACGATCAATGCATTAATCCTTCTCTGACCTGATCCGCATTTTAGCCGCTTTCTTACTGACATTCTGACCATCTTTTTCTCTCGCATATTTTGCATATCTGACAATCCTTCTTCTCTGCACATTCGCACATATTGACGATATTTTTCTCGCATATATCGACAACCCTTCTGCGCGTTTCGATGCTCTATTATCTTGTTCTCCCAAAATCTACGTAACTGCTCTTTATAATTCTTTTGCACTCTTTTCTAAATGGTGTCGATCCTTCTATTCTACCTGTTACTTTCTTGTGAGTCAAGCACAACCATCGAGAGAATTTATTGTTTGTAGAGACTATCTGAAATACTGTGCTTATGTCGGCTTACAGTATCACGGCCCTGCAACAGCCATTCTACATTCAATGCTTAGTTCTGTGGCTACTCTTTGTAACTGCCACCTTTGCCAGCCATGCTGCAACATGGCCCTGCAACAGCCGTTCTTTTCTTACATTCGCTGTCTAGTCACTTTCACTTGTAACTACAGTTAACTACAGCATGAATTTCTCCTATGCATTCTCACCACCTATCACTTGGAACTGCAGATCTGACTCCAGTTAGGTTTATCATAACTGGCACTATTTGCCACTTTTCGCAATGCATGTATCTTTGACTTTTTCTCGCCAAAACATTACCTATCATGATATCGCGACGTTTTCTTTCTCCTAGACTTCCTTTCTGTAAGCAACCCCGAAAACCTTACATGTCGCGATATCACGATGTTTTCCACTTTGCTGACGTCATCCTCAACTTTGTCGTGATATCGCGACACTTTCGGCTTCCTGAGGCTTCTCTGGCAACTTGTCGTGATATCGTGACATTTTTAGACTTGCTGACGTCATCCTCAAAGATGTCGTGAAATCATGACGTTTCCGGCTTGCAATGGTTTTTCGTTCACCCTATCACGAAATCGCGACACTTTTTGGTTTTGCTGACGTCATCTTCTAAGATGTCGCGAAATCATGAAATTTTTGGTCTTGTTGATGTCATCCTCATTGCCATCGTGAAATCACGACACTTCTGGCCTCTGTACAATTTTTACTCCATGCAGTCGTGAAAACCTTACATGTAGCGAAATCGCTACACCATTGTTGCCTTAGCATTTTTCTTTGCTGCTAGCTAGTGAAACTTCGACGTGTAGCGATATCGCTACACCTTTCCACTTTGCACTTTGAACTCGTAGCAAGATCACTGCACCTTCCCAACATGTGTTTCAAACCTGTAGCGAAATCGCTACACCTTCGCACTATGCACTTTCAACCTGTAGCGAAATCGCTACACCTTCGCACTATGCACTTTCAACTTGTAGCGAAATCACTACACCTTTTTACCTTGCCTTTTGAAACAGTTAGGAAATTGCTGCACTTTTGTTCTTAGTGCTTCAATCTTGTATCGAAATCGCTACATCTTTCATCCTTTGCATTTAGAGCCTGTAGCAAAATCGCTACACTTTCCTTACTTAGTGCATTTTCTTCGCTTTCACTAGTGAAATTGCAACATGTAGCGAAATCGCTACACTTTTCTTAGTTAGTGCCTTTTCTTCCAGCATATCTTGAAATCACGACAATCTTACTTGCATCTTCTCTCTCCTCAGGCATGTCGCGAAATCACGACAATTTGGCTTGTAATTTCTCTCTCCTGCTTTTTGTCGCGAATCGCGACACATTTTCTCTCTCCTCAGCGAAAACTCGACATGTCGTGAAATCGTGACATTTTGGCGTGCTTTTTCTCTCTCCTCGGATATGTCACGAAATCACGACATTTTTTCTTGCACTTTCTCTCTCCTGCTTTTTGTCACAAAATCGCGACAGGAACCATGTCGTGATATCATGACAATTTTCTTCCTTGTCTTTTTTTGCAAATTTCTGGATCTGGGTCCCCTCTGTTTTTCTTGAGATTTTCTACACTTGATCTGACTGACCTCTGAACTGCTTCAACTGCATCACTCTGTCTGTGTTGACAACAATTACAATCCTTTTGCACTGCTTTTGCTGCACCTTGCTCAACAACTTCACAAATCCACTTAACTAGGCTACTCAACCAATCACTCAATGAAATAATCCTTGCTTACAATCCCTAGTCCAAGCATATGAACCTTCACTCAAAATATTTCCAACAATTCTTATCAACCAATCTCACATAACAATGATACTCATGTTCTTTTCAAACCCTAGTTCAAGTTCTTCACACAACCAATGGCTTCAATAACAATGCTTATAAAACAAGGTTTTAACAACAACTCTTTATTCCAAAAAACCTTGAAGCATTAACTCAACACACTCAATAAGGAGACCTACTTAAGTCCTTTTCACTCCAAACTTGTTTTCCAAAAAACCAACCAATCAACTCAACTATGGAAGAATATGCCCATACATTTTTCTTAATGATGAAGGAACCTCAAAAATCTGCCACAACCACAAAAACTTCTTTGCCAAGCTCAAAGAAGTTATAAGATGATAAAATCTCTCAAATATACAATGTAAATATCAAAACTTACATACACCTTATTACTCCATCTTAAATAAATCATCCATCAACAATAATTGACCAAACACACCTTACTCTTCTCAATATTGCAATAATTGATTAAGTCACTTTACAAAATATATGCAATAAATCAATTTTTAATTCCCTAAGGTAAAAATAATATTACCCTAGTAAATTTCCATTTACCACTTAGGTAAATATCATAACCAATTTACCCCTTATCTCTCCCTAGCCTTAGCAAAGCAAAGAATAATTTTTATTTCTATTAACAACCCTTATCTCTCCACAACCTTAGCAACTTAATCAAAAATTAAATCAAAAATATAAAAACCTTTTATATCTCCCGCTTTGCATTTTGTGGATTCAATATTGCACTCTCTCCCTTGCTAGCACCTTGGTCACGGCTTGCTAGCCATGTGAGCCAAGCGCTCACGTGCTCACTAAAAGCATATAAGGTGCTTTAATATTTTGTTGAATCCTTTAGAGCCCTTGGCTCCCTTCTCATCTTACCACACAACATGTTCAATGTGCTCCCTCTCTCACTGAATGAACGAGCCTTTTGTTTGCTGCTCCTTGGCACTTTCTCCACGAATCTTAGCACAATTTTTGGCACGAAAATAATCGGAGGAAATTTGAATGCTTGGTTTTGAACTTAGGCAAAGGTTTAAATACCTTTTGCCTTCCAAATCTTGCATGTCGATGGTGTATTAAACTTGGACGTCGACACCTTTATAATATGCATAATTAATTTATAAATCATTTAAATTCTATTTAGAATTTAAATTTTATAAATTAACTTTGTAACCTTTGGCTTTTATAAAAAATTAAAGCCTCCTTGGGGGTTAAATAAAAACTTTTTGTTGCTCATAATGATTTAATAAAAAACCATTTTCCACCATGGTTTTAATAAAAACCCTTTATTTTTTCCTCACATAATATAAAAATAATATTATGACATCTTTTCAATCAACCTCTCGCATTATTCCTTTTGACCTTTTGACATCAATTGTAGCTTATTCCTTGACATCAATGACAACTTCATTCCTTGACATCAATGACAACTTTGACTCAAAATGTCCAACAATATCCCCCTTTGTCATTGATGGCAACCCAAATTATTTTTACCAAAAACTTAACCTTTTCTTTGTTTTGCTCCCCCTGGATCAATGCTCTCTTCAAATCTCTCCTCTTTACTCAAATACCAAATCTCTCCCCCTTACTCAAATCTCTCCCCCTTTGACATCAATGGCAAAGGGTCACCTTTGGGGCTCGGGGCTAAGAATGAGTCTCTTAGCTTAGCCCCTCCCCCACCTCCTCTTGAGGTGGTTAGTTCTAGGGTGGGAGTCTTACTCCCAGTTTTCCTCGAAGATACTCAAAGGTTTCCTTTGAGAGTGGCTTAGTGAAAATATTTGCTATATGTTCCTTTGTAGTAACATATTCCAACCTAACCTATTTATATATCACCTGTTCTCTTAGAAAATTATACTTAATCGGAATGTGCTTTGTCCTGGAGTGCATCACTAGATTTTTTGAGATACTTATAGCACTTGTATTATCACATAGTATGGGAATAAGATGATCATGTTTTATCTTGAAGTCTTCTAGAGTTCGCTTCATCCATAACACCTGTGTACAACTGGCTACTATTGCAATATATTATGCTTCTACTATAGATAAGGATACTGAAACCTGCTTCTTACTTAGCCAAGAGACTAAATAGTCTCCAAGAAATAATGCTCCTCCACTTGTGCTTTTTCTTTCATCAATGTTGCCAACCCAATCTGCATTTGTATATGTTGTCAGTGTGAAACTATCACTTTTGGGATACCAAAGCCCAAAATCCATAGTCCCTTTTAGATACCTAAAAATTCTTTTTACCACTACCACATGTGTTTCCTTAGGTGTTGCCTGAAACCTTACCACTAATCCCACTGACTGTACTATATCTGGTCTTGTAGTTGTAACATACAATAAGCTACCAATCATAGATTTGTATAATCTTTGATCTACCTCTGGAGATTCATCATCCTTACTTAACTTACATCCTGTGACCATGGGGGTACTTATCGGTTTACAATCTTCTAACCTGAATTTCTTTAACATTTATTTTATATACTTGGATTGTGAGATAAATACCCCTTTCTCTGATTGTGAAATATGAAGTCCAAGAAAGAAGGACAATTCACCAAGCATAGACATCTCAAATTCATTTTGCATGTTCTTAGCAAATTCTTTACACATCTTATCATTGTTTCCCCCAAAAATGATGTCATCAACATAAACAACCATAATTAGTAGATCATTCCCTTCATTTTTTATGTATAAATTATTGTCTTCTATTCCTTTTTTGAATCCCTATTCCTGAAGATACTTATCCAATCTTGAGTACCATGCTCTCGGAGCCTACTTTAGACCATACAATGCCTTTTTCAATCTGCATACATGATCTGGTTTATCTTCTAATATGAATCCCTCTGGTTGTTCAATATAAACTTCTTCTTCTAGAACACCATTTAGAAATGTTGACTTAACATCCATCTGATATACCTTGAAGTTTTTGAAACTTGAGAAGGCTAAAAACATTCTTATGGCTTCAAGTCATGCAACTGGAGAAAATGTCTCATCAAATTCAATTCCCTCTACCTATGCATAACCTTTGCATACTAACCTTGCTTTATTCCTGACCACCTATCCATCTTCATTTAACTTGTTTTTGAATACCCATTTTGTGTCGATCACATTTTTGTCCTTTGGTCATGGAACAAGTTCCCAAGTCTTGCTTTTCTCTATCTGATCTAATTCCTCATCCATTGCCTTAATCCAAAACTTATCCTCACTTTCCTGAGTGAAGTATTTTGGCTCAATCTTAGATAGCAAAGAAAAATTTGCTTGTTGAGATGGTGTTATTATCCTTCTCCTTGTCTGTCTTTCATCTGGATTCCCAATGATTTGATCTTTTGGATGATGCTTATGTACATATCTGGATGGATTTTTAGGAATAAGTCTTTGTGTTTCTTCTTCTTCTTCATTTGATTCCTCATGAAACTCCTCTTGACAACTTCCATCTTCCTGATACACAATTTTCTGAACTGGTTCTCTTGAATCTATCTTCTCATCAATTGTTACATTTATACTTTCTACCATAGTATGTGTTCTCTTGTTGAAGCATCTATAGGCTTTACTCCTTGAGGAATAACCAAGAAAAATTCCCTCATCACATCTTGGATCAAACTTGCCTAAGTTTTGATCTTCTCGTCTTATGTAACACTTGCTTCCAAAAATCTTGAAGTGTTTTACAGTGGTCGATCTTCCTTTCCAAAGCTCATATGGAGTCTTGTGATGGTTTACCCTCATTTGAGCCCTAGTGATTATGTATACTACTATGTTTAATGCTTCTCTCCAAAATCCATCTGAGAGCTTAGACTCATTTAGCATAGCTCTAGCCATATTCTCAATAGTCCTATTTTTCCTTTCAACTACTCCATTTTGTTGAGGAGTTCTTGTTGTTGAGTATTCTCTTTTGATTCCATGTTGTTCACAAAACTCTACAAATTAATTTGAGGTAAATTCTCCTCCTCTATCAGATCTCAAACACTTAATCCTTTTGCCAGTTTCATTTTCAACCAATTCCTTAAATGCTTTGAATTTTTCAAAAGCCTCTAACTTCTCTTTCAAGAAAGCTACCCAAACCATTTTGGATTAATCATCTATAAACAATATGAAGTAACTTTCACCCTAAATACTTTGTGTTTAGGTAGGACCACATAGATCAATATGTATTAGACTCAATGGCTCAAATGACATATATCCTTTTGACTTAAAACTTGTTCTAGTTTGCTTTCCATGTTGACAAGGTGCACAAATTGTGTTTTGTGGTCTTCTTATCTTGGGTAAATCTCCTACAGCCTGCTTATTGCTTATGTTGACTATGTTGTCAAAATTCAAGTGACCCAATATTCTATGCCATAACCAAATCTCATATTCTTGTGATAGAAAAAACTTTTACCCTTTGATCTCACTAAGCATGTATAGATTATTTGGAGTTCTTTTTGCATTGGCAATGACTTTCCCAGTTTCTGATTTTCTTATCTCACATCTATCTAGGTGGAAAGTAACCATATAACCTTGATCACAAAGTTGACTTATACTTAGCAGATTATGTTTTAACCCTTTAACATACAACACATTTTCTATTTTTGTTTTTCCATTATCTAAACTTAGAGTTCCTCTTCCACCAATCCTTGTTGATCCATTATCACCAAAACTTACTAATCCTCTATTGGTTTCTTTTAGAACAATGAATTTGTCTTTGTCTCCTGTCATGTGACTAGAGCAACCACTATCAAGATACCATTGTTCTTCCTTATCCTAAGCATGAAGGGTTGTTTGAACTAACATTGATCTAGCCTTAACATTTTCTCTTCCATATTTTCTAGTTGTTGAAATTATTTTTCTAGACTCAGGAAGTATCATATTACACCATCTAGCCTTGTGCCCAAAATTATTGCATTTGTAACATATGATATCATTATCCATAAGAGGTGCAAAAGAATTGAAATTTCTATTGAAATTGTTTCTTACATGACTAATACAATGTACTACTCTATGACCATATTTATTACAAGAAAAGCAATGACCATGGAAGAAATTTTGTAACCTACTTGGATGCCTTTTGGATTGTGGTGGAGTGCTTCTTATTTTGGAATTAACTCTCATCCAAGGTTCTTCTTTGATTTCTTCATTAGCTTACCTATATTTGTTTGAAGTTTTTGCTTATTGAAGACTTGATTCCTCTTTCTATTTCTCATACTCTACATCTTGTAGTGCCTTGGTCCTTTCAACTTCATTCCTTAGGTAGAAAATTCTTGCTTCCAATATTTCACATTTTTTTTCTCTATCTCTTAGCATACCTATTATATCCTACTCAATTTTATTTCCTTCTTCTATCTTTACCTTGAGTTCTGTGAGATTTTTTAGAAGTTCTATCCTTGCTTATTCCTCCTCTTAATTTTTTTCCTTCAAGCTTTAATTTTTTATCTAATTCTTTCCAATTTTCTGAGAGTAGCAAATAATTATTATTTTATATCAAACATGGTCTCTTATTCATTTTCTAAAGTCATGTGTGTTTTTTATGGATCCTCCTCCAATTTATTAGTCTTTTTATGGAGAGACCCGCTATGATACCAATTGAAGAACATGTGCTTATACTGAGAGGGGGGTGAACAGTATAAGATAAATATTTTTGCTTTTTAATCCATATAATAGCATCAATAATATTAAAGTAGTAAACATCACACAAAGCATCACACACATGAGAGACATGATTTTATGTGGTTCACCCAATGTGGGCTACTCCATGGAGAAAATATTTCTTATAAATTTTTATCAAATAAATTCTCTTGGGAATCCTTTCCCTACAATGTTTATGGACCTCTGTCCAAAGGAGACACCAATCCCCTTGATAAAGTTAGTGGATCTCTGAGGTTAAATATATTTTAATTAATGTGATGCCTTGGTTGAGAAAAAAATTCAGAGCTTGCATCATGAAATTTCGGAGCTGAATGGTAGAGACGTTTTTCGCAGGACTGCCCAAACTATCGAACTCGTTTCGGCCATATCTCACTCATCCGAACTCGGATTGAGCTAAAATTTTGAGGGTAGATGCCTGAAAAACCCTAGAACATCTCCACCAATTTTCATATCATTTGGAGCAACACATATCCTAGCGCATCCCTATGTGTGAACGATATATTTGGCAAGCGGCTATGTGAGGGTTTCATCTGGGTTGAGTGCAAGCAGCTCCAGAGGTTGGTTTTTAGGGCCTTCGGGCCCTAGCGGCCAATATTTTTGTGGTTTATGCTCAATATTTTAGCAAGAAATGTTGCAGGGGATACAATATGGGTTAGAAATTTGTCTTTCAATAGATCATACTGTGAACTTGAGTGACAACGGCTTCCAATTTGCTGCACAAAAGAAAAGTGAAAACCATACCTTTCCACGACGTCTAGGGCAAGGATTAAAGAGACCACAAAATAAGTTTCAAGCAGTTGATCAAAAAATGGCTCATATCTCAAGTGAATCTGGTGCTAAGGTGCACCCACAAAATAATTCTACTGTGAAAACCCCTGTCAAGGGTAAGAATTTTGAAGACTCAGTCCCAAAAATGAATTTTAGGGATGCCCTTCATGGTGGACAGCCTCAGCCCAATGCTAATATCAATACTAGGGCTTCTCATAAACCTCTAAGAATGCCTAAGATTGATCCTAGGAAAACGGAGTCAGGATGTCTTAAAGCAGCTGATGGAACTCCTATTGTTAAGCTTGATATGGGTAACATTCAGATTGGCATTGAAGATTTGGAAAAAAGAGGACTAATTTTTCGGTTCGTGGGTTTTCGTCCGAGTCTATCTGCTTTCAAAGTCTGGGCTGCAAAAAGCTAGAAAACTAAAGGTGAGTTACAAATCTCTATTTATCCAAATGGTTATTTTCTTGTTTTATTTGCTAATAATGAAGATAGAGAGAAAACTTTTCAAGGGGGTCCTTGGTTTTTTGGAAGGGCAGGGCTTTTCATGAAGCCCTGGCATACTAAATTTAAAGCCGAAGAAGAGATGCCTTCTATAGCTCCCGTGTGGGTTAGACTCTTTGGCCTCCCTATTGAATTTTGGAATCCTACTATTTTTTCTTCAATTGGAAACTCTTTAGGAACTTTTATGATGACTCGCTGATTGTACTCAAAATTTTGAACATATTATTTATGCTCGAATTTGTGTTTTAATGGATTTTGACAAACCCCTACCTAAAAATATCACATTACAATTTGGGGAAGACACTTGGGAGCAAGTAGTGGACTATGAGAACATTCCTTTTCGTTGTAGAATTTGCCATGAATATGGTCATTTGGCCAGTGCTTGCCCAAATAAAATTCCTGATCAAAAGAAAGAAGATATAAACTCAGCAAGTTTCCAAATACCTAAGAAGAAGAACACTAAAAAAAAACTAGTAATGAAGGATCAATCAAAGTCATTTGCTAATATGTTTGAAATCCTTTCCACAAATGATGTCCCAAGTGAGGAAGAGGAAATAATGGAAACTGAAATCTTAGAAACACAATTTAAATATGAAGGAAAGAACTCAGAGACAAACCAACAAATCAAAGGTTTTCAACAGAAAAAAAAAGGAGAAAATTTACACAAGAAAAACAATATTTCAAATGTCAAAACTTCAAATAATGCAGGTCCCAATATAGACTCCATTGAACCATCTAGTAAAATTTTGGCTGTGTATGAGCATTCTTCAAGGTTAGAAGCCATCTCAGATTCAATTGGAATAAGTCAAGAAACAGGGAAAAAAAAATTGAAGATGGATTCTAATCAAAAAGTAGGTCGCAAGACCAATCAATATCATATGGTAAAAGAAGGTGAAAAGCTTGTAGAGGAAGGTAATATTAATGCCCTTCCCAACATTTTTAGCCCTGGTATTAATGAAGATCATCACTTGGAATATTAGAGGACTCAAAGGGAGTCTTTCAAAACAAAATGAAATTAGAAGAATGATTCAGATAAATCATCCACATCTTGTTTTCCTTCAAGAAACAAAAATGTCAATGGAGGATATGGACTTAATTGCCAATAAAATTTGGCCAGCTGGAAAAGTGGTTTCCCTCAGTTCCCAAGGGACTTCGGGTGGCATTGCTTGTCTTTGGGACCCAAAAGAGGTAGTTATTCACCATATGGTTGGCAGTTGGGGTTTGTTGGCTATAGCTATTCAAAGTAGACATTCCAACCAGATTATGCTCTGCATTACTATTTATGCCCCGACTTCTTTGGAGGAAAAAAGAAGATAGTGGAAGGATATTACTCATATTATCTCTCATTTTCCTAAAGCTTGGATCTTGATCGGAGGAGATTTCAATACCATCCTCTCTCTAGATGAGAAAAGGGGGGAAATAGAAATTTGGACAAAATTACTGACCTCATGAGCGAATATATTGCAAACCTCCATCTTGTGGATATCCAACCGGATAATGGCCTTATGACTTGGTCTAACATAAGGCAAGGCTTAGCTTGTATAATGGAGATATTGGATAGGTTTTTGCTCTCTAAAAATTTCTTAATCCATGGTCACATTCCTAAAGTGAAGACTCTTAATAATGTCTGGTTCGGATCATTGGCCAGCCATGGTGGAAATGTGGAAAACCAATGTGAGTTTCTCTCCTTTTCGTTTTCAATTAATGTGGCTTAGAGACATTTCCTTCAGACCTCGTGTGCAACAATGGTGGAAGGAAGGTAAACCTAGGCATGGGACTAAGATGTTCTATTTTGCCAAAAGACTCGCAATACATTAAATCCAAAATCAAGACTTGGAACCGGAAAGAGTTTGGGGATGTTCATAAAAAAAAACATGAAGTTATTGCTCATCTTGAAAATTTGAATAAGAAAATCCGTTTAGATGGCCTCACAGAGAAGAGAAGTGCAGATGAAATTAAACTCACAACTCGGCTTAGAGGAATGGGAAAAAAGAGAAGAAATCTTATGGAAGCAAAAATCTAGAATTCAATGGCTCAAAGAAGGAGATCGAAACACAAATTTCTTCCACAAATCTCTTCTAGCTCGAAGATCTCACAACTTTATTTCTTCCTTAAAATCAGATTCTGGAGATGTTGTTTATACTTGGGATGGCATGAACTCTATTGTTGTTGATTACTTTTCCAATATTTTTGCTGCTACTCCTCTTGACTCAGCTTCTCAACAAAATGTTCTTCAAGCAATCCCTTCTCTTATCACTTCTAGGAGAACTCTATTTTGACGGCTCCTGTTACTATCAATGAGCTTCAACAAGTAGTTTTTAAAATGCAAAAAGGGAAAACCCCAAGTCCTGATGGTTTTCCTATTGAGTTCTACCAAGAGTTCTGGGATATCCTTCATGTTGATTTATTAGAGGTGGTGGAAGAAGCCAAGAAATCCAAAGAAATTTTGAAGGTTATCAATAAAACTTATATTACTCTTGTTCCAAAAGCTCAAGAGGTTGATCATATCTCAGCTTTTAGACCTATTGCTTTATGTAATGTTCTTCTCAAAATTATTACTAAAATCATGGCAGAAAGGTTGAAGCCTCTTTTGCATAAGATTATTTCCCCAGAGCAAGGGGGATATGTGGAAGGACGTCAAATAGTAGATGAGATAGTTCTTGCTCAGGAAGCCATCCATTCCATGGATATGCAAAATTCTCCTTCTATGTTCATCCGGTTAGACTTATCCAAAGCTTATGACAGAGTGGATTGGCACTTCCTTATCAAAGTTTTGAGGCAATTTGGTTTCTCTAAGGATTGGATGGATTGGATTATGGGATGTATCTCTTTAGCTTCCTACTTAGTTCTTATCAATGGCAGGCCTTCTCAATCTTTCCCAGCTTCCAGAGGTATCAGGCAAGGTGACCCGCTATCCCCTTATTTATTCATCATTCTTGCTGAATGCTTGGGTAGGACTATAACCAAAAAGAGGGAAAACAAAACCCTTGAGGGAGTTACCATTGCTCATGGAGCTAGACCTATCTCTCATCTTCAATTTGTGGATGACTCTACCCTTTTAGGTAAAGCTACGCTTAAGGAAGCTTCTAATTTTAAGCAAATCATTAGCTATTTTTCTAAGGCTACTGGGCAGTTGATCAATGAAGACAAATCTAAAGTTATTTTCTTTCACTGCTCTGCTAGACAGGAAGCCATGGTCTTGGATAAATTAAGATATAAGAAGACCTCTCTTCCAATCACTTATTTAGGTATTCCCATAAATATTCAAAGGCAAAAAAATAAATATTGGAATTGGTTGTTGGACAAAGTCAAGAAGAAAATTGGAAAGTGGACCAACAAGTGGCTTTCTTCTGGGGGTAGAATCACCTTGGTAAAATCAGTCCTTCAAGCTATTCCTATTTATGTTTCTTCCATTTTGAATATCCCAAAGGTTGTTCTTCGAGAATTGGATCAAATCAGTCATCGTTTCCTTTGGAGTGGTACTAAGGAGAAAAGAAAATGGGCCTTGGTGAAATGGGATACTTTATGTCTTCCTAAGAGTGAAGGGGGGTTAGGATTCCGGTCTTCAATTAATAACAACAAAGCTTTAGCTGCTAAATTATATTGGAGGATGTTGCATAACCCCAATGCTCTTTGGGCCAATAATCTTCGTGCTAAATATGCTGAGAACAAAAGTCCCGAAGACCTTGTTCGCTATCAACTTCCTACCAAAGGTTCTCCCATTTTAGCAGTTCTTAAGACTGGTGAGGATTTGATAAAGAAAAAATTATTTTGGATCATTCATAATGGTCAACATGCAAATTTTTGGACAGATTCTTGGGATGGTCACAAGCCTTTGATAACTCAGCTTCCCGATTGGAGGCCTTGGATGGAGGAGCTTCACCGAGCTAATTGGATAAATGTGGCTAATTATTGTCGGTACCATACCGGTAATTCAAAGGTTGGTAGATATTGGATCCCTATTGAGGACTGGCCTATTCAAATCCTGGAAAGGCAAAGACAAGATATCCAAGGCATCCTTCATATGAGATCCCTCTCTTGGTCCCATGAAAAAGATTGTTTTGGATGGAACGACACTACTAAGGGTGAGTATTCAGCTTGCTCAAGGTTATTTGACCTTATGCCATAATAATCCCAACCATTATTTTGACATATTTTCTCAATTGTGGGCTCAAAATGCTCTGGCCTAAGGTGAGGTTCTTTAATTGGCTTTTATTGCATCGTAGGGTGCTTACTAGTGAGCAACTTATGAAGCGTGGTTTTCATGGCCCTTTTAGATGTGAAATGTGTGAAGAGAATGTAGAAAATATCAACCATATTTTTATTGAGTGTACTTTAGCCTCTGAGCTATGGAGGAGAATGGCAACTTTACTTGGCTTACAGTGGTCCAATTTTTTCACTTTTGAACAACTTTGGAGGGATTGGCCTAATCAAGAGGGTGTTGATCATTTTATTAGGCAGTTAGTTTGGATGGGTTCTACCATTCTTCTTTGGAATATTTGGAATGAAAGGAACAACCAAATTTTTAATCAAGATAGGAAGGATATTCACTATATTTGGCAAAAGACCATAGCCAACTTAGTTGAATCAGTCCATCATCTCCTTAATCACCCCCAAAACTCCCACCAAAGATGGGATCAAGTGATGCAAATATTGAAGATTAAACCTTCTAAGGGCAACCAACTTAAAGGGAATGTGAGTATTAGTAAGATGGATAGGACTAGAAATTGGCAACCTCCTCCTAAGGATTTTGGAAAAGTCAATACCGATGGAGCCTCTAGAGGGAACCCCGGAAAAGCCAATGTGGGAGGAATTGGTAGACTTTCGGATGGCTCCCTGGTTTTTACTTTTGCTGAGAATTTGGGTATTCTTTCCAATAACCTTGCTGAGGGGTATGGTATCCTTAGAGGCCTTCAGGAGGCTACTAAGGTTGGATGGGAAAAGGTGTTAGTTGAGTCCGACTCTCAACTTATGATTAATCTCTTGAAGACTCCTTCTAAGAATCATAAGGTGGATTGGAGAATAAAAAGAATTATTGAGAAGATTCAGTTAATCCAGATGGGATTTTTGAAAGTTGATTACAATCATGTGGTCAGAGATCAAAACAAGAGTGCTGATGCTTTAGCTAATTGGGCTTTGGACAAAGGTGATCTTACTTGTTATGGCCACCCTCCTATATGGTGGGCTTCTCAAATTAGGGAAGCTCTTCTTTCTATCATTTCTTTGGATGGCTCCAGTTCTGAAGGTACCTAGTTTCTTCTTGTTTTTTTTTGTTTCTCTTTGGTTCATTCAGTTTTTTTAGTTCCCTAGCTCATTCTATTCTTTATTTTGTTTCCTCTGTTGATTCTTGCATTAATAGTCTTCTGGTCTAGATAGGTCATTGTTTTGTTCATTTTTTTTCTTTTGTCTTCTTTGTTTTTTTTGTTTAGTTTTTTAAGGTGGGTGGGTTCTTTTGTTTTGTTTTGTTTTTGTGTTCTTTGTGTTGTTTTTTGTTGTTCTTGTGTTTTTGTTGTTTTGTTTTTTTTTTTATGTTTATTGTTATTGTTCTTGTGTTTTTTTCGTTCTTGTTCTTGGGTTTCTCTTTGTTTGTGTTATTTCATTTTTTATGTGTGAGTGTTTTCTATGTTTTTTGTTTTTGTTTATTGTCTGTTGTTGGTTGTTTTTATTTTTATTTTTTTTATTTTATTTTTTAGGTTTTGGTTGTGTTTATTTTTCATGTTTTTTTGGGTTATGTCTTTGTAGTGTTCTGTTGTTTTTGTCTTGTTTGTGTTTTGTTATGTGGTTCTTGTGTTTTTCTATGTGGTTTGTGTTGTGGTTTCTTTTATCTTATTGTGCGTGTTTGGTTGTGCTTTTGGTTTTGACACACTCAAGGAGTTTGTTTTTTATTTTATTTTATTATTTTTGTTGTTATTTTCTTTTTTTAATTTGGTTTTGTGTGTTTGTTTGCTCCTTGAGTATGTCAAAGGTGGTAGGCCAGGTCCGAGTCCTGGGCATTTTTGGCGGAATGGATACCCCTGCCTCCTTGGGTCTTACCCAAAAGTGGCATCCCTTTTGGGATGTTTTCCACAAATAAAAAAAAAAATTTAGTGTATCTCTATCCATAGGAGACACCAATATCCTAACTCTGCTCTCGTTGGTGATCCTCTAGAATACCTATGCCTCCACTATCCTTAGCAAATGGAACTCTATCCATAGAATATACCTATACTTCCTGATCTGGTTGGATACCTCTATCCTCAACTCTATCACCTCCAAATATCTATCTCAAATTTATACTAAATATAGTCCTTTAGTCTAGCACAAATATGTCCTCAATCTCTGTCTCTAGTCTGGCACAAACCTATCCTCAAATTTACACCAAACTCTATCCTTGAATCTATCCTCAAGACTTAACTCAAAGCTTGACTCAATATCAAATCAACTCTTCTGGATCTGCCCCAAACATTAACTCAAGGTTTGAACAAATCAATCAATCAACTCTTCTCTCAAGTCTTATCAAAGACTTGTCTCAAATCTACCTTGTAATATTCCATAAAAGATCACACCAATATTTCCTCAAGTCCTCTCTAGAACTTGTCCAATCTGCTCAATAAGTTATCACAATAACTTATCTAAATATGCTCTCAATCTGTATTGTAAGCTTCCACAAAAGCTTACCCAAATTTGTCCACAAGTCTTGTCAAATACTTACCTCAAATCTGCTCAACAATTCCATGCTAGAACTTGTCCAATCTCATAGAAACATAAAAATAATTGTTAGAGACTCAATATATTTTACACTCATAAATACTCAACCTCTTTCTCAAATCAATTTAGAATATAAAATATTTTGTTTTATAGAACTTGAACAATCACTTCACACATCCACTTAACTAGGCTCAACCAACTCTACTCACCAATCACTCAATGAAACAATCCTTGCTTACAATCCCTAGTCCAAGCATATGAACCTTCACTCAAAATGTTTCCAACAATGCTTATCAACCAATCTCACATAACAATGATACTCATGTTCTTTTCAAACCCTAGTTTAAGTTCTTCACACAACCAATGACTTCAACAACAATGCTTATAAAACAAGGTTTTAACAACAAATATTTATTCTAGAAAACCTTGAAGCATTAAATCAACACACTAAATAATGAGACCTACTTAAGTCCTTTTTAATACAATTTTTTTTTCCATAAAACCAACCAATCAACTCAACTATGGAAGAATATAGCCATACATTTTTATTGATGATCAAGGAACCTCAAAAATATGCCACAACGACAAACACTTATTTGCCAAGCTCAAAGAAGTTATAAGATGATAAACTCTCTCAAAGATACAATGTAAATATAAAAACTTACATACACATTATTACTCCATCTTAAATAAATCATCCATCAATAATAATTGACCAAACACACCTTACTCTTCTCAATATTACAATAATTGATTAAGTCACTTTACCAAATATATGCAATAAATCAATTTTTAATTCCTTAAGGTAAAAATAATATTACCCTAGTAAATTTCCATTTACCACTTAGATAAATATTATAATAAATTTACCCCTTATCTCTCCCTAACCTTAGCAAAGCAAAGAATAATTTTTATTTCTATTAAAAACCCTTATCTCTGCACTACCTTAGCAACTTAATAAAAAAATTAAATAAAAAATCTAAAAATCTTTTATATCTTTTGTTCCACATTTTGTGGGATTCTATATTGCACTCTCTACCTTGCTAGCACCTTGGCCACAAATTTTTAGCCATGTGATCCAAGCACTCACGTGCCCATTAAAAGTCCATAAGGTGCTTTAATATTTCATTGAATCCTTTAGATCCCTTGGCTCCCTTCTCCTCTTGCCATGTAGCGTGTTCGATGTGCTTCCTCTCTCACTGAATGCATGAGCCTTTTATTCCCTACTCCTTGGCACTTTCTCCACAAATCTTAGCATGATTTTTGGTGTAAAAATAATCAGAGGAAATTTGAATTCTTGGTTTTGAACTTAGGTAAAGGTTTAAATACCTTTTGCCTTCCAAATATTGCACATCGATGGTGTATTAAACTTGGACATTGGTACCTTTATAATATGCATAATTAATTTATAAATCATTTAAATTCTATTTAGAATTTAAATTTTATAAATTAACTTTATAACTTTTGGATTTATAAAAAATTAAAGCCTCCATGGGGGTTAAATAAAAACTTTTTGTTGCTCATAATGATTTAATAAAAAATAATTTTGCCACCATGGTTTTAATAAAAACCTTTTATCTTTGCCTCACATAATATAAAAATAATATTATGACATCTTTTCAATCAACCTCTCGCATTATTCCTTTTGACCTTTTGACATCAAATGTATCTTATTCCTTGACATCAATGACAACTTTATTCGTTGACATCAATGACAAATTTGAATCAAAATGTCCAACATTTGTAATAAAATGTTCCCCAACGAGTGGTCAAATCCATTTTGGGTTGGTCTCCCAGGTTGACTTAAATTTGGTTGTAACCCAAAAATCCATCCATGAGAGAGAGTATTTCATGACCAGTTGTAGCATCAACTAATGTATTGATGTTAGGAAGGGGTAATTCATCCTTAGGGCTTGCTTTATTAAGATCTCAAAAGTTTGTGCATATGTGAATCCTCCCATCTAGTTTCTTGATAGGTACCATGTTGGAGATCCAGTCAAGATAATTAATTGGTTGAATGAATCCTACATTTAATAATTTTTGTAATTAATATTTAACCATTAAGGCTATTATTGGATGTATCTTGTAAAACTTTTGCTTTACTAGTTTAATTTTTTGGTCGAGCATCTAATTTTGCACAACCATATTTGGGTCAATGTATGGCATATCCTTGTAATACCAAGCAAAGGCTTTCTTCTTCTATTTTAAAAAATTTGTGAAATGAACTTGCTCCATTGGGGATAAACTTTATCCTAGCTTGATATTTTAAGAAAATTTAGGGTTGATACCGATGTCAACATCAATATTTTCTTAAATTGACATGTGGGATCCCTCCTCAAGTTGATGAGGTGTAGGGATCAAATGGATGTCATCATATATATTTATAGAATCAATCATGTCATTAGGTTTTATATCAGCTTGGAATACATATTTGTATGACTCTAGGAATAAATTAAATAGTTGTAACATTTTTTTATAGGGAAGGAACTCTCAAGGTGATGGTAGAAAAATGATAAGATCAAAATAAATAGCTTCATGGTTGAGATGTAAAGGTTTTTAAAAGTCACTTGGATTATGAAGTAGTGAGGTGAGGTCAATGGAAATCATGTTGATGGATAGCATCTGATATCCATTCATGGGTGGCAAAGGTCAATAAAATATGGATGGCCTTAAATGCACTAGGGGTGGTTGCGGTGGCAACGAAATGATAGGAGGTGCCCTATGCAGTGCTTGGGTCATTAGATCTTTAATAAGAAGAAGCTATGACCAAATGGGTAATCATTTAGGAAACACGTAAATATAAAGTTCAACAAGATCATTAAGTGGCTATATGGGAGTATATTCATCCTTCGATCCATTTGAATTTATGGGCATTGCATCGTACTCTTGGTCAGATTCCTTGTACACTATCTAATCATTTGTAGGAGCCCAATATTCCTCAGCTTGATCTTCTTTAGTCTCCATAGCAGATATTCATATTTTGGTATGCTTGGGGGAAGAAGGGTCAATAGTGATTTCATTGAGTAGAACATGATAACTAAGCCATTCGATGTGGCCCAAATCTAGATGTTTTGTATCCTCTTAATATGATTCTTCTTTGAATTCTTCCTCAGAAGGGTCAAGTGATGCAATAGATATTGTAAATATTCAAATATGATCACTCAATAAATGAGTATTGTCAATATTAGTGTATTCATTCTCATTAATCTCATCCTCAAATCCTATGGTGAGGCACTAGAGAGAGTCAACAAGGATCTCATATGACATTCATATGGAGAACCCTAAGTTGATGTTTTCTATAGGTAATTGATGCCATGGTTGGTAATGGGTTTGAAGACTTTATTCAGAGCATCCAAGCCCACTTTCATGCCATGATAATTATTTAAGTACTATAGGTCAAACTTTGGATTTGACATATAACTGATATTTATTGAGAATGACTCGTCATCGTCTAGCATAATTCAAAACCCCCATAGATAAATTTTATCTAATTCAAAGGATTCCCTAAGGTAACAATGATACTAAAGAGTAATAACGGTTGGTGAAGTCTACCCAAGTCTTGTACTGACTCTATGAGTGGAGTAAGTGTAACATTTTGTATGAAATAGTTAGTTACTTTTGGGTTGGTGTAGAGGGGGAAAACTACCCTATCGGATACAATTCCAAAAAAAAAGGCTATATCCATAGGGAGAGAACCTTTTGTGGGGTTAACCATGAGGGTATGTTGTGCTCTACACTCGGTGCTAGGGGGAAGGGTTCACCAAGAATGGTTTAATAACATGCTCTAAGTCCTCTGGATATTCAATAATGTTTGATGTATTCAATTTTGAGAAACACACCTAAGTTTGGCCTTTCTAGCTCTAAACTAGGAAATATAGAGGACAACGCAAAAATCAAAATATAACAGCTAAAAAAATAATGCAAGCATACAAGAGCTAACCTAATATGATTATTTATTTTGAATGCTCACTAACCGAGGTTTTATTTTAGAAAACCTTTAAAGTAGAAACATACAAAATAGATGCACATAAGTTATTCCTAGATGCAAACTAAATTCTTTTCACTTTCAAATACCTAAGAATCATTTTTGGATTAGATATTCAACCAATAAAATGATTAGAGCACTTATATAGATTAGCGGTTGATTTCACTTTTTCTACCTCTTGTCCAATGATATCAGAAATACTTGTTTCTGTAAAATAACTCTTAAAACACTTGAAAATGATATTAGCATTAGAGGGCCTACATAGGTCACTATGTAATAGTCCTTGGAGGTGCAACAATCAAACACCCTAGGTCCTTTAGTTGACCTTTCAACATAAAATCAGAAATTGACCTTTGGAGAATGAAAATATGATCTAGATGCCAGATGGAATGCAACAATGAAAATATAATCTTGAATTTACCCCTGGTGTGCTCTTGATAAAATTCATGCTTCACCTGGAGCGGGCATGATAACGTAATAACAAAGTCATGCCCTTCCTATATGGGACATGATTTCGCTTCTACAGACTGGTTTGCCCTAATTTGGGCAAGCGAAGTCATGCCTCGTTAATGTCGGGTGTGATATCATTGTAGACTAATGAAAAATAAAATATGAATACAAGAAATAAAATAATTATCAGAAATAAGGTAAGCAAAACCTAATGGACATCGTAAAAGTAGGCAGAGAAGATTGAAGTATCCAAGTGGATACTCTATCTCTCCTAACCACACCATGAATCCACCAATTCACACATCAATCCAATTTAATCCATACAATAGAAGATCAAATATAAAATTTGCACTTCATGATTAGCTTACAGTATAAGAAAGCAAAGGAGCAAGAGTGAGCTATCATAAAAATGTTGAGCTTAATCAATAATCAGAATTTTGCATTACGATCATACATCTAAAACTTGCATTATCTCTCAATCAAGAACATCCTTCCTTTTATAGATAAAATCAGAGGGCAAAATGTGGGAAAAATAAACCCAAAGTCAATGCTAAAACATGTTGAAGGGTTTAAACCTAGGTCTAAGCATACTAGAAAGAATAAAATTAAATTAAATTAAAATTGGTGAAGTTGTGCCCTAGGATGACGGAGCGCGAGATCACTCTGGAAAAGTCATGCTTAGCCATGACAACATGTGATTTTACCAATGGTACTAAAACAAGCAAGGCTTGAGGGATGAGAGGCATATCCTTACCTTAGGCAATGGTTAGGGACCTCTTAGAGGCTCTAAGAAAAATTACCCGTTGAAAGTGGATCAATTTTCCATGTCTACAATTGGTCATATGGACCGTGATTTGCAAGGAGGTGGATGATGAGGAGGGGGATGCTAGTAAGGATGACTCATCCATGGAAATAGTTGATTATTACTTGTACATACAAGTTGGAATGACTACTACATAATTGGTGTAGATGGATGATGGGGTTTCATCGATTGGTGTCTAAAATAAATTTTGATTTGGAGGATCCGGTGAGGAAGAGCGAATATCATAAGAAACCAATGATGATATTTTATATGGATGTTATGGTTATGAGAGTATGGATGGGTGTGATGATGGATCTAGATATTGGATAAGGACCTTTTGTTGATTTTCCATATGTGTCGATGGAAAGGTTGACTCTTGTAGATAATTGAACATATTGCAAAACTTGAAGGGTTCTAGGTCAGTAAGAACTAAATGAACTTATCTTTCATGGATATACTAGATACATTGATTAAATATGGATGGCACACACTTCATATCTTAGATCCAAGGCCTACCAAGTAATATGTTATATTGAATTACCCCCTCCAAGACGTGGCATAATGTAAGAATAGTTTTTAGTTGAACCTAAATAGGAAGTACTATTGTGGTAATAGTAGAGCATAGAGCATCATTAAAATATAAAAGGGTAAATTTGGATGCTACAATATATGATGATGGAGTACTAATATGTTGCAATTATATAGTGGTGATGATATCAATTGAGGAACATTGATCTATCAATACCCATTTATATGATATTTTATTGACACTAGTGATGATATGTACTGGGAAATTGGTTGTGTCAATGGATATCATCTTGATTTCATGATTAGAGAATGTTTTGATAGGCTTCTTGTAGTTTTAAATGTGCTCCACAATTTTTTTGAAAGAATGTGGATCTTGTGGTTGTAGTTCAATTGACTTAAGAATCTCTATTAGATCTTCTTGATGTGGAGGTGATTGTTGGATTAGCTCATATATGGAGAGTTTCATTGATGCCATTTTTAGACTTTGGGTAAGCTTGTTACTTATTTTTAGCAATGGGTTAGGTGGAGGGATTTGAGCTAGATTTGGTTGTGGCAACATTTATGATATTGAAGGAAAATTGGCTGGAACTAAAGGCTATGTATGTTGATTCAAGTATATTTGATTCCATATCACAATTTTTATCATCCCAAAAAAGTATTTATTTGGTGGGGCTATATGTACTTAATTATCCTACCTAGGTTGCTCTATCTGGCCCCCATGAATAGGTAATAGATCTTGAAATATTCCAATATTTTAATTATTGGTAGCGAGAGGGTTGTCGATTTGAAACTCATTCTGATCTATCATATTTTACATAAGGTTTTTAAATATGAAACATGACTCGATGTCATGACCATTTTGTTTATGGTAGACACAATGTAAATCTTATTGATAAATTTTAGGTTTTGGCCTATTATGATCTAGCTATCAAAACTCGGGTATAGTGATGGCCTTTGCCTTGCATAGTCGATGAAAGATAGAAGCCAATAATCCAGACAATGGTGTATACTAGAAAGGAGGATGATGTTTTTGGTTTTTTCATTGATTTATTGAGATTGAAATTATACTACGTAGGTGGGGGTTGAGCCTGATAATTAGGTTATAAAGATGGAGTTTTTTGTGAATTCCCTGGGATGCTTAAAACAACTTGATTTACTAGAGTTGGATTTTGTTGCATGTAGTTACATTTTGTGTTCTTGTTCCACTCCTCCTTGCAAAGCTTGATTTCACATTCCTAAACCTTAATATCCTCTATGATCTTAGCTTAGGCTAGGGTTACTTCAAAGGTTTGGTACTGTTGGAGTTTGAGTAAAAGCAAAATCTATTTTGAACAACTCTTTGTGAACAACCTTGTAAGATTTGTGAGCAGTAAAGTGAGATAATTTTTTGATTATTAATCTCCACCTATTATCATAGTCCATGACTAGCTAATTGTTGAATTATATTAGATTGGTGAGGTCAATCAATGTTGCTTTCTTCTTCATGCTAAAGGAAAAACATTCCAAGAATGCATTGCCAAGCTGCTCAAAAGAATAGATATTGTGTCATGGAAAATGATTATACCACTCTAAAGCAGATCCAACCAACATTATAAGAAATATCCTAAGCATAAATGGATCATCATCCTAAATGTGAAAGCACAAGTTCATGAAGCTAGTGATATATTCTTGAGCATCATTATCTACTTTGAACTTATCCAATTTTGGTATTTCAAAATGCTTGAGGTATAGAGGGGATGAGAAGGATGGATGAATGGTTGGTTATAAAACTATTTAAAAGTAGGTTTTTAATAACCTATGCCTTAATTTTATTTCTTTAGATAATTAATGCAATCAGTCAACAATTGATATGCATCTGGTGATGAGCACCAGATATGCTCATATTTTTGTATATGTACTAATGGTTTTTTGCATGGAAATATATCATGAGTTGCATATTTTTATGAAATATTATGTATTTATTTAATGAAATCGTTTGTATTATATAATCCATGAATGAAGTGTGTTTTGTGTAGTTATTTCTCATTTTTTTGTCTTTTGCTCAGTCAAGGTCCTACATGGACCTGGCATGGTTTCACTCAATCATATGAAGGCATAAAAAGGTAGGCACATTACTGAAGTAGGTGCCTTACTGAGGTAGGAACCTTACTTAAGTAGGCACCTTACTGAGTTAGGCACCTTACTCGAGCAGATACCCAGATCATGCGCATTGACCAAAAAACTAGAGAAGGACCCAGTTGACCACCATTCCACATCATCTATGGGAAATTGATGATGAATGAGGTGTCCCAACTAGGATGGATAAACATGAAACCATCCACAAATAAGAACTCTAACAAAATAGAAATTGCCTGACTGCAATGAAATAATGAAGAAGTTGATCATCGTGCGTTGGCTACAGTAACCAAACAATTCCATTTTAGACTATAACTGGGATGCCTGTTGTAACAGAACTACAACAAGAAGTCCTGTGTGTGGTATATAAACACACGAAATTCTCTACATTAGGAGAAGAAAAATTTGGAGAACATTATCGCATGTAATATTTCATTGCATTGTTAACAAAAGCTTTAGCATTCTTCATCAGCGTATTATCTATGTAATTTTTTGGGTGGGATCTACTGGACCCACTCCAAGCCAGTATTCCTCCCCTACATTTTAGTTATTTTCTTCATATATTCAATTATGCATAGTAGTTTATTCACTTTTTAGATTAATCATTCTAAAGATATGTTCTTTTTATGTAAGAATGTTAATTGCTTTAAGAGTGGTGTGTTTATTTTTTTACGTAATTTAATTATGTCTAAGTTTTCTTGGTGTGGAAAAATCAACTGATGTTTTATAAAAAACCATCAATGGTAGTTAAAGGATTCATCTCAAATATGGTAATGTGAGTAGTCTCTATTGTGGTACTTCTAAATTGTATGAGCTCCCAGGTTGACAATTTAAATGCAAGTGTTGTGACAAATTTAGGACAAAATTAACTAGTGTTCTCTCAGCCGTATCTCCCCTCTATCTAAATATGGTAAAAAATTTGGCACCCAAACATTTGGAACCATTTTTGGGGAAGAATCACTAGTAGACTGATTACATTACTCTGTAAAACCTTTTGCTTGACCTTGTATGAGTCCTCCAAGAAAAATAGGACTCAATAATCATTTTATAAGACAAAGCCCTTCAAAAAAGTCTGAGTCTGCCGATGACCTAGAATTTGAATTGGATTCTCCTAACTTATATACAGGAGTCTACTGGAATGAGCATCCTCACTTTGTGCAAAGTGCCTCCTTATCTCATCAACCTAGGAAAGAACAGATCATTTTGAACCCACTGTTAAAAAAAACACCCTCAGAGGAAGCTCTACTATGGAAATCCATAGAGGATCAGACCGTAAAAAAAGCTGACTTAGAGGTTCTAATTCAAAAATTTATGAGCAATCGAAAGACCATAGAAACAACATTAGAGACCACATTTCCTAAAAAAATGGTTGAAGAAGTCTCATCTAGATTCATATTTTTGATAGAGGAAGGAACGGGGGAAACTAAAATGAACAACATATCCCCTACCCATCTTCCTACCTTCAGAGGATACCCAACCGAAGACCTTGACTTGTTTTTGTTTAAATTTGATGTATTTTGTAGGTCTATCGACTACAATTTAGATGCTCAGAGGTTGAAACTCTTTTCATCAACATTAGACGACTCAGCTCTATGATGGTTTATCAGGTTGGGAAATAAGCAGATCACTATGTGGAAAGAGATATGAAAGCTCTTTCTATAGTAGTACCAATACTTTGGTAGAGTGCAAGATTTTATGGAGGAAGTCCTCAGCATGATACATAAGGAGGATGAGTCCTTGGAAAAATACTATGAGAGGTTCAATTTCAACCTGCAGCGATCTCCTCATGCAAAGCTAGGAGATAATTCTCTCAAGAGTATTTTTTGAGAGGACTCAACAATCAATTATTGGAAGCACTAAACATGATTTTGAGAGGATACATTTACCAGCACACTATGGAAGACATATAACAATTAAGCCAGAACTACCCATGAAGAAGAGGTAAGCCCACCTCTAGAATAGTGAAGGTGACTGCATCGGTCATAAAGACGGAGATAGGAAACATGTTGGAATATTTAAAGAATGAAATGCTATCCTCTCTAGCACTACAGTTGGACATGCTCTTGCTGGAGAAGAAGAAACAAGAGAATGATGCAATGTTGACCTATTTTTGGCAAAAATTTAGAGGAAAGAATGCTAGGAATGTGTACCCTGAGAACAAGGTTAGAGTATGCATAGTTTGCCAACAGAACTATAAAAATTGACTGTGCCCATAGCTACCCAATTTGAAAGAAGAGGTTGATGTAACAAAATCCTATTTCATAGAAAATCAAAGAAATTGGCAGCAACCCCCTATGGGGAACATGCCCACGTGGATGCTGACCTATGGAGGAGGATCATATATGACACAAGGGTAGCCACAACCACCCAATATGGTATGATGGGGACTGCCACCTTGGTTGAACGTGTCTCGAGGAACTGCATTTCCCAATCAACAACCATGGATGCCATATCAACACCCTGGGAAGTAATGGAGGAACCACATTCCATGAAAATCCACTCCATAAAACATGGCATAGGTTTCACCTCAAAAAGGCTTACTAGCCCTACCTGCGGTGAGAATTGCACAGTTACTTATGAGGCCTGGAAATGCCTCAATCATAACATGTTTTGAACACTAAAATTTCCTAAAAACTCTTATGTTTAATCTAATATGCTAGTTAAGTTAATTCAATATGTTGTGTATTAACTATTTGCATGATAAATGTATCTGAAATACTATATTCTGATTTTTATAGCTTTTTGCATAAGTTTTATGTTGTTTTGTTATGACTTGCTAAATGAGATATGCTTAGGTTGATAGCAATATTTCACTAATCATGTTTTGATATGTCTCAAGCATTTATTTTACCTAAATCTGGTAACAGTGCAAGTAAACTGTTACTGTGCAACAAAAACTGGTTTTTCCCATGTAAATTCCAGCCAGCTGCCAATGAATGACAAGGCATGTAATTCACATATAAAAAGAGATGAAGACCATTGGAATCTGATCCTGAGAAATAACCCCTATGAGAAATGCAAAGGAAATCATTTAAAGAGCACACATTTTTTCATTTTGAAGTCTCTTCGGAATGAACAAATATCTTCGGAATGAGAAAACATAGTGTCTTCGGAATGAATGGATCTTCGGAATGAGAATTACAGTCTTTTCGAAATGAGCCACATATATTCGGAATGAAAATAGAATGTGCTTTTTGACTTGTTGACCGATTTTTGATGCTGAAAAAAGGGAAATAAAGATTGAAAAGGGTAAGGGAAAATATCTCACATCTGAATTTACCATCCTTGTCGACCAAAGCCACCATTTATGGAAAGATCAAGTTTGATCTTCTTCTAGAATAAAACCAGGAATTATTCTAGCATAATAGGATTAAATATTTTGAGATATTTTAAGTTGTCAGTAGATATTAGGACATCTATAAATATGGCTCCCATTCAGGTTGAGGTAGTAGAGGATAGAGAAAGCAGAGGGTAGAGAAATATAGGAGAAAATAGGCAATAATTAGAAAAGTGACTATTACAGTCCTGTAACAGGTTTTCAGCAGAATTATTGTAATCATGTTCTTGAATCAATAAAGTGTACTATTTCTATTTCATATTGCTTGTAAATGAGTGTGAGTAAGATATAGAGAGAGAGAGACTCATACCTTCTTCTGGACAAGGAGGCTAGCGACTTCCAGACCTAGGAGGAGGACTAACAACAGGTTTTTATTCTGATTTTTCTACAATAGAATGAGTTGTAGAACTTGTCATTTCATTCCTTTGTAAACAACTAATGGTATTTGCAATATTAGATTATTTTATGTTTAGATTAATCTTGTGATTAATGGTTTGGTTTTAATCTCCACTTTTAGCAAAGCTTTCAATTTATTGCAGACTGTCATTTCCAAAATTTACTGTTTTCTGTAATTTTTTGCATTTTATGTTTTGTTGTCAACCCCTGCACAGAATATTGACAACCTTTTGTTATAGAGCCTTGATAGGGTTTCATTTCTATGCTATAATTAGGTTTCCATTGCTACAAAAGTAAATAGATTTCCTTTCTACAATTATAATTAGACTTCTAATTCTGCAACTGTTATTTCTGCAACATAATTAGGTCTCATTCTGCAATTGTAATTAGGATTTCATTTCTACAGTTAATGATTAGTTTCCATTTCTGAAACTTATATTAAGGTTTAATTTATACAATTTAGAGATAGGAATGTCCTAAATCCCCCACACAATCGATTTCACCAATAAGACCTGTTGCTTCAGATTGACCTAAGTTATAACCCTGTTCACCTCTTCTTTTGTAGATAGCCTTGTACACTGCCCTAGATTGATAAATTCATTGAGAATTAATTATGTGTATAATGACTACGCATCGTTTTAGCATCGTTTCTAGGGAATTATGTTGCTAGAAGGTGACAATAGTCCAATAGCTATTAATTAGACTGAGCCATGAAGATTCAGGATAAAATATGAATAGAACAACTAGTTAAAGTAACAACTATTGACCTTTAATATTAAACATGAATGAGTAAGTCTAGGGATGAAAAAAGGTATAATTACCCAAAAGTATCCCTGGCTTGTTCCATTAAGGATATATTCATGCCTAAGGGGTGAATCAACTATTTTTGAATTACCAAAAATATTGAAAGAAAAATCACCAGTCTCACCATCATTAGAACATTTTGAGAAAGAAAAATCACCAGTCTCATCATCATTAGAACATCCTAAGAAAGAAGAATCATCAGACTCATTATCAACAGAGGATCTTGGACCTCTTGAGAGATAAATTTGGATAGGTTTAACTAAGGAATAGGAAACTATGGTAGAGGGAGGTAATATAGATAGAGATGGCCAACATGGCTATGTCCATAATGAAGGATATGATCAGGATATGCCCCAACCTTCCAGAACATTTTAATATCCTATCTATTTGAATCCAACACAAAACTCTCCCATGAAAACCATTTCATCTTCAGTACTTCCAACCTTCCGAGGTGTTGTATCTAAAGATCCTGATCAAAATTTTTTTGAATTCAAAGTAGTGTGTCAAACCTATGACTATGTAAATGACAATAAAAAACTTAAGGTTTTTCCCTCAACTCAAGGACTCAACATTACGTTTGTTCATGAGCTTAGAGCCAAATTCCATCCGAACTTGGGATCAAATGGAAACTGTGTTTTTAAACAAATATCAGGAGTATTACCATCTAAGGAATAGGAAAGATGAGTTGTTCAGGATTAAACAGGAAGATGATGAAACATTAGAAGACTATCTTGATAGGTTCTCCTTTGTTCAAAGGATATGTGGGCTTGTAGAACCAGAGTTATGTAAAACCATATTTTTAAGAGGATTACAAGATGAATCCAGAGAAGTATTGGATTTTATGGGAAAAGGGGATGTAAATACTCTTAGTAATGAGGAAATTGTGGATCTCTATAGGAATTACTCTCGCAATAAGTAGGGAAGAAGAAAAAATAGTACAAATGGCACTGATGTGAAGGACCTAATAGAGGAACTTGCAAATTTTAAAACTAATATTCTAGTGCAATTAAACACAACTTTGGGGGAAATGTCTACAAAAGCAAAAAACATAGAACCTTTGGCAATTTATTGCCCAAGATGTAGAAATAAACATGCTTTGCAGGAATGTCCTTTGAATAAAATATCTATCTCAGCCATTTGTAGTATATGTTCAAAGAAGCATTCAACTGATAAATGCCACCTGCTACCACAACTAAAAATTGTGTTATAAAATTAGACTAAGGAACTCAACTATGTTGGACCAAAACAAGGAGGAAATTTCTCTCAATACCAAAATCCCCCTCATTTTCCTAAAAATTGGGGGCATAATCCCTGGACTATACCTTGGGGACAATCAGAACCACCCCAATGTCCTTGGAATTATCCTCAATGGACAAATTCCCAAGAATGGCCACAAACAAATTAGAGTAATTCAGCCTGGAATCAGAATCAGAATAACCCATCATGGAATCAAAACAACCCATATTGGAATCAAAATTATACTAATCCACATTGGATGCAAAATCAACCACAGTGGAATCAGCAATACCAGTCCTATCTAAGGCAGCAAAGAAATCAAGGTCAAAATTAGCATTTACTGCCTGCACCTAATCAAAGTTTTCAAGAAAAATAGAACCAACCACAACAAACACAACAGGTGAAACAACCTCAACTTCCATCTCAATTAGTCACTAATCCAAACAGCATGAGACATGCATCCCCTGTCTATGTGGCTGAAGCTGAGGAAAATGTTGAAATAAATGTTATTGATTGTAGTAACATCCAACTTCATTCAGGAAAAGTTATACCTGAACCTGCTCCAATTAAAATCAAGGAAAATAAAGAGCAAGAACCTTTGGAACCAGTTAAACCAACAATAGAGAAAGAAGAAGAAAAAATAGAACCACATGCATAATTATTACCTTCATCAAAGATAATTCCATATCCTGAAAGATTTAATACCATAGCAAAAATTGTTGAGTCAGACCTGGTCAAGGAACTTAAAAAGTTAACTATATCATTTCCCTTATTGCAAGCCATTAAGGATATACCAGTGATTAAAAGTACTATTCGAGATTTGTGCATTAGAAGAGTAGGAAGGAAAAAGAAAGCATTTCCTAAGACTGTTCAGGTTGAAGGAAATATAGTTGATCTCTTGTCTGGAAAACTAGTACCTCCAAAGTATAGTGACCCAGGAAATCCAGTTATCATAGTTACCTTAGGTTCAGTACCGATATCAAATGTCTTAGTAGATCTAGGAGCTACAATAAATGTCATGACCAAGGATATAATGAAATAATTATAGCTCAAACATCTTAGCCCCACATTTATAGTTTTAGAAATGGCTGATAGGTCAGTTGCAAAACCTGAAGGTATCATTGAAGATGTTCCTATAGAAGTTTCTTCTTGGGAATTCCCTGTAGATTTTTTGGTTTTACAGCTAAAAAATTTAGAACATGGATATCCCATCATTTTGGTAAGACCTTGGCTTACAACTATAGCAGCCTTCATAGACTGCAGATCTGGAAAAATGACTACTTCAAATGGTATTGATCTAAAATGGATCTCTCTGTATCCTCCTGCAAGACCCTCCAGCAATTTTTTAGGTCAATTATGGTTTCCTGATTCAAACGAAGAAACAGAGGAGGTTATTTCCACACTATCCACCTTGGTAGTAAGAGAACACATAGAAGACCTCCAAGACACAGAAAATTTAGAAAATGAAAATGTCCTAATGAATGTTCTGCACAAACAAAGGTTAGAATAGGAAGCAGTAAATATCTATTAGTTGTTAAGGAATGAGGAGAACCAAAATTTTGAAGGTGAACCATTTGTACTATCATAGGAAAACTTTGTTTCACTACCATATGGGTGGCACCATCACCTGATTTTTCCTTCTCACTGTTCCATACAGGATATGCTTCCATCAGGAAGTAATGAAACAAAAACTTCTTATTACCTCCCATCTCAGCAGTGTTCTCTTAATTCCCTAATCACCAAGTATGAAGAAGTGAATTCAGTCCTTCCAAATACAAAACAAATAGAAGTCCATCCAGGAAAATTTTTGAACATTTACAGCTGGCTTACTAGGGAAGAGGAAGATAAATTGATAGTTGTCTTACAAAAGCATGTTCATGCTTTTTCTTGGGACTATAAAGATATGTCAAGAGTTCACCCTGATATATGCACCCACAAAATTTATATTGAAGAAGTCAAGCCAGTAAAACAACCCTAGAGAAGACTGAATCCTACCCTAAGGTACATTATAAAGGAAGAAATTGAAAAACTTCTGGAGGTAGGATTCATTTACCTAATTTTTGATAGCCAGTGGGTCTCTCCATTGGTTATAGTTCCTAAGAAAAATGGAAAAATAAGAGTATGTGTAGACTATAAAGAGCTGAATAAAGTAACATACAAAGACAATTTTCCATTACCTTTCATAGATCAGGTGTTAGATACCCTTGCTGGAAAGAAATACTTTTGTTTTCTTGATGGATTTAGTGGATATAATCAAATCCAGATTACGCCTGAAGATCAAGAGAAAACAACCTTTACCTGTCCATGGGGAAAATTTGCCTATAGGGTTTTACCTTTTGGTTTGTGTAATGCCCCAACAACATTTTAGCGAGAAGTCTTAGCAAATTTTTTTATCTGAATACCAACAGTGTTGAGATATACATGGATGATTTCAAAGTATGTGGACAAACTTTTGACTTTACATTAGAAAAACTTGACAAAGTTTTAACTCACTATGAAATATACTAGTTATCCTTGAATCCAAAAAAATGTTTTATGATGATGAAGGAAGGAATAGTTCTTGGTCATCACATCTCTCTTCAAGGGATCCAAGTTGATCCAAAGAAGGTGGAAATTATCAAGAATCTTCTTCCTCCTAAAACTCAGACTGATGTCAGAAGCTTCCTAGGGGACATTGGTTTTCATTGTAGGTTTATTCCCATCTTTAGCACAATAGCCAATCCCATGTTTGCCCTATTGACTAAAGATTTTGAATTTTCCTGGACTGCAAGGTTTCAGGAATCATTTGAAGATTTGAAAGAGAAATTAGTAACTCCACCTATGTTAAGAGGACCTAATTAGACATTACCATTTCACATTCAGGATGATGCTTCTAATACTACAATTAGAGCAGCATTAGGACAAATTGACAATGGTGAACACTATGCCATCTACTACATTAGAAAGAATTTGATAGGAGCTGAGAAAAATTATACCACAACTGAGAAAGAATTCATGGCAATAATTTATGCCATCAACAAATTCAGGCATTACATCACAGGTTATCAAATATGTATTCACACAGATCACACAACCATTAAGTATTTGATGAATAAGCCTATGGTAAGTGCAAGAATTATTCGTTGGTTACTGTTGCTGCAATAATTTGATATCACTATAATCAACAAACCAAGAAAAGCTAATGTTGTAGCAGATTTCTTGTCTAGATTACAGAACACAAATGAAGGGGAATTAGTTGAAGATACATTTCCTGATGAAAAATTATTTGCTATATCAGTCCAATCACCTTGGTTTGCAGATATAGCCAATTACTTGGTCATAGGGAAAGTTCCTCCACATTTCACTTCAAAACAGAAAAAAATAATTAATCAAACAGAGTTCTTCTTTTGAATGGATTAAGGGTATACTTTTTAAGTGTAGTCGTGACCATGTGTTACGTAGGTGCATCCGAAAGGGTGAGGTGTATGATATCCTTAGGGCTTGTCATGATGAACCCTCAGGTGGACACTACTCTGTAAAAAGCATAATTAGAAAAATCTTAGGGACAGGATATTATTGGCCATCTCTTCACAAGGATGTGAAAAATTACATCAAGAATTGTGATGCATGCCAAATAATAGGGAAACCCACTCATACAAATGAAATTCCACTGCAGCCTCAATTGGTTTTAGATCCATTTGAGAGGTGGGGGCTTGATTTTGTAGGGCCTATTGATCCACATTCTCAAGGAAAGGTGCATATTCTAGTATGTACTGATTAATTGACAAAGTGGGTAGAGGTGTGTGCTTTCAAACATTCTCGTGAAGAGAAGGTCGCTGATTTCTTGTATACTCAGATTTTTTAGATATTTTGAGCTCCCGATCTATCACCACAAACCAAGGACCCCAATTTGCATCTAAATTCATTGAGGCATTTATAGAAATATATGAAATCAAACATAGAAAATCATCACCTTATCACCCACAAGCAAATGGCCAGGTTGAGGTAACAAACAGGGAACTAGAACGAATTTTAACAAAAATAGTAGTTTTTCATAGGAGAAACTAGCTAGATAAATTACCTGAAGTAGTGTGGGCTTAAAATACTACTTGGAAATCCACTACTGGATTCACACCTTATGAACTAGTCTTTGGTAAAAATCCCCTCCTACCTATTGAATTTGAGCTACTAAAACTATGCACAACATTGGAAATTGGAATTGAATTGTCACAGGCACAGATAGACAGGATTTTGTAGCTGAATGCATTGGATGAACTTAGGTTGGATGCTCTGCACCAAACTAAAGTAATTCAAGATTTACTGTTTGATTCTTGCTATGAGGAATTCCTTGGAAAGCTAAGAACTAGATGGCTTGGACCTTACCAGATTGAAGAGGTATTTGAAAATGGAGCAGCTTGTTTATCTCCTATTTATGGGTCACAGAGAAAGTTGGTAGTGAATGGACATCACCTCAGGGTGTACCATACACCTCTGACTAAAGAGGAATTCTTGCAGCAACTTGACAGTTTGGATACACAATAGGTGGAAGAAATTTCCTCTTCCACTTCAAAACAATCAGCATGATCATGGATTTTAAGAAAAAATAGAAAAATACAAAAAAAATCAGAAAAAGCAGAAAATAAAAAGATGAATAAAATTTTATTATGAATTCCTTCATGGGCATGATTTCAAGGAAATCATGAATTCCTTCATGGGCATAGTCAGAATCAACAAAAAAAAAAAAAACCAAGAAAAAAGAGAGAAAATGAGAGGTAAAATAAAATAAAATAAAAAAGGAGAGAAAAATGAATAACTCAACAACGAAAACCTTTTCTAAGGCACTACTGGGTTGGTATGCATGAGAACTAGTTTTTTGGCATGCATAACCTTGAAAATTTCTGAACCATCATTGTACAAATTCACCAATTGCACTTGTTTTGAAATATTGCAGAAAATCTCAGCAGAACATCAACAAAGGCAGTCATTATTCAAAACTTGCATTAACTTGTTTTAATCAGGTATATATTTCTTACATTTCTTCATTGTAAATGATTGGTATATAGTATATAACAATTAACCATTAGCATAAAAGGTATCCATAAGATTTGACATACTTAAAACATGTTTTGAGCATGAGAATATTGATTTTTGTTGAATCTTCGAAAAAAGAATGCCAAAAATAGTGCTGACTATCTTCTTCAGATGAATTGTTGTAGTCTTTGGATTGAAATTGTCTTCAGAATGACAGCAGAATGAATGTTGCATTTTGTCTTAAAAATGAAGCTTTGTCTTCGAAATGACGATTTGTCTTCGGAATGAAGCTTTATCTTCGAAATGATGATTTGCCTTCACAATGAAGGATCATCTTCGGAATGAAGCTTTGTCTTCATAATAAAGTAGGATTTGTATTTGAAATGCAGCAGGATTTGTCTTCAGAATGAGGATTTATCTTTGGAAAGAGGATTTTTCTTCGAAATAAGGATTTATCTTTAGAAAGAGGATTTGTCTTCGGAATGAGGATTTATCTTTGGAATGAAGATTTATCTTCGAAATGAGGATTTGAATTTGAAAAAAGCATGATATTCGGAATGAAGACTTGTATTCGGAATGAAATCATTATCTTCGGATTGAGGTTTTGTTTTTGCAATAGATCATAATCTTCGGAAAGAGCATTCAATATAACATCTCCACGTGGCATCTAAGGAAAAAAAAATAAGTACGATCGAGTAAAAATTATTTTGTCTACATACGATAAATGAACATGTGTTAGTTAGGATGTGGTTTGTTTTTGCACCCATTTAGAAAGTACCAGAATCACGGGGGACATGACCAACAGTATGCCACCATTTTTTTTATACTAATAAACATGCACGTGAAAGTCCGCGGGCAAAACAGAAAAACTAAAAAATGGGTAATGTGGATCTGACGGCAAGGACATCTACGCAACCATTGATGGACATGTGTTCAGAGAAAAAATAGAAACACGTGCAACCCTTATTTTTGAAGACATATTTGCTAACGCAAAATGATTACGAGGTACAATGCTCAGATTACGATTCATTTCGAAGAACAAAAATAGGGCAATTGAAAACTTGGAACCAAACCCTGCAAATCTGCAAACACCAAAAACAAGAGATCCAGCAAAGGAATAACAGTAGAAGTGAGCAATTTGTAATGTACCAAGACAAGAAAATGGGGTGAAAAACAAAAATGGAACCAGCAAATACCACCCACCTTCGGGAAAATCTAGAAGTGCTGCAGATTTTTGAATATGGAGGACTTATGCCATTTTTGGATAAGTTTAAGGGGTCCTCTGAAGATTTGGTCGGCATGTTCACCCACACATTCAAAAACAACTGGGCACACATTAAAGGCATGACCATTGAGGTAACCCCTGAAGTTTTGAGTCAAATTACTGAGCTACCATTAGAAGGTCTTCCAATTTCTAGGTTTGGCAAAATTACATTGGTAAATATAGTAAATCAATCTCTAGAAGAAAACAATAGGGATCCATAATATTTAACACATAATAACACATGCAAGGGGGTAAAAAGGGCCAACCTGCAGGAACCCTGGGATGAAGTGGCCATATGGGTAATAAAATTTCTAACCTGTGAAGGGTAGTATGTACTATTATCAGGCATCATCTAAAAATTTTAAACCATCTCAGACATGGTAGGCAACAGCCAGAAGTTAGGGTAAATCTTCCCCTAACCTGCACCAGGAATTGAAAAACATGGCAAAAATATATCAGGAAGGAAAAGGGCACCTTCGCCACCATGGTCTCATCAAACTAGTTTGCCAACACCATTTTAGAGGAAACCCTAGGAGCTTTGATATAATTTACTCTACCCTAAATGATGTAATTTTTGGATATGAGGATGGGGAGGAAGAAAAAAATGTTGCTGAGGAGGTTGTTGTAGAAGAAGAAATAGCTGCTGCAGAGGTTGTTGTAGAAGAAGAAACAATTGTTGCAGAGACTATTGTAGAAGAAGAAACAAAAACTATTGTAGAGGTCATTACAGAGGAAGAAACACACCCAGCAGCAGCAACAGAACACCTTGCTCCAAAACCTTCAACCTCACGAGCTAAGAAACAAAAGAAAATAAGATCTGAAACTGGCAGCAAAATAGAAAAAAAGAAGAAGGTCTACTTTTCTGAATTTGTTACTGATTTGTCAGAACAAGGTAGTGAAGCACCTAGACCAACAAGGGAAGAAATGACAAGGGAAACAGAAGCATCTGAAACTATCCCCACAACCCTTGTTGTCACTAGAAAACAAAGCAAAAAGAAGAATTTTGCATCTGGAACTAGGAGGTCTACAAGACTCCACTTGAGGTAAATGACAGAACAAGTCATAGAAGAAGAAGGTGGACAAAGTAGTCCAGATGTCACAGAAATACAACCAGCCCCTGAAAAATTTCTAGAATTGCCTGAATAGATAATTGAGGAAGAGGCTGGGCAGGATAGCTTGGAGGTGGCTACAGTTAAACATGCCACAGAAATGGTAGATGCAATTATATATAGTTTCATAGAGTCTCCTGAACAATAGCAGATAGATGTTGTAGAGGAAGAGATAGTTGTTGAGCAGCCAACTACAGGTGACTTGTTTGCATCTAATTTTGAAGTAGAAATAGAGGAGGAAGACATCACAGAGCAGTTGAGAGCAGCAAGGAGTGTTGTCAAAACATAAACCAGATGAATTTAAGAAAGAAAACATCATTGAGATGCAGGAAAGAAAAATTACAGAGTTACAGTAGGAAGTGGCAGAATTGAGAAAAAGGTTGTCACAGTCTAAAAAACAGCCAACTATATCCATTGATGAGGACAATTTGGCTCAATTGCTTATGAATTTATCTAGGGTAGATGACTCTGTTGAGGTAAACATAGGTTCTCATTCTGAAGTAGCACCCTTTCATTCTAAATAAGTGCCTTCTCCTTCTGAAGCATTACCTTCTCATTCTGAAGATGCTTCAGAATTGGTGAAGAGCATAGCAAAAAATATTGGAGATGAGTCACCATCATAGGAACAGTCCAAGCAGCAGCATGAAACTATTCAAGTAAGTACTCCTTCTATTGATGTCCCTGTATTTCAAACTGTTACACCTTTAGTAGAAATAGTAGATAAGGGGGTGCAAGTGGAATTACTATCTGATGACAACCCAATAGAAATAGCAGATAAGGGGGTACAGGAAGAATTATTGACAGATTATCAACCAGTAGAAGTGGAAAAAAAGGGGGTTCAAGTAGATCTACTACCTAGAGTTCCACCTGTAGTTAGACCACCTAATACTGTGTCCCTATAACAATACAATGCAGACATAGTCAGTTGGGTGATTAGATATGAGAAGCTTGCCACTAAGATTGAAAAATTCAAATTGGAAGGAAAACATCTAGAGGCAAAGGAAACAGAGATTCAGGCATTAAAAGAAAAAGTGTCTGATTTATGTCAAATTGCTGAATTTTTAGTCCAATTCAGACGGCCAGCTAGATTTTATAGTCTTATTCTGAAGGAGAAATACCTTAGATGGTAGGTCATGAGGATTAACTCAGGTCTCCCATATAAATTGGACACAACTACAGAATTCCTGGAAGCATATTTTGATAGCCCTATTGAGCAAAAAAATCTCCTATGTGAACTATTTTTACACAACTTATTTATTCCAAAAGAAGTAGAATTTCATCCTCAAATATACATTGGAGATGTTCAATTGAGGGCATTCATGCCCACATTGCAGAATCAGTTTTATTGGGACTAGGAGAAAAGGCAGAATAAAGAAATTGAAATAAGAGCTGAATTGTTAGTCAGAGCAATTCAGCCAAATCACCCAATTATCACCAAAAAACACTTCACCATGATGAACAGGGATGATGTAAAGAGAATGCACTTGAAAAACTTGAGGGACTATGTGACCAGATTCCAAAATTTCTATAATGACAATTTTGTGCCAGCATTATCAGTCTGTAGAAAAAGATGGGCTAAACTTTCCATGTCTTTACAAAAAAGAGAACCCATCTCCCCCATAAACTTAGAATGGTCTAGAAGAAGGGCAAAAGGAGTAATACAGTTGATTGAAATCATGCAACATCATTGGATAGGTCTCATATTTAGGCCTCCAACCATCATCACTCTAGTTCCATTCTACTTTGAAGAAGATGCCCAACCTGATGAACAGTTTGAAGAATGGATTAGGAACCTTCAGGAGAATATGGGGTATCATATAGGCAAGAAGTTGTTCTACAGGTCATGGAATTTGAACATGGAAATATGTGATTCCATAGCCCAATAGAATGCATGAGGACATGCATTAATATAAGTTGGGGGGAAAATGATGAGGCCTGGAAATGCCTCAATCATAACATGTTTTGAACACTAAAATTGCCTACAAAATCTTATGTTTAATATAATATGCTAGTTAAGTTAATTCAATATGTTGTGTATTAACTATTTGCATGATAAATATATCTGAAATACTATATTTTGATTTTTATAGCTTTTTGCATAAGTTTTATGTTGTTTTGTTATGACTTGCTAAATGATATATGCTTAGGTTGATAGCAGCCTTTCACTAATCATGTTTTGATATGTCTCAAGAATTTATTTTACCTAAATCTGGCAACAGTGCAAGTAAACTATTACTGTGCAGCAAAAGCTAGTTTTTCCCATGTAAATTCCAGCCAGCTACCAATGAATGGCAAGGCATGGAATTCACATATGGAAAGAGATGAAGACCATTGGAATCTGATCTTGAGAAATAACCCACATGAGAAATGCAGAGGAAATCATTTAAAGAGCACACATTTTTTCATTCTAAAGTATCTTCATAATGAACAGATATCTTAAAAATGAGAAAACACAATGTCTTCAGAATGAGTGGATCTTCAGAATGAGAATGTCTCTTCAGAATGAGCCACTTATCTTCTGAATGAAAATAGAATGTGCTTTTTGACTTGTTGACCAATTTTTGATGCTGGAAAAAGGGAAATAAATATTGAAAAGGGTAAGGGAAAATATCTCCCATCTGACTTTATCGTCCTTTCCGACCAAAACCACCATTTATGGAAAGATCAAGTTTGATCTTCTTCTAGGATAAAACTAGGAATTATTGCAGCATAATAGGATTAGATCTTTTGAGATATTCTCAGTTGTTAGTAGATATTAGGACATCTATAAATATGGCTCCCATTCAGGTTGAGGTAGTAGAGGATAGAGAAATCAGAGAGTAGAGAAATATAGGAGAAAATAGGCAATAATTAGAAAAGTGACTGTTACAGTCCTATAACAGGTTTTTAGCATAATTATTGTAATCATGTTCTTGAATCAATAAAGTGTACTATTTCTATTTCATATTGCTTGTAAATGAGTGTGAGTAAGATCTAGAGAGAGAGAGACTCATACCTTCTTCTGGACAAGGAGGTTGGCCACTTCCAGACCTAGGAGGAGGACTAATAGCAGGTTTTTATTCTAATTTTGCTACAGTAGAATGAGTTGTAGAACTTGTCATTTCATTCCTTTGTAAATAACTAATGGTATTTGCAATCTTAGCTTATTTTATGTTTAGATTAATCTTGTGATTAATGGTTTGGTTGTAATCTCCACTTTCAACAAAGCTTTCAATTTATTGCAGACTGTCATTTCTGAAATTTACTATTTTGTGTAATTTCTTGCATTTTATGTTTTGTTGTCAACCCCTGCACAAAATATTGACAACCTTTTGTTACAAAGCCTTGACAGGGTTTCATTTCTATGCTATAATTAGGTTTCCATTGCTAAAAAAGTAAATAGATTTCCTTTCTGCAATTATAATCATACTTCTAATTCTGCAATTGTTATTTCTGCAACATAATTAGGTCCCATTCTGCAATTGTAATTAGGATTTCATTTCTGCAATTAATGATTATTTTCCATTTTTGCAACTTATATTAAGGTTTAATTTATGCAATCTAGAGATAGGAATGTCCTAAATCCCCCACACAATTGGTTTCACCAATAAGACCTGTTGCTCTAGATTGACCTAAGTTATAACCCTGTTCACCCCTTCTTTCGTAGATAGCCTTGTACACTGCCCTGGATTGACAAATTCATTAAGAATTAATGATGTGTATAACGACTACACATCAATTACCAACACAACGAATGCTGAACCTAAATAATATGGTGAAGCAGCCAGCATACCAAGTAGAGGGAGAGATGTATCCAATGTATCATATTAGTTGTAATCCTATTCAACTTATATCAGGCAAGCAGTTAGGAGTAGAAGCACCTCCCTTAGTAGAAGAGAAGGAAGAGGTAGGATATTCCCCTCTGATAGAAGAGGTGGAGGTAGAGAAAGTTATTGAGAAAATAGAGGCCCCATTTCCTAAATGGTTGCAGGAGTAGAGGAAGTTGACACAACTAATATTTGATATCCTATCTAGCCTAAGGAACCTTACAGTCACTATCCCAAATTTTCAAGCCATACGAAATGTGCCCATATACACCATGGTGATAAAAGAACTATGTCTAAGGAATCCAGGATGTAAGGCGACACAAACCATCAATATTGAGGAAAAATTGGCTAATTTGATGATGGAGAATGCATATCATCCCAAATATGTAGACCCAAGAAACTCGATGATGATGGTAAAAATAGGAGGGTTCTTACTGGTGAACACCTTGGTTTATCTAGGTGTAGCCATCAATGTGATTCTGTGAGATACCATGTAGAAGCTGAATCTTAAAAACCTAAAACCCACCAAGATAGTGTTCCAACTGGCCAACCGGTCAACCGTAGAACTAGAAGGGATGCTCAAGGACATCATCATAATAGTGGATGCATGGGAATACCTAGAGGAATTTCTTATGCTACAATCAAATATGGGACTGGGTGGTTACCCACTCATCTTTGGAAGGCCATGGTTAGATAAGGTGGACGTCTACATTAGCTATCATGATGGACTCATAACTATTTCAGATGGATAGAACATCAAGAGATTGACAATATACCCCCCTGCTCAATCCATGGACACGTTGGGTGAACCCACATTGACTGAGTAGAATGATAATTTGTTGTCCATGCTCCATTTAGTGATGGCATTGATAGATTTGGAGGAGGATGTTAATGAGGATGACATTATAATAGGATTCATGCAAAGAGAATCCTCCCTCATAGTTCCTGAATCACCATTGGTCGGTGATCAGGACCACCATACTTGGAAAATTGACATTGATCTTAGTAGAATATTGAATATCAATAGTGGATTTACCCCCACATAGTTGATAGAATTTAAAGAGCTCATAACCAAGAACCAATGAGAATTTTCCTGGGATTATTCATATATGAAGGGAATCAACCCTAAAATTTGCACACATTGGATATACCTCGAAGAGTAAGTGATCTCAGTTAGACAACCGCAGAGAAGAATAAACCCAAACATGAAATAAATCATCAATACTGAGCTACAAAAGCTCTTATCTATAGGTTTCATATACCTGATATTTGATAGTGAGTGGGTGTCACCACTAGTGGTGGCCCCCAAGAAAAACAAGAAATGGTGAATCTATGTTGATTACAGATCGTTGAACAAGGTGACCAAGAAATATCACTTCCCACTTCCCTTCACTGATCAGGTGTTGGAAACACTGTTTGGAAGGAAATACTTCTCATTTCTATATGGATTCAACATGTATAACCAAATCCATATCAAGGAGGAGGACTAGGATAAGACAACGTTCACCTGCCTATGGGGAACGTTTACCTATAGAGTGTTGCCCTTCAGGTTGTGAAATGCACTAGCCACATTCCAAAGGGTGGTGCTGAGCATATTTTTAGATATGATGGGGGAGGTAGTAGAGATATACATGGATGAATTCACTATTTACAAAGAAACATTCGAAGAAGAGACAAAAAACCTAGAATGTGTGCTCTAGATATGTGAGGAGAACAACTTATCCCTTAGTAATAAGAAGTGTTTTATGATGATTCATGAGGGCATAGTGCTAGGACATCATCTCTTGATAGAAGGGATTAAAGTAGATCAAAATAAAATAGAAGTGATTAAATATATACATAGCCCTAAAATGTAGAGGGAAGTGAGGAGTTTTCTCGGCTCTATCGGGTACTACAGGTGATTCATCACCGATTTCAACAAGATCACTAAACCACTGCACAACTTACTGGTAAATGATGTGGAATTCATTTGGGTGAAGTACTGTGAGCAAGCATATCAGATGCTAAAAAAAGCTTCTCTTCCCTAGTTTTGCGGGGTCCAAATTGGGTCGTCTCGTTTCACATATATTTTGACACCTTCAATAATGCAATTGGAGCTGTCCTAGGGTAGAAGGATGGTGAATAATTCTATGTCATTTATTATGTCAGTAATAATTTAGTAAGGGCTGACCTCAATTACATGGTAATAGAGAAATAATTTCTTGCAGTAGTACATGCCATCAATAAATTCTACCACTATATCATTGGGTACAAAGTATTCATTCACACGGACCATGTGGCCATCAAATACCTAATGAGTAAACCAACAATTAGTGGTAGGATAACTAGGTGGTTTTTACTATTGTAGGAATTTGACATCACCATAATTGACAAGCCCGAGAAGGACAACATAGTCATAGAATTCCTATCTAGACTAATCCTAGTAGATCATGTAATGGTAGAGGACCAGTTATCGGATGAACATTTATTCATCATAAATGAACAAACACCATGGTATGTGGATATCACCAATTATCTGGCCACTAGTAGAACATCCCCTACTCTTTTGTATAGAGAGAAGCAATGGGTGATTCAAAAGAGCACCTCCTTTCAATGGATTTATGGCCTCCTATTCAAAATAGGGCTCGACCAGTTCATAAGGAGATGCATAGCAGAGCATGAGTTCTTAGAGATACTCAAATCCTATCACAACGAGCCATGTGGAGGATATTTATCATGGACAAGGACTACATATAAGGTATTACAAATGGGGTATTTTTGGCCCACTCTATTTAAATATGCAACCGCATACACCACCAGATGTGACGAATGCCAAAGAATGGATAGACTGATCCACAAGGAAAAAAAACCCCTTCAACCTCACGTACACATTGAGCCCTTAGATAAATGGGGTATTGATTTCATTGGACCCATCAACCCACCTTCAATTGGAAGAAGGTATATTCTATTCTATACATACTACATTACCAAATGGGTCAAAGTCCAAGCACTGAGAGATTATAAGGAGTGAATGATAGTTGAATTCCTATTCACCCATATTTTCACAAGGTTTGGAGTGCCCAAGGAAATTACAATGGACCAAGGACCCCAATTCACCTCCAGGTTAATCGAGGAACTAATGGAATAGTACAAGGTATGGTACAAGAGAACTACCCGTACCATCTGTAGGTGAATGGGCATGTGGAGGTAACCAATAGGGAGATATAAAATATCCTAATGAAAATCATGTAGCAACATAAGAAGGATTGGACCGCAATATTACCAGAGGTAGTATGGGTGTATAATACAATGTAAAAATCAACCATCGACTTCACACCCTTCCAATTGGTATATGGGAAGGATGCAATGATTCCCATAGAATTCAATGTTAAGACACTCAGAATGGCGGTATAACTAGACCTGAGCCTAGACGAGGCATAGAGGGAATGAATTTGATAGTTGAACTAGTTGTATGAATTATGAATGGATGCCCTCCAAAGAACATAATTTGTGCAGAGGCAAAGGAAGCAGTGGCATGACGACCACATTAAAACAAAATAGTTCAAAGAGGGAGACTAGGTATTGTTGTATAATTCCAGATTCTAGGAATGAAAGGAAAAATTGATGCAAATATGGATGGGACCGTATGAAGTGGTGGAAATAATTATAAATGGTGTTATGATAGTAAATATAATTGACAGTAGCAACACCATCATAACAACCAATGTCCACCAATTATGCCCATACCATAGGTCTAAAATATTACTGGAAGCAGGCATGGGGAAGACCCCATCCAAGTAAAAATTTTCTATAATTCTCAACAACAGGGTGTACGTAGAGGTGTCCACCAAGAAAAAATTAGTATAGTTTCCTATTTTTCTTTAGCTTACAATGTGTTTTGTAGGGACAACGCATACATGCAAGCTACAGGTATCCTGAGAGCCAGGGCCTAATAGGCATAAATTGTTTTCAACTGTATTTTTATTTTTATTTTTTCTTTTCTTTTTGTATGGGAATGTCCTGATTGCTTGAACAATAGGCATATCTAGGAATAGGGCCTAGAATAGATCAGCATCCATGAACCTATATGAAAGCACGAGGATACGGAAACAAAACAAAAATGCCAAGTGTGATGTATGCAAAAGTAAAACGTAATGCTAAGTCCTATGAACTGAAATGCATGAAAGGAGAGAACCATAAATGAATTGAAACAAGATAGAAAGCAAATGTCGATTAAAGCCCTTTTTATTAATTTGCTTTAAAATCAGGTTACAATACGTCTCCTCCCTTTTGGGGACTAGGAGTGTTAAGTAGGGCTCTATTACACCACGGATTGATACACTTTATTTCGTGTGCCCACATGTAAAATGGGTGAACCAAATGTCTTTGCCGCTTGCGTGAATATATCTATGGTTCCTTGCTGCCCCTCTGGTATCAATATCCTGCATTCAGAGAAACAAAAAAGGATTAGTAGTACCTGCGGATGGAGAGAAACATGCTATCCCCAAGACCTGCAGTCAGTGCATGCATAAAATGATTAAAACGATAACTAAAACTTATCAGAATGAGGTGAAAATTTGATAGAAGCAATAAAACATTACTAGGAAGCCATTGCAAAAGGAACAGTCTAGAAATATTGCACAGATTTCTAATCGCTCTAGGGTGGGATGATTAGGACTGTCATAACCTATCAAAAATCCACCTCCTAAATTTCTGGTCTAGAAGCTTCCAAAATGCCTGCAAAGTTAGTGTTAGGTAAAACGATGTATTTTGGGACAACCAGATTGTTGGATTTTTCCAATTCAGCCTCTATTGCCCAGAATTTGATGATGCTGCTTGCATGTTAGTGAAAGCAGGAAATAACAAAAGCATGAACAAAACTTGTTAGAATTAGTTGAAATTTAAATGACAGCATATGTAAGTAACCTAGAATCAAATACAAAATAAAAATCAAGGAAATATGCCACATATTTCTAATCACTCTGAGGTGGGGCGATTAGAACTACAACAGTGCAAGGGGCGCCCGGGGGCAAGACACCCACCGTTTGGGACTCAGTTTTAGCACCAATCCACTTGGTATGGGTCCAAAACCTCTTATGGGGTTGTGTTGGAAAATTTGGTGGGGTATTGTGGCCAAATTTTTAGGTTTAGGTCCGGATTGCACTTCCAATAATCACCCAATAACCTCCCTTCCAAAAGAGAGATTAAGGATGTAAAAGCACAAATGATGGGTGAGGATGTAATTTGGTAGCACTTCATTGCTCCAAATGCTCCTCTTTGTCCCTCCTTTTGGGGTGAGAAGGCTCACCAATTTATAGACCTAGGGTCTCTCTCTTTGAATGCACATGCGAGGGCTCCACTTGAGTTGCTTGTCTTATTTTGGGAGAAAATATTCTTCCCTGATTTAGAGTCTCCTTGCATGAGGCCTCAAAAATCAAGACATGCATGACTGAATTCTCTCTCTCTAATTTGAAGCCATTCCTCACAATTGCATGCCCTGAAGGTGCAGTTAAGTGGCGGACCTATCAAGGTTTGAATTTTTCCAGTCAAACCTGCTATTCGCCCCACCCTAGAGCGAATACTGCTAATCATCCCAGGGTGGGACGAATACCAGTTTGTAATCGTCCCATGGAGGGACGAGTAGGAGCAAGGTGCTGAAAAGGTGCCAAATTGACCTCTGACCTTCCAAAACTATTGTGGGAGTCATTAGGAACATTGTTTAACCTCTTGGGGCTACCCTAGGGGCTATGTATATCAATTCAATCAGTGTTTTTCATCACATAATTGGATTGGTGCTTTTTTGGTGTCTACTGTAGACACCAAAACAAGCACCAATCCGATTATGTGACTGCAAACACTGATCGCTTTGACAAACACAGCCCCTAGGGCAGCCCTCAGAGGTTAAACAGTGGTCTTAACCACTTTCATAGCAATTTTGTAAGGTCAAGAAGCAATTTGGCACACTTGGACACTTTGCCCGATATTCGTCTCACCCAGGGACGAATTCAAAATAGAATCCGTCCCACCCCAGGACGAATTTTGAATCCGTCCCTGGGTGGGACGAATTCTAAGCTTAACGGGCAAAAAGACAAATGGTGCCAAGTGGCAGCCCAGAACAGTCAGTTGATGACTCCTGCCTTGCACGCGTGTGTAGGTGGACAGAGGGGCCGTTAGAAGACTATCACAAAAGGCATTTATCAAAGCCCAAGTCAACGGAGGACTCCCCTCCCTCATGGGAAGACAAGACTGCCACATGGCGCCTATGACCAACACATGGCATTTGTGCTTCCCTCCCAAAAGAGACCCCATGGGTCTATAAAAGGTGGGACTTTTCTCACCCAAAATATACAGGTTGAAGGAGTTTTCAAGCAACGAAGTGCTGCCGAGTTGAAGACCCACTTGCATCCCTTTTGGTTCACCTTCCCACATCCACCAATCTCTTTTGCAAGGGAGGTTGTTGGGTGGCTTTTGGAAGCTTGAACCTGACCCAAATCCAACACATGGACACCTGAACCAACCAATTCGCCGACCCCCCAATCCTAAGAGGTTTTGGGCCCATCCCTAGTGGATTGGCGCCGAAATCAAGTGCCAACGGTGGGAGGCCCACTTGGGCACCCCCGCACTTTCTAGGTTTTAGAGCATTCTAGATTACTTTTTTAGGTTGCATTTTGTGTTATTATGTTTGGTTAACTCACAGCTGCAATTTCGTAACTTTTGGTCAGATTCTAGTATGTTTTGTGTCGCTTTGTTGTTTCACTGACTTGCAGGTGGCGAGATCAAATTCCCGAGGGTAGAGGCCAAATTGGGAGAATCCGACCATCTGGGTCGTCCCAAAATGGCCCCAATTACATAACCCCCTTGTTTGCAGGCGTTTTGCAGGTCTCGGGAATCGACATTGGAGCAACAGCAGGTCGGCTTCTTCAACACGGAAGAATTCGTCCCACCCAGGGACGAATTCGGTCGAGATCGTCCCACCGGGGACGAATTCAGAATTCGTCCCACCCAGGGACGAATTGCAGTCAAAAATCGTCCCACCCGGGGACGAATTCCAGTTGAAGGCAGATTGGCCGTTGTCTCGGTGGCAATGGCCTTCGGTAACATTTTCTATCTTCGGCAAGTTTTCGAGGCTGTTTAGAATCATTTTGTTTACTTGTTTTAGATAAATGTTTGCATGCATCTTTTGATGATTTTAGAAGAACAAACACTTTTCACTTGCAGCAGTTGCTAGTGACATATTTGTTGTTTCTTTGTTCACAGGAGGAGCGAGAGAGGTAAGGACTCATCAGCGTAAGCGGCGGCATCGTCTTGGCCCGTCCATTCAAACGTGGGCACGCGGAAAGAGGAAGACTAAGTCACATATTGTAACAAATACGAATTTAACGCTCCTAGCCCCCAAAAAGGGAGGAGACGTCTATGTAACCGAGGATAAGATATTTGAATAAAGAGGGCTGTGATTTCTTTACATCTTTTCTTTCATTTTCAAATTGTCTCCTTTCTTCATTTTTGTGCATAGGATTAAAGCGTTACATTTCGTCTTATGTTGCATAATTAGTGCTCCCTATGCCGGAATCTCGTGCTTTCAATGGCGATCACGGTGGGACCTGTTCCCTGGTTTTTAAAATCATAGAAAATGATTAAAATTTTGTGTTTTGTGCTTGACAGGTACATTTTTTTGTTGCGGACTGCTATTCGTCTCTGGCAGGGACGAATTCTATTCTGCAATTCGTCTGACCCTGGGACGAATTCAAATTCGTCTCTGGGAGGGACGAATTCTGTTCTGTAATTCGTCTCACCGAGGGACGAATTTCTGTCTGCAACTTTTCAGAACAGAAATTCAGAAGCAATCGGAGCAGGCAGAGAAGAGGTAGGGATTTTTATAATCTCTGTTAAAATTTCTGTTTCTATTTCTGTTTCTTTGACTGTTTTCATTTTTATCCTGCATTACTTAGGGAAAATCATTCATGCTTGTTTCAATTTTCGCTAAATAAAATGAATCTCACACACTCCACGCAACAATTTTAAACCAAGGAGCTGGTCGTAAGACCCCAGCCCTTGAGCAAGACCAACGGTGGGTTCATCACCACCTTGGCTTGATTTGCATCCATTTCCCGATTGTCAACTGTTGTTAGGCATAAATCCTGACGAAGACAGACCGAGTGTCGCTGGGGTGATTCCCATGCGCGCGAGGATAAGTTTTCTATGGTAGGTGCCATTAACAGGACAATCCCCCTTTCAGTACCGCCTACGTACCATGTACCTTCTGCTCTCACGTACCTATAGTCTCCCTCTCGTAAGGGCGGGTATATAGAGAGGTTGGTATATCGGCCTGGTTGGTATATTGAAGGGGCGACCGTTTTGGGAGTTATATGAGCCGTCATAATGCATTTAAACGTTCTTCAAAACCTACAAAAACAAAACAAAACACCAAAATGCACTAAACCAATTTAGGGCACACCAATAATCCTTAAAAGAGATAATCACGGTTTGTGTATGTGTGTGTTCATTTCTGCTTAGTGTAGACAAAAAGAAAAAAATCATCATAAACAAAAGATAAAAATCTACGCATTTTTTCCTTTTTCCCAAAAGCTCCAAGGATTCCCGTAATCGCTTGGTCACTCCAAAATGCCCCAAAGGTGTCCATGAACCCTTTGGTCAACCCAAAATCACCCCAAATGTGCCCATAAGTGATGCAGGACCATCCAACAAAATATGGGAAATCTTGTATTTTTCCCTAAATTTTAGTGCATCTTGCTGGGGCCATAACTTCTCAACCGTAGCTCCGATTGACTTGAAATTTTACAGGGAGTTAGTTGGGATAATTTTAAACAAATACAATTCCCTAGAATTCTATTTGCCCAAAAAAGTCAGTTTTTGGGGCCAAATTCCATCATCTAGTGCCCCGAAATTAGGTTTTAAAATTGGGCACGCAATTTTTTGCACTTTTTGAGCTGTTCGGATGTCAATATCTCCTAATGTATTTAGAGCTAGGACTTGAAACTTCATTTTTGTCTTATCTACTATAAGAGGGATGTGCACACCAATTTTGGGCCCCATCTGACTCATTTTCAATTTTTAGGGTTTTTAGAGAGACATCGTCATGGTGCTCACCCATAGCCAAGCCCAATCACGGGCGGATGCTATGGGGAATATCCAAGGAAGAACAAGTCATCTCCATTACAATCCCAAGGATTTGGTCATACCACCTTGGCGACCTAACACACAAGGCAGTCCCCTCCACACCTTAAAGGAAAGGGACTATAGGGGCACCTCTTCTAAGGGCACTCCTATTCAGCAAAGCACTCAGCACATACCCTTCCATGAGGGGTACAGTCATAGGAGAGATCCCTTAGATGCTCGCTATGAGCGGTCATCGCGCGATGAAGCGCTAGGTCAACATAGGGTTCGACGGGAGGAACCAATTGATTACACTATCCTTCCTTCACCCCCTCTAGTTGTCAGGACTACAAGGACAAATCCAGAGCACAAGGCTCTTCGGGTAGGGCGAGCTAGCTCCATCCATCCCTTTTTCACTTATGAAAGAGAGCAAGAGGAAGATCCCTACCTTCCTCGAGAGCAATACACATCACGGGAGCAATATGCCTCCGCACCTGCTATCTATCAGGACCACTCACTGAGGCCAAAGCCCCGAGGGAATGCCGCTACCCCCAACAAAGGGAGGTCACCTATAGAGATCTTGGATCACTACGATCAAAAATATCTAGGAGAGGCATCTAGGCCTTCTAGACATGAGGCGACAGGACCAACCATCTTAGAATCTGTCAAGCACGTCGCACGCCAAATGCAATTCACGCAACTTGAGCTAGAGCGACTAGAGCGACTACATTTAGAGGAACTGTACTATATTAACAAAGAGCACCTTCGATGCCGGGAGGATGAGTTGTTCCAACACACTATGCGGGAGAGCAAACATGAAAGGGGGTACGAGGAAAATCATCGCATTCCTCAAGGACAACAAACAGTGTGGCCTCAAGTACATGCCACCTACATCGACGGAGGGAAGCGACCCATTGAAATTTTAGATCATCAAGATCGAGGCCAACACATAAGAGAAACATTCGAGCCTCCTGAGCAAAATAGGGTAGACCGAACTGACCCGATAGTCGCCGGACATACCACCCGTCAAGCCCAAATCACGCGGCTTGAACAAAGTCATCGGGAGATAGAGTATCGACACCGCTTGGATAGAGAGCGCATGCAACGCGAAGCGGATGAGTTACGCATAGAGCAAGGTCGTCGGGAGTTAGAAGACTTATACATGCAGCGCAAAGCAGATAAGTTGCGCTATAAACTACCTGAGAAGACTCCAACCCCTCACACACATAAGACAAAACATTATGAGAGGCACAACCCCTGGGTGCAAGACAGGTCATCGCGACCTCATCAAACGCTACCCCCAACACCTCCTAGACAGGAGCGGGAGGCTACTCTCTCGATTCTTGAAGCACCACCCCCGATGCCTCCTAGACATGAGCGGGAGGCCGCTCCTATAACCAATGATGGGTGCCTTCCTCAGACATCCACCCAGGCTTATGAGCCACCCTTAGAAATTCATCAAGAAGCCTCTAAGGAATTAGAGCGAGAAGAAGAGCGAGATGAAAATCCCCACCAAGGCATGGGGGGTACTATCCAGCTACCCCTCCATAAGCCCCAAGTTCCTCAACAAGAACCAACCAAAGAGGAGGAACTCAAATCTCCCGATACATGCAAAGCACTAGAGCACTTAGAGTTGGTAGAGACCAAGATTTTGGAGCTCCCAAGGCCCAACTTACATAAGGCTCCTTTCGAAGAAGATCAACCTTTAACCGTAGGGCTACCTGATGATGCAGTCCTCCATGTCTCAGAATCTATAGATTTTGATGAGCTATACACATTGTCCGAAGGTGAGGATGAAACAGACATAGCCCACAGCAATCACATAAGACAACATCGGCATCCCATAAAATTTGAGGAAGCATGTCAACAGATAAACATAATACTAGGGCATGAGTGGCGCGTTAACCCACCGTAGTGGGACCAAGCATTACATCCGCCACGTTGGGCACACAAAGAGCAACTTCCACCAAGAGAAATCATAGCAACATCAGTGCCGCGGGCGGACCCTGTCCTCATCTCCGTGCATAGGGCCGATCCATTCATGCCCATACCTCTAGAGCCGGATCCGAAGTGCAAAGACCATCAAGGCTGGGGTACCTCTATCCCCTGAAGAACCATAATCCAAACCAAAAAGCTCCAAGGATTATCGCAATCCCTTGGTCACCCAAAAAGTCCAAGGATTATCGCAATCACTTGGTACCCAAAAAGCTCCAAGGATTATCGCAATCACTTGGTCACCCAAAAAGCTCCAAGGATTATCGCAATCACTTGGTCAAAACCAAAAAGCTCCAAGGATTATCGCAACTCGGTCAAAAAGCCCAAGGATTATCGCAATCCTTGGTCACCAAAAAGCTCCAAGGATTATCACAATCTCTTGGTCACCCAAAAAGCTCCAAGGATTATCGCAATCACTTGGTCAAAACCAAAAAGCTCCAAGGATTATCGCAATCTCTTGGTCACTCCAAAAGCTCCAAGGATTATCGCAATCCTCTTGGTCAACCCAAAAAGCTCCAAGGATTATCGCAATCTCTTGGTCAAAACCAAAAAGCTCCAAGGATTATCGCAATCTCTTGGTCACCCAAAAGCTCCAAGGATTATCGCAATCACTTGGTCACCCAAAAGCTCCAAGGATTATCGCAATCTCTTGGTCAACCAAAAAGCTCCAAGGATTATCGCAATCTCTTGGTCACACCAAAAAGCTCCAAGGATTATCGCAATCTCTTGGTCACCAAAAAGCTCCAGGATTATCGCAATCTCTTGGTCAACCCAAAAAGCTCCAAGGATTATCGCAATCTCTTGGTCACCCAAAAAGCTCCAAGGATTATCGCAATCTCTTGGTCACCCAAAAAGCTCCAAGGATTATCGCAATCTCTTGGTCAATCCAAAAAGCTCCAAGGATTATCGCAATCTCTTGGTCAACCCAAAAGCTCCAAGGATTATCGCAATCTCTTGGTCAATCCAAAAGCTCCAAGGATTATCGCAATCTCTTGGTCAATCCAAAAGCTCCAAGGATTATCGCAATCTCTTGGTCAACCCAAAAAGCTCCAAGGATTATCGCAATCTCTTGGTCAAACCCAAAAGCTCCAAGGATTATCGCAATCTCTTGGTCACACCCAAAAGCTCCAAGGATTATCGCAATCACTTGGTCAAAACAAAAAGCTCCAAGGATTATCGTAATCACTTGGTCACCAAAAAAGCCCCAAGGATTATCGCAATCACTTGGTCAAAAAAAAAACAAAACAACAAAAATCATCAAAAACAACAAAGATTTGCATCTCAATTCTAGGCATACTCAAATTCATCAAAAAATTCATATTCTCGCACCTCATCTTCACCTTCACCAAAAACAATCCATCAAAATTACAAAAATACATAGTTGCATTAAGCATTGCATCCATACATTGCATATTTGTAGTCATACGGGTCAAAGGCACCATAGGCTGCAATAGCTCGATAGTCCATCTTGTTCCGCATTGTCTCATGTTACAAAAACAACAAAAACACCATGCATAACTTTTACCACACTACGATCGAGTGGTCTAGGAATGTACCAAGAGTTTCGATGATTCGAGTCATCATTTTCCTCTTTAGCCATGTAGTGTATCAAGTCGAACAGATTTTACGAAGGTAGAGTCATACTTGAAATACACCTTGTTACGTAACATCCCAACACAAATCAAAACACTAAAAATTCCCAAATTGTGTGAACGAAAGACGAAACCCGCAAAATAATCTAGGTCACCACAAGCGAAATGGTTATCTTGCTCATCCCCCGTGCGAATGACCCCTAGAATGCTGAGAGTTGGCAAAAGGACAAGCATCCTCCCTACCCAATTCCCTAAGAATCCCTAAAGTTCTCAACAGTTGCAAAACACAAAAAATTTGCAAAATGTCAAAACTCCAAAATTTGACAACCTACAGTGCACACATCAAAAGGCACAAACAACAGTGATTTTCGTCACTCCATATCCCCAATCCCTTGCTCGAAAGAAAAACAAATCAAAATAAACAGTGATCTCATCACTACAATGAGCAAGTATCCCAATACAATTGAAGAAAAGAAGGGAGTTGACCTTGAATCCCTGGAACTCTCGAGCATTCTATAGGTCATAAGGCAAGCTTCAGTACCAATTTGGTTGATAGCCTATCGGTAACAGAAGTAAACCTCCCGCATGACGATATATCTGTCACATTAACTTGCGTATAGATCAATGTTTGCATGTGGATGAGCTAGCTTATGGCATCCTGGATTACACTGCAGATTAATCTTAGTACATACAACAAAGGAATTCGTGGAGCTAATTAGGTGATCCTCAGTACAGGTTCGGTTGAAAGCCCATCTGGCACTGGCGGTATCCTGACAAATACCACATAAATGAACTCAATTGCACACACAGGGATGTGAAATAACTTGGTCAAAAACAAGTCCGATTCATACCTTGTTCAAAAGTCTTGTAAGATACAGTACGAGTCGTGGCTAGTGAGTTAAAACCGTCCGAGTCTCGAGAAAACCTTAGCTACATTTCTAAACCAAGCTGCGCTACTTTTCATCCTTGCAAATACCATCAAAAAATACAAAAACAAAAAAACCATGTATACATATAGAGGCATACATCACAGCAATCACCTAAAAACAAAATAACAGAGTTCTAAACAGTCCTTGGTGCCATAGCCAAACATCACAAACCCCATTCAACCATTTCATATCTGCATATCACATATAAATACAAAACCATTTGCATTCATCATAGCATATGCATCCATCAAAATAAATCAACATGCATACATCCATATTCATCAACCATCATGCACAAGATCAAAGAAAATCAAAACAACAAAAACAACAAATAAATGCAACACAAAAACAAAAAGCAATAAACATTGCCAGACACAAGTGCTCTTGCACTTAACCTCTTGGCATATCAAAACTGATGTCGGGGTTTACATTGTCACTATCCTACTCCCTAAGAAGGCTACCATAGCCGGACCGCTCCACGGGAGGACGGATTTTTACCAATTTTAATCCCCAATGGCATCACAAAAACAACAAAAACAACAAAAAAATGCAACACAAAACACAACAATAAACATTGCCAGACACAAGTGCTCTTGCACTTAAACTCTTGGCATAGCAAAATTGATGTCGGGGTTTACATTGTCACTATCCTACTCCCGAAGAAGGCTACCATAGCCGGACCGCTCCACGGGAGGACGGATTGCCGACAATTTAATCACCAAATGGTGTCACAAAAACAACAAAAACAACAAAACATGCAACATAAAAACAAAGCAATAAGCATTGCCGGACATAAGTGCTCTTGCACTTAACCTCTGGGCAAAGAAAATCGATGGCGAGGTTCAAATTATCTCTCTCCTACTTCCCCAAGAAGGCTAACATAGCCGGACCGCTCCACGGGAAGTTAGGTTTTCGATGATTTCACCTCATTACGGCATCACCAAAAGGGTTAACACCCACCAAAAATAGGTCCAAATGTTGGAAAAATTGCACACGCTTAACGGTAAACCCTTTAAAGGCACCCTTGCACAAGTCATCTTGGGTCAAGCGACTCGTCGCTTCTCTCACGAAGGTCATTCCCTCATCGATTCGTCGCTTGAGGGGGTAGTCACACTTAGTCACCAACCAACAATCACACACCCAATTAAGGAAAATGACATGCATTCAAAGAATCATTGACAAAGACAATCACGCTCCTGCTTGGGGCAATAAACAAGCAACAATCAAATCAATCAAACACTTGGCATTTCGTGAATCATGAACACAAGGTTCCCCCTGAGGATAAAAATGCCCTTTGCCTGTTCATGAGTGATCAATGTCTAAGTTCAAGTCACACCTCAACAAAACAGGTTAATACTTGAAATCAAATTCCTTAGCTCGTCAGAAGCAAGGATTCAAGAATGCATGCCCTTTCCATACTTGGGGCATCAAAAGTTGGTTAGGTTACCAAGAAACCCTAATCATTAGTGCTTTGGTTATCTATTTTTGCTCAGCACTGCGTCACCCGTAGCGCTTCCCAAAAAGGGGCATCCGTAGACACCAAAATAGCACCAATCCGATTATGTGACTGCAAACACTGATCGCTTTGACAAACACAGCCCCCAGGGCAGCCCTCAGAGGTTAAACAGTGGTCTTAACCACTTTCATAGCAATTTTGTAAGGTCAAGAAGCAATTTGGCACACTTGGACACTTTGCCCAGTATTCGTCTCACCCAGGGACGAATTCAAAATAGAATCCGTCCCACCCCAGGACGAATTCTGAATCCGTCCCTGGGTGGGACGAATTCTAAGCTTAACGGGCAAAAAGACAAATGGCGCCAAGTGGCAGCCTAGAACAGTCAGTTGATGACTCCTGCCTTGCACGCGTGTGTAGGTGGACAGAGGGGCCGTTAGAAGACTGTCACAAAAGGCATTTATCAAAGCCCAAGTCAACGGAGGACTCCCCTCCCTCATGGGAAGACAAGACTGCCACATGGCGCCTATGACCAACACATGGCATTTGTGCTTCCCTCCCAAAAGAGACCCCATGGGTCTATAAAAGGTGGGACTTTTCTCACCCAAAATATATAGGTTGAAGGAGTTTTCAAGCAACGAAGTCTTGCCGAGTTGAAGACCCACTTGCATCCCTTTTGGTTCACCTTCCCACATCCACCAATCTCTTTTGCAAGGGAGGTTGTTGGGTGGCTTTTGGAAGCTTGAACCGGACCCAAATCCAACACATGGACACCTGAACCAACCAATTCGCCGACCCCCCCAATCCTAAGAGGTTTTGGGCCCATCCCTAGTGGATTGGCGCCGGAATCAAGTGCCAACGGTGGGAGGCCCACTTGGGCACCCCCGCACTTTCTAGGTTTTAGAGCATTCTAGATTACTTTTTCAGGTTGCATTTTGTGTTATTATGTTTGGTTAACTCACAGCTGCAATTTCGTAACTTTTGGTCGGATTCTAGTATGTTTTGTGTCGCTTTGTTGTTTCACTGACTTGCAGGTGGCGAGATCAAATTCCCGAGGGTAGAGGCCAAATTGGGAGAATCCGACCATCTGGGTCGTCCCAAAATGGCCCCAATTACATAACCCCCTTGTTTGTAGGCGTTTTGTAGGTCTCGGGAATCGACATTGGAGCAGCAGCAGGTCGGCTTCTTCAACACAGAAGAATTCGTCCCACCCGGGGACGAATTGCAGTCAGAGATCGTCCCACCCAGGGACGAATTGCAGTCAGAAATCGTCCCACCTAGGGACGAATTCCAGTTGAAGGCAGATTGGCCAGCTGTCTCAGTGGCAATGGCCTTACGGTAACATTTTCTGTCTTCTGGCAAGTTTTCAGGCTATTTAGAATCATTTTGTTTACTGTTTTAGATAAATGTTTGCATGCATCTTTTGATGATTTTAGAAGAACGAACACTCTTCACTTGCAGCAGGTGCTACTGACATATTTGTTGTTTCTTTGTTCGCAGGAGGAGCAGCAGAGGTAAGGACTCATCAGCGTAAGCGGCGACATCGTCTTGGCCCGTCCATTCAAACGTGGGCACGCGAAAAGAGGAAGACTAAGTCACATATTGTAACCAATACGAATTTAACGCTCCTAGCCCCCAAAAAGGGAGGAGACGTCTATGTAACCGAGGATAAGATATTTGAATAAAGAGGGCTGTGATTTCTTTACATCTTTTCTTTCATTTTCAAATTGTCTCCTTTCTTCGTTTTTGTGCATAGGATTAAAGCGTTACATTTCGTCTTATGTTGCATAATTAGTGCTCCCTCTGCCCGAAATCTCGTGCTTTCATCTACAAATGCCCCTTTTTGGGATGCACTATGCGTGACGCAGTGCTGAGTAAAAATAGATAACCAAAGCACTAATGATTAGGGTTTCTTAGTAACCTAACCAACTTTTGATGCCCCAAGTATGGAAAGGGCATGCATTCTTGAATCCTTGCTTCTGACGAGCTAAGGAGCTTAATTCAAGTGTTAAATTTTTTTAGTAAGGTGTTACTTGATCTTGGACATTGTTCGGTCATGAATAGGCAAAGGGCGCAACCTTTTGTTTGTGGGAACATTGATTTCATGATTCTAGAATACCAAGTGTTTGATCAGCTTGTTATTATTGCTTGTTTTTTTCCCCAAGCAGGAGCGTGATTGTCTTTGTCAATGATCCTTTGAATGCATGCCATTTCTTTTATTGGGTGTGTTTTTGTTGATTGGTGACTAAGTGTGACTACCCCCTCAAGTGACGAATCGATGAGGGAATGACCAACATGAGAAAAGCAACGAGTCGCTTGACCCAAGATGACTTAGGTAAGGGTGCCTTCAGTTGTTTTGCATTAAATGCTTATGTAGATTCTGAACATTTTGACCTATTTTTGGTGGGTTTGAACCCTTTTTGTGACGCATTTTGGAGCTGAAATTGTCAAAAATTTGTCCTCCCGTGGAGCGGTCCGGCTATGGTAGCCTTATTAAGGAGTAGGATAGTGACAATTTGTGACCCCAATGTTTGTTTTGTATTCCAATAATTTTATGCACAAAGGCACCTTCGTTCGGCAATGTTATTGTTATTTTTGGGTGGGTTTGGACCCTTTTTGTGACGTCGTTTGGGGATGAAATTATTGAAAATCCGTCCTCCCGTGGAGCATTCCGGCTATGGTAGCATTATTAGGGAGTAGGATAGTGATGATTTGTGACCCCGACGTCTATTTTGCATGCCAATAATGTCAAGTGAAAAAGTACTCTTATTTGGCAATTTTATTGCTATTTTTGGGTGGGTTTGGACCCTTTTTGTGATGTCGTTTAGGGATGAAATTCTCGAAAATATGTCCTCCCATGGAGTGGTCCATCTATGGTAACCTTCTTAGGGAGTAGGATAGTGAGGATTTGTGACCTTGACGTCTATTTTGGATGCCAATAATTTTAGGCGCAAAGTCGCCTTCGTTCGGCAATGTTATTGCTATTTTTTGGTGGGTTTGGACCCTTTTTGTGATGCATTTTGGAGCTGAAATTGTCGAAAATCCGTCCTCCCGTGGAGTGGTCCGGCTATGGTAGCCTTCTTAGGGAGTAGGATAGTGACAATTTGTGACCCCAACATCTGTTTTGGATGCCAAGAATTTTAGGCGCAAAGGCACCTTCGTTCGACAATGTTATTGCTATTTTTTGGTGGGTTTGGACCCTTTTTGTGGTGCATTTTGGAGCTAAAATTGTTGAAAATCCGCCCTCCCGTGGAGTGGTATGGCTATGGTAGCCTTCTTAGGGAGTAGGATACTAAAAATTTGTGACCCAACATCTGTTTTGGATGCCAAAAATGTTAGGCGCAAAGGATCCTTCGTTCGGCAATGTCATTGCTATTTTTGGGTGGGTTTGGACCCTTTTTGTGACATCGTTTGGGGATGAAATTCTCGAAAATCCATTCTCCCGTGGAGCAGTCCAGCTATGGTAGCCTTATTAGGGATTAGGATAGTGAGTATTTGTTATCCCAATGTCTATTTTGCATGCCAATAATGTCAAGTGCAAAAGTACTCTTATTTGGCAATTTTATTGCTATTTTTGGGTGGGTTTGGACCCTTTTTGTGACGTCGTTTGGGGATGAAATTCTCAAAAATCCGTCCTCCCATGGAGTGGTATGGCTATGGTAGCCTTCTTAGGGAGTAGGATAGTGAGTATTTGTGACCCCGACATCTATTTTTCATGCCAATAATGTCAAGTGCAAAAGCACTCTTATTTGGCAATTTTATTGCTATTTTTGGGTGGGTTTGGACCCTTTTTGTGACGCCGTTTGGGGATGAAATTCTCAAAAATTCGTCCTCCCGTGGAGTGGTCCAGCTATGGTAGCCTTCTTAGGGAGTAGGATAGTGAGTATTTGTGACCCCGACATCTATTTTGAATGCCAATAAGCACAGGCACAAAGGTGCCTTGTTCGACAATGTTATTGCTATTTTTGGGTGCATTTTGGATGCAGTTTTTGTTGTTTTTGATTTTTGTTTGTGAGGTTAGAGGACCGTTTGATTGTAGCCTAAGGGAATTTTTGACGATATATACATGACGTTGCTTTTTTTATTATATAATTTTCATGATTTATTGTTATTTTTATGCTTATTTATTGGTGTTGATTGATGTATGTTTATTTACATTGATGTATGCATATGTTATGGTGAATGTGAATGTTTCTAATTTATATGATATGCATATGGAATGGATGAATTGAGTTGTTGATAACTTGGTGGTGGCACCATAGACTATATGGGATTTGTTGGATTTTTGTACTATTTGATTGCTTTATGGAATGAATTTGCATGTGTAATTTTGTTTTGGTATTTTTTGTATTTTCTGATGGTGATGTAAGTAATGAAATGTACCCATTGTTTTAAAAATGTAGTTAAGGTTTTCTGAGATCCAAATGTTTTAACTAACTAGCCAAGACTGTACATTTATCTCACAAGATTTTTTGAACAAGGTACGAATCAAACTTGAGTTTGACCAAGTTATTTCACATCCCTGTGTGTGCAATTGAATTCATTTATGTGGTATTTTTTAGGATACCTCTAGTGCCAAATAGGCTGTCAACCAAACCTATACTAAGTATCACCTAATTAGCTCCACTAACTTCGTTGTTGTATTTAGTAATATTAATCTATGGGAAAATCTGAGGTACCATAAGCTAGCTCATACAAATGCAAACATTGGTCTGCTCACATGCAAAGCTAATGTGATAGACATATCGTCATGCGTTTAGGATACCACCATTGTCAGGTAGGCTGTCCACCAAACCCATAATGAGGATCACCTAGATGGTTTTTTGAATTCTGAGAATTCCAGGGATTCAATTTCAGGCATCTTTTATTAGCTCAACTTGTTGGGATACTTGCTCTCATATATAGTGATGAAAATCACTGTTTAGTTTTCTCTTTTTGTTTTTCTTTTTGAGCAAGGGATTGGAATAGTGGTGATAACCACTGTTATTTGATTTTGCATTTTGAGCTTCGTAAGGTTTTGGCTTATGAATGGCCTTGATCCTTTTGGCCTTGGGGATGACTACCCATCCTATTCAGGGACGTGTAGTATGAATCCTTACGACCTTGGGAACCAAAGGTGATTGCGGATGTTATTATGTAAGTGCCTTGACCCTTTAGGTCTTGGGGATGACTACCCATCCTTGTCAGGGGCATGTAGTACAAATCCTTATGAATTTTGGGGACCAAATGTGTTTGGGGATATGATTATGTAATGGCATTGATCTCTTAGGCCTTGGGGATGACTACCCATCCTTGTTAGGGGCATGTAGTATGAATCCTTATGACTTTGGGGACCAACGATGATTTGGATTTTTGCTAGTGGTGAAAACCACTATTTATTAGGGGGAATTGATGGGGAAGATCTTGTCCTTTTGTCAATATTCAACATTCTTGAACCATTCGCATAGGGGGATGAACAGACTAACCTTTTGCCTATGGTACCTTAGACTGCTTTGTAGGTTTCTCTTGCATTCACACAACTTGGGAATTATTTTATGTGTGTTAACTTGTGTAGGGATGTTACGTAACGAGGTGTGATCCAAGTAAAACTCTACCCTTGTAAAATTTTTCTGACTTTGTACAGTTTTTGGCTAGAAATTTAAAGATAGCTGAATGGCAAAAACCCTAAATTCATTAGGAGACAACTGACTAGGCTAAAATGTGGATGGTGTTATTCTGGATGGATGTGTTTATAAAATGGATTGAAAGTGGAAAATGATGGAATTGCCGATTAATTACAGTCTATGGTATTTGTGACATTTATGACCAACAAATATGCAATGTATGGATTCGATGCCTAATGCAGTTTATTATATTTTTGTATTTTGATTTTTATGAGTATTCATGAAATTGAGATGCAATTTGTTTTGTTATTTTTGATGATTTTATTTTTTTGTTTGTTTTTGAATATTTGTTTTTGACCAAGCGATTGTGGGAACCCTTGGAGCTTTTGGTTTGACCAAAGGGTGTATGGATACCTTTGGGGCATTTTTAGGTGGACCAAGTGATTATGAGAATCCTTGGAGCGTTTGGTTTGACCAAAGGGATTATAGGTACCTTTGGGGCATTTTTGGGTTGACCAAGTGATTTTTGGAATCCTTGGAGCGTTTGTGGGGTTGACCAAGCAATAGCTGGCATCCTTGGAGCTTTTTGGGTGACCAAGTGATTGCTAGAATCCTTGGAGCTTTTGGGGTGACCAAGCGATTGTGAGAATCCTTGGAGATTTTGGGGTGACCAAGCGATTGTGAGAATCCTTGGAGCTTTTGGGGTGGGCTATGGCTCTTTTAAATGTGGAATGGCCTCAAATGACTGATGTTCAAAGGTTCTAGTTCCTTGATTCCTTCAAGAGAGGCAAGCCAGTATGTTGCAGGTCCTATTTTACTATCAGTTACATACAAACCTAACCAGTTTACCACAAACTTGTCCCTTAGATGGGGTGGCAAGTTAGAATTTTGTTGGTTCTCTTTTAATACTATTGTGGCTGCTCCACAACACACCCCAAAATTTGGGACCCACCTTTTTTACATGCTTTCCAAGAAGACCGAAGTGGCCCATAGGCTAAAGATCAAGAAAAAAGAAAATAACAAAAAGTGTCGCGATATCGCGACATGTTGCTCCATCGCGACAGAAAATGAAAAAGTGTCGCGATATCGCGACATGTTGCTCCATCGCGGCAGAAAATGAAAAAGTGTCGCGATATCGCGACATGTTGCTCCATCGCGGCTAAAATGAAAAAGTGTCGCGATATCGCGACATGTTGCTCCATCGCGGCAAAAAATGAAAAAGTGTCGCGATATCGCGACATGTTGCTCCATCGTGGCAGAAAATGAAAAAGTGTCGCGATATCGCGACATGTTGCTCCATCGCGGCTAAAAATGAAAAGTGTCGCGATATCGCGACATGTTGCTCCATCGCAGCAAAAATGAAAAAGTGTCGCGATATCGCGACATGTTGCTCCATCGCGGCCAGAAAAAGAAAAGTGTCGCGATATCGCGACATGTTGCTTCTTCATGACCGTACAAGCAAAAGTGTCGCGATATCGTGACATGTTGCATTTTCGCGATCGTACAGAAAAAGTGTCACGATATCGTGACATGTTGCATTTTCACGACCGTATAGGAAAAAGTGTCGCGATATCGCGACATGTTGCATTTTCGTGATTCAAGGAGGAAGAAGTGAAATGTCGCGATATCGTGACATGTCATGAAATCGCGATTCACAGAGGAGAGAGAAAGACAAAGTGAAAATGTCATGATATCGTGACATGTCATGAAATCGCGATCAAAATAGTCAAAGAGAGCAAGATTTCAAAGTTGTCGCGATATCGTGACATGTATTGACATGTCTCATTTTCGCGATACAGGTAGAGGAGCAAAGCTGCAGACATAAAAACATCGCGATATCACGACATGCTATTTTTTCACGATTCACGATGGGCCATTACAGAACGTGTAGGGAAGCGCTGAACACGTGGCATAGAGGCGTATGTGGCTATGATAACGCTTCAGGGTCGACAATTACAGTTGGCACAGAAGACCAAACGTTTCACACCTGAGCAAAAGGCCAAAACAACAAAGAGGCGGGAAGATGAAACGAAGCGATTTGGGAGATGAAACGAAGCGTCATGGAAGGTGAAACAGAGGGCCATAACGTAAAGTTTAAATAGCATTCAAAGTGAATGACGAACAGGGGGCGAAACTGTTCAGAGAAGATTGCAGTAATGAAGGCAAGGCCTTAGCACTGGGTTTCTCTGGATATTTTCTTCCACATTGGACTGGTTTTTCTTCTTCATGGACAGGGGTCGAAACCGCTACGAGCAGAGTTGCAGAGCTGAAGGCGATAGGCCATTCTGGGCCTGCTTAGGAGCGTTTTCCTTCATTTGTTCTGGTTTTGATAAACTGGAAGCTTTTGTTGTTGTAAACTGACATATTTTTAATACAAAAATTATAGAGAGTTGCATCTCATTGGCAAGAAAGAAGGAGTTATTTTCTGCATGCAAGATTTAATGTTTATTTTTCCCCTTTCAGATTTTTAGGCTTATAGGTGAAGTTTAATGCAAGTTCTCTTGGTTGCTTCATGCGAATGTCTAAATCTGAAAACCATAGTTAAAACCCCAGAAACCAGCACCTAGCTTATCTGGATTGTGCGAGTTTTGCAGGTTCAATAGGTTAGGTTGTATGCAGAAAACCTCATTATCTTCGGTTTTGTCAAATAGGATCGTAGCACTCTGAATGTACTTTAGTTTTAGTTTCTTTGTATTTTATTTTCACTTCTTTTATTCTCTGCATTTTTTATTTTCCCGAAAATCTAACTTTAGTCGAATTTACAGTCATTGAAATAAAATACTTGAAAATCTACCGAAATCGAAAATAAAATAATTTCATCATTAAGATTAATTCACATTGAGTTCATTCTGATTAAATGAACAATCATTACAATTTCAAAATAAAATAAACCACAGTGCCCCTTGTTTACAATTACTTGCAACCACTAAGGTGTTCCGAGCATTCGAACTGAACATTATTATTCATACAAAATGCTAACATAGCGGAGACCTTGGAGAAATTGTTTATTAAATTTCTTTGCAAGAGAGGATTTGGAACTCGAATCCTATCGGAGAGTGTGTTTTCACAATCGGGTGAAAATACCACTCAACAAATTGGCGCTAGAAGGAGGGCCTGAATTGGTTTATTTCAGTGTGATTTAAGTGCTATAGGGATTTCAATTTTGAATATTTCATGCCCTATTGGTTATTATCTTTAGCCCTCTTTTAACAATACAACTTTGTACTATTAAAAGGAGGACATGAATTGCTATGCACTTTTCTAACGCTTTGATTGTTCATACAGGAATAATGTGATTTGATTTGATTTAAAAAAAAATAAAAAATAAAAATTTTTGGTATTAAAGTTATATTCTTTAAGATTCACTAATGGCTATGTTTACACCGTGGATGACAGGTAGCCCATTGAACATACCGGGAGTTCAACATTATTTTCCCATTGGTTTTGAGAGATGTCTTCCTCGATTTTTGTCTAATGGGACAAATACTGTAGAAGAACATATTCAAGCATTCAAATTTGTTGTGAATCACTTAACAGTTTGGTATGATGATGTTGCTTGTAAAATGTTCCCTTACACCTTGGACAAAGTGGCATATGATTGGTTTACAAGTCTGCCTTTAGGGTCTATCACTTCTTGGGCTCAGCTAGAGGCAACATTTCTTAATCAATTCAACAGAGAGCAAGTTGACCCAATCCGCATGTATGAGCAGTTTTTCACTATTAAAAAAGGACCAAGTGAAAATGTGAAGTCATTCTCTGAAAGGTTTTTTGGATTATATACTCAATTAGTGACATTTTATGCTCTTTCAGAAGAAGTGGCTCTCCAAATATACGTCAATGCTCTTGACCCACTCACTTCCACATATTTGCGAGGGATGCCTCAAATCACATCTTTGTCACAAGCCTATACTCAAGCAATGGCAATTGAGCAACAATTAAGTTGTCAATATTATGGTGTGGGTTTTGGATCATATAATTTTCAATCATTTAATACCTCCCTTACCCACCCAATGATTTATCCACCTCAACCAAGTTCAAGTGTGAATCAATTTCAGAATCAACAATCATTCCCAAGCTTCAATCAATTTCAAAATCCTCAACCTACTATGCAAGATCAACCATCTTTCTTAAGTATGAATCAACTTCAAAATACTCATCTTGATTCAAAAGATGTTTCTAAAATCAATTTCAATGATTTTCATAAGAATATGATTTTAGGCAAGGGAGGAGTACTAGATCCAACTAGTATTGAAACATGTGATAGATTGGAAACCCTTGACTCACCAAAAGATGAATTCTATGAGGATGAATCTGTTTCGGATGACACATTGGATGACATTGTTGAAAGTAATGGCCCAGAAAATTCACACCTTCCAAATTATGTTAAACGTGAATCATGGGTTACACATGTGGATTATGATAGCCTTATCAATTTGAATACAAGCAATAACCCAATTTTGGAAGTAATTGAACCATCTAAGGAAGGTGAAGATAAATTTGATGAGAAACATGTTGATGAATTAAAAGATGATGAAGAAATAGTTGAGCATCACAATTTGATTTTGAAAGATGATCATTATGATTCTTGGGAAGAGTATGCTCACTCCAAACCTTCTGATGAATTTTGTGTGCCTATTGATATACAGGATAATACAATTGCCTTTTCATATGAGGATATTACAAGTCCTGTACAATCTGAGAATGTTTTGGAAGAAGGGTTGGAATCTCATCAAAGGTTGGAGAAGGATAATGATTCTACTACCATGGATAAAGAAGGAGAATCAATTGATTTTGTTCCCCTTGAGGGGCAAGAAATCGAAAATCTTGATCCACCTATTGCTTCTACAATGTCTATGCCATCTCAAAATGATGAAATTACAAAACCTAAGTGGTGTGGGTTTGATACTATTGATGATCCTAATGAAAATATGGATTTCGAGGCAACTCAAGCCATTGATCATGGAAAGGTGTCACGCGACACATATCTTGAAAAACTAGGCTCTTGTTTTGAAAAATATGGACGCATGTTTGATTGGGTGCCTAACTTTGGTGTTTTTGAACAGGTGTTGGATGATGAAGAAGACAATGAGAAAAAAGAAAAAGCTACTAACACTCATCAAGTTATGGTAAATTTTAATCATGATGGGTTGAGTATGGATGACAAGGTGAAATCTTTACCTTTGGTAGTAGCTACAAAAATTTTAAGTGATAGGTTACATGGTGTCCCTTTGGATGCTAATATCATTAATGGGGAAATGTCAAATTTTGTTGATGCTTGTCAAGTCTTGAATTATTTTGATTGCTTTAAAATCCTGGAAAATGATTTGAATTCAAGACTTTTAGAAATAGGCTCTTGTTTGCAACATCTCACATTTGAAAAGGAAGGCCTAATTTTAAATCATGAATCGAATTATGAAGTGGATACTTTCATGAATAGACAAGAAGAGATTGAAAACCATTTATTGTCTTATCAATTCAATGAATTAAAATTTCAAAATGAAATTGCTAATGTTATCCAAGCTAATTGGTGGGGTGAGAAAGGCATAATGGGAATTGGAATATTGTGTGGCTTAATCTTGTATTGGTTGGATTTTTGCAAAGCTTGGTATGCGCCTAATGTCATATGTCTTTTGAAATGTGCTAACCGTATTTGGGATCCGGGAAAATGATGGCCCAAATTTTTGCACCATCTTGTACAATAGTGTATATAATTTTTGGTTTTTGGTGTGGGTTTTCAAGTTTTCGTTTTTGGGATTGCTATTTGGGTTTGGATTTAAAGATTGTGTGTTGGTCCTCTGGACATATTTGGTTGTCTATAAAAAAAAAAATAATAATAATAATTTGAGATGTCAACTTATGCCTAGGATCAGGAGAATGTGAAACATTGGAATTATGTTGTAGAAAGCTCCGCAAGTAACACAAACATTTTAAATAATATCGTTTGAAACTTGTGATGCATGAAGTTGTCAGTTATACAAATTATGGCAATACTCCATCCGCAATTCAGAAAAGCAATGCATTCATATTACATCCCACTTTCCATATACATGCCATCTTAGTTGCATATACATTTCAAATACAATCATTAAAAATATGTCAAATCCTCTTAGGGTTATTCTATAACATAAAAAAAAAAAAAAAAAATCCTAAGGTTGGGAACTGATGCCCGAACTATCTTGAACCAAGCACGTTCTATGCACATTAAAGAGGATCTTGAGCAAAATGATCAAAACCATACTTGGAAGAAAAGGTCAGGTGAAAGGAGTATTCCGTGTCTATCCTATCATGCAACATAATCCTTAAAACAGTGGTTTTTACCACTTCCATCAAGCTTAAAGTCTAAAACCAGAGTAGTAAGGATAGGATTAAATCCTCATCGAACTTAGGTTGAGGATCCAATTCCCCAAAGCTCTGATTTGACCTACATGGGGTAGTAAGGATAGGGCATAATTCTCATCTCGCTTAGGTTGAGAATCCGATTCCCCAAAGCTTCATTTTTTTTCCCATTTCATCATAAGTATTGGATTGGAAGGATCGTACTACATATCCTCCGCAAAGGATGGGTAGTCATCCCAAAGGTCCAAGAAATAAAATTAATTTTTCCCATTTCATCTTAATATTGGATTGGAAGGATCGTACTACATGTCCCTCGTAAGGATGGGTAGTCATCCCAAAGATCCAAGAAAATAAAAAATAAATAAAAATGATTGAATGAAGCCAAATAATTGATTATGGAGTTAATATTCACCGGGGCTATAGACGCCTGACCGGTAGTGGAGTATGCTCATGCGTGGCAGCATGTCTTGTCTAAAAGCAAGACCATTGATCGCTCAAACGGATAGACTAGCCTGACAATTTCATCCATAATAGGTGAAATCATTTTGCTCAAAGTGAGGTAATGAATTCTAGATCGAGTAGTAAGGATAGGGTTAAATTCCCATCTCGCTTAGGTTGGGAATCCGATTCCCCAAAACTCTGATTTCACTTTCACTTGCACATGGGTTCAAGATAGTAGTGACTCATAACCAACTTTGGGATCTAATAAATCAATTCATTATACATATAGTTGATCCTAAGAGGGTTTGATAATTTTAAATGTTTGTATATGATATTAAAAGGTTTAAAGCTTTTATAAAGCAGATAGTTATATCTCTAGCCCATTTATTAGGCTGCTCAAATCTTTCACAACCTCACATATGCATTCATGTAAAACTGACAATGGAATGTGGATCAATTTCAAACAATAAAAATGGAACACATTGCACACACCGAGCTGATACTTAATGATTCTGATGATTCATGTATTTCTGATCTATTGGCATTTGTTTATATTTCTTATGTGCTAATGCCTGTTTCTGAGTTTGTATACTTCCAGGTTAGGTTCTCACCAAAATGCTCAGGAGCATTTGACAGCAGAGTCGCCATTTGTTGTGGCTGCTCCACAACACACCCCAAAATTGGGGACCCACCTTTTTTACATGCTTTCCAAGAAGACCGAAGTGGCCCATAGGCTAAAGATCAAGAAAAAAAAGCAAAATATCACAAGGAAAAGTGTCGCGATATCGCGACATGTTGCTCCATCACAGAAAAATGAAAAAGTGTCGCGATATCGCGACATGTTGCTCCATCGCGGCAAAAATGAAAAAGTGTCGCGATATCGCGACATGTTGCTCCATCGCGGCCAAAAATGAAAAAGTGTCACGATATCGCGACATGTTGCTCCATCGGCTAAAAATAAAAAGTGTCGCGATATCGCGACATGTTGCTCCATCACGGCTAAAAATAAAAAGTGTCGCGATATCGCGACATGTTGCTCCATCGTGGCTAAAAAGAAAAAGTGTCACGATATCGCGACATGTTGCTTCCATCGGCTAAAATAAAAGTGTCGCGATATCGCGACATGTTGCTTTTCATCAGGTAAAAAGAAAAGTGTCGCGATATCGCGACATGTTGCATTTTCACGATAAGAGAAAAAAGTGTCACGATATCGTGACATGTTGCATTTTCAAGAAAAAGTGTCGGATATCGCGACATGTTGAGAGAAGAAAAGTGTCACGATATCGTGACATGTTGCATTTTCACGCAGAAGAGAGAAAGAAAGTGAAAATGTCGCGATATCGCGACATGTCATAATCGCGTTCACAGAGGAGAGAGAAAGACAAAGTGAAAAATGTCACGATATCGCGACATGTCTAAATCGCGATCAAAGCAACAAACGAGCAAGATGTCAAAGTTGTCACGATATCGCGACATGTCTCATTTTCGCGATACAGGTAGAGGAGCAAATCTATAGATAAAAACATCGTGATATCATGACATGCTATTTTTTGTCACGATTCATGGTGGGATATTACAGAATATGTAGGGAAGTGTTGAACACGTGTCATAGAGGCAGAGGGACTATGATAACGTTTCAGGATCGACGATTACGATTAGTGAGGAGACCAAGCATTTCACACCTGAGCAAAAAGGCCAAAACAGCAAAGATGCAGGAAGATAAAATGAAGCGACCTGGGAGATGAAGCAAAGCGTCACAGGGAAAAATAGAGAACCGTAATAGAAAGTTTAAAAGTAGAAGTGAATATAGTCAAAGGGGGCGAAACTGTTCAGAGAAGATTGCAGTAATGAAGGCAAGGCCTTAGCACTGGGTTTCTCTGGATATTTTCTTCCACATTGGACTAGTTTTTCTTCTTCATGGACAAGGGTCGGAAACCGCTATGAGCAGAGTTGCAGAGCTGAAGGTGATAGGCCATTCTAGGCCTGCTTAGGAGCATTTTCCTTCATTTGTTCTGGTTTTGATAAACTGGAAGCTTCTGTTGTTGTAAACTGACATATTTTTAATACAAAAATTACAGAGAGTTGCATCTCATTGGCAAGAAAGAAGGAGTTATTTTTTGCATGCAAGATTTAATGTTTATTTTTCCCCTTTCAGATTTTTAGGCTTATAGGTGAAGTTTAATGCAAGTTCTCTTGGTTGCTTCATGCGAATGTCTAAATCTGAAAACCATAGTTAAAACCCCAGAAACCAACACCTAGCTTATCTGGATTGTGCGAGTTTTGTAGGTTCAATAGGTTAGGTTGTATGCAAAAAACCTCATTATCTTCGGTTTTGTCAAATAGGATCGTAGCACTCTGAATGTACTTTAGTTTTAGTTTCTTTGTATTTTATTTTCACTTCTTTTATTCTCTGCATTTTTATTTTCTCGAAAATCTAACTTTAGTCGAATTTACAGTCATTGAAATAAAATACTTGAAAATCTACCGAAATCGAAAATAAAATAATTTCATCATTAAGATTAATTCACATTGAGTTCATTCTGATTAAATGAACAATCATTACAATTTCAAAATAAAATAAACCACAGTGCCCCTTGTTTACAGTTACTTGCAACCACTAAGGTGTTTCGAGCATTCGAACTGAACATTATTATTCATACAAAATGCTAACATAGCGGAGACCTTGGAGAAATTGTTTATTAAATTTCTTTGCAAGAGAGGATTTGGAACTCGAATCCTATCGGAGAGTGTGTTTTCACAATCGGGTGAAAATACCACTCAAAAAATACCAAGTCACCAACCTGAAAGTCCCTCAAGTGAAATTTCATGTTGTATGCTCTCCTAAGTCACTCTTGATAGATACGTAAATGCTCGAGAGCATTGACGCGTCGTTCATCGAGCAACGTAAGTTGGTCTAACCGGGCCTGCCACGCAGTGTCATCATCGATGAACTCGTCCATTGATATGCACAGGGAAGGTATTTCCAACTCGAGAGGCATGACTACCTTAGAGCCATACACCAACAAAAATGGAGTGGCCCTAGTGTGTGTCCGAATGCTAGTGCGATAATCCCATAGGGTAAGCGGGATTTGAATGTGCCAATCCTTGTGACTTTCTGTGACCATCTTTTTGAGAATTGGAACTAGCATTTTGTTTGATGCCTCTGCTTGTCCATTTGCTTGTGGATAATAGGGTGTTGAAAAATGGTGTTGAATTTTGTACTTTGTGGTCAAAGCACGCACATCTTCGTTCTTGAATGACATCCCATTATCTGAGATGATCTTGGATGGAATACCAAAATGACATATGATGTTATGCAAAATAAACTCTGTAATGCAGGTTCCAGTCATAGAGGTAAGTGGAATTTCTTCCACCCACTTGGTGAAGTACTCTGTGGCTGTTATGATAAATGTATGATGACCTGACGATGTAGGGGAGATATTTCTGATTAGATCTAAGCCCCACTGTGAAAACGGCCAAGCCGATTGGATCGGTTATAAGGCCTGAGAAGGTATGTGTGTCAAATTGGCATGGTGTTGACACTTCATGCACTTCTTTACATATGCACAACAATCTCGCTCTAAATATGGCCAATAATAACCCATGCGAAGAATGCGCTTTGCGATAGCCATACCACTGAAGTGGCCACCGCATGTACCATTGTGTATTTGGATGATCGCCCAAGTGGACTCCTGCTGGTCCAAGCAATGGAGGAGGATTCCTTCATAGCTCCGACAATACAAAATGTCTCCTAGCAAGACATTTTTTGCCACTTTCTATTTAAATGATCTTTTCACGGCGTGTGTCAATCCAAGTGGGAAGTTACCTAGCTTGAGGTAATCCCTTATGGGTGTGTACCAATCCTGCTAATAAGAAACCTCGATGGTATGAATGACCAATCCCTCTTAGAGTGCATCCCTAGTAAAATCTGAGCGGGAAATAACTTGTAAGAATAGCGTTGTGTTGCTATTAAGAGGGTTCGAGGAGAACAAGGACCCCCAGTCGACGTGATTCAGACCATCATGGATTCGAGAGAACTTATCTGAATATGGTTCAATCTAAATTAGGTGGATCCCTGGTGTTAGGTCATATCTTGCACACTCCATCACAAATTGCGATAATGTTTTGACCTGAATGGTTGTCATCTCATCGGAAGGGTCTTGCGAGATTAGTGACCCTAAGGAAGCCATAGTGTCCGCAAAACAATTTGATGATCGAGGGAGTTCCTTGATGTCGTACCATTCAAGCTGTGCCAGGAATTTATCCATAAGAGCTTTGTAATCCTACAGAACTAGGCATTTACATTGGAATACCCCCTTTACGTGGTTGAAAATTAACAGTGAATCACCAAAGATGTTAACGTTTTATGTTCATGGTGATTGATGTCTAAAGACCTATGAGCAAGGCTTCGTATTCAACATTGTTGTTGGTGCATGGGAAATCTAATTTAAATGATAGAGGCATTGGAGCCCCTTGCGGTGTGAAGAATACAATTCCCATGCTACCCCCTTGCTCACATTTAGAACCATCGAAGAATAGGGTTATGTCAGCCTATGACTCAGGCTCATAAGAATCTGGCGATTCTGAGACATGGAAGACCCCCTCATTTGGCAGCTCTATGGTCAGAGGTTGATCGTCTTCGAGAGGAGCCTCTTCTAGTTGATCGGTGATGACTTGACCTTTGATGGACCTCTGTCCAATGAATTCGATATCAAACTCCATCAAAAACATGATCCATTTCACCGTGCAACTACTATGATAAGTATGACTCATCATGTACTGCAATGGATTCTCCTTAGACACAACATACATCGTATTGCTCAGCATGTAGTGGCACAACTTTTTGGTAGAAAACACCACTGCCAAGAATAGCTTCTCGACATATGCATAGTTAAGTTCATAACTGACCAGGATGAGACTAAGATAATAATTAGCCTGTTCTTTGTGTAATTCATTTTTTTGGGATAGCATGGCGCCCAGTTCCACCTTAGTAGCTGAGATGTATAAGTAGAACGACACTCCTAGTCTAGGTTGTGCCAATACTAGTGGCGAAGCCAAGTATTGTTTGATTTCATCGAAGGCTAACTGGCACTCGTCATCCCAGTGAAATACTACCCCCTTGTGCAATAATTTATTCATGGGTCAGAAATTGTCATATAGCTACGCTATGAAGCGCTTGATTGACACAACCTTTCCCTACAGGATTTTGAGCTGCTTGATGGTAGTTGGAGGAAGCATTTTAAGGATTTCCTTGACTTTGTGTAGATCTACCTCGATTCCTTGTTTGGAGACTATGAAACCCAAGAGCTTTCTAGATGTGACGCAAAAGACGCACTTCTTGGGGTTTAATCTAACTTTATGTTCAATGAGATGATTGAGGATATTGCTTAAGTCATCGAGATGATATGGGCGCAAAAGATATTTGGCCAACAAAGCATCCATTTAATCTTCCAAATTTTTATGCATGTGATCTTGGAAGATGTATGTCATGGCACGTTGGTAAGTGGCACCAGCATTTTTAAGGCCAAAGGGCATGACCTTATAAAAAAATTTCCCCCAAGGCATTGTGAACGCCATTTTTAGTTGGTCCTCAAGATTGATATGAATCTGATTATATCCCGAGAAACCATCCATGAGGGAAAGCATTTCGTGGCTTGCTGTAGTGTCTACCAATATGTCGATGCTAGGCAAGGGGAAATCATCCTTAGGAATCACTTTTTTAGATCTCAAAAATTGATGCATATGCGAATCCTCCCATCAAGATTTTTGATGGGCACCATGTTAGACAACCATGGTGGATAATCTATGCAGATGACAAACTATGCATCCAATAGCTTTTGTAGCTTGTATTTGACCATTAAGGCTACTATTGGGTGCATCTTACGTAGTTTTTTCTTAATTGTCTTGACTATCGGATCAAGTGTTATATTATGTGTGACTAGTTGCGGGTCTAGCCCCGAAATGTCTTTGTAGGACCATGCAAAAACCTCCTTCTTCTCTTTGAGAAGGGCAATGTAGTCGGCTTGCTCTTTGGGGGATAGACTTACCCCTAGCTTGATGATTTGCAAATTCATTGGATCAGAGCCGATGTCTACGTCAGTCATCTCTTCAACTGACATGTGGTACTCATCCTCCAACTGGTGTGGAGTTGGGATCAGGTGGATATCATTTGTTGAATTTATATCTATGTTCGGAACGTCGGTTTTCTCTTTAGCATGGAAGACATCCTGAGTCTTTCCTCAGGTGAAATGGAACATCCCACCACAATGCCAGTACTCTAATGGGGATGGTGGTGTGTCAGCGTGATCCCAGTCTATAGCATCTAGTTCTAGATGCAATGACCATGTTGGGTCGGCTGGGTTATGGATGGGGTCGGTTAAGTCAATGGATATCATGTTGATGAAATGATTGTGGTCTCCATTACCACGGGTGTGGTGAATCAGACATCCTAGGTGATATTTGTGCTCCGAATCTGGCTCTGTAGGTACTGGCACAAATGGATTGGCCCTATGTGTGGATAAAAGGACAATATCTACCCTTGGCACTAATGGCTCTATAGGGTCTCCAGACAGAAGATGTTATCTGTAGACCTAAAGTGGAAAGTGCAGTAGTTGGTCCAACTACACCTAGTTTAGGTGCCACCTATGCCTTGGACCTATGTGTAGCTGCTCAAACATGTCGTCTATGTCCATGGGGTATTGATGTTGTCACATATGATTGAGATATGCCATCTCAGTATTGTCTTCATAATCGTTATCAGAGATCCAAAGGCCTTCGTTGGCTTCGATAGCTATTTGTGACATGAGGCTCGTATTGCTTGAGCAAATTGATCTAGTCCCATCAGGGTTGTTTTGCTCTTTGCAGGGAGACCTAATTCTATTGAGGTGGCATATGCTTGATTGGAGCATCCAAAGGGAACATTATCATGAAGCTCTCCTGATAATCATCCATGGGAGTCACTTGTGAATGATTGCTATCAGAATCGAAAGGGTCCCAAGGTGCTATCTCATACTATGACTCATCTTCTGAAGACCCTTATTAGCCTTGTATATATCCCTCTTGTAGGTGAGTCCTCGAAATTTATCCTTTCTCGATCGAAGGGAAAGGGTTGTTAAGGTCAACAAGGTTGGGTGTTAGCAATGGGAGGTAATCCGCCAAGGTATATGTTGTGTTAGGATTGGCATATGGATCTAATGCCAACCCATACTTGTTGTCGATCCCTAGGCCTTGCATGTTCTCTACCAAGATATCAAGGGGTAGGGGGTGGTTGAACCCTAATCCTGACTTGTCATATGGAATTTGATATGTTGGTTGGCAAAGAACGTGCACTCCTTGCTCATACTTGCCCAACCCATATCCATGCTAATTGCATTGGCCAAGATATCTCAAAGTGAATTTTAGTTGTACAAATAGTTGACGTCCTCAGCAAAGGGGTCTTCATCTTCTTCTTCTTGCATGTAAGGTTCAATGTCATTATCGAGGCCCCCATAAACAAAGTTTGTCTGATTGGGTGGGTAGCCTAGAGGAACCACAGTGTTGATGGGGAAGTGAGGTCTCCCCATGTCCTACATGGACTCAAGTGTGGGTGTTGCTACAATATTCGACAATAGATACTCCCTAAGGCCTGTATTGGCCATCTCAATGGTGATCGTTGACAGTGGAGGGGGAGGGAATGGGAGTTCTTCCTAGGTCCACTCCATGTAGGGTGAACTAGGCTTCTCGACTTCCATTCGGCTAGGCATATCTTTGGTAGAGATGGTTGAGACTAGGGGTGGTGCCTCTTCTAGGGGTTTCTTCCCCTTGTCCTTCAGTGTGGCCAACGTAGGTGGCATTATTGGTGAAGGACTAGATGATGAAGATGGACCCAGCTGGTGATTTGATTGACTTAATAGCGAGGATGCATGTGGAATCGGACCCTGTTTAGAAGGATTCAACTGAAAATCCAAATGTGTCAATGGAAGGGTTGATTGCGGCATTAGTTGCATCGTATTGCAATACTTGAAGAGATCTAAGTCTCTCGAGACTACATGCACCTGCCCTTCGAATGTGTACTTTAGGCACTGATGAGCTATCGAAGGGACACACTTCATGTCCCTAATTCAAGGCCTGCTCAGCAAGATATTATAGGCCATCTCACCTTCCAAGATGTGGCACAATTTAGGAATAGTCCATTGTCCCACATGGATGGGTAGGACAATTGTGCCAACCATCGAGCATATCGCATCATTGAATGCTCAAAGAGTATAGGTGGAGGCCACGATGTGAGATGTTGACAACTTGAGGTGTTTCAATGTCACTGTTGTAATTATATTACTGGATGAGCTAGTGTCCACCAAAACCCTCTTATACGGAATCCTGTTGACCCGTGCAATGACATGTAGGGGTGGATCCACCATATCACTAGTCATTGATTTTAGTTCGTCTTCTCTAAAGGTGATGATTTATTCTGTACATTGTTTTACATGTCCCACAAAGTTGTTGAAATAGTTTGCTTCGTGGGGCTATAGATCGATGGATTTTAATATCTCCATTAGAGCCTCCCGATGGGGCGATGATTTTTGAATGAGCTCATAAATGGAGAGCCTAGCCGATGTGGTCCTTAAACTTTGGGTAAGTCTAGTCCGTATCGTAGCCACTGGTCTAGGCAGGGGAGGTTGTGTAGGGTGCTGTTGAGGTTGTGACATTGATGAAACCTCTCCTGCGGCTATCGCAGGGGCAGCTCCTGGGTATCTCTTATTCTGAGTCACTATGCTTATCATCTCTACATACCCCTGCATGGGTCAGTTCTGTGTCACCTCATTGACTTGAAGGGTTTTTTCCTGTGCATCATGGGCAGGCAGGGGGTATTTGAAGACTCCCATCTGTTAGTTGTTTGGTGCTGCAGGGTTGTCCACCGCCAGCGTCTTGTTGTCTATTAGGTCTTGTACGAAGCTCTTGAACTTCCAACATGCATAAAGGTCATGTCCTTTCTGCCTATGAAATCTACAGTACAAGTATTCCATATAGCCCTTAGGTTTTGGTGCATTGGGGTTTATGGGTCGACTTTCTGGTAGGTGTATCAAGTTTGTCATGGACAAACATTCAAACAAGGAATATTTGGACTCTGTGAAGGGTGTGAATTGTTGCCTAGGGTGACACTACTGAGTTTTCTCTTGCCCATGATTTTCCTTCTCATAGCTGTCAAGAGGAACTGCCTGATAGTTAGTCTATGAGGGTTGTGTTGCTTGTGCAGGCTTCGACATGTTTATAGCAACTTTATTGACTGTAGCGGGTTTCAATTGCGTGGTCCCTGTTTTGGCATTTTTAGGCCACTCTTTCTTATTTGGCTTAGCAATATTGCCATCCTGTATCTTGATATCCTCAATGATTCTAGCTTGTGCCAGGGCTTCCTCAAGAGTGGTATATTGCTGTAGCTGCAATAGCATGGAGATCGATCTCAAACATCTCTTTGAGAACATTTGGGTCAGGTCGGCCATAGGAGGGAGGTAGGGAAGCTTTGAAAGCAACGTCCTCCATCGATTTCCATAAGCCACCATGGTTTATGCCTCATACTTCTTGAGGCTATCTAGGTCGCTTAGTGATGCCTTCTTCTTAGTGTTGAAGGTGAAACCTTCGAGGAAAACGTCCACTAGCTGATCCAAGTTACTGATGCTATGTTTTGGCAACTGAGTGAATGAATCTGAGGTAGGGCCTGTGAATGTGGTTATAAATGTTCTTAGCAGCAAAGCATCATTGTCCTGAATGCCAAAGCATTGGCTCAGGAATCTAGTCACATGCTCTTGGGCATCCTCCTCCCCTCTAAAGAGTTCCAACTAGGGCAGTTTAAAGTGTTCAGGGTATGGGGGTGCTGGCACTGACGGATGCACAGGGTGACTACGGAGCTGGCGTAAAGTGGTCTTTTGGTGCCCATAAGTCTTTGTCTCTACAGACCCTAAGTGCTCTACCAGCGCTTTATATGCATCGAAGGATTTGATCTCTTCCTCCTTGGTTTGTTACCATTGTGGGTTTTAGGGAACTTTAGGCCTATGGAGGGGTAGCCGAACAACATCCCCCCTACCTTGGTAGGGTGTTTCAGTCTACTCTTCTTCTTGCTCATACTCCTCATAGGCTTCTTGAGGAGTTCCTATGCGAGACCTATAAACATGGGTGGGTACCCATGGAGGGTGCCCATAATTTTTTTTGGGAGTGGCCTCCCGCTCAGGTCTAGGAGGTCTTGGAGGTAATATTTGATAAGGTCGCAGAGACCTGTCTCACACCAAGGGGTTGTGCCTCTCATACAACTCTATCTTATGCTCACGAGGGGTTGGGACCCTCTCAGGCACAGTGTTTTGGAGCAATTCATCTGTCTGACGCCGAATGCGCTCTTTGCTAAGGTGATATAGGTTCTCTAAGTATTGTTGGTCTTGCTTGAGCTACGTTATTTGTGCTTGGTGGGTGGCATGTTTGGTAAATGCCAAGTCAATTTGTTTCATTGTCTTGTGTTTAGGAAGCATAGATGCCTCTCCTACCTATCTATCTCAATCATGGTGATCTGAGATCCCTATGGGTCACTTTCCTCTGTTAAGGTTAGCGGCATTCACTTGAGGTTCTAGCCTCAGTGGGTGATCTTGATACATAGTAGGCATGGAGGTGGATTGCTCCCATGCTATGTATTGATCTTGAGGAATGTAGTGGTCTTCCTCGTACTCCCTTTTGTATGTGTGAAAGGGGCAGGCAAAATTGGCTTGCACTGTCTGAAGAGCCTTGTGCTCTGGATTTGGCCTATTGTTTTTTAGAGTAATAAGGGGTAAATGAGGGATGACGTAATCATGTGGCCCCTCCTTATGGACCCTATGTTGCTCTAGCACTTCATCGCACAGTGGCCACTCATAACGAGCATCTAAGGGAGCCCTCCCGTCTATGTTGAGTGCCACGTGTATGGCCTCCTCCTGAAAGGGTCTATGCTGAGTGGGAGTTCCCCTCAAAGGGGTGCCTCTATAGTCCCATTATATAATGGCATGATGTGGACTATCTTGTGGGTATGGCCACCAAGGTGGTATGACCAAGTCCTCAGGACTATATCGAAGGCAACTTGGCCCCTTTTTGCACTTTCTGCAGCTTCTGCCCGTGATTGGGCTCGGCTACGGGTGTACACCATGGTGATGTTTTTCTAAAGAAGTGTACATTTTTATCTTCTTTACGATTTTTTATGCTACACTAAACAAAATGGAAATACACAATAAAAGCAATGATTATCTTGTTTATGGATTAAGAGTGTGCCCTAAATCTGGTTCAGTGTGTTTTGATGTTTGTTTTGAAAACCTTGTAAAGAAATTTTTGTTGTATATGCAATATGAGGGCTCTTATATCTCTTGAAATGGTTGCCCCTCCAATATAGAGGTCTCACCATGATCGCAACTGAAAGCACAAGGATACGAAAACAAAATAGAAATGCCAAGTGAGATGTATGCAAAAGCAAAACATAACGCTAAATCCTACGAACTGAAATGCATGAAAGGAGAGAAACATCAACGAATTGAAACAAGATAGAAAGAAAATTTCGAGTACAACCCTTTTTATTAATTTGCTTTAAAATCAGGTTACAATACGTCTCCTCCCTTTTGGGGACTAGGAGCGTTAAGTAGGGCTCTATTACACCATGGATTGATACTATTTCTTCTGCATGCCCACATGTAAAATGGGCGGACCAAATGTCGATGCCGCTTGCATGAATATGTCTATGGTTCCTTGCTGCCCCTCTGGTGTTGAGATCCTACATTCAGAGAAACAGAAAAGGATTAGTAGCACCTGCGCATAGAGAGAAACATGCGATCCCCAAGACCTACGGTCAGTGCATGCATAAAATGATTAAAATTATAACTGAAACATATCAGAATGACCTGAAAATTTGACAAAAGCAATAAAAAATTCCCAAGAAGCCACTACAAAAGGAATAGTCTAGAAATCTTGCACATATTTCTAATCGCTCTGGGGTGGGACGATTAGGACTGTCATAACCTATCAAAAATCCACCTCCTAAATGTCCAGTCTAGAAGCTTTCAAAATGCTTTCAAAGTTAGGGTTAGGTAAAACGGGGTATTTTGGGATGACTCAGATGGTCGGATTTTTCCAATTTAGCCTCTATCATCCAGAATATGATGATTCTCCCTACATTTTACTGAAAGCAAGAAATAACAAAAGCATGAAAAAAACTTGTCAGAATCACATGATATTTAAATGACAGCATATGTAAGTAACCTAGAATCAAATGCAAAATAAAAATCAAGTAAATCTTCCATAGATTTCTAATCGCTTTGGGGTGGGGCGATTAGAACTGCAACAGTGCGAGGGGCACCCAAGGGCAAGATGCCCACCATTTGGGACTAAGTTTATGCACCAATCCACTTGGGATGAGTCCAAAACCTCATATGGGGTTGTGTTGGCAAATTTGGTGGGGTATTGTGGCCAAATTCTTAGGTTTAGGTCTAGATTGTGCTTCCAATAATCACCCAATAACCTACCTTCCAAAAGAGAGATTAAGGATGTAAAAGCAAAAATTATGGGTAAGGATGTAATTTGGCAGCACTTCGTTGCTCCAAATGCTCCTCTTTGTCCCTCATTTTTGGGTGAGAAGACTCACCAATTTATAGACGTAGGGTCTCTCTCTTTGAATGTGCATGCGAGGGCGCCACTTGAGTTACTTGTCCTATTTTGGGAGAAAATATTCTTCCCTGATTTAGAGTCTCCTTGCATGAGGCCTCCAAAATCAAGGTATGCATGACTGAAGTATCTCTCTATGATTTGAAGTCGTTCCTTGTAATTGCATGCCCTAAAGGTGTAGTTAAGTGGCAGACCTATCGAGGTTTGACTTTTGCCAGTCAAACCTGCTATTCGCCCCACCCTGGAGCGAATACTGCTAATCATCCCAGGGTGGGATGAATACCAGTTTGTAATCATCCCAGGGTGGGATGAGTAGGAGAAAAGTTTTGAAAAGCTGCCAAATTGACCTTTGACCTTCCAAAAATGTTGTGGGAGTGGTTAGGACCACTGTTTAACCTCTAGGGGCTGCCCTAGGGGCTATGTATATTAATTCGATTAGTGCTTGTCGTCACATAATCGTATGGTGTTTTTTTGGTGTCTACACTATGCAATAGGAGGATAGTGTTGATATAGGTATAGGATGGACACCAATTACCCTTAAAGTAAAAAATTATGCACCCCCGTGCCCAGACAAAGTGGATGCCAAAATTGTACAAGGAGAATTTTAGGAGGCTTGATCAACCTCACATCAATACACACGTCAACCACTGAATTTTCAATGAGGGATGAAAGGTGCATTACCCTAGTGCCTTACTCTGTAAGGGAGGTATCTTACTCTGGTGCCTTACTCCGGAGGAGCGGCACCTTACTCCACCAAGGAGATGCCATCCTGGGGTGTTCTTTATGATCAAGTAGGTGCCTTACTAAGGTAGGTGCCTTACTGAGGTAGGTGCCTTATTGAGGTAGATGCCTTTCTAAGGTAGGTGCCTTACTAAAGTAGGCACCTTACTCCAGTAGACACCTTACTCTAACGCCTTACTCTAGAGGAGCGATGCCTTGCTCCACCAAGGAGACACCACCTCGGGGCATTTTATTATAAAAAAAAAAAAGGAAAAAAATCTAATGGAGGCGCTTTACACTGGCACCTTATTTCAGAGGAGCAACACCTTACTTTTCCAAGGAGGTGCCATCCCAGAGCATTCTTCATAGTCTAGCGGTGCCTTACTGAGGTAGGCACCTTACCCAAGTAGGTGCCTTACTAAAGTAGGTACCTTACTTAAGTAGGAAAATTACCCAAGTAGGCGCCTCACTGAATTTGGTGCCTTACTGAGGTACGCACCTTACTCTAGCGCCTTAGTCAAGCAGGTGCCTCGATCAACTCAAAAACACATGTGCAACTTGGAAATACATAAATCAGTCAAATCCAATGCCATCATATCACATGATGGAAATCCAAAAGTACCCAAAAATATTTTAAAATCATTAGACAAGATCTTTACACATCCCAATGCCAACTATCAAGGAGATATGCATCCCAAATTGAACCAATAGGATCCACAATATTTTTAGCGTAGGACCTCGAGCGAACTACGAATAAAGTACCAAGGTAACATAATCAACACATGGAAAAAATGTTATCAAATACTAATTCGACATACTCCATGCAACATGAAATGACCAATCAGGTATACGCATGATTTTCTTTAGATATATACATAATTTTTTATATGATATGCTTCTATAAAAATAATATCGATGCAAGATTTAAATTCACCCCTCATGCCTAATATGTCATACCAGAAGTTAATTTGGGTGGCATACCCTGCCAACCCTAATGCTAGAAAAATTTCCAAAGTTAGGTGACTAAGTTTATAAAAAGGTGTCTTACTGAGAGCAGGGCATCAAACCAGTTGAAACCAGTAGGGAATTTTCCATGGGTGGACGATCGAAGAACAATGCACTCAAAAATAATGAGCCCATTGGCATTGAGGGGATTAGGGGAGAATTCTGCAATTGATTTGAAGCAATCAGGTGGATGAATTACTGTCACCTAGTCATTTAAGACCAAGACATAGAAGCAACAAAGGAGTTTGTTGCTACTGTGAATAGAGGAGTTACTTGATTGTGTAAACTAGAAATTTTAGTCACTCTAAAGCACATCACTCATGTTACTGGCCTTCCCCTTACTGAGGAATGCATGTATACAAATTAAGTGGCAAAGAAGTGCATAGGGTTATTTCTTGGACAAGCAAACATCCCATGTGACCAACACGGGATCCCAAAGAAGAGACTCCTGATGCACCTGAGGAAGCTCTTTCAGTAGGTTGCAAGATATTTCACATGCACTAGGAAGTATTTGCACCTGAATGCAAACCATATGTAGTTCCTGAGTCATCTGGTGCATGAGTAAAAAATTAACATCTCGTTCTACCTGTAAAATGCCCTATAGGATGAGGTGTCATGATATCAGAGGGGGGTGTTATCTGTCCTAACCCATCATGGGCTAATTACAGCCCTGTAATACCACACAGAGTAGTGGTTAAAGAGGTTAGGGATGAAACCTATGATGCATCAGAGCAGGTGTCGATAGAGGCAGAATACAATGCTGAACTGGGGGGAAGGTCCAAAGAAGAGCACCCTTGATTTCCACTAGATGTTGTGGAGGAAGGGCAAAGTTCTCTACCCAATTATGCAGAGAAAAGGCTAGAATCCTCTAGCCTCGAACCCACAATATTGAGGATGGAGTGCATACGTAGTCAGAGATGACTATGATGAATAATATTCTTGAGCGAGGAGGAAGAGGAAGATGCAGATCTCAAATTTATAGCCCAAACCCTGCATAATTTGGCCGCTCATAGTCTACAAGACCTGCAGTTCTCAATGGGCCTGCAACAATAGTTTGAGGTGTCTATGGAAGAGGAACACATTGAGCAGAGTGATAAATCCATGATGCAAGTATTTTTCAATGAATAAGGAGATGACTGCGAGAAGAATTCAGAGGTAGGAGGCCACCATAACCTAATTTTAGCAACTGATCTAGTAGCTCAAGGCATAATACTAGTAGCTGCAATTCAGGATGATCAAAATATGGGATGCCTCTACCTAAAATTATTAGGAAATTGAGGTGCCCAAGAAATCGTCAACCTCTCCATATAGAGTAGTCTCATCTGGGGTAGTCAGGTTAGATGCCTAAAATGAGGAATTAGAGGTGGGAGAAGGTTTGTGCATCTCTGGTAGGGGAATTATAGAGGAACAGGGGAATTTTTTTTTTCAAACATAAATCCCTATTATCAAAATTGATGATGATGAGGAGCCTTTAGGGTAGATCCAAGGGAAAAAATCTAAACCTAACACTAAGTAGGATTCTCCATAGCGCTAGAGACCTAAAATTGAGGGACTGCTACTAGAAGAACCAGAGGAGTAGTCATCGAGCAACGAGGAGACAGGGGAAATATCCATAGGGGGCCTAAGAATAGAGGAATAGATCCCTATATCCTCTAATAGGGAGACAACCTCCATGTGAAAGGAATATCTCACCATGCAGGCTACCACTATACCATATAAGGGAAAAGGGAAGGCACCTCAAATGATTCATAAGAGGGCCAAAAGAAAGGCAAGAGTGACGTTTGCCGAACCAAACCCCCACTCTAATGAGGAATGGGAAGAAGACCTATAGGCCTTCGCTAAATGGAAAGAAAATTTTGAAAATATCTGAGAGGAGTTCAAGGTGACAAAGGTAACTATGAAAGCTACAAAAAATACCGATAGAGGGCTAGGTATCTGTGTGGACCCTACAGTAGATGATCAATTTTTGGAGATCTATGGTTCTTCACAGGTTTGATCCTCTAAAATGAAAGAATGGCTAGAAAAATAGGGGCTATATGGACTAGAGGTAGAGGCGACAATGATAATAGAATAAAATATTGGCCTCACCCTTAAAGAACTTTGGTTATACAAGGCCAGCATTGTTGTATGTAAGAGGGATGACTCTGACATTCCATTCGGAGAGTTACGCCCATAGCACGTTGACCTATGGCAAGAAGCAGAGGTAGCCTTCTAGAAGGGAGCAAAAACTATGGTAGAAGCACCTAGCATAGGTGTTGGGCCAAGTATGATAGGGAGGTAGAGCCAGTGTAACAAAAAGTCGATGAATAATGAAGGCTAACCCAGTGCAGTTGGAAGCTAGCATAGTCGAAGGGCAGCACAACTTAGGGATGCCCTACAACTAACCATGGGCCCTCAGTAAAAATGAAAGTATCAAGATGGAGATAAAGCCAAGGGCACTGGAAAAAAAAGGAAATAAGAAATAGTGGCCTATGCTGAGGAGGTGATTACTGGTTTCAAGTTCCACGAGGGTGTGGCACATATTAGGCATGGGGGGATGATGAGAACCAGATATGATCATATTTTTGTATATGTACTAACGGTTTTTTGTGTGGAAATATATCATGATTGTATATTTTTATGAAGTATTATGTATTATTTAATTAAATAATATGTATTATCTAATCCATGCATGACGTGTGTTTTGTGTATTTATTTATCATATTTTATCATATTTTTCTCAGTTAAGGTCCTACATGGACCTGGCACAGTTCTACTTAATAAGATGAAGACATATAGAGGTAGGTGCCTTAGTGAAGTAGGTGTCTTATTGAAGTAAGTGCCTTATTCAATTAGGTACCTTACTAAAGTAGGCACCTTACTGAATTAGGTGCCTTACTAAGGTAGGCACCTTACCGAAGTAGGTGCCTTATTGAGTTAGGCGTCTTACTCGAGCGGATGCCCTGATCATGCACTTTGAAAAAATGGCTAGAGAAGGACCTAGTTGACCACTGTTCCACATCATCTATAGGAAAGTATTGATGAACGAGGTGTCCCAGTCAGGGTGGATAAACATGCAACCATCCATGAAGCAGAACCCTAAAAAAATAGAAATCAACCGATTGCAAGGAAACAACGAAGAAGCGGATCATCACGCACCGGCTACAATAACTGAATTGTTCCACTTTAAACTGTAATATGGATGCCTATTGTAACATAACTACAACAGGAAGTCATGTGTGTGGTATATAAACACACGAAATTATCTGTAGTAGGAGAGGTAAAATTCAAAGAACATTACCGCATGTAAATTTCATTGCACTGTTAATAAAATCTTTAGTGTTCATCAGTGAATTGTCTGTGTGCTTTGTCGGGTGGGATCTTCTAGAGCTCAGGCCCACTACAAGCCAGTATTCCTCATCTAAATTTTAGTTATTTTCTTCATATATTCAATTATGCATAGTATTATATTCACTTTGTAGATGAATCATTCTAAAGTTGCATTATTTTTATGTAAGTATGTTAATTGCTTTCAGAGTGGTGTGTTTATTTTCTTAGGTAATTTAATTTTGTCTAAGTTTTCTTGATGTGGAAAAATCAATTGATGTTTTATAAAAAACCCCTAATGGTAGTTAAAGGATTCATATTGAAGGTGGTAATGTGAGTAGTCTCGATCGTGGCAATTCTAAATTCTATGAGCTCCCGGGTTGACAATTTAAATGTGAGTGCTATAAAAAATTTAGGATAAAATTAACCAGTGTTTGGCACCCAACATCTGGTGAAATGATTTTATCAATGTGCCTTTTTACTTGAGGATGTGGGGGCAAAAGATTTTAATTGGAGTAAGGTGGTTTAATATGGTCATCAACCATATCCTTGTAAGGTAACTCAACATACCCCTGTTCTTGGTAATCAAACTGAAGATCATTAGAGGTCCCATACTCTTAGTGATAGTTGTATTGTTTAAATTTCTCAAACCTATGGTGATGAATGGGGGTACGAGGAGGACGATTTTTGTTTGGCCTAGGTGGTAGGTTTTGATATTATACAATACACCTTAGGGTTTGAGAGGCCTACAAGCTATACGTGTTAGGGGTAGGAACCATATCATGCAATGCCTTTTGTAACCATTCCTGATGTAGTTGTTGCTGATGTAACCTGTATTGGTGCAACCTTTTCTTATTTAGTTTATTTTGGTCTAAGTGTTGTTTATCCCACAATAACTAGTTCAACTACTCTTCTATTATAGCATTTGGTCTAGGTGGATAATTTATATGATTAGTTGTGTGGGTTTGATTGACCTTCATAGTTATATGAATGGGATTACCTTGCTTCTCAACCCTAGAAGGGTTGACCACTTATTTCTCATGATCAAGGGAGGTCGAATGGACATGATATTCAAGATTAAATGTAAGCTCTATGTAATCAGGGGTGCAGAGGCACCATGTGCTTATGTATAGTACTCTCCTTGAGGAGTAGGAGGATGACCTATGTATTCCTCCTCATTTATAAGGAATGTGTGAGCTAATGTGGCCATATTACTAGGATAATGAATGCCATACCTATCTAGATAAGTATATTGTTGATTTGAGCATGGATGGTCAAGGGGAGTGTTTTGGTCATCCAATTATAGCCATGGTGTGTACCCTTGTTCATGGTTTAATTGAGTAGCAATATGATCCATTATATATACACACCATCGGTCTACTAAGACCCTCCATGTATTGAGTATTTTGTCTAAATAAAGCACGTAGAGTATCTTAACTAGGGATTTTATTAATATGATCATACTAGGGTCCTACATATGCATCCTAAATAGGGACCTCTTGAAGGTCAAATTCCTTATAGGTGATATTGGTGTTATGACTAAAACTAGGATGTCATTCTAGAATTACCAAGTCTTAAATACTGATTCGAAGACATCTTATGTTTGTTTGTAAATTTTTAGCATCACTAGTTCTTTATTGAGCTTGACTACGTGTCATTACCATGATTTGAATTATATCAAATACTAAAGAAAAAAACAAGCAAACAATGTGTTTATCTATTTTAATTTTTTCTTGTGATTCCTATTACTGTTTTGGTGTGTTTGATATTGAAACCCCTATTCCTATGAAAACTAAGGGTAAAAAAAAGAAAAAGCTATTGAAGGTAGTTTGAGAAAACACCCCTATTGAGGAGTGTAACTCAAATGAAAAAAGTGGATTCCTTTGCTAGGTATGGATCAAGGTAAACCTATGGAAATAAAGAAAGGGGTCACGTTGTCTAATATTTTACTATCGGCATACCCATGCTTTAGCTTAACCCACACGTTTAGGGTGTGAACAAGAACAATAGCTGTGTCCACTAATTATTTGGAAAAGCCTATAGTAAAGGGGCTTGCTAATCCTTCCTACTTTGGGTGCATCCAAAATTAGGGGAATTTTTGGTGATGAAGTCCAAAAAGCCACTCGCTTGGAGCTCCTATGATTGTTATGGGTCCAATCCGCAGTGGGAGATGAATGCCCATGTTGTGTGATTGCTACTGGTCATTGGTGATGAAATCCAACTAACCAACATTATAATGTTGTGTGAGTGTATGAGGGTTAATTTTGTTTTACAAAAGTAAATATATAATGAAACACATAATGATTTTTACTAAAGCAAAAAATTAATGTTTGATATTCAAAAATCTTAGAGAAATGATTAACCTTGAAGAAGGCAACAAGCAAGCAATCCAAACAACAATATATAGATGTCATACTGCACAAATATAGTCAAATACAAAGGCCATATAACCCATAGATGGCCATAAATAGAGGTCATCTGACACAAAGACTTAAAAACTTAAAGTCTCTTGCAATCCACTTTTGTAATTTCGAAAATTATACTTTTCTTTATGGAAAATAGGACAAGAAGGATAGAACAACTTACTTTGATCACCTACATTCGATGTAGAATGCTAAATTTATTTCCATTCTATTTTTATTTGACCTAAGATAGTTGCTCTTTGGTACTTGTAATATGTAGAAACTTTTAAAAACTAATCAAAAAATAAGATAAAAAATAGGACTAGCCACTTTGATAATCATTGAAAAATAGGAAAATCGTGCAACCCGTATAATAAAACTAAATCAAAAGATAGCAATAATAAACCATAAATTAAAATATTATATGAAAATGGTGCCCTCTTATCAATATTGAATTTTTTCTTCAAAGTGGTTACAATGAGATCCTTTCGAGGGATTTGCTACCAATTTTGGTACAATAAGTTACAAATAGATAAACTGAATTTGGGTGCACTTCGCAGGATTTTCCTTGCATTCACAAACTGATATGGAGTAGGTTTTTAGGAATAACACAATGATTAAATATGTAAGGTTCTTGTGGTCAACCTACTTTGTAGAAATCTATGATCTACACACAAGTAAATTAAAGTAGTTAATAGCATGTGTAAAGCCCTCTAATATGGGGCTTGTTGTAATGTATTGGAAATATGAGCAAGTTTTGTTGTCATTGATGTCAAGAGGATGATGACCAAGTTTCATTGTCATCCATGCATTCATGTCAAAAGGTTTGATGTCCAAGTTTCACAATCATTAATGTCTTCCAGTGGTTTTTCCAAAAAGGCAAAGAAGCAGGTTTAAATGGAAATAATAATATTATAATATATAATATTATAATATTTCGGGTTACAAGTTGGTTTGAAGAAAAATGAAGGCCAAGGAGTTATAAAATTATAATTCCTCCACAAGACCCATGTGGCAGATTTTAAAGTCTAAGGTTTAAATTATTTAAATTTAAATATTTTAACCATAAGGTTAAAATTTAAATTTAAATTAATTAAGGCGCCAAAGTCTAATTTAAATTCGAATTAAATTCGAATTTCAAGGATCGTCGATGTTTTGAATATATGGCACATGGTATATAAAAGGGGGCAAGTTTTAATTTAAAAAATCATCCATGCGAATGTTATATTGCCCAAAGGAAATCGTGCACTGTGATTAGAGAGGAAGAGATTCGCATGTGCTTAAAGGCTTAAGAGGGGAAAAAAGGAATAAAGGCAAGTGGGAGTGCTCGAATGCATGTCCAAAGAGTTGGGTAGCGCAATTGGAAGCCAAGGGTTGTGCTAAGTCGTTCGTAGGCACAAGGTCGTGGGTTCGATCCACGCGATCACCATTTTGCAAAGGGAAGAAAGGTCTTTGTTTACACCAAATTCAAGGAGCCATAAGGGTTAAAAGGAAGTACGTGCACCTTGTTATCTCATGAGGGCACATAGCCCAAGTGGTGGATGTGATTTGTGCGGAGGCACTTGGAGAGGCAAGGTTGAGTGTTCAAATCTCACCAAGGTTTTTGTTGGAATTAATAAAAGGTATGTGCTCACATTATTATTTGCTAAGGTTTTGTTAATCCAAAAATTGCATGGTGTGGAAATTAAAAAATATTTTTAATTTGCCCAAGGTTTTGATATTTTAGAAATTGCATAGTGAAAAATTAAAAGGTGTTTATGAGTTATTGAGGGAGATAAAAGGGAAAATAAAGTTAAAATATTTTATTTTAATTTTTGTGGTTATAATTTATAAAGAAGGAGAAATAAGGTGTAATTGAGATTTAATACTTTTGTATGGTGAAGTAATTTTGAGTGAAATAATTGAGTGTAGATTTTTGATATCTAACCATTGAGATTGGCAAAGAGGTTGATTGTGATTGAGACAAGTTTTGAGGTCAAATATTCTTCAAAACAAAAGGTATGGGCATATCTTCCTTGTGAGTGAAATATTGTTAGGTTGGATGTTGTGAAATGCAAAGTTTGAGTTGAAAGGATTGTTTGATAAGCATTGTTGAGTGAGTTTTCATATACATGATTGGTGAATGGTTGTGAGAGCAATTGAGTGTGAAATTGAGAACTATATTGAACTAGGGTTTGTGAAAGAACATGAGTATCATTGTTATGTGAGATTGTTTGATAAGCATTGTTGGAAATATTTGAGTAAGCTTTCATGTGCTTGATTAGGATTTGAAAAGATCATGAGTATCATTGTTATGTGAATTTGGAATCATATTGAGTCAAGGTTTGAGTTCCATAGTGAGAGTTTTTGAAAGCATTGTGAAACACTTGTTTAGGGTTTGTAAGCAAGTTGTGTTTCATTGAGTGATTGGTTGAGTGGAGTTGATTGAGCATTTTTTGGAGTGATAGTTCAAGTTCTGTGAAAAAAATTGTTCTTTAATTCTAAATTGATTTGAAAAAGAGTTTGAAAGTGATTGAGTGGTTTGTGAGTGTGAAATATATTGAGTCTCTAACAATTCTCTATATGTTTCTATGGTTAAACAAGATTTTGAGTGAAACTTGTTAGTGTGATTGAAGAGGTTTTCTGAAAGAGATTGAGTTGAGTTTTTGTATGCAAGTTTTGTAATTTATTTGAATAAGCTTTTGTGAAAGCTAGTGGACTATTTTGAGTAAGTCCTAGAGGGGACTTAAGGATAGATTTGTGTAAGATTTTGTGAAATCTTACAAGCATATTTGAGGTAAGTCTTAGTGAAGACTTGTTGAGCAGATTGGACAAGTTCTAGAGAGAACTTGTTGAGCATATTTGAGATAGAGATTGAGAAGATTTATGCTATACCAAAGGACAATGTTTAGTGTAGATTTGAGATAGATATTGAGCAGATTTATGCAGGGTAGAGGATAGTGTTTAGTACAGATATGATATAGAGACAGAGAAGAGTAAGAGTAGGCTTTGGAGGTGATAGAGTAGAGGATAGTAGTCTCCAGTGGATAGAGATCCATTAGCTAAGGTAGTGAGGATAGAGGTCTTATGAGTGAGGATAAGGGTCTTCAGTGGAGAGAGATCCACAAGCTAATGCAGTGGAGGTAGTAGTCTTCTAGAGGATCACCAACAAGAGCAAGGGAGAAGGAGTTCTCCTATGGATAGAGATCCATAAACTTGATTAGGGGATTGGTGTCTCCTTTGGAAAGAGGTCCATAAACATTGTAATAGGGAAGGATTCCCAAGAGAATTTATTGAGAAAATTTTATAAGAAATATTTTCTCCATGGAGTAGCCCACATTGGGTGAACCATGTTAAATCATGTCTCTCATGTGTGTGATGCTTTGTGTAATGTTTACTACTTTAATATTGTTGATGTTATCATATGGTTTGAAAAGAAAAAAAATTATCTTATATTGTTCACCCCCCTCTTAGTATAAGCACATGTTCTTCAATTGGTATCAGAGTGGGTCTCTCCATGAAAAGACTAACAACTTGGAGGAAGATCCATCAAGAACACACATGACTTTAGAGAATGAAGAAGAGACCATGTTTGACATAAAAGAGGAATTCTTTGTTGCTCTCAAGAACTTGGAAAATATTAGAAAGAAGAACTCAAGTTTGAAGGATCAAATTCAAGAGGGTGAAGAAGCAAAGATGGAACTTCTACAGAGTCTCATAGAACTCAAAATAAAGGTAGAAGAAGGAAATAAAATTGAATAGGATATGACAGATCTATTAAGAGCAAGGGAAACAAAATGTGAAATATTGGAAGTAGAAATTGTTTATCTAAGGAATGAAGTTGAAAAGACCAAGTTACGACAAGATATAAAGTTGGGGAAATAGAGAGAGGAGTCAAGCCTTCAAGAAGTAGAGACATCAAACAAAGATAAGCAAGTGACTCATACTCTAGAAGGAAAAGACATCAGGAAAGAAGAAAGCAAAGAAGAACCATGGACAAGGGTTAATCACAACAAAAGGAGGAGCACTCGACCATATTTCCCAAGGCATTCAAATAGGTTACATAATCTCTTCCATGGCTATTGCTTTTCATGTAACAAATATGGTCATAGAGTTGTACATTGCATTGGTTATGTTAAAAAGGATGTCAATAGAAATTTCAATTCTTTTGCACCTCTTATGAATAGTGATGTCATATGTTATAAGTGCAATAATTTTGGGCACAAGGCTAGATGGTGTAAAATGGTATTGCCTGAGTCAAGTAAAAAGAATACAACTTCAACAATTAGGAAAGAGAGAAAAGGGCATGAGAAAGTTAGATCAATGTTAGTACAAACAACTCTTCATGTTCAGGATAAGGGAAAACAATGGTATCTTGATAGTGGATGTTCTAGTCACATGATAGGAGATAAAAGTAAATTTCTAGTACTCAAAGAAACTGATGGAGGATCAGTAATATTTGGTGATAATGGATCAAAAAAAATTTGTGGGAAAGGAACTCTGAGTTTAGATAATGGGAAAAAAAAATAGAGAATGTATTGTATGTCAAGGGGTTGAGGCACAATCTACTAAGTGTGAGCCAACTTTGTGATCAAGGGCACATGGTTACTTTTCATCCAAGTAGGTGTGAGATTAGAAAGTCTAAAACTAGAAAACTTATTGCAAATGCAAATAGAACTACAAACAACCTCTACATGTTAAGTGAGATTAAAGGAGAAAAGTATTTTCTATCACAAGAAGATGAGAGTTGGTTGTGGCATAGAAGAATGGGTCATTTGAACTTTGACAACATAGTAAGCATAAGAAACAAGTAGGTTGTCAGAGATTTACCAAAGCTAAAAAGGCCACAAAACACAATTTGTTCACAATGTCAACATGGGAAGCAAACTAGAACAAGTTTCAAGTCAAAAGGATTTATGTCATCTGAGCCATTGAGGCTAGTGCACACTGACCTATGTGGTCCTACAAGGACAAAGAGTTTACAAGGTGAAAGTTACTTTATATTATTTATAGATGATTATTCCAGAATGATTTGGGTAGCTTTCCTGAAAGAAAAGTTAGAAGCTCTTGAGAAGTTTAAAGCTTTTAAAGAGTTAGTGGAAAATGAAACAGGTAAAAGGATTAAGATTTTAAGGTCAGACAGAGGAGGAGAATTTACCTCAAATGAATTTGTAGACTTTTGTGAACAACATGGGATCAAAAGAGAATATTCAGTAGCAAGAACTCCTCAACAAAATGGGGTAGTTGAAAGGAAAAACAAGATAGTTGAGAATATGGCTAGAGCTATGTTAAATGAGTCTAATATTTCAGATGGTTTTTGGAAAGAGGTGGTACATACAACAACATATATCATCAATAGAGCTCAAGTAAGAGTAAACCATCACAAAACTCCATATGAGCTTTGGAAAGGAAGACCAACTATTGTAAAGTACTTCAAAATTTTTGGAAGCAAATGTTACATAAGATGGGAAGAGAAAAATTTGGGTAAGTTTGACCCAAGATGTGATGAGGGTATTTTTCTTGGCTATTCTACTAAGAGCAAAGCCTATAGATGCTATAACAAAAGGACACACACTATTATAGAAAGTATAAATGTAACAATTGATGAGAATATAGGATCAAGAGAACCAGTTCAAGAAATTGTGTATCAAGAAGATGAAAGTTGTCAAGAAGAGTTATGTGAAGAATCGGAGGAAGAAGATGAAACACAAAGACCATTTCCTAAGACTCCATCCAGGTATGTACAAAAAAATCATCCAAGGGATCAAATCATTGGGAATCCAGATGAGAGACATACAAGGAGAAGGATAATAGCATCAAATCAACAAGCAAATTTCTCCTTGTTATCTAAAGTTGAGCCAAAATATTTCAATGAGGCAAGTGAAGATGACTTTTGGATTAAGGCAATGAATGAGGAACTAGATCAGATAGAGAAAAGTAAGACTTGGGAACTTGTCCCATGACCAAAGGATAAGAATGTGATTGGCACTAAATGGGTATTCAGAAACAAGTTAAATGAATATGGTCAGGTAGTTAGAAATAAAGCAATATTAGTATGCAAAGGTTATGCACAGGTAGAGGGAATTGACTTTGATGAGACATTTGCTCCAGTTGCATGACTTGAAGCTATAAGAATGTTCTTAGCCTTCTCAAGTTTCAAAAACTTCAAAGTATATCAGATGGATGTTAAATCAACATTTCTAAATGGTGTTCTGGAAGAAGAGGTTTATATTGAGCAGCCAGAGGGATTCAACTTAATTGATAAACCAGACTATGTATGCAGATTGAAGAAGGCACTTTATGGACTAAAGCAAGCTCCTAGAGCTTGGTACTCAAGATTGGATAAGTACCTTCAGGAACAGGGTTTCAGGAAAGGAATAGTGGATAGTAACTTATACATCAAAAATGAAGGGAATGACTTACTAATTGTGGTTGTTTATGTGGATGATATCATTTTTGGAGGCAACAATGATAAGATGTGTCAGAAATTTGCAAAGAGCATGCAGAATGAATTTGAGATGTCAATGCTTGGTGAGTTGTCCTTCTTTCTTGGACTTCAGATTTCACAATCAGAGAAAGGAGTATTTCTTTCACAAACCAAGTATATAAAAGAGATGCTAAAGAAATTCAAGTTAGAAGATTGCAAACCAGTGAGTACCCCCATGGTTACAGGATGCAAGTTAAGTAAATATGATGAATCTTCGGAGGTAAATCAGAAATTATATAGATCTATGATTGGCAGCTTATTGTATGTCACAGCTACAAGACCAGATATCATGCAGGCAGTGGGATTAGTGGTAAGGTTTCAAGAAGCACCCAAGGAGACACATGTAGTAGCAATAAAGAGGATTCTCAGGTATCTAAAAGGGACTATGGATTTTGGGCTCTGGTATCCCAAAAGTGATAGTTTCACTCTCACAGCTTATACAGATGCAGATTGGGCTAGCAGCATTGATGATAGAAAAAGCACAAGTGGAGGAGCATTCTTTCTTGGAGACTATTTAGTCTCTTGGTTAAGTAAGAAATAGGCATCAATATCCTTATCCATAGTAGAGGCAGAGTATATTGCAACAGTTGCTTGTTGTACACAGGTATTATGGATGAAGTAAACTTTAGAGGACTTCAAGATAAAGCATGATCACCCTATTCCCATATTGTGTGATAATACAAGTGCTATAAATATCTCAAAGAATCCGGTGATGCACTCCAGGACAAAGCACATTCCGATTAAATATCATTTTTTGAGAGAGCAGGTGATAGATAAGCAAGTCAAGTTGGAATATGTTACTACAAAGGAGCAGATTGTGGATATTTTCACTAAGCCACTTTCGAAAGAGACCTTTGAGTATCTTAGAAGGAAAATTGGGAGTAGTTCTACTCCCACCCCAAAATTAACCACCTCAAGAGAGGAGGTGGGGGAGGGGCTAAGCTAAGAGTCTCATTCTTAGCCCCAAGCCCCAAAGGTGGCCCTTTGCCATTGATGTCAAAGGGGGAGAGATTTGAGTTAGGGGGAGAGCATTCAGTCAGGGGAGCAGTTTCTCAAGGGGAGAAAAACTGAAAAAGGTAAAGGAAATGGTAAAAGTAAAATGGGTTGCCATCAATGACAAAGGGGGATATTGTTGGAAATATGAGCAAGTTTTGTTGTCATTGATGTCAAGAGGATGATGACCAAGTTTCATTGTCATCCATGCATTCATGTCAAAAGGTTGATGTCCAAGTTTTAGTGTCATTAATGTCTTCCAGTGGTTTTTCCAAAAGGCAAAGAAGTAGGTTTAATGGAAATAATAATATTATAATATATAATATTATAATATTCAAGTTACAAGTTGGTTTGAAGAAAAACGAAGGCCAAGGAGTTATAAAATTATAATTCCTCCAAAAGACCCATGTGGCAGATTTTAAAGTCTAAGGTTTAAATTATTTAAATTTAAATATTTTAACCATAAGGTTAAAATTTAAATTTAAATCAATTAAGGCACCAAATTTAAATTTAAATTTGAATTAAATTTGAATTTCAAGGATCGTCGATATTTTGAATATATGGCACATGGTATATAAAAGGGGGCAAGTTTTAATTTAAAAAATCATCCATGCGAATGTTATATTGCCCAAAGGAAATCGTGTGCTATGATTAGAGAGGAAGAGATTCACATGTGCTTAAAGGCTTAAGAGGGTAGACAAAGGAATAAAGGCAAGTGGGAGCACCAACATATGTCCAAAGCGTTGGGTAGTGCAATTGGTAGCCAAGGGCTGCACTAAGTCATTCGTAGGCACAAGGTCATGGGTTCGATCCACATGATCACCATTTTGCAAAGGGAGGAAAGGTTTTTGTTTGTGTCAAAGTCGAGGAGCCATAAGGGTTAAGAGGAAGTGCATGTGCCTTGTTATCTCATGAGGGCACATAGCCCAAGCGATGGATGTGCTTTGTGCTAAGGTGCTTGGTGAGGCAAGGTTGGGTGTTCGAATATCGTCGAAGGTTTTTGTTGGGAAGAATAAAAGGTATGCACTCACATTATTATTTGCCAAGGTTTTGATAATCCGAAATTTGCATGGTGTGGAAATTAAAAAATATTTTTAATTTGCCCAAGGTTTTGATATTTTGGAAATTGCATAGTGGAAAAATTAAAAGGTGTTTATGAGTGATTGAGGGAGATAAAAGGGAAAATAAAGTTAAAATATTTTATTTTAATTTTTGTGGTTAGAATTTATAAAGGAGGAGAAATAAGGTGTAATTGAGATTTAATACTTTTGTATGGTGAAGTAATTTTGAGTGAAATAATTGAGTGTAGATTTTTGATATCTAACCATTGAGATTGGCAAAGAGGTTGATTGTGATTGAGATAGGTTTTGAGGTCAAATATTCTTCAAAACAAAAGGTATGGGCATATCTTCCTTGTGAGTGAAATATTGTTAGGTTGGATGTTGTGAAATGTAAAGTTGGAGTGAAAAGGTTTGTTTGATAAGCATTGTTGAGTGAGTTTTCATATACATGATTGGTGAATGGTTGTGAGAGCAATTGAGTGTGAAATTGAGAACTATATTGAACTAGGGTTTGTGAAAGAACATGAGTATCATTGTTATGTGAGATTGTTTGATAAGCATTATTGGAAATATTTGAGTAAGCTTTCATGTGCTTGATTAGGGTTTGAAAAGATCATGAGTATCATTGTTATGTGAATTTGGAATCATCTTGAGTCAAGGTTGAGTTCCATAGTGTGAGTTGTTGGAAGCATTGTGAAACACTTGTTTAGGGTTTGTAAGCAAGTTGTGTTTCATTGAGTGATTGGTTGAGTGGAGTTGATTGAGCATAATTGATTGAAAGTGTTGGAGTGATAGTTCAAGTTATGTGAAACAAATTGTTCTTAATTCTAAATTGATTTGAAAAGGAGTTTGAAAGTGATTGAGTGTTTTGTGAGTGTGAAACATATTGAGTCTCTTACAATTCTCTATATGTTTCTGTGGTTAAACAAGATTCTGAGTGAAACTTGTTAGTGTGATTGAAGAGGTTTTCTGAAAGAGATTGAGTTGAGTTTTGTATGCAAGTTTTGTAATTGATTTGAATAAAGCTTTTGTGAAAGCTAGTGGACTGATTTGAGTAAGTCCTAGAGGGGACTTAAGGACATATTTGTGTGAGCTTTTGTGGAAGCTTACAAGCATATTTGAGGTAAGTCTTGGTGAAGACTTGTTGAGCAGATTGGACAAGTTCTAGAGAGGACTTGTTGAGCATATTTGAGATAGATATTGAGCATATTTGTGCTAGACCAAAGGACAATGTTTAGTGCAAATTTGAGATAGATATTGAGAAAATTTGTGCAAGGTAGAGGATAGTGTTTAGTACAGATCTGAGATAGAGATAGAGTAGAGTAAGAGTAGGCTTTGGAGGTGACAGAGTAGAGGACAGTAGTCTCCAGTGGATAGAGATCCATTAGCCAGGGTAGTGAGGACAGAGGTCTTCTGAGTGAGGACAGGGGTCTTAAGTGGAGAGAGATCCACAAGCCAGTGCAGTGGAGGTAGTAGTCTTCTAGAGGATCACCAACCAGAGCAAGGGAGAAGGAGTTCTCCTATGGATAGAGATCCATAAACTTGATTAGGGGATTGGTGTCTCCTTTGGACAGAGGTCCATAAACATTGTAATAGGGAAGGATTCCCAAGAGAATTTATTGAGAAAATTTTATAAGAAATATTTTCTCCGTGGAGTAGCCCACATTGGGTGAACCACATTAAATCATGTCTCTCATGTGTGTGATGCTTTGTGTAATGTTTATTGCTTTAATATTGTTGATGTTATCATATGGTTTGAAAAGCAAAATTTTTTATCTTATATTGTTCACCCCCCTCTCAGTATAAGCACATGTTCTTCATAATGATACAAAATACTAAAATAAAACTGAATCCAATGCATGAACATAAATGTAAACTACTATAAAAAGTAGGAAATGCGCTATGCTAAACCCTAGTGAAAGCAAAAATCAAATAAATTGATCCCTTAAAAAGGCCATATAAGGTAGGATGGTCTTTCCTAAGGGCCATATTAGGTTAGGATTGCCTTGCCTATAGTTCGTATCAATTAGATATGGTCGCTACCCTGTAACTTTGTTTTAAAGGCCAAATTGGTGTGATGTCTAGGGCTAATTTGTTGTATTATCAATGGATTTTTACACTATAGAAGTAGCTTTATGGGTTGTAGAAATCTCTAAAATGAGGGCACAAATCACGTGATGCCAAGGAGTATAGTTTTTAATCCCATATAGTAGTCTAGAAACATGGTCTTTGGAAACTGGGAAAACCTTGTAGATTGAATTGGGCAACACTTCATGGCTTGAAAATTAAAATTGGAATCCTTAAAATTGAAGGAGGAGCATCATTTTATAGACCTCTTACCTAGGGATTAATCGTGGTAAGTGCCCATTAAAAAAAAAAGTGCATTAAATTATGGATTATCATGAGTGTGCATGATTAATTGTATTTGTCTTATGCGAGATGTGGCACAATAGTGTGGTCAAACCTACTTGCTTATTTAATGAGATATAAAGTCATGCACACTAAATGGTTGGCTGACATGAGTGGTATGTACATTAAATATATTTGTCTCATGTGAGGCACTCAAGGTTTGTGCAAGATCAGTTACCAACTGTTTGACTTATTTTACTTTTGGCATGATCATCTCAAGGTGAGATGGCCCTAACTAGTGATCATCTCAAGGTGAGATGACCAAGGCTGGTGATCATATTGGGGTGATACAACCGAGGCTAGTGATCATCTCAGGGTGATATGATCGAGGCTATAAAAGTACATGTCCCTACTTAAGTGGTGAAAACCATTGTTTTAGCCCTAATGTTTCCCAAGGTGGGTCATATGGACCAAAAGGAGTCCATTTAGGTATTCTCATCAATATGACATGTTTTGGGTGTCTACACTTGCTTTTATTGCTATAGCATAATTATTTATATTTTATTAGCATAGTTGTCTTTCAAGTTTCAAGGTATAGTTATTTCTCCAACTTTCATAGCATAGTGGCTTTAATTCTCGTAGATTAGTTGCTTTTCTATTTCCTATATTAGGTGCTCCTCATTTTCATGGATTAATTACTCTTCATTTTCATATATTAGTTGCTTTTCATGGTTATGGAATAGTTTCCTTTCATTTTCTTAGCATATTTGCTTATCATATTCCTATCATTAGTTATTTTCATTTTCATATATTAGTTTCTTGTCATTTTCATAGCATAGTTTTTTTTCCTTCCCATAGAATAGTTGCTCTTAATTTTTGTAGAATAGTTATCTTTCATTTCTTTACAATTTTTATTTTTCATATTTTTAGAGTAACTACTAGTCATTTTCTTGTTTTTGAGTGACTTTTCTTGTTTCCATAGGATAGGTTCCGTACCATCCTTTGTTCCACTAGTATAGCTCTTTACCTTATCATTTAGCTTATATTAGGTTAGAATCAGCCATAAAAATAGCTATAGTCACCATCCCCAATCCCTACATCATTTTGTCAAGTTATCCCTAGTTTTTTTGTTCCATGTAACTTACCTCTATGTCCAACCATCTACCCCCTAATGCTTAACAATCCCAAATTTTATTGGATGTTAAAAACTACCACTGGAATTTAACAACTACTAGTATCCCTAGTGGTTAGCGCTATAAACTAACTAACCCTAGACTATAATGCCTAGGGTAATTATACAATATTCCTTTTCTATTTTATCCACTTAGTCACTATTTTAGGTCTTTGTTCTTCTCTACAAATCCTCTTTCTTTCCTCCATTCCTCCAAATTTAGGGTTGTCACTTTCCCTCTTCTTCAACATATATTCTCTTCTCATTCCATAGAATTTGTCCCATCTATCTCTAAGCATAGGCTTATTCCTTCCATTTTAGCATAGATTTCTTCTTTTTATATTTATTTATAGGATAGATTCCCTCTTCTTTTCTTAGTTAGTATGCTTCCTTATCACTCTTGCCTAGACTAGATGCATCTCATTATTAGGGTAAACCTTTATTTTATTTCCTTGTTAGTTGCAATAGGTAGAAATAGGTCATGTTAGGAATAGTACTTTCTTGATTTTGCATCTTTCATATTTAGGATTAGCTTTTATAGTACATTGCAAATAGGCATCCTTGAAACATAAAAAATGACAATAAAAACATCTAAATCACACACACTTGTGTATTTTTCCTCAAAATATTTTGAGTTCAACCAACCAGTGATGTTGGAATTCATCCTCAACCATCAGTTGATCCCTTAGGCACCATAGTATAGATCACATATTTTTATAGATTTCATCATCAACAAACTGGTTACTCCTGGGACTAGTTTGGGGTAATATAAAGTTAGATACCCTTGATCATGGGGCTTAATAATTAGTGGGTGCATAACTATCATTTTTGACTGATCCTAACTAAGGGTGAAGCAAACTTTGATTGGGCCACCATTGGTTCTAGATATAGCCACCTATTTTTATAGGTTTATTTTTACCTTTAGGATACCCAAAGCCAAGCCAAACCTATAAAGTTATTTTTAGTCTTCTATGTACTACTTCTCATAGGTGTAGATACTAAAATTGTGTAAATCAAGTAAGACTGCTAATGCACCACTTGTGCCACTATTATCGACATCATATGGCCCCATTGGGAAACCCTATAGGGTAACATAAGGCTCCATAGCACTTTTGGGAAGGTTTCCACCAATTTTGGGAAGTTTTGGGTCATATCTTTATGACCATCCCACCTAGGGACGGTCACCCAAAACCATACCTGGGTGGGAAGGTCCCCAAATAGACCTTGAAAAAGTCAAACAATATGAGAAATGGCAATCAATTCCTACCATTTCTATTCCCAATCATCCAAAATTGATTTGGAGGCTATCATTGAAATCAGAGACTCCAAATTGGAGGCCCCAAATGGGTAACCTCTTCCACCAATGCATGGCAAGGGATTTGACAAGTGGTGGCACATGCCTTGCATGCCAAAACTTGCCCCTTTGCCTCCTATGCCCTATTTGGGCTATAAATTGAGGTGTGCTCACCCAATTCAAAGGGAGAAGATTTGAAGCATAGACCATGAAGTGCTGCCCAATTCTATCCTCACTTTTGCTTTACATTTTACCTAGTATTTTCCTTGAAACCCTCTTCATTCGAAGGTACTTTTAGGGGTATTCCAAAATACGCCTATTCCATTCCAAAACCTATCAAATTGGAGAGAAATTTGACCACATTTTTAGACACAATATTTAGGAGAGTTCCAAACCAAATCCCCTTGGAATTGGTGATAAAATCCACTCAGTTTGGTAACCATCCCACCCGGGATGGTTAAATGTTAGTTGCACCTGCTAGGGATGGTTACAAAATAGTTAGAATTTTGGTGCAATTCCACCATATATCATTTCTAAATGTTTATATTAGCCTTGCATTCAATTTTGGTCAAGTTTTGAGTAGTTTTGATAGGTTAATTAGGAGTTTGGTGATTGTAGGTCTAGTTGTCCCTGTCAGGGATGGTCACTATTTTTGCTCATAATTTCCTTTCAATTCATGCTCATATATTTCCAAAACCATATTAATAATGTCATATTAGAATTGCAAGTCATTTGGAAGTGTTTTTATTTATTACAAATAAGTTTTGGTATTTCTAGATGCATGCTTTCTATGTTTTCCTAGTTATAAATCAATAAACACATATGCTTTTAATCTATTTCAATATCTTGTGTGTAGGTGTAGGTATTATAGGAATGAGGGAGGAGCTAAGAGGCACATCAGGATAGGCCCAATATTAGCTCTCAATTGTGGGTTGCGAGAAGAACACTAGAACACGCCATCAAGCTCATGGAGGGATTTGATCCCTTTGTAAAATTGTAAATTGAGATGTATCAAATTATGAAGCCCTCAAGGGGATGTATTGTAATCTTATTGAATACTATGGATTAATAAAATACAAGGAGAAACCCCCCTTTTATCTCAAACAATCCATGTTTTGCAATAGATTAGACATTTACATCTTTATGCACATTTCCCTTTGAATGCTTGTTTAAATCTTCTTTTACATTTCAATAACGAACCCTCAAGGCGTGCCATTTTTTGTGCTTCTTCAGTGGTGATCATGGTGGTTGAATTTATTCCTTATCCCCTTTGAATTTGTCAATTTTGACCTCCTTTTTCTGTTTTGTAGGTTGCAGGTTTTGACCGTTCTGAGCAGAAACGAGCCCTAAATTGCTGGTTGAACCTGCCAGGGATGGCCACATAGGTGACACACCCTAGGATGGCCCCCAAATTGGCAACCATCCCACCCTAGGATGGTTACAAAACCAGAGGGTTTCTATAAAAATTTGCAGAAACAACAAGTTTCAGGTCAGAAATTACACCTTTTTAAACCTTCAATTTGCATTTATATTGTTCAAATAAGCTTAAATATTAGTTTTTCTTGCTCTCTTTGTGCATGTGAAGGTTAGATATCATACTTCTAAATTTTACATTAATAAAATCAAGAAAAATAGGAAAAGGAATAGTATTATCTATGCTTTTTGTTTGGTTTGCCTGCTTGCAACTTACCAAAAGGGTTAAGTTCATATAGTTTGTCAACTTTTGTGGTTTCCTTTTATATATACTAATGATTCTAAAAATAAAATGTACTTTCATGCATTTAGTGAATCATCATTGAATGTTGTATTGTTTTATTTCAATCATTTTAAAAGGAACAAACACACACCACGTTCTTCTTTAACGTTAGTGAGTTGGACTTCATTCCCAACCACTGATAGAGTTCAATGACGATGGGTTTCATCTCCATCCATTGACTCAAATCCCATGTACCCTATTTTATTGGCCAATACCAACTCCAATATCTATCCTAACCATGCAAAATAGCATGCATTCCTCTTCGAAGGGGTGTATCACTATGCACGGGGTGTTGGGTGAGGATCGACAGGACCTATGCTCCCTGATCGGGTATGGATTTCATCCCCATACTTTGGTTGGTTCACGTGACCGGACTTTCATTGTCTAGTTGTCGAGCTACGAGTGTATAGGTGAAAACCACTTAAAATTTTGAGTATTACATCAATGAAAATCAAACACATGAAGTATTTTATTTACAAAAGCAACACATCTTGAAACACAACAAAAATTTTAGGGATTCACATCTAAAAAACTTAAAAGAGATAATCACTTCTATTCTTGTGTGTTTCTATTGTTTGTTTGTTTCAAATTCATAAAAAATGTAAAGGAGATAATCATATAGTGGTCTAGAGTACATATCTATGGTATATACCCATAGCCAAGCCCATTTAAGGGTGGATGTTGCGGGGAGTAGGGAAGAGGACATAGAGCATCTTCACCTTGATCCCAAGGACATGGTCATACCTCCTTGGTGACCACCTACTCTTCTTGGCCCTAGAGGGGCTGAAAGGAGACCTAGCCAACAAGGGACTCCCATGCGAGACACCCCCATAGGTGATAGTCCCAACTTAGGAAATCATATCCCTAATCACCGAGTGGTAGATGAATGGATGGTTAGTCCTAGAATAGCAAGAAGGGGACCTAGCCAACAAGGGACTCCTATACGAGGTACCCCCATAGGCAATAGTCCCACTTTGGGGAATCATTTCCCTAATATAGATATTTCTAATGCCTTCTTTCGAGAAGAATCACCGTGCAATGAGGCACTTCCCCATAGAGCAATACCATGCATTCATGTGCCTTCTCGGTCTACTCCTTACACTGGTGCATAGGATCAAGACTTCTCACCTAGGGTAGGGTTGAATGATCATCTTATGCTTTCAAACCACCCTTCCCCAAGGTGCCAAAATCATGATGAGTATGATACTCATCACCATAGGTGAGCTAATTCCACCCTACCTTTCCTCATTTATGAGGGAAGACCTAAGGAGGATCCAAATTATCCTCACTCACATGTGTCCATGCAAGCATGATGTGCCTCTGCACTAGTAGATTATCAAGAACATCTATTTAGGGGTGAGCCTCAAGTAAACATGGCTTCCCTCAATCGAGGGAAAGCTATAATAGATCTCATGAACCCTCCTGAACAAGATAGATATTAGGGTAATAGTGCTAGGGCACCTAGACCTAATATAGTTGATCAGATCAATCAGTTAGTAAAGAGGTATGCTGACCACCAGGCCAAGTTTAATCAACTTAGGTCTGATAAGCACCACTTAGATCTCTTAGAGTAGTGGCAATAGTTAGAGAGAGAAAGGCTTGAATGACAAATTCAAGAGACTTTGCATAATGGAGTTCCTACTCCAAATACGCATAGACAGGAGGCTCACCCGAGGCAACCTAATTTCCAACAAGATAGGTCTCCTAGACCTAATCCAATGTTGCCTCCTAGACCTCCTAGGCCTGAAAAGAATGTATATAATAGGCCTAACATAGATCACCTTCAAGAGGCTTTCGTTCCTCCTTGTAGGCCCATGCCTAAAACACCTTATGGGGCTTATGATGACTTGGAATAAAATGAGGATTATGTAGAAGCACCTTTTGGAGGTATGGATGATGTCAATCAACCACCCCAACCTATGCTTAATATTCCTCGTCCACCTCTAAGGGTTCAAAATAAAGAAGAGGAGATTAAATCCTCAGATGCGTATCAATCTTTGCTTGAATACTTAGAAACTGTAGAAGGTAAGATAATAGGGAATGGGCTTCAAAAACCCACCTTGCATCAGCTATGGAGTTAGCCGCTACACCCATCCATTCCTTCCCCGATATACCCTGAGCATTTCAAAATTCCAAAATTGGATAGATTCAAGGGGGAAGAAGATGCTCAAGAGCACGTTACTAGATTTTTAAATCTATGCTTTAGCATACAGGACAATGATGCATTGCTCCTAAGAACTTTTCTAAGTACCCTCTCTAGTCCTGCCATTGAGTGGTTCAACCAACTTCCAAAACATAGCATCTACACATTTGAACAATTCGTTGATGCATTTTTGGAACATTTCACCTTTAACACCAAAATAAAGGTGACATTAACTAACCTCATGGGGTTAAAGCAGTACGATGATGAGTCGATCACTGAATATGGAAATAGGTGGTGGATGCTTTTGGCTAAGCTACCTTATCTATTTCCAGTGTTCGAGTTAACTTGGATGTTTTCAAAGAGTTTCTTGAAACCCATCTCTTTAATATTGCAATTGCAACAATACTCCACCTTGGAAGATGCTCTAGCATAGGCTAGAAATATAGAGGAAATAAAAATCCAAGAGGGAGAAATAGCCAAGCCTCACAAAAAGGAGTGGACAAAGAACCCTAAAAGTAGCTTAGCACCTGCAAAGCTGACAATGGTCAATCAAGTGGCCATAAATATCCCTAGGCCTACACAAGCGATGCCTCCTCAAAAGGTGAACTATCAAGCCCAACCTCCTCCTACGAGCTATAATAGTAATGGTCAAGTGAATCAGGGATATAATCAACAATGTTGCTCTAAGCGATAATTTACTCCCTTCACTGAATCCATGGATTCCCTATTCGATCGGTTGTGGGTTGCAAAAATTATTAATCTTCTAGATATCAAGCCCATCGATCCAGATATAGGCAAACCAAAGCCTATGGGACGTCGAGAGGATCAATATTATAAATATCATCGACAAAGTGGCCATGATTTACCAATGTGCTATGGTTTTAAACACCTAGTACAGGACATGATTGAGAGGCATGAGCTTCAAGTGGATGCTCCACTAGCCCCTAACAATCAGTAGATGGGTATATTCAAGGACCCATTACCAACTCATGAGGTACAGGTAGTGCCTACTAAACCGATGAATGAGGTGAATACAACACCCCCTTTGCAAGGGTATGTTGGGATGGTGAGTATTGTGACCAAGAATAGATGATATCCAAGCCAAGTTGCACCACCTGCAGCTTTGAGTGATGTTCCAGCTACGTCATAGCCTACACCACCTATAGTACAAGGCCTTCCACCTAGGCCAACATTAACAATAAAGAACAAGCTTGCATAGAGCTTGAGGACAACATCAATGAGATTGTCCATCTATGAGCTAATTCAACAATCCCCTCCACATAGGGAAGCTTTGATGGATATTCTAAAGTCAATAGAGTTGCAACCACAGGAGTCTAACTCCATTGATTTTGTGGGTCATGTGCAACAATTCCAGGAACCAGTAATAACATTCCATGAGCATGAGCTTAAGGCAATAGCAAGTGATATGGTAGATCCTCCTTTGCACATCATTGCATGTGTAAACGATGTACCATACAAGAGAGTGCTCATAGAAACTGGTTCATCGAGTAATATCATAACAACCAAAGCATTAAAACACCTAGGATTTCTAGCATCTCATGTTGTTGCATCCACTTACACACTCTAAGCATTCAATGACACGATATGCTCTACCATCGGTACTATAGTCCTACCCATTCAAGTGGGGTGCAAAACCATATCGACATTGTGTCATGTGTTGGAAGGTGAGATGGCCTATAACATATTGCTAGGTAGACCTTGGATCCAGGATATGAAGTGTGTCCCATCCATTGCGCATCAATGTCTCAAATACACTTATGAAGGGTAGGTGCACATAGTCTCTACAGATCTAGAGCCCTTTAAGTACTGCAATATGGTGCAGCAGATGCTAGAGTCAACATTACCTTTGACTCATGTAGACTTTTGATTGAATGCACATATTCAAGAGTCTACCTACTTCACCATTACCTTCCATTTCACCATCTACATCTTCATCCATACCATCCTCATCATTGGCAGCTTCAGAGATACCTTCGACATCATCAGATCCTCCATCGAGGAACATGTTGAAGAGGCCAATTGATGAGAGCCTACCTCTCATTTCCACCATATCCATGGAAGAGCTTCCTTGTTTAGTAAATGAGGAATCATCTCAAGAGGTTCACATTGAGTCACCTCAAGCCTCACTTCCATCTCATCCACCTTCGCCATCCTAGGTCACAGTGCATATGTCCAGTACAGGGATAGGAGAATATCTAGTGAGAAATGTCACAATGGTTCCATCTATAGAGATGGTGCAAGATATGGGATGACCTCATCTTCCCATAGGTAGCATCGTGCCTCTTGGCCTACCGCCCTATCAAACTAATTTTATATATGGGGGTATAGAGTATGGAACCTTGCCAACTCCTTAGAAAGAAGAAGATGATGAACCTTTTTCTGAGGACATAAACTATATGTCAAACCCTGATTATGCATTGCGGTATTTACATCATTGTAATTGGTATGGTTTTGGTTTAGGCTTATATGAGTAGGGTACTCATGTCCCATGTCAGCCCCAATATCAGCTACCTTATGATAAATCTAGGTTGGGACACAATAAGCCAGTACCATTGGATGTTCTCACAGATAGTTTAGAACACCTATGTTTGAGTTATAAGGATAAGCTTGCACGTGATCCATATGCCAATCCGAATCATGTTCATTCATTGGGAGATTATTTTCCCATAGACATGATAGATCAAGGGTTATCCAGTGATGTTTCCCAACCTCATGAAGTGGGGGAGAGCTCGCATACCTTGCAATATGATAGTGAGGAAGAGGATCAAGGTCCTCCTCATGAATGGATGATTGATGATGAAGAAGACTATGGCATAGCACCCATAAACTATCCAAGCTCGGATGATGAACACGAGTGAGTGTTCCCATTGGATGATGAAGATGAGTATTATCTTTGCATGTTATTCCCCATCTAAGACCCTATCTAATGCCAACTTTTGTCGCATGAAGAGTAGGCTCACCATCTTCTACATCGACCACTGCCATTCATTCCACTTCCACCAGAACCACCCCTCAATTCATGAGACTACATCAGGTCTCTAGACCCACTCACCATTGGATGGGACATCATGTATCCATCAACATGATTTCCATATATTTAACTACACCATTGAGAAATCTGAATAACCCATCAAAGCCATTACACCTCGACCTTGAGGCAATTGAATTTGATCGGGGAGATTCTCCCCCATCACCATCAGAGTATTGGCCTTACGAGGAAATGTTACAACCATTTCAATTTTCTCCAAGAACTACTCAGGATGTTTTTCAAGCTGAGGTTGAGCATGAATTTCCTATGGATGAAGCAAACCCAACTGATGACATTCACTTGATTCCTACTCCACATCAGTTGGAAGATGGGTCTCATATGTCAATTGAGCCAACAGTTGATAGGGATATCGGTACAGATCCTAATAATCCCCATATTATCAAGCTAGGGGAAGGTCTATCTCCAGATGAACAAGATGAGTTCACAAAAGCCTTGAAAGAAAGGATAAAATATTTTGCTTGGTCTTATAAAGACATGCCAGGACTGGACCCAAATCTAGTCACGCATAATCTTACACTAGACCCAAAGATCAAACCAGTTAAGCAAAAGTTGTGTAAGATGCACCCAACAGTAGCCTTGATGGTGAAATATGAATTGAAAAAGTTGTTGGATGCTGACTTCATCATCTTAGTAGACTATCCACCATGGGTTTCAAACATGGTACCCATCAAAAAACCTGATGGGAGGATTCGCATTTGCACTAACTTTAGAGATCTCAACAAAGCGAGTCCTAAGGATGAGTTTCCCTTACCAAACATTGATGCATTGGTAGATGCCACAATAGGACATGAAATGTTATCCCTTATGGATGGTTTCTCTGGATATAATCAAATTTGTATTAATCTAGAAGATCAATTAAAAATGATGTTCACAACACCTTGGGGGACATTCTATTATAAGGTCATGCCTTTTGGCCTTAAGAATGCTGGCACCACCTACCAACGAGCCATGACATATATCTTCCATGACTATATGCATAAGATTTTGGAAGATTACATGGATGACTTATTGGCAAAATCTCTATTGCACCATGAGCATGTCAATGTATTGTGCAAGGTTCTAGATCACCTCATTGAGCATAATGTTAGGCTTAATCCCAAGAAGTGTGTATTCGATGTCACATCTGGTAAACTCTTGGGATTCATAGTCTCTAAGTGAGGCATAGAAGTAGACCCAAATAAGGTCAAGGTAATCCTAGAAATGCCTCCCCCCACAACCATTAAGCAGCTACATAGCTTGCAAGGAAATGTCGCATCCATAAAATGCTTCATAGCACAATTATCGGATAAGTGTCGACCCATGAATAGGTTGCTACACAAGGGGGTCTCATTTCATTGGGATGAGGAATGTCAAGATGCCTTTGATGAGATCAAGAAATACCTAGCTTCACCACCCATATTGGCTCCTCCATGACCAGGAGTGTCATTCTATCTTTACATCTCAGCTACTGAGTTGGCATTGGGCACCATGTTGTCCCAAAAGAATGAATTTCATAAAGAATAGGCTACATATTATATTAGCCGCACATCGGTTAGCTATGAAATAAAATATGCATACATTGAGAAGCTATGCTTAGCAGTGGTCTTTGCCACAAAAAATCTATGCCATTACATGCTCAATCATACCATGTATGTAATATCTAAGGAAAATCCATTGTGATACATGATGAGTCGGACATATCACAATAGTCGCATGATAAAATGGATAATGTTGTTGATGAAATTTGACCTAGAGTTCATTGGAAAAAAATCAATCAAAGGATAGGTCATAGCCGATCAACTAGCAGAGGCTCCTCTCCAGGATGACCAACCTCTCAATATAGAACTTCTCGATGATGGAGTGTTTCATGTCTCAGAATCACCTGATTTTGAAGAGCCTAAGCCAAAGGCTGACATAACTCTATTTTTTGATGGTTCTAAGTGCGAGCAAGGGGGTGGCATAGGTATCATGTTTTTCACACCACAAGGGGCTCCCATACCTCTTTCATTTAAACTCGATTTCCCATGCACCAATAACAACACCAAGTATGAAGCCCTCATCATAGGCCTTCAAACGATAATCACCATGAAAATAACTAAGCTAAACATTTTTGGTGATTCCTTGCTCATAGTTAATCAGGTTAAAGGGATATTCTAGTGTAGGTGCCTAGTCTTGCAAGCCTATAAAGCCCTAGTGGACAAACTTCTAGTAAAGTTTGAGTGGTATGATATTGAGGCACTCCCTCGTTCATCTAATCATTTTGTGGACACGATGGCCTCCTTAGGGTCGCTAATCCCATAAAACCCTTCAGATGATATCATGACTATTCAAGTAAAAATGCTAGCACAATCTATGACTAAGCATGATGAGCATAATGCCACACCAGATGTCCACATGATTCAGATTGAACCTTCACATGAATGGTTCTCTCAACTACATAATTATTTGAATAACATCATATGGGGGACTCTATTACCTCAAAATTCTTTTGATACTAGCACAATGCTATATCTCCAAGTTCATTCTCAATCAACATTTGCAAGAGATGAATATCAAAAGGATTACATGATTCATACAATTGAGGCTTCTTCAAAACAATATTGGGCCATACAAATTAAATATTATTTAAAACTAGGAAATATTCCTCCTGGATTGTCGCATGTTGCAAAGTGAGCATTTAAGAAAAAGGTGGCAAAGTATGTCTTATTAGGAGACATAATGTATCATCGGAGCTATGAGGGTATCCTCCTTCATTGCTTAGACTCATAGGAGTCAGCTTGGGCCATTGCCCAAGCACACGATGGTACATGTGGTGGCCACTTCAGTGGCATGGCCATCGCTAAGTGCATTCTTTGCATGGGCTATTATTGGCAAAATTTAGAGAAATATTGCTACGCTTATGTAAAAAAGTGCGTAAAATGTCAACATCATGTAAATTTGACACATGTACCTTCATAAGCCTTACAACCGATTCAATTGGTTTGGTCATTTGCATAATGGGGGTTTGATTTAATTGGGAAAATCTCACCTGCCTCCTCAGGCCATCACACGTTTATCATAATGACTACTGAGTACTTCAAAAAATGGGTGGAAGCAATTCCCCTTACCACTACGACTGGACCTCGCATCGCAGAGTTCATGCTACATAACATCATATGTCATTTTGGTATTCCATCCAAAATAATATTGGATAATGGGACATCCTTCAAAAATAAGGATGTGTGTGTGTTAACAACAAAGTATAACATAAAGCACAATTTTTCCATGCCCTATTATCCACAAGCCAATGGGCAAGCAGAGGCATCAAATAAGACAGTAGTTACCATCTTGAAGAAAACCATTAAGGAAAATCATAAATATTGGCACAATCAATTACCTCTTGCCCTTTGGGCCTATCGCACTAGCATTCAGATGCCCACTAGGGCAACTCCATTTTCACTAGTGTATGGTGCTGAGGCTATCATGCCTTTAGAGTTAGATATTTCATTGTTGCACATTTCCATGCAAGAATTCATCAATGATGATACCACTAGGCAAGCTCATTTAGATCAATTAACATTGCTTGATGAATGATGTGTCAATGCTCTTGAGCATCTACGTGTTTATCAAGAACACCTTAAGAGAGCTTACAACATGAAAGTACACCAGAGAGACTTTTAGGTTGGTGATTTAGTTCTAAAAGAGAACCAACAAAATTCAAATTTGCCACCCCATCTACAGGATAAATTTATGGTAAACTGGTTAGGTCCATTCATCATTACAAGTCATATTGGACCTAGAACTTATCGCTTAGCATCCATCAAAGGAAGTGAAGAGCCTGAACCAATGAATATTAGTCATCTATAGCCTTTCCATGCTTAGAGCACCTAAAATACCCCTAGGTAGTCTATGACCATCTAGGTCAAAAACCACCTAATTCAACAAAACACCCCTAGTCTACCAGTCAAACTAAAATCTCCTAGGTAGTCTATGACCATCTAGGTCAACCCAAAATACCCCAAAGGCATCTATAAGCCCTTTGGTCACCATCAAATACCCCTAGGTAGTCTATGACCATCTAGGTCAACCTAAAACCCAAACCTAGCAACTAAAATCCCTAAATCAACCATCTAGGTCAACCAAAACCCAAAGGCATCTATAACCCTTTGGTCACCAAACCCCTAGGTCTATACCATCAAGTCAAACTAAAATGCTCCTAGGTAGTCTATGACCATCTAGGTCAATCCAAAATACCCCAAAGGTATCTATAAGCCCTTTGATCACCATAAAATACCCCTAGATCAACCAACAACCAACCCCTACTAACCATCTAGATCAACCTAAAATGCTCCTAGGTGGTCTATGACCATCTAGGTCAACCCAAAATACCCCAAAGGCATCTATAAGCCCTTTGGTCAAAAACCCCAAAACCCAGCTAAAACACAACTACACCAAACTAAAATGCTCCTAGGTAGTCTATAACCATCTAGGTCAACCCAAAATGCCCCAAAGGCATCTATAAGCCCTTTGGTCACCATAAAATACCCCTAGTTCATCTAACCAAAATCCCTAGTTCTATACCATCTAGGTCAAACTAAAATACTCCTAGGTGGTCTATGACCATCTAGGTCAACCCAAAATGCCCCAAAGGTATCTATAAGCCCTTTGGTCACCATAAAATACCCCTAGGTGGTCTATGACCATCTAGGTCAACCCAAAATTCCCCAAAGGCATCTATAAGCCCTTTGGTCACCCTAAAAACTCTAGGTAGTCTATAACTATCTAGGTCAACCCAAAATACTCCAAAGGCATCTATAAGCCCTTTGGTCACCATAAAAAACTCCTAGGTAGTCTATGACCATCTAGGTCACCCAAAATTCCCCAAAGGTATCTATAAGCCCTTTGGTCACCCAAAAAGCCCCAATGGCATTCATTAAGCCCATTGGTCAACTTATATATACATATATACTTATCAAAAATACAAAAACATCATCAAAATATCAAAAACACAAAAATATTGCATTGCATTGCATTTCACATCATTTGCATTACAACATCAATTGCATTAGGCATACTCATCATTGCATTATGCATTATTAGAAGTTGCTCATACATGTTTAGCACCAGGTATGTACATTAGGCATCTATCAAAATCAAGGTTGTCAAAAGTCAGTTGTACCACCTATTCACATTACATTTACCATTTATATTTACACTCCATATTATATGTTTGTTTCCCATCACTTAGCCATTATTTGTAAGACATAGTTAAAGTTTTTTGGTCACTCAACCATATCTAGTTTTCTTTTCAGATTTTGTAGAAAGCTATCATGATTTTTAGAAGGTAGAATCCTACTTAGATTATACCTTGTATACATCAAAATCCTGACACATTTTCACATTAATAAATCCAAGTCTAGCACAAGGAAAGATGAAACTACAAAGTGGTCTAGGTTACTTTAAGTGAAAAAGGTTATCTCGCTCATCCCCCTATGCGAATGGTTCAAAGATGCTGAGAATTGACAAAAGGACAAGTTCCTCCTTACCCAAATCCCTTGCCTCACATTGGGGCAAGTATCCAAAAGAAAAACTAAATAGTGATTATTATCACTTCAAAATATGCAAAAAGAAATAATGGTTTTTACCATTAGAAAAAGCTAAAATAAATAGTGGTTCTCACCACTACCAAAATCCCTTGCTAAAAAAATAAAAAATGAGCAACTCCCTTGAAAAATTCAAATTTAAAAGAAAATAAGGGAGTCTTGAACTTGAATCCCTAGAATTCTTAGCATTAGAGAACCATAAGGTGATCCTCATTACAAGTTTGGTGGATAGCCTACCTGGCAATGGTGGTATCCTTACGCATGATGATATGTCTATCACATAAGCAACTTGCTTATGTCCAGACCAATGTTTGCATGTGGATGAGCTAGATTTTTGTAGCCTATATTACCTAGTGGTCTAATCTAACTAAGTACAAAACTTAGGATAATGAGACTCGCAGGGTGATCTCTAGTACAGATGGGTTGCATCAATCCTGTTTGGCACTAGGGTAACTTTATGCGTTATCATAGTAATGAACTCACATGCACACACAGGGATGTTGATTATCTTGGTTATCTTAGAAGATGTATACTTTGTTAAAAAGTCTTGCATAGTTATTATACAACTTTTGATTAGGTAACTAGAGTGTTTGAGTCTCCTAAAAACTCCCAAACATATCATATCACATTACACTATTCATTTCATTTTACATCATGTTGTCACATGTTTGTCAAGTTACAAAATCCATTACATAGTGTCATAATAACATAAAATAATAAAGATACATTTTGTACAATCTATGGTGCTAGCATATAATGTGTCAAATAGTCATCATAAATCCATCATACAAAATTAAATCAAATCATCCATTTCATTATGCATTTACATTGCATCTCATATCATTGCATTATCACATCATAAAAAAATACATGCATACATGATAGGCATTCATCAAAAGCATCATAAAGCATAACATAGCATACATATCATAAAGTAGTAAAAGGTTACATGATGATCAAAGCAAACTCATATATATATCCATATGTAAGAAGTCAAAAGCTACATCATTAGTCCATAAGCTACCCATAGGCTACAATAAATATGGGTCCTCAGACCTCACACTCCAAAAAACCAAAAATCCAAAAAGAGCTATCAGAGTCTCCAAGCCATGGTCACGTAGGACCGACACCATGACTCTCTCCTCTACCCTCAGTAGGAGTCCACCATGAGCTCCCAGATCTGCTCCCCCTAGACCTATCCAACCTCTATGTAGAACTAGGAGGCCTCATCCATGCAGATGACTATCCTATATCACTCCTATAACTCTGATATGATCCAATGGCCAATGCTCGATCTAGTATGCACCCCTTAAGGTGCACTATCTCATCCTCCAACATGTCAATATATATTCGATCCTCTCAACACCAAGTCTGGTAGGTCGACACTAGACCCTGGAGATGTGCCATCTCCTCCTACATCCTAGCTACCTCACCACTATTGGACTCCCCATGGCTAGGGATTTGTACTCCAAACTATGCCTAAAGAGTAGCTATCAAAGATGCCTACCTCTCCATCTCAGCTTGTGCACTCTACACCTATGCCTATAGTAGAGCTCTCTCCTATACAAACTCCCATCGCACCCTACTAAGATCACCTCGTAACTCTATAATCATGGCATCTCATGATGCTAACTATGCCTGCATGCCCTAATCCCCAAGGTCCTCCCCATCAAATTCTAGTGGATCATGTACATCAATAAGCTCCACCCTATCCTCTGCTACATGATGATGCACATATCGCTCACCTATGTCTACCTCCTCATCATCCAAGGACTCATCCTGACCCTCCTCCTCTAGAGCACCCCTAGCTACCTCCTCTACTACCATAGTTGCATCTCCTCCTAGTGGCCCCTCTCCTCACCACTATCATGTAACCCACCAAGAGTCATACTCCTCTATCATACCAATATCATCCAACTTAGAAACCTCTACCACAGGATCTGACTCCTCTCCTAATGCCTCCATAATAGGCCAAACAAGAGTCTTCTCATCCCCTCGATGATGATAGATAATAAGATCCCTAGGAAACCCCTAAAATAGCACCAACTATCGTAGGACATGAGCATAAGGGAAGTACTCTCGCTCCATCCCATGTCACCCTATCAACCACCTACCTCACCGCACTCGATGTAGTTGTGTCTCAACATCACTCCATGTGGGACAATCCCTATAAGGTCTCCATGTAATATTTGCTACCCTAAGCCATGCAAAATACTCTACATAGTGCTCAACCTACCTAACATGTCGATAGCCCTAGTCTATCTCATGTGCCCTCTACCATAGCATCGCATAACCAATCTCCCTATCAGCTAGCTCTGCTCGGGTAGTCCATGGTAGTCCCCATGGTCGATCTACTACAATATTCTACCACCCCCAAACTTGTAGCAGGAAGCTACAACCCAATCCCTTCCACCCATGAGAGTGGATCTCATATAACTCCTCATATAGCTGAGCTAACAATGTAGGACCCCAAGCCATCACTACAAGCTCCTCCTCTATACACTCCACAAGGGTGAACACCAACTCTATAAGGTTCCAAGGGAACCTGGAACCTGAAGAGTCTAGAAGTAGCATGTTGCTGATAAAAGTCATCAACAAGGCATACCTAATCTTAAGCACATCAGCCTCAAACCATGATACCACTAGTATCCCTCCATTGAGAAGATCGATCGCTGCATCCTCCCAGCGTCCCCCAAAATACCTTCATAGCACGACCTCTCATCACTCTATGGGAGTAGATACGATAGGACACCCCTCTATCAAAATATGTAGTATCTGATATATGTCCTCTAAAGTCACTATCATTTCCCCCATAGCTAGGTGGAAAGTATTAGTACGAGGGTCCCATAAGTCTATCAATGCAGTCAGATAGGCATGGTCGCTCACCACAGGCTCCAACCATGTAACATGCTTCAGGCCAATGGCATCAAGCCATCACCAATACACATCAGTAAAAATGTCTCTAATGACCTAAAATAGATTTAGAACCCTATACCGACTCTTCACTATCTGATAGAGTAAACCAACTTGTCAAAAATGCACTAAAAAAGCATAAAAAGACTCAAAAAAAACAAAAAAAAAACACAACGAGCCCCCCCCCCCCCCCCCACCCCCCCCCCCCCCCCCCCCCACCCCCCCCAACCCCACCCCCCCCCCCCCACCCCCCCCCCCCCCGGACGATCCCCAAAAATGGCTAAAATAGGGTCAATTTGACCCCTAAAATAGCCCTAAAAATAGCCCTAAAAAGCATAAAAAATAGCATAAAATGGAAATTTAAAGCATTTAAATTATAAATAAAAGATAATATTCATACATTACACTACTATTAGGGTTCCTTAACCATGATTTAGTGTGTGTTATGAAAAATGCAAAAGAAATTATGATTTCACAATAAAATAGAGAAGAGGAGGAAATGTGTCCCATACCCGTTTTGCACCGGCTCCACCGCCTATCGCATCCCATGGCTGGATCATGTTGTTGGGTAGATATTTTTGTAGCACTCCACTTCAATAAATCACCCTCCTACCTCTCACCTCTCCAATTCCTGAAAGCAGAATGCAAAAATGAGCTCATTTGCCCCATTTTGGGCTTAAATAGCAACCAAAATAGTCCGACCACCCCTAGGTGGGATGATCACATAATTGGCTGACTATCCCACCCTAGGATGGTCATAAAATGTGTACTCATCCCCCCTAGGATGGTCACCAAAAAATTTCACTAAAACAACTTAAAAACATCAAAAATAGGGTCAAAAACCCACCAAAAACAAGGCAAAATGGTCAAAAATCAGCAGGGATCAAGATTGAATCAAAAGTACTTATGGATGCTTTAAAAGTATTTATTTCACTCCCAAAGAAGGCCTCTATGGCTGGACCACTCCACGGGAATGAATTTTTTAGCCTTTTGCTTCCAGGAATGCTCATCAAAACAATAAAAAATCCTAGCAAAATAGGTATATATTACAATGGGTACAACAGAGAGTTATCCCAATTCAGTCATATGTGTCAAGTGACTCATAAATTTATCATTGGTCATGCCCTCATCGACTCATCACTTGAGGGGGTAGTCATAATAATGATTTCATAAATCAAATCAACACTAAAACACTCAAAAGTGCAATTTTCATACATTCAAAAGAATCTTTGCCAAAGACAAAATTTCAAGCCCATGTTGGGGCAAACAATCAGCATAAGCAACAAAACAAGGGATTGACCTCCTTGAAGCCTCAGGAATTGACCCATGTAAAGGCTTACAAGAACACAAGGCACCAAGACCTAGTATACCCTAAGCCCCTAAAACTGTCACTATAGTGCGGTTGAAAGGTATACCTAAAAATTAATCCTTCAACTATGTCAAAAGCAAGGATTCCAAGAATGTATGCTCTTTCCATAATGGAGGCATCTAAATTTGGTTAGGTTAATGAATAACCTCAATCATTTAATTATTTAGTCATCTATTTTTGCTCAGCGCTTTGTTGCACATAGCGCATCCCAAAAAGGGGCATCTGTAGACACTAAAATCATGTAAATCAGATAAGACTACTAATGTGCCACTTGCACCACTCTTATCAACATCATATGGCCCCATTGGGCAACCCTCTAGGGTAACATAAGGCTCCAGAACACTTTTGGGAAGGTTTCCACCAGTTTTGGGAAGTTTTGGGTCATATCTTTATGACCATCCCACCCTGGGATGGTCACCCAAAACCATCCCTGGGTGGGATGGTCCCCAAAAAGACCTTGAAAAAGTCAAAGGGCATGAGAAATGGCAATCAATTCCTACCATTTCCATGCCCAATCATCCAAAATTGATTTGGAGGCTATCATAGAAATCAGAGACTCCAAATTGGAGGCCCCAAATGGGCAACCTCTTCCACCAATGCATGGCAAGGGATTTGACAAGTGGTGGCACATGCCTTGCATGCCAAAACTTGCCCCTTTGCCTCTTGTGCCCTATTTGGGCTATAAATTGAGGTGTGCTCACCCAATTCAAAGGGATAAGAGTTGAAGCATAGACCACGAAGTGCTGCCCAATTCTATCCTCACTTTTGCTTTGCATTTTACCTAGTATTTTCCTTGAAACCCTCTTCATTCGAAGGCACTTTTAGGGGCATTCCAAAATATACCTATTCCATTCCAAAACCTATCAAATTGGAGAGCAATTTGACCACATTTGCTGACACAACATTTAGGAGAGTTCCAAACCAAATCCCCTTGGAATTGGTGGTAAATTCCACTCAATTTGGTAACCGTCCCACCCGGGGACGGTTAACAGTGGTAGTTGCACCTGCTAGGGACGGTCACAAAATAGTTAGGAATTTTGGTGCAATTCCACCATAGATCATTTCTAAATGTTTATATTAGCCTTGCATTCAATTTTGGTCAAGTTTTGAGTAGTTTTGATAGGTCAATTAAGAGTTTGGTGATTGCAGGTTTAGTTGTCCCTGCTAGGGATGGCCACTATTTTTGCTCACAATTTCCTTTCAATTCATGCTCAGATATTTCCAAAACCATATTAATAATTTCATATTATAATTTCAAGTCATTTGGAAGTGTTTTTATTTATTACAAATAAGTTTTAGTATTTCTAGATGCATGCTTTCTATGTTTTCCTAGTTATAAATCATCAAATGCATATGCTTTTAATCTATTTCAATATCTTGTGTGTAGGTGCAGGTATTCTAGGCATGAGGGAGGATCTAAGAGGCACATCAATATAGGCCCAATATTAGCTCTCAATTGTGGGTTGCGAGAAGAACACTGGAACACGCCATCAAGCTCATGGAGGGATTTGATCCCTTTGTAAAATTGTAAATTGAGATGTATCAAATTATGAAGCCCTCAAGGGGATGTATTGTAATATTATTGAATATTATGGATTAATAAAATACAAGGAGAAACCCCCCTTTTTATCTCAAACAATCCATGTTTTGCAATAGATTAGACATTTACATCTTTATGCACATTTCCCTTTGAATGCTTGTTTAAATCTGCTTTTACATTTCAATAACGAACCCTCAAGGTGTGCCATTTTTCATGCTTCTTCAATAGGATCATGCATAGATATACCCTTGTAGATACCACCCCATACCCACCATTTTTATATAATCTAAGGCTAGGCTACATCAAAACACACAAAAACAAAAAACATCAAATCAAATAACACCCAAAAACTTCCAAACCACATCAAACAAAAAAGACACACTCACGTAAACATCAACATCCTCATTTATTATTTTTTCTTTGCTTGTATATATAGCATACATATTTTATGAAAACCATAAAAAATAATTCCCAAAGCCATCAAAAAACCCCTACATAGTCATTTCACCTTTCTACTACATATCCCTACCTCTGTCTCCCTTGTAAACTATATCTGGAGTTAGTTGTCTAACCCATGATGGTTAACAGTGGTGGCCATATAGCATTAGATGATAAAAAACTATGGCCATTAGCCCTCATATGGTCATACATAGGTTAAGTTTACATATCCCTAGCTCTATTCTATCCATCCCTTCACATTCTATCTTATCCTCAATTGTGTTATGGTCCAGATCCAATATCAAGCCAAAGGTCAAGTATATATCCCCATGGAGTATTCTAAGAAAATCCCTCAGTTATCAGTAAAACCTCTAATTCACCTAATGGACATGTATTGCCATTCAGCTCACACCCTATCCATAATTCATAATACCTCATAGTCAAGTGACACCCATGATCAATATGATGCATGTTGCTCCACCTAAATTCCCTAGTGAGGAAACCTCCTCTCATCCCCCATCCCATGTCTAGAAACACCACATAATATCATATTCCCTTCCACCTAATTTACCTCTAATTACTTTACCTTTGATCTATGTCCCTAAATTCATTCCCATTTTTTTTCGAACAGATAACTCATCCTCTAGCCTCGTATATCCTATCTATTTCCATTCTACCTACTACTATTCAAATTGTGAGAGTTGTATTGATCACCACTGATACCAAGCACCCCTATTCCTCTAATGTCGATTATTCACAATATCCTCTTGCTTCTACCCCACCCTCATATACTTCCATTGATCCTAATTATCCTTCTAGTTATTAAATACACATTGCTTCTTATACCATTTATTCTATCCCTTCAAACTATTTATACTTTCGTAACCCACCATCCCAATCCATATCACTTAATTCAACTTCCTCATTTATCAATTTATCTTCCTCCACCATCCTTCCCTTTGGTGGTACAAACACTGATAATTCTTCTATTTCTTACCCTCATTTTTCATATTCTTTACTACACTATTATTCGTATATTTCCTCTTTCTCTCATTTTCAATATTATTTTCCCCCTAATCCTTACAAGTATTCATATTTCCAACAAACACATCTCTATGATCATGAACAAACTCCTCCTCACACAAAATTATTCCTCAACCACCCCCTCAACCTCTAGTCTCTACTCCTCCTTATAATCCTCCTCAACCCAACCAAACTTCTTACTTCACTAAATTCTCTTCATGGGATTTTATTCCCCCTACTGTATATTCACCACCACCCTCTCCTCAAAATCTATATTAGTGGCCATTGATACAATCCCAACCCCCACCTACTCACTATAAACATCCACATTCTAAATATAAACCCCACCTTCCCAATATGAACCTCCACCTCCCCAATATCAACCTCTATATTCTAGTTTCAACCTCCATATACTCACTACCAATCCCCATATGATTCCCAAATATATTATCAACCTACCCCTAGAAATTTCAATGCTACAACCATACCACAAACGAATCCTCCTACTTTTAACTCCCAAGTTCCTCAACACCTATATCCTCCACCTAATAAACAACATATTTCTTCATTGTAGAACCCTCAAGCTCCTTTGGCCACTCAACCCACTTATATTTATTACTCCCCTCATTCATATTACCCATACACTTATTATCCACTTAACATCACCTATTTTACCCCATTGACTAAGCCTCAACATTCATCTCATAATTTACAAATCAAAATTTAGAGACTGACTAACCAAGTTAATAATTTAATGTTACAATTGGTTGGTTCTAGGTATTAAAAATCTACTCCTAACCAACTATGATATGAATCCATCCACTCATCAGTGCCTATGCTACCATATCCATTTTTTACTAAGATACCTAAATTTGAAAAGTTCAAAAGTAAAGAAGACCATAAGGAGCATGTGAGCAATTTTATCAATGCTTATTATTTAATAAGTGAAAAATGTCTACTTATGCTTTAAATTTCCCATTATCCATTGGGTTAGAATCCCTACATTGGTATAAAATATTACCTCAACATAGTATATATGCATTTGAATAATTAGTTATCCTCTTGTTGGAGTATTACCTTCAATATCAAGAAAATACTACGTTGACTGACCTATAAAATATTTTCCAATTTGACAACGAGTCAATACATGACTATGTCACTCAATGGAGGAATGTTATCAATAACCTAACTTTTTATCTACCTCTTGATGAATTGGTAAGGCTATTTACCCAAAGTTGTTAAAAACACAAGCATTGAATATACCATTACCCTATAGCTTCAACATCCTTGCTCCTTTGAAGATACCATTACCCAAGCAAATATTATTGAAGATATTAAGATTCAAGTAGGGGAGATTAAACTTAAAAAGAAAGAATACCCCAAAAAAACCAATAAAGGTAATAATAATAGTCACCAATCACAAACTCCCCAAGTCAACCAAGTAGTATTATGAATTCCAATGACATCTCCTCAATCTAATTCTCAACCCCAACCACTAACGTTTCAATCTCAATCGATCCCAACACAACCAACCACTTTTCCACCATCATCCCAATCATCCACTCACCCAAACACCCTCCTTGATCACCTTGTCAACAATTTTCTAGAAGCTTTATTAAGTATAGGTGATCTCCTTATCTGATATTCAACTTGAGGACCCTATAAAACCTAATCCTAAATAGGACAAGGAGTATCACTTTTATGTTTTCCATTGCCAAGAGGGTCATGATTTAAGAATATGGTACAATATATGATCAAAAAGAGGGATATCATAGTTGAAAACCCTATTGTCCATCCCAACCAAAACCTTGGAATATACCAAAATCATTTACTACAATATGAATCACACACCACTATAATGGTGTATCGACTTCCACAACTACATCTAATCAAGTCAATCATGTAAACAACATCCTACCTTATCACGATTTTGTAGGTATGATCAATATTGTCATCAAAAACCAATGTTATCCCAATTGGTAACCCCAACCTAATAACCCTCCAAGCATGTCTTCACCATCAACTATATCACATTCACCAGCATAGGCCAAATCCTCTCAGCTATGATTGGTCATAAACCTCAAGAGTCAACTTGCCCACAACCTTAAAATAGCATCACCTAAAATCTCCATATCTAAAATTATCCAACAAGAAATTCTGCATTGAGAAGCTTTGGTGGATCTTTTATAGTCCATATAATTACATACTTAAGACCTATATTCCTTTGCCAAATTTGTGGGTAACATACAAATCTACATGTCACCCTCTATCACATTTTATGACTATGAGATCAAAACTCTTCTAATATATGGACCTGATACACTAATGCATATCATGGCTCATACATATGGCATATATTTTAAATTTATTTGTATTGACAAGGGATATTCCTCATCATCACTTTAACTACCCTCAAAAACATCCACCTCCCTCCCTCACATTTAGCTGCCTTGGCTTTCACCCTAAGATCCTTTAATGATGTACTATGTTCAGCACTTGGTATAATCATAATTCCCACCTAAGTGGGAGTAACGACCATCCATACCTTATGTCATGTCCTTGAATGTGAAATACAATAAAATTTTCTTCTTTTAGACCATGGATATGAGATATGTGGTTCATACCCCCTACCTTCCATCATTGCCTCAAATATGTTCACAAGGAACACATCCATTGTATTCTCGTAGATGAAGAATTCTTTAAATATTTCCATATGGTCTTTGACAAACATGAACCTACCCTAACATCCACCCATCTAACCCTTACTCTTACCTAGGATTTTCCTTCTTCTCAACCAATCCCATTTCAAAACATCCCATACACCCCATTTGTGGCCCATCCTTCACTGACTACTTAACCCAATCATGTTCCCTTATCCTCTACACAATTCTCACATCCTCCTCCCTACTTATACCTACAAAGTCATCCCCCTTCTATGTTGGCCATTTGTTCTCCTATTTTTCCTCTTGTTAGACCCCATCCTCCATATACCTATCCTCTTCCCCTTCACTTCCCTCCTTCCACTATAGCCACTATTCACACCTCCTCCACTCAACCCCCACTTCTACTTACACTTACATTTTTCCCACTTCATCCTTCATCAATCCTTGTTATGTTTAGTCCATGTCTAGTCATCTCATGACCCTATCCTAGTCCTACAACCAAAAATCTTAGTACCTTAATAGTGCTTGTAGCTCCTTCTACTTTCCAATTGATGATCATGAATTCCTCTTCCTCCACCTCAACTACTAGATAGACTACCATGGTCACCATAGGTACCTCCATAATTTTTCCTTCCACACTACCTTCTACACCCCATTCTACTTCTCTATAACCCAAAAAATCACACTATCATAACATTGCTACCTTTTCCACTATTCTTGAAACTATACAAATGGTACATCCCTCTTCTTCCACTTATCTATTAGTACCTCAATATTCTTCTCCTTACCACACCACTTCTCTATACTTGCCTATGTATAAACCATCTATCCAACCACCTTTACACATTTCGATACAAATATCAATTCTTGGTATAGGTAAATACATTGTACATAATGTCACCTTTGCTCCCCCTCTCATTGAATTAGTTAAGGATTTTGGCTGCCCTCACAACACTCCATTAATTTTTGGTGATATTGTTCCCTTGGATCTTCAACTAATTACACCAATTTTTTTATGGAGGACTAACTCCATATTTTGAAAAGTTAACTCTCAAAGAGCCTAAAGTGTCATTTTGTTCTAACATTCACTATTTATATAATTCTTCCTTTTCCATGCAATATTTTTAATGTTTCAATTGGTGAGGTTGTATTTTAGGTAGATATGATTAGGGTAAGTATGCTTTCATTGAACCTCATTATCAGTTACTGAAAGACAAATCAATTTTTGGATATGATGAAAGTTCTTCAGTCGACATCTTCAATTATGATCTCCAACATCTAACTCTAGGTCTTGATGAGGAGGTTAATGATGACTATATTGATCACAAATATACCCAATTATCACCTCTTAGATTTTTCTAAGTTACTACCATTCATGCCTCTCATTATAACACCTTAGAGGATGATCTCAAGGAATAATTTGATACACTCTCACTTGCTTCCAATAGTTGTGAAGGAAAATCATCTCTCATTATAACCATAACCAATCAAGTACACAATGCTAGTTTTTACTTTTATCTCTTCCCTATTCCTCTTTCTATCCTTCTTGTACCCCTTACATTAGAGTGTCCCAATGATCCCATCAAATCCCCACCTCAACCATTTCCACCTCACCCCAATTCCAACTTCTTCCTCCTAAGAATCCATCAACAAACACATCCTCTAGCCATCCTTCCCGTTAACATCCCCAAGTAAAAATGATCTCCATTGAACTCTTCACTCCCCTTTGTTATCCTATTGATCCTTCTATTTCCATCCATATTGATGCAAATTCCATTGACTTTGAGTTAATTTCTTCCCCTCCTCTTTTAGACTTCTTTCCAATTGATCAATTACTTCAAGCATTTAATGCTTACCTTCTTTCTTCTTCTCCTTCCCTATCCATTTCTATCTATAAATATGAAGTCAATGATATCGAGCATCCCTTAACCAAGAATGTTGTATATGATATTCACCTTATCCTACCCTCATCATCTAGAGGATGGTTCCCACATGATCATGGAGGAAACCATTGATATCGACATTAGTCCTGACCTACAAATCCCTAAATTATTAAGCTTAGAAAATGTATTTCATTTGAATAATAAGAGTGCTTCACTACACTCTGGATCGAGTATAAAACTATTTTTGTATGGTCCTATAAAGACATACCTAACCTTGACCCCAACCTTGTGGTCCACAATCTTACAATCAACCGCAATGCAAAGCTAGTCAAATAAACACTTCAAAAGCTTAAAACCACCATTGTCTTCATGGTTAAAGAATAATTACAAAATAAATTAGATGTGGGTTTCATTCAACCCATTGACTATCTAGAATGGGTTTTGAATATGTTGCTCATTGGAAAACCTAACAGGGGGATACACATATACAATAACTTTTTTGACCTCAATAAAATGTATCCTAAGGATGACTTCTCACTTCCCAACATCAATACCCTCATAGATTCTACAACTAGCCATTAAATGCTCTCCCTCATGGATGTCTTCTTGGAATATAATCAAATTTATGTAGATCTTATGATCAAAATTTAAATAATTATTTCTTATATTTTTTTATTTATTTTGATTTTGATTTTCCTTTTTAGTTTTAGATGTGTTTTTAAATGGATTACATTCTTGTATGTGATTATTTATATTATAGGTAATCATTAAAGGCATCTAAGTAATTATCCATTAATTAGGCTAAAAGAAAAATTCTTAGTATGAAGTAGAATAAACAATAATTTCTTAGGTATACAAGGTACTTGGGCAATTTTTAAAGTCACCTAAACACTTGTCCCTTAAACAGGCTAAAATTCCATTACTTTGGAGTGAAGTAAATTGAAAAATAAAATCCTATAGATACAAGGTCTTTAGTCAACATTTAAACCATCTAAGCACTTATCCACTAATAAAGCTAAAATTCCACCATATAGAAATAAAGCAAACTGAACAATAAATTCCTATATACATAAGGTGTCTAGGTAATATTTAAAGCTACATGTTGGTCACAAATCTGCCTAAGTACAAGATTTCATCACTTGTGCACCCTAGACTCGGCCAACATTGAAAGGCCGAGAGAAAGAGAAGTCTCCCGGGCCAATCTCCAGAGAGGGCTGGCTCCCAAACTAATCTAAACTGGTTTCAAGATAAGGATGCAGGAAAGAAATGGGAAAATGCGAAAAGAAAGGGAAATAACAGAAAGAGATGGAAATATGGCCGAAGCCGATAGTTAATGGGGAACAACCTCAGATAGCAAATAATCTCAAACTAGATCTCTAAGATAAGTGGCAACATATTCTTAGGATGCACATACAGAAATTGGATCAAGCATTAGCCATAAGTTCGCCTTCAATTATACTTCAAACGTTCAAATGAAAATACAACCAAATTCAGAACAATAGAATTCAACTTATATTTTAACACTGGACTAACAGAAGTAAATCACACAGAAAGCATCACATGAACAACAGTTTGGATCACCAACTCCAAAAGACACTAAGAATAGAGCAAAATGCATCTAGGATTTCTGCTTCAATTTTTGCAAAAAGGTCCTCCTCCTTTTGCTTGAGATTTTACATTGGTATTTATAGAGGTCTTTCCTCTCTCTTTCGAATCACAACATTTAATACATAAAAAATATTTTGAAGAAGCGATCCACAAAATATGCACTTGAAAAGAGAAACAATCCCCCTTAATCTGCCTCGGAGAAATGACATTCCCTATTTTTATGGATCAAAACTAAAAATTAAACAGAAACAAGGGACCATATTTCTTCATTAAATGACCATTATCAGGGCAAGATGGAAGTTGTTAGGAGATCACGAACAAGAACTTTTAATACTGGAGGCGTCTTTAATTTTGGTGGCATCGAAAACTGCCTCATGTTCTTCCATCTTGCGCACATAGGTAAACAACAACATTTAATCTTGGAGCCTCTTTGACCACGATCTCAAAATCAGTTGGAGAGCTTTTATTTGATCCTTATCTTCTCCTCACGTTCTCCTATGCAATTTTGAAGGAAAAATGCGGACTGAACTGTATCGGGCCTTTGTTGTTGCTTCTATCACGAAAATGAGACAGGTCGCAAAAATGCGACATGTCACGAAATCGTGACACTTTTACCTTACTGCTTTCTCTTCTTGCCACCAATCGCGAAAATGTGACATGTCACGAAATCGTGACATCTTCTCTTCGTTTTTTTGTCCCCATGACATGTCGCGAAATCGTGACATTCTCCTCTGCTTTGGCTTTTTCGCTACTCCTTATCACGAAAATGTAACATGTCATGAAATCGTGACATATTTCACTTGGCGCTGTCTTGTCCTCTTTATACCCATGAAAATGTGACATGTCGCGAAATCGTGACACTTTCCTTCTGCCATGTACTTTTTAGCTTTTGTTTCGCGAAAACGTGACAGGTCGCGAAAATGCGACATGTCGCGATATCGCGATGTTTTCTCTATTTTGTCCTTTCATCTTCAACAAGTCACGAAATCGCGACATGTTTCTATCTTCTTGTACTTTGCTACTTTTTGGCCGTGAAAATTTGTCATGTCATGAAATCATGACATTCCATACTATCTGGCTGCTTCTACACTTTCTCCTCGTGAAAACATGACATGTCGTGAAATCGTGACAATTTTTCCGTGCTTTGCCCTTCCACCCCGACATGTCATGAAATCGTGACAATTTCCTGTCTTCTCCTTCATTGCCGCTTCCTGTCGCGATATCGCGACAAGTTTCTCTTGCTTGGCTTCATTTCCAAAAATGTCATGATATCGCGACATCTTTCTCCCGCCTTGTGTTTATCTTCAGCCCTTCCATGAAAACGTGACATGTCACGATATCGCGCCTACCATCTTGCTCCTTCCTTGCTTTCCTGTCGTGATATCGTGACATTTTTCATTGGTGCTCCCCTTGGCTATTGTATGTCGTGATATCATGACATTTTCCTATCACTATGCTTTGTTGCCATTGCAAGTCATGAAAATGCGACATGTCGCGATATCGCGACAACTTTCACTTTAGTGCTCCCTCATCGCAACAAGTCGCAAAAATGCGACATGTCGCGATGTCGCGACAACTTTGCCGTTACTGCTTCCTTTTGTTGCTCCTAGCATGAAAATCCAACATGTCGCGATATCACGACAGTTTTACTCCCTTGCTTCCTTTGGCTGCTTTTAGCCGTGAAAATGCGATAGGTCACGAAAATGCGACATGTCGCGATATCGTGACATTTTCTATACTTAGCTGATTTCTACATTTGGATGCCGTGAAACTACAACAGGTCGCGATATCGCGACATCTTTCTCTTACTTTGCTTTAAACACAAAACTTGTAGAGATTTTTGTATTTTCCCTTTCAAAGTGCTTGGAGGGACAAACAGAGGAGTGAGTATCTCTACAATTTGTGCATTCTCTTGCATGATTAGTAACAACAAAAACAATGTGGCAAAAATGCCAACATTCTTGGTGGCTCGCGGGGTATACAGTTCTGCTGTATGCATGAACCCTAGGCCTTTATCCATTGGGAAATAGAGTCAAGAAGCTGGAGGAGCAGAAGAAGTGAGTGCTGGTTGATGCTGGACGTCTCTGCGGGCTGCTGCAACAAGCTCTTGCTGGCGCTCGGCACTCAAAATAGGACCTTCAGCAAAAATTTATGGAATAGCAGAACTTCCCTTATTCCTTTAACTACTGCATTTTGCCTAGCTCGGTTGAGCTGGGTAATCACCAGGTGTTGTGCAAGGATCTCCATGGCAGTAGTGAGAAGCACCTAAATTGAAAAAATGAAAATGAATGGAGTGATGACCAACAGATGTGCAAGCCGTGGAACGGGAATGGGGAATGATGAAATGGTGGAAGATGGAGGAGTAGAAGCGGTAGATACAACAACTGAAGAGGGTGTTGTTGTGCTACCAGCTTTTGGGATTCTATGAAAATAGATAATGAAATGGAAGTGGATGGAATGGAGAAAGTGGTGGGAAGTGTGGAGAAATGGTCAAAAGACAAAGGATGAGAAGAAAGGGGAAGTGAAGAAAAGGGAACATCAGAGAGGGGAGTAGAAACAACAGTAGTGGCTTGATTATTTGCAGGGGAAGAAGGAGTGGGAGAGGAAGGGAATGAAATAAGGAAGTGGAAGAAAGAAGTAGATGGAAGCCACTATCTACTGGGAAGAAAAAGAAAAAGAGAGAGAAATAAACATACCTGCGGGCTCGTGTGCAAAAGGAGCCGAAGTTGACAAAAAAATTTTTTTTTTTTTTTTTTTTTTTTCTTAATTTTTTTTCTTATTTTTTTCTATGAACTCTCGGGAGAGACACATACCAAAACATGGCTCTATGATCTCCTGGATCCCAGACCTTGAACACACACTTATTGGTCTCCTGATTGATAATCAGCTCGGAGTCACCAAAGATTTGCAACTGTCGCGCTCCAAGTTTCTCAGCCTTCTTGAGACCTAGGCATAAAGCCTCATATTCTATTGTATTATTTGTGTAGCTCCAGGTCAAATGATATGAATAGGATCATTGCATTCCAGAAGGTAATACTAGAACAATCCCAGCTCCAGCACCATTTTTGCATCGTGCTCCATCGAAATAGAGCTGATCTTGACTTCCATCATTCTTTTCTTGAGCCTTTTCAGGCTTGAGAATGGAATAACACCCCAAGTCAGTTTCTATCATGGCGTTGAAATTGGCCATGGAAAATTCATTTTTTGGTGGAGCTCTTCCAAAACTTCTTCCATTAAGTCAAGCTCGCCAAATTCTTCAGACATCATGTGCACTGAATTTGCTAATCTGTCCACTTCATCTATTCTCTCCACATGAAATGTGGAAGGCTTTTCATTGAAAATCTTCACCTTTTTACCTTTATGGATTACCTCCAAATGAGTAAAATCCAAAGAAAGGTAACCCTCGAGTTTGGCCGTGAACTCTCGGGAGAGACACATACCAAAACATGGCTCCAGGTCCACTACTATGATCTCCTGGATCACAATAATCTGAGGCATGGCGTGCAGGGAGATAGGAACATCCTTAATTACACCCATCGTCTTTACTGAGGTACCATCTAGCTGCAAAACTCCTATGCTAGTCCTTGTATATTCCATGCCTATGACATCACATACTGCCTTTGGCATGACAGTAGTAGTTGCTCCGAGTCAATGAGGCAATTATGCACCACATGTCCCTCCATTCTCAATGAAAGATAAAAAGGTGGTGGTCTATTTTTTCCTATGACTGAAGAGGTCAGAGTTTGAGACATAACTACCTAGGCTGGAGCCTTCCCCTTACTTTGTGTGGTCTTCAGGGATTCTTGTAAGAGATTTACCTATCCAGGCAGCTGCAAGGTGTCATACAAACTTACCTTAGCTGGTATCCTTTTGAGTTCTTCGACGATGTTGTACTCCATCGAGATTGGCTCTTTCCCTCCACTTGCAGATTCAAATTTGCTTCTATATTGTTGGGTGGCCTCCACTCATTGCCATTTAGTCAATGATGGATACCACAACGTCTCTCTAGCTTGTTCCTTTGTTTCCGCTTACGGTTGGGAAGTAGAAGCCTTAGCTTGCAACTTCTCTTTTGCTTGTGGTGGAAGCGGATCCTTCGGCAAAATAGGTGGGTCTTGTTGCGGAGCTGGAGGATCATGAGTCTTTGTAGGTATTTGTTGCTTTGTTGCTTGTGCAGGAGGCACTTTCAATGGCTCCATATTAGCCGGATCTACCAACATTGGTTTCTTGCCACTGCGTGTCAAGACTGCTATGTGTTCCTCAAGAGACATCACGGAATTAAGATCCACCTCTCGAATCATGTTTACACGGCTTCCCGCAAGAACTTGCAAATAATTTTGGTGGACCATGCAAGTGGACTCATCATGTGGATCATTGCATGAAGAACACCAGCAAGATGGCTCATGTGAAACTTTAGAAGGGCCAACCTCTTCACTTACCAGGATCGCTGAGTTCCTCTCAGGTACTTTCTCCATAGCCTTGCTAGGAGAAAATTGCTCTCTTGTTACCACTAGAACAAATCTTCATGGCTGAGAGTTCCTTTTTGCCTCTCTCCATTCCATAGATGTCACCTTGTTAGTGAGAGCTCTCATGGCCAACTGAATTTCTTGCAAAACAGCCAATTGAGGATTTGGGCTTGAGGACACAAGCGGTGCCGGTAGAGGTAATGGAACTGGTGGAGAAGGTAATGCAGGAGTTGGAAGTGGAGAGGTTATCTATGGAATGGGAATCATAGGTACCGAAGGTATGGGAGGATTCCATGAAGATGAAGGGTATATGGATGGAGCAGTGTAAGATGTAGGGGCTGCACCTGTATTTTGGTATTGTGGAAGCTCGAGAAAAATAGGCATAGTCATTTTCGGAGGCAATTTCCCAATGGCAATCAGATCGGCCTCAGCCTTCTGTGCCTGGGCATATAGTGCAGGAAAGGTTTGAACATTGGACATCCTAATGTTCATACCAATATCTGAATGGAAAGCCCTAAGAAAGTACAATGTTGCTTGTTCATGAGTAGGGCGAAGACCATCAGGAACTCTCTGCCAAGTTTGGGCAAACCTAACATTGAAATCCACTATCTCCTCTTGAGGATGCCTCTTGATATTATTAAATTGATGCACTAAATAAAATGGGTCTGCTTGCTCATTGAACCCTTGGATTAGCATCTCTGCTAATTGATCCCATGAAGTTATGGAGTTGGGAGACAAGGATCTATACCAACACAACAACTTACCTCGGAGTGACAGGACGAGCAATTTGATCATGACATCTTCGTCTATGATATTATGAATTGAAGCCAAGGTTGCCACATCTGACACATGCTCGTACATGGTCTTTCTAGTCCCATCGTATGTAGGCAAGGCTTTTATTGCTGCAGTCAAAACTAGATTTTGAAAAGGCAGGTCCAACGCTCCCGAATCGTTCCAAGTAGGAACTCGACGTGGAGGAGGTTGTTGACCAGCCATTTGCACTGCAGGATTTGGATCTACTAGCAAGCTCGTAGTAGTACTGGGAGGAGTCAGAGATGGCACAAACTGACCCGCTTCCTATGAAGAAACAACAAATGACGGGTTCACAGGACTTACCAATCTTGAGCGCTCCCTCCAATTCTGAACATCAATCTCGAAGAATTCGACTGGATCTTTCGATTCTTTGGCACTTGATCTCGTGATCATGAAGCAAAGATGCAAAGATTTTCACCAGCTTCAGGATTAGAGATTTCTAGGTACTATACAATCACCTTCAGCAGAGTCACTAGATGAACTTACAATCTCCGCTTTGAGGTCAAGACAGTTCATCAAAATCTTGATTCCTCTAGGTGTCAAAAAATGGGACTTGTGAGTCCCACCGGGTGTGCCAAAAACTGTTGGCATAGGTGGGTTTGTCAAGTTGGAATAATACTTGTCCCACCGATTATGGATCTTTCTGAGATAGAAACAGTTTGTCCCATCGGGCGTGCCAAAAATTGTTGGTCACAAATCTGCCTAAGTACAAGATTTCATCACTTGTGCGCCCTAGACTCGGCCAACATTGAAAGGCCGAGAGAAAGAGAAGTCTCCCGGGCCAATCTCCAGAGAGGGCTGGCTCCCAAACTAATCTAAACTGGTTTCAAGATAAGGATGCAGGAAAGAAATGGGAAAATGCGAAAAGAAAGGGAAATAATAGAAAGAGATGGAAATATGGCCGAAGCCGATAGTTAATGGGGAGAACAACCTCAGATAGCAAATAATCTCAAACTAGATCTCTTAATATGCACATGCAGAATTTGGATCAAGCATTAGCCATAAGTTTGCCTTCAATTATACTTCAAACATTCAAATGAAAATACAGCCAAATTCAGAACAACAAAATTCAACTTATATTTTAACACTGGACTAATAGAAGTAAATCACTCAGAAAGCATCACATGAACAATAGTTTGGATCACCAACTCCAAAAGACACTAAGAATAGAGCAAAATGCATCTAGGATTTTTGCTTCAATTTCTGCAAAAAGGTCCTCCTCCTTTTGCTTGAGATTTTACATTGGTATTTATAGAGGTCTTTCCTCTTCCTTTCACATCACAGCATTTAATACATAAAACAGATTTTGAAGAAGCGATCCACAAAATGTGCACTTGAAAAGAGAAACAATCCCCCTTAATCTGCCTCGAAGAAATGACATTCCCTATTTTTATGGATCAAAACTGAAAATTAAATAGAAACAAGGGACCATATTTCTTCATTAAATGACCATTATCGAGGCAAGCTGGAAGTTGTTAGGAGATCACGAACAAGAACTTTTAATACTGGAGGCGTCTTTAATTTTGGTGGCATCGAAAACTGCCTCATGTTCTTCCATCTTGTGCACATAGGTAAACAACAACATTTAATCTTGGAGCCTCTTTGACCACGATCTCAAAATTAGTTGGAGAGCTTTTATTTGATCCTTATCTTCTCCTCACGTTCTCCTATGCAATTTTAAAGGAAAAATGCGGATTGAACTGTATCGGGCCTTTGTTGTTGCTTTTGTCATGAAAATGAGACAGGTCGAGAAAATGCGACATGTCATGAAATCGTGACACTTTTACCTTACTGCTTTCTCTTCTTGCCACCAATCACGAAAATGTGACATGTCATGAAATCGTGACACTTTTACCTTACTGCTTTCTCTTCTTGCCACCAATCACGAAAACATGACATGTCATGAAATCGTGACATCTTATCTTCGTTTTGTTTTGTCCCCATGACATGTCACGAAATCGTGACATTCTCCTCTGCTTTGGCTTTTTCGCTACTCCTTATCATGAAAATGTAACATGTCACGAAATCGTGACATCTTTCACTTGGCGTTGTCTTGTCCGCTTTATACCCTCAAAAATACGACATGTCACGAAATCGCAACACTTTCCTTCTGCCATGTAATTTTTAGTTTTTGTTATGTGAAAATGCGATAGGTCACGAAAATGTGACACGTCGCGATATCGTGACGTTTTCTCCATTTTGTCCTTTCATCTTCAACAAGTCGTGAAATCGTGACATGTTTCTATCTTCTTGTACTTTGCTACTTTTTGGCCGTAAAAAATTCTCATGTTGTAAAATCATGACATTCCATACTATCTGGATGCTTCTGCACTTTCTCCTTGTGAAAACATGACATGTCACAAAATAGTGACATTTCTCCATGCTTTGCCCTTCCACCCCAACATGTCATGGGGAGAACAACCTCAGACATCAAATAATCTCAACTAGACATCTTCTCTTCATTTTGTTTTGTCCCCATGACATGTCACGAAATTGCGACATTCTCCTCTGCTTTGGCTTTTTCGCTACTCCTTATCGTGAAAATGTAACATGTCATGAAATCATGACATATTTCACTTGGCGTTGTCTTGTCCGCTTTATATCTGTAAAAATGTGACATGTCACGAAATCGCGACACTTTCCTTCTGCCATGTACTTTTTAGCTTTTGTTTCATGAAAACGCATTAGGTCGCTAAAATGTGACATGTCGTGATATCGTGATGTTTTCTCCGTTTTGTCCTTTCATCTTCAATAAGTCACGAAATCGTGACATGTTTCTATCTTCTTGTACTTTGTTGCTTTTTGGCCGTGAAAATTCATCATGTCATGAAATCGAGACATTCTATACTATCTAGCTACTTCTACACTTTCTCCTCGTGAAAACATGACATGTCACGAAATCATGATATTTCTTCGTGCTTTGCCCTTCCACCTCAACATGTCATGAAATCGTGACAATTTCTTGTCGTCTCCTTCGTTGCCGCTTCCTGTCGTGATATCACGACAAGTTTCTCTCGCTTGTATTCATTGCCAAAAATGTTGCCATATCGCGACATATTTCTCCCGCCTTGTGTTTATCTTCAGCCCTTTCGCAAAAACGTGACATGTCGTGATATCATGCCATTCCGTACCATCTTGCTCCTTCCTTGCTTTCCTGTCGCGATATCACAACATTTTTCATTGGTGCTCCCCTTGGCTACTGTATGTCGTGATATCATGACATTTTCTTGTCACTTTGCTTTGTTGCCATTGCAAGTCACGAAAATGTGACATGTCGCGATATCGCGACAACTTTAAATTTAGTGCTCCCTCATTGCAACAAGTCATGAAAATGCAACATGTCGTGATGTCACGACAAATTTGCCGTTACTACTTCCTTTTGTTTCTCCTAGCATAAAAATCCAACATGTCGCGATGTCACGACAGTTTTACTCCCTGGCTTCCTTTGGCTGCTTTAAGCCGCGAAAATGCGACAGGTCACGAAAATGTGACATCTCACGATATCACGATGTTTTATGTACTTAGCTGATTTCTGCATTTGGACGCTATGAAATTGCAACAGGTCGCGATATCGCGACATATTTCTCCTACTTGCTTTAAACACAAAACTTGTAGAGGTTTTTGTATTTTCCCTTTCAAAGTGCTTGGAGGGACAAACAGAAGAATGAGTATCTCTACAATTTGTGCATTCTCTTGCATGATTAGTAACAACAAAAACAATGTGGAAAAAATGCCAACACTACCTAAGCATTTGTCCATTAATCATGATAAAAGGCCATTGTGTGAAGTAATTCAAACAATAAATTCTTGTAGATATAAGGTGTCTAGGAAATATTTAAATCTACTTAAACACTTATCCATAAATCAGGCTAAAAGGCCACCACTTAGGAGTGAAGCAAATGGAAAAATAAATTCCTATAGATACAAGGTGTCTAGGAAAAATTTAAAGTTTTCTAAGTATGTACCCATTAATTTGAAGACATGTTAATTCTACAAGGTCATGTTTATTAGTTAGGTTCTAAATTAATTGTTATAAGGCTTTAATAATACCTAATTAGAATAGGTTATTTTAATGTGTAATGTCATTTCATGTTCATTTGAATTTTATGTAATATGGATTTGGGAATCCTAACACTAAGCATATTTTTCTCAATATATAATTCCCTTAACATAAAGAGAGAGAGAAGTGATTTTTCATTCTCTCTATTGTCAAAAAATTTCTCCTCCTTTCTTGCTTCATATGGTTAAGCTTGGGAACATAGCATTGATACTTACTACAAGTGGTATCAAAGCTTGGATGCTTATCCCTCCCACAACCAATATTGGAGAAACATTGCATTCCCCTTCTCTTCTCCTCAAATTTATGTTTTGATTTGAAGGAGAGCATGAGTATGTTGCATGGGTTTTCATAAAACCACGATATATTTTATTTTATTATAGATATTAGCTTGTATCTATGTTTATAGGTATCCAAAATCTAGATCTAACTAATTTAGGTGGTCTCTATGTAAACTAACTATGTTCATTTTTTACACAACCATACAATATCCAAAATATAAATCTAACCAATTTTGGTGGTATCTATGTAAATTGATCATGTTCATTTTTACACAACCATACAATACTCAAAATCTAGATCTAATTGAGTTTGATGACCTCTGTGTAAACTTGAACATGATGGAAAATAGACCATTATCTATTATATATATATATATATATATATATATATATATATATATATATATATATATATATATCAAAAAGGGGTTACAAGAGGTTCTCATTTTCTTTATGAATTTGCCTTAGAAGGCTACAAAGCAAAATTTTATCGAATGAAAGTTCTTTTTTCTTCAATAAATGAGTTGAAAATGCCCTGAATCAGTCTTCTAAATATCCTCAAATTGGGTGGGCTTAATGCTAATGTGCCACTATTGATCAAATCTATCCTCAAGATCTGTATGACCTACAAAAAGGGGTTAGTGCATTTGGGATCTTGTCATGGATCAGGCCCCGTATTGATGAAGACAAAATACAAAAAAACAAATCTAATGTGTAATGAAAGTTACTAGAAATGATTGTAAATGTTGAAAAATAAGTGCAAGTTACCTATTTGAAGGGTTTTATGGCTTTCTATAACTTGTTATTAGAATATTTCTAGAGTCGCACCCTAGGGTGCGATTGACTGTGGATAATGAAGTACCCTATGACTTTACATGTGACTACTCGTTTCCAATTCTAGTAGAAAATGATGTTGTTCTATGATAGTTGAAACTCCTATTCGGTATTGGATCCACTTATATGCCTATTGAAACATATCACAATAGTACATGAAAGAGGTCAAAGAGAATGTTTGTCATGATAATTAATAGATGATTGATGGATGATGATTTGAATAGATTCTGGTAGAGTTTTATTATGTTAAATGAGGTTGGATGGATTTTAGAAGAAAATGACTACTATTTATAGAACTTTGGAGAGGCTAGGGGGGTTAGGTGTCCCCTATGAGATGTCCCTCATGAGGTTTCTTCTATGAGGTGGGTTGTGTGCAATGTGGTTCATGATGGTTTTTTATGTTAAGAAATCCTTCACCCATGTGGAGGATGAGGTAGAAGGTGATTCACCTCTTCCCATGCTTTGAGAGAGGATATTTTAAATATCCATTTGGATGAGTTGTGCACACATGTGTGAGCAACAAATATCCATTAGGATTATGGGTGCACACATGTGTGAGCAAGTATTAGTGTTAACCTTGATTAGGTTGACCATAGGTTAAACCAAGTTCAAGGGGATGAGGTGGAAGGATAGATTTTTATTATTATTAATACTAATTAAACATTATTTTAGCCTTTTACGTGCACTTTAATGATAAAGTGACTTTTCATTGTAAAGTAGTTTTTGTCCAAGGTAAAGTTTTACCAAGGTTAGGACTTTAATGGTGGTCACATGAGGACCATGGTTAAGCATAGGAAAGGACTTAAGTGTCCCAAGGAGATTATGAATAGAATTTTAAATAAATGCAAGGTGTTTTAAGGCTAATTAATGAAATTTTGTGATTCTTACGATTTAATCAATCATAAAGAAGAATCAGGTGACTATGTGTGACTTTTGGGTGTCTATATTTGCCCCTTTTTGTATTGTAGCACGTGAAGACACAAGGTAGTGCAAAAAATGATGACACCAAGTGATGATTTGATTTTGGAAAAGAAGAATTTATGATGGATGCTTTATATATTACATCACTTGGTTTACCTTGGTTATGTCATTAGAATAGGAGTTTATCTTAGGTTAAGTAGTTACTTGAGGAAGAAGCAATAAATGCACAAGTGTTAGAATGTGCAATAATGTAAATGTACATGTAGTCCACATGTGCATGAGTCTTTAGAATAGGAGTCACAAGTGTCCTTAGTTAGTTGTGCATGTATACAAGTGTCTATCATGTAGTATTTAGAGTAGGATATTGAAAATTCACATACTAGTATATCTATATGTGACCAAGCATTGTAATAGTGAAGCATGCATGATCCATGGCATGCACTAGTGAGAGCTCCATATATTGTATCAAGTTTAAATTTTCATGAGTTTACTGTAATAGTTATTTCATGAGTTATTTATGTTATTTACTTACTCATTATACTTCCCTTTAACTTAGTTACTAGAAGCTTACTTCATTACTTGTGGATAGATTCCCTTTAAGTTCATACCTTCAAAAACTAATAGTGGTATCGAAGCCACAAGGGATTATTGATAGGAGATATAAAATATCTATTACAAGTATTTGGAGGAGTAGAATTCTAGAGAAAGCCACATTGTAGAGTTGAAGAAGGTTTGTGATAGGAGATTGCAAGAAGAAGAAGCTCCTAATAAAAATATTTTGGGATAATCTTTGTCATCCGACAACATACCCATTTGAAAGTAGAGTTTGAATAGTTAGAGGAGAGCAGATTCAAAGGAGGAAGTTGAAGAGTTCTTAGCTGCAACTTCACTATTTTGGGTAGCAATCAAAAGACATAGTTTCTCAGGGCCAAGGAGGGTTGTATTTCATTTGTTTTTCAAAGTTTTTAATAGGCATTGCAAATATAAAATATGTTGTACCTAAAATGGAGATAAAATCCACCTTTCATAAGTAGAGAATAAGATGTATCTTTGAGGTAATAATTATAGACATTTATCACAATAGTGAATAACTCAGATGCAACAATAGTGGTGTTGTAGGATTTAAATATTTTTTATACCCCCATAAGAGGATGATATTGAGGGATTCCCATAGTGTCAAGACATTCTACTATTAGTGAGAGTGTTACACCCTAGTCGCTACCATCATTATAAAGGAAAAATATGAAATATATTTCTTCTTGTGATGATGCAACACAAAACCCTTGTGCGCTATCCATAAAGAGCCCTTCGTGATAGATAAGGCCACTAGTGGAACAATCATTTCCACCTCAAAAAATATTTTTCTCCCTATGCGTGCTCAAGCTCGACTGGTGAAGATATTTTCATAGACCGTGGACTACTACAAGGAAGAAGATTTAATAAAATTATTGATGTGTATGTGAATTGTTGCTAGAGTTTCATGTCAAATGCATTACAAGTTTGATTATATCACGTGTGTTGAGGTGCATGAAGGAGGATTGTGAATTTAATTTTACCACCATTCTTATACATGTCACTTGATGAAAGAGCAAAACTATCATCATAGTTTTGGAATCTACTAAAATCGCCATATTGACAAACATTTGCATTGTCAAGAGGAGGGCCAGCAAACACTACAAGTTCAACAACATCTAGCAGTAGCGAGTGTCATGCCTTGAGGCAACACATGAACTTCAGTTAAAAATTGGGTATTACAACATCTATTATTTGGAGAAGGTAAATATTTCATAAAGAAATTTTGATTCCTTCATAAGATTTTTATCGTTATGATAAGCTATTAGGAGTATAATTTTAGAAAGTAGGAGAAATAAAGGGCTCAATTAAGAGATTAAATCTTATAAGTAATATTGTTTATTGGATAGCCTTGAAGTTAATTGAAAGGTTTATTTGAAATTAAATTATTTATTTTTGCAAGAGAATTTTAATATTTGCAAATACTTTAAGATTTGGAGAAACAAGGTTTCCTACATCAAATTAGGATTTTTTTATTTTTCAATTTTCCTAATTTCTAAATTTCTAAACATTTGGGAGCCATAAGGAATTCAACATCAAAACATAGTTTTATGAAATTTAGAACTCATTCAATTAATATTTGAAATTAGGGAGATATAAGGAATACTACATCAAACCCTAGAAAATTGGAATTTAAAAAATTGAATCAATTCAAGGATAAAGGAAGCAAATTCATTAATTGGTTAGAAGTTGGAATTTATTTTCATACTTGTCTCTCATACAAACTAAAGGGACAAAAGGAATCCAACTATAGAGTCTTGAAAAGTAGAGAACTTCATCAAATTAAAAGTGCAAATATCAATAGGATTTGAACAAAACATTAGAGTATCAACTCAAAAAGGAAATTTAAAACAAACACTTAATCAAGACCATAATTGCAAATACTTGGGAGATATAAGATATTCTACAAAACTTTATGATAATAGGATTTTATAAAATTTTATCACATACTTAATATAGTAATGTATCATAAGCCATAGACCATTGGTATATAGATTCAGTGGTAAGCAAACATATGATCGGAAACATACATTTTTTTCATTCTCTACAAAATATAAATGAGAATCCAATTAATATAGAATATAGTAAGACTTATGAAGTAAAGGGGATTGGAAATATTCTTGTAGATATGATAGATGGAAAATGAATAATAAAAAACACTTTATATGTTCCAGGATTGATGACTAATCTTCTTTCAGTTTCTCAACTCATGGATCAAAACATGACTGTAGAGTTCAAAGTTTTCAATGGTAGAAAATAGTGTCACATTCTTAAACAAGGAAAAAATATAGCATCATGATCCTATAAAAGTGGTCTATTTGTTCTAGATATTACTACTACACACTCATATTTTTTAGTCCAAATTTTAGATATATGGCACAAACGGTTGGGTCATACTGGTATATCATCCATAAATAAAATAAGAAAATATAAAATGGTAGATGGAATGCCAAACCTATCCTTGGAGTCTACTATTTGTCTAGAATTCATAGTAGGAAAACAACATAGAAAACACTTTTAACTTCATAAAAAAATAACTCATCAACCATTAGAATTAATTTATACATATCTATGTGGTCCAATGAATGTTGATAGTATTGGAGGACACAAGTATTTTCAATTATTTTTTGATGATCACACCAGGAAAATGTGGGTATACTTCATGAAATACAAATAAAAGGCATTCGGTCACTTTAAACAATCTAAACTCCAAGTAGAAAAAGAATCAGGAAGGACTATCAAAAACCTTCATTCAGATAGAGGAGGATAATTCATATCAAAATAATACAATATATTTTTAGAAGAAAATGGAATCAAAAGATAACTCACTACAACATACACACCTAAAAAAAATAAAATTTATAAAATAAGGAATAGATCTATAACGAAAATGGTAATATGCATGCTAAAAGAAGAAAATATTGATCACCAATATTGGGTAGAAGTAGTAAAAATAATAGTATATATACAAAATAGACTACCTACTAGAATACTCAAACATATTACACCAGAAGAAGCATGGTCAGGATGAAAACCAAACATTGGAAATTTAAATATTTTTGGATGCAAAGCCTATGTGCATATCCCAAAACAAAAAAGGACAAAGCTAGATGACAAAACCATGGTTGGAATATTCGTTGGGTATGATGATGAATCCACAGGATATAGAATAATGAATCCAAGCACAAAGAAGGTTCATATAAGCAGAGATGTGATTTTTGATGAACAACTTAAAGTCAATGATATAGAACAAAGTAAGGACACAAAAATCACACTACCCTTTCAAGAAGAAGAATAAAAAAATATAGATATAGAATCAAAGTACAATAATGAAGAAAGTGAACAAATAGAACCAACCACCATTGCTCAAAAGAAAGATCCCATATGGTATAGAGATACAATAAGAGCAGCTAACTTAGAACAAATTCTAAATATCATTACCACAAGATCTCAAACTCAAAGTCAAACTAGAATGAATAGAGGTTTGCTAAGTACATTTGAAGAACAAACAACAACTCAAGCTCTAAGTCAATCTCACTGGAAGGCAGCCATGGAATCAAAATATTCAGCTCTACAAAAGAACAACACATGGAAGTTAGTAGAATTACCACCAGGTAAGAAAGTTGTAGGTTGCAAATGGATATACAAAACCAAATACAAAGTATATGGGACACTTGACAAGTACAAATCCATATTGGTAGAAAAAGGGTATACTCAAACAAAAATAATTGACTACAAAGAGATATTTGCACCAACAACTAGGATGACTACTATAAAAGTAGTATGTGCATTAGCAACTCATCAGGGATGGAGCAAATGGATGTAAAAAGTACATTTATTAATGGATATCTAGAATAGGAAGTTTACATGTCACAACAAGAAGGATTTGTTGTTAAAGGACAAGAACTCAAAGTTTGCAAATTGAACAAATCCTTGTATGGCCTAAAACAAGCCCCTAGAGCATGGAATATAAAAATTAACAATCACCTATTACAACATAACTTCAAAAGAAGTACTTCAGATCCTAGTCTATATACAAAGAAAATTGGAAGTGACATATTAATTCTTATAGTATATGTTGATGATATTGTAATTATTGGTAGATCAGAGAATCTAATCAGTAAGATTAAAAAGGATCTAGAAAAATCATTTGAGATGACATATTTAGGATTTATGAACTACTATCTAGGTCTAGAGATTCATCAAAAAGAAGACAACATCACTATTACTCAAACAAAATATGCAAAATCCCTACTAGAGAAGTATAGAATGAAGGAATTTTTGGTCTTCAAAAAATCCCAACTTATATTTCACCCCTAGTTTTTTTTTTTTAATTGGCAAAACTAAGTGTCTAGGTGATCATAGGATTAGGTGGTTGGTATAGAAAGAAATAATTCTTGATAAGAGTCACTCCAATTAAAAATATTCCCAATGGTCATTGAAGGTATAGGTCTAGGTCTTATTGTGCTTAATTCATTATATCCTTCATGAATTCATCCCTATCCATCCATTGATACTTAAAGTCATCATTTTCATAACGTCATCCTTCACCATATTATCCATTTTATCCATTTTTGAGGATTTTATTTTCAAAATTTACCCTTTTAATTTCATGATACTTGGTCCACTTTCATTATTTAGTCCATAACATTTAAAAATACCATTATTTTCATTGATATTTTTATTACACATATCCCCAATTTACCCTACATTACCTAAGTCATCTAACCATTGCATTTCCTTTGTAAAGTCATAAATTAAAAATAAAATTCGTGTGGTGTCCCTAGGTTAGACCATGGCCAAAAATACCACAAAGTCCACCATGATTTATTTTCTCAATTCTTAAACCTCCATGTATGCCTAGACATAAAATCTTAGCTATTTCCCCCATGATTAATTTTATTCCCAAAACTTTCTTTTCTAAGGTCTACCCATCTAAAGTCATCGTCACTATTCCAAAATGCATGTCATTGATCCATCTGTGATCATATTGAACCATAAAAAACAACCTTAACTCAAAATACATTGTCACTCATCCAAACCCACCATTGTTGATCCATCAACAATAGCATATTTCAATCAGTGACCATGTAAAGCCTTGGCTTAAAGTAAAATCAATTGTTTCTCTTGCAAAAGCCTCATCACTGATGCATTAGTGACCGTTCATTCCCATCAACAACAAATTATTTCAAGTATGAATTGAGGGTTTAGTCATTGTTGGCCCTAGTAATTTTCCCCACATAATGGAATAAGTCACATAAAGTTATTTTAAAGCCTTTTTATCCATCTGAAGTCTCCATTGCTCATAAATAAATGACTGCTCCAAGCCATCGGTGATAATATAAACCAAAAAGTAAACCCATCGGTCATCTGAATACATTATCATTGATCCATTAGTGAAAACCTTAGCCCTGGGTCATATAGTTTTCTACTTGGTATTCACCTAACTAAACCCATGAGTATAAAATTGTACCTAATTGAATAACCCTTAAGTCCAATTTTGATCTTTCATCGATGTGAAGATCACATCACCGATGCATCAGCAAAAGGTTTTTCCCATCAGTGATCAATATTTTGAAGTCATTCGAGGTTCTGACCATAATTTAACCTAAGTGTTCTCCCTCCCATCACACATTAAATAAAAATTGTGTCTACTGATTCATCCGCCCTAAGTATTTCTAAAAATTCTTAAAGGTCTACCCATCGTTGATAGCATTCCTCCATCAATGATAATGTAATATGATAAACAACAGAGTTTTAGTCATTGCCCTTAAAAAAGCATTATCACTGATCCATCAACAATGAATCTAGGAAATCAATGATCGTGTATTTTTACAATATTCATCGCTATTCAAGAAAGACCATCATTTATGCATCAACGGTAAGCCATAACAAAGAGTGACAAGCATATCAATGATCTAGATCATCCCATAGAGATCAAATACTCATGCTTCACCAGCTATGCTTCATGTAAGAAACCTGGAATGGTGTGTGACTCACTATCCAAGAATTGATAGAAGGTATGATGAGGTGGATGATCAAGGCATGATGAGGTGGATGACCTCAAATCCAAAAGCAATAATTTCTTAGAGCATCACCAAATAAGCATATATATGTGTAGAAGCACAAGTAAACACAAACGAAGTACCACTAACCTAAGGGTGATCTAAAGATAGTAAAATAAAATTGAGCAACAAAGCCTAGTGAACTAAAAAATGGCTCAAAAGAGAAAATATTGAACCCCACAAATAAAATTCACCACACAAGCTAAGACATCACAGGCTATACTAAGAAGGGTAGGTTCATGGAGCAAGCAACTCAACGGATATATTGTATGTAGGTATAATATATCCAGAACCACTCGTATGTACAGAACATGATGCTTCCACCATTAACTAATGGAATGAATCACCTCAATACGGTTTTTTATGGAGGTAGTGGTCGAAGTATAAAATTCAATGATAAAAATGGGCTAGAGTGTACAAAAGGTGATGTTCTTATAAGACTATAAGCAATGTAATAAGTTCATATGTAAGAGATGCAAAAGGCATAGCAAAAATAAGTAGATGCCAAAGCTTCAGTTCATTTCTTACTTTGGAAAGATACAAGCACCTTGAAAAAATATAGTTATAGAGGTATCACCTCGATGGAGTATATTTATGGACGTACTCCATTATTGTCATTCCTTTCAATTGGAATACCTCCAAATCTTGTTTTCCATTTAGTTTTTCCTCTCATACCCCACTACCCTCCTCTTTCTTGGTATTCTCTCTTGATCATTGGTACTATTTGTTCCATAAAGTTCCATATAACTACCATTGTATATAGCCTTCCACGTCCATTGTATATAATTTTTCCCACAACCATCTATTTTGGTTTCCCATTCTATTTCACTATGTCATATTTTTATTTTCTCCCTTCACCGTCATGTTGTGTCTCCCTCTGTTTCACCTTAAAAATTTATTTGCATTAGCAACCTAGTCGAGGTCCATCTAAAGACAAAGAAAAAGATGACTAGGATAAATAGGAATATAAAAAAATATGTATACATCTTCATATTTTACACAAAATATAAGAGAAAATAAAAATCGTGGACCACCATAGTTGAGAGGCCCTTCAAATAAAAAGTGTATAGAACCAAATAAGCCTAAATATGAGTTTTAGCAATGAATGACACAATTTTGAACAAATAATAGCCTGATAGAAATTTTGACAATTGGCATCAACTGGTTTTGTTATTGCTGTAACATACTCAGGAAACTGAAGAGACACAAAGTAAAGAGAAATACACGTGGCTAAACTAGAACCAAGTATTTATAATAAATTTTGGAGAGCTAGGCTACATAAGGAGCCAAAGTAGCCAAGCTTATCATCAAGTAATTGTGTAGCAAAGCTTGCGAGAGGTATTCTAAGTGTTTTATGAGGGTTATTGTATCTCCTTCTATATTTTCTTTGCTTTCTCCATTTCTTAGTTGTTCTCACCTTTGTGCAGGTATTACTAAGATTCAAGTAGTCTACATGATATCATTTCCAGAAGCTGCTTCAAGGAGATAGAGTCTATATGTCACTATAATTAGGATAGTAGATTATAGTTCCTCTGTTACATTATTTGAATGGGGTGAGCTCTGTATTGTATTCATTAAGAGATCCAAGCATTCTGCTAGTATTTATCATTGTATCCATAAAACTTTGAATATAATACAAACTATCCAGTTTCTACTCTTTGGCATATTTTTAGTGCAATGTGTGTGTGTCACTTATCTGTATAATATATTATTTTAATCTATAGGTAATGTTTCCCTCATTGATTTAAAAATCCATGTTGATTACGATATTCAAATGAATGTGGTTTATCAAAATTTATTTCTTTTTCTTTATGTTTCATGTGATTGGTTATAAAATCTACTATGATAGCCCAATGGACAAGGCATTGATCTACTTCTATGCCTGAAAAACTTTATTTATATGCTTGGTCATTGTTTTTACATGTAAAAAATTCATTTAATTTGGTTGACCGCATTTTTTTAGAGATCACCATTATAGGCTTATATTAGGGTGTCCAAACCTAACTTTTTTGGTTTCTAAGACATCCTAGGTTAAAGCATTGAGTCCACCAGAGCTCACGTATCTGCTTGTGGGTTAAAGAAATTTGAATAGCATGACAACATCTTAAGGATATTCAATTTTTTCCACAATTGTTTTCTAGCACCATTTTTGGGGATGATTTTATTATCTATGTGTTTCTATAGTCTATCTCCTCATGACAAAATTTTTACCTCTCAATACCATAGTTTTCTAGCATTGTGGATACCTTTGTGCATATCTAAGTTGAGTAATCTTGGCTTGAGTGAGATTTTATCACACTAATGTTTTAGAAATTATGAACGAACCCAAAATAAGAAGAAGAATCTAACCTGGTGCATACTAGATGAAGCAGTAAAGAACTCTTCCCAAAATTTGAAGACCCAGAGGTATTTACCCATTCTCAAAAAGTCCTAGTTCTTAATAAATTTGTATATCAAAGTAAATATTTTTTTTTTGGTAGGAAATATTCTAAGAAGTATACTTCTGTAATTAATTATGCTACCAATGAACCTACTACTCCTATCTATCCTATTGTTCCTAGTACCATAGTCAACATGGCATAGGAAAATCCAAGTCAAAACCTTCAAACATGGAGGACTAATAGGTACAGACCTTTTTTATTATCCCAAAATTTGCATTCCTTTCCAACCAAAGCTCACAAATATTTTCCCAAACTCTAAGGTAATACTACCGTTACTGGAGAAGATCATATCAAAGTGATATTATATGTGTTAGATAACCTTGAGGTTGAACATGAGGATGTAGTTCTCATAATATTCCTACAAACACTAGAAAAATATGCAAGGGATTGGTTTAATTTATTTTCAGGCCATGGAAGAAGTTTTTCTAAATAAATATGGAGAAATAAAAAATGAGCAGTCCCTCTTAACAGAGCTTGCAACATTCAAGAAAATATAAAATGAATTAGTTGAATATTTCAACAGATGGTTCTTCAAAATAAGAAACAAAATTCCCATAACTCTAAGGTCTACTGACCACCAAGTAATTTGATTTTATAAAAATACTTTTCCTAGAGAATTTAGCTATGAATTAAGGAAACATAGAACCAACACTATTGATGAATGTATGGAACAAGCTCTAGAAATTGAGAGGAATATGTTAAATAGTGGAAATATGAAGCCATACACATATGAGTCAAGCTCTACTCAAGTAGCTATGAAACTTAAAAATATTGGGTTCTCACTATTAATGAAGGTTGAGATAGATCCCATGGAAAAATTATCCAACCAATTTATAGAGATGTTCAACACAATTAATAGTAGGCTATCTAGAATTAAGAGAGAGAAACCAGTGAATGATGAGCCACTTAATCAATCATAAAATGATAACAAATACTAATTTCATATAAGTTTTAACAAAAATTATGTTAGAAAAAATGGAGAAGAAGGAAATATAAATGGAGGTAATAATGGCTAGAAGAGGAAATAAGGATCAAAGGATATGGATTCATTCCCAAACTCCATGGCCACTACTAAAACATATTTTAATTTTCCATTATTTTGCAATGAATGTGATGCACCACACAGCCCAAATACCTACAGTATATACTTTAGTACACATACCAATGTCAATTTTTAAGAAGAATCAAATGAAGAAATAATAATAAATTCTTGTTGGACTAAATATGAATAAGAGAGAGAAATATAGTTCAAAAAAGAAATGGATGAATCACCTAAGTCAAAAAAAGAACCAAGATATTTCATTCTTAAAAATGTGGAAATCTTAAAAGACCTCAAGAAAATAGGTATGAAGTAAGGTAAAATCACTCCAACAATGGAATAAATTGAAGCATTGGAAAGGATGCATGCCATCAGTTTAAGAAATAGAATAGTTCCTGATAAGGACAATATGTCTGATAAGGCTGATACAAATAAACAAATTCAAAATAAAGATAAAGTTGCCAACAAATAGAACAATAGTAATAAACAAGAAGTCCCTAAAGTTGAAGTAAGGAATGAAGCTCATAAGAAGTTGAATTCTAAAAAAAAACAAAAGTCAAGAAGGCTAAATTTGATGCAGGTCAAGATTTGGCCAAACAGAAAATCAATATTATATTTGGAGAACTAATGACCATCGCAAAATACAAAGATTAAGTGTGTCGAGATTTTGGTCTAGTTGAGAAACAAAACACTCATATATGCAATATTTTAGCTTTAGAAAAACCCAAGCCCATTCCAAGAAACCATAAGGTAGACCTTTTTATATCTCCTTAAGGTATAATTTAGACATAGGGGATCAATATGTAATCCATAACTACATGTTAGGTAGCAGAGTGTCACATAATGTCATCCCTAAAAAAGTGGTAGATAAGCTAGGGTTAATATGCACCACTGACTCTCTCCCAATATCAATCATAGATAGTAGACAAATACCTTGTGTTGGTATCATCACTAGACTGTTAGTTTATCTAGACCAGTATCCAAATAAAGGAATAATTATGGATGTAGCCATGGTGGATGTAGACCCTTTTTTCTCTTTACTATTATCAAGACATTAGGCTAAATAATTATGAGGATCCATTCAATTAGATTGGTCTTTTGCTACTATTCCCTTGATAGCCAAAGAATAGGTCACTCTCAGAAGAGAACCCTTTCATAGGTATTTAGTAGAATTAAATAAGTTAGATAATACCACTGTAAATTTAGTTCAATCCTTTTAAGAGAAGGATATAGGAGTATATTATATTTGGCATTCACCTTTTCTAGCTAAAGTATAGGAAGTAGTAAACATGGACCCACAAACAACAGTAGAGGTAGATGCTGAGTCTACAAGAATAATGACATCTGAAATGTGGACCCTCACATGTGATGGAGTAAAATCATATACTGGAGCAGGGGTAGGGGTCAACTCGACTGATGTTAATAGAAATTATTTGGGCATACCATATAGATTGTAGTTTCTATGTACTAATAATGTGGAAGAGTACGAAGCACTATTACTAGGTTTGAGAAAATCCAAAGAGATAGGAATCAATTATTTGACTCTATATGGAGACGCATAATTAATAATACAATAGATTAAAGGGAAATATAAGACCAAATACCCTAGGTTAAAACAATAAAAAAATGCTATTCGAGAGGAAATTGATAAATTTTTGGCTTTCACTATCATGTATATTCCTAGGGATAAAAATAATATAGTCAATTTGTTAGCCATAAATTCTTCTAGTTCAGACAGTCTAGAGATAGATACAGAATATTAAGAGATATTCCCTACTATTTCAGTATATCATCCATATATTCTTGAAAACATAGTGTATATACAAGTTTTTCAAGATGATATAGATATCAAATATTTCATGACATTACAGAATCACTATGATGATATTGTCTACGATGAAGAAGATGATGAAAAATGAAAATTTTGATTGGAGAACCTATAAAAGTAATACAATTAAAAACAAAAAAACTTCCCAAAGGCATGATTTAATTAGAGAGTCTATTTGATGATTTTTATAGAGCTTACAAACCTGCCTTGCAAGGATAGAAGCAAAAGAAATCAATATTGGAACTAAACAAAAGCCTACAATGGTGAAGGTTGAAAAATCTATCTAAAAAAGAATAGAAAGACTACAAAATATTTGAGGAAGCATATAAATACTTTTGGATGGAGCTATAAAATTTTTAGAACTTTTAATACAGAGGTAATGAAGCTTATTATTCCATTAAAATAGGGTACTAAGTTTCATAGGCAAAAACAGAGAAAATTTAATCCCACATTACACCCTGTAATGCAAAAGGAGGTCCAAAAATTATTGGATGCCAAGATTATCATAAAAGTGAGATTATCTACATGGATAGCTAATTTAGTGCCAGTAAGAAATAAAAATGGAGACATCAGGTTATGTGTAGACTTTAGAAATTTGAAAAAAAAAACTCCCTAAAAGATAATTATCCTCTACCCAACATGGAGCAGTTATTGTAGGATATTACAGGATCAACTAGGATGTATTTGTTATATGGATTCTCTAGCTATAATAAGATTCAATTCAACCCTAAGGATAGGCACAAAACAAATTTTACCACTCCATGGGGAACATTCGAATACCTCAAGATGCCATTCGGTTTTATGAATGCTGGAACTACCTTTCAAAGAGCCATGGATTTCCCCTTTAAGAGATTAATTATTAATATGGTAGTAGTTTACCTGGATGACATAACTATCTTCTCTAAGAATCCTAAGGACCGCTTTGAGCATCTCACTCAAGTGTTTCCAATATGTAAGGAATTTGGCATCTCATTGAATCCCAAGAAGTGTATCTTTGGGGCAAAGTAAGGTAAGCAATTAGGACATATTGTTTCTAAATAAGGAATTAGTATTGATTTTAAAATAACTGAGGCCATTGCAAAGATTCCTCCACCAAAGAACTTGAAGGTATTCAGGTCATTTTTTGTGAATATTAATTTTGTCAAAATATTTGTCCCAAATTTTGCTCAAATTGCAAAGCCCATAAATGACATGATCAAAAAATAGGGCATTATTAGATGGAAATATGAGAATTTACAATATTTTTCAAAAATAAAGTATGCCATCACACAAGCCCCTATATTTTCATGTCCAGATTATCGTCACGATTTTAATATATACTCCTTTTCTTCAAAAGACACCATTTTCGATGTATTTTCATAGAAATATGCAAAAAACATGGATAGACTAGTGGCATTTATGAGTTAAATATTAAAAGCATCTCATATGAAGTATACCATGATAGAAAAATAGGCCTTCTCACTCACAAAGACATTGCAACATTTTAAAGGAATGTTTGGGTCAAACAAAGTGATAGCCTACATCCCTTACACAACTATCAAAGATGTCTTTACTCAAAATAAACCTACATACAATTCAACTAGATGGATAGTTAAATTGCAACAGTATGAGGTCAAGTTCAAAGCTGTGAAGACTTTATAGGGTAAGGTTTGGCCAAGCACATGGTAACCAAAGGAGGTGAAGATTTCAACAATACACTAGTAACAACAAATGCACAACAAATGGCTATAATAGAAGCATTTGAAGATGTCTGGTATAAGGATTTTGTCAATTATCTATAAACATTGATATTCCCTATTGGTTGTTCTCAAAATAGAATAAGGAGTATTAAATTACAAGAACAAAAATATTACATTCAAAAAAATAAACTATATTGGAGGCATCCAAGTGGCGTATTATTGCTCTACATTTTCCAAGAGGAGGTGCCTTGAATAATTGAAGAGTTTCATACTGGATTTTTTGGAGGGCATTTTACACCTAAAGCAATTACCAACAACGTAATGAGAGTAGGCTACTATTGGCCATCCATGTTTAGGGATGTACACATATTTGTAAGAAAATGCCAAAATTGCCAAATATTTTATGGTAAGAAACAATTACCTACAATACCTTTAAAACTTGCAATAATGGAGGCTCCCTTCAGTCAATGGGGTCTAGATTTAGTAGGAGAAATTAATCCAAATTCTTCAAGTGGTCATAAATGGATAATAACTACTACTGACTATTTTAGTAAGTTGGTCGAAGCTGACCCATTGAAGAGATCAACCACTAAAGTAATTATTATGTTTTTGGAAGAAAATATCTTAATTATATTTGGAGTACCCAAGAAGCTAGTTACAGATAATGGTAGAATTTTTATTTTATATGATATGGTATATTTCTACAGTAAGTATAGCATTGAGTTGGCCCATTAAGCTAATTGCTATCCTCAAGGACATGGCCTAGCAGAATATTTAAACAAAAATATTATAACCATAATAAACATATATCTTGGCAAAAATAAAAAGATCTGGGACAGTGAATTGAAATTCGCTTTATGGGATGATAGGATTTATGTTAAAGTAGCAATAGGGAAAACACCTTATGAATTGGTGTATGGAGAAAATGCCTTACTCCCTTCACAGGTGGAAAGGTATTCTTTAGACTTATTACTGCAAGACCACAAGAAGCTAGATAGTTTGCAAAGGAGAATGGATGAAATTGCCAAACTGGAAAAATATAGAAAGGATGATTTCAAAAGAATGGCCCAAGAAACCCAAAAAATAATTCAAATCTTCGAAAATAAAGGTAGGGGAAAGCCCTTTGTAGAAGAAGATGTAGTGTTATATTGGGACCTAAAGAATGACAAACCAGGGGAAAAAGTCAAGTTGGAGCCAAAATGGTTAGGTCTTTACCAGATCATCCAGAAAATAGGCCATCATACTTACAGGTTACAGATCCTCCAAGGAGAAGAAACGCAGTTTCCAATAAATGGTCAGCATCTAAAAAAGTACCATCCCTATGATGGAGATTAGTTCACATGAACTAATTTTTTTTGCTTGTTGTAAATAAAGATTCAAAAAAAAATCCATAGGTTTGTTATGTCTATTGTGTCTCATTTTAGTGTATTTCAGTACAGTAAGTTGTTGAGTCCATTTGTTTTCTTAGGTGATTAGGATTTTACTCTTAGTTTATTTAACCTTAGTTTGTTTACTTCTAAATAAAATCCTATTGGTGTTTTGGTCAAGTTAATCATGGGAACTGAAGCATCAAAGAGTCTATAATGACCAAAGGTAAAATTCATATTTGTAAGGGTCACACTTGTCTCAAAGTCTATTGATGGAGGTCCGAAAGAAATGGGTACAATCAAGTCAACCGAATATTCTAGGGTCCTCAAGAGAATTTTTAATCTTTTCAGATAAAACACTTTTCTTTTCACAGAAAAAGCCTGTTTTGGGCTTAAAAAAAAACCAACTTATATTTCACCCCTGGTTTTAAAAAACAAATTGGTGAAAGTGAGTGTCTATGATGCAGGACTCAAATTACAACCAGAGAAACCACCAATATTTCATTCAAATCTTTCAAATCCAAATTACAGAAGTTAAAAATGGCCAACCCCCCTTACAATGTATGAACTACCTCTTATAGCGGACCCGACCCCCTTCGGACATCATTACATAGACTGCAGAGTTTTCTATAACCGCTTGCACGAATGTTCTGTCACTGCCTGCATCCCATTGCCAGGTGCCTTGGACCATCATTACATAGAATGGCGGAGTGCTTTGCATCTGCCTGCACATCGACCCTCTGAGTCATCATTCATATGAGTGCTCTGTAGCCACCTATATTTTGCTGCCACATGCCCTTCTGCAATGACCTCTGTAGCCGCCTGCCTGTCTGGAGTCATGAATGATATGCCGTGATATCGTGACATTTTGGCATTCGACCTCTATTCTCTCCTTCGGGTCGCGAAACTGTGACATGTCACAAAATCGTGACATCTTGGCCTTCCGTACTCTCCTATCTTCGGGTCGTGAAACCGTGACATGTCATGAAATTGTGACATATTTGACTTCCATACTTGTCTTCTGCCTTTGGGTCATGAAACCACAACATGTCGCAAAATCGTGACATATTTGCCTTCCGTACTTATCTTCTGCCTTCGGGTCGCAGAATCGTGACATGTCGCGAAATCATGACATATTTGCCTTTCATACTTGCCTTCTGCCTTTGGGTCATGAAATCGTGATATCTTTGCCTTTCGTACTTGTCTTCTACCTTTGGGTCACGAAATCGTGACATGTCACAAAATCGTGACATATTTTCCTTTCGTTCTTGTCTTCTGCCTTCAGGTCGCGAAACCGCGACATGTCGCAAATATGACAACTTTGACATCCTTACCTCTCCTATGAAACCCGTCATGATATCACAACAACTTCTCCCTACTGGTTTCTTTTCTCCAAATGTGTTGCGATATCGCGACACATTTTCTATCGCGATAGCTTCTCTCCACTGGCTCCTCTTCTCCAAATGTGTCGCGATATCGCGACACATTTTCTGTCGCGATATCGCGACAGCTTCTCCCCGTGGCTCCTCTTCTCCAAATGTGTCGCGATATCGTGACACATTTTCTGTCGTGATATCGCAACAACTTTTCCCCTTGCCAACACTTCAAATTTTTTTATTGATGCAAAATTGTTCTGCCACCACCAGATGCTCCTGCATCAGACACCTAGGGTGAATTGAGAAGTGACCTTCACTTCTGTCCTGTGTGAGGTAGACCCAGGTGATCAACCTCTGCCTTTGACAACCAAGTCGTATCTTCTACGGGTCTGCCCTTCCACTTGACAAAATATTTAGAATATCGCCTATTCCTAGTACTTCGGCCTTCACACGTGTCAAGGACTTCTTCTATCTCATCTATGACTAGGGTGGCTGCTGGAATGCTCCACAAATCTGGACTTGGTGTCTCATTGCTACCTCCTTCATGATACTCAACCAAATCCGAAATGCTAAAAACAAGAGAGATGTTAAGTTCACTCGGGAACTCCACCTCGTATGCATTGCCCAAATCTTGTTTCCCAATGATTCTGCATGGCCCAAACTTTTTCATCTTTAGCTTGTTATAGGTCTTGGCAAGAAATATTTCTTTTCTCAGATGGACCATGATGGCATCTCCCACTTCAAATTCTTTAGACCGGTGCTTTTGGTCTGCCCTGGTCTTATATTGAGTATTCATCTTAGTGATCTACTTCATCACATCTTCATGCAAGCTTTTCAGGTGCTCTACAAAGTCTTCGGCCTCAGAACTGCACTTCTCTCTTGTATCCATCCTTCGCAACTCAGAAGCGTTTCTTGGGATGCTCCCATAAATTATCTCGAATGGATATTTATTGGTACTCTTGTTGACAGAGTTGTTGTATGCAAATTCTGCCTACGGCAAAACTAAATCCCATCCCTTGGGCTTTTATCCTATCAAGCATCTCAATAGATTGCCCAAAATTCTATTTACCACCTCTATTTGGCCATCTGTCTGTGGGTGGCATGCAAAACTGAATTTTAAATCCATGTTCAGTTTCTTCCATAGGGTTCTCCAGAAATACCCAACAAACTTGGTATCCCTGTCCAACACAATACTCTTTGGTAGACCATGAAGTCATACCACTTCTTTGAAAAAATAAGCCTGCCACATGGACCGCATCACTAGTTTTCTGGCAGGGGATAAAATGAGCCATTTTTGAAAACCTGTCAACCACCACAAGCATGGAGTCATTTCCCCTTTGCGTCCTGGGTAAACCAAGAACAAAATCCATACTGATGTCCTCCCATGGCCTTTTGGGTATAGGTAGTGGTTGATATAAACCAGTATGCTGCCTCACACCTTTCGCCATTTGGCATATCCTACAACTTTGCACAAATTTTGTCACATCTTGTTGCAATTGCGACCAGTAGTAGTTTTTATTAACAAGGGAAATGGTCTTGTGTCGACCAAAGTGTCCAGCCAACCCTCCACTGTGTTTTTCCTTGACCAGATTCTCCCTCATTGAACTCCTTGGAATGCATAATTGGTTTCCCCTAAATATCATTCCATCTTGGATCAAAAAATTTAACCACTTAGTCCTGTCTAAAGTAACAAGCGCAGAGCAGGCCTTCCAAGCTTCTGCGAAGTCAGGATCTATAGGGTACAAACCCTTAAGTTTAGCAAACCCTACAACTTCCACATTCAGTTCCATTAATAAAAATTGCCTCCTACTTAAGCCATCTGTAACTCTGTTGGACTTTATGCTTCGGTGCTTCAGCACAAAGGTATAGCTATGCAGGGACTCAACCCACTTCAGGTGCCTCTGATTTAGCTTTCCTTGACTATTAATATACTGTAGTGCCTGATGATCAGTATATAGAACAAACTCCTTTGGCAACAAATAATGCCTCCATTTCTTCAGAGCCTAAACTATAGCATAGAACTCCTGATCATACACTGAATACTTCATCCTGGCATCATTGAGTTTCTCACTAAAATAAGCGACAGGCTTACCCTCTTGACTCAATACAGCCCCTATGGCACTACCACTAGCATCATAGTCTACCTGAAATACCTTATTAAAATTTGGAAGTGCTAAGACAGGTTGCTCTATGACCTTCTTCTTTAACATAGCAAAGCTCTTGTCTGCTCTGGATGTCCACTTAAATTCCTTCTTATTCCCCCTCATTGTCTCCGTAAGGGATGCACAAATACTGCTAAAATTTCTAATGAATTTTCCGTAAAAACTAGCTAGACCATGAAATGATCTTACCTTAGTCACGCTTCTTGGAGCAGGCCATTCTATAATAGCCCTCACCTTTTCTGGGTCCATCTTTAGACCATCTTCTAAGATGACAAATCCCAAGTATACTAACTCCCTTTTCACGAAGTTACACTTCTTCAGATTTATCAGCAACTGCTCCTCCCGCAGCTTCTCAAAAACCCTCCTGATATGCATCAGGTGTTCCTCCAGGGTTATGCTAAATATCAAGATATCATCCAAGTAGACAATGACAAATTTTCCTAAAAATTCTTTCAATACTTCATTCATCAGCCGCATGAATGTACTTGGTGCATTGGTTAGCCCAAATGGCATGACCAACCACTCATACAAACCCTCTCTAGTTTTGAAGGTTGTATTCCACTCATCCCCTTCTATGACATGGATATGATGATAACCACTCTTCATATCAATATTCGTGAAGTACTCAGATCCACTCAAACAGTCCATTATGTCATCCATCATTGGCAATGGAAATCTATATTTTATAGTGATCTTGTTAATTGCCTAAAAGTTTGTGCACATTCTCCACTCTCCATATTTCTTGGGTGCTAGTACTGTAGGTACTGCACACGAGCTAAGACTCTCCTGAATCAACCCCTTCTTTAGCAACTCTTGAACTTGCCTATTCAGCTGCTCAATTTCCATAGGAGTCATTCTATGTGTGGCCTTATTGGGCAAGCTAGACCCTGGTACCAAGTCTATATGGTGACTGATCTTCCTTACAGGTGGTAAACCGTTAGGTACATTATCTGATATGATATCTAGAAATTCTTCTAATAGGCCCATGAATTCTACTGGGGTATCCTCGCATTCCTTTTCCCTAACCCTAGGGATTATTGCATAGCACATATGATCTGGCTTCAGACCATCTAAAAATCTTCTTCCATCAACTAGACAGATTTGAGCACTGCTACATACCTTTTCGTCCGCCTCCTTCAGGGGTTTCAACTTATGGCAAACTCCATTCTTTGATAAGGAATATGTGTTGGCTCGACCATCATGTACTGCACTCGATCAAAGCGCCATGGTCTCCCAAGCAACATGTGACATGCATCCATAGGCAGGATGTCACACAGGGCCTCATCACGACAAGTCCCAATGTTAAATTTCACCAGGCATTGCTCATTGACCAAAACCCTATGGTCCTTCTGCAACCACGCAATCCGATATGGATGCGGGTGTCTTCTTATCTCTAACTATAACTTGGAAACCATCTCCTCAGAGACCAAGTTATCAGTACTACCATTGTCAATAATGATGTTACAGACCTTGCCTGAGCATTTGCATCTCGTGCGAAACAGGCTATTCCTCTGGTCTGGATCCTTTTCCTCATTCAACAAGATGCTCCTTATGACCATCGCTTCTCCTCATTATGCCTCCTCAAAGTGCTCAAATTCGACACCTTCGTCTGCTACAGCAGCCCTGGCCTGACCCTCAGGTCTTCGATTTGGCCTCTCTTGGCACTGTGGACAGTTGTATGCCCGATGCCCTTCTTCCCTACAATTGTAGCAGGTTCCATGAAATACACCTCTCCCATATCGATGCCCAGGCCTACTTCTTCCTCTCGGGTAGCTATTGTTCTGATTGCGTGGGCGATGGGTATTCTCCCCTTTCTCTTCTTTCTAGTCCTAGCTACTGCTTGTTTCACCAGTCTTCTTCATATCTCCGTATCTTCCTCCACTGGTCCTTCCACCAGATCTCCCACCACAATCCTTTCCTCTCTAATTACCCTCAAACCTCCTATTCAGTTTCTCTTCCACTTTTAGGGCAAACTGGTATGCATCCTCAACCGTGCTCATCCAAACCAGACTCAGCTCTTCTTGAATGATGGTTCTCAATCCATTGATGTAGTGGGCGACCTTCTCCTTATTCACCTCAGAATGGCCAGTTTGAATTGAGATCTGGTAGAACTCCTCTGTGTATTATTTGATAGATTTACTTGCCTACCTTAGACTCTGCATCCTCCTCAACAGATCCAACTCATAATCTGCGAGGATGAATTACCTCTTCAATTTCTCAACCATTTGATCCCACCTGGTGATCTTTTATTTTCTCCTCCTGTTCCTTTCTAGATGTACTCCTTTCCACTAGATGCTAGCATGTCCCTTCAACTTTTTTTTTGTGAACCTGATCCGATTTGGATCTGAGATCTCCTCATACTCAAAATATTCCTCCATGTCGTTGATCCAATCTATCAACTCCTCGGGGTTGAGATTCCTAGAATATGTGGAGATGTCAAACTTCAGCTTCTTCTCGATCTGGGATATGGCCCTATACAGCCTAGCTTTTACTGGATCCAATGCTTCTTCCTCATCAGATGGACCCTTGGATTTCTAAGCTTCATCTTCTCTATGGTCTTCTCTCCTTGGCTCAACTCCTCTTCTCAATTCCTCCTGCAGGGCTTGCACTTGCCTCTGCAAAGCTCTAAAATTGACCTCTAGCACCATATTCCTTGCACCACCATGGTTTCTTCATGGAGGCATCTTTCTCACTTTCTCACAACCCCCAACCACAGATCTTGGTGCAAAATGCCTCACAACTGGCGATCTGTTCGCACACTCAGAACCTTCTAGCTCTGATACCACTTGACGTAGGACTCAAATTACAAGCAGAGAAACCACCAATATTTCATTCAAAGCTTTCAAATATGAATTACAAAAGTTAAAAATGGCCAACCCCCCTTACAATGTATGAACTGCATCTTATAGCGGACTCGGCCCCCTTCGAACATCATTACATAGACTACGGAGTTTTTTGTAATCGCTTGCACGAATGTTATGTCACTGCCTGCATCCTATTTCCAGGTGCCTTGGACCATCATTACATAGAATGGAAAATTGCTCTACATCTACCTGCACATCTACCCTCTGGGTCATCATTCATAGGAGTGCTTTGTAGCCACTTGTATTTTGCTGCCACGTGCCCTTCTGCAATGACCTCTGTAGCCACATGCCCATCTAGAGTCGTGAACAATATGTCATGATATCACGACATTTTGTCGTTTCGCCTCTATTCTCTCCTTCGGGTTGTGAAATCATGACATGTCATGAAATTGTGACATCTTGGCCTTCTGTACTCTCCTTCTATCTTTGGGCTGCAAAACCATGACATGTCACAAAATCGCAACATCTTTGCCTTCTATACTTCTCTTCTGCCTTCGGGTCGTGAAACCGTGACATGTCATGAAATCATGACATCTTTGCCTTCCGTACTTATCTTCTGCCTTTGGGTCATGAAATCGTGACATGTCACGAAATCGTGACATCTTTGCCTTCCGTACCTGTCTTCTCCCTTCGGGTCACAAAACCGTGACATGTCACGAAATCATGACATATTTTCCTTTCGTACTTGTCTTCTGCCTTCGGGTTGCAAAACCGTGACATGTCATGAAATCATGACATCTTTGCCTTCTGTTCTTGTCTTCTGCCTTCGGGTCACAAAATCGTGACATGTCATGAAATCTCGACATCTTTGACATCCTTGCCTCTCCTATGAAACCCGTCGCAATATCTCGACAACTTCTCTCTACTGGTTTCTTTTCTCCAAATGTGTCACGATATCATGGCACATTGTCTATCGCGATATCGTGACAGCTTCTCTCCGCTGGCTCCTCTTCTCCAAATGTGTCACGATATCGCGACACATTTTCTGTTGTGATATCATGACAACTTCTCCCCGTTGGTTCTTTTATCCAAATGTGTCACAATATTACGACACATTTTCTATCGCGATATCACGACAACTTTTCCCCTTGCCAAAACTTAAATTTTTTTTGTTGATGCAAGATTGCTCTGCCACCACCAGATGCTCCTGCATCAGTCTAGGTGATTATAGAATTAGGTGGTTGGTCCAAAAACAAATAAGTCTTGAGAAGAGTCACTCCAATTCAAAAGAGTCCCCATGGTCATTGAAGGTATAGGTCTAGGTCATATTGTGCTTAATTCATTATATCCTTCATGAATTCATCCCTACCTATCCATTCATACTTAAAGTCATCATTTTCATAACATCACCCTTCACCATATTATCCATTTTAAGGATTTTATTTTCAAAATTTACCCTTTTTGTTTCATGAGTCTTGGTCCAGTTTCATTATTTAGTCCATACCCATTCAAAATACCATTATTTTCATTGATACTTTTATTACACATATACCCCATTTACCCCACATCATCTAAGTCATCTAACCATTGCATTTCCTTTATAAAGTCATGATTTAATAATAAAATTTATGTTGTATCCCTAGGTTGGACCATGGTCAAAAATACCATGAGGTCCACCATGATTTATTTTCCTAAGTCTTAAACCTCTAAGTATACCTAGACATAAAACCTCAGATATCCCCCCCTCCCAATTAATTTTCTACCCAAAATATTTTTTTTCTAAGTTCTACCCATCCAAAGTGATCGTCGCTCTTCCAAAATGCCGATCACAGATCCATCTATGACTGTATTGAACCATTGACAATATTCTTAACTCAAAATATTGTTACAACACCAATATAGCCAAGTCGGCTATATTTCCAAGTTTGACCAAATCATTGATTTATTAATATAAGTAGGAGTATAATGATTTAGTTTGAATCATCTTATCATATTATTTGGATTTGTGTATTCGCAAGGACTCAACCCTCCTTAGTGGAAAAGGACTTAGCCCTCATCAAGTGGTAAATATATTTGATATTTCTATTCGATCTATGCTTATTAATTTTTTTTTAAAGAAATATGTTTCAAGTGGTATCAAAGCTAATTTCTTAGCAACTTGGGAATCCAACCCTTTACAATAGTAATTTTGGAAGACTTTATGCAAAGAATAAATTAATTCACAATAATGAATTTTTTTTTAGAGTATAGTGCAAAGGATTATTGCAGCAGTGTTTTGGTTCACCATTTGGTGCCAAAAAACTCTAGAATTTGAACATCAAAACATAGTGACTGAGTAGCTAAGTAGTGAATGCAAACAAGGAGAGCGCACCATAGATCACGTTGGTTAAGCAAATCGAAGATAAGAGATTCTCCATTCATGAAAGTGTATAATTCAAATACATATCTGACACTATTTTCAAGGAGTGTACAAGTTATTAAAAAGGAACCCAAGTGGATAATGAGGTTCATGATAAACCCACAACATTTTCGAATACTTCACATATTATGTAAAATCATTCTCTTGTGTACCTAAACCATACCTTTGCAAAACCTAAAGACCATAAACCACCATGTGTATAGTGAAATTATTAATGGGTTGAAGTATTCAGATAAATATAGGAAGGCAGATATGTTAGTTGTGGAAATTTAATTGCAATTTTTTTAGCACATGAAAAATTACTCCTAACATTCTAGTGTGAGTAGATAATTAAGATATTTAAGAACATGAGCTTATACTGAGAGGTGGGGTCAACAATATAAGAAAAACCTTTTTACTTTTCAATCCATATGATAACATAAACAATATTAAAGCAGTAAGCATTCCAAAAAATATAACACAGATGAGAGACATGATTTAATGTGGTTCACCCAATGTGGGTTACTCCATGGAGAATATATTCCTTATAAATTTTCTCAATAAATTCTTTTTGGAATCAATTCCCTATTACAATGTTTATAGAACTTTGTCCAAAGGAGACACTAATCCCCTTGCTTTGATTCATGTAACTCTATCCACATGAGAACACTTTATCCTCTACTCTAGCTCATGCTCTTCCAAAATACTTTTTCCCCACTGCACTGGCTTGTGGATCTCTCTCCATAGAAGACCTTTGTCATCACTACCCTATCTAATGGATCTCTATCCATTGGATACTGTTGTCCTATGCTTTGTCACCTCCAAATATTACTCTTAAATCTACTCAATCTTTATCTCAAATCTGTACTAAACACTATCCTCGATCTAGTACAAATATTCTCATAAATCTATCTCTGGTCTAGCAAAAATCTACCCTTAAATCTGCACCAAACTCTTTACTCAAATCTATCCTCAATCCTTAACACAAAGCTTGATCAAATCACAAATCAACTCTGCACAAATCTACCCCAAGCCTTAACACAAAGCTTGAAAAAATCATTCAATCAAATATACTCTCAATGTTATCTCAAGTCTTCACCAAGACTTGCTCAAATCTTCCTACAAATCCTCTCAAGAACTTGCTCAAACATAAATATACTCAAACCAACATTCAAAAAGTTTCATTTAATTATTCAATCAATGAAACACAACTTCCTCATAAACCCTAAATAAGTGTTTTCATATTTCTTCAAATAAATATCACAATGTGGGTCTCACACCCTAATTCAAACAACTTTCAATATCTATCTCAAATCAAATCATCCATCAACAAGATGCACTTAAACTTGCTCATACATTTCCAACAATACTTATCAATCCTTTTCACTCCACCTTCTATTTCATACATTCATTTCAATCACTCTAAACAAAAGATAGTGTGCCCATACCTTTTTGCTTTGATGGAGATATGTCTTCAAAACCTATTTTAATCACAACCAAATCCTTTTTCCAATCCTAGGTTAGATAGCAACAGTCTATCTCAAAATTTCCACATGAACATCCACTTCAAATATTATTTCACCATATAAGAAATACAATCAAAATGTCAAGTCACAAATACACCTTATTACTCCTTTATAAATATATTCAACATATATCAAAATAAAGTTTTTCTCCAATACTCTTAAAATAATATTCAACACATAAAAATAAATTTCCTTTGTTAACACATTATAATCTCCAAACTTCTCAAAATAATATTAAAAAAATGAAGTTCCTTAATTAACATCTTATAATCTCTAATATTTTCAAAATAATATTCAATACATAAAAATGAAGTTCCTTTGTTAACACCTTATAATCTCCAATCTTTTATTTATTTTCTAAGCATCAAAAATAAAATATTTATTTCAACAATCCTTATGACTCCCTAGACATTAAAACATACCCTTTAATTTTCATGTGGTCTCAAACACTTTCTCGCATTTCAAACATTGGTAATACTTAAATTAAAAATGCATACCTTAATGTTGGCCCACGTCATCAAAAAGATTGTGCATGTATTTGACGACCAGCACCCAATGATCAACGACCAAATTCGAACTCGTGACCTATGTCGCCATAGCACCTTAGCCCAAGGCTAAGCTTCTGCTTGGGCTACACGCCCACACATGAACTAAAGGTCCATGCTTCCTTATTAAAGTTGCCACATGAATTTCATTAAAAATGAAACTCCTCTTCTTCTTTGCCAAAATGAATCACGTGGGATTTAAAACCATGACCTTACCTTTGCGAACACCTTAGCCAGACCTTCAACCACCGTCTATACTACCTAGTGCTATGATATTATCCTATCGGTCACATGAATATCAATACAAGTTTACCTCCTTATCTAAAACAACTCACAATATTTTTCCTTTCGCATATGGAGCACACGACTTATCACACGACTTGGGCATTCAAATATCACATTGGTGTTAGACTTAGGAAATGAAAAAAAAAATCCTATTAATACTCTTCCTTTGCATTTGAAACACATCAGCCCTTTCAAATTTTGAATTCGAAATAAAACTTTAAACTTGACACCTTTAATTATTTAAATTAAAATTTTAACCTTAGGTTAAAATATTTTAATTTAAATAAATTAAATTAAAACCTTTGCCAATATTGCTCAATGGACTTTGTTGGGTATATATTTTTATAATGATTCCTTGGACCCTGTTATTGTTCACCTCTTCCTTATGCCCAGATATTATAATATTAAATATTATAATATTTTTATTTCTTTTCAAACGGGCTTCTCTTTTCTTGGGTCTTCCACCTTTTCAGCCTCTTTAGGCATATAATATTTGAAATAAATATTATACCCTTTTCCTTTTAAAAACTTTCGTGCCTTTTGAATAAATCAACCTTTTGAACTTAATGATAACAAAACTGGTCATCAAACTTCTTGACATCAATGACAACAAAACTTGCTCAAAATATCCAATAATCTCCTCCTTTGTCATTGATGGCAACCCTTTTCTTTAACCATTCTTTTTACCTTTTTCAATTATGCTCCCCTTGAGAAACTGCTCCCCCTGACTGAATGCTCTCCCCCTTACTCAAATCTCTCCCCCTTTTTCATCAATGACAAAGGGACTCCTTCTGGGCTAAATATAAGACTCTTAGCTTAGTCCTTTCTTCACCTCCTCTCCTTGAGGTGATTAATTTTTGGGTGGGAGTAAAACTACTCCCAATTTTCCTCTAATATACTTAAAAGTATATTTTGGAAGTGGCTTAGTAAAGATGTTTGAAACCTGCTCCTTTGTAGTAACATATTCCAACCCGAGTTATTTATCCGTTACCTGCTCTCTGAAAAAATGATATTTGATCAGAATGTGCTTCGTCTTGGAGTGCATCACCAAATTCTTTGAGATATTTATAGCACTTGTATTATCACATAGTATGTATATATGGTGATCATGCTCTATCTTGAAGTCCACTAATGTTTACTTCATCCATAATACCTATGTACAATAAGCAACTACTGCAGTATACTCTACTTATTCTATGGATAAGGATACCGATGCTTATTTCTTGCTTATCCAAGATACTAAACAATCTCTAAGAAAGAATGCTCCTCCACTTGTGCTTTTTCTATCATCATTGCTACCATACAAATCTGCATATATATATTCTATGAGAGTGAAATTATCACTTTTGGGGTACTAGAGCCCAAAATCCATAGTCTCTTTTAAATACCTGAGAATCCTTTTTACTACTACTCCATGTGTTTCCTTTGGTTCCACTTGAAACCTTGCCACTAGTCCCACTACCTGCATTATATCCGGTCTTGTAGCTATCATATATAGTAAGCTACCAATCATAGATATATACAAATTTTGATTTTCCTAAGGAGATTCATCATCTTTACTTAACTTGCATCATATAACCATGGGGGTACTTACAGGTTTACAATATTCTAACTTGAATTTCTGTAGCATATCTTTTATATACTTGATTTGTGAGATAAATACACCTTTCTCTAATTGTGAAATCTGAAGTCCAAGAAATAAGGATAACTCACCAAGCATTGACATCTCAAATTCATTATGCATGCTATTTGCAAATTTATGACACATATTTTGATTTTTGCCTCCAAAAATGATATCATCCACATAAACAACCACAATTAGTAAGTAATTTCCTTTTTTTTTTTATGTATAAGTTACTTTCCACTATTCATTTCCTAAAAACCTATTCCTAAAGATACTTATCCAATATTGAATACCAAGATCTAGGAGCTTGCTTTAGTCCATAAAGTGCCTTATTTAATCTGCATACATAGTCTGGTTTATCAGTTAGGTTGAATCCCTCAAGTTGCTCAATGTAAACATCTTCTTCTAGGACACCATTTAGAAAGGATGATTTAACACCCATCTGAAATACTTTGAACTTTTTGAAACTTGAGAAGGCTAAGAACATTCTTATAGCTTCAATTAATGCAACTAGAGAAAAATTCTCATCAAAATAAATTCCCTCAACCTGTGCATAAAATTTGCATACTAATCTTGCTTTGTTTATGACTACCTGACCATATTAATTTAACTTGTGTCTAAATGCCCATTTAATGCCAATCACATTCTTACCTTTTGGTCGTGGTATAATTTCCCAAGTCTCACTTTTCTCTATTTTATCTCGTTCCTCATTCATTGCCTTGATCCAAAACTCATCTTCACTTGCCTCATTGAAATATTTTGGCTCAATTTTAGATAATAAAGAGAAATTAGTGATGCGTAGTCATTATACCATCATTAATTCTCAATGAATTTGTCAATCCAGGGTTGTGTACAAGGCTATCTGCGAAGAAGAAGTGAAACAACTATAACTTAGGTCAATCTAGAGCAACAGGTCTTATTGGTGGAACCGGTTGTGTGGGGGGTTTTAGGACATTCCTATCTCTAATTGCATAAATTAAACCTTAATCTAATTGCAGAAATGGAAACTAATCATTAACTGCAGAAATGAAATCCTGATTTACAATTGCAGAATGAGACCTAATTATGTTGCAGAAATAACAGTTGCAGAATTGAAAGTCTGATTCTAATTGCAGAAAGGAAATCTATTTACTTTTGCAGCAATGGAAATCTAATTATAGCATGGAAAATAAAACCCTGTCAAGACTCTGTAACAGAAGGTTGTCAATCTTCTGTGCAGGGGTTGACAACAAAACACAGAATGCAAGAAATTGCAGAAAACAACAAATTCTAGAAATAACAGTCTGAAATAAAATGGAAGCTTTGTTGAAAGTAAATATTACAGCTAAAACATTAAGCACAAGATTAATCTAAGCATAAATAAACTAAGACTGTAGATATTGTCAGTTGTTTACAAGCAATTGAAATAACAAGTTCTACAACTCATTCTGCTGCAACAAAATCAGAATAAAAACTTGTTGTTAGTCCTCCTCCTAGGTCTGGAAGTGGCCAGCCTCCTTGTCCAGAAGAAGGTATGAGTCTCTCTCTCTAGATCTTAATCACACTCATTTACAAGCAATATGAAATAGAACTGGTGCACTTTATTGATGAAAGAACATGATTACAAGAATTTTGCTAAAAAACTGTTACAGGACTGTAACAGTCAATTTCTACCTATTCTCTGTATTTTCTGCTTTCTTCTAGCTTCCTTACTCTTTTCTCACTACTTACTACCTACTAGGCTCAACCTGAATGGGAGCAATATTTATAGCTGTCCTATGATCTGATTACAAACAAAGAATATCTCAAAAGATCTAATCCTACTATGCTGCAACAAATTCTGGGTTTATTCTTTGATCTTTCCATTAATGATGGCTTTGGTCGGCAATGACGGCAAAGACAGATGGAAGATATTTTCCTTTACCTTTTTTGACCTTTATTTCCCTTTTTCCAGCTTCAAAAATCGGTCAACAAGTCAAAAAAATGCATTCTATTTTCATTTCGGAGATAAGTGGCTTCATTCCGAAGACAATGCAATTCTCATTCCGAAGATCGCTCATTTCGAAGATACTGCATTCTTCATTCCGAAGATCGCTCATTCCGAAGATACTGCATTCTTCATTCCGAAGATCCGCTCATTTCGAAGACACTGCATTCTTCATTTCGAAGATCCGCTCATTTCGAAGACACTATTTTCTCTCATTCCGAAGATATCTGTTCATTCTGAAGATACTTCGGAATGAACAAATGTGTGCTTTTCCAGTGATTTCTTCTGCATCTCTCAGGTGGGTTATCTCTTAAGATCAAATTCCAATGGTCTTCATCTCTTTCCACATGTGAATTCCATGCCTTGCTATTTATGGATAGTTGGCTGGAATTTACATGGGAAAGACCAGTTTTTGCTGCACAGCAACAGTCTGCTTGCACTGTTGCCAGATTTAGGTGAAATAAATGCTTAAGACAAATCAAAACATGATTAGTGAAATGCTGCTATTATTCTAAGCATATCCCATTTTAGCAAGTCATAGCAAAAAGAACACAAAACTATGCAAAAAGCTGTAAAAATCAGCATATAATATTCCAAATACATTGATCATGCAAAATGGTTAATATACAACATATTGAATCAACTTAACTAACATATCAGATAAAACATAAGAGTTTATAGGCAATTTTAGTGTTCAAAACATGTTATGATTGAGGCATTTCCAGGCCTCATCATTTTCCCCCCAACTTATATTAATGCATGCCCTCATGCATTCTGTTGGGCTATGGAATCACATATGTCCATGTTTAGATTCCATGACCTGTAGAATAATTTCTTGCCTATATAATACCCCCTATTTTCCTGAATGTTTCTGAGCCAGTCTTCAAACTGTTCATCAGGTTGGGCATCGTCCTCAAAATAGAATGGAACTGGAGTAATGATGGTTGGAGGTCTAAACCTAAGACCTATCCAGTTATGCTGCATGATTTCAATCAGCTGGACTACACCTTCTGCTCTTCTTCTGGACCATTCTAAGTTGATGGGGGAGATGGGTTCTCTTTTTTGCAAAGACATGGAAAGTTCATCCCATCTATTTCTGCACACTGACAAAGCTGGGAAAAAATTATGATCACTAAAATTTTTGAATCTGGCCACACAGTCCCTTAAGTTGTTCAAGTACATCCTCTTTACATCATCCCTGTTCATCATTGAGAAGTGTTGTCTGGTGATAACTGGGTGGTTTGGCTGGATTGCTCTGACTAACAATTCAGCCCTTGTTTCAATCTCTTTATTCTGCTTTTTCTCTTGATCCCAGTAAAGCTGATTCCGCAAAGTAGACATAAATGCTCTCAGCTGAACATCTCCAATGTAGATTTGAGGATGAAACTCTACTTCCTCTGGAATGAAGAAACTATGCAAAAATAGTTCACATAGGAGATTTTTCTGTTCTATGGGGCTGTCAAAATATGCCTCCAAGAAATCTGCAGTTGTGTCCAATTTATATGGGAGGTTTGAACTAATCCTCATGACCTGCCATCTGAGGTATTTCTCCTTCAAAATAAGGCTGTAAAATCTGGCTGGTCGTCTAAATTGAACTAAAAATTCAGCAATTTGGCATAAGTCAGACACTTTTTCTTTTAATGCTTGGTTTTCTTTTTCTTTTGCCTCTAGATGTTTCCTTTCCAATTTGAATTTCTCAGTCTTAGTGGCAAGCTGCTCATATCTAATCATCCAATTGGCTATGTCTGCATTATACTGCTCTAGAGACACAGTATTAGGTGGTCTGACTACAGGGGGAATCCTAGGCAGCAGATCTACCTGAACTCCCTTTTCTGCCACTTCCACTGGTTGACTATCTACCAATAATTCTACCTGTACCCCCTTATTTGCTATTTCTATTGGGTTGTCATCAGATAGTAATTCTACTTGTACCCCCTTATCTGCTGAAAGTATAACAGTTTGAAATACAGGGACCTCAATAGGAGTACTTACTTGAACATTTTCTTGTTGTTGGGACTGTTCCTGTGTTGGTGGCTCATCTTCAACATCCTCTGCTATGCTTTTTACCATTTTTGAAGCATCTTCAGAATAAGAAGGCAATGCTTCAGAATGAGATGGTGTTGCTTCAGAATGAATAGGCACTTCTTCAGAATGAAGGGGTGCTACTTCAGAATGAACACCCATATCTATTTCAACAGAGTCATCTGCCTTTGATAGACCCAAAAGCAATTGAGCCAAATTGTCTTCATCAATGGATACAGTTGGCTGTGACAACATTTTTCTCAATTCTGCCACTTCCTGCTGAAGCTCTACAATTTTTCTTTCCTGTATCTCAATGATGCTTTCTTTCTCCTCAATCCACTTGGTTTGTGTTCTGACAACACTTCTTGTTGCTTTCAGCTGCTCTGTGATGTCTTCCACTTCTATTTCTGCTTCAGAAGCTGATGCAGACAAGTCAGCTGCAGTTGGTTGTTCAACCAATATCTCTTCTTCTACAACAATTTGTTCTTGTTCAGGAGGCTCTATAAAACTGTCTATAAGGGCATCTACCATATCTGTAGCCTGTTGAACTGTAGCCTCCTCCAAATTATCCTACCCAATTTTTGCCTCAGCTATCTGTTCAGGGAATTCTAGAAAATTTTTAGAGGCTGGTTGTATTTCTGTGACATCTGGGCTGCTTTGTCCTTCTTCTTCCTCCATAACCTGTTATGCTATTTCTTTCAAATGGATTCTAGTGGACCTCCTAGTTCCAGATGCAAACTTCTTCTTTTTGCTCTATTTCTTGGTGTCAGCAGGGGTTGTGGGGAGAGTTTCAGATGCCTCTATTTCCCTTGTTATTTCTTGCTCTATCAAATCAGTAGTCACTCCAGAAAAATGAACCTTCTTTTGTTTTTCTATTCTGCTGCCAGTTCCAGATCCTCTTTTTCTTTGTTTCTTGGTTCATGAAGTTGAGGGTTCAGGAGCAAGGTTTTCTATTGCTGTTGTTGGGTGTGGTTCTGTAACAGCTTTTGTGGCAATTTCTGTTTCATCTTCTATAGCAGCTTCTGCAGTAGCTGTTTCTTCTTCTACAGCAATGTCAGTAGCATCTGGTTCTTCTTCTTCCTCATCTTCATCCCTAAAAATGACATCATTTAGGGTAGAGTAAAACCTATCAAAACTCCTAGGGTTTCCTCTAAAATGGTGTTGGCAAACTAGTTTGATGAGGCCATGGTGGCGAAGGCTTCCTTTGCCCTCCTGATATCTCTTTGCCATGTTTTTTAATTCTTGATACAGATACAGGGGAAGGTTTACCCTAACTTTCGGTTGCTGCTCACCATGTCTGAGATGGTTTAAAATTCGTAGATGATGCCCTGACAACAACACATACTACCCTTCACAGGTTAGGAATTTAATTACCCAGGTGGCTACTTCATCCCAGGGTTCCTGTAGGCTGGCCCTTTTTAACCCTTTGCATGCATTGTTATGGGTTAAATACTCTAGCTCTCTATCATTTTCTTCTACAAATTGATTAACTACACTTGCCAATGTATTCTTGCCAGATCTAGAAATTGAAATCCCTTCTAATGGCAACTCAGTAATCTGACTTAAAATTTTAGGGGTTACCTCAATAGTCATGTCGTTAACATGTGCTCGGTTGTTTCGAATGTATGGGCGAACATGCCAGCCAAATCTTCAGAGGACCCATTAAACTTATCCAGAAATGGCATAAGCCCTCCATCTTCAAAAATCTGCAGGACTATCAGATTTTCTCGGAGGTAGGTGGTATCTGCTGGTTCCATTCTGATCTTTCGCCCCATATTTTTTGTTTAAAAACCATTCACTGCTGTTGCTATTCCTCTGCTGGATCTCTAGTTTTTATGTTGCAGATTTGCAGGGTTTAGCTCTAAGTCTTCGCTTGCCCTGTTTCTCGTCTGCTTCTTCGAAATGAACCGTAACCTGAGCACTGTACTTCGCAAACACGTCTTCGAAAAGAAAGGTGGCACGCATTTCTACTATTGCACCGAACACCTATCCGTCAATGATTGCATGGACGTCCTTGCCATCAGATCCACCTCATTTGGTTTTAATTTTTCTGTTTAGTCCATAGATTCTCACGTGCAAAATAAACCATGTCTTCCTTGATTCTAGTACCATGCAAAATAAACCATATCCTTGCTGACACGTGTCCCTTTTTATCGTATGCAGCTAAAAGAATTTGATTTTATCGTACCTTGTCTTTCTTGGATGCCACGTGGAAATGCTCTTTTCGAAGATTATAGTTTCATTGCAAAAAACTTCATTTCGAAGATTATAATTTCATTAGATTATAATTTCATTCCGAAGACAGGCCTTCATTCCGAAGACAAATCTTCTCTGCAAATTTAAATCTTCATTCCGAAGATTAATCCTCATTCCGAAGATCAATCCTCATTCCGAAGATCAGGCTGTATTGCGAAGGCAAATCGTCATTTCGAAGACATAACTTCATTTCAAGACAAAATTTCATTTCGAAGACATATCTTCATTTCGAAGATAGAACTTCATTCCGAAGACAGATCTTCATTTCGAAGATGATGCAGCAAGTCGTCATTTCGAAGACAAAGTTTCATTTCGAAGACAAATTGTCATTTCGAAGACAAAGCTTCTTTCTGAAGACAAAGTGCAACATTCATTCTATTGTCATTTCGAAGACAATTTCAATCCGAAGATAATACAACAGGCACTGTGTTTGGCATTCTTGTTTCGAAGATTAGGCAGAAATCAATATTTTCATTTTCAAAACATGTTTTAAGTATGCCAACTCTTATGAATACCTTTTATGCTAATGGTTAATCGTCATATACTATATACCAATCATTTTACAATGAAGAAATGTAAGAAATATATACCTGATAAAAATAGTTAATGCCAGTTTTGAAGAATGACTGCCTTTGTTGATGTTCTGCTGAGATTTTCTGCAACATTTCAAAACAAGTGCACTTGGTGAATTTGTACAATGATGGTTCAGAAATTTCTCAAGGTTATACATGCCAGAAAACTGGTTTTCATGCATACCAACCCAGTAATGCCTTAGAAAAGGTTTTCATTGCTGAGTTATTCATTTTTCTCTTTTTTTTTTTTTTTTTTTTTTTTTTATTTTTATTTTTATTTTTTACCTCTCCTTTTCTCTTTTTTTTTTCTTGATTCTGACTATGCCCATGAAGGAATTTCATGATTTCCCCTGAAATCATGCCCGTGAAGGAATTCATAATCAGAATTTATTCATCTTTTTGTTTTCTATTTTTTTGATTTTTTTGTATTTTCTATTTTTTCTTGAAATCCATGATCATGCTGATTGTTTTGAAGTGGAAGAGGGAATCTCTTCCACCTGTTGTGTATCCAAACTATCAAGTTGCTGCAAGAATTCTTCTTTAGTCAGAGGTGTATGGTACACTTTGAGGCGATGTCCATTTACTACCAACTTCCTTTGTGACCCATCAATAGGAGATAGACGAGCTGCTCCATTGTCAAATACCTCTTCAATCCAATAAGGTCCCAACCATCTAGTTCTCAGTTTTCCAGGGAAGTCTTCATAGCGAGAATCAAACAGTAAAGCCCAATCTCCTTGTTGAAGTTTCCTCTGCTGAATGTGACTGTCATGCCATAGCTTCCTCTGCTCCTGAATTACCTCAGTTTGGTGCAGAGCATCCAATCTAAGTTCATCCAATGCATTCAGCTACAGAATCCTGTCTGTCTGTGCTTGCGACAATTCAATTCCAATTTCCAATGTTGTGCGCAATGTTAGTAGCTCAAATTCAATAGGTAAGAGGGGCTTTTTACCAAAGACTAGTTCATAAGGTGTGAATCCAATAGTGGACTTCCAAGTAGTATTGTAGGCCCAAACTGCTTCAGGTAATTTATCTAGCCAATTCCTCCTATGAAAAGCTACTATTTTTGTCAAGATGCGTTCTAGTTCCCTGTTTGTTACCTCAACCTGGCCATTTGCTTGTGGGTGGTAAGGTGATGATTTCCTATGTTTGATTTCATACAATTCTATAAATGCCTTTATGACTTTGGATGCAAATTGGGGTCCTTGGTCTGTGGTGATAGACCGTGGGGCTCCAAATCTCTAAAAAATCTGAGTATACAAGAAATCAATGACCTTCTCTTCACGAGCATGTTTGAAAGCATGCACCTCTACCCACTTTGTCAGGTAATCAGTGCATACTAGAATATGCACCTTTCCTTGAGAAGGTGGATCAATAGGTCCTACAAAATCAAGGCCCCCACCTCTCAAATGGTTCTAAAACCATTTGAGGCTGCAGTGGCATCTCATTTGTATGAGTGGGTTTCCCCATTCTTTGGCATGCATCACAATGCCTGATGTACTTTTTCACATCCTTGTGAAGAGATGGCCAATAATATCCTGTCCCTAAGATTTTCCTAACTGTGCTTTTTACAGAATAGTGTCCACCCGAGGGTTCATCATGACAAGCTCTAAGGATATCATACACTTCATCCTTTCGGATGCACCTACGTAACACATGGTCGGGACTGCACTTAAAAAGCATACCCTTAATCCATTCAAAAGAAGAACTCTGTTTGATCAATTGTTTTTTCTGTTTTGAAGTGAAATGTGGAGGAACTTTCCTTGTGACCAAATAATTGGCTATATCCGCAAACCAAGGTGATTGGACTGATATAGCAAATAGTTTTTCATTAGGAAAAGTGTCATCAACTAATTCCCCTTCATTTGTGTTCTGCAACCTGGACAAGAAATCTGCCACAACATTAGCTTTCCCTGGTTTGTTGATTATAGTGATATCAAATTCTTGTAGTAACAGCAACCAACGAATAATTCTTGCACTTACCATAGGTTTATTCATCAAATACTTAATGGTTGTATGATCTGTGTGAATAAATATTTGATAACCTATGATGTAATGCCTGAATTTGTTGATGGCATAAATTACTGCTAGAAATTCCTTCTCAGTTGTATAATTTTTCTTGGCTCCTGTCAAGTTCTTGCTAATGTTGTAGATGGTATAGTGTTCACCATTGTCAATTTGTCCTAATGCTGCTCCAATTGTTGTATTGGAGGCATCAGTCTGTATGTGAAATGGTAATGTCCAATTAGGTCCTCTGAGCACAGGTGGAGTTATTAATTTCTCTTTCAGAGCTTCAAATGCTTCCTGACACTTTGCAGTCCAGGAGAATTCAGAATCTTTAGTCAATAGGGCAAACATAGGACTGGCTATTGTACTAAAGTTGGGAATAAACCTACGGTAAAAACCAATGTGTCCTAGGAAGCTTCGGCATTAGTCTGAGTTTTAGGAGGAAGGAGATTCTTGATAATTTCCACCTTCTTTGGATCAACTTGGATCCCTTCAGGAGAGATGTGATGACCAAGAACTATCCCTTCCTTCATCATCATGAAGCATTTTTCTGGATTCAAGGATAACCGATATGTTTCACAATGAGTTAAGACTTTGTCAAGATTTTCCAATGTAAAATCAAAAGTCTGTCCACATACTGTGAAATCATCCATGTATATTTCAACACTTTTGGTGGTCAGATCAGCAAAAATTGCTAGGACTGCTCGCTGAAAAGTTGTTGGGGCATTACACAAACCAAAAGGTAAAACCCTATAGGCAAATGTTCCCCAAGGACATGTAAAAGTTGTTTTCTCTTGATCTTCAGGTGCAATCTGAATTTGATTATATCCACTAAATCCATCAAGAAAACAAAAGTATCTTTTTCCAAGCAAGAGTATCTAACACCTGATCTATGAAAGGTAATGGAAAATGGTCTTTGTATGTCACCTTATTCAACTCTCTATAGTCTACACATACTCTCATTTTTCCATTTTTCTTAGGAACTATTACCAATGGAGAAACCCATTGGCTATCAGAAATTGGGTAAATGAATCCTACTTCCAGAAGTTTTTCAATTTCTTCTTTCACAATATCTCTTAAGGCAGGATTCAATCTTCTCTGGGGTTGTCTAACTGGCTTGACTTCTTCAGTATAGATTCTGTGGGTACATATATCAGGATGAACTCCCGACATATCTTTGTAGTTCCAAGCAAAAGCATGAACATGCTTCTGCAAGACAACTATCAATTTTTCTTCCTCTTCCCTAGTAAGTCTGGTTGTAAATGTTCAAAAATTTGCCTGGCTGGACTTCTATTTGTTTTGTATTTAGAAGGACTGAATTCACTCCTTCATACCTGGTGATTAGGGGATTAAGAGGACATTGCTGAGTTGGGAGAAGAGAAGCAGTTTCTATTTTATTGTTGCTTGAGGGAAGCATATCTTGTATGGAACAGTGAGAAGGAAAAATCAGATGATGGTGCCATCCATGTGGTAGTGAAACAGAGTTTCCCTATGATAGTACAGATGGTTCATCTTCAGATTTTTGATTCTCCTCATTACTTAACAACTGTTGGATATTTGTTGCTTCCCCTTCTAAACCTTGTTCATGCAGAACATTCATCAGGATTGTTTCATTTTCTAAATTTTCTGTGTCACTGAGGTCTTCTATGTGTTCTCTTACTACTAAGGTAGCTAGTGTAGAAATGACCTCTTCTGGTTCTTCATCTGAGTCAGAAAACCATAACTGACCTAAAAATTTGCTAGATGGTTTTGCAGGAGGATATAAAGAAATCTGTTTCGGATCAATACCATTTGAAATAGTCATATTTCCAGATCTGCAGTCTATGAAGGCTACTGCAGTTGCAAGCCAAGGTCTTCCCAAAATAATGGGATATCCATGTGCTGAATTTCTTGGTTGTAAAACCAAAAAATCTGTAGGGAATTCCCAAGAAGAAACTTCTATAGGGACATCTTCAATGATACCTTCAGGTTTTGCAACTGACCTATCAACCATTTCTAAAACTCTAAATGTGGGGCTGAGATGTTTGAGCTGTAATTGTTTCATTGTATCCTTGGTCATGACATTTATTGCAGCTCCTAGATCTACTAAGACATTTGATATTGGTACTTGAACCTATGGTGACTGTGATAACTGGGCTTCCTGGATCACTATACTTTGGAGGTACTAGTTTTCCAGATAAGAGATCAGCTATCTTCCCTTCAACCTGCACAGTTTTAGGAAATGCTTTCTTTTTTCTTCCTGCTCTTTTAATGCACAAATTTTGGATAGTATTGTTAATCTCTGGTATTTCCTTAATGGCTTGCAATAAGGGCAATGATATAGTTAACTTTTTGAGTTCTTTGACCAGTTCTGACTCAGAATTTTTTGGTATTGCATTGAATCTTTCAGGATATGGAATTATCCTTGGTAACTGTTCTGCCTGTGGTTTTGTCTCTTTCTCTATTGTTGGTTGGATTTTCTCTGGTTCCAATTTTTCTTCTGTCTCTATTGTTGGTTGGACTTTCTCTGGTTCCAATGATTCTTGCTCTTCATTTTCTTTAATTTCATTTGAAATTGGTTCAGGTACAACTTTTCTTGAACGAAGTTGGATGTTACTACAATCAAGAACATTAATTTCAACATTTTCTTCAGCTTCAGCCACATAGACAGGAGGTGTCTGTCTCATGCTATTTGGATTAGTGACTGGTTGAGCTGGCATTTGAGGTTGTTTCACTTGCTGTGTTTGCTACTATTTTTCTTGGAAATTTTGATTAGGTGCAGGCAACAAATGTTGAGTTTGACCTTGATTCCTTTGTTGCCTTGGATAGGACTGGTATTGCTGACTCCACTGTGGTTGGTTTTGCATCCAATGTGGATTAGTCTGATTTTGATTCCAAGATGGGTTGTTTTGATTCCATGAGGGGTTGTTTTGATTCTGATTCCAGGCTGGGTTACTCCAATTTGCTTATGGCCATTCTTGGGAATTTGTCCATTGAGGATTATTCCAAGGACGTTGGGGTGGTTCTAGTTGTCCCCAAGGCATAGTACCAGGATTATGCCCCCAATTTGTAGGAAAACGAGGGGGATTTTGGTATTGAGAGAAATTTCCCCCTTGTTTTGGTCCAATATAGTTGAGTTCCTCAATCTGATTTTCTAACATAGTTTTGAGTTGTGGTAGCAGATGGCATTGTTCAGTTGAATGCCTTTTTGAACAGATACTACAAATGGCTGAGATAGATGTTTTATTCAAAGGACATTCCTGCAAAGCATGTTTATTTCTACATCTTGGGCAATAAATTGCCAAGGGTTCTATGTTTTTTGCTTTTGCAGACATTTCCCCCAAAGTAGTGTTTAGGTGCACTAGAATATCAGTTTTGAAATTTGCAAGTTCCTCTATCAGGTCCTTCACATCAGTGCCATTTGTATGACTTTTTCTTCTTCTCTGCTTAGTGCGAGAGTAATTCCTATAGAGATCCACAATTTCATCATTACTGAGAGTGGTTACATCCCCTTTTCCCATCAAATCTAGAACTTCTCTGGATTCATCTTGCAATCCTCTCAAAAAGATGGTTTTACATAATTTTGGTTCTACAAGTCCACATCTCCTTTGAACAAAGGAGAACCTATCAAGATAATCTTCCAATGTTTCATCATCTTCTTGCTTAATTCTGAATAACTCATCTTTTCTATTCCTTACATGGCAATACTCCTGATATTTATCTAAAAACACAGTTTCCATTTGATCCCAGGTTCTTATGGAATTTGGCTCTAAACTCATGAACCAGCGTAATGCTGAATCCTTGAGTGTTGAGGGAAAAACCTTAAGTTTTTGATTGTCATTTATATAATCATAGGTCTGACACACTACCTTGAATTCAAACAAAAATTGATCAGGATCTTCAGATACAACACCTCGGAAGGTTGGAAGTACTGAAGGTGAAATGGTCTTCATGGGAGAGTTTTGTGTTGGATTCAGATGAATAGGATATTCAAATGTTTTGGAAGGTTGGGGCATATCCTGATCATCTCCTTCATTATGGACATAGCCATGTTGGCCATCTATATTGCCTCCTTCTGCCATAGTTTCCTATTTGTTGGGAGAAGTTAAAGCTTCCCAAATTGTTCTCTCAAGAGGTCCAAGCCTCTCTGTTGATGATGAGTCCGATGAATTTTCTTTCTTAGGATATTCTGATGATGATAAAATTGGTGATTTTCCTTTCTCAGAATGTTCTAATGATGGTGAGACTGGTGATTTTTCTATCAATCTTTTTGGTAGTTCAAACACAGGTGATTCACCCCTTAGGCGTGAAGATCTCCTTAATGGAACAAGCCAGGGATCCTTTGGGGTAGTTCTAGACTTACTCATTCATCCCTAGACTTATTCATTCATGTTTACTCTTGAGTGACATAAATTAAATCAATAGTTGTTACCTTACTCAGCTGTTGTATTCAGATTTTAACTTGAATTTTCATAGCTTAGTCTGATTACAGCTATTGGACTGTTTGTTTTTTTTTTGGCAACACTATTCCCTAGAAACGGTGCCAAAATGATGCGTAGTCATTATACCATCATTAATTCTCAATGAATTTGTCAATCCAGGGCTGTGTACAAGGCTATCTACGAAAGAAGAAGTGAAACAACTATAACTTAGGTCAATCTAGAGCAACAGGTCTTATTGGTGGAACCGGTTGTGTGGGGGGTTTTAGGACATTCCTATCTCTAATTGCATAAATTAAACCTTAATCTAATTGCAGAAATGGAAACTAATCATTAACTACAGAAATGAAATCCTGATTTACAATTGTAGAATGAGACCTAATTATGTTGCAAAAATAATAGTTGTAGAATTGAAAGTCTGATTCTAATTGCAGAAAGGAAATCTATTTACTTTTGCAGCAATGGAAATCTAATTATAGCATGGAAAATAAAACCCTGTCAAGACTCTGTAATAGAAGGTTGTCAATATTATGTGCAGGGGTTGACAGCAAAAACACAGAATGCAAGAAATTGTAGAAAATAGCAAATTCTAGAAATAATAGTCTGAAATAAAATGGAAGCTTTGCTGAAAGTAAATATTACAGCTAAAACATTAAGCACAAGATTAATCTAAGCATAAATAAACTAAGACTGCAGATATTGTCAACTGTTTACAAGCAATTGAAATAACAAGTTCTACAACTCATTCTGTTGTAGCAAAATCAGAATAAAAACCTGTTGTTAGTCCTCCTCCTAGGTCTGGAAGTGGCCAGCCTCCTTGTCCAGAAGAAGGTATGAGTCTCTCTCTCTCTCTAGATCTTAATCACACTCATTTACAAGCAATATGAAATAGAACTGGTGCACTTTATTGATGAAAGAACATGATTACAAGAATTCTGTTGAAAAACTGTTACAGGACTGTAACAGTCAATTTCTACCTATTCTCTGTATTTTCTGCTTTCTCCTAGCTTCCTTACTCTTTTCTCACTACTTACTACCTACTAGGCTCAACCTGAATGGGAGCAATATTTATAGCTGTCCTATGATCTAATTACAAACAAAGAATATCTCAAAAGATCTAATCCTACTATGCTTGCAACAAATTCGGGTTTATTCTTTGATCTTTCCATTAATGATGGCTTTGGTCGGCAATGACGGCAAAGACAGATGGAAGATCTTTTCCTTTACCTTTTTCGACCTTTATTTCCCTTTTTCCAGCTTCAAAAATCGGTCAACAAGTCAAAAAAATGCATTCTATTTTCATTCCGGAGATAAGTGGCTTCATTCCGAAGACAATGCAATTCTCATTCCGAAGATCGCTCATTCCGAAGATACTGCATTCTTCATTCCGAAGATCGCTCATTCCGAAGATACTGCATTCTTCATTCCGAAGATCCGCTCATTTCGAAGACACTGCATTCTTCATTCCGAAGATCCGCTCATTTCGAAGACACTGTTTTCTCTCATTCCGAAGATATCTGTTCATTCCGAAGATACTTCGGAATGAACAAATGTGTGCTTTTCCAGTGATTTCTTCTGCATCTCTCAGGTGGGTTATCTCTTAAGATCAAATTCCAATGGTCTTCATCTCTTTCCACATGTGAATTCCATGCCTTGCTATTTATGGACAGTTGGCTGGAATTTACATGGGAAAGACCAATTTTTGTTGCACAGCCAATAGTCTGCTTGCACTGTTGCCAGATTTAGGTGAAATAAATGCTTAAGACAAATCAAAACATGATTAGTGAAATGCTGCTATTATTCTAAGCATATCCCATTTTAGCAAGTCATAGCAAAAAGAACACAAAACTATGCAAAAAGCTGTAAAAATCAGCATATAATATTCCAAATACATTGATCATGCAAAATGGTTAATATACAACATATTGAATCAACTTAACTAACATATCAGATAAAACATAAGAGTTTATAGGCAATTTTAGTGTTCAAAACATGTTATGATTGAGGCATTTCCAGGCCTCATCAATTAGCATGCTCATTTGTTGCTATTATCTTCCTCGTCTATCTCTCATATGGATTCTCAATGATTAGATATCATGGATGGTTTTCTAGCATATACCTAGATGGATTCTTAGGAAAAAGTCTTTGTTTTTTTTCTTATTCTTCTAATTCTTCACCTATCTCTTCTTGGCAACTTTCTTATTCCTGATACACAATTTCTCAAGCTGGTTCTCTTAACCCTATCTTCTCATCAGCTTTTACATTTATGCTTTCTATAATAGTATTTGTAATTTTGTTATAGCATTTATAGGCTTTGCTCTTAGTGGAATAGCCAAGAAAAATATCCTCATCACATATTGAGTCAAACTTACCCAAATTTTTCTCTTCCTGTCTTATGTAACATTTGCTTCCAAAAATTCTGAAATACTTTACAGTTGTTGGTCTTCCTTTCCAAAGCTCATATGGAGTTTTGTGATGATTTACTCTTAATTTATCTCTATTGATGATATACATTGTTGTATGTACTGCCTTTATGTAAAAACCATCTAAAATATTAGACTCATTTAACATGGCTCTGGCCATATTTTCAACAGTATTATTTTTCCTTTCAACTACCCCATTTTGTTGAGGATCTCTTGCTACTGAATATTCTCTTTTTATCCCATTTTCACAAAAGTGTATGAATTAATTTGAGGTAAATTATCCTCCTCTGTCTATCTTCAAACCTTAATACTTCTACCTATTTCATTTTTCACTAATTATTTAAAGGCTTTAAACTTCTCAAGAGCTTCTAACTTTTCTTTCAAGAAGGCTACCCAAATCATCTAGAATAATCATCTATAAATAATATAAAGTAACTTTTACCTTGTAGACTCTTTGTCCTTCTAGGACCACATAGGTCAGTGTGCACTAGTTTTAATGGCTCGGATGACATAAATCCTTTTGACTTGAAACTTGTTCTAGTTTGCTTCCCATGTTGACATTGTGCACAAATTATGTTTTGTGGCCTTTTTAGCTTGGGTAAATCTATGACAACCTACTTGTTGATTATTTTCACTATGTTATCAAAGTTCAAATGACCCATTTTTCTATGCGACAACCAAAAATCATCTTCTTGTGATAGAAAATACTTTTCTCCTTTAATATCACTTAGCATGTAGAGGTTGTTTGTAGTTATATTTGCATCTGCAATAAGCTTTGCAATTTTTGGACTTTTTGATCTCACACCTTTTTGGATGAAATGTAACCGTGTATCCTTGATCACAAATTTGGCTTACACTTAGTATATTGGGCCTCAATCCCTTGACATACAATACATTCTATGTCTTTGTTTTTCATTATCTAAACTCAAAGTTCCTTTTCCATAGATTTTTTTTGATCCATTGTCACCAAATTTTAGTGATACTCCATAAATTTCTTTTAGTACGAGAAATTTACTCTTGTCTCCTGCCATATGACTAGAAAAACCTCTATTAAAGAACCATTGTTTTCCCTTGTCTTGAACATGAAGATTTTTTTGTACTAATTTTGATCTAACTTTCTCATGCTCTTTTCTCTCTCTCCTAATTGTTGAAATTGTATTATTTTTACTTGACTCAGGAAATACCAATTTGCACCATTTAGCCTTGTGCCCAGAAATTTTGCATTTATAACATATGACATCATCATTCAGAAGAGGTGCAAAATAATTGAAATTTCTATCAACATTATTTTTCACATAACTAGTGCAGTCTGTAGATCTATGCCCATATTTGTTACATGAAAAGCAATAGCCATGGAAGAGAATTTATAACCTGTTTGAGTACCTTGGAAAATATGGTCGAGTACTTCTTATTTTGTTGTTCTTGTGATTGACTCTTATCCATGGTTCTTCTTTGCCCTCTTCTTTTCTAATGCCTTTTCCTTCCAGAGTATTAGTATGATTCATGAGCTTATATTTTTTTGATGTCTTTATTTATTGAGAGCTCAAATCCTCTTTCTATTTACCTAACTTTATATCTTGTTGTAATTTAGTCTTTTCAACTTCATTCCTTAGAGAGATAATTTTTTATTCCAATATTCACACTCTAATTCTCTTACCCTTAATAAATATATCATAACCTATTCAATTTTCTTTCCCTCTTCCACCTTTATCTTGAGTTCTGTGCGATTCTATAGAAGTTTCATCTTTACTTCTTCATCCTCTTGAATTTGATCCTTCAAACTTGAGTTCTTATTTCTAACCTTTTCCATGATCTTGAGAGCAACAAAGAATTCCTCTTTTATATCAATCATAGGCTCCTATTAATTTTTTAAAGTCATGTGTATTCCTATCAGATCTTCCTCCAAGTTGTTAGTCTTTTCATAGAGAGACCCGCTCTGATACCAATTGAAGAACATGAGCTTATACTGAGAGGAGGGTGAACAATATAAGACAAAATATTTTACTTTTCAATCCATATGGTAACATCAACAATATTAAAGAAGTAAGAATTCCACACAACATCACACACATGAGAGACATGATTTAACGTGGTTCACCCAATGTGGGCTACTCCACGGAGAATATATTACTTATATTTTTGGAATCAATTCCCTATTACAATGTTTATGGACCTCTGTCCAAAGGACACACCAATCCCCTTGCTCTTATTTGTGGAACTCTATCCATAGGAGAATTCTTTCTTCTTTGCTCTGGCTGATGCTATTATAGAAGACTTTTTCCCCCATTACACTGGCATGTGGATCTCTCTCCACAGAAGACCTCTATCCTCATTCAGAAGACCTCTATCCTCACTACCCTAGCTAATGGATCTCTATCCATTTGAGACTATTATCCTCTTCTTTGTCACCTCAAAAGCTTACTCTTAACTCTACTCAATATCTGTCTCAAATCTACAGTAAAAACTATTCTCTATCTAGTACAAATCTGCTCACAAATATATCTCTGGTTGAAGAACACAAGCTTATACTGAGAGGGGGGGTGAACAGTATAAGACATATTTTTACTTTTTCCTTTATACTTCAAAACAATAAAGCAATATACCCAAAGCAATATCAAAACAATGCACAAGATCATCCACAAAGTGACACCAATTTTAATGTGGTTCACCCAGAAAGCCTGGGCTACGTCCATAAAAATTTTCTCTAAAAGTTATCTCAAAGTTATTTGTGAAACCTTCCCAATTACAATGTTTATGAGCCTTGGCCCAAAGGAGATAGCTTCCCCTAATCTGAATTTATGAGCCTCTGCTCTGGCTGGTGATCCTCTAGAAGAACTCTGCCTCTGTTGCCCTTAGCAAATGGAACTCTATCCATAGAAGACACTTGTCTTACCTGCTATGGCTGGAGACCTCTGTCCTCAACTCTATCACCTCCAAACCTGGTCCTCGAATTTGCACTAAACACAGTTCTTCGGTCTAGCACAAATGTCCTTGGGTTCTTCTCTTAGAACCAATGCACCTCTGTCCTCAAGTTCTCTGATAGAACTATCAAACTCAGTTTCATAAGTCCTCTGCTAGGACCTGTCCAAATCTGATCACAATTCCCCAACAGAACCTGTCCAAAACTTGCTCACAAGTCCCCATCGAAACCTGTCCAAATCTGCTTACAAGTCCCCACCGAAACCTGTCCAAATTTGCTTACAAGTCCCCAACGAAACCTATCCAAAACTTGCTCACAAGTTCATCAAGAAAAACTTGCTTGGCATGAACCCACAAAGAGAATTTTTAGAGACCCAATGTGATTCATCAACCTCATAGAAGCATAAAGAGAATTGTTAGAGACTCAATATGTTCTATACTTAACTCCCAATCTCAATCTCAAATCTCATAGAAACATAAAGAGAATTGTTAGAGACTCAATATGTTCTATACTTAACTCCCAATATCAATCTCAACTCAATCTCAAATCTCAAAAGAATAAGATAGATGTAGTATGCTTTTCTCAAGAACATGAAACACAACCCAAAAATTGCCAACCATGCAATATCTCATATAACAATGCTACTCATGTTATTTCCACAACCAATATCTTTTCTCAACCAATTAGGGCTTCAACAACAATGCTCATAGACAAGGTTTAACCAACATCATTCAACTCAACATTAACCTTGAAGCATTCAACCAATCATCACAAGAAAAGGAAACAAGTAGAAATCCTTTTCCCTCCAAAGATATTTGAACAAAACAGCCACCAACACAATATCACAAAATGCCAAGAAAACTTGCTCAAATCAACTTAATGGAGTAAGCCCAAATAATGTATCAAGTAAAGCACTAACTTGATCAAAACAAACTCTATGGAAGCAACTCATCCATTAATATCAAAACAACCAACTAAGGGTTTCACCATCTCAATGCAAGTAGCAAGACTTACAAACATAAACCCTAGTGCACAATGCTTCCACTACCTCAAACAAAAATTATGCCTTCACCAAAACTCTCATCAAGGATAACAATGCATAAGTAGTCTTCAACAAACCAAAAAATAGGATTTACACCCAACCAAAGGAAACCTAGTTGATTACCTTTTCACTCCAATCTTATTTCAGGAAAACATACACCAATCATACTCATAAGAAGAATGTGCCCATACCTTATTGAAGATGAAGAAGATCTCACAAATTTGTCATAACCATAACCACCTTTTTGCCAAACTCAAGAAGGTTAGTAGACAACATATTTCTTTAATATTTCCTCAAGAATATTCCTTGGTTCAAATATAATCAAGGTTCTATGTCTTCTTCTTTCAACCTCATTCAACAAATCATACATAACATATTTCTTATATTCACCTTATCAACTCCAATCTCAAAATAATAACCAACACTTAAATGCATCAAGCTCCTCTCAAATAATTTTCAAAACCATAGGATATTTAATTTCTTCCTCAAACAATATTCAAAACCATATAACAAAAACCATCCTCCAAAATATAATTGATATCAACAATATAAGCATTCAAATCATAGTCAACACCAAACACCCTTTTCTCTTCATTACACTTAATAAAAACTATATAAAAAATATTAATTTTGCTAACCTTATACCTCCCAAACAAACTTTGGAAATACCATAAACAATGCAAAATTAATATATTTTATTCACTGCCCTTTTGCAAAAATTGGAGTTCGCGTGGATACCTCTTACACCCTTAAAAGGGGAATTCAGTGCGATTTGAACCGCCGTCTCCTCTAGCCAAGATGCTTGGCTAAACCGCATGGGCTATCCACACCCATGTGAGGAAGGGAGAGGGGCCTCCCGTTTATCTTCGAATAGGTCTCTTCGTTGGCATGAAAACCGAAACCTGCATCCTGATTACTGCATGCGCCTCCTCCTTGGCACCACGACTAGCTCGTCACAGCTGACCATGCTATGCTTGACTTCCTCCTTCACTGGTGTAGGGGATCGATGTCAAAAACGAAATGCACCACAGATTAATCTTGACTTCTTAGCACAAACATTAATGAAATCATTTGCCTCATTTTATATGCACTTTGATGCATTTCCAAACACGTCGGCTCTTTTAACATGATTTCCATCGGTGGAAAATATTTTAATTTAAATTTTAAATAAATAAAATTTAAACTAAATATTTAAAGTTAAATATCTCCATCACCGGGGCACCTTTTTCAATGAAACAAAAAGCCAACTTGGGTTTTAAGAAAAACCTATTTCAAATTTGTTGTCCATGGTTTTAAATAAAACCTTTTATTTTGTCTGCCTTGGTTTTCACAAAAACCCTTCCTTGAACTTAGATTCTTTTGACATCAAATCAAATTCCTTCAAAAGCTTCTTGACATCAATGAAAACTTATATACTTGAGCAAAGGCAACGTACCCAAGGTACCCAAAATTGCCAACAATCTCCCCCTTTGTCATTGATGGCAAACCTTTACTGAAAACACTTCTCAAGAGCCAAAAATGAAACCAACTGTGCCCACAAATGAGAATCTTCCTTTGAAGTTTTTCTCCCCCTGACTTGAAGCTTTCCTCTTCACTTTGAAGCTCTCCCCCTTACTCATATCTCTACCCCTTTGTCATCAATGGCAAAGGGCCACCTTTGGGGCTCGGGACTAAGAATGAGCCTCTTAGCTTAGTCCCTCCCCCACCTCCTAATGAGGTGATTAATTCTTGGGTGGGAGTAAAACTCCCATTAGGCACTGATCATCATCAACATCTATAACTTCCTTACCGCACCTTCTTTTGAACTCATTGTCCATATTATTATTCCTGTCACTGTTCTTGTCCATGCCTTGATCCTTGGACCTGATCATACCACTGTTTTTGTTCCTGTACCTTGGAAGTTCAGCTCTACATTGTCTAGCTGTGTGACCTTAATTTTTGCACTTGTAACAAGTAAATATGTTATTTCTTTGAGGCATACCTGTTCTTTGAATCCACCTATTTTGACTAACCTTGTTCTGGCCAAACCTGTTCCTGTTATTTGCCTTGCAATGAACTGCCTTGTGCCCAAACTGATGACAAGTGTAACAATACCCTTGAAAGTAACTAGCACTTCTGAAACTGTCATTTACCTCCTTCACTTGAGCCATGCAATGTGAAGCCATGTGACCAAACCTGTGACAAGCAAAACATCTACCTTGAAACTTTCCTTTAATTGGCCTCTTAGGTTCTGAAAACTTCTCATTCTGAATTCTATTTTCTTTTTGGAATCTCTTACTAGATTCCCCAACCTGTTCCTTGTGTTTCTTACAAAAACAAATACCTATTTTATCTGTTGTCTTTCTTTGACCTTTGATAAGTGACTTAACCTTTTTGGAGCTATCTTGAAACCTATAAAGCTTATCCTTGTACTCTTTAGTTTCCTCTTTCAAAGAAGCCATTTTCTGTTCTATATCACTATACTCAAGAACCTTAGACTCTAACTCATCCTTGAGTTCTTGAGTCTTAGCTATAGAGAAATCAATATTTTCAATAAGATCATCTCTCTCCATACAACATTCATCTAACTTATCATTGAGTCTAGCATTCTTCTTTCTTTCCTTTTTCAAAGCACTAAGAGCACTGATAAGTTCACTCTTAAGATCCTTTATTTGATTTCCTTTTGAATCATCAAAGCCATTTTCAGATTTCTTATCACTTGAGGTGCTACCTTTTTCAAAAACCATACATGCGTCTTCCTTATCATTTTTTGAAAAATCCTCATACATACTAGCAACCAAATCATTATTTGTGCAATCATCCTCAAGGTGACCAAAATTTCCACATCTAAGACATTTCATGATAATGAATCTATGTTTTGGTTCTTCCTCTTTTCTTGATATGAACAACATCTCATTTTCATTATCACTTGAAGAACTTTCACTATCACTACTAGAACACTTACTTGCTTTGTCTAGGTAGAAACTCTTCTTGTGCTTGTGAGAATACCTCTTTCCTTGATTGCTGTGCTCATATTTGTTTTTCCTGTTATGCTTGTGCTTTTCAGAATCCTTGCTCATAGAATCCTGTTTATCTTCATCACTTTCATTTTTGGGAAGAGTACAGTTAGTAGCATATTGACCAAACTTTCCATAATTGAAACATCTTATATTTTTCATACTTTTTTGTTTTCTAGAGAACTTGCCTTTCTTGCTGAAATAAGCCTCTTCATCACTAGAAGATTCATCACTATCTTGAAGTTGTTCACCCCTGAAATAATCCATTGTGTTCTTTACTAGCTTTTCCTTCAAGCTGTCAAAATTTTCGAAGGCACCCTCTCTGATACCAATTGAAGAACACAATCTATACTGAGAGGGGGGGGTGAACTGTATAAGACCTCTTTTTACTTTTTCTTTTATACTTCAAAATAGTAAAGCAATATACCCAAAGCAATATCAAAACAATGCACATGATCATCCACAAAGTGACACCAATTTTAACATGGTTCACCTAGAAAGCCTGGGCTACGTCCACAAAACTTTTCTCTAAAAGTTATCTCAAAGTTCTTTGGGAAACCTTCCCAATTACAATGTTTATGAGCCTCGGCCCAAAGGAGATACCTTCCCCCAATATAAATTTATGAGCCTCTACTCAAAGGAGATACATTCCCCTAGCTCTGCTCTGGATGGTGATCCTCTAGAAGACCTCTACCTCTATTGCCCTTAGCAAATGGAACTCTATCCATAGAAGACACCTCTCTTCCCTACTCTGGCTGGTGACCTCTGTCCTCAACTCTATCACCTCCAAAGCTGGTCCTCGAATTTGCACTAAACACAGTCCTTTGGTCTAGCACAAATGTCCTCGGGTTCTTATCATAGAACCAATGCACGTCTATCCTCAAGTTCTCTGATAGAACTATCAAAATAAGTTTCACAAGTCCTTTGCTAGGACCTATCCAAATCTGCTCACAAGTCCCCAATGAAACCTGTCCAAAACCTTCTCACAAGTCCCCACCGAAAGCTATCCAAATCTGCTTACAAGTCCCCAACGGAACCTTTCCAAAACCTACTCACAAGTTCATCAAGAAAAATTTGCTTGGCATGAACCCACAAAGAGAATTGTTAGAGACCCAATGTGATTCATCAACCTCATAGAAGCATAAAGAGAATTGTTAGAGACTCAATATGTTCTATGCTTAACTCCCAATCTCAATCTCAAATCTCATAGAAACATAAAGAGAATTGTTAGAGACTCAATATGTTCTATACTTAACTCCCAATATCAATCTCAACTCAATCTCAAATCTCAAAAGAATAAGATAGATGTAGTATGCTTTTCTCAAGAACATGAAACACAACCCAACAATTGCCAACCATGCAATATATCATATAACAATTCTACTCATGTTCTTTCCACAACCAATATCTTTTCTCAACCAATTAGGGCTTCAACAACAATGCTCATAGACAAGGTTTAACCAACATCATTCAACTCAACATTAACCTTGAAGAATTCAACCAATCATCACAAGAAAAGGAAACAAGTAGAAATCCTTTTCCCTCCAAAGATATTTGAACAAAACAACCACCAACACGATATCACCAAATGCCAAGAAAACTTGCTCAAATCAACTTAATGGAGTAAGCCCAAATAATGTATCAAGTAAAGCACTAACTTGATCAAAACAAACTCTATGGAAGGAAATCATCCATTAATATCAAAAAATCCAACTAAGGGTTTCGCCATCTCAATGCAAGTAGCAAGACTTACAAACATAAACCCTAGTGCACAATGCTTCCACTACCTCAAACCAGAATTATGCATTCACCAAAACTCTCATCAAGGATAACAATGCATAAGTAGTCTTCAAAAAACTAGAAAATAGGATTTACACCCAACCAAAGGAAACCTAGTTGATTACCTTTTCACTCCAATCTTATTTCAGGAAAACATACACCAATCATACTCATAAGAAGAATGTGCCCATACCTTATTGAAGATGAAGAAGATCTCACAAATTTGTCATAACCATAACCACATTTTTGCCAAACTCAAGAAGGTTAGTAGACAACATATTTCTTTAATATTTCCTCAAGAATATTCCTTGGTTCAAATATAATCAAGGTTCTATGTCTTCTTCTTTCAACCTCATTCAGCAAATCATACATAACATATTTCTTATATTCACCTTATCAACTCCAATCTCAAAATAATAACCAACACTTAAATGCATCAAGCTCCTCTCAAATAATTTTCAACACCATAGGATATTTAATTTCTTCCTCAAATAATATTCAAAACCATATAACAAAAACCATCCTCCAAAATATAATTGATATCAACAATATAAGCATTCAAATCATAGTCAACACCAAACACCCTTTTCTCTTCATTACACTTAATAAAAACTATATAAAAAATATTAATTTTGCTAACCTTATACCTCCCAAACAAACTTTGGAAATACCATAAACAATGCAAAATTAATATATTTTATTCACTGCCCTTTTGCAAAAATTGGAGTTCGCGTGGATACCTCTTACACCCCTAAAAGGGGAATTCGACACGATTTGACCCATGGTCTCCTCTAGCCAAGACGCTTGGCTAAACCATGTGGGCTATCCACGCCCACGTGAGGAAGGGAGAGGGGCCTCTCGTTTATCTCTAAATAGGTCTCTTGGCATGAAAACCAAAACCTACATCCTGATTACCGCGTGTGCCTCCTCCTTGGCACCACGACCAACTCGTCACAGCTGACCATGCTATGCTTGACTTCCTCCTTCGCTGGCGCATGAGCTCGATGTCAAAAACGAAATGCACCGCGGATTAATCTTGACTTCTTAGCACAAACATTAATGAAATCATTTGCCTCATTTTATATGCACTTTGATGCATTTCCAAACACGTCGGCCCTTTTAACATGATTTTCGTCTATGGAAAATATTTTAATTTAATTTTAAAATTTTAATTTAAATTTTAAATAAATAAAATTTAAACTAAATATTTAAAGTTAAATATCTCCATCATCGGGGCACCTTTTTCAACGAAACAAAATGCCAACTTGGGTTTTAAGAAAAACCTATTTCAAATCTGTTGTCCATGGTTTTAAATAAAACCTTTTATTTTGTCTACCTTGGTTTTCACAAAAACCCTTCCTTGAAATTAGATTCTTTTGACATCAAATCAAATTCCTTCAAAATCTTCTTGACATCAATGACAACTTATATACTTGAGCAAAGGCAATGTACCCAAGGTACCCAAAATTGCCAACAATATCCCCCTTTGTCATTGATGGCAAACCTTTACTGAAAACACTTCTCAAGAGCCAAAACTAAAACCAACTGTGCCCACAACTGAGAATATTCCTTTGAAGTTTTGCTCCCCCTAACTTGAAGCTTTCCTCTTCACTTTGAAGCTCTCCCCCTTACTCATATCTCTCCCCCTTTGTCATCAATGGCAAAGGGCCATGTTTGGGGGTCAGGACTAAGAATGATCCTCTTAGCTTAGTCCCTCCCCCACATCCTGATGAGGTGATTAATTCTTGGGTGGGAGTAAAACTCCCATTAGACACTAATCATCATCAGCAACTATAACTTCCTTATCGGGCCTTCTTTTGAACTCATTGTCTATATTCTTGTTCCTGTCACTGTTCTTGTCCATGCCTTGATCCTTGGACCTGATCATACCACTGTTTCTGTTCTTGTACCTTGGAAGTTTAGCTCTACACTGTCTAGCTGTGTGACCTTCATTGTTGCACTTGTAACAAGTAACAATGTTATTTCTTTGAGGCATACCTGTTCTTTGAATCCACCAATTCTGACTAACCCTATTCGGGCCAAACCTGTTCCTGTTATTTGCCTTGCAGTGAACTACCTTGTGCCCAAAATGATGATGAGTAGCAATACCCTTGAAAGTAACTAGCACTTCTGAAACTGTCATTTACCTCCTTCACTTGAGCCATGCAATGTGAAGCCATGTGACCAAACCTGTGACAAGAAAAACATATGCCTTGAAACTTTCCTTTAATTGGCCTCTTAGGTTCTGAAAACTTCTTCTCATTTTGAATTTTGTTTTCTTTTTGGAATATCTTACTAGATTCCCCAACCTGTTCCTTGTGTTTCTTACAAAAAACAATACCTGTTTTATCTGTTGTCTTTCTTTGAACTTTGATAAGTGACTTAACCTTTTTGGAGCTATCTTTAAACCTATAAAGTTTATCCTTATACTCTTTAGTTTCCTCTTTCAAAGAAGCCATTTTCTGTTCTAACTCACTATACTCAAGAACCTTAGACTCTAACTCATCCTTGAGTTCTTGAGTCTTAGCTATAGAGAAATCAAGATTTTCAATAAGATCATCTCTCTCCATACAACATTCATCTAACTTATCCTTGAGTCTAGCATTCTTCTTTCTTTCCTTTTTCAAAGCACTAAGAGCACTAATAAGTTCACTCTTAAGATCCTTTATTTGATTTCCTTTTGAATCATCAAAGCCATTTTCAGATTTCTTATCACTTGAGGTGCTATCTTTTTCAAAAACCATACATGCATCTTTCTTATCATTTTTTGAAACATCCTCATACATACTAGCAACCAAATAATTATTTGTGCAATCATCCTCAAGGTGACCAAAATTTCCACATCTAAGACATTTCATGATAATGAATCTATGTTTTGGTTCTTCCTCTTTTTCTGATATGAACAACATCTCATTTTCATTATCACTTGAAGAACTTTCACTATCACTACTAGAAAACTTACTTGCTTTGTCTAGGTAGAAAATCTTCTTGTGCTTGTGAGAATACCTCTTTCCTTGATTGTTGTGCTTATATTTGTTTTTCCTGTGATGCTTGTGCTTTTCAGAATCCTTGCTCATAGAATCTTGTTTATCTTCATCACTTTCATTCTTGGGAACAGTACAGTTAGTAGCATATTGACCAAACTTTCCATAATTGAAACATCTTATATTTTTCATACTTTTGTGTTTTCTAGAGAACTTTCCTTTCTTGTTGAAATAAGCCTCTTCATCACTAGAAGACTCATCACTCTCTTGAAGTTGTTTACCCCTAGAATAATCCATTGTGTTCTTTACTAGCTTTTCCTTCAAGCTATCAAATTTTCCAAAGGCACCCGCTCTAATACCAATTGAAGAACACAAGCTTATACTGAGAGGGAGGGTGAACAGTATAAGACCTCTTTTTACTTTTTCCTTTATACTTCAAAATAGTAAAGCAATATACCCAAAGCAATATCAAAACAATGCACAAGATCATCCACAAAGTGACACCAATTTTAACGTGGTTCACCCAGAAATCTTGGGCTACGTCCACAAAAATTTTCTCTAAAAGTTATCTCAAAGTTCTTTGGGAAACCTTCCCAATTACAATGTTTATGAGCCTCGGCCCAAAGGAGATACCTTCCCCCAATCTGAATTTATGAGCCTCTGCTCAAAGGAGATACCTTCCCGTAGCTCTGCTTTTGCTGGTGATCCTCTAGAAGACCTCTGCCTTCGCTGCCCTTAGCAAATGGAACTCTATCCACAGAAGACACATGTCTTCCTTGCTCTGGCTGGAGACCTCTGTCCTCAACTCTATCACCTCCAAAGCTGGTCCTCGAATTTGCACTAAACACAGTCCTTCGGTCTAGCACAAATGTCCTCGGGTTCTTCTCATAGAACCAATGCACCTCTGTCCTCAAGTTCTCTGATAGAACTATCAAACTCAACTTCACAAGTCCTCTGCTAGGACCTGTCCAAATCTGCTCACAAGTCCCCAACGGAACTTGTCCAAAACCTGCTCACAAGTCCCCACCAGAACCTGTCCAAATATGCTTACAAGTCCCCAACGGAACCTGTCCAAAACTTGCTCACAAGTTCATCAAGAAAAACTTGCTTGGCATGAACCCACAAAGAGAATTGTTAGAGACCCAATGTGATTCATCAACCTCATAGAAGCATAAAGAGAATTGTTAGAGACTCAATATGTTCTATACTTAACTCCCAATCTCAATCTCAAATCTCATAGAAACATAAAGAGAATTGTTAGAGACTCAATATGTTCTATACTTAACTCCCAATATCAATCTCAACTCAATCTCAAATCTCAAAAGAATAAGATAGATGTAGTATGCTTTTCTCAAGAACATGAAACACAACCCAACAATTGCCAACCATGCAATATCTCATATAACAATGCTACTCATGTTCTTTCCACAACCAATATCTTTTCTCAACCAATTAGGGCTTCAACAACAATGCTCATAGACAAGGTTTAACCAACATCATTCAACTCAACATTAACCTTGAAGCATTCAACCAATCATCACAAGAAAAGGAAACAAGTAGAAATCCTTTTCCCTCCAAAGATATTTGAACAAAACAGCCACCAACACAATATCACCAAATGCAAAGAAAACTTGCTCAAATCAACTCAATGGAGTAAGCCCAAATCATGTATCAAGTAAAGCACTAACTTGATCAAAACAACCTCTATGGAAGCAACTCATCCATTAATATCAAAACAACCAACTAAGGGTTTCACCATCTCAATGCAAGTAGCAAGACTTACAAACATAAACCCTTGTGCACAATGCTTCCACTACCTCAAACCAGAATTATGCATTCACCAAAACTCTCATCAAGGATAACAATGCATAAGTAGTCTTCAACAAACCAGAAAATAGGATTTACACCCAACCAAAGGAAACCTAGTTGAATACCTTTTCACTCCAATCTTATTTCAGGAAAACATACACCAATCATACTCATAAGAAGAATGTGCCCATACCTTATTGAAGATGAAGAAGATCTCACAAATTTGTCATAACCATAACCACCTTTTTGCCAAACTCAAGAAGGTTAGTAGACAACATATTTCTTTAATATTTCCTCAAGAATATTCCTTGGTTCAAATATAATCAAGGTTCTATGTCTTCTTCTTTCAACCTCATTCAACAAATCATACATAACATATTTCTTATATTCACCTTATCAACTCCAATCTCAAAATAATAACCAACACTTAAATGCATCAAGCTCCTCTCAAATAATTTTCAACACCATAGGATATTTAATTTCTTCCTCAAACAATATTCAAAACCATATAACAAAAACCATCCTCCAAAATATAATTGACATCAACAATATAAGCATTCAAATCATAGTCAACACCATACACCCTTTTCTCTCCATTACACTTAATAAAAACTATATAAAAAATATTAATTTTGCTAACCTTATACCTCCCAAACAAACTTTGGAAATACCATAAACAATGCAAAATTAATATATTTTATTCACTGCCCTTTTGCAAAAATTGGAGTTCGCGTGGATACCTCTTACACCCCTAAAAGGGGAATTCGGTGCGATTTGACCCGTTGTCTCCTCTAGCCAAGTCGCTTGGCTAAACCGCATGGGCCATCCACACCCACGTGAGGAAGGGAGAGGGGCCTCCCTCTTATCTTCGAACAAGTCTCTTCCTTGGCACGAAAACCGAAACCTGCATCCTGATTACCGCGTGCGCCTCCTCCTTGGCACCATGACCAACTCGTCACTCCTTTGACCACGCCATGCTTGACTTCCTCCTTCGCTGGCGCAGGGGCTCGATGTCGAAAACGAAATGCACCGGGATTAATATCGACCTCTTAGCACAAACATTAATGAAATCATTTGCCTCATTTTATATGCACTTTGATGCATTTCCAAACACGTCGGCCCTTTTAACATGATTTCCGTTGGTGGAAAATATTTTAATTTAATTTTAAAATTTTAATTTAAATTTTAAATAAATAAAATTTAAACTAAATATTTAAAATTAAATATCTCCATCACCGGGGCACCTTTTTCAATGAAACAAAAAGCCAACTTGGGTTTTAAGAAAAACCCATTTCAAATCTGTTGTCCATGGTTTTAAATAAAACCTTTTATTTTGTCTACCTTGGTTTTCACAAAAACCCTTCCTTGAACTTAGATTCTTTTGACATCAAATCAAATTCCTTCAAAAGCTTCTTGACATCAATGACAACTTCTACACTTGAGCAAAGGCAATGTACCCAAGGTACCCAAAATTGCCAACAATCTCCCCCTTTGTCATTGATGGCAAACCTTTACTGAAAACACTTCTCAAGAGCCAAAACTGAAACCAATTGTGCCCATAACTCGAGAATCTTCCTTTGAAGTTTTGCTCCCCCCGACTTGAAGCTTTCCTCTTCACTTTGAAGCTCTCCCCCTTACTCATATCTCTCCCCCTTTGTCATCAATGGCAAAGGGCCACCTTTGGGGCTCGGGACTAAGAATGAGCCTCTTAGCTTAGTCCCTCCCCCACCTCCCCGATGAGGTGATTAATTCTTGGGTGGGAGTAAAACTCCCATTAGGCATTGATCATCATCAGCGTCTATAACTTCCTTATCGGGCCTTCTCTTGAACTCTTTGTCCATATTCTTGTTCCTGTCACTGTTCTTGTCCATGCCTTGATCCTTGGACCTGATCATACCACTATTTCTGTTATTGTACCTTGGAAGTTTAGCTCTACACTGTCTAGTTGTGTGACCTTCATTGTTGCACTTGTAACAAGTAACAATGTTATTTCTTTGAGGCATACCCGTTCTTTGAATCCACCTGTTCTGACTAACCCTGTTCTGGCCAAACCTGTTCCTGTTATTTGCCTTGCAATGAACTGCCTTGTGCCCAAACTGATGACAAGAGTAGCAATACCCTTGAAAGTAACTAGCACTTCTGAAACTATCATTTACCTCCTTCACTTGAGCCATGCAATGTGAAGCCATGTGACCAAACCTGTGACAAGCAAAACATCTACGTTGAAACTTTCCTTTAATTGGCCTCTTAGGTTCTGAAAAATTCTTCTCATTCTGAATTATGTTTTCTTTTTGGAATCTCTTACTAGATTCCCCAACTTGTTCCTTGTGTTTCTTACAAAAAACAATACCTGTTTTATCTGTTGTCTTTCTTTGACCTTTGATGAGTGACTTAACCTTTTTGGAGCTATCTTGAAACCTGTAAAGCTTATCCTTGTACTCTTTAGTTTCCTCATTCAAAGAAGCCATTTTCTGTTCTAACTCACTATACTCAAGAACCTTAGACTCTAACTCATCCTTGAGTTCTTGTGTCTTAGCCATAGAGATGTCAAGATTTTCTATAAGATCATCTCTCTCCATACAACATTCATCTAAATTATCCTTGAGTCTAGCATTCTTCTTTCTTTCCTTTTTCAAAGCACTAAGAGCACTAATAAGTTCACTCTTAAGATCTACTTCACCTTTCTATATGATTTCCTTTTGAATCATCAAAGCCATTTTCAGATTTCTTATCACTTGAGGTGCTACCTTTTTCAAAAACCATACATGCATCTTCCTTATCATTCTCTAAAGCATCCTCATACATACTAGCAACCAAATCATTATTTGTGCAATCATCCTCAAGGTGACCAAAATTTCCACATCTAAGACATTTCATGATAATGAATCTATGTTTTGGTTCTTCCTCTTTTTTTGATATGAACAACATCTCATTTTCATTATCACTTGAAGAACTTTCACTATCACTACTAGAACACTTACTTGCTTTGTCTAGGTAGAAACTCTTCTTGTGCTTGTGAGAATACCTCTTTCCTTGATTGCTGTGCTCATCTTTGTTTTTCCTGTGATGCTTGTGCTTTTCAGAATCCTTGCTCATAGAATCATGTTTATCTTCATCACTTTCATTCTTGGGAACAGTACAATTAGTAGCATAATGACCAAACTTTCCATAATTGAAACATCTTATATTTTTCATACTTTTGTGTTTTCTAGAGAACTTGCCTTTCTTGCTGAAATAAGCCTCTTCATCACTAGAAGACTCATCACTATCTTGAAGCTGTTTACCCCTGGAATAATCCATTGTGTTCTTTACTAGCTTTTCCTTCAAGCTGTCAAACTTTTCGAAGGCACCCGCTCTGATACCAATTGAAGAACACAAGCTTATACTGAGAGGGGGGGTGAACAGTATAAGACCTCTTTTTACTTTTTCCTTTATACTTCAAAATAGTAAAGCAATATACCCAAAGCAATATCAAAACAATGCACAAGATCATCCACAAAGTGACACCAATTTTAACGTGGTTCACCCAGAAAGCCTGGGCTATGTCCACAAAACTTTTCTCTAAAAGTTATCTCAAAGTTCTTTGGGAAACCTTCCCAATTACAATGTTTATGAGCCTCGGCCCAAAGGAGATACCTTCCCCCAATCTGAATTTATGAGCCTCTGCTGAAAGGAGATACCTTACCCTAGCTCTTCTTTGGCTGGTGATCCTCTAGAAGACCTCTGCCTCCGCTGCCCTTAGGAAATGGAACTCTATCCATAGAAGGCACCTGTCTTCCCTGCTTTGGCTGGAGACCTATGTCCTCAACTCTATCACCTCCAAAGTCGGTCCTCGAATTTGCACTAAACACAGCTCCTTCGGTCTAGCACAAATGTCCTCGGGTTCTTCTCATAGAACCAATGCACCTCTGTCCTCAAGTTCTCTGATAGAACTATCAAACTCAGCTTCACAAGTCCTCTGCTAGGACCTGTCCAAATCTGCTCACAAGTCCCCAACGGAACCTGTCCAAAACCTGCTCACAAGTCCCCACCGAACCTGTCCAAATCTACTTACAAGTCCCCAACGGAACCTGTCCAAAACTTGCTCACAAGTTCATCAAGAAAAACTTGCTTGGCATGAACCCACAAAGAGAATTGTTAGAGACCCAATGTGATTCATCAACCTCATAGAAGCATAAAGAGAATTGTTAGAGACTCAATATGTTCTATACTTAACTCCCAATCTCAATCTCAAATCTCATAGAAACATAAAGAGAATTGTTAGAGACTCAATATGTTCTATACTTAACTCCCAATATCAATCTCAACTCAATCTCAAATCTCAAAAGAATAAGATAGATGTAGTATGCTTTTCTCAAGAACATGAAACACAACCCAACAATTGCCAACCATGCAATATCTCATATAACAATGCTACTCATGTTCTTTCCACAACCAATATCTTTTCTCAACCAATTAGGGCTTCAACAACAATGCTCATAGACAAGGTTTAACCAACATCATTCAACTCAACATTAACCTTGAAGCATTCAACCAATCATCACAAGAAAAGGAAACAAGTAGAAATCCTTTTCCCTCCAAAGATATTTGAAAAAAACAACCACCAACACAATATCACCAAATGCAAAGAAAACTTGCTCAAATCAACTCAATGGAGTAAGCCCAAATCATGTATCAAGTAAAGCACTAACTTGATCAAAACAACCTCTATGGAAGCAACTCATCCATTAATATCAAAACAACCAACTAAGGGTTTCACCATCTCAATGCAAGTAGCAAGACTTACAAACATAAACCCTAGTGCACAATGCTTCCACTACCTCAAACCAGAATTATGCATTCACCAAAACTCTCATCAAGGATAACAATGCATAAGTAGTCTTCAACAAACCAGAAAATAGGATTTACACCCAACCAAAGGAAACCTAGTTGAATACCTTTTCACTCCAATCTTATTTCAGGAAAACATACACCAATCATACTCATAAGAAGAATGTGCCCATACCTTATTGAAGATGAAGAAGATCTCACAAATTTGTCATAACCATAACCACCTTTTTGCCAAACTCAAGAAGGTTAGTAGACAACATATTTCTTTAATATTTCCTCAAGAATATTCCTTGGTTCAAATATAATCAAGGTTCTATGTCTTCTTCTTTCAACCTCATTCAACAAATCATACATAACATATTTCTTATATTCACCTTATCAACTCCAATCTCAAAATAATAACCAACACTTAAATGCATCAAGCTCCTCTCAAATAATTTTCAACACCATAGGATATTTAATTTCTTCCTCAAACAATATTCAAAACCATATAACAAAAACCATCCTCCAAAATATAATTGACATCAACAATATAAGCATTCAAATCATAGTCAACACCATACACCCTTTTCTCTCCATTACACTTAATAAAAACTAAAAAAAAAATATTAATTTTGCTAACCTTATACCTCCCAAACAAACTTTGGAAATACCATAAACAATGCAAAATTAATATATTTTATTCACTGCCCTTTTGCAAAAATTGGAGTTCGCATGGATACCTCTTACACCCCTAAAAGGGGAATTTTGTGCGATTTGACCCGTCGTCTCCTCTAGCCAAGACGCTTGGCTAAACCGCGTGGGCCATCCACACCCACGTGAGGAAGGGAGAGGGGCCTCCCACTTATCTCTGAACAGGTCTCTTCCTTGGCATGAAAACCTGAACCCTTCGTCCTGATTACCGCGTGTGCCTCCTCCTTGGCACCATGACCAACTCGTCACAGCTGACCATGCCATGCTTGACTTCCTCCTTCGCTGGCGTAGGGGCTCGATGTCAAAAACGAAATGCACAGGGATTAATATCGACCTCTTAGCACAAACATTAATGAAATCATTTGCCTCATTTTATATGCACTTTGATGCATTTCCAAACACGTCGGCCCTTTTTAACATGATTTCCGTCGGTGGAAAATATTTTAATTTAATTTTAAAATTTTAATTTAAATTTTAAATAAATAAAATTTAAACTAAATATTTAAAATTAAATATCTCCATCACCGGGGCACCTTTTTCAACGAAACAAAAAGCCAACTTGGGTTTTAAGAAAAACCCATTTCAAATCTGTTGTCCATGGTTTTAAATAAAACCTTTTATTTTTTCTGCCTTTGTTTTCACAAAAACCCTTCCTTGAACTTAGATTCTTTTGACATCAAATCAAATTCCTTCAAAAGCTTCTTGACATCAATGACAACTTATACACTTGAGCAAAGGCAATGTACCCAAGGTACCCAAAATTGCCAAATCTACCCTCAAATATGCACCAAAATATGTCCTCAAATATATCCTCAAGCCTTAACATAAATCTTGATCTTAAGATAAATCTTGATCAAATAACAAATCAAATCTACACATATCTTCCCCAAGCCTTAACACAAAGCTTGAACAAATAATTCAATCAACTCTACTCTCAATGTTGTCTCAAGTCTTCACCAAGACTTGCTCAAATATACCTACAAATCCTCTCAAGAACTTGCTCAATTCTATCCACAATATTTCACAAAAACTTACTCAAGCATAAATATACTCAAACCAACATTCAAAAAGTTTCATTCAATTATTCAACCAATGAAACACAAGTTGCTCATAAACCCTAAACAAGTGTTTTCATATTTTTCAAATAAATATCACCATGTGGGTCTCACACCCTAATTCAAACAACTTTTAATCTCTATCTCAAATCAAATCATCCATCAATAAGATGCACTTAAACTTACTCATACATTTCCAACAATAATTATCAATCCTTTTCACTCCACCTTTTATTTCATACATTTATTTCAATCACTCTAAACAAAAGATAGTGTGCCCATACCTTTTTACTTTGATGGAGATATGTCTTCAAAACCTATTTTAATCACAACCAAATCCTTTTTTCAATCCTAGGTTAGATAGCAACAGTCTATCTTAGAATTTCCACATGAACATCCACTTCAAATATTATTTCACCATATAAGAAATACAATCAAAATGTCAAGTCACAAATACACCTTATTACTCCTTTAAAAATATATTCAACATATATCAAAATAAAGTTTCTCTCTAATACTCTCAAAATAATATTCAACACATAAAAATAAACTTCCTTTGTTAACACCTAATAATCTCCAATCTTCTCAAAATAATATTAAAAAAATGAAGTTCCTTCATTAAGACCTTATAATCTCCAATCTTTTCAAAATAATATTCAATACATAAAAATAAAATTCCTTTGTTAACACCTTATAATATCCAATCTTATTTTTATTTTCCAAGCTCAAAAATAAAATATTTATTTCAACAATCCTTATGAATCCCTAGACATTTAACACATGCCCTTTAATTTTCATTTGGCCTCAAACACTTTCCCTCATTCCAAAATTTGGCAATAATTAAATTAAAAATGCATACCTTAATGTTGGCCCACGTCACCAAAAATATTAAGCATGCCTTCGAAGACCATCACCCGACCAATGACCAAAATCAAACGTGTGACCTATGCTGCAACAATACCTTAGCCCAAGGCTAAGCTGCTGCCTGGTCTACATGCCCACACATGAACCAAAGGTCCACGCTTCCTTATTAAATTTGTCACATGAATTTTGGTGAAAATAAAACTCCTCTTCTTATTTTCCAAAATGAATTGCGTAGGATTCGAAACCATGATCTTCCCTTTGCGAACGCCTTAGCCAAGCCTTTGAACACCATCTATGCTACCTAGTGCTATGATATTATCCTATCATGTCACATGAATATCAATAAAAGTCTGCCTCCTTATTTAAAATAACTCACAATCTTATTCCTTTCACATATGAAGCACACAATTTATCACACGACTTGGGCATAAAAATATCGCATTGGTGTTAGACTTAGGAAATGAAAAACTCTTCCTTTGCATTTGAAACATGTCGTCCCTTTCAAATTTTGAATTCAAAATAAAACTTTAAACTTGATGGCTTTAATTATTTAAATTAAAATTTTAACCTTAGGTTAAAATATTTTAATTTAAATAAATTAAATTAAAACCTTTGCCAACCTTGCTCAATTGAATTTGTCAGGGATATATTTTTTTAATGATTCCTTGGACCCTGTTATTTTTCACCTCTTCCTTATGCGCAGATATTATAATATTAAATATTATAATAATATTATTTATTTTCAAACTGGCTTCTCTTTTCTTGGGTCTTCCACCTTTTTAGCCTCTTTAGGCATATAATATTTAAAATAAATATTATACCCTTTTCCTTTTAACTACTTCCTTGCATTTTGAAGAAATCAAACTTTTGACCTTAATGATAACAAAACTGGTCATCAAACTTCTTGACCTCAATGACAACAAAACTTCATTAAATTTTCCAACATAGATAGTGTTTTTTTTTATGCCCATATTTTACACGAGATTTGGACAAAGCAACATTTCAGTTTCATAACTTTAAAAGCCTAAGTGTTCATCAATTTATGAGTGAAGTCCATACATTAAAAATATTCTAAGGTAGAAAAGCTAAAAATTTTAAGATCCATTCGTTTATGTGGAATTTAAGATACAGTTGTATGATTACTAGACAAAGTGAAAATTTATTTACAAAGGCAAACAAATAAATAAATCCTAATTAGCATTGTCAATTCAAGCAATGTCCAATGGTATTAAAATAATGTTATAATTTGCAGAAAAGTTAATATCAAAGGTTACGGTGTCATGACAAATTAAAACCATTCAAACTATTGAGGAGGCAATAGTTAAGGTGACATTATAAAATGTGCAACGAGATTATAAATCAGTTATAAAGATGACTTGGATGATAATGAAGAATCAAAATTAGCGTTGGTAGCTCACTGTACAACTAGAAATAACGACATTCTCTTCCATCCGAAATCACTTGCAATAAATTATCGGGTATGTGTCATTTCTAAATTTTAAGTTCTAAATTATCAGATATAATCTCATTCACCATTCGTTCTAGATAAATACAACTCCATTTTATCTTGTGTTTTGTCTTGTGTTTCACTCACCATTACTTATTGATACTTCATCGCATGCAAAAATATATCAAATTATTCTCACTGATCCGTGGATATAAAATTATATTCACACGGACATAGCTATTCATAACTTGTGTCTACACCAACAAAATACTCCTGCCAGCCAATCATATCATTTATTATTCACTATAAGGTACTTTATAAGGTAGTTGCATAATTTTGTCACTCTTGATTATATCCCACATTCCTTACGTTCGAGTCGAGGGATGCTTTATAGTCCGTAGCATGCCAATAATTCATTGTGACCTTGGTCATGTAATCTGGTCTTCCTATGTGCATATTATCTAGTTGTTGAGTCATTATCACCTTTTTATTATCGTGTGACCACTAGCCATGCCATTCACGTGAAATATTTTACCGTTAGTCGTGCCATTCTAGAGTCTTATTCATTGGAAAATTTTGATTGCTAGTTATCATGCCATTCACGTGAAAGTTTTGATTGTTAGTCATGTCATTAGTTCAAAATCTAGCCACTTTATTGTGCACATCCTATTAAAGCTAGTTACCGCATATCATAGTCTAGGGTATTTCAAAATTCTGGTTCATTGTGTACTTTTAAACTTTTTTTGGGTCAATTTGGTTCAAATTTTTTGCCAAAGCAAGTGCATGAGTGACAGGTGGAATAAAGGGCCAAACGGAAGGTTATATAGCACAAATAATACAAATGAAGGACCCTCGAAGTCACCAAGAAGACCTCCACAAAATAAAGGTACGCAACATAACTCTCCTTTACGCATTAACAATTTTAACCCTGACCATCCTGCTATTAACCCCATGGCTCCTTCCAACTCACCCAACTCATCCCAAGAAAATCTCACACATGAGGAAATGGAAACCCCCAATACAAGCAACCAAGAATTACAAGCATGTTTGACTCAACTAATGTCTAGTATGAACAACATGTCATTAATGCTTGGGCAATTAGTGAATAAACAAAACCAAGAAGCTCCTCCTTCCCCAAATAACTACCATAGACAAAATGATAATGTGGATCAAGATATAGAGGAAGTTTATCAACATGCAAGATGGCCTACAGGTGTTAATATTCCACGTGCTGATATGCCTACTTTTGAGGGTGGAGATCCACATGGTTGGGTAGCTAAAATGGAGGGTATCCTACACCTATATCGTGTTCCTGAATCCAAAAAAAGTTTCTTATGCCTCCTCCAAATTAGGTACTGAAGCTTACCAATGGTTCGCTTGGCAAAAACATCAACATATTCATCCCATATTATGGCCTGAATTCAAGGATCTTTTCCTCAAGATATTTGATGAAGGTAGTTCATCTTCTTACATCGTTCGTCTATTGGCACTTAAACAAACTGGGTCGGTCAAAGATTATGTTTCAGAATTCACAAGTCTTCTTGCTTATATGGGAGATGTACAAACTGATGTGGTGGTTTCAGCCTTTAGACATGGGTTGAAAGAGAATATTCAAATTGAAGTAGACTTACATGATCCATACTCTTTGGATGAAACTATAAGGATTGCTAAGCTTGTTGAGAAAAAGATGCAAAATTTGACATCTTTTAAACGTGACTCCTATAATCATCCTCAATATCGCAACAATTCCTTTCGTAGAAATGACCAACCATCAAGATATTATTGCTATAAATATCACAATCATCATCCAAAAGATCAAGCATGTGTACCAAGACAAAACTTTCAAATAGAATATGATAATAAGGAAGACGAAGAGGAAGTAGAGGATATCAATCAACAAGAATCACCTATGTATGAAGAACAAATAGATAATAATGAAGCAACATTTGACGAAGATACTATGGCTATTTTAGTACATGCTCTTATGGGATTAACAACTCACCATACAATTAAGGTACCAGGATTTATTAGGTAGAAAAGGATAAATGTGTTGATCGATTCAGGTAGTACTCATAATTTTATTGACCTTAAAATTGCTAAAGCATTGAACTTGCACATTCACTCCTCCAATCAAGATAAGTTTCAAGTTTTAGTTGCAAATGGAGGAAATGCTCAATGTATTGGTAGAACATCTCTAGTTTCAATACAAATGGGAAGTTATACTTGGCATGGAACTCTCTTTGTCATGAGTTTAGGAAATTCAGATGTTATTTTGGGAGTTGAATGGTTAGAACAACTAGACACTGTCAATTTTAATTTCAAAAAACTATTTGTGGAATGGAAAGAAAATGGAAAGACTATTCACCTCCAAGGAATTCAAACTCCACCATCAAAGGTAGTGAGTTCTCACAGCATGGAAAAAATATTAAGGAAAGGAGGTTATGGATTCATAGCTCAAATCAATTGTTTGGAAGTGCAAGCACAAGATATTCCTAAAATTCACTCAAAGGATCTTCAAGATATTGTGGCTAACTATGATGAAGTTTTCAAAGAACCAAAAGGACTACCTCCCAAATGGTCTCATGACCATGCCATACATCTTGTTCTAGGAAGCCTCCCTCCTAATTTCCATCCTTATCGCTACCCTCAACCTCAAAAAATAGAAATTGAAAAGATTATCCAAGAACTCTTAGAACATGGAGTCATTCATCATAGCACTAGTCCTTATTCCTCACCAGTGGTTTTGGCCTATTGTAAGGATAACTCTTGGCGTATGTGTCCTGATTTTTATCCCCTCAACAAAATCACAATCAAGGATAAATTCCCTATCCCTGTCATAGATGATTTATTAGATGAATTGCATGATGTAAAATTTTTCATAAAATTGGATCTACATTCTAGTTTTCATCAAATCAGAGTAAGAGATGAGGACATTCCCAAAACTACCTTTCGTACTCATGAAGGTCATTATGAATTCTTAGTCATGCCTTTTGGTCTCACTAATGCCCCCTCCACCTTCCAAAGTCTCATGAACCATGTCTTTCATCCATTCCTTCACAAATTTGTCTTAGTCTTCTTCGATGACATTCTAGTATACAATAAAACATGGAAGGATCATTTGATGCATGTGGGAAAGGTTCTTCATATATTACATAAGGAAAAACTTTTTGTCAAATGCTCCAAGTGTTCTTTTGGTGTTCAAGAAGTTGAATATTTGGGTCATATCATTTCTCATGAAGGTGTTAAAGTGGATCCTAATAAAATTAAGGCCATTCAAGATTGGCCTTTACCTAAAACCATCAAGAAACTTCATGGTTTTTTGGGTCTTATTGGTTACTATCACAAGTTTATTCGCAATTACGATAAAATTGCAGCCCCTCTCACAACTCTCACAAAAAAAGGATGCTTTTCATTGGTCAGAAGCAACCACTCAAGCATTCATGGCACTCAAGGAAGCAATGTGTACTACTCCAATTTTGGCAACCCTAGATTTTCACAAACCATTTGTGATTGAATGTGATGCCTCGGGAACAGGTATTGGGGTAGTATTAATGCAAGAAGGGCATCCCTTGGCATTTGAGAGCAAGCAAATTTCAAGTAAGAATTTGGGAAGGTCCACATATGAGAAAGAGATGTTGGCTATTCTACATGTAGTTGAGAAATGGAGACACTACTTAATCAGTAGTCGTTTCATCATAAAAATAGATCATAGTAGTCTCAAGCATTTTCTAGAACAACGATTTTCTTATCCTGAGCAAAACAAGTGGTTAAAAAAATTATTGGGATATGATTTTGTTATTGAGTATAAGAAAGGGAAAGAAAATGTGGTAGTAGATGCATTGTCTCGTAAATATGAAGATGAAGTGGTTATCAACGCCATTTTGGGTCCTTGTTCCCAATGGGTTTCTCAACTCCAAGAAGAATGGTTATCAAACATAGAAACTACTCAAATAATTCAAGATTTGATTCTAGGATCATCCAAGCATCCTCATTTTTCATATGATGACAAGGTATTAAGAAGAAAGAATCACATTTACATTTCACACAATTCTAATATCAAATCCAGGATTCTTGAAGAATCACATGCTTCTCCATCAGCAGGACATTCCAATTTTTTGAAGACATATATGTGGGTAAAACAATCCTTTTATTGGAAAGGATTAAAATCTGAGGTCAAAACATTGGTGGCTGAATGTGAAGTATGTCAGCACAATAAGGGTGAAATAGTCAAATCTCCAGGACTTCTTCAACCACTACCAATTCTGGATCACCAATGGGAACATATTTCAATGGATTTTATTGAAGGTCTTCCTAAATCAGAAGGTAAAATAGTAATTTTTGTGGTAGTGGATCGCCTCTCCAAATATGCTCACTTCAATGCTCTACAACACCCATTTTCAGCTAGCAAAGTGGCTAAGGTATTTATGGACTCAATTTTCAAGTTACATGGAATGCCCAAAAATATTGTAAGTGATCGTGATCCCATATTTACTAGCAATTTTTGGTGAGAATTATTTCATCTTAGTGGTACAAAGTTAAATATGTCTTTTGCATACCATCCTCAAATAGATGGCCAAACTAAAATAGTTAACAAATGTCTGGGTACCTATCTAAGATGTTTTGCTCAAGATAAGCAGTATCAATGGAGTCATTGGCTTTCATTAGCAGAATGGTGGTACAATACTTCGTACCATTATTCCATCAAGATGTCCCCATTTGAAGCATTGTATGGAGTGAAACCACCAGCAATAGTAGATTATGTTCCAGGATCTTCCAAAGTGGCTCAAGTAGATGATTGGTTCCAACACCGATAGACAATGCTCAACATTCTCAAAGATAATTTGGTCCAAGCACAAAATCGTATGAAGCAGCAACAAGACTCACACCATTCAGAAAGATAATTTAATATAGGTGATATGGTTTTCTTGCATCTACAACCCTACAAACAACTGTCATTGAAGATCAAGACTAGTCAAAAGTTGGCTCCAAGATTTTATGGTCCTTACAAGATAGTGCGTCGCATAGGCGAAGTGGCATATCAACTAGAGCTTCCTCCCTCATCCCATATACATCTAGTATTTCATGTTTCATGTCTCAAGAAGGTGATTGGACAAAGAGTACACTCTCAGTCAGAACTTCCAGTACTTGATGAAGAAGGACGTATATATCTCCAGCCAGAAGCAATATTGCAAAGCAGATCACGTATTCTTCGATCTCGTCACATCAAAGAATTTCTAATCAAATGGTAGGACCTACTAGTAGAAGATGCTACATGGGAAACATAAAGTATCTTTGAGTCATTTCCAACTTTGAGGACAAAGATTTCCGAGGAGGGGAGCCATGTTACAACACCAATATAGCCAAGTCGGCTATATTTCCAAGTTTAACCTAATCATTGATTTATTGATATAAGTAGGAGTAGAATGATTTAGTTTTAATCATATTATCATATTTGATTTGGATTTGCATATTCGCAAGGACTAAGCCCTCCTTAGTGGCGAAGGACTTAGCCCTCCTCAAGTGGCAAAGATATTTGATATTTCTATTCAATATATGCTTATTAATTGTTTTTTAAAGAAATTTGTTTCAAATACACTATCAATCATTTGAATCCACCATCATCGATCCATCAAAAAAATGTATTTCAATCAGCGACCATGTCAAGACTTGGCCTAAAGTAAAATTAACTATCACTCTTGCAAAATCCTCATCATTGATGCATTAGCAATTGTTCATTCCCATCAGTGATAAAGTATTTCAAGTCCAAATTAAGGTTTTAGTCATTGTTGGCCCCAGTCATTTCCTCCTCCTGATGGAATAAATCCCACCAAGTTGTTTTAAATCCTTTTTTATCCATATAAAGTCTCTGTCGCTCATTGATTAGTGATCGCTCCAAGACATTAATGATAATGTAAACAAAAAATTAAACCCATCTCTCATTCAAATACAGTGTCATTGATCCATTACCGATAGCCATAATACATTAGTGATGCCTAAGCCCTAGGTCATATAGTTTTTGACTTAATCTTCACCTAACTAAATACATGAGCATAAACTTTCACCTCATTTATTATCCATTAGGTCCAATTTTGGTCTATCACTGATGTAAATATCGCATTATCGATGCATCAGCGAAATATTTCCCCATCAATGATCAATATTTTCAATTCATTCAAGGGTCCCACCATCATTTAACCTAAGTATTTACCCTCATATCATACATTAAATAAACCTTGTGTTTGTCGAGTCATCCACTCTAAGTATTTCCAAAAATTATTAAAGGTCTACCCATCACCGATAACATTCCTCCTTCGGTCATCCATCAATGATAATGTAATCTAATCAATGATAGAGTTTTAGTCATCATCCTAGAAAAATCATTATCACTGATCCATTAGTGACAACTCCAAATAATCAACAACTATGTATTTTTGTAATATTTGTCGCTCTTCAAGAAAGCCCATTTATGATGCACCAACAACAAGCCATAATGAAGAGCGAAAAACACCTCAACTGTCTAGATCACCCCAAAGAGATCAATTATGCATGCTTCACCAGTTATTCTTCACATAAGAAACCTAGAAATATGGGTGGCTCACTGTTTGAGAATTGATAGAAGGCATGATGAGGTGGATGACCAAGGCATGATGAGATGGATAACTCCAAATACAAAAGTAGTAATTTCTTACGACATCACCAAATAAGTACAAATATACATAGAAGCCCAAGTAAGCACAAAAGAAGTACCACTAACCTAAGGGTGATCGAAAGACAGTAAAACAAAATCGAGAAACATAGCCTAATGAACTAAAAAATGACTCCAAAGAGAAAGTGTCAAACCACACAAATAAAATTCACCACATAAGGTAAGACCTCAAAGATTGTACTAAAAAGAGAAAGTTCATGGAGTAAGAAACTCAAAGGAGAGATATGAAGTAGGTCCAAGATATCTATATCCACTCGTATCTATAAAACATAATGCTACCACCATCATCTAAAAAAATGGATCACCTCAACATCACTTTATATGGAGGTAGTGGTCGAAATAAATAATTCAACGATAAAAATGGGCTAGAGTCTGCAAAATATGATGTTCTTAGAATACTATAAATAATGTAATAAGTTGCTATATAAGATATAAAAAAGGTATAGCAAAAGGAAGCAAATGTTGAAGCTTCAGTGCATTTTTTGCTTTGGAAAGTTAGAAGTTCCTCGATACAATATAGTTACAAAGGTATCACCCCGATGGAGTATAATTATAGATGTACCCCATTATTGTCATTTATTTTAATTGGAATACCTCCAAATATTGTTTTCCATTCTATTTATCCTATCATACATCGCTACACTCCTCTTTTTGTGCATTCTCTCTTGATCATTATCAATATTTATCCCAAAAAGTGCCATCTCACCACAATTGTCTATAGCCTTCCACGTCCATTGTATCCAACCGTTCCCACAACCATCCATGTTGTTTCCCATTTTGTTTCATTTTGTTTTATTTTTTATTTTCTCTCTTCACCATCATGTCAAGTCCCCTTTCATTTCACCTTAAAAAATTATTTGCATCAACCACCTAGTCGAGGTCCATCTAAAGACAGAAACAAATAAATATGATAAACAAGAATATAAAAAAATATGTATACATCTTCATGTTTTTCACAAAATATAAGACAAAACCAAAATCCTCACCCACCATAATTGAGAGCCCCCTTCAAATAAAAATTAGTTAAAATAAAATAAACTAAAAAGATGAGTTGTAGTAGTGGATGACACAATTTTGAACAAATAACAGCCTAATAGAAATTTTGAGAGTTGGCATCAAATAATTTTTTTCTTGTTGTAACATACTGAGGAAGCTGGAGAGATACAAAGACAAGAGGAATACATATGGCTAAAATAGAACCAAGCATTTGTAATAATTTTTGGATAGCCAGGCTACATAAGGATCCAAAGTGACCAAGCTTCATCATCAAGAAATCATGTAGCAAAGCTTACAAGAGGTATTTTGAGTGTTCTGTGAGGGTTGTTGTATCTCCTTCTATGTTTTTTTTTTTTTTTTTATCTCTTAGTTCTTCCCACCTTTGTGCAAGTACTACTGAGAGTTGATTAGTCTACCTGAGATCATTTCCAAGAGCCGCTTCAAGGAGCTGGAGTCTATGTGCCACTATAATTAGGATAGTAGATTACAGTTTCCTTCTTACATTATTCAAACAGGGTGAGCTCTGTATTGTATTCATTAAGATATCCAAGCATTCTATTGGTATTTATCATTGTTGATGAACCTAAAAAACACTCATTTTTTGTATAGGTTTCATCAATTATTATGTTGTAATATATTAGGAATTGTGTACTTTTATGAATGATTATATAATTATTTAATAGAATTATGTGTGTTATCTAATTTGTGTGTTTTAGTGTATTTTTGTGGAAATGTAGTTGGTTTTGACAGATTTGGATTAGTCGAGGTCTTTCATGGACCTGGCACTTTGTTTCTTTCAGGATCAAGGCATGAAGGTAAGCACCTTCCTATTCAAGGAAGGCACCAACAAATGGTAGGTGTCTTCCTCTTCAAGGAACGTGCAAAAAGAAGGTAGGTGCATTCTGTATAGGGAAGGCACCCAACATACTTAGGTGTCTTCTGTATAATGAAGGCACCCTATACAAGGCAAAGCGCCTTCAGTATAGGAAAGGCACCCACATCAGTAGGTGCCTTTCATAGGAAGAAGGCGCTCAACTTCAGTATGCACCTTCTGCATATAGAAGGCACCCCGTCTAAGAACATGAGGAAGGTGGCTTCCTCATAGAGAAGGTGCCTCTCTATTCTTTGATCGTTGACCAGACAAAGCGACGTGGGCAGTGTTGACTGGTGCAGTTTCAGTTCTACGTCACGCAGGATAATTTTGGGAGCTGCACTAATGAACAAAAATGCCAGGCAAAGCATGAACCAATTATTTAATACATTACCATTAGGAACAACACCCACTTTAGTAGATGTCGATCATGTTTACTAGATTGTCCCAGTTTAGTTTGAACTAAACTACTACTATAACTTATTTGTAATAGAAGATCTGTGTGTGTGCTATATAAACACACACAGACCTCTCTGATAAGGGAGAGAATACAAAATTAGATAGAGAATATATTTATCATTCTAAATAAGCATTGTAATAATTATTTTGTAAATACAATAAAATTTGAGAGTTCCTAACTACGTATTCATCTGGAAGGAAGATGTTGGATCCTGGGCCCACTCCAAGCCAATATTCCTTCCCTTTTCTTATGATTTCTAGATTAAGTTTCCTGCTTTCATAGGTTTATTTTTTGCACTTTTATTTTCACTTCTGCAGTAGGTTTATTTTCATTATGAACATATGAATATTTATTTTCTTAGGATTTAATTATTCATACATAAATTATTTGTGTGGATGAAAAATTGACAATCCTTTAAACCCCTCAATATTAGAATTAGTCAAACTCATATCAAAGTGGGTATTGTGAATGATTTGATATGAGACACTTCTAAATTTTATGAACCTCCTTGGGTTGACAATTTAAATAATTGGGCAAGTGATAAAATAGGAGAAAAATTAACCTATATTTGACCTGCAACATTTTGGCATCGTTGCCAAGGAAGCGCCTCTATTAGATTAATTACAATTCCTAAAAACCTTCTATCTAAATTTGTATGATTTCTTCGAGAAGAAGATGACATGACGGTCTGTTCATAAAAAAAAGTCCCCCAAAATCTGAGACATTCGAACATTCTGAGTTTGAATTAGATTTGCTCGACTCATCGCCAACAGTCCACTAGAGTGAGAATCCTCACTTTGTGCAAAGTGCTTCCTCATCCCATCAACTGGGGGAAGAATGAACCATTGTAAACCCATTATTTAAGAGAACACCCTCAAAGGAAGCTGTGTTGTGGAAAGCTATAGAATATCGGATGATAACACCAACCGATTTTAGAGCCCTAACTCAGAAAGTTTTGAACGACCATGAGGCCATAAGAACTACATTAGAGACCACATTTCCTAAAAAAATGGCCTACAAAGAGGCTTCATTTGGATTTAGTTTCCCGATTGAGGAAGGAGTAGGATAAACCAAAATGAAAAAACATATCCCCTGCTCACCTTCCTCCCTTCAGAGGATACCCAACCGAGGAACCTGACCTATTTTTATTTAAGTTTGATGTTCTATGTAGGTTTGTGGACTACACATATGATATACATAAGCCGAAGCTCTTTCCTTCCACATTAGATGATGCAACTCTATAGTGGTTCATTGGTCTAGGAGACAAACACATTGCCACATGGGATCAAATGAAGAGGCTCTTTTTAGAGCAATATCAAGACTTTGGGAGATCAAGAGACTCCACAGAGGAGGTCCTAAGCATGATGCAGAAGGAATACGAGTCTCTTGAAGAGTACTAAGGGATATTCAACTTCAATCTCCAATGATATCCTCATGCAACGCTAGCTGATAAGTCTCTTAAAAGTATATTTTTGAGAGGACTTAACAACGAATCATTGGAAGCTCTCAACATGATTTATAGAGGTGATGTCTACTAGCACGCTATGGAAGATATACAAAAATTATGCCAGAACTACTCAAGAAGGAGAGGCAAGACCACTCCTAGAACCATGAAAGCAACTACTTCGGTCACAAAAAAAAGAAATAGGCAATATGCTGGAAGATTTGAAAAGTGAGATGCTTTCATATCTGGCATTGCATATGGATACACTACCGTTAGAGAAAAATAAGCAAGAAGACGAGGTAACATTAGCGTAGAGGAAAGCATGCAAATAATGCATGCCGAAAGAACAAAGTCAAAGTATGCATGGTCTGTAAGATAAATCGTAAGACCCGATTATGCCCACAATTGCCTAGTATCAAGGAGGATGTTGATGTTACAGAAGCTTATTTTATAGGTAATCGAAGGAGTTGGCCACAACCCCTTGTGGGAAATATACCACCAGTAATGCCATCATATGGGGGAGGACTGTACATGCCACAAGGCTAGCCTCAACCACCTAACATGGGGTGGTAGGGGCTATCTCATTGATCTAACATACCCCTAGGAGTGGCATATCCGAACCAGTAGCCCTGGATGTAATATCAATACCCTGGGAAATAGTGGAGAGGCCAGGCTCAATGGAATCTAGCTCCATAGAACATAGCGCTAGCTCACCAGCAAAACTTGCTAGACTTACCTATAGTGAGACCTGAGTAGCTACCCACAAAACCGACGACAAATCCAAATAATAGGGTAAATAAACTGACATATTTTGTAGAAGGTGAGATGTACCCGATGTATAATATTCGTTGTAATCCTATTCAACTTAGATCAAGTAGACAACTAGGAGTAGAGACACCTCCCATGGTATAAGAGGAGGCATAAGTAGAGGAAACACATCTTATAGAAGAGGTGGAAGAAGTAGCTGAGAGAACAAAGGCTTTGTTTCCTAATAGGCTGCAAGAATATAGGAAATTAATGCAGCCAGAGTTTGATATTATTTCTAGCTTGAAAAATCTCATAGTGATAATTTTGCTTTTTCAATCTATCCGAGACGTCCCGATATATTATAAAGCAATAAAAGAGATGTGCCTAAGAAATTCAAGCTGGAGAGTAACCCAAACTATTAATGTTGTGGGCAAGTTTCCCAATTTAATGATGGGCAAGATGTGTCACCCTAAGTACGTGGACCTAGGTAGCCCAGTGTTGATAGTAAAAATTAGCGAGTATTCCTTGACCAATAGTTGGTTGATCTTGGTGCAACCATTAATGTAATGCCTCAAGAGACCATGCAAAGGCTACAACTCATAGACCTGAGGCCAACCTTAACAGTTTTGTAGCTGGCTAATTTACCAACTATAGCATCGGAAGGAATGCTAGAATATTGTGGTTGGTGATAGCTGACACCTACATCAGTTGCCATGATGGGCTAATGACCATCTCCAATAGGCAGAACATAAAAATACTAACTATTTTGCCTCCTGTGTAGTTTGTTGATTTGTTGGGAGGGTCTACGTTGACCAAGCATAAAGAGGAGTTGTCCATCATCCATACAGTGATGGCATTGGACCAAATGGTGGAGGAAGAAGATGAAGATGGTGCTATCATAGAATTTCTCCAAGAAGAGTCCTTCGAAATTACACCTGAGTCACCATTAGCTGGCACCCAAGACCACCACATCTGGTAGATAAACGTTGGGCCAGGAAAAAAATTGAATATCAATAGTGGGTTGACCCCCACACAACTAAGGAAGGTAGAATAACTCCTAGTTAGACACCAATGGGAATTTGCATGGGATTACTTGGATATTAAAGGTATCAACACAAAAATATGCACCCATAGAATATACCTTGAAGAGCAGGTGACTCCAAGAAGGAAGCCACAAAGAAGAATGAACCCGACAATGAAAGACATTGTCAAGGCAGAATTACAAAAACTATTGTTAGTTAGATTCATATATCCAATTTTTGACAATGAGTGGGTATCACCGCTAGTGGTGGTCTCCAAGAAAAATGGGAAGTGGTGTATTTGTGTAGACTATAGGGCATTGAAAAAGTGACCAAAAAGGATCACTTCCCACTCCAATTCATTGATCATATATTGGATACACTTTCAGGATGAAAGTACTTCTTCCTAGATGGATTCAATGGATACAACAAGATTTAGATAGGAGAAGAATATCAGGATAAAAAACGTTCACCTACACTTGGGGAACGTTTGCTGACCGGTTATTGCCTTTCGGGTTATGCAACGCACCTGTCACTTTCCAAAGGGCGGTGCTCAGTGTATTCTCAGATATGATAGAATATGTGGTTGAATTGTACATGGAAAATTTCATCGTTTATAGAGAAACCTTTGATGAAGCAATGATGAACCTGGAAAGAGTGCTCGAAAGAAGTGAGGAAAATAATTTATCCCTTAGTAATGAAAAATGCTTTATAATGATGCAAGAAGGCATTGTATTAGGACACCATATCTTCATGGAAGGAATAAAGGTTGAAAAAATAAAAATAGAGGTCATCAAGGACCTACCCAGCCCCACAACATAGCGAGAGGTGAGAAGTTTCCTCGTATCTTTCGGGTACTACCGATGATTTATCGCCAACTTTAGCAAAATTGCAAGACCACTGCACACTTTATTGTCGCTCAAAGAAAAGCTAATATCTACACCTATTATGAGGGGATCGAATTGGGCTATACCTTTCCACATCTGTTATGATGCTTCCAACAATGCGTTGGAGAAATCCTCAAATAGAAGGATGGCGAGGAATTTTACGTCATCTACTATGTCAAAAAACATTTGGCAGGGGCTGAAATCAACTATACAATGATAGAGAAATAATTCCTTGTGGTTGTGCATGCCATAAAAAAATTCTGCCATTATATTATCGAATACAAGGTGTTCATCCACACGGACCATGCAACTATCAGATATTTAATGAGCAAACCGGCTATTGGAGGAAGAGTTATAAGATGGCTTCTACTACTACAGGAGTTTGACATCACGATAGTTGACAAGCCCGGTAAGGACAATGTTGTAGCAGACTTCCTATCCTAGTTGACACCAATAGATCATACAGTAGTGGAAGACCAATTTTTGGATGAACATTTGTTCACCATAAGTGAGCAAATGTCATGGTATGCAGACATAGACAATTACTTAGCCACCAGAAGAACCTCACCCGCTCTCTCCTTACAAGAAAAATAGGTGGTAGTAGAGAAGAGTGTCTCATTTTTATGGGTTGATGGTCTCCTATTCAAAATAAGGTGTGATCAAATTATAAGGTGTGTAGCAGAGCAAGAATTCTCAAATATACTCAAATCTTGCCACGGTGAATCATGCTGGCGAAACTTTGTAGGGAAGCAAACCACCTATAAAATCCTATAGGCTGGGTATATTTGGCCCACTCTATTTAAAGATACGACCACCTACGCTAGCAAGTGTGACGAGTGCCAAAGAATGGGTAGACCAACCCATCGAGATGAGATACCCCTTCAACCACAAGTGCATCTACAACCCTTCGATAAGTGGGGCATGGATTTTGTGGGACAAATTAATCCACCCTCAATAGGAAGGAGATTTATTTTATTCTGTACAGGCTACGTCACCAAGTGGGTGGAGGTTCAAGCACTAAGATATTCAAAGGAAAAAATGGTATATGACTTCTTATTTGCTCAAATTTTTACACGATTTGGGGTCCCTAGAGAAATAACAATAGACCAGGGACCTCAATTTACCTCTAATTTTATTGAGGAGTTGATGAAGCAATATCATATTCAGCACAACAATACTATGCCCTATCACCCATAGGAAAATGGGCAACTAGAGGTGACAAACAGAGAGATAGAGAATATCATGATGAAAACCATGCAGCAAAATAGAAAAGATTGGGCTACATGGATTTTGAAAGCAGTATGAGCATACAAAACTACATGGAAGTCAACCACCAACTTTACACTCTTCCATCTAGTCTATGGGAAGAATGCAATGATGCCCATTGAGTTTGAAATTAAGACACTGAGGACTGCTCTAGAATTAAATTTGAGCTTGGAAGAAGCTCAAAAAGAGAGGATTCAACAACTGAACCAGCTAGATGAATTTAGAAGATATGCACTACATAGAATAGATATCATACAAAAGCAATGAAAATAATGGTATGATAGACACATCAAGCTAAAGCAATTCTAAGAGGGAGATTGGGTGCTCTTGTATGATTTCAGGTTGCAGGAAAGGAAGGATAAATTAATGCAGAGATGGATGGGACTATATGAAGTGGTAGAGCTCATCAATAATGGTGTTGTGCATGTTAAGACTATTGACGGCAGTAATGTTGTATTGACAGTGAATGGCCACTGATTACGACCCTATAACACATCTGACAATTTACTGGTATAGTCCATAATAGGCATGGGGGAGACCCCATCCTTGTAATCTAGACCAAACTCTCAACAAGTAGAATGGTGGACATGGGAGTGTCCACCAAAATTAGTTAGTTTAGGTTTGTTCTATTTCATACGATGTGTTTTGTAGGGACAACACCCGCATGCAAGTTGTAAGCATCACAGTAGAGGGCCTATCAGAAATGAAATACATCTAACTACCTGTAGTTTTATTTTATTTTTATTTACTTTTGCAGGTGGAGGACATGTCAGCTCGAAAAATAGGTATCTGGGAAACCAGGTCTGAATCGAATCAACACCCTAACACTTGCGCATGTAGCTTAGAAGTATCATCTATCCAATCTTGTATGAAGGCAATAAAACTCTCCTCAAGGGGAAAATCGAATGCCAGGCCTGACAGGAGGTTGCTACGGTAGTATGAGGGAAGTCTGAGAAGGCTTGATCACCCTTGCTCAGATGATCATGATGTGCTACTAAGAAAAATGCCTTGTAGAAGGCCTTCCTCTTCAAAGAAGATATCCCACTTGAGAAACAATGCCTTCCTCCTCGAAGAAGGTGCCTAACTGAGGTGGACGGTGTCATGGGAAGAAGGTATCAAGCTAGAGGTAAGGCACATTCCTTATAAAGAAGGCACTCAACTGGAAATAATGTGCCTTCCTTATAGAGAAGATACCCCATAGAAATAAGGCACCTTCCTTATATAGAAGGCATCCCACAAAAATAAAGTGTCTTCCTTATAAAGAAGTCACCTCAAAGCAAGTAGGCACCTTACTTATAAGGAAGGCACCCAACTGAAAGAAGATGCCTTCCTCATAAAGAATGCGTCCATGAGAGTTCTTAAAAAAAAAAATTAAAGCTCCTTCCATTCCAATAAGGCGCATCTAATTGAAAGCGCCTTCCACAATGGGAAGGCATCATTCTTCAAAAAATGCCTTCCACGGCAAGAAGGCACCACTGTTCAAAGAAGCACCTTCCACAGTGGGAAGGTGCCATTCTTCAAAAAGTGCCTTCCATGGCAGGAAGACACCACTGTTCAAAGAAGCACCTTTCGCAGCGGGAAGATGCCATTCTTCAAAAGTGCCTTCCATAGCAAAAAGGTGCCATTGATCAAAAAGCACCTTTCATAGCGAGAAGACACCATCATTTAGAAGCACCTTCCATAATAAGAAGGCACTTACTGGAAGAAGTGCCTTACACATAGGGAATGTGATGCATAGTCGTTATACCATCATTAATTCTCAATTAATCTATCAATCCAGGGCTGTGTACAAGGCTATCTGCAGAAGAAGAAGTGAAATAGCTATAACTTAGGTCAATCTAGAGCAACAGGTCTTATTGGTGGAACCGGTTGTGTGGGGGATTTTAGGACATTCCTATATCTAATTGCATAAATTAAACCTTAATATAATTGTAGAAACGAAAACTAATCATTAACTACAAAAATGAAATCCTGATTTACAATTGCAGAATGAGACCTAATTATGTTGTAGAAATAACAGTTGCAGAATTGAAAGTTTGATTCTAATTACAGAAAGGAAATCTATTTACTTTTACAACAATGGAAATATAATTATAGCATGGAAAATAAAATCTTGTCAAGGCTCTGTAACAGAAGGTTATCAATCTTATGTGCAAGGGTTGACAGAAAAACACAAAATGCAAGAAATTACAGAAAATAGCAAATTCTGGAAATAACAGTCTGAAATAAAATGGAAGCTTTGCTGAAAGTAGAGATTACATCTAAAACATTAAACAAAAGATTAATCTAATCATAAATAAACTAAGATTGTAGATATTGTCAGTTTTTTACAAGTAATTGAAATAACAAGTTCTACAACTCATTCTGCTGTAGCAAAATTAGAATAAAAACCTGCTGTTAGTCCTCCTCCTAGGTCTGGAAGTGGCCAGCCTCCTTGTCCATAAGAAGGCACGAGTCTCTCTCTAACACTCATTTACAAGCAATATGAAATAGAACTGGTGCACTTTATTGATTAAAGAACATGATTACAATAATTCTGCTGAAAAATTGTTATAGGACTGTAACAGTCAATTTCTACCTATTCTCTGTATTTTTTGCTTTCTCCTAGCTTCCTTACTCTTTTCTCACTACTTAATACCTACTACCTACTAGGCTCAACCTGAACGGGAGCAATATTATAGCTGTACTATGACCTAATTACAAATTGTGAATATTTCAAAAGATCTAATCCTACTATGCTGCAACAAATCCTGGGTTTATCCTTTGATCTTTCCATTAATGATGGCTTTGGTCAGCAATGACAGCAAAGACAAATGGAAGATATTTTCCTTTACCTTTTCCAACTTTTATTTCCCTTTTTCTAGCTTCAAAAATTGGTCAACAAGTCAAAGCACATTCTGTTTTCATTCCGGAGATAAGTGGCTTCATTCCGAAGACAATGCAATTATCATTACGAAGATCACTCATTCTGAAGATACTACAATTCTCATTACGAAGATACTACAATTCTCATTTTGAAGATCGCTCATTCTGAAGATACTGCATTATTCATTTCGAATATACTGCATTCTTCATTCCGAAGATCCGCTCATTCCGAAGACGCTGTGTTCTCTCATTTCGAAGATATCTTTTCATTCCAAAGATACTTCGGAATGAAAAAATGTGTGCTTTTCTAGTGATTTATTCTATATATCTCAGGTGGGTTATCTCCTAAGATCAAATTCCAATGGTCTTCATTTATTTCCACATGTGAATTCCATGCCTTGCAATTTATGGACAGTTGGCTGGAATTTACATGGGAAAAACCAGTTTTTGCTGCACAACAATAGTTTGCTTGCACTATTTCCAGATTTAGGTGAAATAAATGCTTGAGACAATTCAAAAAATAATTAGTGAAATGCTGTTATTATTCTAAGCATATCCCATTTTAGCAAGTCATAGCAAAAAGAACACAAAACTATGCAAAAAGCTATAAAAATCAGCATATAATATTCCAAATACATTGATCATGCAAAATGGTTAATATACAGCATATTGAATCAACTTGACTAACATATTAGATAAAACATAAGAGTTTATAGGCAATTTTAGTGTTCAAAACATGTTATGATTGAGGCATTTCCAGGCCTCATCATTTTTCCCCCAACTTATATTAATGCATGTCCATGCATTCTGTTGGTTTATGGAATCACATATGTCCATGTTTATATTCCATGACCTGTAGAATAATTTCTTGCCTATATAATACCCCCTATTTTCCTGAATGTTTCTGAGCCAGTCTTCAAACTGTTCATCAGGTTGGGCATCTTCCTCAAAATAGAATGGAACTGGAGTAATGATGGTTGGAGGCCTAAACCTAAGACCTATCCAATTATGTTGCATGATTTCAATCAGCTGGATTACACCTTCTGCTCTTCTTCTGGACCATTCTATGTTGATGGGGGAGATGGGTTCTCTTTTTTGCAAAGACATGAAAAGTTCATCCCAATTGTTTCTACACACTGACAATGCTAGGAAAAAATTGTGATCATAGAAATTTTGGAATCTAGCCACACAGTCCCTTAAGTTGTTCAAGTACATCCTCTTTACATCATCCTTGTTCATCATTGAGAAGTGTTGTCTGGTGATAACTGGGTGGTTTGGCTAGATTGCTCTGACTAACAATTCAACCCTTGTTTCAATCTCTTTATTCTACTTTTTCTCTTGATCCCAGTAAAGCTAATTTTGCAAAGTAGAAATAAATGCTCTCAGCTGAACATCTCCAATGTAAATTTGAGGATGAAACTCTACTTCCTCTGGAATGAAGAAGTTGTGCAAAAATAGTTCACATAAGAGATTTTTCTGTTCTATGGGGCTGTTAAAATATGCCTCCAAGAAATCTATAGTTGTTTCCAATTTATATGGGAGGTTTGAACTAATCCTCATGACCTACCATCTGAGGTATTTCTCCTTCAAAATAAGGCTGTAAAATCTAGATGGTCGTCTAAATTGAACTAAAAATTCAGCAATTTGGCATAAGTTAGACACCTTTTCTTTTAATGCTTGGTTTTCTGTTTCTTTTGCCTCTAGCTGTTTCCTTTTCAATTTGAATTTCTCAGTATTAGTGGCAAGATGGTCATATCTAATCATCCAATTGGTTATGTCTACATTATATTGCTCTAGAGACACAATATTAGGTGGTCTGACTATAGGGGGGATCCTAGGCAGCAGATCTACCTGAACTCCCTTTTCTGCCACTTTCACTGGTTGACTATCTACCAATAATTCTACCTGTACCCCCTTATTTGCTATTTCTATTGGGTTGTCATCAAATAGTAATTCTACTTGTACCCCCTTATCTGCTGTTTCAACTGAAGGTGTAATAGTTTGAAATATAGGGACCTCAATAGGAGTACTTACTTGAACATTTTCTTGTTGTTGGGACTGTTCTTGTGTTGGTGGCTCATCTTCAACATTCTTTGCTATGCTATTTACCATTTCTAAAGCATCTTCAGAACAAGAAGGCAATGCTTCAGAATGAGATGGTGCTGCTTCGGAATGAACAGACACTTCTTCAGAATGAAGGGGTGCTGCTTCGTAATGAACGCCCATGTCTGTCTCAATAGAGTCATCTGCCTTTGATAGACCCAAAAGCAATTGAGCCAAATTGTCTTCATCAAAGGATACATTTGGCTATTTTTTAGACTGTGACAACTTTTTTCTCAATTCTACCACTTCCTACTAAAGTTCTGCAATTTTTCTTTCTTGTATCTCAATGATGGTTTCTTTCTCCTCAATCCACTTGGTTTGTGTTCTGACAAAACTTATTGCTGCCCTCAACTGCTTTGTGATGTCTTCCACTTCTGTTTCTACCTCAGAATCTGATGCAGACGAATCAGCTACAGTTGGCTGCTCAACTAATATCTCTTCTTCTGCAACAATTTGCTCTTGTTCAATAGGTTCTATGAAACTACTTATAATTGTATCCACCATATCTGTAGCATGTTGAACTATAGCCTCCTCCAAATTATCCTACCCAGTTTTTGCCTCAACTATCTGTTCAAGGAATTCTGGAAAATTTTCAAAGGCTGGTTGTATTTCTATGACATCTGGGCTGCTTTGTCCTTTTTCTTCTTCCATAACCTGTTCTGTTGTTTCTTTCAAATGGATTCTAGTGGACCTCCTAATTCTAGATGCAAACTTCTTCTTTTTGCTCTGTTTCCTGGTGTCAGCAGGGGTTGTGGGGACAGTTTCATATGCCTCTATTTCCCTTGTCATTTCTTGCTCTATCAAATCAGTAGTCACTCTAGAAAAATGAACCTTCTTTTGTTTTTTTGTTCTGCTGCTAGTTCCAAAAACTCTTTTCTTTTGTTTCTTGGTTCGTGAAGTTGAGGGTTCAGGAGCAAGGTTTTATGTTGCTGTTGCTGGGTGTGGTTTTGTAACAGCTTCTATAGTAGCCTCTGTTTCTTTTTCTGCAACAACCTCTGCAACAACTATTTCTTCTTCTGCAATAATGTCAGCAACATCTTGTTCTTCTTCTTCCTTATCTTTATCCCTAAAAATGACATCGTTTAGGGTAGAGTACAACCTATCAAAACTCCTAGGGTTTCCTCTAAAATGGTGTTGGCAAACTAGTTTGATGAGGTCATGATGGTGAAGGCTTCCTTTACCCTCTTGATATCTCTTTGCCATGTTTATTAATTCTTGATACAGATATAGGGGAAGATTTACCCTAACTTCTAGTTGTTTCTCACCATGTTTGAGATGGTTCAAAATTCATAGATGATGCCCTGACAACAGCACATACTGCCCTTCATAGGTTAGGAATTTAATTACCCAGGTGGCTACTTCATCCTAGGGTTCCTGTAGGCTGGACCTTTTTAACCCTTTGCATGTGTTGTTGTGGGTTAAATACTCTAGCTCTCTATCATTTTCTTCTACAAATTGATTAACTACGTTTGCCAATGTATTCTTGCCAGATCTAGAAATTGAAATCCCTTCTAATGGCAGCTCAGTAATCTAACTTAAAATTTTAGGGGTTACCTCAATAGTCATGCCGTTAACATGAGCTCAGTTGTTTCTGAATGTATGGGCGAACATGCTAGCCAAATCTTCAGAGGACCCATTAAACTTATCCAGAAATGGCATAAGCCCTCCATCTTCAAAAATCTGTAGGACTGCCATATTTTCTCGGAGGTAGGTGGTATCTGTTGGTTCCATTCTGATCTTTCACCCCATATTTTTTGTTTAAAAACCATTCACTACTGCTACTATTCCTCTGTTGGATCTCTGGTTTTTTTTTATGTTGCAAATTTGTAGGGTTTAGTTCAAAATCTTCGCTTGCCCTGTTTCTCATCTTCTTCTTCGGAATGAATCGTAACCTGAGCACTGTACCTCACAAACATGTCTTCGAAAAGAAAGACATGATTGCATTTCTACTATTGCACCAAACACCTATCCATCAATGATTGCGTGGACGTCCTTGCCATCAGATCCACTTCATTCGGTTTTAATTTTTTTTTTTAGTCCGCAGATTCTCACGTGCAAAATAAACCATGTCTTCCTTGATTCTAGTACCATGCAAAATAAACCATATCCTTGCTAACACATGTTCCTTTTTATCGTATGCAGCTAAAAGAATTTTATTCTATCGTACCTTGTCTTTCTTGGATGCCACGTGGAAATGCTCTTTCCAAAGATTATAATTTAATTGCAAAAAACTTCATTTCGAAGATTATAATTTCATTTCGAAGATAGGCCTTCATTTCGAAGACAAGTCTTCTTTGTAAATTTAAATCTTCATTCCGAAGATTAATCCTCATTTCAAAGATCAATCCTCATTCTGAAGATCAATCCTCATTCCGAAGATCAGGCTATTATTGTGAAGGTAAATCGTCATTCTGAAGACAGATCTTCATTCCGAAGATAGATCCTCATTTCGAAGACAGATCTTCATTTCGAAGACAGATCTTCATTCCGAAGATGATGCAGCAAGTCGTCATTCCAAAGACAAAGTTTCATTCGAAGACAAATTGTCATTTCGAAGACAAAGCTTCTTTCTAAAGACAGTGCAACATTCATTTTGCTATCATTCCAAAGACAATTTCAATCCGAAGATAATACAGCAGGCACTGCGTTTGGCATTCTTGTTCCGAAGATTAGGCAGAAATCAATATTTTCATTTTCAAAACATGTTTTAAGTATGCCAACTCTTATGAATACCTTTTATGCTAATGGTTAACTATCATATACTATATACCAATCATTTTACAATGAAGAAATGTAAGAAATATATACCTGATAAAAACATTTAATGCAAGTTTTGAAAAATGACTGCCTTTGTTGATGTTCTGCTAAGATTTTCTACAACATTTCAAAACAAGTGCACTTGGTGAATTTGTACAATGATGGTTCAGAAATTTCTCAATGTTATGCACGCCAAAAAATTGGTTTTCATGCATACCAACCCAGTAGTGCCTTAAAAAGGTTTTCACTACTGAGTTATTCATTTTTCTCTCTTTTTTTCTTGATTTTCCTTTTTTTTTTTTTTACCTCTCCTTTTCTCTCTCTTTTTTTTTTTTTTTGATTTTGACTATGCCCATGAAGGAATTTCATGATTTCCCCTGAAACCATGCCCATGAAGGAATTCATACTCAGAATTTATTCATCTTTTTGTTTTCTATTTTTTCTTGAAATCCATGATCATGCTGATTGTTTTGAAGTGGAAGAGGAAATTTCTTCCACCTGTTGTGTATCCAAACTATCAATTTGCTGCAAGAATTTTTATTTAGTCAGAGGTGTATGGTATACTCTGAGGCGATGTCCATTTACTACCATCTTTCTTTGTGATCCATCAATAGGAGATAGAAGAGCTACTTCGTTGTCAAATACCTCTTCAATCCAATAAGGTCCCAACCATCTAGTTCTCAGTTTTCTAATGAAGTCTTCATAGCGAGAATAAAATAGTAAAGCCCAATCTCCTTGTTGAAGTTTCCTCTGCTGAATGTGACTGTCATGCCATAACTTCCTCTGCTCTTAAATTACCTCAGTTTGGTGCAGAGCATCCAATCTAAGTTCATCCAATGCATTCAGCTGTAGAATCTTTTCTGTCTATGCCTGCGATAATTCAATTCCAATTTCTAGTGCTATGTGCAATGTTAGTAGCTTAAATTCAATAGGTAAGAGAGGCTTTTTACCAAATACTAGTTCATAAGGTATGAATTCTTTGTAGTCCCAAGCAAAAGCATAAACATGCTTTTGCAAGACAACTATCAATTTTTCTTCCTCTTCCTTAGTAAGCTAGATGTAAATGTTCAAAAATTTGCTTGGCTGGACTTCTATTTATTTTGTATTTAGAGGACTGAATTCACTCCTTCATACCTGGTGATTAGGGGATTAAGAGGACATTGCTGATATGGGAGAAGATAAGCAGTTTCTATTTTATTGCTGCTTGAGGGAAGCATATCTTGTATGGAATAGTGAGAAGGAAAAATCAGATGATGGTGCCATCCATGTGGTAGTGAAACAGAGTTTCCCTATGATAGTACAGATGGTTCATCTTCGGATTTTTTATTCTCCTCATTACTTAACAACTGTTGGATATTTGTTGCTTCCCCTTATAAACCTTGTTCATGCACAACATTCATCAGGGTTGTTTCATTTTCTAAATTTTCTGTGTCACTGAGGTCTTTTGTGTGTTCTCTTACTACTAAGGTAGCTAGTGTAGAAATGACCTCTTCTGGTTCTTCATCCGAGTCAGAAAACCATAACTGACCTAAAAAGTTGCTAGATGGTTTTGCAAGAGGATATAAAGAAATCTGTTTCAGATCAATACCATTTGAAATAGTCATATTTCTAGATCTACAGTCTATGAAGGTTGCTCGAGCTTGCAAGCCAAGGTCTTCCCAAAATAATGGGATATCCATGTGCTGAATTTCTTGGCTTTAAAACCAAAAAATCTATAAGGAATTCCCAAGAAGAAACTTCTATAAGGACATCTTCAATGATACCTTCAGGTTTTGCAACTGACCTATCAGCCATTTTTAAAACTATAAATGTGGGGCTGAGATGTTTGAGCTGTAATTATTTCATTGTATCCTTGGTCATGACATTTATTGCAGCTCCTAGATCTACTAAGACATTTGATATTGGTACTAAACCTATGGTAACTGTGATAAATGGACTTCTTGGGTCACTATACTTTGGAGGTACTAGTTTTCCAGATAAGAGATCAGCTATCTTTCCTTCAACCTGCACAGTCTTAGGAAATGCTTTCTTTTTTCTTCCTGCTCTTTTAATGCACAAATTTTGGACAGTACTATTAATATCTGGTATTTCCTTAATGGCTTGCAATAAGGGCAATGATATGGTTAAATTTTTGAGTTCTTTGACCAGTTCTAACTCAGAATTTTTTGGTATTACATTGAATATTTTAGGATATGGAATTATCCTTGGTAATTGTTCTGCCTGTAGTTTTATCTCTTTCTCTATTTTTGGTTGGATTTTCTCTAGTTCCAATTTTTCTTCTATCTCTATTGTTGGTTGGACTTTCTCAGGTTCCAATGATTCTTGTTCTTCATTTTCTTTAATTTCATTTGAAACTGGTTCAGGTACAACTTTTTTTGAACGAAGTTGGATGTTACTACAATCAAGAACATTAATTTCAACATTTTCTTCACCTTCAGCCACATAGACAGGAGGTGTCTATCTCATGCTATTTGGATTAGTGACTGGTTGATCTGGCAGTTGAGGTTGTTTCACTTGCTGTGTTTGCTGTTGTTTTTCTTGAAAATTTTGATTAGGTGCAGGCAACAAATGTTGAGTTTGACCTTGATTCCTTTGCTGCATTGGATAGGACTGGTATTGCTGACTCCACTGTGGTTGGTTTTGCATCCAATGTGGATTAGTCTAATTTTGATTCCAGGCTGGATTGTTTTGATTCCAAGATGGGTTGTTTTGATTCCATGAGGGGTTTTTTTGATTTGGATTCCAGGTTGGGTTACTCCAATTTACTTGTGGCCATTCTTGGGAATTTGTCCATTGAGGATTATTCCAAGGACGTTGGGGAGGTTTTGGTTGTCCCCAAGGCATAGTACTAGGATTATGCCCCCAATTTGTAGGAAAATGAGGGGCATTTTGGTATTGAGAGAAATTTCCCCCTTGTTTTGGTCCAATGTAGTTGAGTTCCTCAGTTTGGTTTTCTAACACAGTTTTGAGTTGTGGTAGCAAGTGGCATTGATCAGTTGAATGCCTTTTTGAACAGATACTACAAATGGCTGAGATAGATGTTTTATTCAAAGGACATTCTTGCAAAACATGTTTATTTCTACATCTTGGGCAATAAATTTCCAAGGGTTTTGTGTTTTTTTCTTTTGCAGACATTTCCCCCAAAGTAGTGTTTAGGTGCACTAGAATATTAGTTTGAAATTTGCAAGTTCCTCTATCAGGTCCTTCACATCAATGCCATTTGTGTGGCTTTTTCTTCTTCTCTGCTTAGTGCGAGAGTAATTCTTGTAGAGATCCATAATTTCATCATTACTGAGAGTGGTTAAATCCCCTTTTCCATCAAATATAGAACTTCTCTGGATTCATCTTGCAATCCTCTCAAAAATATGGTTTTACATAATATTGGTTCTACAAGTCCACATATCATTTGAACAAAGGAGAACCTATCAATATAATCTTCCAATGTTTCATCATCTTCTTGCTTAATTTTGAATAACTCATCTTTTCTATTCCTTACATGGCAATACTCCTGATATTTATCTAAAAACATAGTTTCCATTTGATCCTAGGTTCTTATGGAATTTGGCTCTAAGCTCATGAACCAGTGTAATGCTGCATCCTTGAGTGTTGAGGGAAAAACCTTAAGTTTCTTATTATCATTTATATAATCATAGGTCTGACATACTACCTTGAATTCAAACAAAAACTAGTCAGGATCTTCAGATACAACACCTCGAAAGGTTGGAAGTATGCGAAGGTGAAATGGTTTTCATGGAAGAGTTTTGTGTTGGATTCAGACGAATAGGATATTCAAATGTTCTAGAAGGTTGGGGCATATCCTGATCATCTCCTTCATTATGGACATAGCCATGTTGGCCATCTATATTGCCTCCTTCTGCCATAGTTTCCTATTTCCTAGGAGAAGTTAAAGCTTTCCAAATTGTTCTCTCAAGAGGTCCAAGCCTCTCTGTTGATGATGAGTCTGATGAATTTTCTTCCTTAAGATATTCTAATGATGATAAAATTGGTGATTTTCCTTTTTCAAAATGTTCTAATGATGGTGAGACTGGTGATTTTTTTATTAATCTTTTTGGTAGTTCAAAAACAGGTGATTCACCCCTTAGGCGTGAAGATCTCCTTAATGGAACAAGTCAGGGATCCCTTGGGGTTCTACATTTTTCATCCCTAGACTTACTCATTCATGTTTACTCTTGAATGACATAAATTAAGTCAATAGTTGTTACCTTCCTTAGCTGTTGTATTCAGATTTTATCCTAAATTTTCACAATTTAGTCTGATTACAGCTATTGGACTAATTTTTTTTCTTCTGGCAACACTATTCCCCGACAACGGTGCCAAAATGATTCGTAGTCGTTATACCATCATTAATTCTCAATGAATCTGTCAATCCAGGGCTGTGTACAAGGCTATCTATGAAAGAAGTGAAACAACTATAACTTAGGTCAATCTAGAGCAACAGGTCTTATTGGTGGAACCGATTGTGTGGGGGGTTTTAGGACATTCCTATCTCTAATTGCATAAATTAAACCTTAATCTAATTGCAGAAATGGAAACTAATCATTAACTACAAAAATGAAATCTTGATTTACAATTGCAGAATGAGACCTAATTATGTTGTAGAAATAATAGTTATAGAATTGAAAGTCTGATTCTAATTACAGAAAGGAAATATATTTACTTTTTTAGCAATGGAAATCTAATTATAGCATGGAAAATAAAATCCTGTCAAGGCTCTGTAACAGAAGGTTGTCAATCTTCTGTGCAGGGGTTGAAAAAAAAACACAAAATGCAGGAAATTATAGAAAATAGCAAATTCTGGAAATAACAGTCTGAAATAAAATGGAAGCTTTGCTGAAAGTAGATATTACAGCTAAAACATTAAACACAAGATTAATCTAAGCATAAATAAACTAATATTATAGATATTGTCAGCTATTTACAAGCAATTGAAATAACAAGTTCTACAACTCATTCTACTGTAGTAAAATCAAAATAAAAACCTGTTGTTAGTCCTCCTCATAGGTCTGGAAGTGGCCAGCCTCCTTGTCTAGAAGAAGGTACGAGTATCTCTCTCTCTAGGTCTTAATCACACTCATTTACAAGCAATATGAAATAGAGCTAGTGCACTTTATTGATTAAAGAACATGATTATAATAATTCTACTGAAAAACTGTTATAGGACTGTAACAGTCAATTTCTACCTATTCTCTGTATTTTTTGCTTTCTCCTAGCTTCCTTACTCTTTTCTCACTACTTACTACCTACAACCTACTAGGCTCAACCTGAACGGGAGCAATATTTATAGCTGTCCTATGATCTAATTACAAACTGTGAATATTTCAAAAGATCTAATCCTACTATGCTGCAACAAATCCTAGGTTTATCTTTTGATCTTTCCATTAATGATGGCTTTGGTCAGCAATGATGGCAAAGAAATATGAAATATTTTTTCCTTTACCTTTTTCGACCTTTATTTCACTTTTTCCAGCTTCAAAAATTGGTCAACAAGTCAAAGCACATTCTATTTTCATTCCGGAGATAAGTGGATTCATTTCGAAGACAATGCAATTCTCATTTCGAAGATCGCTCATTCTGAAGATACTGTAATTCTCATTCCGAAGATACTACAATTATCATTCTGAAGATCGCTCATTCTGAAGATACTGCATTTTTCATTCCGAAGATCCGCTCATTTCGAAGACGCTGTGTTCTCTCATTCCGAAGATATTTGTTCATTCCAAAGATACTTCGAAATGAACAAATGTGTGCTTTTCCAGTGATTTATTCTGCATCTCTCAGGTGGGTTATCTCCTAAGATCAAATTCCAATGGTCTTCATTTCTTTCCACATGTGAATTCCATGCCTTGCTATTTATGGACAGCTGGCTGGAATTTACATGGGAAAAACTAGTTTTTGCTGCACAGCAACAATTTGCTTGCACTGTTGCTAGATTTAAGTGATATAAATACTTGAGACAATTCAAAACATGATTAGTGAAATTTTGCTATTATTCTAAGCATATCCCATTTTAGCAAGTCACAGCAAAAAGAACACAAAACTATGCAAAAAGCTATAAAAATCAGCATATAATATTCCAAATACATTGATCATGCAAAATGGTTAATATACAACATATTGAATCAACTTGACTAACATATTAGATAAAACATAAGAGTTTATAGGCAATTTTAGTGTTCAAAAAATGTTATGATTGAGGCATTTCTAGGCCTCATTAGAAGGCACCATTCATTTAAATTGCCTTCCGTATCAAGAAGGAACCAAACAAAACCTTCCACGTACAACCCTCACATGCTCCTCGATGCGAACGATGTCAACACACGGTTGGGTAGAAACTAATTACCACCATCACTCCACGTGATGGAAATCCACCTCGATAAAAAATTATGCAAAGTTACAGGGCGATATCCTCATGCACGCCTTAAGATTGATGGACAAATGATTTTTCCAAAACCAATCAAGAGCTTGTCTATGACATAGAACCTCGAACGACGTAGCAGTGAAGTCCAGAGTAATCCACACACATGAAATACCTATCCTTCATATCACAGGATGATAAATCACTACTATATACAATGCATGAAGCATCCAATTAGGTATGTGCATAATTTTTTATATTTTTATATAATATTTTATAAATTATGCAGTATTGAAAAATAGTGCCACCATAAAAATAATGCATCCCCATGGCCAAAACATCATGCCAACATTGTGGCTCAAGAGGCGTACCTCAACAACCCCAGAATTGAATGCTAGGGTTAGGCACCTTCCTTATAAGAAGGTGCCTTCTTAAGGGTGTAAGGTAGAAATAAAATAACAATTAGGGAAGGCTCCATGGGAGGATGATCCGAGTGATACAAAATTAATTAGGGGGGCGGTGAGAACCCAATTCAAAGCCGAAGGGTGGCTCGACTACTATATCCTGGTATGTTAGAAGTAGGATATGGAGGTAGCTAAATAATTTGCTACCTCCTTGAGGGTAGACATAGCTCAGGTGCGTGAAAGAGAAATTCTAGTCACCCCAAAATATATCTCCCAAGTGATCGGCTTGCCTCTCACAGGTGAGTGCACATACAAGGGCGACATGTTGAAACAATGTGTCGACTTGCTACTTCCAGGAGAAAATGTGAAGGTAGAGAAGGAGGGGCTACCAAAAATTTGACTTCCCATGAACCTGTGGAAGTTGTTCGAGCAAATTGCTCACTTTTTCACATGCACCAAGAAATATTCCCACCTACATGTTAACCATGTGTAGTTCTTAAATAATCTAGTGCATGGGAGGAAGATGAGCGTGCCCTTCTACCTAGTGAATGCCCTAAAGGAGGAAGTGGATTGATACCATAGGGGTGCACCTTCTGCCTTGGCCCACCACAGACTGATATCAGTGCTAGTTCTCCATGGAGAAGCACATAGAGAGGATTCCCATGTAGAGGGAGATGGCAGCCAGGAGGGGCAGGAAAATTCTCTCGTCAAAGCAAAGAAAGATGAAAAAAGCCCCATAGAAGAGAGAAGAAATTAGGAAATTGTCATTGCTCAAATTTGGGGAAGAAATAAGGCACTCACCTTTTCTCAAATTTATATAGGAAGAGGTATGACTTACCAGCAACAGAGCCAAATTATGGCAAATGGAGCTAGTTACTGAGAAGAAGCGCTTCCAGTGTCTCCTGGTATCACAACCCAAACCCTCCAAGAGTTGACCAGCCAGAGCCCACAAGACCCCAAGACTTCTATGGGTATTAATCAAGAAGTTGACGCGGCCCTAGAAGAGGACCTAGAATGGTATGTCGAGTGTTGGATGGCCCAAAAAATGTTGTAAGATTGGCAAACGATGCATCGAGAGGAGTTGGAGGAGCGAGCATGAAGAATAGCTCAACTTGAGTAGTTAGTCTAGCAGTTGTATGAGGAGAATCGACAATTCCATGTCAAGGAGATGAAGAAAATGGATGCATCGACTAAAACTTATTAGGTGATTGAGGTCTCGATGAACTTCCTGACCTCATTATAAAGAGTATACTCTTTGGGGGAATTCCGCTCGAATGCCTGATAAAGCAGTTTGAAAGTAGGGAAAAAATCCTCTACTTTTAAAATTAATGCGATAAGGAGCCCAAAATATCCCCCTATTATAGAATTGAGCGACACAGAACTGGTGCAGACCAATAGCCATAGATTGAGCCTGGGGTGAAGGAAGAATTCCCCAGAACCGAAGAAAGAAGGTCCAAAGGACCTACGGGGTTAGAACCAAAATGATCAAAGAAATAAAGGACAACTCTAAGGACATAAGAGCTAGTCCCTAAAAACAAAGAGACACCCGTCAGGAAGGAGGAAAGACCCCCTATTTGAGCTGCTACACTTTCTGCAAAGGCCAAGGGAAAAAATCCTGTAACGACTTAGAAGAAGGTGAAGCTGACCTTCGTCAAACCGATCGAGGATGAATGGGACATGCAATCATTTACCGAGAGGCAATAGAGGTTCAAGAAACTGCTAAAAGACATGGAAGCATCAAGTGAGGCTAGGAAGTCAGCCTCTAGGGTCTAGGGAGACTCGGGTATTTGTGTTAAATCGACGGATGACGATCAGTTGTGGGAGATTTTTGGGTCATCCCGAGGATGCCCATTGAAAATACACAAATATTTTTAGAGATGGGGGTATATGTGCCTAAGTTAGAAGTCACTTCCATTACAAGATAAAATACAGGGCTTACCCTTGAAGCAACCCAATTACACAAGGCCAAGGTAGTCCGACTCAAGAGGGATAATTATGACATTCCTCTTGCAGTAGTCAAACCTCCAGATGCTGACCTATGGTAAGTTGTAGAATCTACATTTCAGGTAACATGAACTACACTGTCCATACCACCTCTAGGAGTAATCAGGGTGGGAACCTCAAATAGGTGAAGCCAGCGAATCGATCAGAGGCAGACAACCACAGTAGTTGCCTTCCCCACCACTACAGCTTCGCATACAAAATAGAAGACCGCACATCCCGATGTTGGTCAAAAGAAGTAGCCACAAGCCATAGGTACAACTAGAAAATGATGATGATGAAGATAATGAAGGGCTACCTACAGTTTTGATGCCACGAGGGCGTGGCATATATTAGGCATGGGGGGATGATGAGCCTCAAAAACACTCATATTTTGCATAGGTTTTATCGATTTTTATGCAAAAATATATTAGGAACTGTGTACTTTTATGAATGATTATCTAATTATTTAATAGAATTATGTACGTTATCTAATTTGTGTATTTTAGTGTGTTTTTATGGAAATTTAGTTGGTTTTGACAGATTTGGATCAGTCGAGGTCTTTCGTGGACCTGGCACTCTGTTTCATTCAGGATCAAGGTATGAAGGTAGGTGCCTTACTCTTCAAGGAATATGCCAACAAACAGTAGGTGCATTCCTCTTCAATGAAGGTGCCAACAGAAGGCAGGCGCCTTCCGTATAGAGAAGGCACCCAACATACTTAGGCACCTTCCATATAAGGAAGGTGCCCTATACAAGGTAAAGCACCTTTCGTATAGGGAAGGCACCCACATCAGTAGGCACCTTTTGTAGGAAGAAGGTGCTCAACTTTAGTATGTGCCTTCCACATATAGAAGGCACCCCACTAGAGCACATGAGGAAGGCACCTTCCTCATAGAGAAGGCACCTCTCTATTATTTTCTTGTTGACCAGATAAAGTGACATGGGCAGTGTTGACTGGAGCAGTTTCAGTTCTACGTCATGCAGGATAATTCTGGGAGCTACACTAATCAACAAAAATTCCAAGCGAAGCATGAACCAATTATTTGAATACATTACCATTAGGAACAATGCCCGCTTTAGTAGATGTTGATCACATTTACTAGTTTTTCCCTGTTTAGTCTGAACTAAACTACTATTGTAAATTATTTGTAATAGAATATCTATGTGTGTGCTATATAAACACACACATACCTCTTTGATAAGGGAGAGAATCCAAAATTAGATAGAGAATACATTTATCATTCTAAAGAAGCATTGTAATAATTATTTTGCAAATACAATAAAGTTCAAGAGTTCCTAACTACGTATTCAGCTGGAAGGGAGCTGTTGGAGCCTCGACCCACTCCAAGCCAGTATTCCTTTATTTTTCTTATGCTTTCTAGATTAAGTTTCCTGCTTTCATAGGTTTATTTTTTGCACTGTTATTTCACTTCTGTAGTAGGTTTATTTTCATTATTAACGTATGAATATTTATTTTCTCAAGATTTAATTATTCATACATAAATTTTTGGTGTGGATGAAATACTGACAATCCTTTAGACCCTCCAATAGTAGAATTAGTCAGACTCTTCTCAAAGTGGGTATTGTGAATGATCTGATATGAGACCCTTGTAAAGTTTATGAAGCTCCCTGGATTGACAATTTAAATGATCGAAAAAGTGACAAAATAGGATCAAAATTAACCTGTAATGTGTGTGTCCAACAATTGTATCCATAAAAAATTGAATATAATACAAACTAACGAGTTTCTACTCTTTGGTATATTTTTAGTGTAATGTGTGTGTGTCACTTGTCTGTATATTACATAATTTTAATATGTAGGCAATGCTTCCCTTGCTGATTTAAAAATCCATGTTCATTACGATACTCGAATGAATGTGGGTTTATCATTTTTTCTTTCTTTTTCTTTCTGTTTCATGTGTTTGGTTAGAAAATCTACTACGATAGCCCAATGGACAAGGAAGTGGTCTACTTTTATGCCTTAAACACTTCATTTATATGCTTGGTCATCATTTTTGCACATAAAAAATTTATTTAAACTGTTTGAGTGCATTTTTTAAATAAAACCATTATAGGCCCATATTAGGGTGTCTAGACCTGACATGTTTGTTTTCTAAGCCATCCTAGATCACATATTTTCTTGTGGGTTAAAGGAATTTGAATAGTGTGACAACATCTTAAGGATATTCAAATTTTTGCACAACAAGAATGTAAACCAAAAAATATACCCACGGAACAAGGTATTCAATTATATATAAATGATGGAACATTTTTAGTTTTAGCTACTTTGTATAGACAATTGATTGGAAGTCTTCTATACTTAACCAATACTCGACCTGACATAGTCTTTGCAGTAAACTATCTTGCAAGATTCATGCAAGAACCAAGGGAAATTCATTGGAAGGCTACAAAAAGAATATTACAATATGTTAAGAAAACTATAGATTATGGACTAACATACTTGAAGAATGTAAAAGATTTTTATCTATAGGGTTATTCAAATTTTGATTATGTCGGTTCTATTGATGATAGAAAATAGACTTGTAGATACATATTCTATATTAGATCAGGTCTAATATCATGGCATAATAAGAAACAACATAAGCTGCTCAATCATATACTGAAGTAGAATACCATGTAGCTAGAGACACAATGTGTGAAGCATTGTAGTTATAGTACATATTATCCGACATGAGAATCAATTGAGCACCAACTCTAATACATTATGATAATCAAGGGGTTCTCAACCTAATAAAAAATATGATTGTACATGAAAGGACCATACATATTGAAGCACAATGTTATTTTATCTGAGATCATTTTCATAATTGTCATATCAAGTTGAAATATGTACCTACAGAGGAACAATTGGTAGATATATTCACAAAGGCATTGGGCACAAATAAATTTCAGGTCTTCAGAGAGCATCTATGTAGATCAAGAGAAAGGTAAACCAAATAATGTAATATAGGAGGTGTTAGAAAATATATATTACATCACTTGGTTTAACTTGTTTATTTCAATAGAATAGAAGTTTATCTTAGATTAAGTAGTTACCTGGGGAAGAAGCAATAAATGCATGTGTTAGAATGTGCAATAATGTAAATTTACATGTAATCCACATGTACATGAGTCAATAGAATAAGAATCACAAATGTCCTTCATTAGTTGTGCATGTATACAAGTGTCTATCATGCAGTATTTAGAGTAGTTTATTGAAGTCACATACTAGTATATTTATATGTGACCAAGCATTGTAATAGTGAAGCATGCATGATCCATGGCATGCACTAGTGAGAGCTCCATATATTGTATCAAGTTCAAATTTTTGTGAGTTTACTGTAATAGCTATTTCATGAGTCATTTTTGAAGTTTCTTATGTTATTTACTTGCTCATTAGACTTCCATTAACATAGTTATAATATTGGAAGCTTATTTCATTACTTGTGGCTAGATTTCCTTTGTGTTTGTAGCTTTAAAAACTAACAAATTGTGGATGAAGATGGCCTTTGTTACATCATAGTGGTTTTTGGGAGAGTAAATGCAAGATTGCCTTACTATCATGATCAATGTAATATACCCCAATTTGGAAAGGACCGAATGTATTCAAAACTTTATCTTTGATGCTTTGTTAAGCTTGATTTGATTTGATAAGCCATTCAACCCTTGGTAGATTTTTAACAGGTCCTTCATTCATGAGTGGTCTTAAGACTACCATTTTGAAGAAGGAAATCCATGATTAGCCTAGAGACTCAGGTATTGGGTTCCATCAAATATTCATTTGAATTGGAGTTTTTATGAGAAGAAATTACTTCTAAGTTGCACCAACAAAGGAGGGTTTAGCATGATCTCCAACAAAGGTTCTTGGATAAACAAAATTTTCAATATTGAGTGTTTGGTTATTGATCACACGTAAAGCAAATTTAATGATATGTATACCCACTCAAGTGATGAGGTGATGAGAGGTGAAAATGAAGCAGCAATAAAATGCTTGGAAAAATGTTGGAGGTGAAAAATGGGTGAATATTAAAAAATATGTGAAAATTTAATAAATTGGTGTGAGGTGAAGGTGAAAAACACCATGGGGACCTATGGGTATATTTTTAAGGAGTTTAGGCTTGATCACATGGTAGGGTGTGACTCAAAAGGGTTTTAAGGTATTGTGTGGCGATGATGGTGATAGCCAACCATGTGTTTCATGATGTGTCAAATTATTGATTCCCATGGAGGTTGATGAGAGTCATTTGTGACATGGTAGAGCATGGTCATGTGTTTGTATGGATACCCATCTAATTGGCGTAGGCCTATAGAGAGTTGCATGGGGTAAGACAAGTGGGATGGTGGATTATGGGGATGGGTTTAACAATCAAGATATGGGGATGTGATCATATGGCCTTAGAGAGACAAAAGGGTCTACCTTATAGGTATCATGAGCTTATGGGACTATATGTACCCTATGCCTCACAGTGGAGGATAGATATGGAGATACGGTTGTATAGGCTGCATGAGGAACATGCTCTTCATTATAGAGAGGCATTTAATAGACCAAGGCTATAGGATATTTTTAGGCGATCATGAAGGGGGGTGTCATACTAGGATGAGGTAGGATAAGAGATTAGGTGAGTGAGGCAAATATAATGGGTGATCGATCGAGAGGTAAAAGATAGAGTGGTTTACATTCAACCATGTACTATGATAGTTTGGATTACAATAGGAGGTACTTGAGGCACATGACATGATTTAGTGGGTTAAAGGAGATCCTAGGTAGCAACCACATGTGGAGCATTAATATTTGGTATGTGATGCAACCATAGATATCCTAGATGTGGATGATGTAGGGACCATGCCAGGATATGATACCTGGTGGTCTACTAAAAGTTGAAATCCAAAAGTAGGCATGATTTATAGATACATCGATGCCACAACAACTAGGATAGGTGGATATTTGGGATGGATCGGCAAAGATACCGAGGGTGGAGTAGGGAGTCTAAGTAGATACCTTGATGTAGGAGTGAGTATTCCTCATAAGGAAAATATAGATCCTAGTGGTGCGATAGATGAGGGAGGTAGTGAGGAGAGTTATGTAGAGGTATTGCATAAAGTACAATAGTGTGTGGGGATGGGAGGTATTCCTACATAGGTATGGTAGAATCTAGTGGTGGTCTTGGAGGGGAGTGGGGTTCTAGTTGTAGGCAAGGTAGATTTGACTATCTATCTATGCAACATGATGCATGTGTATGAGGATATGAACATGTTACAATATAGAGTACATCAACTTGAGTTTTAGATGATGCATTAAGAAATGACATAGAATCAACAATGATTTTTGCTAGTAGAGAGATATGGAGCTATGGTGGGCCAGTTAGAGGTAGAGAAAGAGGTGGAGAGAGTTATGGCTCATATGGAAACCATGGAGGCTAGTGTAGTCTAATTTTAAGAGGATGTAGCTTAAATTTGAGATGAGACTGCCCATGAGAGGGCCTAGAGGGAGGACATGGTAGTTGAGATGGGTGAGATGCACCAAGTGAAGGATTTCTTGGAGGATTTGTACTACAAGGAGGGAAGGAAGATACATCGATTACAAGTGCAGTTGGCTATTCACGGGAGTAGGGTCCTAGAATCATCTGAGTTTGGACGATCCTATCAGAGTAGGAGTATGCAATCATTGATATGACCACATGTGAGTGAGGTTCACCTAGACCAGAGTAGTAGAGGATATTCAAGGAGATTTCAAGATCCTCCTACCCCATGAGAGGGGAATGGATATACTCATGGTAAGGTATAAAGTTGAGATAGCCTACATTGTATTGTATTATATTTTTTTTGTGATGAGAGAGCTACCCATTGTGTATATGATAGCTTAATGAGGTGACATATAGAATAGTGGATATGCTTTATAGCCTATGGGCATTAGGATGATGTATATTGTATTCCTTTTTATATGATATATATACATGATGATTTGCTATGATTATTTGCAATGTATATTATAAATATGATATGATTAATGTGCATGTATATGAATGATGTAATTTATGTGTATGTATGTGTGTGACTTTAAACATATGTGATTTCATATTGATGATGTGATTTTATACGTGATGAATGATAGGTAAAATGAACCTGGATAATGGAGGTGTACAAATGGAATATGTGATAACATGTGTACATGTGGGACAAAAAAATAAAGCAAGATGGATAGCAATCTGCCTTGTGTCTAGACTATATCAAGTATGATGAGTAATAAAAAAAAATGAATAATCACATTACTAATGACCATGATATGCAACAATCAAACATGAAGCGTACAAATGGATGATAATGTACAAGATATACATAGTGAAAAGGTAAAGGATGAGTGGAATATGTAGTGAATGAGAGTATACAAAAGTCATGAAGAGAGATTTGTTATAAGTAAAATTAATGGTGATGTTGTTCGCCCCTAATTCTCAAGCATGGTGGATGTTTAAAAGAGTTTCTAGACACTCAAATGACATAGTTCACAAAATATAACTTATCTAGTAGATAATCAATATTATGTAGACATATTGACTATCCTAAATGAGGTTAAGTCTGTCATGGACTTGTGTGTGCACATGATCTTAATTTATCCATTTAGAGAAAGGTTGGACTAACCTATTGTAAATCTAGCCAATGTAGCTAGCTCATCCACAAGCATGCAATGATCTGTACAAAAAAAGGCCGCTAATGTGATAGATGTGTCACCACTTGTAAGGCTTGTTCCACTACTAGACATGATATTGGAACCTATTTTTGATGATGGAAATCACCCCGTGATATTATTTTGGACATAAGGACCTCAGGGATTCAATATTTGATAGTACTCTTGAGGATTTTGTTTTTATTTTCTACCCCTTTTTCTTTTTTATTATATTTTTTTTATGATATTGTTTTTGTGTGTGGGCATTGGCTTTTGTTTTTTACCCATTTTTATTTTAATTGTGCTTGTACCTTTGTTTATCCCTAGGTTTATTTTGATCATGTAAATGATAGGATGAGCAAGGGAAACCGTTTACTAAATGATACGATGAGTAAGGGAAAATTTTATTAAAATGTGAAATGCGTGAGTGGTCTGTGAATGAACATAATTCAACTAGGGGTAGCCTTGAAATCCTATAGAATTTGATGACGTTCTATACAAGTTGATTAGAATGACTATGAAAGGTTGAGAAAAATAAAATCTTCCTATTACCATGCAACTAAGAATATGATCAGACACCATGGTAGTTATACTAACAAATGCATGTTTTTAACTCCTCAAATTAGGACTATATACAAGCAATGGATTGCTTATGTACAAGAAATATTTGAACATGACTACAAATAATGCATGTAATATAATATGTACAAGAGGACATGGCACAAAAAAATAACTAACAATACATGGTAGTATACAATAAAATTATTTTTGAGAGAAACAAAGTTTGTGAGACAAGCAAACGCAAGTTGGTGTATCCCAATGTAGGTCCCCATGTACATGGCCAAATCCAAAAGATGTAAATGGATGCATGTGGATGATTATTGAATGCATAAAAATTTGAGATGAACCCAAAGGGATAATGGTGAGGTGAAGTCAATATGCCATTGGAATGGAAATTATTTTCAAATGAAGCCAAAGGGATTCAGTGACTTTGGAATGGAAATAATGGCAAGATGAATCCAAAGGAAGGTGATTCCTTTGGAATGGAAATAATGGTTAGGTGAAGCCAAAGGAATTTGGTGCCTTCGGAATGGACGTAGAAAGAATGTTTCAAATGACTAGAGGTTTATGGAAAATACCTTTCCAAATTTTTGATGAGGTTTTTTGGGAAACCATTTTCCTAAGAGATTTTAAAAAGAATATTCCAAATGGCTTGAGGTTTATGGAAAAAACCTTTCCAAATTTTTGATGAGGTTTTTGGGAAACCATTTTCCTAAGAGATTTTAAAATAATATTCCAAATTGTTTGAGTTTTATGGAAGACAAATTTCCAAATTTTTGTTGAGGCTTTTGGGAAACCATTTTTCTAAGAGATTTTAAAAAGAATATTCCAAATAGCTTGAGGTTTATGGAGAAAACCTTACTCTTGAAAGAATTTTAAAAAGAATATTCAAAATACCTTGAGGTTTTTGGAGAAACCTTGATCCTAGGAGAATTTTAAAAAGAATATTCCAAATACCTTGAGGTTGTTTTGGAGAAACCATTGTGGTGAAGGAGAGGCAAAGGATGCAACCTTTGATAAAAGGATGCAACCTTTTGAACCTAGGTTGTTTTGGAGAAACTGTTGTGGTGAAGGAGAGGTAAAGGGTGCAACCTTTGATAAAAATATGCAACCTTTTAAACCTAGAATGTGATTTGTGATGGCAAGGCAAAGTGCACAACATTTAACAAAAGGATGCAAAATTTTGAACCTAGCAATTTATTAATTTAATGAGGTTAAGGCAAAGAGTGCAACCTTTGATTAAAGGGCACAACCTTTTGAACTTGGCACTTATTGATGTTAAATGAGTTATTGTTGCGAGACCAATACTTATTTTTTCTGCACTAGAACCATGCTAATATGGAATGAGTTGTAGAGGCAAGGCAAAGGAAATAACCTTTTGAGAACCAAATAGTGGATGATGTTTATTGAAATATGAATGCAAGACAAAGAACACAATTTTTAACAAAAATGATGCAACTGTTTGAGGACTTAGCGGTTTGATGTGGTTGATGGTGATTTATTTATGATTGCAGTTTTGGGTGGTAGCATCATGAGTATATGAGAAGTGATAGACTTCGAATATGGAAGGAGGATTTACTCCTTCAAAGATAAATATGGTTGGCAATAGGGTAACCCACCTCCTAATCATTGATGTTATTTGAAAATGAAATTGAATTCATTGATTATAAAATTATTTAGAGGCGATGGAAGAAAAAATCCCCCAATAATAAGGAATTAGTTGAAATGATATGTATTTACTTAGTTGTGAATGATGGAATGGACGAACTCTTCATTATAGAGAGCATTTAGCAAAATGAGGCTGTAGGAGATTATCTAGCGACCATGGAGGGGGGTACCAGATTGGGATGAGGTAGGATGAGAGCTCAAGCGAGTGAGGTAGGGATAATAAGTCACTACTCAAGAGATAAAAAATATATTGTGTATATGATAGCCTAGTGAGGTGATGTATAGAATAGTGGATATGATTTGTAGCCTATGCGCATTGTGATAATGGATATTGTATTTCTTTTCTATATGATATATATACATGATGATTTGGTGTGATTATTTGTAATGTATATTATGAATGTGATATGATTAATGTGCATGTATGTGAGATGTGATTGATGTGTATGTATGTGTGTGACTTTAAACACATGTGATTTCATATTGATTATGTGATTTGATACATGATGAATGTTAGGTAAAATGAACCTAGTTGATTGTGAATATGCATAAATGAAGGTGTACAAACATAATATTTGATAACATGTGTACATGTGGGACATAAAAAAGAAACAATATGGATAGAAATCTACCTCATGTCTAGAATATCACAAGTGTGATGAGTAATAAAAAAAATGAATAATCTCATTACCTAATGACCATGATATGCAACAAGTAAACATGAAGTGTACAAATGGATTATAATGTACAAGATATGCATAGTAACAAGGTAAAGTATGAGTGGAATATGTAGTGAATGGAAGTACACAAAAGTGATAGACACTTGTTATAAGAAAAATTAATGGTGATTTTGTTCACCCTAATTCTCAAGCATGCTGGATGTTTAAAAGAGTTTATAGACAATCAAATGACATAGTTCACAAAATCAATCTTATCTAGTAGATAATCAATATCCTATAGACATCTTGACTATACTAACTGAGGTTAAGTCTATCATGGACTTGTGTGTGCACATGATGTTAATTTAATCATTTAGAGAAAGGTTGGACTAACCTATTGTAAACCTAGCCAATGTAGCTAGCTCATCCACAAGTGTGTAGTGATGTGGACAAGATAAGGTCGCTATTATGACAAATGTGTCACCACTTGTAAGGCTTGTTCCAATTCCAGTTAGGCTCTTGGAACCTATTGCTAATGATGGAAATCATCCCATGATATCATTTTTTACCAAAGGACCTTTCAGATTCAAGCTTTGACAATACTCTTGAGGCTTTTGCTTTTGTTTTCTACCCCTTTTATTTTTATTATATTTTTGTGATGTTTTTTTGTGTTTGGGCATTGGATTTTGTTTTTACCCCTTTTTATTTTATTTGTGCTTGTCACTTTGTTTATCTCCAGGTTTATTTTGATCATGCAAATGATAGGATGATCAAGGAAAATCGTTCGCTAAATGGAAAGGCCTATACAAGGTGTTGTCCTCCCTTCACTCAATTTTTTTTTAAGATGTTAAATTTATGAGTGGTTCATGAATGAACTTAATTCAACTAGGGGTAGCCTTGAAATTATGTAGAATTTGATGACATTTGATACAAGTTGATTAGACTGAATATGAATGGTTAAGCAACATAAAAGCTTCATGTTACCATTCAACTAAGAATATGATCGCACACCATGGTAATTATGCTAACAAATGTGTATTTTTAACTCCTCAAAGTGGTACTATATACAAGCGATTGATTGCATTTGTAAAATAAAGAGATGAACATGACTAAAAACAATGCATGTAATATGATATGTACAAGAGGACATGATACAAAAAAATGCATAACAATACATGGCAGTATGTGATCAACTTATTTTTGAGATAAATAAAGCAAGTAAGACAAGCAAACACACGTTGGTGCATCCCAATGTGGTTTCCCATGTACATGACCAAATCCAAAAGATGTAAATGGATGCATGTGGTTGATTATTGAACACGTAAAAATTTGAGATGAAGCTAAAGGTATTTGGTGCCTTTGGAAGGGATAATGGTGAGGTGAAGCCAAGATGCCTTTGGAATGGAAATTATTTTGAAATGAATCCAAAGGGATTCGATGCCTTTGGAATGGAAATAATGGTGAGATGAATCCAAAGGAAGGTGATGCCTTTGGAATGGAAATAATGGTGAGGTGAAGCCAAAGGGATTTAGTGCCTTCGAAATGGATGTAGAAAGAATGTTCCAAATGGCTTGAGGTTTATGGAAAAATCCTTTCCAAATTTTTGATGAGGTTTTTTGGAAAATCAGTTGCCTAAGATATTTTAAAAATATTATTCCAAATGGCTTACAGTTTATGGAAAAAACCTTTTGAAATTTTTGATGAGTTTTTTGGGAAACCATATTCCTAAGAGATTTTAAAAATAATATTCCAAATTGTTTGAGGTTTATGGAAGAAACCTTTCCAAATTTTTGTTGAGTTTTTTTGGAAACCATTTTCCTAAGATATTTTAAAAATAATTTCCAAATGACTTGAGGTTTATGGGGAAAACCATACTCCTAAGAGACATTTAAAACTAATATTCCAAATACCTTGAGGTTTTTGGAGACATATTTCTCCTGAGAGATATTTAAAAAGAATTTTCTAAATACATTGAGTGATTTTTGGAGAAACCATTGTGGTGAAGGTGAGGCAAAGGGCACAAACTTTAGTAAAATGACGTAACCTTTTGAACTTGGAAATTTATTTGTGATGGCAAGGCAAAGGGCACAACCTTTGAAAAAAGGATGCAACATTTTGAACCTAGCGTAAAGGGCGCAACCTTTTGAACTTGGTACTTGTTGTTGCTAAATGAGTTATTATTGCAAGAAAAATATGTTGTCACTATCCACACTCATCTATCATGGATTTTATCTAAGTGTCACTACAAAATATAAAACTCTTTGAGTCATTCATCAATCCTCCAAAATAGTGGTCACGACTGGTTCTTTAGATGGAAAACTTATTAGACTTACTAGACATCCTACTTCTAAAGTTCACATTGTTGAATTTGACATGGCACTTAATGCCACCATGTCTCCTAAGAAACTTGTGATGATGCATTATGGAATAATCACATGGGTTATGTCAAACTTGATCGATTGAGGCAAATTGATTCCACCATTAAGAGACTACCAATTTTTTCTTCCAAACCCATCAAATGTGAAGCATGCATCATTACCAAATCCTCTCAATATTATTTTCCAAAGAGTCAATGGAAGTCCATACAAAAACTAGAGCTAGTTCACTTAGATATTTGTAGGTCAATACCTATTTCATCATTAAAAGATAAAAAGTATTACATCACCTTCATCAAAGACTTCTCAAAGAAGCTATGAATAAACTTTTCAGAGAAGAAGACTAAAGCTTTTGAATTCTTTAAATCATTCAAGGATCATGTAGAATGAGAATCAAATTGTAGAATCAAGACCTTCAGGAGTGACAATGGTAGTGAGTACACCTCCAATGATTTCACATAGTATTTTCCTCACATGGGATCAAACATCAATTGATAATACTAGGCACACCTCAACAAAACAACATTGTCAAGTACATGAAAAAGACAATTATGAACATGGCTTGTGCCCTTCTTGTCTAAAAAATGTCCCTCCATATATATTGGTCGAATACACTTGGAATGTTATGCATGTACTCAAAACAGTGATTTCCTCAAAATCTGGCCCATCACCTCATTAAAAATGGATTAGACACCCCCCACCATTAGCCACTTCATAATATTTGGATCCATATGTTATGCTCATATTCCCCTACAATACAAAAACAAACTTGAATCTCAAGCTATTAAAGGCATCTTTGTTGGATTCCCTATGAATCATAAAGGATACAAGGTATTCATGTCACAGCCCACCCGTTGGACTTCCTAGGAAACATTATTTGATCCAAAGGATCAATTAATACTTGAATTTTAAACATTGACCAAACCCCATTAATGCTATCAAGCATTAATAAAAAGGGTCTAATTAATAAAATTAGGGGATGGTAAAAATTATTCCATAGAAATCCCTAATTAAAAACTATCTACATCCTACCCAGTTAATTTGGAAAATTTTGGATTTAATTGGTATTTTGGTAAGATTTTGAGAAAAGTAAAATAAGACTTTCACAAAGGATTAATTTAGAAAAATTATCATCCATAAAAGTGACTTATTAAAATATAACCTAATTTATTACTATTAGATGCACCCTAAAAATTTGTCCAATTTTGAAAAGATCCCCTCAAAAAAGGGACGAAGCTATAAATTAATAAATAAAAATATGTACATATTTGACTAGTGGATGAACCATTCTCCAAGGTCACATTTAAAATAATATGAGTGTACATATTTATCTAGTGGATGAACTATTCTCCATTCCACATGAATAGTAATGTTGCAGGCATTGTAGGTGCACTTGGGAGAAAAGGGAAGACCAAAAATAGGCAAAGTACTCCCACCTTACCCTCTCTTGTCTTGTCCCTAAATTTTTAATGATAAAAATGGAATCCTACTATTTGGGTGAACTCCAAGAAGGTTCCTTCTAGTATTTTAATATTTTAATATTAAACTCACCCACTTGCTCATGAAGGAAGAAGAGCTAAAAAAGTTATTAAAAAGGGAGGCAAAAAATAGATTGGGGAAGGAAATCTTGGACTTAAGGAGTATGATCTCTACCTTGGTAGATCAGATACCAAAATGCCTAGGAGAGTAATAATTTAAAAATTAATAAAATATTTTACCAAGATGTGTGATTGGAAGGAAATCATATCTTGAAGTAATGAATGGAAGGAGCGGAGCTTTGGAGGAATCAGGGGACTTGAGGACTAGATGACTTATGGAGGCAATCCTTAAAAGCTATGTTCCAGGTGATCTCTTATTACACCCTTGGTTTATTATTATACTCACTTTTGAGTATATTTTTACATATGGATATAGCCTCCATTTAGTTTAAATTTTTAGCTTTGCTGTAGAAAAAAGGCTTTGATCCATATGCTTTAATAAGCCTGAGAAAGAAGGTTTTGATCCATATGATTTAATAAGCCTACTAATTGTTTGATCCATACGTGTTATTAATTAATGGGTTTAGTGATTTGGGGAAGACCCAAAGGCTTACTTCGTGACCTGCACCCCTTTTGTTTTAGTACTTGAATTTGTAAAAAGGGGACACCTATATGTTGGACCTAGTCTTGTCAAATCAGGTGTTTGATTTAGTGATGTGGAGAAGACCATAGGATAATGTGACCGTAATTCAAATCGTATTACCATTGCTTCTTGCTATCCTAGTTCTCAAAACCATCATCCAAGTGGTTATCTCTGTTAGGATGTGGATGGATTGTTATTTTGATGGCATGAATATTGTAAAGCACGTATGGGATATTTTCATATATTCCTATGATGGTCAAATTATGACTATGGTAATCGTAAGATACCCAAGGGCTCATCATGAGCACAAGGTTATGATTGATCGAATTAGGGTGCATTTTAGGGCCCCTCTTGAACACTTGTAATATAAATCAAATGGATTGGTATGATTTACCTGAGTATTGCACCGAATCCAGTGCATTGTAAAACAAGATACCTCTAATCAAACTAAGTCGAAGACCACTACATTGTTATCGCATATACTATAGATTGATTGATGAATTTAAAATCTCTCAACCCCCCTGGTCATGTTAAGTTAGAGTGAGAGTTTGTCCACACTAATAATAAACCAATAGGTCATCTATTGCAATGTGACATCTATAAAAACCTTTATTGGACACCTAAAGCATTTCCAAGGAAGCCTCCATATGCACCTCTAAATTTCAATCCCTTGTTTATTGGTCTAACATTATAGTATTGAGCTTATGCTAATTAAGATTCTTTTGTCATGGGATTAGATTCCTTTCAAACGTAAACCCTATATTCGATCTCTACACACGTAAACCCTACCCCTGTGAATGGATACCCCCCATCCTAGATTTCCTAAAAGAAATAGTGGATCTCATGAGCAAACCCTGATGAGTTGCCACATGTTGTCCTAGGACGAATGAGGAGGTCTTGGTGATTTGTTCTAGAAGGAAAACAAAGCTAGAGTTCACTCCACAACAATCGGCCAATGATTTTTGGATTATCATCTACAATAGAGGTATGAATTATTTAAATGTATTACCTATCCCTCCTCGAAATTGAGCCCTTATGGTGTAAAATATCTATGATATGAAATCTCATATAGGGGTCATTAAATTTATGGAAAATTTCAACACCACAAACCTCCTACCATCATCCAAGAAAATTGTTTATGACATTATCTCTGGTAGGTATCCTTAATATTGTGGATAGCATATCATTCGAATCAGTAATATACATTCTCCCTGCTCACATTTTGTCAAATCCATGATGGGAATTTGGGAATAATTCTCTTTAAGGACTCGTGGGGGGGGGCTTGCGAATATGTAGTTATTGAGAATGGACCATCGCTATGTAAATCACAATTAGTCCCACATGGGTTAGATCGGGGCTGCAAGATGATTTTTAATATCAAGTACTTACAGAGTAGGTGTAGCCAAATACCTTAAGCGTTTGGCTATCCCAATGCTGGTCATGTGGTAAGTCGGCTTGTGGTGGCAGGAGAAGACTTGATGATGATGTCATTTGAAGGCTTGTCATTCGTAGTTGCTCATAAGATGCTGATTATTCCTTTTTATAATAAACCCATAATAAATACTTTTAAAAAGCTAACCACATATTAGTAACCACAATAATGATCGGGCTATGAAGGCACCAAACACTTAACGATGGTTACACTAAAGAAATTGGATTGGGGCTCTTGACCATAGAGGCCTTGAATAAGTCTAAGGTTGGCTGTAAACCAACATTGGACCTCCTATGGCAAAATGAGCCAAACACTTAACGATGGGACCCCCTGTGGAAAAATGAGCCATTCGAGATGTAAAGATATCTAAAGCCTATGTATATAAATATATAATCGTAGACCAAATTCTGAGGCAAATTTGGTATTAAAGGACAAAGTAAAAGCATAAGGGCTAGACCCTTCCTTAAACATGAAAAAATATATATACAAGGATTTCAAATTGCTAGAGGGTATGAAGATTTATCTTCGTCTAGGTATTTTTAATACATCCCTATGGGCTAGTCTTTGGGAAGATAAGTTTGATGCTAGACCAAATATTAGGAGAGTTGTATACAAATTACAAGATAATTGATGATTGAACATAGGATAACTTTGTTCAATAGGTTATAAGACAAAGAAGGTGTAATCTTGTATGATAGATTACAAGGTTGATTTGAGTTTAAATATGTAATATTATGTGATAGATTACAATATTAATTTGATTTTAAGGGTGTAAACTTGTGTGAAATATTACAAGGTTAACCTGAGTTTAAGGGTGTAATCTTGTGTGAAATATTACAAGGTTAGTATAAGTTTAAGGGTGTAATATTGTGCTATAGATTACAAGGTTAATTTGAGTTTAGATGTGTAATCTTGTGTGATATAATTACAAGGTGGATTTGTAACATTATTTGATAGATTACAAGGTTATTTTATGATTATGATATTAATCATGATTAAGGTGTAATCTTGTTTGATGGATTACATGGTGGTTTTGGGTTTAAGGAGTAATCTTGTTTGATAGATTAAAAATGATAATTTATGACTATGAGGAAACCTAGTGTAACCATATGGATGATCCTAACATGATTTTGATCAAACAACAATATGGTGGAAATTATCTAAGTTGTGAAATGTGAATGGATGAGGGAAGATTAGGTATGGGACCTAATATTGGAGAGAATATAGGACATATCCATATTTCATGAAACCATAGATAATTAATAGATGCAGTTGATTAAAATGGAATGATGGTATACAGGTCAAATAATGAACGTAGGTTTCATTCTAGATAGAATTATGGGGTTCCCTCTTGGAAACTGATGAAAGTTTTCCTTAATATGTAACCGATGATATTTCATAAACATGTAGGCATAAGAATTTGTGATATTCTTATGTAATACATTGATGGCTTAGAGAAAGAAAATGTGGCATTTTCTTAAGTGCATCATGATTTGTAAAAGAAATAAATTAACTCCCTTAGTTGTATAATTTATTTAGAGAAAGGATCTGAGGGATGTCTTTCTATATTTGTAATTATAACAACTTATGTTTATGAAATTAGAGGAAAAACATATTTTGGAGGCTAGGTTTATTCCCTGTGAGGGTTCCCATGGTATATGCTATGTACTTCTATTTGTGATTTGAAAATTGTTGTTAAGAATGGATGTTATATTTACTCTCTAGTATGATGATATCTAGATAGATCATGGATAATGCATATGATGAAAGAAGTAAATGCTATTTGATTTCTAATGAGTTGAAGCTTTTACATTCATACAAGGTGATTATTAGAATCTTGTATGATGTAATATTTGGTTAATAAGTAATGTTCAATGGATGAAAATAGATTTTGATTATGCTAGTGATTGTAACATTTGATGCCTTTGTGATTTCCAATGAATGACACTTTATTATGATGCATGGTTTATACTTTAAATCAAGTGAAAGTATTGATGTAAATAAAGTAATCCTTATGTATTATTTTAATAATACCTGCATGGTATTCCACTGCAAATAATGGTATTAGGAAGTAAGATTGAAATGTCGTTCAATTAACTAAGTAACTAAACTTACTAAGAAAATTAAGAGGTAGTAACAGTTAAACCAAGGAGTCATACATACAATGATGGTATGTAATATTAGATAACATTTGGTCACTCCTATCATGATATTTGACACTGACCATGTCATAATTATCTCGGTTACTTCCTTCCATACATGGTGTTTATTCAAGCATACTTGGTTGTAACTTGACATGATGAATATGAATAAAAAAAATCTATCTCAAGTTTAGTTGATAAAGTGGGTTGTTACAGTTGGTATCAGATCCCAGGCTAGTTAGTGGACTCTAGTGATGAGTCTAGACTAGCAAAGATATAGGTTTTTATTGTAAATATATAATGGTTCTTGATGAACTCTAAATACATAGTAAAGGGAATATAAGATCTTAGAAGTGACCAATATGCAAATATTTTCTCCCACGCCTATATTCACTAGTGAATCAGATGGAAGGGTGAGGGAACCTACCACAACTTTTGGAGTACCCAAGAGACCGTTGAGAAAGTATAATTGATATTTGGGATATGAATCTAAGCCTCTTCCTTAATAAAATTTTGTGTGAAAAACAGATTCAAGAATGATCAATTGAAAGAAAAACATAGATTTTATCTCATATCCTGGAGATTAAAAGTGAATAAAACAAGTAAGGTGAGATGGTAGACATTGAGTTTCTATGAGGGTTTGTGTGATAACCCCATTGTGTGATATGGTAAGAAGGTTAAGCATTGCAAATGATTAATGATCTATGTTTATGATAGGACATTTAGTCTTCAAGGCATACACAAAATTTATGGGTTGAAATATACCTAACATGAGTCTAGTGTTATCTAGAAAGGGAAATGGGTATTATTTTTGAAATAGACAAGAGAATTTCCAAGAGCATGGTATGTTTGATTACTAGCTGGTCTTAATAGGAGGGTTGGCCTTGGCCACTCCTATCCACAAAATAGACATTGACCACATTGAATTCCGTGAAGTGCAATCTTGGAATTACTTGAGTATTCATCTTTAAGAGAACCACATGAAGACTATGCTAAAATAATCCCTTGATCATAAAATTAGCTATGTTAGCTACAAAAGTTTCCAAAAACTATGGGGTGTCAAAAATTTATCTATGGAGAAACAAACCATAGGATAATAGGAAGCTAAGACCCCCATTCAGAATTGCAAATGATAATACTAACTTGCAATGAGGTAAGTATCTGGGTGTAAAAATCAAAATAATATTTTATTTATTTATATTTTTTATCAATATTACAATACACTCATGGTTTTCAAGCATAGGCTATGGTGTAGGAAATGGTGGAACCACTGCGAAATTCCACTTAATTGAACTTGGAAACTGCCCACATATCACTAGAACCATCTTCTTGCATGAAATCCTGGTATGGTGAAGAAGAGAAAGGATGGTGAAAATTAATATCTAAGGATGGGAATCACCCAAATTTTGACAAAGATATGTTCTAACATGAAATTTTGGTATGAAACCATGATTATCATCGACACAAGAAACTTTACCAACCTCTTAAAATATCCCAACTTTTCATAAAGGTATGCCACCTGACCACCTAGGTGGTGGTCAAGTATAATAAGGTATGCTACAATATTTAAACAAGGGACTACCATCTACACAATGCATGTAGTATTATTACCCACACAATTAAAATGGGGCATAAACATTCAACAAATGTTCAAAGCATAGAGAGGCCTTTTTTGAATAAAAAAAAAACATAATTTTAATATTAAGGGATTTAGAGTAGTAATGTGATAAGGAATGACCACATGTATGATGAACCTAGTTAGGAAAGATTATAGAATCAGTAGTAGGATAGATTTTGGAAAAGAACTGTAATCATAGGAAGATTTCTTGAACAAGATTTTGTGATAGTACCCATGTGTACGTATGAACACAACCTCAATAGCTGGAAATAATGTGATGATGATGCAACTTATAAAAGAGAAGACACATGGGTGAATGTGCACTAATTCGATGGAGCCTCCGAAAGGGTATTTATACACCTTGAGACTGCATTAATGAGACACCCATAAATATGCGATACAACCACAAGTGTTTTTGTAAGGTGAATTATTACCTTGGGAACTTTGAAAAAAAAATAGGATGGGATCAGTGATATATTACACCCGTATCGATCAAGATGCGATCAAAAATTGGTATCGAATAGAATTTTAATAATCAAGGTACTTTCGATCAAATTTTTGATCAAACTCTATGTACCAAAAACTGATAACTAGTTGAAAATTTGGGATAACTGAAGATATGCTACTCCATAAGCATTCAAAAGATGAGAGTTCTACCCATGGAATGCAAGACGGTAGCACTTATGCTGGGGTTGGCATTGTTATTTATGGGCACAATGGGATCAATCCCTATAGTTATCCTTATGATCATACTCCTAGTGCTTTACAATCTACTGATCCAAACTCTTTGAAGTAGGAAATGATTTTCGGTGGTCCCAAAATGAGCCAAGGAAACAATGTAGTTTCCAGAAAGGACATGGTTATACCAAAAATTGGTAGGACAGCTAAAGGCACATCTAAGGCTGTTGTTAGAGTAGAGCTTCCTGAAAAACTAGAACAATCCCAAGAGAATCTATGGGCCCAAGAAAGAATAAGGTTATAGGCTAAAAGGGATGTAGCCATAGCAGAACATGATAGGCTCATGTCATTAGAAGCACAAATAAGTGACTGGATAGCTAGAACCATGGCATATTTATACATAAAAAATGCACAACTACATCATGCCAGTGATGAGTACATGACACAATTTATAACCACCTGTTATGGGGCACTGATAAGATATGGGATAATTATCCCATCTCCACCAGTAATTGGAACACAGTGTGGGCAAGGGAGAACCACCCAAGTAATTCAGAGAATGACCCAGAGTAGAGGTCGAGTAGCCACCGAAATAGTTACCCCACCACATTTTCCAGTTGAAGGTTTAGGTCCAGGACAAGATAAGTGATAGGAACAAAGGACAATAGCCTTAAGGGTTACATAAGTGGCTGAAAAACCACTCATTATACAGTATAAGGATGATAATTGTAACCTAGGAGGGTTTTTACTTATGTAATATAAAGCAATGTTTATCTAATGAGTGAATTAGATTATTATATTTGATTGTATTTCATTAAGAGTTGGATTGGATGGTCCCTAATACTTAAATATTCTTTTTTATTTGACTCAGAAAATTCTAAATAGTGGGAAGCTTTTGGAAGTTCCTAAGTAGGTAAGTTTGGACTAAGTACCCTATCTGAAATACTAGCCAGTTGAATGTTGTTTGCAACAACTAGATATCAAGTGAATGACGTCTTAGAGTGTAAGAAGTATTTTGGGATGCATCTGTATATGATTATAAAAAGCTTAATGAAAGAGAATCTTAACCTAGATAATATTTAAAACTAACTTAAATAAAAAATATTAGACATGAAAGTTTTAAGATGGAAATACTCTTAGGAGGTATATATGAGGAATCTATCCTTAGAGAAGAGTGTGGTTTTTCCTCTTAACATAGAATAAATCATGTTCTAATGATTGTTATGACACCTTATATGGAGTAAGTGTGGTCATAAGTACTATCGATGAGTGATAGTATGATTGTTATGACACCTTACATGTGGTAAGAGTGGTCATAAGTACTAGCGATGAGTAATAGTATGATTGGTATACATATAAATAAAATGAAACTTTTCACATGATGCCTTACACGGATAAGTGTGACCATGAATATCAATATGTCATCGTAAGCATAGTAAATATGATCACTACTATTTTAATTTTTTACTCAAATATTACACATGTTCAAGTTCTTCTCCTCCCATTATTGATCCACTGGTGAATCAAAGTGGAAGAGCTAAGTGAACCCTCCACATTTTGTGGGTCTTAAGTGGTGTACCTTAAACTCTTTTGAGGAATGCACTTGAAATTTGTGTCTCTTGAGATATGAATCTTGCAATAGACTGATCGAAATGAGTACTAGGGAATATCAAGAGTGATGCACTGGTGGTTCCAAGATAGTGGTAAATGGGTTTGCCAATATGATTTCAAGATATATGGGTATCTTGAAGGAAGAAACACAAAAATTATATCTTTATCTTTGATGACACCTATGTATATCAGGTTAACTCATAAAAAGGAGCTATCAAGGCATAATGTGATACTCCTTTGTGAGAGTTTTGATGCATTTAATTAGACATATGGAGTCTAATTTATTATGAATTAATGTCATTTTTATGGAAATATTTTTTAGTCATTTTATTGTAGTACTCTATTATCATCGACTATGCTATGATAGATGCTTTGGTGCTTTGTTTTTATGATGAAATTTGTCTATTGATGATGATTGAAATACTTATTATTGATGCAATATAGATGTTTTATTGCCTTAAGGACATGATATTGCTGATAATTTAAACTTTTGTAGGTCCAGGTACTTGATGCAGGAGCATCCACTGGCAGCAGATCCATTTTTGAAAAATGGGCTAAGGAAAGAAGATGTCGCGATTTCGCGACATGTCGCGAAATCACGACCAAAAGAGGAAAGAGAAGGTGAAGAAGGAAAATGTCATGATATCGTGACATATCATGATATTGTGACCCAAATGAAGAGAGAGAAGATAAAGAATGAATATGTCACGATATCACGACATGTCGCGAAATCGCAACACAAAGAGGAGAGAGGAACCGGCGGAGAAGACTATCATGATATCATGACAAAATATGTGTCGCGATATCGCGACGCAAGCGAAGAACGAAGCCAGCAGGGAGAAGCTGTCGTGATATCGTGACAGAAAATGTGTCGCGATATCACGACACAAGTGGCAGAGAGAAGCCAGTGGGGAGAAGCTATCGCGATATCGTGACAAAAAATGTGTCGCGATATCACGACACAAGTGGAGCAAAGGAGCCAGAGGATGAAAGATGTCACAATTTTGTGACATGTTGCATTTTCATGACCTGAGGAAGAAAGAGGAAGCCAAAAGCTAAGATGTCATGATTTCATGACCTGAAGGTAGGATGAAGAGTGGAAGAGGAAGATGTCATGATTTCGTGACATGTCACGTTTTGCGACCTACAAAAAAGAGAGAAGGTGCAGAGGAGAAGATGTCATGATTTCGTGACATGTCGCAGTTTCACGACCCACCAAGGAGAGAGAAAGCCAGGAGAAAGAAATGTCACGATTTCACGACAGGTCACAGTTTCACGACTAGAAGGCGAAGAAGGAGCCAAGGAAGAAAGATGTCACGATTTCGTGACATGTCACATTTTCGTGACCAGAGGGCAAGCGAAGAAGCCAAGGGAGGAAGATGTCACGATTTCATGACATGTCACATTTTCGTGACCAGAAGGCGAAGCAGAAGCCAAGGGAGGAAGATGTCGCGATTTCGTGACATGTCACATTTTCGCGACCAAGAGGCGAAGAAGGAGCCAGCGGAGGAAAATGTCGTGATTTCATGACATGTCAAATTTTCGTGACCCAAAGAAGCGAGAGGAAGCAAAGAGGATAAGATGTCACGATTTCGCGACATGTCGCATTTTTGCGACCCGAAGAAGAGAAAGGAGGCGAGGAAGAAAAATGTCACGATATCATGACATGTCGCGATATCACGATCGAAAGAGAAAAGGACGAGCAGGAGAGGAAAGATGTCGTGATATCGCGACATGTCACGATTTTGTGACCCAAAAGTAGGAATATGGAGCGAAGGAGCGGAACTATCGCGATATCATGACATGTCGTATTTTTGCGACGCAAGGACAGAGAAGGGGCCAGAGACCGAAAGGTGTCACGATATCGTGACCTATCATATTTTTGTGCCCGAAGGGAAAGCTGAAAACAAAGAGTCAGAAAGGCAGACGTTTTGAATGCCAGGACAATGAAGCGGCATGGGAAGATGAAACGAAAGGTTCGGGAAGAGGAAATGAAGTGTCACCTGAGAACCTTTAAAAGGGAGAATAGAGGCATGCACAAGGGGTTGGAAACTATAGATGCAGGAGTTGGAAAACCTGTAGTTGTAGAGTTGCATAGTCGAATTGCAGATTCGAAGGCCGAGAGCCATTCTAAACCGTCTTGGGTGCATGTTCCTTCCAGAGTTAGGAAAATTCTTCCTAGGAGCACAGGCAGTTTGCCAAACGTGAGGCAACTTGCATCAGGAAAGGAAAAACTATGCCTGTGGGCTAGTGTTGTGATTGGTCTGTTGTGACCAAAGAGAAAACTACGCCTACGGGCTAGTGTTGTAATTGGTTTTGTTAAATTTTTTAATGAGAATTGAGAATTTAGCAAAAGCAAAATTTGGCTCATTTGTGAGTTTTTATGAGTTTGGGGTGAGTGATTTTTGAGTCCCCATCAAGTAGTGTCAGATATAGAATATTCTGAGTGTGTAAGCAGAGTGCCGAACGTGAGGCAGCTTGCACCAGGATCTGGGGTTAAGGATTGTGAGAGGAGTGCATCAAAATGCCTCCAAAAAGAAATCATGGTCACGAGAGAAATGTGGTGCAAGATGAAGATTTTAGAGCATTGCAGAGGTAAGTGCAAGCCATGTAAGAGGAGCTGCTTAGAATAGATTTGCGGAGGCAAGTGAAAGCCCTACGAGAGAAGGTACGTAGAAGATGCGAGGAAAAATAGAAAAGAAGAGAAGAGGGAGTGCTTCAGAATTTGAAGCCATTGAAGGTTGTAGAGACAGGTGAATGTCTGGAGATGTTGTAGAAGGCGGTGACTGAACAGCCCAGAAGTGAAGGTCACTTCTCCATCAACCCCGGGTGTCTGATGCAGGAGCATCCACTGGCAACAGATCCATTTTGAAAAAATGGGCTAAGGAAAGAAGATGTCGCGATTTCACATGTCACAAAATCATGACCAAAAGAGGAAAGAGAAGGTGAAGAATGAAAATGTTGCGATATCACGACATGTCACGATATCGCGACCCAAATGAAGAGAGAGAAGATAAAGAATGAAAATGTCGCGATATCGTGACATGTCATGGAATCGTGACACAAAGAGGAGAGAGGAACCAGTGGAGAAGACTGTCGCGATATCATGACAAAAGATGTGTCACAATATCGTGATGCAAGTAGAGAACAAAGCCTGTAGGGAGAAGCTGTCGCGATATCGCAACAGACAATGTGTCACGATATCGCGACACAAGTGGCTGAGAGAAACCAGTGGGGAGAAGCTATCACGATCTCATGACAAAAAATATGTCGTGATATCACGACACAAGTGGAGCGAAGGAGTCAAAGGACGAAAGATGTCACAATTTCGTGACATGTCGCATTTTCATGACCTGAGGAAGAAAGAGGAAGCCGAAAGCTAAGATGTCACAATTTCACAACCTGAAGGCAGGATGAAGTACGAAAGAGGAAGATGTCATGATTTCGTGACATGTCGTAATTTCACGACCCACAGAAGATAGAGAAGGCGCAGAGGAGAAGATGTCATGATTTTGTGACATGTCACAGTTTCACGACCCTCCAAGGAGAGAGAAAGCCAGGAGAAAGAAATGTCATGATTTCACGACAGGTCGTAGTTTCGTGACCAGAAGGCAAAGAAGGAGCCAAGGAAGAAAGATGTCATGATTTCGTGACATGTCACATTTTCACGACCAGAGGGCAAGCGAAGAAGCCAAGGGAGGAAGATGTCACGATTTCATGACATGTCGCATTTTTGCGACCAGAAGGCGAAGAAGAAGCCAAGGGAGGAAGATGTCACAATTTCGTGACATGTCACATTTTCGTGACTAGGAGGCGAAGAAGGAGCCAGCGGAGGAAAATGTCATGATTTCGTGACATGTCGCATTTTCGTGACCCAAAGAAGCGAGAGGATAAGATGTCACAATTTCATGACATGTCACATTTTTGCGACCCGAAGAAGCGAGAGGAAGCAGAGAGGATAAGATGTCGTGATTTCGTGACATGTCGCATTTTTGCAACCCGAAGAAGAGAAAGGAGGCGAGGAAGAAAAATGTCGCGATATCGTGACATGTCGTGATATCGCGATTGAAAGAGAAAAGGATGAGCAAGAGAGGAAAGATGTCGCGATATCGTGACATGTCACGATTTTGCGACCCGAAAGCAGGAAGATGGAGCGAAGGAGCGAAACTGTCATGATATCGTGACATGTCATATTTTTGTGGTGCAAGGATAGAGAAGGGGCCAGAGATCGAAAGGTGTCACGATATCGTGACCTGTCATATTTTCGTGCTCGAAGGGAAAGTCGAAGACGAAGAGTCAGAAAGGTAGACGTTTCAAATGCCAGGACAACGAAGCGGCACGGGAAGACGAAACAAAAGGTTCGGGAAGAGGAAATGAAGCATCACCTGAGAACCTTTAAAAGGGAGAACAGAGGCATGCACAAGGGGTTGGAAATTGTAGATGCAGGAGTTGGAAAACCTATAGTTGCAGAGTTGCATAGTCGAATTACAGATTCGAAGGCCGAGAGCCATTCTGAATCGGCTTGGGTGCATGTTCCTTCCAGAGTTAGAAAAATTCTTCCTGGGAGCGCAGGAAGATCGTCGAACGTGAGGCAGCTTGCATCAAGAAAGGAAAAACTATGCCTGCGGGCTAGTGTTGTGGTTGGTCTGCTGTGACCAAAGAGAAAACTACGCCTGTGGGCTAGTGTTTTAATTGGTTTTGTTAAATTGTTTAATGAGAATTGAGAATTTAGCAAAAGCAAATTTTGGCTCATTTGTGAGTTTTTGTGAGTTTGGGGTGAGTGATTTTCAAGTCCCCATCAGTACTCTCATGGATGGAAGATGTTGCTTACCATCAGGATCAAGACACTGGAAATAAGGAAAGAGATGAGGATCTTATTTTATTTTTAAAAGACTAATAATGAATTTTATTAATTTCTACATTAAATAAATTAGGAATTAAGGAGAAACACAAGAGTCAGTGTTTAACCCAAGGGGGGGGAGTATGTCACAACCCACCCATTGGACTTCCTAGGAAACATTAATTGATACAAAGCATCAATTAATAATTGAATTTTAAAAATTGACCAAACCCCATTAATGCTATCAAGCATTAATAAAAAAGGTCTAATTAATAAAATTAGGGGATGGTAAATTATTCCATAGAGATCCCTAATTAAAAACTATCTACACCCTACCCAGTTAATTTTGAGAATTTTGGATTTAATTGGAAATTTGGTAAGATTTTGAGAAAAGTAAAATAAGACTTTTGCAAAGGATTAATTTGGAAAAACCATCCTCCATAAAATTGAATTATTAAAATATAACCTAATTTATTACAATTAAGTGCACCCTAAAAATTTGTCCAGTTTTGAAAAGATCCCAAAGAAAAAGGGACAAGGCTATAAATTAATATGTAAAAATATGTACTTCAGTGACTAGTGGATGAACCATTCTCTAAGGTCATATTTAAATATATGAGTGTACATATTTTTCTAGTGGATGAGCTATTCTCTATTCCACATGAATAATAATGTTGTAGGCATTGCAGGTGCACTTGGGAGAAAAGGGAAGAACAAAAATAGGTAAAGTACTCCCACCTTACCCTCTCTTGTCTTGTCCCTAATTTTTAAATGATAAAAATGGAATCCTACTATTTGGGTGAACTCCAAGAAGGTTTATTATAGTATTTTAATATTTTAATATTAAGCTCACCCACTTGCTCATGAAGGAAGAAGAGCTCAAAAAATCTATAAAAATGGAGGCAAGCAATGGATTGGGGAAGGAAATATTGGGCTTAGGGAGTATGCTCTCTACCTTGGTAGATTAGAAACCAAAAGGTCTAGGAGAGTACTAAGATTTATATTAATAAGATATTTTTCCAATATGTGTGATTGGAAGGAAATCATTTCTTGAAGCAATGAAGGGAAGGAGGGGAGCTTTGGAGTAATAAAGGGACTTGAGGACTAGATGACTTATGGAGAAAAGCCTTAAAATCTATGTTCTAGGTGATATCTTATTACACCCTTGGTTTATTATTATACTCGCTTTCGACTATATTTCTACATATGGATATAGCCTCCATTTAGTTTAAAATGTTAGCTTTGTTGTAGAAATAAGGCTTTAATCCATATGTTTTAATAAGCCTGAGAAAGAAGGTTTTGATTCATATGCTTTTATAAGCCTACTAATTTTTTGATCCATATGTGTTATTAATTAATGGATTTAGTGATTGTGGGGAAGACCCTAAGGCTTACTCCATGACCCGCACCCCTTTTGTTTTAGTCATTGAATTCGTAAAATGGGGGTACCTATATGTTGGACCTAGTATTGTCAAATAAGGTGCTAGATTTAGTGATATGGGGAAGACCATAGGGTAAAGTGACTAAAATTCAAATCCTAATACCACTAAATCTTGCTATCCTAGTTCCCAAAACCGTCATACAAGAGTTTATCTCTATTAGGATGTGGATGGACTATTATTTAGGTGGCGTGAACATTGCAAAAATGTATATGGGATATTTTTTATATTCGTATGATGACCAAATTATGACTATGGCAATCATAAGATTTCCAAGGGCTCGTCATGAGCACCAAGTTGTGATCAATCGAATTAGGTTGCATTTTAGGGCCCCTCTTGAACACTGGTAATAGAAATTAAATGGATTGGTATTATTTTCCTGAGTATTACATCGAATCTAATGCATTGTAAAACAAGATAACCCAATAAAACTTAGTCAAAGACGATTGCATTATTATCACATATATTGCAGATCGATTACAGAATTTAAAATATCTCAATCCCTCTAGTCATTTTAAGTTAGAGTGAGAGTTTGTTCATCCTAAGTTTAAACCAATTGATCATCTATTGTAGTGTGATGTCTATAAAAACCATTAATGGACACCTAAAAAATTTCTTAGGAAGCCTCCCTACACACCTATGACTTTCAATCCATGTTTATTGGTTTAGAAATATGGTCTTGATATTATGCTAATTAAGATGTTTTTTTCACGATCTTAGATTCGTTTCAACCTAAACCCTATATTCGAGCTCTACATGAGTAAACCCCACCCCTACAAATGGATACCCCCCATCTTGGATTTCCCAAAAGAAATAGTGGATCTCGTGAGAATATCCCGATGAGTTGCCACATGTCGACCTTGGATGAATGAGGACGTCTTGGTGATTTGTTGTAGAAGGAAAACAGAGCTATACTCTGCTCCATAGAAATCGGCCAATGATTATTGGATTATCATCTACAATAGAAGGATGAATTCTTTAAATGTATTACCCCTCCCTCCTTGAATTTGAGACCTTATGGTATAAACTCGCTATGAGATGAAATCTCATATATGGGCCACCTAATTTATGGAAAATTGCACACCATGAACCTCCCACCATCATCCATGAAAATTGTTTATGGCATTATCTCTAGTAGGCATCCTCAATATTTTGGATAACATATCATTTGAATCAATGATCTATGTTTTCCCTACTCACGTTTTATCAAAGCCAAGATGGGACTTTGGAAATCATACCCTTTAAAAACTCATGGGGGGTGGGGGCTTGTGAACATGTGGTTATTTGGAATGCATCATCACTGCGTAAATCACAATTAGTCCCACATGGGTTAGACCAAGACTATGATATGGTTTTTAATATCAAGTGATCACATAGTGGAGGCTGCCAAACACCCCAAGTGCTTGGCTATCCCAATGCTAGTCGCATGGTAGGTTGGCTAGTGATGGTAGAAGTACACTCGATGATGACACCATTCAAAGGCTTGTCATTCGTAGTTGCTCATAAAATTTTGACTATTCATTTTTTAAGCCCATAATCAATACCTATATAATGAAAAGATAACCACATAATTGTAACCACTGTAATGTTTGGGATATGAAGGCACTGAAATATTAATGATGATTGCAATGAAGAAATTTGATTAGGGCTCTTGACCATAGAGGCCTTGAATAAGTCTAAGTTTTGTTTTAAACCAACATTGGCCCCCCTTGTGGCAAAATGAGCCATTAAAACTCTTTAAATATATCTAAAGCCTATTGTTGAGTGGTAATTTTACCCAATTGCAAAACCACACTCATTCTTAGGATTTTGATCCCAAAACCCTATCTTCCAAAGAAGTTAAAACAAAACAACTTCTCTAAGGTTCTACTATATAAGCATTGCACATGTGTATTAATAATCTCAATGAAGATATATCAAAAAAGTGCTAGAAACACCTTAGCAATTGCAAGTAATTGTTAACAAGCGGCATGTGTTGGTTTATTTTACCATGTTATATTAATGATTGTTCATAAAACTTAAATAAATACAAATGTGAATTGGCCCTCATATGACCACAATGTAAAGCATTGATTCCTTTTATCTTGAAATATTTTAAGGTAGATTTTATCTTCTTTTGATTAAGTGGATTTTAAACAAGTTTTACTTTACATTAAACCCTACTTTGAACATGAAAATGGAGATTAAAATCTATCTATGAAAGTGAATCTGAAATGATGAATGGATTCATTAAATGTAGATTCTATCTTGAAGATAAATATAGCATTTGATATAATTAATAAATTATCTCCTTTTGATGAAATTAATTTTCATAAAGAGACAACAATTTATTGCTTTAAAATAATGGCTTGAAAATGTCATTATAAATTATCCTTCTTTAATGAAATCACAATTTTCATAAAGAAGAAATAATTTAATGCTTTAAAATAATAGCCTTCGTTGTAATGTATAAATTACTTCTCTTTGATGAAATCAGAATTTTCATAAAGAGAGGCGAATTTCTTGCTCTAAAAATGATAGCTTATGGAATGCCATAAAAAATTAACTCCCCTTTAATGAAATTGCAATTTTCATAAAGGGAAGTTCATTTATGCTTACAAATAAAAATGTAAAGCTGAAAAAATCTGATTTGCCTTCAAAATGTGAAAAAAATAAAATTATGAAATTATAAAAACCCTTATACAATAGCGATTTTCAACAATTTTTATAAAATCAAAATGGTTTCAAAATGTGTTTGAATTTTTTTCAGATGAAATATTGTAGCTCATTCTTCACACCCATGTATTTATTTTTGTTATTGTATTTTTTTTTTTCAAATTTTATTTTAATCCTTGAAGTTTTTAAAAAAATTGCAAAATGAAGGGTTAAAAAAATAAAATAAAATAAAATCTGGAAATGGAAATAAAATGCAGAAAATCCCTAAAATAAAATAAAAGTAGTTTCATGCGACCCTATACTACAAAATTCGAGATGTGAGATTTTTCTGAGTGTAACCCAACTTAACTGGAACTGCATTTGCATGTCCCAAAATAAATTTGGTGTAAGACTAATAAAAAATATACATAATCTATTTATGGATATTCAACAATGCAACCATGAAATGCATTAAATATTGTTTATAAATAAAAAAAAAATAGAGAAAATAAAGATAGACATTAAATTAAACATCTAGAAATGACTCTCCTCTTATTTTTCTCACAACGTGCAGAAATCCTGCAATGTTTGCATCAAAATAAACAAAAACAACATATTTCTATTTACATTCCCATTCCAGCAACATTTGGCCTTCCCAAAAAGAATCCAACCCCTCTATACTTTTTTGATGTTGTATTTTTTTTTTTTTTTACATGGTGGAATCGGTAGCCACCACGAATCCGGGCAGGCTATCCAGATTTTATGGCCGCCACAGTATTTTGCACTATTCACCTCGAAAGCCACCACATAGATCTTCACGCAGTCCGCCCCTATAACCGCCATGCCACAATCATTTTAAACCTTTTACGTCGCTGAAAGCACCAAGAAAGGGACAAGAATTCAGTTCGACGAGGCCCGATATTTGAACCTTGGACCTCCGCCCCCTTATGGGGTTTGGATGAACCAATTGGTATACACCTCGGACCTAAAAAAATAATTTTTTTTTTTTATGTTGTATTTAAAATTTACATTCTTCTCTTATTCCTTCGTTCGGCTTCCATAGGCATTCATTCGATTTCTCCTTCCATTGTTAGATTAAGTAATTATTCTCTTAAGTTCTACTAGGATAAACATACTTGAGTTTCCACTCCTCAATGAGTCAGGTGAAATCTCAGTATAGTCTAGATCAGATTTGATGAGTTGTTGTAATCCAATGACTCTCAATGATCAACTTTTCTATTTATACAAAGTTGATCCATGGAATAAATCAATCAGTTATATTTTATTCCTTCAAATCTTGTAATGCTTTGTAGTTCTACTCTTGGTAAATTCTAACATGGTACCAAATCAGGATAGATTCTGCTAGGCATTCTCTCTTGAAGGCAGTTTCACGAACTGGTTCATTATCTCTTATATTTTGTTTTAAAATAAAATAAAATAGGTTTTTATATCATTTGGAGAGCCAAGCGCAAAGAGAATGAGCCTATACCAAATCATGTAATAAATTAGGATGATAGGTTTCATTTAGAGAAGTTAATATTAAGCGGGAATGTTACCTAACGTTGACTTGTTTTTACTTTAGTTAGGATAGTGCACATTAAGGGGGAATGTTAGAATATTGTTAATGTGCACTATGTCTCTTGAAACTTGTTAGTTTCACTTGACACTTGTCATGTTTGTCATATAGGTTTATGCCTATATATTGTAATACCTTTCAGTTGTAATATATCTCATAAGTTTTCCTCCTAAAAATTCCTCCTATCTTAAAATGCACTATCACAACCTTCAAATAATCCCTTAATCACTTTGACAATTTATTTCATGAAAACATTACAATATTAAAAAATCTTATTACACCTTATTACTCCTAAATTGTCACACCCAATTATATAACATATACCCTTATAAACACTTTATATCATGCACCCTTATTGCTCCTTTTTCAAAATTAATCAAAAACCTTATAAATACCTCAAAAATCCTTGCTTGCATTGGCACTTCAATTTGAACCTTGGTATTTTATCCACAACGCTTGCTGGCCATAAACCACTTCATCTACACCACCATTTGGGAGGTGGTTCCTCACCCTTGATGTTATGCTTCAACTTAACAAGGCTCTGGCAAACTTAATGTTGTTTCTTCCCTGATATTTCAAACATTTCCTGCTTCTACCTTATTCCCACTGCCACTTGTGTTTGACGTTTCTGCTTGCTGGTTTTAGGGTTTCAATCTTCAATCTTACATCTTGTTAGTTGTTGTGTCTTTTCATCTCCTAAAGCTAACCCTTTTCACACTGATCAACAATGTATGTAATGTATCTTATAAATGACAAATCTATTATACCTCTATGCTATTTTCTTATGTAATATTTCTAGGCACATATCTGAATATGATATATTTTTCTCTCTACCTTTGTTATTTTTTGTCTTGCTCTCAGATATGCAACAAAAAATGTACAACTCTCCTTTAGACAGTGAACACCAAAATTTCTCTTTCAAGCATAGGTTACCAGTGCAAGTCTTCATAGAAAACATCAAATTATCTTTCCCAAACAAACATAGGTCACCCAATGTAAGTCTTCATAGCGAATATCAATTCATATTTCTCAAATGAATGCAGGTTACACAACGCAAGTCTTCACAATGAAAATAAAATTATCTTTCTCAAATAAATGTAGGTCACACGGTGCAAGTCTTCATAGTGAACATCAATTTATCTTTCTCAAATTAATGTAGGTCACACAGTGCAAGTCTTCAACGTACATTGCCCAACATACTTCCTCTTAATCATTTGTTATTGTACATAGGCTCTCACCTCTCTCTTCAATGAAAGATGCTTGACACTCATAATGAATGGTGCTCGACTCTCTTAATGAAAGGTGCTAAAATATCTTAACAAAAGGTGCTCAACTCTTTCAATGATATTATCCTTTTGGAATGCACATGTAGCATGCAAATGAATATAATCTTCTTCTCCCAAGAGCAAAATGAATGTGCATCAACTCCAACTCACCATGACAACCACAAAGTTAGGTTAATATATATATGAGTAATTTTAATCCTTTTAACTTTGGAGTCAGCATTTGCATTATTAACTTTTAATTTAATAATTTTCAACTTTAGAACCTTACTTTAATATTAAAGTGAACATTAATAAATAATGTACATCATCATTTTCATTCTCCAAGCTCTATAATTTTTATAATTCTCACTATTTGAATTTCTCAACCATAATGATATTGACCAAGCTTATAATTTGAATCTCTCAAGCACAATAATATTGACAATGTGGCATTTTTATTGAACATCCTTTTTCTTTTGACATCAATGATAATTTCACAAATCCATTCTTGAGCTTACCATCCTTGAAGAGTATTTTTGCTTTGACTGCTTTGTTCCTTTGACATCAATGACAAGTCACAATTTTCAACATAAGGTATTGTCTATGATTTCCATTCATTTAAGGAAGATTTATTCTTTGAATATTTCTTAGTAGGAGCCTTAGGAGCCAATATAGGACACATAGGAACAATAGGAGGTTGATATGGTGGTTGTATAACCCTATCTCTACTAGAAAGTATTGAATTAAGGCTGGCCTCCCCCTCTTATTAGAGACCGTGATCCAATCACTCTCAAAAAAGGGTTTGGTAGGTGTAGGTATAGTAGGAGGAGTAAGAAAAACCACCAAATATTTTCAAGCAACCAGTGGATAGTCCTTGATATAATGCAAATTAGATTGACACCAAAAGCAAGTATTAGGTAAATTAAAGTAAATAATTTTTTGCATAAAACACTTTGTCCCAACCGGAATGTCCATAAATTCTTTGAGATCCTATGCAAGGTCAATGTCAACACATATTCTCTTATTGTGTCATACCAAAAAAATGTTCTTCTTCTTGTCATATCACCTGACCAGTGAATTTGACAATATTAGCAATAAACGCCCATAAGGGCAGCAAAAGACCAAGGAGTTCAAGCGAAACTGGGACTTTCAAGGCAAATTGTTCCAAAAAATGAAAAAGAGTTCAAGGAGAAAGGACCATCAAAGTATTACAAATAAACTAACAACTAGACTTAGCAACCATATTTTACACTTGCAGGGGTTCTTTAAAGGAAAGAAAAAAAAATATTTGGTAAGATTATGGATACCTGCAACCACAACACCATGAGCTTCCTAGTGAGTTTTATGTTAGTTTTAAAGATATTCTTGTGACAACATTCAACCAACAAAATAATCAATAATATAGTGATTCTCATACCATTTTACAACTGAAAAAATAACATCAAGAGAGAGTACAACATCTAGAGAAGAATCATGACCTTTTCCACTACTTTCGAAACAAAGTTTCGAGCTCATTTCAGTATCATAAAGACCACTATATGTAACAACAATTACATTTGTGGATGACAAAACCATTGAAAGAGATCAATTATCTAACTAGTGGTAATAACAATATATAATACCAAAGTAACTAAATTTATGAATAACAGTAGACCCATAATTATCTATTTTTATTTTGCATTCACATTTTTCTTTATCATATCTTTTTATATAAAAAAATATTAAATTATTCCACAGTGAGTCAAAAGACTCAAGATAGTGTGAGGATAGTGGGTCTTCATACTTTCTAACACATTTGTTTTATAAAAATACAACAAAATCACTCAAAATAATTATCCCTTTCTATCTTTGCATTCACCTTTTTTCTATAACATGTTTTTTTATACATAACATGTTAAATTCTTCCACTATAATTTAAAATAGTGTGAGAATGGACCCTCGTACTTTCTAACACATTCATTATATAAAAATACAAAAACAAAAATCACCCATAATAATTTTCCATTTATATCTTTGCGCTTTTTATATCACAACATATTAAATTGTTCCACTCTGAATACAACAAAATCCATCATAGTAATTGGTCTTTTTTTATCTTTGTACCTTTTTTTAAATTTTATGACGTGTCTTTTTAAATTATAATTGTTTTTCTATTTTCAAACTTAATTTCTTTTTTTATATGTTTTTTTAACTCAAGCATTATTATAAAAAAAAAACTGCCTGCTAAACTACGTTTTCACAGTAAGCATTACTTTCTCAGAAGGGAAACAAACAAAACAAAACATGCTAATCTAATCTGTTCCACCGTGTGACGACGGAGAATACAACAAAATCACCTATAACAATTGCCCATGGAAACCACTTAATATGGTGGGATCGATCTTTTAAATTGCAGTAGAAATGTTGCATGTCAGCTTCAAGAACCACACCCCATTACTTACATGATTTGGAATTTGATATGCAACGTGATTGGAGAGGATGACAGCTTGTCTATAGATAAATCTGTGATTTCGTCTTCACCGGCTAAAAGTTTTCCATAGAAAAACACTAAATTATTGCTTCGTCCTTTAAACAAATTAAACTTAGAATCATTGTTTCATTGATTTATTAAAATTTTGTCTTGGACTTTCCTTTGTAGTTTTAGATGTCGTTTTTAAAGGATTGCATTCCTATAAATAATTCATCTGATTATTTATATGATACCTAAAGGGAAAATAATGCATCAGTATGTTTAAATTCATGTAGGAAGTTAAAAGTTCGTGAACAACGATTGCTTTAGAGGGACTCATATTGCCCAACGTTCAATAATTTATGGCTGCTATTGTTCGATGGAATTCTTTGTTTTATTCATACTGTGTCTTTTCACCTATTTAAAGGGCAGAATATAGCCATGCAAAGTTCAATAATTCTCAAATTTTCTCCGTTTGTGGACAAGGAATAAAGGCGTACGGCAAACTCGTGGACAACCACAGCCTAATTTGAATCTGGTAAACTCGTGGACAACCACAGCCCATATAAGCCGATATTGAAATCTATATCGATCTCGACAACATTTGTCCTCTGAATTTGACAGTGACGATTCTAACGAAGACTAACAAGGCACGCATCCCGTAAACCGGCCTGTCAACAATGGATGGTAAAACATCACATTTCAGCAATCGGCAAATGTGATCATCACAATTATAACCATATAAACATTCTAATCTAATTTTGTTTCGTGCAGACAACTCGTACACATTGCATATGGGCTATTTATTGAAACACAATAAGTTGAAATTAGTCCTTGCATGCTTCCTCCTGCATACGTTATGGAGGCCTAGTATGTATTAAATTTTACCAAATTTTACTAATGGTAATGGCTTCAGGGATAAGTCTCTTAATTGGTAATATATTTTAATTCTTGATATGATTCTAGAAGAAAATGGCAATATAGTTTAATATATTTAGAATAAGTGTTATAAATTAGATTATTTGTCAATGAGTTATTTTTCATTATTACAAAAGATAATTGTTGGATGCTTTTGATGCATATTCACTTCCTCAAGATATAGTTTAATTAACACTAGTAGTTGAGATGCCTTTGATGAACTAATATACTTTACTTTTGTGGATGAAACCAAGATGAAAGTTATTACCCAAAATATACTTTTAATTATCAATATCCCTTGCATAATTTTAGTTGGTATATCTCATAAGTGTAGTTGGTATATCTCATAAGTGTAGGATCTCCACCATATTTAGATTTGATTTGAAGTTGATATATGTTAGGTTTTTCAGATCTGAAAGAATTTGAGAGCAAAACACAAACAAAAGAAAACATGCAAAGAACAAGAGAAACACACAAGATTAACGAGGTTCACCCAAACTCGGGCTACATCCTCCAAGACATATTTTGCATTATAAATAAATACACAACCATGAAGGGTTGCACACCATAGTCTTATATGATTACAACAACCTCTTCTAATTCCTAAGACATCTTCCAGTTTCTCCTTGCATCCTGCTTGGCTTTTCCTGCACACACACGATGCTCTCCTGGCACACCCTGATTTCTATGCAACCATTAATTTATAGATTCTATCTTGGAATTAGACACCAAAGATAGACCCATCAATTATGGCTTTTTCTAGATTGATTTTTCCAGTTTAGAAAGTGTCCATGCATAAAAGCAACTAGTTACCAAACAAAGAGAAAAAACTGATTTTTAGCCAATACCAGGCTCCATCCTTTACAATCTCTAACTTGGAGACTGATTCACAATAGCTCCACCACTGCTACATTCACTGAAGATCATCTTCAAGCCATATCGAGGATATTAAGCACCTCTAGATTGTGTATCCATGTTCTGAACCATCACCAGTGTCATCCATGTACTTTCTTTCGTGATCAACGAACAACACATAATCTACCTCATTTTGTCATTGCTCCCACTGCTTCACCAATCTCCTAGACTTCCACAATCTAGAATAATACATTGGAAACAATCTCTTTCCTATTCCAAGTTATATTCAAAACCAAGGAAGGGATAGAGTAAAGAGAAGTGATCAGTTTCTCTTGCTACATATATGATTTTCCCAAGTTGTGAATATGAGCTCAAACCAGTTGCATATACCAACAACCCATCTTCTTCTTTTCCAGCTAGTGTTCACATCACCATAATGTAAGGTAGACCCCAACCATGGCCCATAACCTGCACTCCAAAGGTACACAACCAACTTTTCTCATCCATGGATTCCAACGATGACACAAATCCATTCCTGTATACTTTAAGTAAATATCCACCATTCCTTCACTACTGGGGCTCAAACCCTTGCCCTCACATCGCTTCTTGACCGCTATCGATTTTGTGCATAGAGCCACCACGAAAACCACCATGAAAAACCTGATGGTTACTAGGAGAAGCCAGGGATTCCATTGCTCCGTTCTTGTCACCAACGCCCACCATAGAATCTCCATATCCATTGGATTTTTTTGCAACCAATCAAAGCACCAGGACATGAGCTCTTCACCATGACCCCTTTCTTGTCTCTAGGAAGAGATCCACCTCCCACTCAAACCTGAATCCCCAACATTTAGCTCTGATACCACTTGTTGGAATTCACTATATAAACAAAATGGATTATTAAAGCAAGCAACTTAATTAGTACAACAAAAACTATTAACCATCACAGAAGAATAACATAACATGTAAGACAACTTAAAAGACAAACAGAAGAAAACATGCAAAGATCAAGAGAAACACATAAGATTAACGAGGTTCACCCAAAATTGGGATACATCCTCCAAGACATCTTTTGCATTATAAATAAATACACAACCATGAAGGGTTGCCCACGATAGTCTTATATGATTACAACAACCACTTCTAATTCCTAAGACATATTCTAGTTTCTCCTTGTAGCCTGCTTGGCTTTTCCTACAAACACACGGTGCTCTCCCCGCACACATTGATTTCTATGCAACCATTAATTTATAGATTCTATTTTAGATTAGACACCAAAGATAGACCCATCAATTATGGCTTTTTCTAGACTAATTTTTCCAGTTTAGAAAGTGTCCATGCATAAAAGCAACTAGTTACCAAACAAAGAGAAAAAACTGATTTTTAGCCAATATCATGCTCCATCCTTTACAATATATACTTTGAATGCACCTTAAAATTGTTTTTGTTATCTTCCACCATTGATATTCTTAAGGATCTACCATATATCTTAAAGTAATGCCAACTATGTACTTAATATATGGTCTAGAAATGGTGAGATATAAAACTACCAACAAGCTATCTATATGATGTATTATCAACATTACTTGAATGTCATTGCATACTTAACTTCAATGAAAGATATAATCCAAAGTATATTTTCTATCATCAATATCTCTTGCACAATCTAAGTTTGTGTATCCCATAACTATATGATCTCCACTATATTTATATTTGATTTAAAGTTAATATACACTTCAAAGGCACCTCAAAGATCCTTTTTTTGCCTTCCATTGATTGTTATGAGGATCTACCATGTATCTAGAAGCAACTTCAAATATGTATGTCATATGTGGTCAAAAAATGTTGAGATGAAAAACTACCAACAAGCAATTTATATGAGGTGTCATCAATATTAATTTATTACTTGAATTATGTTGTGCACTTAACTTCAATCGAACCTCAAACAGTGTGTCAAAAAATTTAAAGTCAAGCATCCTAGATATATTTAATATATCCAACACCTACTTGGATTGAAATAAAATTTCCTTCCATTTTAGTGTCAAATATAGATATCCAAAATAATTCATCAAATCTAAACCGATCATGTCAATTGCTACCTTTAATTGTGTCTTAATATCATAAATGTATTAAATGTGAGTACTAATAATAATCAAATCATAAAAATACAATATATAAAAAATTATATGTCCACCATACTTTTCACATATAGATCTAGATGAGCTTTACTCATTTTAAATCCTTCATTTGAGAACATATTCACCATAAATCCTTCATTCTATGAGAATCTCTTCATCTTATAGTACCACTCACATCTGAAAAATGTATTATCCTTCATAAATATTGTTAACTCTTATGCATGATTATTTATCAATGGACTATACTTGTATTACATTGTTGCTTCTCATTTTACCTTACCTTTTGCATCTTCATATGTTTGTGGATCATCAACATGGATTAAATGGGTTGTAAAATCATATTTTACAAAGTGTCTTGTTGTAAAAATTTTATATGTATCATCATCATTCCATTTTTATCTATAAATATCATCATCTTCTTCTTGTACAATACTACTTATTCCTATTTCACATGTAGATAACATTACTACACTCAATCATAAAGGAATAGAGGATATATTATAAGAATTATCATCAACAACAAAAATTGAATCCTCATCAAATGACACATATCATTGAATTAGTCATAGCTATTATCTCAAAATTTGAATTGTCATAACAGTCATAGCCATTATCTTGAAGGTTGAACCATCATAATGGTCATGTAATTAATTTAATAAGGCAATGGTATTTAGTTTGGATACAACTTGGTCGTTGCATATAAGTCTTGCACAATTGTAGTGGATAGCAATATTTTTTAATAGATTATTTTTTTGGTAGACATATCTTTTCAAAGATTACCTTCAATATAATTTTATTCAAAATTAATAAAGTTTGCTATTCACTCTACAACCCTATTTTTGATTTATGGTTTTCAACTCTAAATAATCCATTGCCTTTGGATATTTTTGAATCAATGGTATTAGATAAAGCTATTTGTAAGTGTATAAACCCAAATATGAGATCATGCTCTCAAAATCTTGGGTGTTAGTTGTACAAGCCCTCTAATTATTTACCTAACCATATTAGATGATCTCATATGGAAAAAAATATTGATATAGAAGAATTATATGCTAGATCAATTTGCCCATATTCTTCTACATATACCATCTACCAACATTGTGACATGACCATTCAATGCCCTAACACCATTTAAAGCTCAAGTGAACTTTTGTATCCCATTATTTGAAGGAAAAATCAATGCAAGAGTAGTGAAGAATTGGCTAGACTAACTATCAATGTGTTTCTCTATCAATCATTCCTTTGATAAGGAGAATGTTATTTCTACCCTATTTAAATCCTCACCACTAGTTTAAAATTGGTGGGAATCATATGAGAAGAATCAAGAAGATTCAAAAGACCCTACAAGGGATGATTTTTTTGAAATGATCAAGAATAAATATTACCTAGTAGGAACCTATGAATACCTATACATGTGGTGGTAACAATTGTGTCAAGGAAAAGAGAAGTTTGTTAAAGACTACATTGATGATTTCCATTAATTTTCTGTGAATCCTGGCATACAAGTCATAAAGATGCATTAAATTCCCATGTATCATGATGGGATAATTGGTACATAAAGGAGGACATGGATATCTTTGAGTTCAAGACACTAGGTGAAGTATATAAATTTACCATCAAGGTTAAGTAGAAGTACAAATGCATGAACAAGAAATAAAATGGTTGGAATAACACGAACCAAATCATCATGAACCAAACCAAGAAGGGAAAATTTCATCACCAAAATTAATAAGACAAAGGAGATTAGAAACCAAATAAAAACTAAAAATAAAATAAATATTCACAATATAACAAGCCCTAGAAGAACAAGACTTGGAAATGGTGTGACTACCATAATCACAGTCAATATTCTAGAGAAGAATGTTGGGAAATTTAGTCTTTGCTTGATGAGACACAACCCTCTACATACATAATTCCAATACATCCCTAGTAGAGGATAAAAGCAAGTAGATTATGGAGGCTAAACCACATATGACTATTTCTATACCAACCATACAAGGTCTTCTTGAGGAGGAGAAATTATTTTACTCATATTTTTGGATAAAAGAGAGGCCCTTACATTTTATTTTTTACATTAGGTGTCAAAAGAATTTGATTTTTTTGATACTATGAAGAGTCTTAATTTACCTATGAAGCCTCATCCACAATCATACAACATTGGATGGTTGAACCACAGGAGAGATATCCATATCACTCAGTAATGACTTTTATCTTATGCTATCAAACCATTCAAAGATAAGGTTTTATGTGTTGAACTAAGCGTGACACTGAGAGGGGGGATGAATCACTGTATATTAACAATTTAATCTAACTACGAAATCAAATCAAAACAAGAAATCAAATAAACATGTGTCACATAACAACATATTTATTATGGAAAACCGATGTGGGAAAACCATTGTGCCAATGGACTATTTGGAATCCCATCCAAATACAACCTCAAAAATATTTGGTCTTTATAATATTTTTGTAGAACCAACTACAAGGAATGGCACCAACTATAAGGAGCATCGACCCCTGTTGCCAAGCACCGGCCCGACAAATTTAAAAATCTCAGAAAAAAGTATTAAATCTCATCAAAATACTCTGAGTGGTCTAGCTCACAAATATTCTCCTCTAAAATATTTTGTCTAACCTTTTCAATCTTCTCAACTCTGCACATTGATTATCTCATACCTTGCACATTTTTTCAATCAAAATGCCAAAGAAAAAATTCTTCACAACATGCATCGACAAATCTTTCTTCAAAAAACCCTCCTCCATTTTCTTTTAATACATATATATACTTCATATTAAAAAACACAACTCTTTTTTTTCAGTTACACAAAAGTACCACTCAACCCTTACATTCTTAGAAATTGCCAAAAATGCCAAAAAGAGTTTATAGAGCTTTTTTGTAATAGTCATAACTTCCTCCTCATATTTCCAAATGGGCTAAAAATTGAAACATATATTCTTGGATAAACCAAATACCTTCATTTTAAATTTATGATTTTAACTCTTCAAGAATTATTTATAGTACCTCCAACAAAGTGGCCTCTAACACTGATTTTACACCTGTCACATAAACTAAAAAAGTGCTCCAGAGCCATTTTACAATGCTCATTGTTTATTATTCCGAACTCTGTTTGTGATGAAATTTAAATATTAAGATATAAGTATATACAGATACCTTCAGTAAAAAATTTTAGGTTCAATTCCTCATGGATTGCTTAATATTCCTCCCACAAAGTGACCTCTGACACAGATTTTACAACTATCCAACTAAGTGCAAAATTGTCCAACCAAGTATCGGTGATGCAAACGATCAATACAAACATCAAGCTGACACCTCCAACACTATTCTAACATGTTTCATAGCATGACAAAATTATCCTATATATTCAACCATGTACTACAAGCAAGGAGCACACCTTTTTGACAACTTTTGCTACTTTGACAACTTCCTGACAATTTTTGCAACTTTTGCAAATTTGCATGAACAACCTGTAACAACTTCACCCAAACATAAAAACATCCTCATAAGCATTGAACACCATTGTACATACTCTGAATAACCTTTAAACAGTTTTCCACTTCATCAACCTATCCATCTGAGTGTGTTGACAACAATGACAATATTGTCACTACACCTTGCTCAACAATCTCCCCCTTTGGAATTGTTGGCAACACACACAATTTATTGTAACTCTTCTCCCCCTTTGACAACAAGTCCAAAGGGCTTCTGCAAACTCCCCTTTATTCCATGCACAACATTATAAGGCAAAAATTATTACACTTAGCAAGAATTACAAACATGAGCAAAAAGATAAAGACACAAATGCTTCCCCTGCGAATGTGGCCTCGATAGCTAGTCAATTCTTGTGAAGTGTGACCACTCCCAATTTCTTATGAAGGTACTCAAATAATTCCTTGGGCAATGTTTTGGTGAAGATATCTGCTACATACTCTTTTGTTGGAACAAAATCCAACTTAACCTCACCTTATGCAACTTTCTCCTTCAAAAAATGGTATCAGATAGCAATATGTTTTGTGAGAGAATGCATAAATAGATTCTTTGAGATATTGATTACACTTGTATTGTCACACATGATCGATATGGGCTCACTAAAATTTATTCCAAGATCCTTCAAAGTTTATTTCATCCAAAGTACCTATGTACAACATGATGTCGTTGTAATATACTCTGCCTCTGTTGTGGATAATGAGACTGACTCATGCTTTTTGCTATGCCACACAACAAGATTATCACCAAGGTATAATGCACCTCCACTAGTACTCTTCCTATCATCTACACATCCTACACAATATGCATCTGAATACGTAATAAGGGTGAAGTCCTTACCTTTTAGATACCATAACCTATACTCCATAGTACCCTTGAGGTACCAAAAAATCATCTTCATTGTTGTCACATGAGTCTCCTTGGGACTAGCTTGAAATTGTGCTACCATGCATACTTCCATTAATCATGGTTTAATTAATCTAATTGCATGTTACCTCATTAATTTGGTAGGTTTTGGAATGCAATTAGGTGATTTTTGTCTTCACAAAATGTGTCTAATTTTGATTGGACCAAAAGAGCACTAAGATAATTTAATAATATAATGATTATTTTATTAAATTAGAGGATTATTCATCCTCCTCCATGGTTGCTTCATGGTGGTTAATTTTAAAGGAGATTCCCCTTTTTCTCCTTTAATAGTTTTAAATTTATCAATGTTCTTAAGAAGGGGGCATGAAACAAAGGGATGGATCACCTTATCTCTAATTTTAATATTATATTATTAATCTTGTTTTTACATAGTGTAGACACCTAAATCATGTAAATCGGTTAAGACTATAAGTGCATTACATATGCCCTCTTATCGAAAACATATGGTCTTATTGGGAACACCTCTAGGAAAGCAAAAGGATTCCAAAACCCTCAAAAACTCTGGGGTATTTTTGGGGCTCCTACTGGTGACCATATCACCCAGGTATGGTCATAGTCGGTGACTGTCCCACCTAGGGACAACCATCAGCAACTGTCCCTGGGTGGTATGACCCCTAACTAGACCTTTGAAAAAGTTAAAGGATGTGCTAAATGATAATCAAAGACTACCATTAGCATGTTTGATCACCCCAAATTGATTAGGGACATGCTAATAGATAGTGGGACAATTTATTGGGAGCACCCAAAGGGGTAACCTTCTCCCAATCACCCCATGACACAATTATGACACATGGTGCCACTTGCCTCGCATGGAAAAGATGCTATTTTGCCCTAAGTACCATCTTGGGCTATAAAAGGAGCTCCAAAATCCTAATTTTAGAGAGGATAATTTGGATAATTAAGCCACAAAGTGTTGCCCAAATTGAATCCCAACCTTTGCAAACCAAAATACACCTTTACCTTGGACTTGAAACCCTCTTCCTTTCAAATATTATTTCAAGGGCAATAGGCTCAAACCGTCAAAAACAAACTAGCCAAATTGAAGAAATATTTGGCCCCATATGTTGACAACACCCTTACCAAGTTCTAGACCAATTCCCATAGCCATAGGTGACAAAACTAAGTCATTTTTATAACCGTCCCACCTAGGGATGGTCAACAGTCTGTCCATGGCACACTTAGAGACAATCATAAAATAAGTTGGAATTTCACCTTAGGAATATCTATAAGGATCTTTGGTCCAAATTTGAAGCAATTTTGAGGAGTTTTGATACATTATTTGTGATCCTCAATGTTAGAAGCTTATTTGACTCACCCAGAAACGGTCACCATTTTTGCATAGTTTAGCCTTAGATATTGCTTCTAAATCTACTTATTTGTATTTAGATCATATTTAAATATGTTTATGCTTAATTTAGATAAGTTTTTATGCATGTATATCACATTTTATTATTATAGAATATGCTCTCCTTTCATGGTTTTATGGATTTATTCTATGCCACATATGCTTTTAATCCTTTTTCAATACCTTGTCTTAAGGAACAGGAATTCTAGGTAAGAGTAGGAGCTAAGGAGGCACAATATTATTAGCCCAACAATAGCTCTCAAGTGTGGGAAGTAAGACTTCACACCATTGGTTATCGCCTTAAAGGCTTCTTTACAAGGGACTAGATAGTTTGGTGAAATTATAATGAAATGTATCAATTTGTAAAGTCCTCAAAGAATAATTCTTGTAATATGGTTTTGAACACTTTTATGAATGAATAATATGGAGAGTTTTATTATATTCATTGTCTATGTTATCTCATTTCAGTAGATTACAAGCTTATTTCATGTTCCCTTTTGAATGCTTTAAAATGAATATAAATTGCAAGAAAATGCCCTTAAGGCGATATCATGAATTTTTCTTCTTCAATGGTGATCATGATGAGACCTCACGATATCTAATTTTTTTCAATATCCCCTTGGATTGTGCTAATTTGGACCTCAAATTTTGGTTTTATATGTTGCAGGTACTGACCGTTCTGATAAAAAATGACCCCTTTGCTACTACATGGCTCTGGTTGATATGGCCAGATCCATGGCTCTGGGTGGGATGACCCATAATATACCACCATCCCTGACAGGGAAGACCATGAAACTAGAGGATTTATACAAATTTATTGTAGAAACAACAACTTTAAAGGTCCATTTTTTACCCTCTGTACTATCAATTTGAATTTTTACTATTAAAAATTGTTAAAATTCATGTTTTTATTACTTATTATTTGCATATAAAGGTTAGAGTTTCTATTTCTAAAATTGTGCATTAACTAGTTTAGAAAAAACAAAGAAAAATACAGTAGAAATTTATGCTTTTTGTCTAGTTTGTCTGATGAAAGCTTGCCAAAAAGTTTTAGTGCATATAGGTTTCTAAATATTTGTGTTTCCTTTTATGCTACTAATATTTTTGAAAGAAAACTGGACCTTCATGCATTTAGTAAACAATAATTGAGTGCTATTTTGTTTTCTTTCAAATATTTAAAAGGAACCCACACACACCATGTTTCATTATAAACATCAGCGGAGTTGGGCTTTCATATCCAACACGTTGATTGAGACCAATAGTGGATTTAATCACCACTAGATTGGATCTTGAGAAGAGTATTATCGGGACCCGTCTGTGGCCAAGGCCAACCCAATATATGTCCTAACCATGAAAAATAGCATGCATTCGTCTTTGGAGGAGTGTATCGTTGCGCACGGGGTGCTGGGTGAGGGTTGGTAGTACCTATGCTACCTCATTGGATATGGATTTCATCCCCATATTTGACTTGTGCAAGTATATAGGTGAAATAATTTAAACATTTAAGTATATCATCCAATGAAATATCAAACACGAGAAAAGTATACTCCTAGAGAGTCAACCAGAAGGTCTAGCTTACTGGGCACTCCTTCGCAGGGTACTCCTATAGGTCATAGTACAAGTTTGGGAAAATATCTCCCTAATTTATATGTTACAAACACCTTCTTTCGAGAAGAGTCACCATGCACTGAGCCACCTCCACATAGAGCAATACCATGTGTTCACATGTCTACTTGATCCTCTACTACTAATCATATACAAGAGCAAGAGCTCACATCTCAAGTAGGGTTGAATGATCATCTCAAGATTTCAAGCCACCATAATCCGAGGTATCAAAATCACAATGAGTGTGGTACTCGTCAAATTAGGTAACCTTATTCTGCCTTACCTTACCTTGTTTACAAGGGAAGACTTGAGGAACATCCAGATTATCTTCATGAAAATGTGTCAATGAAAGCACGTCGTGCCTCTACACCAATAGTATTTCAAAAAAATTATTTAGGAGAGAACCTCAAGTCAATGCGACTACCGTTGATCGAGGGAAGCATGTAATTGATCTCACAGATCCTCTTGAATAGGATAGACAACAAGGCAATAATGCTAAGGTACTTAAACCTAATACAGTGGATCAAATTAATAATTTGGTCCAAAGATATGTTGACTGTCAGGACAAATTTAATTGACTTAGGTCAGATAAAAATTGCTTAGATCTTTTAGAGCAATGACAACAAATAGAGAAAGAAAATCTTGAACAACAAATTAAAGAAACTTTGCGTCATGGAGTTGTAACTCCAAGCATGCATAGAAAAGAGGCTCACCCGAGGTAACCGAATTTCCAAAAATATATGTCTCATATACCTAATCCTATGTTTCCTGCTAGACCTTGTAGGCATGAATAGAATACATATGATAGGCCAAACATACATCGCCTTCAACAGACATTTGTTCCTCCTTTTAGGCCCATACCTAAAACACCTTATGGGGCTTACGATGATTTGGAATAGAGTGATAATTATGTAGAAGCACCTTATGGATGCGTGGTTGATGTCAATCAACCATCCCAACCTAGGCTTAATATTCCTCATAAACCTCTACAAGATCAAAGTAAGGAAGAGGAGATCAAATCCTTAGATGTGTATCAAGCTTTGCTTGCATGCTTGAAACTGTATAAGGTAAGACAACTGGCAATGGGCTTCAAAATTCTACCTTGCATCAGCTAAAGAACCAACTGTTACATCCATCCATTCCTTTCCCGGTCTATATTGAGCATTTAAAAATGCCCAAATTTGATAGATTCAAGGGCGAAGAAGATGCTCAAGAGCACATCACAAGATTTCTAAATATGTGCTTTAACATATAGGACAATGACACATTGCTCCTAAGAACTTTTTTGAGTACCCTTGCTAGTCCAACCATTGAGTGGTTCAACCAAATTCCAAAACATAGCATCTACACATTTGAATAATTTACTAATGCATTTTTGGAATGTTTCGCCTTCAACACAAAAAGGAAGACAACATTAACAGACCTCACAAGGATGAAACAAATTGAGGATGAGTATTATCTTTGTATGTTATTCCCTATACAAGGACCCATATGATGCTAGCTGTTGCCTCATGAAGAGAAGGCTTGCCATCTTCCACATAGGCCACTGCCAGTTATTCCCCTTCCACCTGAGCCACACCCACAAGTTATGAGACAACATTAGGTTTCTAGACCCACTCACCCTAGAGGAGGAGATCATGTATCCATCAACATAATTGACATAGATTTAATGACACCATTGGTGAATCAAAATAATCCATCCAAGCTATTGCATATTTATTTAGAGGCAATTGAATTTTATCAGGAAGATTATTCTCCATCGCCCTTAGAGTATTGGCCTTGTGAGGAAATGTTACAACCATTTAAATTTTCTTCAAGAACTACTTAGGATGTTTTTCAATCTGAGGTTGATCCTGAATTTCCTATGGAAGAAGCAAATCCAGTTGATAACATTCACTTAATTCCCACCCCACATCATTTGGAGGATGGGTCTCACATGTCAATTGAGCCAACAATTGACAGGGATATCGGTACAGATACCGATAATCCCCATACCATTAAATTAGATGAAGGTCTCTCCCTAAGTTAACAAGATGATTTCACAACTACATTTAAAGCAAGGATTAAAGTTTTTGCTTGGTCGTATAAAGATATGCCAGGACTAGACCTAAATATAGTCACACATAATATTACATTAGACCCCAAGATCAAATATGTTAAGCAAAAGTTACGAAAAATGCACCCAATAGTATCCTTAATGGTGAAAGATGAATTACAAAAGTTTTTGGATGCTGATATCATCATCTTAGTAGATTATCCACCGTGGGTTTCAAACATGGTTCCCATAAAAAACCCTAATGGGAGGATTCACATTTGCATCGACTTTTGAGATCTTATCAAAGTGAGTCCTAAGGATGAATTTCCCTAACATAATATTGATGCATTGGTAGATGCAACAATAGGACATGAAATGATATCCCTAATGGATGGATTTTTTAGATATAATCATATTCGTATTAATCCAGAAGATCAAATAAAAATGGCATTCACAATGCCTTGGTGGATATTATGTTACAAGGTCATATCTTTTGGCCTTAAGAACGCTGGTGCTACCTACCAATGAGCCATGTCATATATCTATTATGACTACATGCACAAGATTTTAGAAGATTACATGGATGATTTACTGGAAAAATATTTATTACACCATGAACATCTCGATGTATTGTGTAAGATCCTAGATCGCCTCATAGAGCACAATGTTAGACTTAATACCAAAAAGTGTGTCTTCGATTTCACATCTGGTAAACTTTTGGGATTCATAGTCTCCAATCAAGGCATAGAGGTAGATCCAAATGAGGTCAAGGTAATATTAGAAATGCCTCCCCCACAACCATTAAACAACTACACAATTTGCAAGGGAAGGTCGCATCCATAAAATGCTTTATAGTGCAATTATCAGACAAATGTCAACCCATGAATAGGTTGCTACACAAGGGGGTATCATTTCATTGGGATGAAGAATGCCAAAATACCTTTGATGAAATTAAACATTACCTAGCTTTGCCACATGTATTGTCTCCACCACGATCAGGAGTATCATTCTATTTATACATCTCAGCTACTGAGTTGGCTTTGGGCACCATGTTGTCCCAAAAGAATGAATTCCACAAATAACATGCTACTTATTACATTATTCATACACTATTTAGCTATGAAATGAGATATGCATACATTGAGAAGCTATGCTTAGCAGTGGTTTTTTCCACCAAAAAGCTATGCCCTTATATGCTTAATCATACCATGTATGTTGTATTTAAAGAAAATCAATTGCGCTACATGATGAGTAGAACATATCATAATATTCACATTATGAAATGGATAATGTTGTTGATAGAATTTGACCTAGATTTTATTGAAAAAAAATCTAACAAAGGACAGGTCATAGCCGATTGGGCTATCCAGATTAAATATTATCTTAACCTGGGTAATATTCCACTTGGATTGTTGCATGTCAAAAAGCGAGCATTAAAATTAAAGGCTGAAAAATATGTCTTATTAGGAGACATAATGTATCATCAGAGTTATGAAGGTATCCTCCTTCGTTGCTTAGAATCACAAGAGTCAGCTTGGGCCATCACCCAAGTACATGACGATACATGTGGTGGCCACTTTAGTTGTATGGCCATCACTAACCGCATTCTTAACATGGGCTATTATTGGCAAAATTTAGAGCAATATTGTTGCGCTTATGTTAAGAAGTGTGTGAAGTATCAACATCATGTAAATTTGACACATGTACCTTCACATGCCTTACAATCGATTCAATCGGTCTGGTCATTTGCACAATGGATTTTTTATTTAATTTGTAAAATCTCACCTACCTAATCGGTCCATCACATGTTTAACATAACAAAAACCAAGTACTTCACAAAATGGGTGGAAGCAATTCCCCTTACCAAAATGACTGGACCTCGCATTGTGGAGTTCATGCTACATAATATCATATGTCGTTTTGTTATTCCATCAAAAATAATATCGGATAATGGAACACCCTTTAAAAATAAGTATGTGTGTGCGTTAAAAAAAAAGTATAACATAAAGAATAGCTTTTCCATGCCCTATTATCCATAATCCAATGGGCAAACAGAGGCATCAAATAAGATAGTAGTAGCCATCTTGAAGAAAATTGTCAAGGAAAATCATAAATATTGGTATAATAAATTACCTCTTGCCTTTTGGTCTTATCACACTAGCATTCAACACCCACTAGGGCAACTCCTTTTTCACTAGTGTATGGTTCTAAAGCCATCATGCCTTTGCAGTTAGAGATTCCATTGCTACGCATTTTCATGCAAGAATTCATCGATGATGATACAACTAGACAAGATCATTTATATCAGTTAATGTTACTTGATGAATGACATGTAAATGCCCTCAAGCATATGCATGTTTATTAGGAATGTATTAAGATAGCTTACAACTTGAAATTACATCAAAGATGCTTTCAAGTAGGTTATTTAATTCTAAAATAGAACCCAAAAAACTCAAATTTTCCCTCCAATTTACAAGACAAATTTGTAGCAAACTGGTTAGGTCCATTCATCATCACAAGCTAGATTGGACCTGGAACTTATCGCTTAGCATACATTGAAGGAAGTGAAGAGCCTAAACCCATGAATATAAGTCATTTGTGACCATTTCATCCTTAGAGCACCAACCAAATGCCCTTAGGTAGTTGTATACACTTTTTAAGTGTCGTTGACCATCTAGGTCACTCAAAAGGCTCCTAGTAGTCTTTGACCATATAGGTCAAATAAAAAAACCCCTAGACTATATATGATCATCTAGGTCAACCTTAAAATCTCGAAAGGCATCTATAAGCCCTTTGGTCACATTCAAATGCTCCTAGGAAGTCGTAGACACTTTCTAAGTGTCATTGACTGTCTAGGTCACCCAAAATGATCCTAGCAGTCTTTAACTGTCCAAGTCAAATAAAAAATAAACTAGACTATCTACGATCATCGAGGTCAACCTTAAATGCTCGAAAGGTATATATATGCACTTTGGTCACAACCAAATACCCCTAGGTAGTCGTAGACACTTTTTAAGTGTCACTGACTATCTAGGTCACCCAAAAATATCCTAGCAAATTTTGACCATCTAGATAAAATAAAAATCCCCTAAACTATATATGATCATCTAGATCAACTTTAAATTCTCCAAAGGCATCTATAAGCCCTTTGGTCACAACCAAATGCCCCTAGGCATTCATAGACACTTTCTAAGTGTCGTTGACCATCTAGGTCACCCTAAAGGCTCCTAGTGGTATTTTATCATCTAGGTCGAATAAAAAAGCCCCTATACTATCTACAATCATCTAGGTCAACCTTAAAATCTCCAAAGGCATCTATAAGGCCCTTGGTCACAATCAAATGTTCGTAGGCAATCACATACACTTTCTAATTGTCACTAACCGTCTAGGTCACCCAAAAACCTCCTAGCAATTTTTTACTTTCTAGGTCAAATAAAAAATACCCTAGACTATATACGATCATCTAGGTCAAACCTAGGCATTTGTAGACACTTTCTAAGTGCCACTGACCATCTAGGTCACCCAAAAATCTCCTAGCGGTTTTTGACCATCTAGGTCAAATAAAAAATCCCCTAGACTATCTATGATCATCTAGGTTAACCTTAAAATATCCAATGGCATATATAAGCCATTTTTTCATAATGAAATACTCCTAGGTAGTCATAGACACTTTCTAAGTGTCATTGATCATCTAGGTCACCCAAAAAGCTCCTAGCAATTTTTGACCATATAGGTAAAATAAAAAAGCCCTTAGGCTATCTACGATTGTCTAGGTCAACCTTAAAATCTCCAAATGCATATATAAATCCTTTGATTACAATTAAATGCCCCTATACAGTCATAGAAACTTTCTAAGTTTTGTTGACTGTCTAGGTCACCCAAAAATCTCAGTGATTTTTGACCATATATGTCAAATAAAAAAGCCCCTAGACTATCTACGATCATCTAGGTCAACCTTAAAATTTCCAAAGGCATATATAAGATCTTTGTTCACAATAAGATACCTCTAGGTAGTTGTAGACACTTTCTAAGTGTCACTGACTGTCGAGGTCACCCAAAAAGCTCCTAGTGGTTTTTGACCATCTAGGTCAAATAAAAAATCCCCTAGACTATCTACGATTGTCTAGGTCAACCTTAAAAGCTCCAAAGGCATCTATAAGCTCTTTTGTCACAATAAAATGCTCCTAGTCAATCATAGACACTTTCTAAGTGTCACTGACCATCTAAGTCAACCAAAAGGCTCCTAACGGTATTTTACTGTGTACATCAAATAAAAAATCCCCTAGACTATCTACGATCATTTAGGTCAACCTTAAAAACTCCAAAGTCATCTATAAGCCCTTTTTTCACCATAAAATTCTCTTAGGTAGTATATGGCATTTCCTAAATGTCGTTGACCATATAGGTCACCCAAAATGACCCTAGGCAATCTATGACCATTTGGGTAAAAATAAATATGTTCTTGGACTATCTATGATTGTCTAGGTAAATCCAAAAAGTCCTAAAGGCATCTATAAGCTCTTTGGTCCCAATAAAATGCACCTAGGTGATCTATTATTGTCTAGGTCAAATGAAAATGTTCCTAGACTATCTACGATTGTCTAGGTCAATCCAAAATCCCCAAAGGATTTTATAAGCCCTTTGGTCATCCCAAAAGCTCCAATGGCATTCATTAAGCCCATTGGTCAACATGTATATACATATATATCAAAAATTATAAAAATACTATCAAAATCATCAAAATACAAAAATATTTGCTTCATTGCACTTCATATAAATTGCATTAGGCATTCTCATCATTGCATTATGCATTGTTCCAAATTGATCATACATGTCTAGCACCAGGTTTGTACACTAGGAATCTATTAAAATCATGGTTATTACAAGTCAATATTACCACCTGTTAATATTACATATACCATTTACATTTACATTCCATATTATATGTTTTTTTTTCATCACTTAGTCATTGTTAGTAACACATAGTTAAGTTTTCGGTCACTCAATCATATCTAGTTGTCTTTTCATATTTTGTAGAAAGCTAGCATGATTTTTAGAAGGTAGAATCATACTTATATAATTCTTGGTATACATCAAAATCCCAACATATTTTTCACATTCAAAATCCAAGTCTAGCGCAAGGAAAGATGAAAACTATAAAGTAGTCTAGGTTACTTCCAAGTGAAAAGGTTATCTTGATCATCCCCCTATGTGAATGATTAAAATATGTTGAGAATTTTATGCAAAATCCCTTAGCCTACATTGGGGTAAGTATCCCAAAGAAAGACAATCAGTAATGATTATTATCCCCCCAGTATTGAAAACATACATTGCCCTACACTGGGGCAAGTATATCAAAGAAATATTCCAAAGAAAATAGTGATTATTATCACTCCCAAATATGCATAAGGAAACAATGATTATTATCACTAGGAAAAGAAAAAAGAAACAGTGGTTCTCACAACTATTAAAATTCCTTTCTCAACAAATCAAAATGAGCAATTTCCTTGAGAAATTCAAATAAAGTTAGGGACTCCAAAACTTGAATCCCTAGAATTATCAATATTAGAGAACCATAAGGTGATCCTCATTACAGGTTTGATGGATGGCCTAATTTTCAATGGCGGTAGCCTCCTACATGATGATATGTCTATCACTTAAGCAACTTGTTTGTTTGAATGTGGATGAGCTATCTTGTTGTAACCTAGGTTATATAGTGGTCTAATCCAACTAAGTACAAAACTCAAGATAATGAGACTCACAAAATGATCTCTAGTGTCGATGGGCTGAATAAATCCCATTTGCACTAGGGTAATTTTATGTGTTATCATGGTAATGAACTCACGTGCACACATAGGGATATTTATTATCTTGGTTATCTTAATAGGTACATACCTTGTTAAAAGATCTTGTATAGTTAGTATATGACTTTTTATTAGGTAACTAGAGTGTTTGAGTCTCTTCAAAACTATCAAATCATATCATATCACATTACATTATCCATTCCATTTTACACCATGCTGTCACATGTTTGTTAAAATTTTAAAAGTCCATTAAATAAAGTGTTATAATAACATGAAAATAGCAAAGATACATTTTGTACAATCTATGATGCTAGCATATAATGCGTCAAATAGTCATCATAAATCCATCATACAAAATTAAATATAATCAATCATTACATTCAATCATACATATTTAAAATTTTGTTCATTAAGTGATGTTCATAAGCTAGGATAGATACCGGTTAAATATTAGCAATAATATTTAGACAGCAATTGATTGTTTTATGCACTTATTTTAATTTACAAAAGCATATAAATAAAGCATCCACATCTACAATAATCGAATTACAAAATTAGATAACTACATACATCTATGTTAGATATCCATCATAACATCATAAAGCAAATATAAGCATTGCATTCATATCATAAATTAGTAAAATATGACATAATGATAAAAGAAAAGTCATATATATATATATATATATATATATATATATATATATATATATATATATATATATATATATAAATCTATATGTAAAAGCAAAAAAGCTACATCATAGTCCATAAAATACTTGTAGGCTACAATAAAAGCAAGTCATCCAACTTCGTAATCCAAAAATTCCAAAAAGAACAATCAGTGTTTGCTGACCATGGTCACACAGGACCGGTACCTCGACTCTCTCCTCTACTCTCAGTATGAGTCCATCATGAGCTCCCAGACCTACTACCCCCTAATCTACTTCCTCTAGATACCTCCATCTTTTGAGAAGTGCTTAGATCCCCCATCCGAGTAGATGAGTGTCTCGTACCACTCCCCTTGCTACACTGTGATCCAATGGCTAATGCTCGATATGGTATGTACCTATTATAGTGCACTATCTCATCCTCCATCATATCCATGTAGGTGCATTTCTCTCAATACCTAGTCAGATAGGTCACCACCAAACCCTAGAGATGTGCTATCTCATCCTACATCCTAGATAGATCACCACTGTTGGACTCCCCATAGTGAGGGACCTGTCCACCGACATGTGCCTAAAGTGTAGCTATCACTACCACCTGCCTCTCCATCTCAACCTATGCATTTTGCACCTATGCATGTAGTAATACCCGATCACTCTACAGCTTTGTAATCATAGTATCTCATGCTGCTGGTTGTGCTTGCATACCCTGATCCCCCAAGTCTCCCTCATAAAAGCCCATTGGATCCTATACATCTATTAGCTCCACCCTATCCACTAACACACAACTCACTCATATGTGTCTACCTCCTCATCATCTGGAGACTCATCTTGACCCTACTTATCCAGGGCACCCCTAGCTGCATCCATTGCCCTAGAAGATACATCCCCTCCTATTGGCCCCCCATCACCACTGTCGTATGACCCACCACATGTCGTACTCCTCTATAGTTCCCATGTCATATGAATCAAAAACTACCAACTCAAGATCTGACTCATATCCCAAGTCCTCTAGCACAGGCCATGCTAGATTCCTTTCATCCCCATGATGATGGTAGAACATTGGCCCCCTGGGCATCCCATGACATAGCTCAAACTATTGTAGCACACGATCATAATGGAAGTACTCTTTCTCTATGCCATGTCACCCTATCAACCATCTACCTCATCAAAATCAACATAGATGTGTCGTAGCCTCCCTCTAGTCAGGACAACCCCTGTAGGGTATTCACTCGATATCTACTACCCTAAGACATATAAAAGCATCTACATAGTACCATACCTCCCAAAAATATTATCGGCTACATCCTGACTCCTATGATCTCTTCCATATCTCCCCATAGCCAATCTCCCTATCTGGTACCTCTACTTGAGTGCTCCATGGTAGTCCCTGTGGTCTCTCTACTATAATGTGCTACAAAGTCCAAGACTATAGTAGGAAGTTATAGACCAAAAACTTACATCCACATGAGTGGATCTCATATATCTCATCATATAGCTATGCCAATAAAGTAGGACCCTAAGCCATAATTATGGGCTCATCCTCTATGTAATCCACCAGAGTATAGACCAACTCTATTAGGTTACATGGGAACCTAGATTTTGAAGAGTTGGGTAGCAGCATGTTTTTGATCAAGGTCATCAAAAATGTGTTCCTAATGCCAATAACACCCTCCTGATACCATCTAGTCACTAGAATCCCTCCACTGGGAAGATCAATCGATACATCCTCCTAGCGGGCTCTGAAGTACCTCTACACTATGGCCTCTCACCGCTTTGTCAGAGAAAATACTATCTAGCACATCTCTATCAGAATACATAGTATACAATATACATCCTTTAGTGTCACTATCATATCCCCTATAGCTAAATGGAAAGTGTTAGTGTGAGGGTCCCATAGGTCTATTAAAGCAGTCAAATAGGCGCGGTCTCCCACCATGGGATCTAACCATGTAACTTGCTTTAGACCGATGGCATCGAGACAACACTAGTCTAAAGTACTCAAATGGTCTCTAGTAACCTGAAAGATACTTTGTACCCTATACTGACTCCTAACTATCTACTCATGCAAATCAGGGTGTCAAAAATGCCCTAAAACTACAAAATTTTGCTATAAAAACACTAACAAAACACATTAAAAAGGGCCCTTTTGACCTAATTTTTGGCCGTCCCACCCAAGGACGGTCCCTAATTTGGTAGCCATCCCACCCAGGGATGGCCACCAGTGACCTTCCTTCACAATAACGGTCCCCAAATCAGGGTAAAATAGGGTCAATTTGACCCTTAAAAATGCCCTAAAAACCTAAAAAACATAAAAAATGGTTTTTAACCCTAATTTTTGGCAAATAAAACATGCCTAAAAGTTCAATTTTATTTTTTTCAGTCCTCCTAGGGTTTATTAACCTTGGGTATGTCTTTAGTAATTAAATTATAGCAGAAATTGCAAAAATATAATAAAATAGGGCAGATAAAAGCATGTAATCCATACTCGTTTTGCATCGGCTCCACCGCATGGCACATACTCTGGTTGGATCATGTTGTGGGATGATATTTTACTAGTGCTTTGCTTCATAAAAATCTCTCCTACCTCCTCTCCTCTCCAAGTTCTCCAAGGAAGTTGCACAAATGAGCTAAAATGGCCCTTTTTGGCCTTTTATAGCTCCAAAAGAATCTGACTGCTCTTGGGTGGGATGAGTGCACTTTTGGCTGGATTTACCACCATTGGATAGTCACAAATACTTCCCTCATAACCCCTAGGATTTTCACAATAAAATTGTACTTAAAAACATCAAAAATATCAAAAAATGGGCCAAAAACCCACCAAAAACAAGTGAGAATGGGCTAGAAAATGAGAAGGATCTAGACTGAATTTATAATAATTTTGGATGCATAAGAAGACTCTATTTTTCTCCCCAATAATTCCTCCATGGCTGTACCGCTCCACAGGAATGAGATATTGGACCTTTTTCCTCCAAAACTTTTTATTTGAAACAGTAAAAAATCATCTCCAAATAGGTATTTAGTACCATGGGCAAAATAAAGAGTTGCCCCAATTTAGTCATATGTGTCAAGCAACTCATCACTTTAGAATTTTTAATGCCCTCATTAACTCATCACTTGATGGGGTAGTCATCATAATGAATTCATAAATCGAATCAACATTTAAACACTCAAAAGTGTAAATTCCATGCATTCAAAAGAATCTTGTCTAGAGATAAATTTGCAAGCCCATGCTGGGGAAAAGAAACATCATAAGAATAAAATTAAATAGGATTGACCTCCTTGAAACCTTGGTAATTGACCCATGTAAACGTTTAGAAGAATACAAGGCACCAAGACCTAGTATGCCCTAAGCCCCATAAGACTATCATTACAGCATGTTTGAAAGGTATACCTGCAATCGATCCTTCAACTATGTCAATAGAAAGGATTCCAAGAATGTATGCTTTTACATAATAGAGGCATCCAAATTTCATTAATTTAATAAACAACCTTGATCATTCCATGATTTAGTGATCTATTTTTACTCAACATTTTGTTTCACATCGCATATCCCAAAAATGGGGCATCTGTAGACACCTAAATCATGTAAATTGGATAAGACTATCAGTGCATTACATATGCCCTCTTATAGACAACATATGACATTATTGGGAACCCCTATAGGCTATAAAAATTCTTCCAAAACCCTACAAAATTCAGTTTGAAGGGTGGGGAAGTTTTGAGGCTCCTACTAGTGACCATCCCACCCAGGGATGACCATAAACAACCATCCCTAGGTGGGACGAACCCTAACTAGACCTTTGAAAAATTAAAAGGACGTGCTAAATGGCAATCAAATACTGCCATTAGTGCATTAAATCACCCCAAATTGATTGGGTACTTGTTAATGGATAGTGGGACAATTTATTGGGAGCACCCAAAGGGGTAACCTTCTCTCAATGACCCCATGACATGATTATGAGACATGGTGCCACTTGCCTCGCATGGCAAAGATGCTATTTTACCCTAAGTGCCCTCTTGGGCTATAAAAGGAGCTCCAAAATCCCAATTTTAGAGAGGAGAATTTGGAGAATTAAGCCACAAAGTGCTGCCCAAATTGAAACCCAACCTTTGCAAACCAAAACACGCCTTTGCCTTGGCCTTGAAACCCTCTTCCTTTTGAAGGTGATTTCAGGGGAAATAGGCTCAAAATGTCAAAAACAAACCAGAAAAATTGAATAAATATTTGGCCCCATCTATTGACAACACCCTTACCAAGTTTTGGACCAATTCCCACAGCCATAGGTGATAAAACTAAGTCAGTTTTGTAACCGTCCCACCTGGGGATGGTCAACAGTCTATCCATAGCATACCTAGGGATGGTCACAAAAAAATTTGGAATTTCAGATAAATTCTTCCATAGTCCCCTTAGGAATTGCTAGAAGGATCTCTGGTCCAAATTTGAAGCAATTTGGAGGAGTTTTGATATAGGATTTGTGATCCCCAATGTTACAAGTTTATTTGGCTCACCCAAGAACGGTCACCATTTTTGCATAGTTTAGCCTTAGATATTTATTCCAAATATGCTTATTTTTATTTATATAATATTTAAATATGTTTATGCTTAATTTATATTAGTTTTTATGCATGTAGATCACCTTTTATTGTTGTATAATATGCTCTCCTTTCATGGTTTTATGGCTTTATTCTATAACACAGATGCTTTTAATCCCTTGTCTTCAGGAACAAGAATGCTAGGCAAGATGAGGAGCTAAGAAGGCACAATATTATCAGCCCAAAAATAGCTCTTGAGTGTGGGAATCATGAGTTGACACCATTGGTTATCGCCTTAAAGGCTTCTTTCCAAGGGACTAGATCCTTTGGTAAAATTGTAATGAAATGTATCAATTTGTAAAGTCCTCAAAGGAGACTTCTTGTAATCTAGTTTTGAACACTTTTATGAATGAATAAGATGGATAATTTTATTATATTCATTGTCTATGTTATCTCATTTCAGTATATTACAAGCTTATTTCATGTTCCCTTTTGAATGCTTTAAAACAGATATAAATTGCAAGTAAATGCCCTTAAGGCGATATCGTGAATTTCGCTTCTTCACATAGCATGGGAGGAAATTAATTGTTTAGTAAATATCATCTTGATTTATTTTGGAATAATACCCTCAAATCAGCCTAGAGGGGCTTAGTTCAAGATAGAAAATCACAAGGAGGAAACTAGGAGGTAGAAGAGGAAGCATTGATGTTTACTCAAAGGAGTCCAATATTTTAGGAGAACTAGGTTGGGGAATGTCAATCATTTGTTTTGCTTTGTTTATGATTCAATGAATACTTATTGTTGTTTTAATAACCTCAATTTTCTTTATTATTTAGCCCATTCACAACTATGATTTATTATCTTTAATTAATGTTTGATTTGTAACTAATGTTACCCTAATAGAGGTCAATTTGGTACATGATTGAGTTTACTTATATGGAGGTCTAAAAGATATTTATTAAAAACATTTATACTAGGGCATATTCTCTCAGTCACACTTTGTGCACATCATCAAACATAGGGGAAGACATGTTTTTAATTTAGCTTAAATATGTCGCTAAACCATTAAATATTGAGAGTATCAGAAAAAAAAAAAGTCTTAATAAAGGGGAAGACATGTTTTTACTACTTGTTTTCCCTTGTAAATGAGTGCAAGCATTCTAATTATGTTTTATCTCTATTTGAACCATATTTTTTTGGAATCAGTCGACATCAAAAGGTAAAAACATTGGTAAATTTGTTTAAATCATTTTTTATTAATCAATCCCTCCCTCATAAAGGTAGAAGGGAGGTTTTTCCTTCTTATTGGGCCCTCTGAGCTGTCTTGAAGCACATTGTTTCATGCTCAGGTAAGCTTAGGTGGGAAGTCAAAATTTGATCTTCCCAAACCAATATCCCACATGGGACATGTGGTGGGATTTAAGGGTCTTAAAAGGGATTTAACTCCTTTTAATACTTGACCACCACTCAATGGTTAGGGGTATCACTGAGTGGGGCCACCCATGCATCATTTTACGACACTAAGGCCCATTTCAACACATGACATGTTGAATTTCAACCCATATTTTCTTGTTGACTACCTTTCAATTAGTTTTGACATGGAATTTTACAGTTGGATTTTGTAAATTGGTTTGAATTGGCTTGTTTGTGGGTGAAAATATTTTAAAATGGTTTGTGATATTTATCCCACATGCATTAAGGAGGAATTTGGTTATTTTATTATATAGGCCAATGTTCCTATAGCCTAGTGGCCAAGCACATAGATGTCTAGCTAAGCTCTTGCAGATCCCTATTGATCATTTTTGACATTATTGAATCATTTGTGTCTGCCATGTGGTACAGTTTGCTAGGTTTGCTTATCTTTTGTGGTTTTGCCTATGACTGGTTGTTAAAACCTAGTTGCTTGGGGGTGAAATGAGATAAATTATTTTAGAAATAGTGTATGCTTGGTCTCACATTCTATTTGCAAGAGCATTGTGAAGCCTTCATAAAGGGAAACAATACCCTTTAGGGTAGAACATAGGTTGTTCATCAGGATAGCTATGGAAGCTAGCATCGGTGGTGGATGCCTCATTGATTATTTGACTTGGATGTTGATAATTTGACTTGTGATATAGTTTGGAAATTAGATTGATTGGATTGACCATTGAAATTTGTTTACCCTAATTGATCACCCCTTTTTGAATTTTTATTACCTTTTATTTTTGCATATTTTACTCAAATTAAAACCTTTATTTTTGCAATTTAAACCTTAGTTTTTGGATACTATATGAGACAAAAAAATTTGCATTGAGAGAAATGATAGAGCAAACTTAAAATGGAAATTTGAATAAATTAGATTAATTATAGAACATTTTTGTGGAGAAAATGTAGGTAAATTATAGAACAATTTTACTAGCATTAACACATTAGGTTATGAAAGGGTATGTCCCTTCATATTATATTGTATAAATATTCATCATTGAATTAATGTAATACCGTGCTTCATATAATATTTTATATTTTTATATGGTATTAGAGCCAAGTTAGCACCAGGGTAGTCATCAAGGTCTACCAAAAAACCTATGAAGAACTGGAGCATCCAATGTCCAACCGTTAAGACCCAGCCAATGCATATTGAAAACATAAAAACAATCACATGAGAAATCCAGTAGAAGTTGATCACATGTATAAGAAAGCAGGACAATTTTGTAGCAGATTGTAGAAGTCTTTCATCGATGAAAACTACATAAATTAGTTAAAAAAATGGTATTCTATCTAAGGAAGAACATCGTGTGCCTTCTATTCCAAAACAATAGTGGCTAATTTCATAGTGTAAACCTGAATTTAATGCAATTATGTGAATTGCTCGTCCAGGTATCCTTCTCATCAAAAGTACTCCATGAACCTATGTTGTAGCTAAATCACATCCATTACCCTGTTGAGACTCAAACCTTAGACCACTCAGTGAGGCCAATATAGTATCAATCTGGTTTGCTATTGTTGGTGATTGTCATCATCAACTAGAAGGCTACAACTTTAGTGCATGTATGAGAGCAAGAAATCAGAGGGGAAAACTTAAAAGGTGGTAGCAAACCTTGTAATATAAAGTTAATAAAAAAAATCCACCCTTTAACCTTCATGACGTTCAATGTGTGTGGGCCGGAATAAGGTTACAATATATTATAAAATTTTCTTTTAAAAAAAATGCTCGTTATTCGCAGACAACTCTTTGAGAATATATATAAAGTGTTCTCAAATAAAGTTACTTTATAAAGGTAAACTTTATACCTTTATATTAACTCTATATAAAGTTATTTATAAATATATAACTTTATAAATTTATAAAGTAACTTATAAATATATCTATATATATATATATATAAAATAAAGTTATAAAGCTATAAAATCACTTTATAATTTTTTTTTATAAAGTTATAATATAAGGGTGAAGGCAAATATTTTTTCCCTTGTGAAATGGCACAATAAATTGTTCCCAAAATTATGTTCTTTGATTCTCAAGTCCTTAAAGGTGACAATTATATGGCCTAGAAAACAAATATTCAAGTTATCCTTGAATTCAAAGGCCTTAGGGAGATTGTTACTGGGACTGAGCAATGTCTATAGATAGTTGGCAAGGATTAGGAGATATTTGATCACTAGAAGTGCAAGGACTGTATGATACTTCTACTTGGTATCTCAAATGATTTCCAATGTCATTTTGGGATGCTAAACTTCTACTAAAGTATGGACGAAGTTACAATAAGTGTATGAATCCAAGAACCAAAATCAAATTCTTCATCTTCAAGGATAGTTGCATACTCTAAAGTTGAAAGGTGGTAAAAAATTGGAATTATTTCTTCACCGAGTAGCTATGCTTTGTGCCTCCCTACAATAACTAGGAGAGACTATGGAAGATAATCTCCTTGTACCCATTGTCCAAAGAGCACTCCCAGAGTCGTATCACACTTTTGTGATGACCTTAAACATCCTAAAGCAGAAGCTCAATTTTGAAGAATTGGTCAACCTATTGCAACAAGAGGAAGCCTTCCATGAGAACTCAAATGAAGAAGAGCAAGCCATGATAATGAATCATAAGGGCATGATGCCATTCAACTAGAAAGGAAAAGGCCAAAAAATTCCAACAAGCCAAAAAAGAGTTGTTTGATTTGTGGTAAAAAGGGCCATGACTTGAAATACTATTGGTACAATTATTTTACTTAGAGTGATTCAAGTAACAAGAATTCCAAGTAAAAAGGACCACCTCCTAAGAACAAGGAGGAGTGGAACCAAGGGAGACCCCAAAAATAGCAACAAGGGAATGTTGATAATTATAAAGATGATAAGGAGACCGAGAATTTTTCTCTTTCTCATAAGGAGCAACCATCCACCCCTACCACTTGGTATGTTGATTCAGTAGCTTCTAGGTACATGATTGATTGAAAATATTGGTTTATATCATTGGATAAAAAATCTTATCCAAGTCAGGTACATTTAGGGAATGGCATACCCTACAAAATTGAAGGAATAGGTGATGTACAAATCCAATTTAGAAAGCATCATTACCATATAAATAAGGTCATGTATGTGTCTGGGATCATAAAGAACCTATTGTCTATCAATCAGATGTTGGATAACAATTTGTGAGTGGAGTTTGATACTATGGATGGAGAAAAATGTTGTCTCACTTGAGACAAAGATAGATATTACCACATCATATCTAGAGCATCAAGAGTTGGGTAGATATTCTTGCTTGATTGTGTGGCTTCCCACCATTAGGTGCTCATTATTTTTATTGTAGACATCCCTTCCATTTTTAATTGATTTTATGAAAATGTGAATCTCCACTACTTGATAACCTTGCAAAAGCATGATTTGGTACATGGTCTTCCATCCCTTACTCTTCATTCTACCATTTATTCTACTTGAATAGGAGGAAAAGAACACATAATTCAATTTGAGGCTAGCACACATCATGCTACAGGACCTATTGATGTGGTTCACACCGATATGTGTGGACCATTAGAGGCTAGCCACATTAACATTTTCTATTTATTGCTCTTTATTGATGACAACTACAGACAAATGTGGGTGTATTGATTGAGATCGAAGGATGAAATATTTCAATATTTAAGGGAATTCAAAGATCTTGTGGAGAATGTCACTCATCATCATATTCATGCACTCCACTCATATCAATGGGGAGAGTACACATCCAATTAATTCTTTACCTTATTAAAGGAACAAGAGATTCAACGACAATTTACCACATCATACATGCCATAACAAAATGGATTTTGTGAAAGGTGAAATCATACCATCATGGAAATGGTAAGAAGCATGTTGAAAGATGCATAATTGAGTCTAGTATTTTGGGTTGAGGTAGTGAACACTATGTATACTTGCTAAACAGAGCACCTACAAAGGCTCTTCAGGGAATGAATCCTCAAGAAGCATGGTCAAGAGAGAAACCATCCATCTCTCAACTTCAAGTGTTTGGTTGTACTACCGACATGCACATTCCCAAAAAGAAATGAAATAAAATTGAAGAAAAGTCCTTAAGGTGTATTCTTCTTAGGTATAGTAGTGAATCTAAAGGCTATAGGCTCATGGATCCTACTACTCAGAATATTTATGTTAGTAGAGATGTTATATTTGATAAAATTGGTAATCCTCCAACTAGTCCATCTATAGCATCATCTGATCCTGAGGCTCATCCAAGATGATGAATATAATAATAGCGAAGCTATTCCTATTGCATGTTTATCTCCAAATCATTCAAGTCAACCATTATGGTATAAAAAGACATTGCAGGATTCCCATATAAGTGCTCCATTTGAAACTTATACCTGTAGATAAAGGACACGTATGGCTCATGAGGAAGTGAATTTAGCATTGATGGGCATCGTAGTGAATAGCCCTAAACCTGAAATGGTTCATGAAGATCTTGAGATGCCACATTAGAATTCAACCATGGAGGCTAATTATAATTCATTAATGAAGAATGGCACATGGGAGCTAGTTGATCTTCCACCAGGGAAGAAGGCCATAGGATGCAAATGGATGTTTAAAATAAAGTATAAAGCTGATGGAACACTTGATAAGCACAATAATCGTGTAGTTGCAAAAGGATATTCACAAGAGTAAGGCATCGACTATGAAGAGACATTTGCACCTACAACTAAGATCAAGATCATTTGTATTATTTTGACAATGGCATCACAGTTTGGTTGGAAGGTACATAAAATGGATGTCAAAAGTGCATTCCTGAATGGAGACTTAGAAAAAGAGGTCTACATGAAGAAACCTAAGGTATTTTTACTTGATCTAGGAAAAGGAAAAGTGTGTAGATTTATCAAGTCTCTGTATGGTTTGAAATAGGCTCCACGAGCCTAGTACATCAAAATTGATGAACAACTTTTACAAAATGGATTTTTTAGGAGTCCATATGATCCTAATATCTACCTTTGAAAACATGGGGGGAGACATCCATTATTTTAGTTTATGTTGATTATTTGGTAATCATAGGGAGTGCTGAGGATTTGATTTTATCATGTAAGGATAATCTTAGAAAATAATTTGACCTGACTGATCTTGGTTTATTTCACTATTGCCTTGGATTGGAAGTCTGGAAGATGCAGGATCAAATATTTATTTCTCATGTGAAGTATACCAAGACCCTATTGGAGAGATTTAGAATGACAGAGTGACAATCCATACCCACACCAATTGAACTTGATCTACATTTTTCTCAATAGGATAGCTCTCCACAGGTAGATGCAACTCTATCATAATTTGATTGGAGGGTTAATTTACCTAAAATATACAAGACACAATATTTGTTATGTTGTTAGTTATCTATCTAGGCTTATGCATGAGACTAAGAAATATCATTGGATAGTGGCTAATCATGTGTTGAGATACATTTGTGGTACTACTAGTTATGTCCTAGAGTACAAAAAGAACAATAAATTATTCTTGATTGGATACACGAATGTAAATTATGTAGGATCCTTGGATGATAGGAGATCAAAGACATGATATGTGTTCTTCCTTATATCTGGACCTATTTCTTGGTGTAGTAAAAAAACAAAGTATCACATCAAATTCTTTCACAGAGTTAGAGTATCGTACTGCTGCTAATACTATTTGTGAGGCAGTATAGTCACATCACATTTTTATAAACATTGAAATTCCATAGAGTCATCCTACACTTCTGCACTATGATAACCAGGGTGTTTTGAAACTGGTTTGCAATCCTATTTTTCATGAGTGCACAAAAAACATTGATATACATGTGCACTTCATTCACGACCATGTTTCCTTGCACAATATTCAACTCTAGTGCATTTCCACGAAGGAGCAATTTGCTGATGTTTTCACCAAATCTTTGGATTGTGGAAAGTTTGAATACTTTCAAAGTTTTCTCTCTTGTTCTCTAAAGACCTAATGTATTATGGGGGGAATGTTAGCATTAACACATTAGGTTATGTAAGGGTATGTCCCTTCACATTATATTGTATAAATATTCATCATTGAATTAATGTAATATTGTGCTTCATATAACATTTTATATTCTTCTCAATTTTGTGGAGAAATTGTAGGTATATTATAGAAAACTTTTATGGAGAAATTGTAGGTTAATTATAGAAAATTTTGGTAGAGAAATTGTAGGTTAAGTGTAGGAAAATTGTGTAGATAAATTGTACATTAACAGTAGGACAATTTTATGGAAAAATTGAATGGCTTATAGATCAAAATTTTATGGAAAGATCAAATGTTTGATTCATTTGTTTAAATTTTATTTCTATGTGAATGAAAACTAAGGGAAATTAGTTTATAAAACTACCTTCTAGCTAATTTTAGGAAACAATGTATGGGTAACTAATTCTTGGGGGAATTTATGGGGTTCCCTCTTGTTTTTGTTTAAACTAGACTAGAAGTGATTGCTTGAAATGAGGAATCTTGGAAATTTAATTACAAATGCATCTTCTAAGTTATGAACAAGAAATAATGGGTGGGGAATCTATTATTTGGGGGAATTTATGGGGTTATCTCTTTCTTGGACTAGAAGTTTTTGTAATTGTAATTGATCTAACAAAGGAATATTTTTTTAATGTAAAAAGTGTATGTGATAAAAGAATGTATGTGGAATTCCTCCTTGGGAAATTTGTGGGTTTCCTTCCTTTGTTGAAATGAATATAATGCATGGTTACATTATGGTGAATATTTTTGCATGGTTGCATTCAAATGATAAAATGCATACATTGCTTTATGATAGAATATTTAGCAAAAGTGCATTTAAGGGAAAACTACATGAATATCATGAGTTGTCATGATCCCTTACCACCATCAATCGAGCGATGGAGAGGAAATATGGACCAGTGAAGACTTATACAATTTAGATATTGATCCCTTTGACATGTATTGTATTAAGTATTTCATTATGGAAATCTTATTGTAAAATAAATATCTAATATGAATACTATTTCTTATCTGGAATGGATGTATATCTTTACTCTTTATAAAATATGTAAGTATCAAAAATTGTAGTTATGCTCAAAATATGTATGATGTAGCTTTGTACTCTAATTATGTTGTATAAATCATCATGTTTTATGGATTAATAATGGAAATAGGGAATACATCTTAAATGTTGGGACTGAAAAATAAGGCACACTTTATTTACAAGTTATCTTACAATATATAAGCATCAAGCTTAGGAGGGAGATATGACAAGTGTCATAAGCTCCACTTCAAGAGTATTTAAGAAGACACCACTCCAACTCAAACTGAAGACAGAGACAAGTGGCAGAAGACAAATGTCAACCTGTCAATTATAAGCATAGTGCACATTATAACAATAATAATATTCTAACATTCCCCCTTAATGTGCACTATCCTAAAAATATAAATCAACATTAGATAACATTCCCCCTTAATGTTGATTTCTTTTACATAGATATAGCAAATTGCTAAATTGAGAAAACTTGTCTTTCCCAAGTGACTTGGTGAAGATGTCTGCGACTTGATATTGAGTTGGTACATACTCCATGTGTATAATGTCTTCTTGGAATTTTTATCTAATGAAGTGATGATGGATTTCAATGTGCTTTGTTCTAGCATGGAAAACTAGATTCTTGGTCATCTTGATGGTACTTTGATTGTCACAATATATATATGTTGGACCATGTATGAATAGCCCAATATCCTGAATTAATTGCCTCAACCATATTGCCTCCTTAGTTGCCTCAACTACTGCTCTATATTCTACTTCTACTGAAGATAGTGAAACTATGTTCTACTTCTTTGTGATCCATGAAATAGAGCCTTGGCCTAATTGAAAATAGTAACCTGATGTAGATCTTCTAGTTTCAGGACAACTGGCCCAATCTAAATTTGTGTATTCGATCAAAGAAAAATTATCACTTGATTTATACTTAAGGCCATGATGAGGTGTGGCCTTTAGGAATATCACAATCCTCTTAGCTACTATCCAATGGCTCTTCTTAGGATCCTGCATGAATCTAGAAATAAGTCCAACTGAATAGCAAATATCTAGTCTAGTTGAAGTTAAGTAGATCAGACTTCCGACTAGTTTCCTGTAAAGTATACCATCAACTCTTTATTCTTCATAATTATTTACCATTTTCAATCTAGTTTCCATGGGTGTTAGAGAGGGCTTACACTCATCCATGTGAAACCTCTCCAAAATAGACTGAATGTACTTAGCCTGTGAGATAAAAATCTCACCGGGCTATTGCCATACCTCTATTCCTAAGCAATAGTGGAGGAGGCCTAAATATGTCATCTCAAAGTTCTTGCATAAGTCCTCCTTCAGAAAAATTATTCCTTATATGTCATCACATATAATGAGAAGATCATCCACATACAATGTAACCAAAATGATGTGGTTCCTCCAATGTTTCACATAGAGAGTAGATTCTGCTACGATCTAGTGAAACCAAGGTTGAGAAAATAGGAGTCAATATTTGCATACCAAGCTTGGGGTGCTTGCTTCAACCCATATAGAGCTTTCTTTAATCTGAGGACTTTGTTGTTTTGGCCTCCAACTGTGTATCATGGTGTTTTTTTCACATACACTTCCTCCTTCAACTGACCATTGAGAAATGCACTCTTGACATCCATTTGATATATTGGCCAATGTTTTTGAGATGCCATTGCAATAACTGCCCTAATTGTAGTCATCTTTGCCACAAGGGCAAAGGTATCCTCATAATCAATTCCTTCTTGTTTCTTATAGCCTTGAGTTACTAGGTGAGCCTTGTAGCGATCTAGTGAGCCATCTGCTTTATATTTTGCTTTGTATACCCATTTTGTGCCTATGGTATATTTTCCTTTGGGTAAATCAACTAGCTCCCAAGTGTGATTCCTTTCAATGGAATCCAATTCTTAATCCATGGCATGAACCCATTTAGGATCACCAAGTGCTTCTTTGACATTAGAAGGTTCATGTTGGTTAAGGACTTTGGCCAGGAGGGCATAATTTGTTGGCAATTTTGGGTACTTTGGGTACATTGCATTTACTCAAGTGTATAAGTTGTCATTGATGTCAAGAATCTTTTGAAGGAATTTGATTTGATGTAAAATAATCTATTTTGATGAAGGTTATGACATGACAGGTTCGAAAGAAAGCAAGTTAGAAAAGTGTCACGATTTCGTGACATGTCGCATTTTCGCGACTCGAAAAGTGCATGAAGGCAAAGAAGGAAAAATATCGCGATTTCGCGACATATTGCAAGGAAGGTTGAACGGACGAAAAAGTGTCATGATTTCGCAACATGTTACAGGAGAGAGAGTCTGAAAGAAAAAGTGTCATGATTTCACGACATAATGCAAGAGAGAGAGTCCGAGAGAAAAAGTGTGATGATATCGTCACATGTCAGGTTTTTACGACCTGAAGAAAATAAAAATGCTAAGGAGAAAAAGTGTCACGATTTCATGACAAGTCAGAAGACAAAGTGGAAGCAATATAAAGTGTCAAGATTTCTTGACATGCTACAAAACTCGAAGTGAGAACTGTCATGATTTTGCGACATGCAGCAAAGGGAAGAGTCTGAAATGAGAAGTGTCGCGATTTTGTGACAGGTTGCAAAGAAGATGTGTGGAAGCTAAAAGCATCACGATTTTGTGACAAGTTGCAAAGAAAGTGTATGAAAAGTTGATAGTGTCACGATTTTACAATAGGTTGAAGAGAAAGAAAACAGATGCAAAAAGTGTCGTGATTTCGCAATAGATTGAGATGGCAGCATTCGATTGGAGAAAGTGTCGCAATTTCATGAAAAAAATAAAAAGGAAGTCTAAGGAAGCAAAAGTGTCATGATTTCATGACAAAAGCAGAGAGGAAGGCTATGAAGATAGAAGTGTCACGATATCAAGACAAAAGTGAAGTCAAAGTTTGTAGAGGCAGAAGTGTCACGATTTCATGACAAAAGTAAAAAGGAGGTCGACGAAGGGAGAAGTGTCGTGATATCATGACAAAAGCAAAGTTGATGCTGAAAAAGACAAGTGTCACAATATCGTGAAAAGAGCTTAGTTGAAGTCATCAAAGGCTAAAGTGTCGCAATATCATGACAAAAGCCAAAAGAAAGTGTACGATTGCAAAGGTGTCGTGATATCACGACATGTTGTTTCGTGGCAGAAGCTACAAAAGAGTTACAAAGGCAGTGAAGCCGACAAAGTCAAATTTTAGCTGACAAAGATTAGGGCTTACATCCGATGAAGATTAGGGTTTGTTTTTGTGTTAACAGTTGACTAAGATTAAAGTTTTCATCATGAAAATTCTATTATAAAAGGAGGGCTTTTTGGAGAGTTGAGGTTGATGAATGTGTGGTTGGAGTGCGATGTTCATAGATAGCACATAGAGCAAGAACTTTGATCGTCGAGAGCAGAATGCGAAATTTGATCATAGTGTGCAGAGTGCATTTCGTCGAATCATTCCAAGTGTGAAGGATTGCAAAGGAAGAAAAGTGTATGAAGACGGTGCCGCTATGATTGCACAGATGTGCAAAGGTTGAAATTCGATCAAGTGTGGCTGTGATTGTGTGCAGAGAGCAGAGGGCACAGAGAGCACAAAAATGGGCAAAGTTGAATGCAGAGTGCTATTGCTTGAGGATAGAGGTGCATTGGTTATTTGAGAGGAACCCGAGGACAGATTTGGCAAGTCTTTGAGAATGCTTGTGTGCAAAGGATTGATTTTTTCAAAGTTGGACAAATTTGACAGACAAAGGAAGACTTGTACTAGACCGACTGACTGTGTTTGGTACAGGTTGCTGAGCTGCTGTGGATGTGATCATAGAAGGCAGAGGTCTCTTAGGCTAAGCATTAAGGATAGGAGGTTTTCGGTGGAAAGGAGTTCCACATGCTGGCAAGAGGTAGAGGTAGTTGATCTTCTAAGGGATCATTTCTAGAGCAGAGGGGAAGGTATCTCCTTTGGGCCGAGGCTCATAAACATTGTAATTGGGAAGGATTCCCAAAGAACTTTGAGATAACTTTTAGAGAAAAGTTTTGTGGATGTAGCCCAACCATTATGGGTGAACCACGTTAAAATTGGTGTCACTTTGTGGATGATTTTGTGCATTGTGTTGATATTTTTGTGGGTATATTGCTTTAATATTTTGTAATATAAAGGAAAATGTAAAAAGAGGTCTTATACTGTTCACCCCCCCATCTAAGTATAAGCTTGTGTTCTTCATAATTCACTTGGTGTCTTAGGGCTAAAGGCCTTTTTCCTATATAAGTGGGCAAATGATTTTGGGCTTCATCTGTTGTGGCTTGAACCCATTTGGGTAAAGTATTGGATGATGTTATTTGATCATTAGGAGGAGGAGATGGAGTACATGGATCATTTGTATGAAGTTCTTATTGTGGATGAGTTTTTTTATTTATGAATGAAGGAGAAGGACTAGATGATATTGTATGCATGAATGGACCAACTATTTCATTAGTTATTTCTACAGTGGGGGTCTTAGGAGGATTAGATGGAGGATAATCATGAAAGGTAACATCCCTAGATAAAATGATTTTCTTAGAAATAGGCTCATATAATTTATATGCATTGGCACTATCACTATAGCCAACAAAGATGCATTTTTGGCTCTTATCATCAAACTTCTTTATTTTCTTATGAGGAATATGAGCATAGGCATCACACCAAAATATTCTCAAATGGCCCACATAGGGCATCCTTCCACTCCATGCTTATTCAAGTGTTCTCTCATGTAAGGCCTTTGTGTATGACCTATTAGTCAAGTATGTAGCAGTAAGAACAAATTTTCCCCAAAAAGAGTTAGGTATTGCAGCATGTAACATTGATTTTGCCCTATTTGTGATTGTTTGATTCATCCTCTCAGCAAATCCATTTTGTTGCGGGGTATAAGGGGTTGTGAATTGCCTCCTTATACCATGATACTTACAAAAATTAAATAATTCATTGGAGACATATTTTCCACCATTATCTGATCTTAAGGTGGAGATTTGATAGCCATGTTCTCTTTAAACAAGTGCGATGAATTCTTTGAACTTATCAAGGGATTGCAACTTATATTGAATTAGGTAGATCCATACCTTTCTGCTGTAATCATCAATGAAACTGATGTAGTATTTTGCCCTAGTATAATATTGAACAGACATTGGCCCACAAATGTCTGAATGAATCAATTGTAAAGGTCTATTGGCTCTCCATGCCTTTCCTATTTCAAATGGTTGTCTATGGTGTTTGGCTATTATACATGGCTCACAAAAATATTTTGACTCCTTAAGATGTGGAAGTCCTTTAACTAATCCTTTTGTTGTCATCATTTGAAGATTATTAAAATTTAAATGTCCCAATATTTCATGCCACATGTACTCCAAAGAGAAAGTTGTTGTATGCAAATATGTTTGTGTTACAGATTTTGTAAGGAGGTAGTAAACACCATCCTTTTTCACTCCCATGGCCTTGAAATTGCCATTGGGTTCCTTAATGTAGAATTTTTCTTTTTCAAAATAGACATTATAGCCCTTATCTATAAGTTGTCCAATAGAAAGAAGACTCCTTTTAAGACTAGGCACATACAAAACATCTGTTGCAAGAACATTATTACCATCATGCAAAGTTAATGGTGCTTCCCAAATACCTTCAATTGGTAGAACACTTTTATCACCAAAAGTAATGAATTGATTTGATGTAGGCTGAACCTTGGTCAACCAATCTTGCCTTCCTGTCATGTGTTTTGCTGCTCTAGAATCAATATACCAACATTCTTTATATTCAACATTAACTTGGTTGGATGCATACAATGTGTTCATATTATTATTTTGTGGTTCTCCCTGTTCCCTTTTCCTTTTATAGCAATTAGCAACATTATGATTCCATTTTCCACAATATTCACACCATTGTTGATTGTTTTTTTGACCCCCTTGAGGTCTTGTTTTCCATATTTGTTGTTGTTGGTACTACTATTGTTGTGGCTACTGATTTGGTTGTTGTTGGTACTATTGCTGACATGGTTGCTATTGGTACTATTGATTTGGCTGCTACTGGTACTATTGCTGATGTGGTTGCTACTGGTACTGTTGATTTGGCTATTGCTGGTATTGTGTGTATCTCTGATGTTGTCTACCCCTTTGATTTTGATTATGCTGATTTTGACTCTTGTTTTGTTTAGGCTGTAAAGTTTCCTTGGTGGCAAAATTTGTTGATGTGGCTTCAATTTCTTCATATTTGATTAGGGATTGTTCATGCTTCTTAAGTAGGATATCAATATCCTCAAGTGTTGAATTCATTGTTTTACCACTCAAGTCTAACATGGTAGCATAGGAGTGAAACTTTGAAGGAAGACCATGCAACATTATTGGAATTAACTCATTATCATATAGGGTTTTACCAGCAGCTAAGAAATCATTTTTAATATACTTCACTTCCATAAGATAATAGGTAAGTGAGCCTTTCATACATAGATTATGCAATTTCTGTTTGAGATACAAAATATTATCTTGACTTGGCCTATCAAACAATCTATTGAGAGCATCCCATGCTTGTTTAGGTGTTTTTGCAGCCCTTACAGTTTCTCTGCATTGAATTCATGTAGCTAGCTTGATTAAACTTAAAGCTATATTGGAATTCTTCTCAAATTGTGCTTTTTCTTTAGGGTCTGTAGGTGCAGTGAGTGGGTATTCATTAGCCTGCCTATCTCTCACAAAGTCCCACATGTCATTCATCATTAATATTAATTCCATCTCATACTTCCAATTTGTAAAAGTCTATGCTCCTTCAAGTTTCTTTGTAATTCCACTTAATAGATTTTTTGTAGCCATGATTTAGAAAAGGATCAAAATAAATGGGAACTCAACAAAGGATGAAGTAAGAACAAAAAATGCCAAATTAGAGCCCTCAAAAAAATATAGGGTACACCGCTAAAGATACAGATGAGGGTTGACCTAGTTTTTCCACTCTGAATATTCAAGAGATTCCAACAGTGGGAGGGTTAAGTTGAACATAAGTGCCTTTTTCTATCCAAAGAGAGTAAGAATTAGAATTTTTCCAGACCTTTATACCAAACTTCTCAATATACCTTCCCTTACGTGAGGGAGACTATAAGCATTTGAGCAGTTGATACGTGGAACATAGGCGATTCTGAAAGAGAATAACCTGCCAGAACTTTATACAAAACTACTCAATATACCCGCCCTTACGTGAGGGATACTATAAGTATTTGAGCAGTTGATACATGGAACATAGGCGGTTTTTTTTTTTTTTTAAATGTGATGCCTACTTTTTGTAGAATTGTTACAATAGATGTGTCAATGTATTATTGCTCTATAATAATATGCCTGTATGTGTTTGCTTGCTTGTATATGGCTTAGTGTCAAGTGTGTATGAAATGGAACTACACTTGATTACAATTATAAAACCCAAAGTGATGCAAGGGTAATAGCAAGCATAAAATGTAGACAAAGCCCAAAATACAAGATGCAAGCAAAAAACACCTAGTAGCCGCTAGAGTGCCACAAAATGAATCCACCGACATAGGACAAGGGGCCCTAAATCACCCCCTTAATATGATGATTTGTATTGAAAACTTGGCTAAAAAAAATTAGCCCCAAATGTGCCTCCAAAATATGAGACAATATTAATGCCTTTTTTTACAATATTACCCCCAAATTTAATATATGACTTGGTTTAATGTCCTCCCTAAAGACTTAGAATTGTGCCTCGTACAAGCTTGTCAAAATTATCAACCAAGAGTGTCGGATGCAACTAAAAATGCACTCTTTTTACAATCTCATATTTGACTTAAAATTTAGTTGAGTAAATGATCTCAAAACTAAAAAAATATTGCACCAATGGATTCCCCTTGAAATTCTCTTTCCAATGACTATAAATAAGCCTATAGTCGGGTACAATTTGATGCTTCAAAATTGGCAAAAAACAATGACCCTGAAAAAATGTGCAACTCCGGGACTTCCCAAATGGTCACCCATCCGAGTTGTGCTCTAAAAAATTATGCTTGAATTTGAAGTTTTTGTTTAAAAAAAAACTTGCTGCTATAGAATCAACATAAACAATTTGAAAAAAACTAAAGTCCCTTTGCACTTTAAATTATACACTCTTTAATCTATGATCCTTTAATAAAAAAGGAAATTGCCCTTCATTAAGTATATTAGTTAAGCATGTCTTTTCACTATTAAAACTGAAGAATTAACATCAAGAATAAAGGGCAGTAAGCCTGGAACCACAAGAGCTTCCCCTATTGGGGCCTACGATGTCGTACAAGGAAGTAAGGGTTTGAGACGTAGGGTTCAATTTTTGTTGATCTAGGGTTTTATACCTACAAACAATATAGACATGGATTTGCTAAAAGTCTTGGGTTTGGTGATTCCTTTGACAACTGTAGCAGTAGCCTCCTCTACCTCTTCTTCCCAAAATTCATCACAGCGATGTAGGCTTGGCTGGAGCACAACCAAGAATTTTATAAAAGCTCATTTTCTAGGGTCCTATAGATTAGTTCAGACTACATTCTGTGCAACTCCTGTGACACAATGAGCACAAGCAATGCATGTACAAACATCCATGGAAACTCCTTAGAGCAAAAAAGACATTTTACCAGACTTTATGATAGAATATATGGTAGACATGAAATGTGAGGGATGTGTTTCAGCTATTCGGGACAAGCTACATCGAACCCGCACCCATCTCCCAAATCCGTGCCAAATCACACTGCAACCTTTGGCATCCAATTGGGCTTCTCTCAATTTATCCACTCCAAGAAAAAAAATCACCACCAAAGCATTATCTCCTTAAACCAATTTGATGGACGGGATACTAAGCAAGTTGGGGATTCAGAGAGCAACGATGGTTTTGCAGAACAACAAGGTAGGCGCTTCGATAGTGTAGGGTCCCGATGATGACACGCCTATAGTGGGGCAACAGTTCACCCAGTTTGGGGTGGGGTGCTTCTAGGGAGTGGAGCTCGCCTTCCAACGGGTTCCTAGCATTACGAATATGGATGTGGGTTATACCCAGGGTTTCCTTCACAACCCCACCTATGAAGACGTCTGCTCGGGGAGGACAATGCACAACGAGATAGTCAGGGTTTAGTATAATCCAAACCAGTTCTCTTATAGATCTAGAATTTACTTCTATACAATATAATAGGAGAAAGTTGCACATGAATCACTTTAAAAACAAGCATGCTTATCGTAGCGTCGCTTTTCCTCTACTAGCTTATGTATCGAATTACACATCCGTTATTTCACCTAGATCAGATGAATCACCAGCTTCCCAAAAAATAAAAAAACTCTCACTCCCAGATGGAAATGTCGTAGTCCACAGGAAGTATTGCAACCATAGTTGGAATAGCTCCACCTCGCAAATCACGTAGCTCCCCCACTTCTCGGGACTCACAAGTTCAAAACATAGATCTGAGAAACACCAATGCTTGCTCGCTCCTACTATAAAATACAGTAGTTAAACCAATCTTAGTTGAGCAGATCTTAAAATACAGTCTACCACGGGAAGACCAAACCCTAACTCATCACACAAACCCCTTGAAAAAAAAAAAATGGAAAGAGGCATGTCCTCGGATGGCGAGGATTGTCCTCTATGGAGTTTCTAGTTTCTGATCCACTCAATGAGTGGAGAGCATACTCCTTGCTTCCATATTCTATAGGCTCCTAAACCATAAGGTCCCTCAAGTGGATCTCACCACTCTGATACCAAATTTTGGGACTGAAAAATAAGGCACACTTTATTTACAAGTTATATTACAATATATAAGCATCAAGCTTAGGAGGGAGATATGACAAGTGTCATAAGCTCCACTCCAAGTGTCTTTCAGAAGATACCACTCCAACTCAAACTAAAGACAGGAAGTGGCAGAAGACAAATGTCAACCTGTCAATTATAGGCATAGTGCACATTATAACAATAATAATATTCTAACATTATTAAAGTGACTTCTTGATGAAGAGATAGATTTTAAATTATTTAAGTAGAACTTAAATAAACACCCTAAATATGTATTTGAGAGAGATATGTTCAAAGGAGTGTATGCTCCAATATACATATAAGTATATTAAAAAAAATCATCTCTCAAGATGGTTGGAAAATTAAGCTTGTTACATACATGCTCTATGTGGTGAATGATAGATAACAAATAAATCCATTATCCAATATTCTGAATTTGGTGGAAATAGATTTGAGAGAAATGAGATCTAACAAGTTTTAATGTTGATGGACATTTGATGTGTCTATTTTAAAAAAGGTAAAATAATTTGCAATGATAATGTCCATATTTGCTAGAATGAAAGCTAGTCTAGGTACTAAATATTATGTAACTATTTTAAGGATATTATTATTTTTTGTGTTTCATTACCTTTTTTTGTAGGCAATGGTATAAAAGGCTCGAATCTTGGATTAGGTTTTTCTACATTTGTTGAAGGTACTAAGATATAATATTAGATGGGATGCTTTTGATTAAGGAGTAGTTGGAAGGGAGAGAATTAATTAATACCCCTAAATTTCATAAAGGTTTTATTAATTGCATTTTTTTTTTGGTAATTTAAGGAAATTTCATTAAATAAGGGCATTTGAAAGGCGTCCCAATGCCTTGTACATTAGCAAAATTCATAATAGAAATGAGGAAATAGAAAAGGAAACACCAGAGGATCAAAAGGCAATTAGCCAGCAGAACCAAAAAGGACCCGAGTCACCACAAAAAGGAGCAATACAAAAAAGTGAAAGCTAAGACTAAGCTTTCAATAGCAGAGACAATAGACACACTAGTTGGGAACATCCATCTGCATTGGAGATGCAACCACAATTTCTAGATCAACATCCTTAACCTCATCCTTTAACATATCCTTTGGGGCTTCCTTGCAAGCTTCCTTGGTGATCTCCACAACCTCCTCATCCTTAGCACTATATTTTATGTCGAAAAGTCCCACGACAGTAGAAGTAGCCTGAACATCCTTGAAAGAATCGTAGAAAAACAGCAGGCTAGGTGCTTTACGCTACTCTTTAAGATGCGTAATAGCTTTCCCAATGGTAACGTGAGTAGTTTCTAGGTGGCTGCTAGTAGCAGATGTGGGTTGGAAAGTAAGCTTATGAAGGTATTTTTCAACGATGTTAGGAAAACTAGAAAGTTCTTTCTTGACCCTCTTAGAGGAAAGAGTGGGCGTTTCAAAAATATCCTTAAATTTAAGCCTCTGGGAACAACAAATTAATATTTTTTCAATTTTGAAATTTTTCTTGATATTGGACACAACCTGAGACTTCTTAGTTTTGTTCTTTCTCTTGGACCTAGAGCCCTTAGGTCTAGGATTAAAGAAAGAATTTTCTTCAAAAGAATCAGGGTCAGGGATATTGCCTTTGGAAAATTTGAGGAGTAAAAATCTATAGAGGATTTTAAATAAACCCTAGTGAGAAGGCCAAACCTCATCCTTCTTGCCATAGGTTGAATTTATAGCATAGTCCATGGACTACTAGAGGGAAGAAGTTGTTTTGGCCTCATGAAAATGGTTGAAAAATTCTAAATAAAAACTATAAATCTGGGAATCGAGATGGTGAACAGTTAAGTATTGCATAATACACTTAAGTAACTCTTTCCAGGGGGTGGAAAGGTGATGGTGATATGGAAATTTTTTATGGAGCTGTGGATCACAGATGTCTGTTCAAATTAGGACCGTTTAGCCTTCCAATGGTGTTTTTTCCTTCGAATCACCTTACCCTCAAGGATGTGTCATGTAAGCTCAGCCAAAATCTCCATTTTTATATAGAAATCCATGCCATGAATGGTGAAGAAATCATTGTACCATGTATTAGAAAACATAGTAGTCACCTCCCAATCGACACTAGAGAACATTTTGAAAAAATTGATGAGGTCTCCTTTACCTTTCATAATGTCTTTAACTATAGTCTCAATTTCGTAATTTTTAGGCTCAGTATACTCAAGTTTCCCTTCTTTCATGTTTGAAAACCAAAGAAAATTTGAAAGGAAATAACTGAAATGGGAAACAACAAACAAGAAAAACCACAAAAATACTAGAGGATAAATGAAAGGATCATGCATGACACAATATAAAATGCAAGTGAGATTGCAAATTCAAATCCAACAAGCTAACCAGTGAAAATGCCTTGAGAAGGAATGGTCTTGCTTATTGGAGGAAGATTGGATAGGTTTGGGAATAGAGGGAATTTTATGATATTGGAAACTATGATAAGTTATTGGAAAAATCAATCTATGAGAATAGGGTTGACTCTTTGGGATGCCCAAAAAATAGAGGTAAAAGAGTGAACTTGAATAGGAGACATGGAATATTGGAAACCCCACAAAATAATCCTTGGAACAAAGCAGAAAGAAATCCAGTGGAGGATATTTATTGAAAGGGCCAAATTATCAAAACCAAGAAAAATGGACAAGACATGATTACATATGGTGCAAGGATTTGCATTAGGATTCCAAGAAGGAACGATTGATGAGAAATAAGTGTAGGTTAGATGAAAATGCGATGTGAAGTGTGATACCACATGGATAATAGAGCAATGCATAGATTTATGAATAGGAATGCTAATTCTCATCATGATTACAAGGATTTTTATCCAATCTAGAAATTGCATCAAATTTTGGAGGAAGAGAATCGGTCCACATCATTAGACCATAGGAATTCACCCCAATGTTGGCCAACCTATCAGCAATAGAGTTGACCTCTCTAAAGGCATGTTGGATTATGGTTTTATTCTATTTATAAAGGATCTACTTGCCTTCTTCAATCATATTTCTTATCCTCCAACTAATTAGCTTGGATTTTTTTAAAAATTCATTATGTTTAGAGAGTCTCCTTCCATAGTGATGTTCCCTAGAATGTTTTTAATAAATTGTAGGCCTCTCCATAAAGCCTTGGCTTTAGCCGAATGATTGGAAAGAACACCCAACGGTTCTGAATAGAAAAAATAGAATTGCCAAAGTGATCACAAAGGATACCACCAACCCCAGCTCTGCCAGGGTTTCATTTAGTAGCTCCATCAAAGTTAAGCTTGACCCATCTGAAAGGAGGAGGATGCCACTTGATGTTAGTCCTCTAAGTTGAAGAGTTGACTGGTCTTGGATCTTTGAGGCATATATGATAGGATTTTAATAGATCATCCTTGAAGGACGGGCAGGGAAAATGATCAAGTTGGGCAATGAGGATGTTCTCTTTGGCACAAAGGATGATTTTGTTGACAACAAGGATGATATCCAATGCCTTTTTATCAAACACTCTTCTATTTTGTTTAAGCCAAATTTTCCAAAGGTAATGCTACAAGAAAAATTTCCATAGTCCTTTGAGCACAAGATTATTAAAAGCATTGGGCCACTGGAGAAACATGTCAATGACGTTAGGAAGACAGGCTTAAACCAAGTGGAATTTGAGAAAAATATTGTTTAGAACTACTCTAAAAAAAGAAAAAAATAAAAATAAGTGGGTAGTATATTCCCAATCAGAGGCAAAGGTAACATGTATTACCCCTTTTGATTAAGTTCTTCGTGGTTAAGATATAGTCCTGGATGCACAACCAAGAGAAGGAAGCAATTTTTGGAATAAGATACTTAGTACAAACTAGCTTCAAAGGAATAAGAGTTTTAGGAATGTCAATTGATAGAAAAGAAGCTAATTTCATTGAAAATTCTCCTGAATTAGTAGGTTTCCAAATAGGATAATCTATAAAATATCTTGTGGGAATTCTGACAGAGGATAGCTAAGCAAAAATAAGGATATTTCAGATTCAATATTAGGAATAAATGGTCTTTTCCAACTCATAATGCCATGAGAAGTAGCAATTAAATCAGCCACCATAAGATCAAATAAATGATTGTAGGGTTGATTAACCTTTGAATCATAGGAATCTACATGAGAGGACGATCACCAAACCAATTGTATTCCAAAAAGAAGATAGACTTACCATTTCCAAGTTGCCATATTAATCCTTTTTGTAAAATAGAACGAGCCACAGAAATGGAATTCCGAAAGGAAGATCCTGTGTAAGGAATTTCACCATAAAGGAATTTAGAGGCCTGAATATATTTCCTTCTAATGAATTTTACCCACTTAGCATTATCATTGGAAATGACGTGCCAGTTTTGTTTGGAAAGGAGATCAAGATTGAAAATATGGATCCTTCTAAGCCCTAATCCTACTTGTTCGTTAGGTTTGAAAACATTATCCCATGCCACAATATGAAATATGTGTCTTTTTTTAGATCCTAACCAAAGAAAATGTTTTTTAATTTTTTCTAGTTTTTGATAAACATTAACAGGATATTTGAAAAAGGATAGAAAATAGACAGGGATGTTTTGTAGGTAAGCCATAGTGAGAGTGATTTTACCCACTTGAGACAAAAGGTTTCCTCTCCAAATAGAAATATTTCTTTGAAGTCCTTCAATGACATTGTCCCACAAGATTTCTTTAGAATTTCCAATGAAGAGAGATAATCCCAAATAGGAAGAATTTAAATGAGATATGGAACATCCAAGGATATTGGAAATGATAATCTATCTTCTTATGGGAGTATTAAGGAATTATAATTTGCTTTTTTGAAAATTTACCCGTTGACCAGCAACTTCTTCACACAAAAGGAGGATGCGCTTGATGATTTTAGCTTCATTGACAAAGGTAGAGGTAGATAACAAGGTGTCATTAAAAAATTGTTGGTGAGTGATAGGATTGCATTGGGAAGTAACCTGAAGTCCTAAAATCAGACCTGCATTTTTTTCTTCCAAAATTGACCTGCCTAAAGCTTCTGCTATAATAAAAAATAGAAGAGGATACAATCGGTCCCCTTGTCTTAAGCCTCTGCTTCTTTGAAAATATCTTGCACGACAACCATTGATGAGGATAGAAAACTAGGCTGAAGAAATGCATCCTTTGATTAAGGAGATCCAATCAGGATGAAAACTAAACTTGTTTGAAATTGCAACGAGGAAATCCCAATTGAGTCCATCATAGGCTTTGTTCATGTCTAATTTAAAAAGGAAAGCAACTCTTTTGTTGAAGGATATAGAATGAATTTCTTTATGAACTGAGATGATGCCATACAGGATAGATCTTCATTTAACTAAGCTTCCTTGACATTGATTTATGATTACATGCATTACCTCTCTTAGCTGGATAACAATGGCTTTGGTTAATATTTTATATATAACATTGTAGACACTAATCTGCCTGAATTCATTGAAATTACTTGCATTCAGATTTTTTGTTATGAGCACAATGAAAGTGGAATTGAAACCCCTAGGTATAACTTTGGAATATTGCATTTATCTTATACTATCACAAATATCTTGACTCATTATATCCCAAAAGGTTTGAAAGAATATCGGAGGGAACCCATCAGGTCCAGGGGCTTTGTCGGGCTTCATTGAGAACAAGGCTTCTCTAGTTTCCTCATTAGAAAGGATAACATTGAGTTTGTTGTTGATTTCATCATAAATTAGGTGAGGAATTAATTAAAGAAAGAAATTCTTTGCAGCTTGAGAGTTTGTTCTATTTTCTTCTTGGAGCAACGACATGAAATGAGCTATCCCTTTAGATCTGATTTCCTTGATATCATTTATCATCCTTCCATTTTGGCCTCTAATTTCCTTGATTTTGTTGTTGCTTCGATGTCTCATGGTAGACACATGAAATAAATTTATGTTAGAATCTCCTTGTTTGAGCCAAATATCCTGAGATTTATATCTCCAAAAGGTTTCCTCAAATTGTAGGATATTATGATATTGAGCTAATAAATTTATTTCTTCTTCTCTTTCTCTATGTATGGACATCTTCATCAAATGTAGTCTTAGAATCATCATAAATTGGCGGTGTTGGTTTCTTTGTACTTTTCTTAGCATTCATTTTATCTAGAGTGGAATTTGGTAGAGGTACAGTCTTTACCCATTACAATATGATAGGCTTATCAGATGTTATTTCCTACAATTGGGTCCTACCAAAAAAATAAATTTCCATTACCAATACTACATCCAATAAAAGTGCAATGGCTTGAAAGGTCATGGTGAACGTATTTATCCTCATTGTCTATGATTGCTACATCCATTCCTGTAAGTATGTTTCCTAATCATACTTCATGCCCTTGTAAACACCTTCCACATATTGTGCCATCCAGATTGGCATCTTTGAAGCTCATGATTCTCTAGACAATTGAGCCATAACAACATTCATCACACAAGCCAACTCATCGGTATTTAACTAACTTTATTTAATCCCATGGGTGCCAACACTTGAAATATTGGTTGCCATATGTGACTTCAAAGATGTGAGTATCATTATAAACTTGTACATCTCAATGGGATCTACTATTCTTTTCAAAATTGGAGCTCCATGTGTGGGCAATATGAATGTCCATCGAAATTATTCTCCTGTGAACTCAAAATTGATATATTTATTACCCACTTGCACCATAGTGCAATTCTTAATAGGTTTGTATGACTAGAGAATATATAACAATTATTCATTAAAGAATACCTTATCTTGTAGTGGGAGTTGCACCATAATAATCACTCTGACCTTCCTTAGTATCTCCTTCAATTTATGTTTGGCGTCATTATTTTCCCATCACTTCCTACAATTTTCCCATTGGATACCCAAAATTGACATCATTTATTTCCACTTGCTCCTCCTCTGCTTCACTAGGCAGGTCCTATTATTTCGAAGTATTTTCTCAATGAAATTCACTGTGAAGTTCTCTTTTGGGTACCCTAGGTTGTTCCATATCTTACCTCCTATATTGTAGTGGTGCTCTTCCTCTACCACCACACCAGTACCACTAACCCCTCCATGAACTTCATCTTCTCCCTCTCCAAGGATGATTACCACACCTCCTAGGTGACTAAAATCAAAGTCCTTGGTCTTAAACGGGGTAAACTAGGGGAGATCACTTGGGTAGTGATTCTATATGGTGCAATGATGGTAGTGATCTATATACCTTATATGCTGCAATGTGATTATAATGAGCATGATATTCTCACTAAGAGCTCATAATTCAACCATCACTAAGTGAAACCCTCGTTTGCACACTTTTTCCATGATTGAGGAATTTAGGATAATACTACATTAAATCACTAGAAAAGTTTGTACGTATACCTCCAAAATGTATAAAAACTATCAAGATCATACAAGGACTCAACCAAGTCATACCTATATACTTTCAAATTGTACAATCCTACACATATCGTACAACTCCAGCTAGATCTGTTCAATCACACCCGATTCTATTTACTTGTAGTAAATTGCACAATTGGTGCTTCATATTGTACAATATCACTCTAAAATTATACCAAATATTTTCAAATCATACAAGGATACATACCTTCTATACAACCTCACCAAGTTATGTACCACTATAGAACATTTTATACAATTTCTTCAAAATTACATAAATCGGATCTTTGAAATCCTGAAAAATGTTCAATATGCTTCCCAATCATACAAGCTCACTTCCAAATCATACATACAACTATAAAAAATTTCACTTGGTCAAAAATCTCTTTTTCCTCCAACTAATACAATTTCTGTGAAACCCATTTTCCAAAAACCTTCAATATCTCCTTCTGGTGCAATTTCGGTGGGGTTAATGCAATTTTTCACATTACATGATAGAATCCTCCTAAAAATGGATTTTCTTGGTAATATGATAGCATTTTACAGATGTATTTTCCTCCTTTTTTCACACATGTAGACTCAAAAAATATTTCCATGCTTTTATGGTTGATTTACTATGCTAGGGTTTGCTATTTTGTCTTCTTGCAATATCATTCTAGAAAAAAAAACATTGGCTCCACTTTTTATGCACTAAGGTTCACTTGGATGCTTTATTTGATCAAACCCTAGCTCGTAAAATATATTTTCTCCATTTGCAACTCGATTTCTAAACACACTTTCTTTTTTCGAAGTAAAAACCCTAATTTCAATAGATTCTTCCTCCTTATATGAAAAAAAATCCATGCGGTGCATAATTAAAATGGGTCATGAAATAATAGAGTAACTTAGTGTATTTCAATTGCCCATGTGGAAATTTTTTTAGTTGCACCCTTTTTACCTTCAATTCTCTAAAACACTAGTGTTGCCTTGTACATACTACGAGCGGGAAAGAAAATTATTGTATGGTGCTTTCTTTATATAATTTTATAAACCATAACATCTCAATGTCTAAATTCTACTACCTTAGCTCCTTTTTACATTGATGATTGAAAAATCGTATTTTGGTGCTGGCAATTTTATCTTTTTCCCTATTTTGTCCTTTTCTTACCTCTTTTATTTCTTATTCTTTTTTTTCCTTTTTTTTTTTAATTTATTTTTTTTCCCAGAGAGGGCTGCCATTACCGGTTATTAACCACCCTCATTTTAATTGGGTCCCAAATAATTTTCAGAATTATGATAATTTCCTTTTCTCTTTTCTCTTTTTTTCCCAAAAGGGGCCACAGTTTCTGGTTTTCAACCCCTTTCATCTGAATTGCATCCCTAAGGATTTTTACAATTAAGATATTTTTCTATTTTTTTATTATTTATTTTTCAATGACTATTTTGATGCTTACCATTGTAGGAATTGTATAGTGTCATTCACTTGTACGATGCCATATGTTGAATCATTAGTTGGGTTGCCCACTTCTATATTACAGGTGATCACGTCATTAGGTGCCAACTGACCCCCTATTTGATTTATTTTTCTCTGATTGCCATGTGTAGAACTTGGAATAATGCAATTACAACTTGTAGGATTTCCAAGTGGTAATACTCCATATCATCATTTTTCTTATTAACCATGAGGTACGGTTGCTCTTACTGATCCATTGTCATTGGAGCAACTTCTCTACCTATCTCCTCATATCAAATCATCTTCTAATATCAGTGAACAATTTATGTGTAGTCCTTGAATCCTTTCATTGGTGAAGTGTACTCTTTCTCTATCGATAAGGACTCTTCCTTACATAGGTCTTTCCTGACCACATCCTCTTGATACAGGATCCCTGTGAAGATTCCATGGGACTTCCATTTCCTGGACCCATCCTCTTTAGGTTTCCACTCTTCTTGGTCCGAGTCAGGTTAATGGAAATTTTCCCCATGGTTGTATTCCTCTCAGGTTGGATACAGTCCCTCTTAAACAAGGGATTTCTTGAAGCTTCCTAGTCCAATTCAAACATACTAATGGTGTATCACTCGATCATATAGGAGTAGGGGGTCAAATCCTTCCTCATCCTCTACCTCCTCTAGGGGGAAAATCTCCTCTAACCCTCCTAGTATTTAGTGTATGCACTCCCCCTCCATGATCTTACTGCTATCTTAGGGGTTCTTGATGATTTCTTTCTAGGGTTATATCCACCAATTCTATATTAACCAAGTGACTTTCATTTCCTTGTGTTACAGGTGACAACTATTGTAGTGCTCTCATTCTATGGTTCACACGTAATAGTCAGTATGTCCATCACCTTTTCTCCCAATGTCATTATGGAGACACATTTGCTAGAGTCTCCCTATATGGTTCCAATAAATCATACTTCAAACTATAATAATTATAGTCATCATATATTTATTCCAACCAATTCACTAGTAAGGTTATTAATATTTGAATTCTTCACACTTATCTCCTTTGTTGCCTCAAATGTCGATAGACGATTGCATAGGTCTCAATATCATGCTGCACATGAGGTGTCAAGTAGTTCTAAGAATTCATCATCACCAATATTGAAAATTTCTTCTCTACTATCCAAGGCAACTCCCCATCACTAGATTCACTTGAATCCTCATATGTATTACCTTGTGGTCTAGGTGGTGTAATGTCTTTTTCAATGTCTCACCAAGCTATATCATTTGCTATTGATGGGTCCTTGAGCATCCCATGAGGTGCTCTCTATGATTTTTCTCCCCTACTCTTACTTGCACCATCATGGCATGAGCTACTCATTTGTGGTGGCATCTCATGTTCTTTTCCCTTGCCTTCCAATTCTTGTGATCTATGAATAACACAAGCTTATACTGAGAGGCAGGGTGAATAGTATAAAATACAAATTTTATTTTTCTTTCCAAAGTAGTAACTTCAATTATTATCAATTGTAATAATGAAACAATGCACAAATCACCACACACATAAGAGACACATATTTAACATGGTTCACCCAATGTGGGCTACATCCATGGAGAAATATTTATTATAAATTTTCTCAACAAATTTTGTGGGAACCAATTCCCTATTACAATGTTTATGAAAATCTATACATATGAGACACATGTCTCTTATCACAATTTCATGGACCTCAATCATGGACCCCAATCCATAGGAGACACCAATCCCATCTACTATGGTTCATGAACCTCAATCCATAGGAGACACCAATCCCCTCTACTCTAGTTCATGGACATCAATCCACTCTGTTCTAGTTCATGGATCCCAATCCATAGGAGACACCAATTCCCTCTACTCTTGTTTGTGTATCTCAATCCACTCTACTCTGGTTCATGGATCCCAATCCATAGGAGACATAAAATACCTCTACTCTGGTTTGTGGACCTCAATCCACTCTACTTTGGTTCATGGATCTCAATCCACAGGAGATACCAATCCCCTCTAATCTAGTCTACTCCAAATCCTACTCACAACTTTTTTCAACTCTGCTTCAAACCTACTCACAAACTCTGCTCAAATATACTCATAAAAACCTACTCAAATATGCTCAAAAAACCTAATCAAATATTCTCATAAAAACCTACTCAAATCTGCTCATAAAAGCTTGGTCAAATATTCTCAAAATACTTGCTCAAATATTCTCACATAGTCTGCTCAAATCAACTCATAAAAACCTGCTCAAATATGCTCACAAAGCTTACTCAAATCATCTCATAAAAACAAACTCAAATCTACTCACAACAACCTGCTCAAATTTACTCATAAAACCTGGTCAAATCTTCTCACAAAGCCTGCTCAAAAGGCCTACTCAAATCTGCTCAAAAACCTGCTCAAATATACTCACACAACCTTCTCACAATGTTCTCAATCCTACTCACAAAGTATGCTTAATCTTCCTCAAATGTTGCATACAAATAATGCTCATATATTTCCCAAATATCACATACAAACAATACTTATATCTTTCCCAAATCTCACATACAAACAATGCTCATAAATTTTCAAATATGCTTTTCCCTACTATAGCAATTTATAGATATATTCTACCCAAAATTATTTTTCTTTATGAACATATAGAAAATGATATGCATCACAAAATACTCAATATGTTCTTTCACATTCATTAAGTCTGTCACTTTCACATGTCTCACATTTATTCAAAGGTACCTCTAATCTAGCACATGATACCTGACCTTCTTACCTACTCCCAGAATCAATCATGAATGACATACAAATTTTGCTTCCAAATATGATCTATAACTCATGCACATTTACTCCTAATTTCAATCAAAAAAATGCATAAGTTTGTTCACAAATATGACCTATATTCTTTGCACATTTATTCCCAATTTTAATCAACACCAATGCACAACTTTCTTCTCAAAAAAGATTTATAACTTTTATCAATTCATTTTCAATTTCAAGAAAAGCCAATGCACAACTTTGCTCTCAAAACTGATCTATAACCTTTTCTTATTTTCTTCAATTTCAATCAACTCAAATGCGCAAGTTGATCTTATAACCTTTGCACATTCACTCTCTTATTTCAATCAAAACCAATGCATATCTAAACATTCCTTATACCTCCAACCATATGACAACAAAATATTTTCCTCAACCAAAATCACCTTGTAAAAGGAATTAAATCACCATACCTCTAAATCTACCTCAAAAATGATGATATTTTTATAAGTTTCATGAAACTGTCTTGATAAATAATTTTTCTTTCTTTTGTCACTTCAAAAATAGGTTAGCACATCTCTTTTTCTTTCTTAATATAATGTCAAAATTTCCACTTAAAAACCCTTATCAAAATACAAACAATGAAGCTTTTAAACTAATAAAGTCACTTCTTATTTTATCCTTTTATGATATGCAAAATACAAAATTAAATTTTAAAGCTACACCTTATAACTCCAACTTATAACATTCATAATAAAATTTTATAACACTCAAAATTACACCTTATAACTCCTCCTTAATAAATAAAAGTAACTCCTTTAGACACTATACCAAATACAATATTTCAAACAATCCTAACACACCTTATAACACCTTCTTAGTAACAATGAAAAATATATTAATGTTGCACCTTATGACTCTGTACTTAACAAAAATAAAATATTTTCTCTTACCTCAATTGTCACCATGATTTCCAAGCAAAACGACACCTGACAATATTTGACCCTCAGACCTCACGCACAGTGCCTTACCATAGCCTAGCCAACCGGTTGGGCTACACCGGAGCTTGAGAGTAAAATAGAATCAATAGGTCTTTATCATCCACACCTTCATAATTTCATCACAAACCAAAATGGCACCATAGGATTTCGAACTTTGCACACTCTGCTTCGCAATGCCCTAACACAAGGTTAGATGTCCAACTGGGATATCCCAACGGATGGAACATGTTTGGGAACTCACTGTTCAAAATTTCTACCCCATATTTCTAGCACACAAACACACACCTTCTTCTCTCATTCATCAATGTTTTTTACTGGAAGTATTTTAAATTTTGCTCATGATTTGGAAATCATTGCTCGCGTTTCAAATTTTCAATTATTGCATTGCAAGGTGGTCAATAATGAAAATTTTACCTTCATATTTATATGCCTTCCTTTGCACTTTAAGAATTCAGCTCATGATTTTTATTTTAATTTAATTTATGCTCTCCAAAGACACTGGTGTCAAAACTTATAAACCCATTATAATATTGAAAAAACATATTATAATATTAATCTAAAAAAATATTGGCCTTTGTAATATTTAAATCTTTGTCCCAATCACATTTTAAACTTTTGTCCGAAGCAAATTTTGTACGTCTTCATAATATTTAAATTTGATATTTAAATATTATAATCCTTTTCTTAAAAATATTTTCCTTTCTTCGAGATGTATCTTTCCTTGAATAATTGCTCAACCTTATAGACTTCTTGAAGAATATTTCTGCCTTGAATACTATGCACCCTTTAACATCAATGACAACTCAATATTAACTCTATATTTCCAACAATCTCCCCCTTTGTCATTAATGACAACCCTACAAAAAAATTTCTTTTACTACAACTCGATTCCAAATCCGCTCCCCTAACAAGTTGCTCCACCTCACTGAATTCTCCCCCTTTGACATCAATGGCAAAGGGTTCCTTGGTGCTAAACATGATATACTTAGCACAACCCCCTCACCACCTCCTTTTATTGAGGTGATTAATTTTGGGATGGGAGTAAACCTAATCCCAATTTATAATGCTCTTCTTCTTTTTCAATTTTATTTCTCCACACCTTTGTAGTCATACTCTTTTGAACATTTTGAGCATCCTTTTTCTTGCTTATCTCTGGATGTTCCAGAAACTCTATTCTACACCATTTAGATTTATGCCTAAAATTATTGCAATTGAAGCGCATGACATTGCAGTCCTTGAAAGGTGCAAATGACCTAAAATTTCTCTTGGTGAAGCCATAATCATTCTTATCATGAACCCTACATGTACAACTTTATGACCAAAATTATTTCAATTGTAACAAATGATGTCATAGTTCTTGAAAGGTGTGAATGAAATGAAGTTTCTCTTGGTGAAGCCATCACCATTCTTATCATAAACCCTGTAATGTATAGTTTTATGACCAAAATTATTACATGAGAAACAATAACCTTGGAAGAAATATTCATCTTGCCTTGATCTCATGGTTCTTTCTTTGCTTTTCTTATGATGGTCCCTATTCCTTGATGGTGCAATATTTTCTTCCTCTTTGATACTTCCACTTCTCAACACATTAGCATAGATCTTAGGCTCTTATTCAATTACCTTCTTTGATGCTTCTATTTATTTTGAGCTTGAATCCTCCTTTTGTTCCTTTTTATCTTATTCAAAACCAAGTCCAGTATTCATAAATGGAGATCTTTATGCTTTGATAATATCATCCAAATATTTTTAGATTTTTATAAATTGATATATCTTATTATTAAATTTTTCAAGTCGCTTCCTTAGAATGTCATCTTCATGTTCTAGTATTTTGCACTCTAGTTCTTTTGCCTTTAATTGCTCAACCATATCTTCTTCAATTTTCCTTGTCTCTTCAACTTTAACGTTTAAGTCAGTGAGATCTTGTAGAAGCTTTGCCTTTGTTTTCTCATCCTCTTGTACTTGAGCCTTAAATTTTAAGTTCTCCCTTTTCAAATCATCAAGTTCCTTTTCAATATCAGTTGTGGCTTCCTCTTAATTTTTTGACTCTTTCTCTTCTTCTTGGTCTTCAATCACAAGAGCATCTTCTTTCTCTTCTTCTTGGTTTTTGACAACAGGATCATATTTCATTATCTTCTTCTTAGTATTTGAAAATATGAGCATCTTCATTCTCTTCTATGGCTTGACCATGCCTATTTTTATTTTCATGATAAAATTTTATTTATTTCTTTTTCTTGTATTCCTTTTCTTCTTCACTGCTACTACTTCCATCTTGTGGACAATTAGCTGCATAGTGACCAAGGTTACCATAGTTAAAATATTTGTGTTTTCTTAGATCCTTCTTATTTCTTCTCATAAATTCAGCTTCTTATTCACTGCTACTACTTCCATCTTGTGGAAAATTAGTTGCATAGTGACCAAGGTTATTACAATTAAAAGGTTATTACAATTAAAATATTTGTATTTTCTTGGATCCTTCTTATTTCTTATCATAAAGTTAGCTTCTTCTTCACTGCTTGATTCTTCACTTGATTTTTGACCTTTATTTTTTACCTTCTTTGAAGCTTTTAATGTTGTCTCCCTTTTTTATGTTTGACCTTTCTCTATCCTCATCTCATAGGTTGTGATAATCCCATCAAACAATGGAGCTATATTTATTTAAAATCCTTCTTGATGAGCCTTTTATGTTCATGTAAGATCTTCCTTCAAGCTGCTAGACTTTCACAAAGGAAACCACTCTAATACCAATTGAAGAACACAAGATTGTACTGAGATGGGGGATATGAATAGTATAAGATAAAACTTTTACTTTTATTTCCAAAGCAGTAACTTTAATTATTATCAATTATAATAATGAAACAATGAAAAAATCACCATACACATAAGAGAAACATATTTAACATGGTTCATCCAATGTGAGTTACATCCACGGAGAAATATTTCTTATAATTTTATCAATAAATTTCATGGGGAGCAATTCCCTAATACAATATTTGTGGAACTCTATCCACAAGAGACACCTATCCCCTATCACAAGTTCATGGACCCCAATTCACAGTAGACACCAATCCCATCTACTCTAGTTCATGGACCCCAATACATAAGAGACACCAATCTCCTATTATTTGGTTCATGGACCTAAATTCACTCTACTCTGGTTTATGGACCCCAATCCATAGGAGATACCAATGCCATCTACTTTAGTCTACTCCAAAGCCTACTCACAACTCTACTCAAATATTCTCCAAACCTTCTCATAAATCTGCTCAAATTTACTCACAAAAACCTACTCAAATATGCTCACAAAACCTGCTCAAATATACTCACAAAAACCTACTCAAATATGCTCACAAAAACCTTCTCAAATCTACTCACAAAACATGCTCAAATCTGCTCACAAATCCTGCTAAAATCAGCTCATAAAAACCTTCTTAAATATTCTCACAAATCCTGTTCAAATACTCAATTTTTCTCACAAAAATATGCTCAAATATTCTCACAAAACCTGCTCAAATCTACCCACAAAACCTACTCAAAATGCCTACTCAAATCTACTCCAAAATCTTCTCAAATCTATTCCCACAACCTGCTCACAACTTGCTCAATCCTGGTCACAAAGTCTGCTCAATATTCCTCAAATATTGCATATAAAAAATGCTCATATATTTCCCAAATATCGTATAAAAACAATGCTCATATCTTTCCCAAATATCACATACAAACAATGATCATAACCTTTCAAATATGATTTCCTCTACTATAGCAATTCAAACATAGTCTACCCAGAATTATTTTTCTTCATGACCATATAGAAAATGATATGTATTACAAATACCCAATATGTTCTTTCACATCCATTAAGTTTTTTGCTTTCACATGTCTCTCATTTATTCAAAGGTAGCTCTAATATACTTACTCCCAAAATCAATCATGAATGATGTACAAATTTTGCTTCCAAATATGATCTATAACTCATGCACATTTACTCCCAATTTCAATCAAAACAATGCATAAGTTTGCTCACAAATCTGACCTATATTCTTTGCACATTTATTCCCAACTTTAATCAACACCAATGCATAAATTTATTTTCAAAATTGATTTATAACTTTTATCAATTCAATCCCAATTTCAAGAAAAACCAATGCACACCTTTGCTCTCAAAACATATCTATAACCGTTGCTTGTTTACTTCAATTTCAATCAAATCAAGTGCCCAAGTTGATCTTATAACATTTGCACATTCGCTATCTTCTTTCAATAAAAACAAATGCATATCTAATCATTCCTTATACCTCTAACCATATGACAAAAAAATATTTTCCTCAACCAAAATCACCTTGTAAAAGGAATTAAATCACCATACCTCTAAATCTGCCTAAAAAATGATGATCTTTTATAAGTTTCCCAAACCTATATTGACAAATAATTTTTCTTTCTTTTGTCACTTCAAAAATAATTTAGCGCATATTTTTTTCTTTCTTAATATAATATCAAATCATCCACTCAAAAACCCTTATCAAAATATAAACAATGAAGCTTTTAAACCAATAAAGTCACTTCTTATTTTATCCTTTTATGATATGCAAAATACAAAATTAAATTTCAAATTTACACCTTATAACTCCAACTTATAACATTCATAATACAATTTTATAACACTTATAATTACACCTTATAACTCCTCATTAATAAACAAAAATAACTCCTTTACACAATATACCAAATACAATCTTTCAAACAATCCTAACACACCTTATAACACCTTCTTAATAACAATGCAAAATATGTTAATGTTGAACCTTATGACTCCCTACTTAAAAAAAATAAAATATTTTCTCTTACATCAACTACCAACATGATTTCTAAGTAAAATTGCACCCAGTGGGATTCGACCCTCGAACCTCACGCACAGTGCCTTACCATGACCTAGCCAACTAGTTGGGCTGCATCAAAGCTTGAGAATAAAACAAATTCAACTAGCCTATAACCTCCACACCTTCAAAACTTTTTCACGAACCAAAATAGTATCGTAGGATTATGAACTATGCACACTCTACTTCATAATGCCCTAACACAGGGCTAGATGTCCGACTAGGATATCCCAATGGATGGAACCTGTTTGGGAACTTGCTGTTCAAACTTTATACCCTATATTTTTGCCATGCAAACATGCACCTTCCTCTTATCTCATTCATCAATGTTTCACACTAGAAGTATTTCGAATTTCACACACAAATTGGAAATTGTTGCTCGCATTTCAAAATTTTAATTATTTCATTGCACGATGGTCAATAATGAAAATTTTGCCTTCATATTTGTATGCCTTCCTTTGCACCTTGGGAATTTGGCTCATGATTTTTATTTTAATTTAATTTATGCTCTCCAAAGACGTTGGCACAAAAACTTATAAACCCATTATAATATTTAAAAAAAATATATTATAATATTAATCTTTTAAAAACCTTTGGCCTTTATAATATTTAAACCTTTGTCCCAAGAAACTTTTATAAACTTTTAAACCTTTGCCCTTCTCCTGTAATGTTTAAACCTTTGTCCCAATCAACTTTTAAACTTTTATCCCAAGCAACTTTTGTCCTTCTTCATAATATTTAAATTTGATATTTAAATATTATAATAATTTTCTTAAAAATATTTTCCTTGCTTGGAGATATATATTACCTTGAATAGTTGCTCAAACTTATACACTTATTGAAGAATATTTTTGCCTTGAATACCATACACCCTTTGACATCAATGACAAATAAATATTAAATCAATATTTCCAACAACCTCACTGTTCTTTGCTCCATCATTTGCACCGTATCATCCAAGTCTTGGATATTTCATTCTTTAAGTCTTGCAGTGTGACCTTGCAACGTTTCATGCTCTTTGTGTAACTATTGGATCTAGTGTCACATCCTCTGTTGCAAGTCTTATCTAAGCTAATGGAGAGAATTTGGTAAGTTCTTCTTCCATGTTGTCACCTCCTATATCTTCTGGAACTTCCATATCAAATTTATCCATCCTATCCACATATCATATTGTTAGTCTCATTCTTCTTTTATCTTTTGATGGTTGGGGTAATTCCTTTTGTGGCCATTCCACAACTATCCCCAATAATTGGGGACCTACCTTTTAATTTTTGTGTTTGGGTGTTTTTGTTTTATTTTGAGTGTCTAGTGGATTGGTTGGGTTCCTCCTTGTTTTTTTTATTATTTTGGTTAATTTTAATGTTTTGAATTAAATCAATTCAAAAATTTAAAATTAATTAAATCAAATTTAAAATAAAAGAGAAAGCAAGTAAAAAAAAAATTAAATAAAGCTTTTTGAATTAAAAAAAAAAAAACAAGTTTATATATATATATATATATATATATATATTATATATGAAAAAATAAATAAAAAATAAAAAAGTGAAAATATTATATATATATAAAATAAATAAATAAATAAATTAAAGTAAAAACAATAAAATATAAATAAATAAATAAAAAGTAGTGAATGAAGCCATGGTGGTTTTTAAATAGTTTAAATTTAGTATTCTTTTTTCCTTTTGTTTCTTTTTTTAAAATAGTTTAACTTTATGCTTTTAGTATAGTTTATTTTGTTTGTTTTAAAGTTTGTTTTTTTTTAAAGGCTAATAGTTTAAATTTAGTATTCTTTTTTCTTTTTGTTTCTTTTTTTAAATAGTTTAACTTTGTGCTTTTAGTATAATTTATTTATTTATTTTAAAGTTTGTTTTTTTTTAAAAGGCTAATTCACGTGTTTGTTTTATGTGCAGGTAAGAATAATCCAAGTGGTGGCTAAAATATATGAAATAAAATAGAAACCAACAGGCGTTATAACAAGATGAAACGAATGAGCATTGTTGTTGACGCATCAATAGAAAGAAAAGCTAGAGGAATAAATAATAGTAATGATTGGCGGTTACCAAGTAAAATGAAAATGAAAACGTTGCATGTTGAGGACAAAATAGAAACCAAAGAAAAGACAGAACCAGAGACATGAAAATGAAGGGTTTGATGGAAAACAAACGGAGGAAAGAAATGAAGTCGAAACAAATCAAAATGAAAAGCCACGTAATGGAGAATCCAAGGAACAAAAAATGAAACGGACAGCCAGGAAGGAGAGGAAAGGTTTTTCATGGTTTCAAATCTGGGCCGATTTTCACCATTTTTATGAATATCTGTTTGCAGCAATTAATTAGAAATGTCTGAAGTTTTATGTATTTTTTATGGTTAACTTGATTTTATTTTCAATTTATTGCATCATTTTTCCTTTGAAGGTCGCATCGTATTAGATGTTGATTGCACGAATTTGGGTCACTCTAATATTGGTTTTATGTAGAATACTAATGCTTGTAGGGTTTGTGGAGAAATTAGGGGTTGCAGCATTTCAATTTTTCATTTTTTAATTTTTTTATTCTTCAAACATTCTTTTTGCTAATTTTTTTAATTTTCAAAGATTAAAATAAAATCGAAAAAAATTAAAATGATAAAAATAATTACATGGTTGTGAAGAATTACATAAAATCTATCATACGCAACAGATTCAGATTCATTCTGAGGTCATTTCGATTTTATACAAATTTTGAAAGTGGTTGTTTGATGCTGGTTTTATAATTTCTAAATTTTAGTTTTTCACATTTTGGAGTCAAATCAATTTTTTTTAGCTTCATCTTTTTTACTTGCAAGCATAAAATAAACTTTCCTTCATGAAAATTTCAATTTCATCGAAAGGGGTTAATTTTATGGCATTTCATAAGCTATCTTTTGCAGGGCCATAAGTGCACCTATGTTTATGAAATTTTTTATTTCATTAAAGAGAGGTGATTTTATATGTTACATTAAAACGCCATTGTTTTAACACATTAAATTATTATTCTTTATGAAAATTATTTCATTAAAGAAAGATAATTAAATGACATTTTAAAGCCTATATTTCAAGGCTATAAATTATTATATCTTTGTGAAAATTGATTTCACCAAAGAGGAATAATTTATTATTCATATTAAAGGCTATATTTATCTTCATGATAAGAAGCTACATTTAAGGATCCTATTCATCATTTCGTATTCACATTCATAGATAGATTTTAATCTTTACTTTCATGTTTAAAGAAGGATTTAATGCAAGGTAAAGCTTGATTAAAACCCACTTAATAAGGAAGATAAAATCTACCTTAAAATCCTCAAGATAAAAAGAACTAAGGCACTACATCATGGTCATATGAGGGTCAATCAACATTTATTTTTTATTTTGGTTTCATGAACAATCATTAAGGTAGCATGGTAAAATAAACCAACATTGCCCCTTGTTTATAGTTACTTGCAATCACTAAGGTGTTCCAAACATTAAATTGTAATATTTTTATTTGAGATTACTAATACACATATGCAAAAGCTAATATTGCAGAGACCTTGGAGAAATTGTTTTTTTAATTTCTTTACAAGAGAGGGTTTTGGAGATCCAAACCCTAAGGGAGAGTGTAATTTCATAATTGGGTAAAATTAACACTCAACAATTCCCTATACTCCAACAGAGGATACACCATCCCTTGATATTTTGGATTCCTTATTTTCCTTGCAAAAATCTCTATTTTGTCTTCTTCCTTAAGCCTTTCAGTATCATCTACAAACCTTACATGTACTCATGTCCTCCTCTCATCAGGTTGAGGTACCAGCTCTTCTTGTTCAATAATTGGTCTTATATCCTCCCCTTCTATGAATAGGCATGTGAGTCCCATGTAAAGGTCCTCTTGTGGTAGGCCTTGAATTCTACTTTGTTGGTCGATGGAATGGGATTTTTGTCTTCATTCAACTTCTTCTATGGTGATAAACAAACATTGTACTTTGTATGGCTTTAACTTAGAACTATTTACAGTATCCGACACTTTCATCCTATTCAAGTTCTGTAATTTAACTGATCCATTATCCATTACTTATACAACTCTAAAGGGACCAATCCATAAGTTTTTTTAACTTACCCAACTTTATTTCTCATTTCCCATTAAAATTTAGAACTAAGTCACCCTTCTCGAGTTCTAATTTCCAAATATGCTTGTCATGCCATAGCTTCCTTCTCTTATGGGTCAATTCGATGACCCATTGTGCCATGAATCTTCTCTAATTCAACTTAATTAATGTCGTTAGTCATTCTTCCATAATATATTGATCACCTAAATGATGCTCCACCACTATCCATAGACTTGGTACCAAGAATTCTACTGACACTACTACCTATTGATCCTACATTATCTAAAATGGTGTATAGTATATCATTAGCTTAAAGTAAGTTCAATATACCCAAAGAACAGATGGTAGTATTTTCTCCCAATCTGCTCCCTCTATTCCATAGGTTTTGTATAGTGTTGACACTAATAACTTGTTAGTCACTTCTGCCTACCCATTAGCTCTTAGGTAATATGGATTAGAGGAGTTCCAAATTCTAAATTCAGTCATCAACATTTTGATGATCTCATTCACAAAGTGACCTCTAAGATCACTCATTATTTGTAGTGTAATACCGAATCTTGTAATTAATTTCTCATACAAGAATCATGATGTTATTTTTGTCGATTTATCTAGTAGTGCTTGTGCCTCAACCCATTTCATTATGTGTTCAGTGGCTACCATGATATATCGACAATTGTGCCTATGAGTTGTTCTCAGTGGTCCAACAAAGTCCAACCCCCACCTCTCAAATAGTTCTTGGGGTTATGATGGGTGTAATGGCATAAAGTCTCTTTGCACTGGAATTCCCACTCTCTGGCAAGTATCACATGCTTTTACGTATTCGTTTACATCATGATACATTGTGGGCCACCATAGTCCTACTAAGAGTACTTTCTAAGTAGTGGTGTCAAGCCCCATGTGTCTTCCTACCAATCCTTCATGATATTCTTTCAATGTTACTTTAATTTCTTCATCCATTACACATATTCTCAAGATAACATCGATACCTAATTTGTTCATCAATCCCACTATTAACTAGAAAGGTGTTGATTTTATGATTACTTTATTTTTCTCTCTTTCCATCAACTCTTGTGGCAACTCCCCTATGGATGGGTATTGTCCAATCAATTTGTCCCATGATGGAACAACATTGATTGTGAACTACTAAGCATTAGGGAATTCATATGGAATACCCACTCCTGAAGGTTCTCTTGATCGTATTTGAGACATCTGGTTTGCAATCACATTCTTCTTGCCAGGTCACACCACTAATCAAAATATAAACTCTTGTAAGGTGATGAGCCACCTACCAACTCGTCCTTGTATAAATGACTTGTTTATTAAGTACAACAGATCCTTATGGTTAATATAGAAGACAAAAGGGTTCACCAATAGGTAAGTCCTAAACTTTTATAATGCATATACCATCCCTAGAGCTTCTCACTCTATTGTACTATAATTTCTCTCTATCCTTGACAATAGATAGCTTGTACAAAATATAGGTTTATCCAGCCTAAATTGTCATTCATGTGCTAATGCACATATGACTATAAAGTTTGAAGAATCAATATGGACATGTAATTCTCTATCCCAATTTAGAAACACCAAAATGGGACTACTTACTAGCTTAGCATTTAACTCCTCAAATGCTCCTTGGTGCTTCTCCATCCATCTGAAGAGAATATTCTTCTTGGTTAAAGAATCCAGTGGGTAGGACACATGCACATAATTCCTGATAAAATTTGATAGTATCCTATAGATCCTATGAATATTTAGAACAAAGCTCATTAATATGATGGAATATAAATAATACATGCCAAGCCAATAATAGTCTGGGGGTTACAGAACCACCCGAGACAAAAATAGGCATTGTTACAACAAATAACAATGAGCCTAAAATATGTCCAACAATATAAGATTGTTAGGATCCTAATAAATCAAATAAAAATATTGAAATATACTAACATACCCCCTTATTACAATATTTTAGTAAACATATAACTACTAGATATACTAGCATCCCCCCTGCTTACATCATTTTGCAATACATAGAGAGCTACGAAACAATTCAAATTTGACACGTGCAAGTGCCTTAGTGAATATGTCTGCAACTTTAGAATTGGTGGATATGAACTGAAGCTAAATTCAATGCCTTGGTACTTCATATCGAATGAAGTGACATTATGTATCAATGTGCTTGGATTTATCATGATGCACTGGATTCTTAACAAGGTTCAAAACACCCTAGTTGTCACAAAACAAGTGAATTGGATATTTTGATAGAAGACCCATACTTTTCAAAATGCAATGCAACCATATCACTTCACACACAACTTCACGTACGATGAGATATTCTGCCTTTGCTGATGAGATATCAACCACCTATTGCTTCTTGTTGTGCCAAGAGACAGGATCAAATCCAATATGAAATAAATATCTTGAAGTTGGTTTACGATCATCGTATGACCCGACATAGTCTGATTTCATGTATCCTTGTAAGAAGAATTTGTTGTTCCTCTTGTATTCTAGGTCATATTCCATTGTGCCACGGACATAGTGAAGAACTCGTTTTTCTACTTTTTAGTGTGAGTCTTAAGCTCCTACATGAACCTCGAAATATAGTTGAAAACAAATATGATATCTGGCCTAGTATTGGTCATATATATGAGAATACCAATCAGCTGATGATATAGAGTAGCATCTACCTGAGGTGATTTGTCATATCATGATAAATGTAGTCTTGATTCCATTGGTTTTGCCATCGGCTTGCAATCAGTCATGCGATATTTTTATAGTAGTGTCTTGGAATATTTTTTTTGAGACACTTTGATGTAGTGCTCCTTCTAGTTCACTTTCAAGCCAAGATAGGAATGGAGAAGTCCGAGATCTGTCATCTCAAAAATTTTCTCAAATCCTATTTGAAAACAAAGATCATAGTTTTTGAACTCCCTATAATGAACAGATCATCAACATAGAGTACAAGAAACACTATTTTAGAGCCTTGTTTCTTGAAATAGAGGTTTGTATCTGATGGACATATCTTGAATCCATGTCATAATAGGTGATTATCCATTTTTATATACCAAGCCTGAGGAGATTATTTCAAACCATATAATAATTTGACCAATTTGCAAACTTTTTGCACTTGGCCTTCTAGTTCAAATCCTTCAGGTTGAGTCATGTAGAATTCCTCTTGGAGATCACAATTTAGAAAAGCACTCTTGAAATCCATTTGGTGAAATTTCCACCCATACTATTCTGCCATAGCACAAAGAACTCAAATGGTTGTCATCCGATCAGTAGGTGCAAAAGTTTCCTCGTAGTCAATGCCTTCTCTTTGAGCATAGCCCTTTACAACAAGTTGGGCCTTATGCTTATATATTGTCCCATTTGCATTGTACTTGAATTTGTACACCCATTTGCATCCTATGGGCTTCTTTTCATTTGGCATATTGACAAGCTTCCAAGTTTTGTTTTTCATCAGAGACTTATACTTTGAATCCATAGCAACCTTCCATTATGGCTCACTAAGGGCATATTGCACTGAAGCAGGTTCATGTTAGTCTATTGAAGACATAAAAACCCTGTCATCATAAATACCCATATCTTCTGTATCTCTCTGGATCTATAGAAAGCTCCTTAAAATATTGACAAAGATCATCAACCTCAGTAGTCTCTACTACTGCTCTCTCCTATCAAGCCATGCTACGAGTACGAGGCCTATCCAAAGTCAAATATGGTGGAGTGGATAGCTTGGATTCTCTGATTGTACTTGTATACCACTTTGTATTCTTCTTCTATGGAGTTGAAGAATATGAAGAAGGACCTCCAATTTTTGATGATGAAGGAGTCTTCTCAACTTTAGATTCCACAAGATCTAGGTATACATCTGATGTGTTTTCTGATGTGAAAGCCTCATAAAAAACATCTCTATTGATGTGAATATTCTTGGTCAAGGGGTCAATCAATCGATAACCCTTAGAGTGCTTATCGTACCCAATAAGAATACACTTCGATGTTTTCTCATCTAGCTTCTTCCTTTTCTCTTTTGGTATGTGCATGAATGCTTTACAACCAAAAATGCGTAGATGAGAATGGAGGGTTTCCTACCACTCCATGATTCTTGTGGATTCATTCCTTGTAAGGCCTTTGTGGGTGTCCTATTCAATAGATATACTATTGTGGTGATAGCTTCTACCTAATATTATTGCCCAATTCTAGCTCCTGTGAGCATGCAATGAACCATTTCCATGATGGAATGGTTCCTCATTTCAGCAACTCCATTTTTTTGAGGAGTATAAGTAGTAGTTAACTATCGTGTCATCCATTTTTCAGTAAAGAATACAAAAAAATCCTTAGAGGTGAACTACCCCCCTCGATATGAGCGAAGGGTCTTTATAGAAGTCCCTGACTCCTCAACAAATTTCTTGAATTCCTAAAAAAAACCAAATGCTTCAGATTTTAGTTGGAGAAATAATACCCACATATTTCATGAGTAATCATCTATGAATAACTAAAAATACCTCTTTCCCCCATAATTGATGGGTGTAAAAGGATCACACATAACAGTGTGAATCAACTCTAAAGGTTTCTTTGCTCTTGTAGAACTTCTCTCAAAAGGTACTCTATGCTACTTTCCTGATAAGCAGTCATAGCAAAATGGTAATATGGTAGAAAGGGAAGGAAGATCCTTTACCATCTGATACTTACTTAGCTCATGTAAGTAACCAGAACTCAAATTTTTATCTCTTATGCCATAGGGAATTTGCCTCCTTTGTAGAAACAGTCATGGCTACATCTGGAGTAGAGATAGCATCTAGGGAAAATAAGCCATGCTTATATGAAGTGGTTGAAATGTTATTAACCCTCCTAGTAATTGAACAACACTTCTTACCCCTCCAACACTAAAGGTTACAACCATGTCCTTATCCAGAATTTGTGTGACTGACAACAAGTTGTGTGTCAATCCTGGAACATAGAGAACCTTATCAATCTAAAACTTGCCATCAGGAAGAGTAACAGAAACTGTACCTTCTCCCTGAACCTTGTAGGTTTTATCATCATAAATAGTGATAGGTTTCCCTCTTTGGCCTCAAAAGACTCAAATCACAATTTGTTGCCAGTCATGTGCTTATTGGCTCCAGAATCAACATACCATATAGGATCCATCTACTTGGAGACTGTGGTAGTCATGAGCACTTTGTGTGCTCGCTCAAAATCTATGTCAGATTCCTCAATAGCAACATTCACTTTGGGTTGCTTGTTATTTTGTGGTTTGTTTTGGCATTTCTATTTTGCTTGCATATTTTTATGCCAACATCTGTTTGTGTCATGACCTTCTTTGTCACAGATCTTGCAATATATCTTAGTCTATTGAGTTTGTTGAGTTTGTTTCCCTTTTGAATCCTTTTTAGAATTCACTCCCTTCTAAAAATTACCCTTCTTCTTAGGGCCCTTCATGTTTGAGTAGACGGTAGTGTTAGAAGAATCATCTCGTTGTAGTTAGCGTGCCTCCTCTTCTTGAAGCAAATTTACCAACTCAACAAAGGTAGCTTTTCTTTGTGACACTTGAAGTGACGTGATCAAAACTCAAAAATAATCAGGTAATGCTTTCAATACCATTGAGATAAGGAGCTTATCATCAACTGGTGCTACCAAAGAATTCAAATTTCCTTTCAACTCAAACACTCTTCAAAGAAAGAGTTCAATAGTCTCTCCCTATTTCACGCTTAGACTGTGTAATTGGGATTGAAGAAAAAAATGGTGGAATCATTCTTTCCTTCATATACAATTTTAAGGGCATCCCATGCCTCTTTACTATTTTTATAGTCAGCAATATGGGGTTGAACTTCATTAAAAACAACAAGAAAAATGAGCACTTTTACCTTGTTGTATTTCTTGTCAAAGTATTTCTAATCATCAATTGAAGTTGTGGCTCCAGATGCAGATGAAGGTCTCACTATAGTTCCAAAAATAATAACCCAAAGATCATCTATCTCAAGGATTGCCTTCATCTTTTTTTTCCATGGTATATAGTTTGGACCTTTCAACAACTTATGAGTATCAATCATTAGTTTTGTAGACATTGTAAAGGTTCCTTATAACACCAAATGGTCCCCCTTTCAATATACCTTAATGCAAGGTCGTTATACCGTATAAAATACCTAACCTTACATGAGGGAGACTATAGGTATTTTTAAAAACCATAAAAATTACCCACCCTAACGTGATGGATATTGTAGGTAACTTTAATGATTATACGATACGTGGTACTTATGCAGTACTAAAAGGTAATCATCTCATTGATGGCACCGACCTTAGAAAGCCTTAAATCTATAAGTGTGGGGTGTAACTTCCCCTAAACACTTTGGATATTTGAAATTTCATCTAGATTTAAGCCTAAACATGAGAGCAGTTGGGGTAGTGGATGGAGTAAAAAAATAGCAAAATGACAAAATTATTTTTCCCCGATGATTAATAGAGAACTAGTTTAGATGTCATTTTGGCAGCTATATTATGTGGTGGATACAGTAGAGCAATCACGATAGCTTTACTTGTAAGTGCTGGCCAGAGGTATCACAAATACCGAACATTGCAGTGCAATAAATTGCATGGATGGGTTTTAATTATTTTGGGGACTTAGGGAGTGTATTTGATTTTAAATTTTAATGAAGTAGTGCAGAAAATGAAAAAATGCAACATACAACATAAAAGTGCCCACAAAAATAAACCACTAGGTGTCGGGCACTGCTGAAAATGCACCTTTACAATAATGCCAAAATTATCTTTTTCAAAAAATTACTCTTTTCCCCCCTTGATTTTTGAAAAAATACTCCCCCCCTTAAAAAAATTCCTCTTTAAAGCATCTTTAAATGATTTTTTTTAAACTAAAGTTAATATATTATCTTCTTATAGAAAAAAAAAATTATTAAAAAAATAACCTTTTTATAACTAAAAAAATAATAATTTAAAAAAATTAATTATTAACTTTAATAAAAAAATAAAAAAAAAAAACTTCAAAAGAAAAAATTTACCTTGTTTGGGGGGGGCCGACGAGTTTTGACCCCGCGACCTCAGGGCTCCCAGAGCCCAACCACTCGACTCACGACCATGTGAGCCAACAGGCTGATCCACTTATGGATCTAGGTGCCCTCCTCTAAAAAAAGAGGAGCCACGAGCCCAAAGCTCGAAGCGGCCGCACCTCCACCTTGGCCATGACTCGGGTGGTGCTCGAGGGGTGGCTCTGAATGGTGCTCGAGCGACGCTCGGGCTACGTTCGGGTGGTGAACGAAAGTATATAAAAAAAAGAAATTGATTTTTTCACTAAAAACCTCCTGAATGTGCTTGCCTCAGATGCACTCTCAGCATTCGAATTCAAACAACTCTGCACCCAAAAACCTCACAAATTGCTCAAAACAAAACTGCAACTCATAGTTCCATTAACCCCCTTTGGCAAAAAAAAACATTTGGTAGATGAGATCGAAGGATGAAAACAAAATTCCAATCCAACAAATCTACTTGGATTTGCCTGCTATATCCAAAAAAAATCTTAAAAATGAGATCCACTGATCCCAGAGATAACAAAAAGTAGTAGGTGTCTATCTGGTGTGATGCGTTTGACAGGTTGTTTGCAGGGTGATAGGTATGTGGGATTATGTTCAATATCCCACATCCTCTTGGGAATGGGTGCCAACAATGTTTCAGAGCCTCGACTCTCACTGTTGGGGTATCTCCTCTCGAGGAGATGAGGCCCGAGAGGATGCAGTCTCTCCTCCCGCTTGGGGTTGGCTACCTTGCTAGCTGCCATGAGTGCGCTCTGCTTTGCTTTGTTGGCTTCCCTTGTCTCTTTGTTTGTTCGATCTGATCCACCTCATTCTTGCCTTGCCTTGTCGCCTTTTGACTTGATGGTCAATTTGATCCCCTTGGTTGTTGATCCCAAAAAAATTTGGGACACCAAATTCGAATCACCCCTCTCACACTTTTTGATTACACAATTGCTCCATCAAGTCTCACACTGTCCACTCGGGCACAATTTCCAATGGAAAATTGTAAAATTAGAAAATTATCCAAAGCTTCTAAAGGTTTCAATGAAAAAAATGATTTCCAATAATAAAAAAATCTCTCCAAATCTTAATCAAAGCTCCACTCTTGATCATCAAAGCTCTGCTACTACAATATCATTTGAAAATGAGAGTGGCGGAGATAGGCTCTGATACCATGTGAACATTTGGAACAATTCTCATTAATATGATGGAATATAAATAATACATACCAAGCCAATAATAGTCCGGGGGTTACGGAACCACCCGAGACCAAAATAGGCATTGTTACAACAAATAACAACGAGCCTAAAATATGTCCAACAATATAAGATTTTTAGGATCATAATAAATAAAATAAGAATATTGAAATATACTAACAGATCTGAGGAAGGTTTTTAAAGAGCTCACATAATATGGCTCCTCCATGTGTAGTATGACACTGCTTTTATCAGGATCTATCTTCAACCATTCTATACACACTATATGTCCCAACAGTTTCTTGTACAGTACCATTATAAAATACTTTACTAGAATTAGGGAGATTTGTGCATTCCTACACCTACTCATGCACTCACTGAGATCGTATATGGACCAATCATCTAGGAAAGCCTTGAAATTTCTTGTGCCTAGTTGATCAAAAATGTATAGAATAATGCATTAAAATGTATCAGGAGTGTTACATAGCCAAAATAGCATTTGATTATATTCATTGATGCCATTATCCATGATGAATGTGGTCTTCAAATTATACTCCTCAATGATGATTATTTGGTTATACCTAGAAAACCCATCTAGAAAGGAATAAATTTCATGTCCTACGACCAATTCCAAAATTGAGTCTATGAAGGAGATAGGGAAGGGATATTTAATTATCATTGAGTTCAGGTTCCTAAAGTCTATGCATATTCATATTTTATCCAATTCCTTATTTAGGGTGAAAATAATAGGTGAGACCCATTCACTAGTAGTGACTCCAAAAATGATACCTACCTCTAACATCTTTTCAATTTGTATTTATCAATGCAATATACTTAGGATTCATCCTATATGGTCTTGTTATCATAGGATATGCCCTAGGTATTAGCATAATATTTTGGAAACATAGCTCAGGTGGTACCCACTTCAGGTCCTTATACATCCATGCAAATACATCCTTGTACTCCAATAATATCTTTAAAGTTGCTGCTTTTAGTACTAGGTCCCATTCGTCACCACAATGGATATTCCAAGGCTCTCCTTTTGTTCCCAGGTTTACATCCACCATTGGAGGTCCTTAATACTTAATATTTGAAGGTTTCATTGCTTTATTTTCCACATTCATAGGATGCATTGGTCTCGCATCAATTTCATCATCTCCTACTATGTATTCTACAAAGCTCTTAGGAAATGACCATTTCTTCGCTTCCTCTTTCTTAGGTTTCGAGATGACCTTCATATCATATTTTTTTTGTGGTATCCTCTATGTTTATATAGAGGAAGGTGGGTTGAAAAACCTCATACTCAATTTTCCAATGAAGTAGTCTATTATCATATAAAAAAATTTCTTCTCTATAGTCCTCTAGGTACAACATCCCTTCTTCATTAGGTTCATAACCCTTGTCACCAGAAGAACTGCCTGACTCATAAATCATGGCCATATCCTTATTTATACTCTAGTTATTCAAGTTGATCATATATTAATGTTATCCTTTCTTAAATGTGATTTGATATTTTCCCCATTTGTGATTAAATTTTGTTGTTCTTAGCCATCCTCTCCCCATAAAGGCATTGTATGCTGCATTTTGCATTGTAATCACAATAAAATCCAAGACAAAATTTTGGTTAGCTATTTTAAATTTTTGTGCAGTTAAGACACCCTTTGTCTCTATTCCATAATCGTTAGCACCGTATAAATGAAATCTATGTGCCCATAAATATGGAGTGCCAAGTTCTTGCCAAGTCTTCTTAGGTAGCACATTAATGCTAGATCCTCCATCTACTATGACTTGCATCAATCTATGCCCTAATATTTCCATATGGACCAATATGGGTTTCTTCCCGACATCAATCATCAATATGGTGGGGTCCATAAAATAATTATTTTGTTCCTCTTATTTTATTGGCTGGATTTCTACCTCCATCACCTTATGAGGTTTCAAATATTTTGCCATCGCTTTATGCAATGATGGGATGGCTTCTAGCAAGCTTACCATATTAATTTCAATAGTTGTATTTAAAACTTGTGCTACCAAATTTTGCACAACCACTTTATCTTCCAATGGTTTATTTAACTCTTTTTCTTTCGCTATTCTCAATTCTCTTGCCTTATTTGCTTCTTTTTCAAGTACCTTATTTACCATTTGCCATCCCTTCTTTTATTTAGCATATTTTAGATACTTGTCCTTCCTAGCATGGTTATTTGTTATAGCTAGTACTCCTTCGGTCTCCTTACTAACCGGAGGTACCTATAAGCCCAAAAAAATCATGTTCTATGGGTTACTAAAACTCACCTACTTTGGACAATTCACTTCATTTCGGTTCCCTAGACCACACCATCTACACATGTGTGTAGTGTTTGTTTATTGTTTCTCCTATTTCTGGGATAAAAGATAGTTCTTTGCAAAGTTTCCTCACTCCTATAAATTGTAATATTGTATGATTGGTATCCCCTCTGAATCATACTGCAAGTGGCTTTGTCCTCCTTGTCAATTGCCTTGATACTATATACCCCCTCTACGATTATTCCTATAACCACCACTGGTAGTTTTTTGGCCACTTGCTTGAGGTTTCAGTTTCTCCTCCTGTTCTTGGATAGAGAGAACCTATGGATGCACATTTGTGTTAAATGGATATTGTATCACTTCATGTCCAAGCACATTGCAAATGTGGCAATAATCATTGTGAGGACAAGTCACATTCGTGTGACCTTTAGACTTGCAATATGCACACCAAATGTCATTTCGATCTTTCTTGACTTTCTCTTTTGTCTCTTTAATTTATTTATCAAAATTCCTTACATATGAATCATCACATCTTACATGTGTTATCATCCCCGTGATTGTTTGTTTAGCCTCACTTTCAAATTTCTTTGCATTTTCTAAGGCTTATTCATATGTAGCTGATGAAACTACCTTCATCTTATTCTTGTATATGGGTAGAAACCCATCTAGAAACTATTATTTTACTAGAATATTTGGTAGAGGCATTTGAATCTTGTACACCAACTGCTTCAATTAACGGTTGTATGAATTCACATATTCATTAGATTTCTGTTTAGTGGTACAAATTTTAGTTACAATATCTTCATCGTATTTCAAGGGGTGAAATTCTTGAATGAATTCATATTTCATTGTATTCCATGATTGGATGTTTGGTGTGTTTTTCCTTTTTAAATACCAATCTATAACAATTCCTTGTAATGTAGCAGGAAATAATCCTAACCATTTGTCTGGTTGGTCTACACCATTTACTCTCCATATGGTTATACATGTCTTGATGTGTCTTTTCGGATATTTATTGACTTCACCCATAAGGGGTGGGCATATTTATTTTCCTATGTGATTGTCTATGTGGGCCATTGGTGGTGTTTCTTCTTTTTCACTTGATGAAGTATCACCTAGAATCCTTGATTGATTCCACATTATAGGTGACTCACTTTACTGGTCCTCATCGAAACTATATACTTAAGGAATATTATATTCATATAACAATCATCTACCAATATCTCATGCGTCTTCACCCCATGATATATTTTGCTGGTGTGTAGGTTGTGGTCTTGGTCCTTCCTCTTGAAACCTCATGTGTTGTTGCTCTAGTGCCTAACTTCCATCCACCGCACTCTTTTGAAACCTATCTACCACTTTATCAAGTGTTACCATCCACTCCTTTTGTTCTCACATATTCTTCTCATTAATGCCTTATCTTACATAAATTATCTTCTTGAATCTGGGTGCTTCTTTCTCCTCTTATTTTGTGTTGATCATCAATGTATCCAACCTCTCAATGTTTGCTTTGTTAGATGTCCATACTTGCTCTATCATCGATTCATGTGTATTATGTTCAACATTGTTCATGTTCCCCCTTTGAGAAATTATTGTGATCCTTATAATTGATATTTCCTCTCCTTGATCCCATATCCTACACATTTTTATAATTGTGTCTATCATTCACCTTCAATTTTGTGTACTTTAGTTTATCACTTGTATGATCTTTTTGACTACAACACTTTTTGACCCGTTTGAAAAAAAATGCCAAAGTTTGATAAGGAAACAACACAAAATTTAAGGGCAAAAATGTAGTATTACCTATGGGGAGGTATTTTATAATCTACAAAAATGAACAACAAGATGTTGAAACCCAACTTGCACAAGTCGTACAACTTGTATTGTCTTCCTAGTACACTAGATTAACTTGCTATAATAGCTTGTACGATCACCAAATCGTATATTTTTATGATCCAAATCATACAATACTATGCCTGGTATAATTTGGTACTAAGCCAACTAATTGGAACGGGTTTTTTAAGTAAAATTGATCAATTTTGTAATTGATTTCTCCAAACTAGCAATATTTCCTTATTTGGCATAATTAGATTGCAATTTTTATTACCAAATCGGGTAATAAAATAGTTTATACGATTTGGCACTGTGCTTGTATGGTTTGTATGAACCATTGTTGTAGCTAATATCTAGATCTATTACGTTGCATCACCAATCCTTACAAGATAGAATTTGGAAAGTTTCAATGCCTCAATTGCCCTAGTTCTCCACAACATGCAAAACCCTAAACCACTAATAATAAATTATACTTTTCATGGATAATTTCAAAAATTGTACACTATCTTTGAAATGTCAAAGTACAACTGTAAATTTTTATATAATCAATTTCATCCTTCACACCAAGTCTGTAGGTAACCAAGATCATTCACAAGATAATTCCATACATTCTCATAGCAAAATAAGTAGTAAATATTATCTATTCAACTTGCAACATCCAAAAAATACAATGGAATTCACAAGGACAATGAAATGAGAAAAATTAATTTCATATTTATATTATCAATATCCTTGTACATATATTCCACTACCCATTACAATCTCAACAATGAAAGTAATCCTACTCAACAATCACATAAATGAACCCTCAATCAATAACCAACCATGAACTGCATATGAGTATGAAGGAACATGAATGAAAAACCAAAAAATGAATAATGGGGCTATATAATGCATGCCCATACCATTCCAAAGTGGTTTCTAAAGCATCACATAATTTACAACTGCCATTCCCAACTAACTCCAAAACAAATCTTTTTACAAGGTTTACTAAGGTCTAATTCGATTTTTATCAAATTAACCCCAAATGCATATTTCAAATTAATTTCATTTCATTTCACATCGTACATGTGCAACCTTGTACATTTTTCTCTTTGCTTTTACGTTTTGACACTTGTACATTTTAGTCAAAATTGAGGAAAATTTTACAAAATTGTGCATGGTCCTGTATCTACTCCTTAGCTGAATCCATTTGTGTGATGTCATCTTGCTAACGGGCCTGTAGTAAAACCCCCACACACTTCTCTATAGTATATTTTTTTCTTTACATAGGCCGCATGAATATATATATATATATATTAGAGCATGATATTTTTTCTAGGTTAGCTTGTAGAGTGCAAGTTTGTGATGTACTTTTTTTATTTCTAAGCAGGAAGGAAGGGGCCTATACTGCCTAAACCAAGCATATAAATCCAATTCAATAATCCCTACTCTCAAGTTGCATCAGGCCAACCACCTATCTATGTTATTTTACTTCTAGGATGTAGACGATTTGTAATTCTTTTGAAGGGTTGTTTGAGTTCTATGTCCTTTGGGGATGAATCTATAATTTACTCCTTCTACCTTTTCCCTTGTCATTTAATAATACTCTTATCTAAAAATAATCCTTAATGTAGATATTTGATCTTCGTGTAACATTGGTTTCCCGTGGGCAACTTGAGAGCATGATGTTGGTAAAACCGAGATGTTACGTATTTTTATTTGAGGGACTATTTTGTGCTTGCGGTGCAACTCAGGCTCATTAGGCATTTTTTTGCCTAGATAGATAACCTATTCCTGAGTACATATACCTAGAACCACTCTATTCTACTTTTGGCCATCATTTTCCTTACTGTGGTTCATATTCAAGGAAGGACTTGATGTTACATTAATTTCATCTGTATTATGTTCTAGAGCAATGCAGAGTTGGACTCTACCTCCTTTATTGGAGTACATAGGGGATCACAGACTATTTTTATGTCTTCCATAATGAAAATTATATTTTGTCATACCTTATCCTTTTCTCCTCCACTTCATACACCCAATCACCACCCTTTCATCATGGTAACCTTAGGTTTTATTCAGGTTAAATTTTATTTTTTTTAGCATCTCCCTAGCATCGCTCATGCGTGGTGGATCTGCACTTGAGGGGTAGCAAAGGCTCAAGTATTAAAAGGGGATTTTATCCTTTAAGGTGCTAATGCACCCCTGTGCTATCCATGTGGGATAACATGAAGGGAAGGCCACAATAGCCTTCCCTTGTTGTTATCCCACATGCATAGCATAGGGATGCATTAGCACCTTAAAGGATAAAATCCCTCTTTAAGACCTGACCATAAGTTATGGTCATACATGCTTCCTTAGAGGGCTAGCCAACCTAGGTGGTGGATGCATGACTTGATTTATCATAAATTATTCTATTGTTCACCATCTAGCTTTCTTGTTGTGCTACCATGTATGATCTCCTATGATATTTGTATCTTCCACCATTGACTTATTCTTGCTCTATTGTTTATTTTGGTGCAACATGGCTAGTGGGGCCCTAGTGGGCTTAGTCATTAATCCAGATAATAATATTTTAAAGGGGGTTAACCATGGTAAATCAAGGCCTAAATTCTTATTAAAGGGGTCACCCTACAAATATTTCCTGATATAACACTAAGTATTTATATATTATTAAAAGGACCACAATATTAAATATGTTTCAATTATATGAATAAAAGGGCCTGGACCTTTTTTTTAAAGGAATTTAAATTATATGTTTAAAATGGGCTTGGGCCATCATTTAAAAGGTTCTTAAATTATATGTTCATAAAAAAACTTGGGCTTGGACCATGGCTATACTTTAAATCATCTAGTAAAAATAAAAGAATCCTTTGGACCTAATTTAATTAACCTAATTTAGTAGAAAGTTTTTGATCAATTGCTTGAACACAAAGTGGGGTTAAAGCCTAAGGAGTCTATATTCAGAGTCACATCAGGTACAATTATAGGATTCATTTTCTCCAAGCAAGTAATTGAAGTGGATCATGATAAGGTTAAGGCCATTATTGAAATACCCCCTCCAGAAAATATTAAAGAGTTGCACAATTTGTAAGGAAATATTCAATCCATTCATTGATTCATTGCACAAATCTCAAACAAATGCATTCCTTTCAATCACTTGCTATAGAAGAGGGTGGAATTTTCCTGGATAAAAGAATGTCAAGAGGTTTTTGATGACATAAATAAATATCTGGCTTCACCACCGGTACTCATACTACCTCATCTAGGAATCCCATTTCACCTTTACATCTCTACAAAAAAATTTGCATTAGGGACAATACTTGCGCAAAAGAATAAAAATCATAAAGAACAAGTAATTTATTACATTATTCAAACATTGGTGAGTTATGAAACACAATAAGCTTACATTGAGAAGTTGTGCTTAGCAGTGGTTTTTACCACTAAAAAACTTAGATATTATATGCTAAGTAACACTACCTATGTCATAGCAAGAGAAAATCCTCTGCATTATATGATGACTCGTACATACAATAATACCCTAACTACAAAATTGATAATTCTCTTAACAGAATTTAATCTAGAATTCATTAGCAAAAAATTCATCAAAGGTCAAGTGATAGTCGATCAACTTGTAGAAGCTCCACTTCCAAATGATGAACCTCTTCTTATAGAGCTTCCAAATGATTCGTTCTTTTCCATCATTGAACAAGAAGAATTAGTCTCTCCTAAGGACGATTTTGACATCACTCTCTTCTTTGATGGTTCAAAGTGTGAAAGAAGACAAGGTGTTGGAGTCATATTTTATACACCCAAAGGAATGCCAATTCCTTTATCATTCAAACTTGACTTTCCATGCACAAACAATAATGTAGAGTATGAATCCTTAATCTTGGGGCTTCAATTAGCATTATGGGCATTAAGTGTATAAATATTTTTGGTGATTCCCAACTTCTCATTTTTAAGTGAAAGAAACTTACTAATGTAGAGAGCTAGTCTTGAAAAAAATATCATGAAGTAGAAATAAAATTGCTAGAAAAATTTAACTGGTACAATATTGAAAACTTGCCTCATTCGACTAACATATTTGTGGATGCGATGGCTTATTTAGGATCACCGATTCCTAAAAATAAAAATGGATAAGCCCAACCACTTATTATCACAACAATGTACAAATACATAATTGCATGAGCAAAATATGAAGGCAAGAAGAGTGTTTATTTAATCCATGTAGAACCATATGAATCTTGCCTTGATAAAATAAGAGAATTTCTCAAGTTTGGGACCCTCCCATCATATTTAAACTGAACTAAAAAAAAACATTCAAACCAAAAGCAAATTGTTACACTCTCTGGGAGAACATGTTGTATAGACATGGCTATGATGGAGTCTTACTTTGATGCCTAGATCTCGTAGAGGCACAAAGAGCAATAACTAAAACCCATGACGGTACTTGTGATTTTCACTTTATTGGAATGGTCATTGCAAAGTGTATTTTGTGTATGGATTATTATTGGCCGACTATGAAAAAAAATTGTTGTCAGTATGTGAAGAAATGTTAAAAATTTCAATATCATGTCAATTTGACTCATGTACCATCACAAGCATTACAACCCATTCAATTCCTTTGGTATTTTTCACAATGGGGCTTAGATTTGATTGGTAAAATTTCACCTACCTCTTTCGGATAACATAATTTCATCATAACTACCACAAAATACTTCATAGAATGGGTTGAAATAATTCCAATGACCACTACGACTGGACCTTGAATTGTGGAGTTCATACTTCAACACATTATATGTCATTTTGAGATTCCCTCAAGTATAATTTTTGACAATGAAAAATTATATAAAAACAAGGATGTTTGAGCATTATTGAACAAGTACAATATTCAACATAATTTCTCGACTCCTTATTACCCACAAGAAAATGGACAAGTCGAGGCAAAAAATAAGACCTTGATAGCCATTCTCAAGAAACTTGTCAAATAAAACCATAGATATTGACACACTCAACTTTCCTTGGCATTATGGGCTTATCGAACAAGCATCCTAATGCCAACCAGGGTAACTCATTTTTCATTGGTCTATGGAGCTGAAGCAATCATACCTCTTGAGCTTGAGATTATTTCTTTATGAGTTGCATTGCAAAAATTCATAGATGATGACACAAACTAGACAAGCACATCTTGACCAACTTACATTCCTTGATGAAAGGTGGATCAATACCTTAGAGCATCTTTGAGTATATCAAGATCCCATAAAGCATTCATATAATGCAAAAGTCCATCCTTGCAAATTCTAAGTGGGAGATCTCATTCTTAAAGAGAGTAAAAAAACTACCAATGCATTATCGCACTTCAAAGATAAATTCATGACTAATTGGTTATGTCCATACATTTTTAAATAGAATTTGGGTCTAGAAACATGTTGACTTGAAAATTTAGAGGGAATATTAGAACCGATCCATAAAATATTATACACCTGAAGGCATTCTATGCATAATACATATTGTACATATGTACATAAATATGGCTAAAAAAAATCATTGCATTTCATACATCCATCCATACTTTCCACCTCACTTCATAGATGCATTGTAGGTATTTGTTAATACCATCAAACATAATAAGGATCATTTGGTTAAATTAGATGATAGCTATTCCACTAATGTCTTGTTACCTTAATCAGGGGTACCTTACATCAAACATCACTCATCAATCCATCATTCACAATAATTTATATATTTCCTTATAATATTTTGATCATTAAGGGGTTCACATAAACTAGGTAGATATCATATAAATATTAGTAATATTGATTATGCGGCCACTAACTATTTTATTTGCACCTTTTAATTTCGAAAATATTGCAATGAAAGTATTAAAATATCTTACACGCCACATTTATTCATAAAAAAATCTAAATATTTTCAATCACTTAGCCTCTCCTAGTGTTTTGAGAAACCTCAATGCAAAATCAAATAATCTTCAGAAACAAAAGTTATTCTTGGTCAATCAAGTTTTTTCTTGGACTATGCACATCAAATCACATTAAAACATTGTGAATATTGGGAATAATTAAATCAAAATTTGATATTACCATAAAGCGAAATGCTTCCCATGTTCATCCAACTATATGCATGGTATAGAATAATACATAGTTGTCAAAAGTGCAAGATCCACATTCATCCCCCCCCAAAAAAAAACAAAATAAAAGCAAAATCCCTTACTCTTCCTCAAAGTGAGCAAGTATCCCAAAAACATTTCAAAAAAAAAATCTCATGCTCTTCCTTAAAACGAGAAAGTATCCCAAAAAGCATCCCAAAGCAATATAATTCCATTGCTCCTCACCAAAACAAGCAAGTATCAAAAAATAAATAAAAATGCATAATTGCTCCATTACAAAAATGAGAAAAAACACAAAAATCAAAATCTCAAAAATTCAATGCAATAAATGAAGGAAAAAATCTTGAATCCTTGGAACTCTTAGTGTTTCAAAAACCATGGGGTTATCCTCATTACAATAATGGGTTGAATGAAAACCACATTAGCGACCTTCTTTTCTATAGACCTATGGCTTCTATCAGAGGATCTCACTTATTGGCATAAGTCACAATTGATTAGTTTGACCTAACCCATAATGGAAAATGAAAAATCACTACACACACAATTAGTCCTTTAGAAATTTGAAACCACTAGGACAACCTTGGCATCATTAAAAAATTGTGAGATCATAAACGAGTTTGTTCAAGGTCACTAAGATGCTTGAGTATTTGTAAAATACATGTAGATCATATATCCAATCCATCTACTATCATTTACATTATTAAATCTCATTATATATTTCATTCACAAATACCAATGTTAATGCCCCTGATTAAGTGACGCAAATAAAGTTGATAAAATGAAATTCTATAACATGCTAAATAATCATTAGAACATAAGCATTCATCATTCCATCTATCACTATAACATCTCATGTACGTCTATACATAAAATAAAGAAAAAGTGCAAACATAAATGATCATAATAATATGAATTGTATAGTATAAAATTCTTTAAGGCTGTATACATCAAATAACTAAGGCTCATAAGAAAAAAAAGTACAAAAGAGCTAATAAATTGCTAATAGCTAGCACCACCATGACTCCTATGAGGCCTATGAGTTGATCCTTATGTGCTATATGGAGCATGAAAGCTAGGAACCTGAGACTACAAACTGCTAGACCTAGGCTCGCTCTGCTTGCTAGAGCTAGATATTGATGAAGTATGGGGTAGAGGTAGAAAAATATTATGCTAACCTAGACTATCCATGAGCATAGCAACATAGGCAACCTGCCTCTAGGCAAAAACCAAATCTATAGCCTAGAGAGCCACTCACTGAGATATCTCAACACGGATATCCATAACCATAGAAATATCTCCACCTCTACTAGGTCCACTCTATAGCCCATCATTATTACTATGTAGCCAAGAAACCTCACCTTGTAGCCTTGTGAACTTTACATCATGAGACTTCACAGTATTTTCCAAACTATCCTACTCATCCTAGAAATCTCCCATTCCTCCTTAGTGCAGTCTGAAGGAGGAACCTACCTTCCTTCACTTCCATCACCTCTGCCTCCACTATCATTGCCTCTATCTCCACTAGCCCTAGAACCAACATTTGTAGGCTACACATTAATCCTAACTTTCTCCTTGCTACCACTACCTTGATAGCGCTTCTATCACCAAGAATTTTGCTCACCTACATCATGCTCATCACCACTAGTTGCATCATCCACATCCTATCTAGATGTCCAGGTAGGTTGCACAAAAAACCAAGTGTCATAAATAACTATCATACCAACATCGTCTATATCTAGGATATCCACTGCCTCATCATCTACAACATCATCTACTATCCAAAATTAAAGTCATTGGAAGAATAAGCTCATCATCCCACCACTTGTACATAACTGGAGCATTGATGCAAGAGCATCCAAGGGAAAGAAAAGTTCCGCAAGGAAAAAAAAATGTCTCGATATCACTACATGTCGGAAAAGAAGAAAAATATCGCGATATCGCTACATGTCGCATTATCATGACCAAAATTCGAGAGAAGGAGAGAGAGAGAAAAGTGTCATGATATCGCGACATGTCGCATTTTCGTGACTAGAAGACAAGAGGAGGTGCAAGAGAGAAAAGTGTTGTGATATCGTGACATGTCGCATTATCATGACCAAAGGACGAGAAAAGGCGCAGGAGAGGAAAAGTGTCACGATATCGTGACATGTCATGTTTTCATGACTCAGGAAGGAGAGATAAGGCGTGGAGCAAAAATGTCACGATTTCATGACATGTCGCAAAATCATGACTAAAGTAGGAGAGAGAAGGCATCCGTAGAAAATGTTCCAAAATCGTGACCAAAACAGGAGAGGGAAGGTGCCCAAAGAAAATGTCATCATTTCACAACATGTCACGAAATTGCGACCGAAGCAGGAGAGAGAAGGCATCCGTAGAAAATGTCATGATTTCACGACATGTAGCAAAATCATGTCCGAAATAGGAGAGAGGGAGCGTCCGAAGAAAATGTCATGAAATCACAACATTTTACGAAATCATGACGGAAAGAAGGTAGGAAAGGCCAGAGAAGAAAATGTCATGATTTTGTGACATGTCATGAAATCGTGATCGAAGGAAGAATTCCTGGAAGGAAACTATCACGATATCACGACATGTCATGATTTCGTGACCTAAAGCATAGAGCTAAAGCAGAAGGCAAATCTATCACAATATCACATGTCACAATTTCGTGACCCAAAGAAGAGGGCAAAAGCAGAAGGCAAAGCTGTCGCGATATCGCGACATGTCACAATTTCGTGACCCAAGAGGTGAAGAGAAATTAGAGAGCAAAGATGTCGCAATATCACGACATGTCATGATTTCATGACCCAAAGAGGCGAGAAGGAAGCAGAAAGGAAGAATGTCATGATATCGCAACATGTCACGATTTCACGACCCGAGAGGTGAGGAGGAGGCAAAAAGGAAAGATGTCACGATTTCACGATCAAAAGGAAGAAAAAATATCCAAAAATGAAAGATGTTGTGATATCGTGACATGTCATGATATCATGACCCGAAGGAGAGAAAGGTAGTGAGGAAGAAAAATGTCACAATATCGTGACATGTCGTGATATCGCGATATACTATTGGTTCATGATTTGAAAAGGCACTCATTCGTAGATGGTATTTCCTGAGGTAGTCAAAGGCCTCATCAATGCATGATTTCTTGCCCGGTAAGTTTGATGAGCATGGCGGCCACTCGACTACTGTTCCTAGAGGTCAGATATGTTCAGACGGCTCATCAATGCGTGTTTTTGTGACTGAACCAGTGGTAGTTGCCAATTAGGATAAAAGAGGTGAAGGTTACAGTCACGAAGGGGGGGTGGGGAGCCAAGTTTTAGAGACTGGGAGGATGTATTATTCCTGAGACCATATGCAGATTGCCAAAATTGAGGCAGATTGCACCAGGAAAATAAAACTATGCCTACGGGCTAGTGTTGTAATTGGTTTCCAAGGATAAAAAAATAGAATATTGGAAATGGATTTTTGGTTCTGAAATTTGTGTCCCCCATCAGTGGTATTAGATCCAAGTTCCTGAGTGTGTAAATAGATCACCAAACGTGAGGCAGATTACACCAAGATCTGTGGTGAAGGGTTGTGAGAAGAGAGTGAAGCAGAATGCATCCACGAAGAATCTACGATGGTGGAAGAAATATGGTGCCAACAGAAGATTTTAGAGCTTTGTAGAGGCAAGTTAAGGCCTTGCAAGAGGAGCTGCATAGAGGGATTTAACCTAGAGTGGAAGAAGGAAGTGAAGATGAAGTTGATGAAGAAGAGGACCATTTTGAGGAAGAAGAAGAGGTTGTAGATCCTGCACAAGCCAGGTTATACAGAGCCATCTCCCATATTGGAAAGAAACCAAAGATGGAGGTTTTTGCATACTTTGGAAATCTAGATCCAGAGGAGTTGATTGATTGGATCAATGACCTGGAGGAATACTTTGAGTATGAGGAGGTCGAAGATCCTGATTGGGTCAGATTTACTAAGACCAAGCTAAAGGGTCATGCCAGCATCTGAAGGGAGTACAACTAGAAAGAAATAGAAGAGGAAAGGAAAGAATAACCAGATGGGATAGAATGGTAGATAAGTTGAAGAGGCAGTTCATCCCAGGTGACTATGAGTTGGATCTGCTAAATAAAATGCAAGGGTTGGGGCAATCAAGTAATTCTATTAAAGAATACACATAAGAGTTTTATAAAATTGTAATCAGAAAAGGCCATTGAGAGGCCAACAAGGAGAAGGTAGCCTGTTATATTAATGGGTTATGAGCAAGTATTCAAGAGTTAAGTCTGGTCAATATTACCACCATAGAGGATGCTTACAATTTTGCCTTGAGGGTTTAAGAGAAGTTGAATAGAAGGTTTGAGAGCAAGCAAATAGGAATAGGTCATGGAGAAAGAACTAGTGGAAGAATAGATGGAGGACGATATGAGAAGAAAGAAGAAGCTAGCTATAGTTAGGATCGAAAAGAGAACACCTACCAACCCCGTAATTAGAACAATGGTTACCTAAGAGGGAGAGGTAGATCTGGATGTGGATTTGGAAGAGGAGGATTTTGTGGAACCTGTTTCCACTATAGCGAAGAAGGACATCAAGTATACGAGTGTCCACAACACCAAGAGATGATGAATAGGAGACCTGAGGGTCATGCTAGAGCTGTTGTAGTAGATGAAGGTGCTAAATTAGAACATTCTGAGGAGGCAGAGAGAGGAGAAGTTATGGTCACAAGGAGGACCCTGTTGAGTGAGGAGAAAGGGTCAGACTAGAGGAGAAGCCTATTTCGCATAAGGTGCAAATGTTTAGGTAAGGTTTGTAATGTTATTATAGATAATGGGAGTACTAATAACTTGGTCTCTGAAGAAATGGTTACTAAGTTACAACTAGAGAGGAGGAGACACCCGCATCCATACCGCATTACATGGTTGCAGAAGAACCATAGGACATTAGTCAGTGAGCAGTCCCTAGTCAAGTTCAATATTGGGAGATACCAGGATGAGGTCCTGTGTGATGTTTTGCCTATGGATGCTTTCTATATGTTTTTAGGAAGACCACGACAGTTTGATCATCGTGTAGTCCATGATGGACACACCAACACTTATTCCCTAACAAACGAAGGAGTGCGCCATAAACTAAAGCCACTGAAGGGGATGGATGAAAAGAGGTTGCTAACAACAATGAGAGTGGAAGTTGTGGGGTTTGAAGAACTTAAGGATTTGTACCCTATAGACCCAGATTTTGCTAAAGCTTGGAGAGCTTGTATAGCCCCAATTAAAAAGAAGGTAACAAAACAATATAGAAGTGAAGGTCACTTCTCAATCCACCCTGATTTTTTGATGCAGGAGAATCCAAGGGAAAGCAAAATGTCACAAGGAGAAAAAAATGTCGCAATATCACAACATGTCGGCAAAGAAGAAAAATGTTGCGATATCATGACATGTCGCATTATTGCAACCAAAATCCAAGAGAAGGCGAGAGAGAAAAGTGTCGCAATATCATGACATGTCACATTTTAGTGACTAGAAGACAAGAGGAGGTGCAAGATAGAAAAGTGTCATGATATCATGACATGTCACATTATCATGACCAAAGGATGAGAAAATGTGTAGGATAGGAAAAGTGTCATGATATCATGACATGTCATGTTTTCGTGACTCAGGAAGGAGAGATAAGGGATGGAGCAAAAATATCACGATTTCATGACATGTCGCAAAATCGTGACCAAAGCAGGAGAGAGAAGGCATCCACAGAAAATGTCACAAAATAGCGACCGAAGTAAGAGAGGGAAGGTGCCCGAAGAAAATGTTGCAATTTCGTGACATGTCATGAAATCGCGACCCAAGCAGGAGAGAGAAGGCATCCGTAGAAAATGTCACAATTTCGTGACATGTCATGAAATCACTACCAAAATAGGAGAGAGGGGACGTCCAAAGAAAATGTCGTGAAATCATGACATGTCACGAAATCATGACTGAAAGAAGGTAGGAAAGGCCAGAGAAGAAAATGTCATGATTTTGCGACATGTCGCAAAATCATGACCAAAGGAGTAGAAAGAAATCCTGGAAGGAAACTGTCACAATATCGTGACATGTCACGATTTCGTGACCCGAAGCAGAGAGCGAAAGCGGTAGGCAAAGCTGTCATGATATCGCGACATGTCACGATTTTGTGACCCAAAGTAGAGGGCGAAAGTGGAAGGCAAAGCTATCGCGATATCGCTGCATGTCACAATTTTGTGACCCGAGAGGCGAAGAGAAAGCAGAGAGCAAAGATGTCATGATATCACGATTTCATGACCCAAAGAAGCGAGAAGGAAGCAGAAAGGAAGAATGTCCCAATATCGTGATATGTCACGATTTTGCAACCCGAGAGGCAAGGAGGAGGCAGAAAGGAAAGATGTCACGATATCGTGACATGTCATGATTTCATGACTGAAAGAAATAAAGAAGAGCCAGAAAGGAAAGATGTCATGATATCACGACCCGAAGGAGAAAAAGGTAGCGAGGAAGAAAAATGTCACGATATCACAACATGTCATGATATCACGACATACTGCTGGTTCACAATTCAAAAAGGCACGCATTCCCAGATGGTGTTTCCCAAGGTGGTCAAAGGCCTCATCAATGCATGATTTATTTCCCGATAAGTTTTTTGAGCATGGCGGCCACTCGACTCCTATGCCCAGAGGTTAGATATGTTCAGACTAGTTATCAATGCGTGTTTTCATGGCTGACCTGGTGGCAGTTGCCAGTTAGGATAAAAGAGGTGAAGGTTATAGTCACAAAGGGGGGGTGAGGAGCTGAGTTTTGGAGATTGGGAGGATGTATTATTCCTGAGATCATAAGAAGATCACCGAAAGTGAGGCAACTTGCACCAATAAAAGAAAACTACGCCTGTAGGCTGGTGTTGTAATTAGTTTTCGAGGACAAAAAAATAGAAGATTGGAAATGGATTTTCGGTTCTAAAATTTATGTCCCCCATTAGTGGTATCAGAGCTTGGTTCCTGAGTGTGTAAACAGATCATTGAACGTGTGGCAGTTTACACCAAGATCTGTGGTGAAGGGCTGTGAGAAGAGAGTGAAGCATAATGCCTCCACAAAGAATCCACAGTGGTGGAAGAAATATGGTGCCATCAAAATATTTTAGAGCTTTGCAGAAGCAAGTTCAGGCCCTGCAAGAGAAGCTACATAGAGGGCTTGAATCCAGAGGGGAAGAAGGAAGTGAAGATGAAGTTGATGAAGAAGAGGACCAGTTTGAGGAAGAAAAAGATGCTATAGATCTTGCACAAGCCAGGTTATAAAGAGCCATCTCCCAGATTGGAAAGAAACCATAGATGGAGGTTTTTGTGTACTCTGGAAATCTATATCTAGAGGAGTTGATTGACTGGATCAATGACCTGGAGGAATACTTTGAGTATGAGGAGGTCGAAGATCCTGATCGGGTCAGATTTGCTAAGACCAAGCTGAAGGGTCATGCCAGCATTTGGTGGAAGGGAGTACAGCTGGAAAGAAATAGAAGAGGAAAGGAAAGAATAACCATATGAGATAGAATGGTAGATAAGTTGAAGAGGAAGTTCATCCCAGGTGACTATGAGTTGGATATGCTAAAGAAAATGCAAGGTTTGAGGCAATCAAGTAAGTCTATTAAATAATACACAGAGGAGTTTTATAAAATTGTAATCAGAATAGGCCATTCAGATGCCAAAAAGGAGAAGGTAGCCCATTATATTAATGGGTTATGAGCAAGTATTCAATAGGAGTTAAGTCTAGTCAGAATTACCACCATAGAGGATGCTTACCAGTTTGCCCTAAGGGTTGAAGATAAGCTGAATAGAAGGTTTGAGAGCAAGTAAAGAGGAAGAGGTCATGGAGAAAGAACTGGTGGAGGAACAAATGGAGGATAAGATGAGAAGAAAGAAGAAGCTAGCTACAGTTAGGATCAAAAAGAGGAGAACACCTACCAACCCTGTAATCAGAACAATGGTTACCCAAGAAGGAGAGGTATATTTAGACGTGGATTTGGAAGAGGAGGATTTCGTGGAACCTATTTCCATTGTGGTGAAGAAGGACATCAAGCATACGAGTGTCCACAACACCAAGAGAGGACAAATAGGATACCTGAGGGTCATGCCAGAGCTGTTGTAGTAGATGAAGGTGCTGAATCAGAACATTATGAGGAGGCAGAGAGAGGAGAAGTTATGGTCATAAGGAGGACCCTGTTGAGTGAGGATAAAGGGTCAGGCCAGAGGAGGAGCCTATTTTTCATAAGGTACAAATGTTTAGGTAAGGTCTATAATATTATTATAGATAATGGGAGTACTCATAACTTGATCTCTAAATAAATGGTTACTAAGTTATAACTAGAGATGAGGAGACACCCGCATCCATACCGAATTGCGTGGTTGCAGAAGAACCATAGGGAATTAGTCAGTGAGCAGTCCCTAGTCAAGTTCAATATTAGGAGATACCAGGATGAGGTCCTGTGTAATTTTTTGTCTATGGATGCTTGCCATATGTTGTTATGAATACCATGGCATTTTGATTGCTATGTAGTCCATGATGGACATGCCAACACTTATTACTTAACAAACGAAGGAGTGCGCCATAAACAAAAGCCATTGAAGGGGATGGATGAAAAGAGGTTGATGACAACAATGAGAGTGGAAGTTGTGGGGTTTGAAGAACTTAAGGATTTGTACCTTGCAGACCTAGATTTTGCTAAAGCTTGGAGAGCTTGTACAACCCCATTTAAAAAGAAGATAACAGAACAATACATAAGTGAAGGTCACTTCTCAATCCACCTTGACTATCTGATGCAGGAGCATCCAAGGGAAAGCAAAATGCTGCAAGGAGAAAAAAAATTCATGATATTGTGACATGTCAGCAAAGAAGAAAAATGTCGCGATATCGCGACATGTCACATTATCGCGACCAAAATTTGAGAGAAGGCGAGAGAGAGAAAAGTGTCGCGATATCACGACATGTCGCATTTTCATGACCAGAAGACAAGAGGAGGCACAAGAGAGAAAAGTGTTGTGAGATCATGGCATGTTGCATTATCACAACCAAAGAATGAGAAAAGGTGCAGGAGAGGAAAAGTGTCACGATATCGTGACATGTCACATTTTTGTGACTAAGGAAGGAGAGAGAAGGTGCGAAGAAAAAATGTCATGATTTCGCGACATGTCACAAAATCGTGACCGAAGCAGGAGAGAGAAGGCATCCATAGAAAATATTGTAAAATCACAACCGAAGTAGGAGAGGGAAGGTGCCCGAAGAAAATTTTGTGATTTTGTGACATGTCACGAAATCGCGACTGAAGCAGGAGAGAGAAGGCATCCGTAGAAAATGTCACGATTTTGCGACATGTCACGAAATCATGACCGAAACAGGAGAGAGGGGGCATCTGAAGAAAATGTCACAAAATCATGATCGAAAGAGGGTAGGAAATGCCAAATAAGAAAATGTCATGATTTTTGCAACATGTCACGAAATCACGAACGAAGGAGCAGAAAGAAAGCCTCGAAGGAAACTATCGCAATATCATGACATGTCATGACTTTATGACCTGAAGAAGAGAACAAAAGCGAAAGGCAGAGCTGTCATGATATCGCGACATGTCATGATTTTTTGACCCAAAGTAGAGGGCGAAAGCGGAAGGCAAAGCTATCACGATATCGTGGCATGTCATGATTTCATGACCCGAGAGGCGAAGAGAAAGCAGAGAGCAAATATGTTGTGATATCGTGACATGTCGCAATTTCGTGACCCAAAGAGGTGAGAAGGAAGAAGAAAGGAAGAATGTCGTGATATCGCGACATGTCGGGATTTTGTGACCCGAGAGGCGAGGAGGAGGCAGAAAGGAAATATGTCATGATTTTGTGACCTGGAAGGCGAGGAGGAGGCAGAAAGGAGGCAGAAAGAAAATGTCATGATTTTTGCGACATGTCACGATTTCGTGATCAAAAGGAAGAAATAAGGCCAAAAAGGAAAGATGTCACGATATTGCGACATGTCATGATATCGCAACCTGAAGGAGAGAAAGGTAGAGAGGAAGAAAAATGTCATGATATTGTGACATGTCGTGATATCGTGACATACTGCTAGTTCACGATTTGAAAAGGCATGCATTCCCAGATGATGTTTCTCGAGGTGGTCAAAGGCCTCTTCAATGCATGATTTCTTACCCGATAAGTTTGCTAAGCATGGCAGCCACTCGACTGCTATGCCCAGAGGTCAGAGATGTTTAGACGACTCATCAATGCATATTTCTATGGCTAACCCGGTGGTAGTTGCTAGTTAGGATAAAATAGGTGAAGGTTACAGTCATAAAGGGGGGGCGAGGAGTCGAGTTTTGGAGATTGGGAGGATGTATCATGCCTGATACTATAAGCAGATTGCCGAAAGTGAGGCAGCTTGCACCAAGAAAAGAAAACTACGCCTGTAGGCTGGTGTTGTAATTGGTTTTTGGGGACAAAAAAATAGAAGATTGGAAATGGATTTTTGGTTCTAAAATTTGTGTCCCCCATAAAGCATCTAGAACTCCTTGCACCATACCAAAATATCTCATCACCTATGATAACTAGAACTCCATATCTCACCCATGTCTACCAACCACCCATCTACCTTGTCTAACCCACCAAAGTTATGCTGCATCAAAATATTATGCTAAATCTTACCAAGGGTGTCGACAGATGTCACTACCAGTAAACACACCTAGCATATCCTAATACTTCTATGCACTATAGATAGTGAAGCATCCTCACTAGTCCACTAGTAGAGAGCACAAGGTAATATGATCCCAATTGTATGGTAGACCCTTTGGATGAGCTATGCTAATGTGCTTCTAGGCCCACATATGAAGTACCAAACTAGACCTGAGCCCCTTTCACTCCTACCTCTTCATCTAATAGAACTCCATGTATAATTGATAAAAAATAGAGGGATCCCATGCATAAACCTCAGGTTCAAATATCATATGCAACACAAGCCCCACCTGATTCCAAGGGAACCTAGAGCCCATGCTACTAGGTAACAATATGTTACCTATAATATACATAATAAAATTCTGCAGTGCACCTAGCTTCTCATCCTTGTACGACTAAAGATATGTGATCCCACCCTTGCTATAATCCACATCCCAATCATCTCCATAAGTAGGCCTCAGTACCTCCTCATTTTTTTGGACCACCCTAAGTAGTGAACCCTTGATAGGAACATGGAAGATGTTGTATACATCCTCTAGAGTGATAGTTTCCCTATCAAAAGCTGAAAAGAACCCCTATCAAGATCCCATCTCTCCACTAGAGTAGATAAGTATTCCTCATCCACCCTGAAGGTCTTCACCTGCCCACAACCAACCAACCCCACAATCTCTAGCAACTTCTATTCATTATCTATGAGTGCCTTTCACACTTGGGAAATGAGGTGAGGCCATATGTGTCAAGCCTCAATGAATTTCACCTAAAGCACAAAAAAAATTCATATCAGTGTAAATAAATAAATAAAAATAAAAATAAACAAAACATTTCATTTCATGCATTTATTTTTCTTTTTGCAAAATATAAATAGAAAAAAACAACAAAAAAATTTCATGCATCTATCTTCATTTAAAAAAAAAACACAAAACACAAATAACATTTCATGCATTTATTTTTCATTTTCTAAAAAAAAAGAAGAAAACTCAAGAAAAAAAACATTTCATCATGTAATTTCATTTTCCAAAATAGAAAACACGAAAATATTTCATTTAGTATGTTCATACATTAAAAAAAAAAAAAACTTTTTACCATCCCTACTTAGTGTTCTAAAAAATAAAAAAAAATTTACCACCCCTACTTAGTGTCAAAAAAATATATATGTTTTACCATACCCTCCTAATGTTTATAAAAAAAACAAGAAGCAAAAACAACAAAAAAAAAAAAAAAAAACAAGCAAAAAAAACATAATAAACCTAAAATAAGAGTTTAGACCACCTACCTCGACATAGAAGACTCTAAATTTCACTCCAATTGAGCCACCAACCTTTGCAGCCACACCCACTCTACTCGTCCCACAACCATCATCCATCACTCATTCACACTCTTATCAAATGCTCAATAAAACTTAACCATAGAATGAAAATGAAAAGTACCCCCTTCACCATTTTATAGCTGTAAAAAGTGTTGGAAACCACAGGTGCATGTTTGATAGAGTGCACCAAATTGTAGATGTGCAGTTTGTAGAGCCAACCACACATATTGCGAGTGCATCAAATTGCATTTGTGTGGTTAAAAAAAATCATCGTCCAAATGCATTCATCACATCAAATCAACAAACATCTAAGAAAATAATACATATGACCCTCGTATGTAGTGGATTACCCAATACACTTGGTTGCTGTAGTGACTAGCAATCCATGCAATCTGTTCGGATGGGTAGCTCACCATAAGAACACTTATTTAACAAAATTTATATCACACCAACATAAAATCGTTAGATGGATTTCTCAAATTTTGAGCATGATCAAGCTAATTTGTGCAAGGCTATCTTAAGCCCTTTTTGTTGGGTTACAAAAGTGGAAACAAGCAATCAAATTTTGGTAACAATCACCAAAATCACTACGAGTATCAAATTCCTAGTGCGTTGGTTCCTAACAATAAAAATTGCTAATAGACACATGGGCAACCGAACTCCTAATGAGGTTGGTGTTTTTACCACAACAATTTGAGCATCATCGAAACCAAAGGTAAATTTGCAAAAATAACCATCCCAAACATGGAGCATCCAACTTCATCATGATTACATATATTTACATCCATCACATCGACCCCTTTCATCATCTACATTTGGTCAATTGGCTCATGGATTTCATTCTTTACCCATTCACCAATTATGAGGGTAAGCAACCAAATCAAAATTTCATCAAAATTTCAAAAATTATTTATTCTTGAGCATCGAGAAGATTTGAGTTCATCCAATAAGGATAAGTGTATTTTGTGTTTTACATCATGTTGTGTTTTACACAATGTAGTACAAAAAAGAGGTATTTGTAGACACCAAAACCGAGGCATCTACAAAACCACACCTTGCATCCCACACCGCAATCGTGCATGATAAAGTTATATACCTATTTCTAAAATTGGGTGTTTAAAATCCTGCATATTATCCTATTTTACATATTTAATAAATCCAAAAAATCTCCCTAGGATACCCTAAATATTCACTAGACATGTGTCCTAGCCAACATTACCCCATACCTTGCCACATATCACACACTCATTTTCCCCTTGTTCCTTCACATGGGATATCCCTCACACCTCACTCCACTTGTAGCCACATCACCCATAATAAGTGAAACCCTAGGTGACTCACTCTAGTTGCCCCTTCCATTTGACAATATTGGATTGCCACTTGGCAATCCTGCCTTGCCACCTCCCTTTCCCTCAAAAAACTCAAAATGTTATATAAAACCAACCCAACCCCATCAACCAAGGGAGGCTAAGAATATACACCATTAGGCTATTAGAATCACACTAGGAGGTCAAACACATCCCGAGGGAAACATAGATTTGAAGCCTCGAATTCATATTTTGGAGCCTTCTACCATTCAACCTAAACTATTCATCCACAGTTACATAGTCTAAACCACCCTCACACTTTTTACTAACTGCCCATTCATGGTTTCTATTTCAAGACCGCACATCCATGGTTTCTAAGAATTAGAAAAAGCATGAAAAGAATAAATCGGTATGTTGAATTTCTATAGGGTATCTTGAGTTTTATTTCTCTATTTCCTACATCATATTTCATGTTTCTACAACTAGGGTTTATAGTAATATTGTATATCTTGATCAATAGGTGCTACCAACCCTTGTTTGTTTTATCATGTGTATAGGAGGTAGGTACTTGGAGAGCTGTTGAAGCTAGAGTGGTCCCATTGCTAGATATCGAAAGCCCATTCACCCTTGGATCTATAATAGAGGATCGAAGAACACAGTGTACCTTATTGAAGAGTTGGAATACTCCCCCCTATAAAATCATTGTATCCATAAGAGAGATCATTGTAACATTACCCCCAAGATATTTGGGGTAAATTAAAAAGCATTGTAAAATAGAGAGATTTAGGCTCCCCTGTATTAATATAAAAATATCAATTTTGGAAGTTCTCTTTTCTATTTTGCATATATTATTTGTGTTCAGTTCTTTTGGTTACACATGTCAATAAAAATTAAATGATTGTTTTGAAATACTATTTTAGTAATCAAGATTAGAATTTATAAATGCAATAAATCTATTATAAAGTGAAAGATATGCATGGATCGTTACTACTATATATTACTTCAGAAGTTTAGGTGAAGGTATACCCACAAAGCGATCTATTGATAATGTGATCATCATGATTCTCAAAGTATCTATGCCATGGTTAAAAATTATAAGCATAATTATAGCCAAGAATGTTGAATCCTTTCTCTTAAAAAAACTAATAACATAGTTAGTTGATAAACATATTTACATGAAGATTTCTTCCAATTCTTATTCATATGATAATTAATTGGATGAGTCGATGAAAATGAATTAAAACTTTAAACATCCACACAATTATAGATCTAATCAACCACCTAGCAATGGATTTGAACATCTAGTCTACACAAAAATTAACTTTCACACAAAATAATTATTCCAACATAGTTTCTTGACCAAAAAATTTCACTCCATTAAGCAACAAAATAACTTATGTTGGTGCCCCATCTATAGGAAGAATTAGTCAATATTGATTTTAAAAGATGAATTTGATGGCATGTAGCTACATAAAATAATAAATATATACATGGTTTTGTACACATTGCATAATGGAAGGTAGCTAAAAGTGGAAAGTAGTCTCATCCAAAAGTAAAAGCTTGTTAGAGGATATCAACTAAATGTCAAAATTCATAATATTTTCTAGAAATAAATAGAAGTAATCCATTTACTCATATCTTATATAGAAAGAAAAAAATAGTACAAAAGAAAGAAATATATGGTGTGTACCCATAGGCACCATAAATAGTCACTAATCCATATATAATATTACACAAATTTTCAATAAGTAAATGAGGAGTGTGAGGAGATATTTATAGCAATACCAAAAATCCCACTTAAATAATAAATAAAATATAAATTGGCATAACAAGAAGGATTTAGGTTAAGTACAAGTTATAAAGAGGATTTAACTATAACAAGATTAATTGTGGTCCATAGAGCTTACATTATAAAATATTAAAATATAATTAATACATTATACAATGAGAGTCCCTCAGATCTATCCAATACATCACATGATGTCAACTCTTGGACATAAATCATATTATAATTTACGTACCCCCTATAATAAAATATGATAGGCCAAGGAGAGAAGATATTAGTTATAATAATATCTTCCCTCATAGTGGATACTCTAGTGGGCCACTATAGTCGAGGTAGATCCATTTGAATCTTCTTCATCTTTGGGAAGACATTCAGCTAAATTTAAGAACTCTCATTCAACTCTTTTAGTTTCAATAAGCCAATTCTTTGTCGAATATCTCTCCCTATTATTTTATCTACAAGTGGTCTTTGTTTTCTTTGAATATTAGTATAGCCCTTAGGCCCTTGGGTCTTAGCCTCTTTAGACTTGAATTCCTTTGCATGATATTTTATTTGTGGAGTTCCACCATAATTTTGTGTCACAACTTGAAAATAAACTGAGAAAATTTGATCAAGAGTAAGAGTCCTTTGGTATTCGAATAACATAGGAATTATATGAATTATTATGTTCAACATATAAAATTATGGAGGGATAAGCAAGTATAATATTAATTCATTATGCATCATCTTTTCTACACCTCTAGAACATGCAATATCTACCCTTAAATCATTGAATCTCATAATATAGTCCTAGATGTTACCAAAATTATCTAGCTTAAGAGAAGAAATATCTAGTTTCAAATGACTTACTCTACTTAAATTAACCTTCTAAAAATATTCATGTAGCTTTGAAAACATCTTGATATGATCACTCTCTTATTTGATATGGAAAAGCAATTCCAGTTCAATTAGTAAGGAAACCAAACCTAATGCTTCTTCTATTTTTTATTGAGTTTTATCATCAATAACTATTGCTTTTTCCTCCTAGAAGATGCATCATAAGTTCTTACTTTTTAGTAGGCCAATTATTTGAGTTCACCAAATAGTATAATTTTACACATTAAGACTTACTAGGGCTTAATGACCCATCTTATCCAATATGATTCCTAACATAGCAATGAGTTTGTAATCTAATACCATCAGTGTGTAGAGATCAAAAGATTATACAATTTCAAAACAAATGGCTCAAAATGCTTTCGTATGCAAAAGGTATGGCTTCCAAAAGTATTTTCCTAATGGGCCCCAAAAAATTAAACCTTAAATTCTTTAACATTAGGGATGTAGGCACCAATCTCCACCTTCCACTTTACAAAATTTTATTTTCTAGAGGGATACAATCAGTTTTTCCACCTTAGCTTCTCTAATTTGTTTAGTCATTTATACTTGTCTCTAAATTTGTTGAGCATGTATATATGTACAAATGAGTGATTTTTTTTGAATAGACATCTTGTCGACATCCACCTTAATTGACCATCAAGAGATAAGAGATGAAAACTCATAAAAATACAAGTAGAGAGAATCAAACAACAAACTTCTATGAAGAGACAACTTAGGCAAGTTTGTCTAGCCACTTTTTTGCACCTCTACATTGGGATGAATGTAGCCCACTTATCCCTCAATGTTTCAAGACACAAAAAATGGTGTTTGATGCTTGAATATGCTTGTACACTTGACATATCCTTCAATTTTTTCCACTTAGCTACTAGTGATTTTGCTCTTATGATCAAGCAATTATTTATGAATGGCTCTATCTTAGTGTCTTTCTTCCTTTCCAAAATTGCAAACATATAAGATATTGTGCTTATTCTTGGATTCCATTGATTGGATGTTCCTTGTTTGGTGAGTTGTATCCCTTTTAGTTATTTTTTATTTCATATTATTCTTTCTTTAGCTTTTTTCCTAGCAATTTAGTTTGATAACACCAAATAATCAAGGGAATTAACCTTATTTGCAAGTCTCTTGATAAAAAACACGATCCCACCCTTCAAGATCTTGTGATACCAATGGTAAAGGGTGAAACTTCTTTATGAACTATTGGGACAATCAATAATAAGAAATCATACTAATGCACAATATCCTTCATAATAAAGTTAGATCGATATGTAAAATTAGAGCAAAATTGAAATAAAAAATTCTTGATGGATATTAGAAAAATACATTTTTGATGGGGTATTGAATAGGGCTATTTTTAATATGAGCTTATAGATAAACATGATAACAAGATAAAAAAATTAGTATAAGCAATGGTAGATTTTTTGGGGATAAAGTAACAAGAAAATAGGTAAGCATTATTTACATCTTGAAGTTACTCCTCAACTATTATGAGGGATCTAAGAATAGATTTAGTGTATATTAACAATTGAAATCAATTATAAAGGATGGTATTAACTATAATTATAGTCTCTAACATTAGAGATACTCTTATTCAGATAATGATAATATTTTTATAAGATATTTTCTTGGCATACAAATAATATCATCCATTTGGAAGTGATCTAATGTCTTCCCTTAAAATATCCACAAGCTTGAGAACCAATACCATACTCTAAATAACAATATAGATATGATATCAATAATTACAATAGATAACTTTTATTTATATGGCCTAGTAACAAGTTTGAAAAGAGACACATTGTTTTTAAAAATAGATTGTATATGATTGAAATGATCCCATCTACATTACTTCATGTCTCATTAACTTTATATATATAACAATTCATTTATGCGCTTAGAACCCTGGTTTACAATGTAAAATTCTTAGTTACCAATTAATTGTCCTAAACCCCATGAAATTGGATTCTTTATCTATCTATGACATGAAAGATCATGGTCTTTATCATTAGCTCCAAAATGTATGAGTTGAATGTTGAGGTTCACACATAAAATTGAAATATAGATTTGAGGTGTGAAATCATTCTATATTTCAATTTTATGTGTGAACCTCAACATTCAACTCATACATTTTGGAGCTAATGATAAAGACCATGATCTTTCATGTCATAGATAGATAAAGAATCCAATTCCATGGGGATGCAACGGGTTTGGGCTTTGGCTCTTCTTCGTGAGGTCCAAGTTTCAAACCATGGCATGGGTCAGTGGGTGAGTGTGTGAGGGGGTGGGTATGTGTCTCCCTAGTGAAGTTGTTGTAATAGGTTGGGGGAGATTCTTGGTCAAAACCCATCTCCTAATATTAGCAACAAAAAAAATTACATTAATTATAGTCTCAAAATTCAATTAGTTTAAAATATAATTAATAGCTGAAAAAAACAATTTAATAAGGTGCATGCCAAGCAGCTATAATGCAAACTCTAACCTCCATAAGGTTTGCTTTTTGCTTGATTATTTACACGTGGATGACAGCAGCTTGCTTACTTGAACATTTTATTTATGTTGCCATACAAACATAAACTAAATAATAAAAAAATTGTAAGTTAATTTTTTTTTTTTTTCTAATTTTCCGATAACTTGTTATGGATGACTACAGAAGCATGTTTTCTTTATGCAAAGTAATTTTGAGACTAATCCGTACAAAATGGGAATCGACGGACTGATAAAGACATTTATTCGCTGCCCTTACAAAACTTTAAAAATATATTTTTTTTTCTTACATAATTATTTCAGACAACCTACAAGACATAAATAAAAGAAAACTTTAAACAAAATTCCTAACATTATTACCCACGAGCGTGAAGACTTTATGAGTTATCAAACGAGCTAAGCAGATAAGGCGGACTTTAAAAGTTGGATAAGAATTCGCCATCCATAGTTAGCTGTATTTTTATTAAAAAACAAAAGACATGACACATGATAAAGGCTTTCGTTTTGTTTTCACATGGAGATATTTTCTTAATGATAAAAAGAACCAGAATAATTTTATAATGTCCATTTTATTAAAGCTTTGAACAGGATCAATGAAGTGGATCGATCATGCACTTCATGTAGATTAGGTAAGTCACTGCACTCAAAATTCCAATTTCCCACAGCCCCACAAATGCAACGCAGACGTGACGTTAGTGTTGCACGGAAAGAGGTCAAGGTTCGACTCCTTTATCCTCGCAGTATTCTCTGAAATCGAAAGGTTTCAGATGTCGTGGACAAAATTCGGAAGAATAGGCGCACCAATTGCAGCTCTGAAGAAAAGTTGTCCATGGCGGAAAAATCGAAGGTGGTGAATATTAAATTGCGTATCCCAATGGAAGACCTTATTCTGGTGCGAGCATTTTTATACGAGTTGCATGTTTTTTTTGGTTACAGTTGATCACAACTATACTAATAATTGATAAAGAGGATCTGCTTTTATCAAAATCAGTGAGCTGCTTCCACCAAGGTTTAAACTACATGGACTGTTTCGTTATTCTTGACCCGGGGTGAAGGGGATTGCTTGGGGTCATCGTCGGTTTACTGCGTACTCAGAGGATTCAGATTCGGCTACTAACTTTACAAACAGGTTGCCCTGGAGTCTATCGCACTCAAAGGATTCATATCAGGCTACTACCTTTGCAAACAGGCTACCTAAAAATTTGAATCTGAATATCTTCTTGATAAATATACGAGAAAGGGAAACATTGCCACTCTCAACCGCAATATAAGAAGAGCAGTTCTGAGAAGAGCAGTTCTAGGGAAATAGTTAAGACAATCTGCCGGTATCAGTGATAAGGATGGTGATTACAATAAGCAAATGACCGTGCATGCTTTGATTTGAATATGGAGGCAACTCCAGAAGAGCCTATCAGGCCGTCAGGCATCGTTAGGGCTTTTTTCGTTATGGTCTTAAATACGGATACGGCGGAGACGCGTATCCATCAGCTTTGACAGCATGCGATGGCATCAAGGAGCACCCATGACTGACGGATCCTGTTGAGTCACATCATTTTACCTAAAAGTGTTAGGTCTTCACGGATTTTAAGCATATACTTATGGTACATTATGAGTGCTATGCTATATTCCGTAGGAAACTCTTTATAAGTTGTCTTATGAGTGCTCTATTATATTAGATGGTAAATTCGGCTCTGCTGGTGTTGTATAAGTTGTTTTCATCGTCATGTACAAAGATGCTTGAGATGGCAAGTAAATGGTCGTCCTTTTTCTTGAAAACCTTATTGTTCAATAGACTGGAACTATGAGTTGGCAACGGAGTGCATATTTTATACTTTTTCGGGAGCAGTAACGTCATTATATTTTCGACATGTACATTTTGAGGTCCATCTAGACTTTTTAGTCATATAAGTTATTCCCCTTTCACTATATAATGTTATTTGAATATGATGCAATGTAGAAATTAGAATAAAACAGTCTGCCTAGCACAAGTGAGGTTTATGGTTCGAATTTTTTGGAAACATAAAAAACTTTTGTGTGGTTTTCTTTTAGATAGTAGTATACCTAGATGGGATGGTATTACTAGTCATCTGAGAATAGCTCTCAAGGTTTTCTTCTAACCTAAAAGTTTGTCCCCAAGGACTAGTAGACTCGTAAGTTCAAGTGCTTACCAAGAAGAGACCTAGGTTCATATAGGTCCAAGAACGTACCTATTTGCAAAGGTAGTAGTCTACAATGAATCCTCTGAGTGCACGCAAAATCAACAACGATGGTATCAACCCCGAGCAACTGGTGGTCTGCCTCACACTCAATCAAGGACAATGAGGTGGTGTAGGCTTCTCAAGAGTAACTCCTATGATTTGAACCCTATGCTTGATAGTTACTAAAAATAGTGGTTGTAACCAACTACCCTATGTATCCACAAAACAAAATTAGAATAAAATAATGATATTCTTTGAAAGGAACAAAAATGTACTTACAAAATAGAAATTACATAAAAAAAGACAAGTAACACATAAAAAAAGACAAGTATCGTAATGCCACTTATAAAGACAAGAACATTATCAAAAATGTGGTGATAAGGGTGATGTGAGGATAATCAATGATTGCTTTTAGTTCAAGGAGAATGGAACCTTTTGTATCCAAACCTAAGAGAATAAACTATGCATATACTTTATTATCAATGACCTTCTTCAAATAAGATATATGGAAGGCTAGATGCATCTTGAAAATGGAGTAAGATATAATTTGTAAATAACCTATATAACTCACTACAATACTTGGTAGGAACCATAAAATTTTGGGCTTAAGTTTTTGGGTCTCCTTTAACTTCTAGAATTATTGTTTGCATGACTAAAGATGTAACAAGACCATATCATCCTTTTGAAAAATACATTATATATGGCACTGATCAATCTATTGCTTTATGTAGTTTTGAGCCATATAATGGTTGTCTTTGAGGGTATACAAAATATATTTGTAATGATAATGTAGGATTGACTATCTCAATTTTGGAGGTACCTAGGGTGTAGGAGAGTGCAAATGATGGTAGTTGACTATAAATAGCCTTCTATGATCATGTGAGTGAAACATTGGTAAGACCTTTTATACTATATTTTTGGAAGAGGAATTTAGCCCACTAGGATTGGTCATTTAAAGTAAACCAACAAAGGTAGATATCCAAAAATTTGTTAACTACTTTTTCTTGACCATTTGTTTATGGGTCATAATTTGATATTATTTTCAATTTTATTCCTTACAACCTAAACAATCCATTCCAAAAATGACTTTTGAATATGGGATCTATCTCACTAATAATGGAATTGGCTATTCTATGGGTAATAATGGGAGCAATATCTAGGTAGGGTTAGAGAATAAAAAATAACATACTTAGTGAGGTAATTGATAATCACCATAATCACATAATTTCCACTAGACTTGTGTAACCCTTCAACAAAATTCATGAAAATCTTATACAAAAATGTATTTGGAATTAGAAGAGATAATGGAACACCTAAAGTTTTTATGGTTTTCCCTTATGTTTTTTTCATATATCATAATTTGTAACCCATGATTGGATATGTTTCTTCATCTTATTATACAATCTCTTATGAGCCCTTTCAAAATAATTAAAAAATATAACATGTTTGATTGAAGGTGAAGCATGTAGTTAATGTAATATCCTTAGATAAAGAGTAGAGTGGGAACATAATATGAGATATCCTTAAAAATACATTTGACCATACCAAATATACCTTAACTTAATGGTTTGATCTTCTACTAAGTGTATTTGGTCACCAACAATCCATCCCTTTTTAACATCTTCAAGGCAATTTGATATGGGTAGTAATAGGGCACACAACTTATTGTCTTCTGCATACATGAGATAGATGGTATATACCACAATATTATATTTTTTCTTTTACTAACTGATGTCATAGTCATAGCCAAAGATTTTGGTGACCTATTTTTACTGTTCCAAAGAGGAGACTTAATGTCCCAAGAAATAGTTGAGGTTATGGTGATATATCTTGATCTATAATTGTTATCTCAATGGGTATGGGTACTAGTGATATATTGCATGCATAATAGCTATTATTTCCTTGTCATAAGTTCACTTGACCAATATCTTATTAAAAGGGGCCCTATTGATGAAGGTAGTCTAATTTCCTCTTCAATTTAGTACAACGCTAATAGTCCTTAAGGCATCACATGGCTTGTTTGATGGCTAAAAGGAATAAATAATAGATATGCAATAATATTCTCATAATATATAATAAACTAACATTTTCATGTTAAATTCAAAAAACCATAAATAATAGTCAATATTCGGGGCTTGGGCCATTATAATATAACATTAATTTTCATAGGGTCTACATTAACCTCTTTTACCAAGATGATATGTCCCAAGTATTCAAATTCTATTGTAATAAAGAAGCACCTAGAGCATTTGGCAAACAACTAGTTATCAAACAATAGTTGTAGAGAATGGCTCTCATAAAGAAGGTGTTCCTCCTATGTTTTGTTATAGATGAGGATATCAATGATGAAACGTAGAATAGATTTATAGAGAAATTACTGAAATATTTAATTCAAAAGGATCTACAAAGTGGATGGTGTGTTAGTGAGGCCAACACTCATGAAAAAAAATTCATAGTCCAAAAGTCCATCTTAGGAATGTCTTCCTCCCATAAGAAAATTTGATCATATCCAAATCATAGATCTAAATTTCAAAAAATAAAATAGGCTCCATGCAACTCATCTAGAAACTTATCAATTATATAGGGATGAGAAAATTATCCTTAATAGTATTTGGGTCAAGGGTTATTGCAAAATATTGTGTCATACCTTTGAGAATTTTTGTGCCCTAAAAACTTCTTTCTATCATATTGACTAATATTTAGGGATACTTTCATTTAGAATTTAAAAATATGTAAAATAACAAATTGAAACATTTTAAATGTAGATTATGACTATTATTTTTTTTCTTAGTAAAAAGTTTACTGTCAATATAAATACATACATATTTTGTAAGGAAGTACAATTACTTACATATGAAGATAATGAATGGTTATTTTACACTTCTACTTTCATGTAGATAGACATGTTTTATGAGTACAACTGGAAAGAAATAGAAGAGGAAAAGAAAGAATAACCAAATGAGATAGAATGGTAGATAAGTTGAAGAGGCAGTTCATCCCAGGTGACTATGAGTTGGATATGCTAAAAAAAATGCAAGGTTTGAGGCAATCAAGTAAGTCTATTAAATAATACACATAGGAGTTTTATAAAATTGTAATCAGAATAGGCCATTCAGAGGCCAACAAGGAGAAGGTAGCCCATTATATTAATGGGTTACGAGCAAGTATTCAATAGGAGTTAAGTTTGGTAAGAATTACCACCATAGAGGATGCTTACCAGTTTTCCCTGAGGGTTGAAGAGAAGCTGAATAGAAGGTTTGAGAGCAAGCAAAGAGGAAGAGGTCATGGAGAAAGAACTGGTGGAAGAATAGATGGAGGACGAGATGAGAAGAAAGAAGAAGCTAGCTGCAGTCAGGATCAGAAAGAGGAGAACACCTACCAACCCCGTAATCAGAACAATGGTTACCCAAGAGGGAGAGGTAGATCTGGACGTGGATTTGGAAGAGGAGGATTTCATGGAACCTGTTTCCATTGTGGTGAAGAAGGACATCAAGCATACGAGTGTCCACAACACCAAAAGAGGAAAAATAGGATACCTGAGGGTCATGCCAGAGCTGCTATAGCAGATGAAGGTGCTAAATCAGAACATTCTGAGGAAGCAGAGAGAGGAGAAGTTATGGTCACAAGAAGGACCCAGTTGAGTGAGGAGAAAGGGTTAGGCCAAAGGAGGAGCCTATTTTGCATAAGGTACAAATGTTCAGGTAAGGTTTGTAATATTATTATAGATAATGGGAGTACTCATAACTTGATATCTGAAGAAATGGTTACTAAGTTATAGCTAGAGAGGAGGAGACACCAACATCCATACCAGATTGTGTGGTTGCAGAAGAACCATAGGGCATTAGTCAGTGAGCAGTCCCTAGTCAAGTTCAATATTAGGAGATACCAGGATGAGGTCCTGTGTAATGTTTTACCTATGGATGCTTGCCATATGTTGTTATGAATACCATGGCAGTTTGATAGCTATGTAGTCCACGATGGACATGCCAACACTTATTCCCTAACAAACGAAGGAGTGCACCATAAACTAAAGCCACTAATGGGGATGGATGAAAAGAGGTTGCTGATGACAATGAGAGTGGAAGTTGTGGGGTTTGAAGAAATTAAGGATTTGTACCCTATAGACCCAGATTTTGCTAAAGCTTGGAGAGCTTGTATAGCCCCATTTAAAAAGAAGATAACAAAACAATACATAAGTGAAGGTCATTTCTCAATCCACCCCAATTTTCTGATGTAGGAGCATCCAAGGGAAAGCAAAATGTCACAAGGAAAAAAATTGTCGTGATATCGCAACATGTCGGCAAAGAAGAAAAATGTCGCTATATCGCGACATGTCGCATTAATGCGACCAAAATTCTAGAGATGGCGAGAGAGAGAAAAGTGTCATGATATCACGACATGTCACATTTTCATGACCAGAAGACAAGAGGAGGCACAAGAGAGAAAAGTGTCACGATATCGCGACATGTTGCATTATCATGACCAAAGAACGAGAAAAGGCGCAGGAGAGGAAAAGTGTCACGATATCGTGACATGTCACGTTTTCGTGACTCAAGGAGAGAGAAGGTGTGAAGAAAAAAAATCACGATTTTACGACATGTCGCAAAATCATGACCGAAGTAGGAGAGAGCAGGCATCCGTAGAAAATATTGTAAAATCACAACCGAAGCAGGAGAGGGAAGGTGCCTGAAGAAAATATTGTGATTTTTTGACATGTCACGAAATTGCGACAGAAGTAGGAGAGAGAAGGCATCCGTAGAAAATGTCACGATTTCGCGACATGTCACGAAATCGTGACCAAAACAAGAGAGAGGGGGCGTCCGAAGAAAATGTCATGAAATCATGACCGAAAGAGGATAGGAAATGCTAGAGAAGAAAATGTCACGATTTCGTGACATGTCACGAAATCATGACCAAAGGAGCAGAAAGAAAGCCTGGAAGGAAACTATCGCGATATCGCGACATGTCACGATTTTGTGACCCGAAGTAGAGAGCGAAAGCGAAAGGCAAAGTTGTCATGATATCGCGACATGTCACAATTTTGTGACCCGAAGCAGAGGGCAAAAGCGAAAGGCAAAGCTATTGCGATATCATGGCATGTCATGATTTCGTGACCCGAGAGGCGAAGAGAAAGAAGAGAGCAAAGATGTTGTGATATCATGACATGTCACGATTTTGCGACCCGAAGAGGCGAGAAGGAAGAAGAAAGGAAGAATGTCATGATATCGTGACATGTCATGATTTCACAACCTTAGAGGCGAGGAGGAGGCAGAAAGGAAAAATGTCATGATATCGTGACATGTCGCGATTTTGTGATTGAAATGAAGAAATAAGGCCAAAAAGGAAAGATGTCGTGATATTGCGACATGTTGCGATATCGCAACCTCAAGGAGAGAAAGGTAGAGAGGAAAAAAAATGTCGTGATATTGCGACATGTTGCGATATCATGACATACTGCTGGTTCACAATTCGAAAAGGCACGCGTTCCTAGATGATGTTTCTCAAGGTGGTCAAAGGCCTCTTCAATGCATGATTTCTTACCCGATAAGTTTGTTGAGCATGGCAACCACTCAACTGCTACGCCTAGAGGTCAGAGATGTTCAGACAGCTCATCAATGCATATTTTTGTACCTGACATGGTGGTAGTTGCCAGTTAGGATAAAAGAGGTGAAGGTTACAGTCACGAAGTGGGGGCTGAGGAGTCAAGTTTTGGAGATTGGGAGGATGTATTATGCCTGAGACTGTAAGCAGATCATCGAAAGTGAGGCAACTTGCACCAGGAAAATAAAACTATGCCTGCAAGCTAGTGTTGTAATTGGTTTTCGGGGACAAAAAAATAGAAGATTGGAAATGGATTTTTGGTTCTAAAATTTTTGTCCCCCATCAAGCATCTAGAACTCCTTGCACCATACAAAAATATCTCATCACCTATGATAATTAGAACTCCATCTCTCACCCATGTCTACCAACCACCCATCTACCTTGTCTAACCCACCAAAGTTATGCTGCATCAAAATATTATGCTAAATATTACCAAGGGTGTCAACAAATGTCACTACCGGTAAACACACCTAGCATATCCTGATACTCCTATGCACTATAAACAGTGAAGTCTCCTCACTAGTCCACTAGTAGAGAGCACAAGGTAATATGATCCCACTTGTATGGTAGACCCTTTGGATGAGCTATGCTAATGTGCTTCTAGGCCCACATATGAAGTACCAAACTAGACCTGAGCCCCTTTCACTCCTACCTCTTCATCTAATAGAACTCCATGTATAATTGATAAAAAATAGAGGGATCCCATGCATAAACCTCAAGCTCAAATATCATATGCAACATAAGCCCCACCTGGTTCCAAGGGAACCTAGAGCCCATGCTACTAGGTAACAATATGTTACCTATAATATACATAATAAAATTTTGCAGTGCACCTAGCTTCTCATCCTTGTACAACTAAAGATATGGGATCCCACCCTTGCTACAATCCACATCCCAGTCATCTCCATAAATAGGCCTTAGTACCTCCTCCTTTTTGTGGCCCACCCTAACTAGTGAACCCTTAATAGGAACATGGAAGATGTTGTATACATCCTCTAGGGTGATATTTTCCCTATCAAAAGCTGAAAAGAACCCCTATCAAGATCCCATCTCTCCACTAGAGTAGATAAGCACTCCTCATCAACCCTGAAGGTCTCCACCTGCCCACAACCAACCAACCCCACAATCTCCAGCAACTTCTAGTCATTATCTATGATTGCCTTTCACACTTGGGAAATGAGGTGAGGCCATATGTGTCAAGCCTCAATGAATTTCACCTAAAGCACAAACAAAAATCATATCAGTGCAAATAAATAAATAAATAAATAAAAATAAAAATAAAAAAAACATTTCATTTCATGCATTTATTTTTCTTTTTGCAAAATATAAATAGAAAAAAACAACAAAAAAATTTCATGCATCTATCTTCATTTAAAAAAAAAACACGAAACACAAATAACATTTCATGCATTTATTTTTCATTTTCTAAAAAAAAAGAAGAAAACTCAAGAAAAAAAACATTTCATCATGTAATTTCATTTTCCAAAATAGAAAACATGAAAACATTTCATTTAGTATGTTCATACATTCCAAAGAAAAACTTTTTACCACCCCTACTTAGTGTTCTAAAAAACAAAAAACTTTTTTACCACCCCCACTTAGTGTAAAAAATATATATATGTTTTACCATACCCTCTTAATGTTTATAAAAAAAAACAAGAAGCAAAAACAACAAAAACAAAAACAAAAATAAAAACAAGCAAAAAAAACATAATAAACCTAAAATAAGAGTTTAGATCACCTACCTCGACATAGCAGACTCTGAATTTCACTCCAATTGAGCCACCAACCTTTGCAGCAACACCCACTCTGCTTGTCCCACCACCATCATCCATCACTCGTTCACACTCTTGTCAAATGCTCAATAAAACTTAACCATAGAATGAAAATGAAAAGTACCCCCTTCACCATTTTATAGCTATAAAAAGTGTTGGAAACCACAGGTGCATGTTTGATAGAGTGCACCAAACTGTAGATGTGCAGTTTGTAGAGCCAACCACACATATTGCGAGTGCATCAAATTGCATTTGTGTGGTTAAAAAAAAATCATCGTCCAAATGCATTCATCACATCAAATCAACAAACATCTAAGAAAATAATACATATGACCCTTGTATGTAGTGGATTACCCAACACACTTGGTTGTTGCAGTGACTAGCAATCCATGCAATCCGTTCGGATGGGTAGCTCACCATAAGAACACTTATTTAACAAAATTTATATCACACCAACATAAAATCGTTAGATGGATTTCTCAAATTTTGAGCATGGCTATGATCAAGCTAATTTGTGCAAGGCTATCTTAAGCCCTTTTTGTTGGGTTACAAAAGTGGAAACAGGCAATCAAATTTTGGTAACAATCACCAAAATCACTACGAGTATCAAATTCCTAGTGCATTGGTTCCTAAAAATAGAAATTGCTAATAGAAACATGGGCAACCGAACTCCTAATGAAGTTGGTGTTTTTACCACAACAATTTGTGCATCATCGAAACCAAAGGTAAATTTGCAAAAATAACCATCCCAAACTTGGAGCATCCAACTTCATCATGATTACATATATTTACATCCATCACATCCACCCCTTTCATCATCTACATTTGGTCAACTGGCTCATGGATTTCATTATTTACCCATTCACCAATTATGAGGGTAAGCAACCAAATCAAAATTTCATCAAAATTTCAAAAATTATTTATTCTTGAGCATCGAGAAGATTTGAGTTCATCCAATAAGGATAAGTGTATTTTGTGTTTTACATCAGGTTGTGTTTTACACAATGTAGTACAAAAAAGAGGTATTTGTAGACACCAAAATCGAGGCATCTACAAAACCACACCTTGCATCCCACACCGCAATCGTGCATGATAAAGTTATATACCTATGTCTAAAATTGGGTGTTTAAAATCCTGCATATTATCCTATTTTACATATTTAATAAATCCAAAAAATCTCCCTAGGATACCCTACCTATTCACTAGACATGTGTCCTAGCCACCACTACCCCATCCCTTGCCACATATCACACACTCATTTTCCCCTTGTTCCTTCACATGGGATATCCCTCACACCTCATTCCACTTGTAGCCACATCACCCATAATAAGTGAAACCCTAGGTGACTCACTCTAGTTGCCCCTTCCATTTGACAATATTGGATTGCCACTTGGCAATCCTGCCTTGCCACCTCCCTTTCCCTCCAAAAACTCAAAATGTTATATAAAACCAACCCAACCCCATCAACCAAGGGAGGCTAAGAATATACACCATTAGGCTATTAGAATCACACTAGGAGGTCAAACACATCCCGAGGGAAACATAGATTTGAAGCCTCGAATTCATATTTTGGAGCCTTCTACCATTCAACCTAAACTATTCATCCACAGTTACATAGTCTAAACCACCCTCACACTTTTTACTAACTGCCCATTCATGGTTTCTAATTCAAGACCACACATCCACGGTTTCTAAGAATTAGAAAAAGCATGAAAAGCATAGATCGGTATGTTGAATTTCTACATGGTATATTGAGTTTTATTTCTCTATTTCCTACATCATATTTCATGTTTCTACAACTAGGGTTTATAGTAATATTGTATATCTTGATCAATAGGTGCTACTAACCCTTGTTTGTTTTATCATGTGTATAGTAGGTAGGTACTTGGAGAGCTGTTGAAGCTAGAGTGGTCCCATTGCTGGATATCGATAGCCCATTCACCCTTGGATCTATAATAGAGGATCAAAGAACACAGTGTACCTTATTGAAGAGCTGGAATACTCCCCCCTATAAAATCATTGTATCCATAAGAGAGATCATTGTAACATTACCCCCAAGATATTTGGGGTAAATTAAAAAGCATTGTAAAATAGAGAGATTTAGGCTCCCCTATATTAATATAAAAATATCAATTTTGGAAGTTCTCTTTTCTATTTTGCATATATTATTTGTGTTCAGTTATTTTGGTTACACATGTCAATAAAAATTAAATGATTGTTTTGAAATACTATTTTAGTAATCAAGATTAGAATTTATAAATGCAATAAATCTATTATAAAGTGAAAGATATGCATGGATCATTACTACTATATATTACTTCAGAAGTTTAGGTGAAGGTATAACCACAAAGCGATCTATTGATAATGTGATCATCATGATTCTCAAAGTCTCTATGCCATGGTTAAAAATTATAAGCATAATTATAGCCAAGAATGTTGAATCCTTTCTCTTAACAAAACTAATAACATAGTTATTTGATAAACATATTTACATGAAGATTTCTTCCAATTCTTATTCATACGATAATTAATTGGATGAGTCGATGAAAATGAATTAAAACTTTGAACATCCACACAATTATAGATCTAATCAACCACCTAGCAATGGATTTGAACATCTAGTCTACATAAAAATTAACTTTCACACAAAATAATTATTCCAACATAGTTTCTTGACCAAAAAATTTCACTCCATTAAGCAACAAAATAACTTATGTTGGTGCCCCATCTATAGCAAGAATTAGTCAATATTGATTTTAAAAGATGAATTTGATGGCATGTAGCTACATAAAATAATAAATATATACATGGTTTTGTACACATTATATAATGGAAGGTAGCTAAAAGTGGAAAGTAGTCTCATCCAAATGTATGCTTGTTAGAGGATATCAACTAAATATCAAAATTCATAATATTTTCTAGAAATAAATAGAAGTAATCCATCTACTCATATCTTATATAGAAAGAAAAAAAATAGTACAAAAGAAAGAAATATATGGTGTGTACCCATAGGCACCATAAATAGTCACTAATCCATATATAATATTACGCAACTTTTCAATAAGTAAATGAGGAGTGTGAGGAGGTATTTATAGCAATACCAAAAATCCCACTTACATAATAAATAAAATATAAATTGGCATAACAAGAAGTATTTAGGTTAAGTACAAGTTATAAAGAGGATTTAACTATAACAAGATTAATTGTGGTCCATAGAGCTTACATTATAAAATATTACAATATAATTAATACATTATACAATGAGAGTCCCTTAGATCTATCCAATACATCACATGATGTCAACTCTTGGACATAAATCATATTATAATTTATGTACCCCCTATAATAAAATATGATAGGCCAAGGAGAGAAGATATTAGTTATAATAATATCTTCCCTCATAGTGGATACTCTAGTGGGCCACTATAGTCGAGGTAGATCCATTTGAATCTTCGTCATTTTTGGGAAGACATTCAGCTAAATTTAAGAACTCTCCTTCAACTCTTTTAGTTTCAATAAGCCATTCTTTGTCGAATATCTCTCCCTATTATTTTATGTACAAGTGGTATTTGTTTTATTTGAATATTAGTATAGCCCTTAGGCCCTTGGGTCTTAGCCTCTTTAGACTTGAATTCCTTTTCATGATATTTTATTTGTGGAGTTCCACCATAATTTTGTGTCACAACTTGATAAAATAAACTAGGAGAGAAAATTTGATCAAGAGTAAGAGTCCTTGGGTATTCGAAGAACATAGGAATTATATGAACTATTATGTTCAACATCTAAAATTATGGAGGGATAAGCAAGTATAATCTTAATGCATTATGCATCATCTTTTCTACACCTCTATAACATGCAATTTCTACCCTTAAATCCTTGAATCTCATAATATAGTCCTAAATGTTACCAAAATTATCTAGCTTAAGAGAAGAAATATCTAGTTTCAAATGACTTACTCTACTTCAATTAACCTTTTGAAAATATTCATGTAGCTTTGAAAACATCTTGATATGATCACTCTCTTATTTGATATGGAAAAGCAATTCTAGTTCAATTAGTAAGGAAACCAAACCTAATGCTTCTTCTATTTTTTATACTGATTTTTATCATCAATAACTATTGCTTTTTCCTCCTAGAAGATGCATCATAAGTTCTTACTTTTTAGTAGGCCAATTATTTGAGTTCACCAAATAGTATAATTTTACACATTAAGACTTACTAGGGCTTAATGACCCATCTTATCCAATATGATTCCTAACATAGCAATGAGTTTGTAATCTAATACCATCAGTGTGTAGAGATCAAAAGATTATACAATTTCAAAACAAATGGCTCAAAATGCTTTCATATGCAAAAGGTATGGCTTCCAAATGTATTTTCCTAATAGGCCCCCTTAAAATTAAAACTTAAATTCTTTAACATTAGGGATGTAGGCACCAATCTCCACCTTCCACTTTACAAACTTTTATTTGCTAGAGGGATCCAATCAATTTTTCCACCTTAGCTTCTCTAATTTGTTTAGTCATTTATACTTGTCTCTAAATTTGTTGAGCATGTATATATGTACAAATGAGTGATTTGTTTTGAATAGACATCTTGTCGACATCCACCTTAATTGACCATCAAGAGATAAGAGATGAAAACTCATAAAAATACAAGTAGAGAGAATCAAACAACAAACTTCTATGAAGAGACAACTTAGGCAAGTTTGTCTAGCCACTTTTTTCCACCTCTACATTGGGCTGAATGTAGCCCTCTTATCCCTCAATGTTTCAAGACACAAAAAATGGTGTTTGATGCTTGAATATGCTTGTACACTTGACATATCCTTCAATTTTTTCCACTTAGCTACTAGTGGTTTTGCTCTTATGATCAAGCAATTATTTATGAATGGCTCTATCTTAGTGTCTTTCTTCCTTTCCAACATTGCAAACATATAAGATATTGTGCTTATTCTTGGATTCCATTGATTGGATGTTCCTTGTTTGGTGAGTTGTATCCCTTTTAGTTATTTTTTATTTCATATTATTCTTTCTTTAGCTTTTTTCCTAGCAATTTGGTTTGATAACACCAAATAATCAAGGGAATTAACCTTATCTACAAGTCTCTTGATAAAAAACATGATCCCACCCTTCAAGATCTTGTGATCCCAATGGTCAAGGGTGAAACTTCTTTATGAACTATTGGGACAATCAATAATAAGAAATCATACTAATGCACAATATCCTTCATAATAAAGTTAGATCAATATGTAAAATTAGAGCAAAATTGAAATGAAAAATTCTTGATGGATATTAGAAAAATACATTTTTGATGGGGTATTGAATAGGGCTATTTTTAATACAAGCTTATAGATAAACATGATAACAAGATAAAAAATTTAATATAAGCAATGGTAGATTTTTTGGGGATAAAGTAACAAGAAAATAGGTAAGCATTATTTACATCTTGAAGTTACTCCTCAACTATTATGAGGGATCTAAGAATAGATTTAGTGTATATTAACAATTGAAATCAATTATAAAGGATGGTATTAACTATAATTATAGTCTCTAACATTAGAGATACTCTTATTTAGATAATGATAATATTTTTATAAGATATTTTCTTGGCATACAAATAATATCATCCATTTGGAAGTGATCTAATGTCTTCCCTTAAAATATCCACAAGCTTGAGAACCAATACCATACTCTAAATAACAGTATAGATATGATATCAATAATTACAATAGATAACTTTTATTTATATGGCCTAGTAACAAGTCTGAAAAGAGACACATTGTTTTTAAAAATAGATTGCATATGATTGAAATGATCCCATCTACATTACTTCATGTCTCATTAACATTATATATATATATATATATATATAACAATTCATTTATGTGCTTAGAACCTTGGTTTACAATGTCAAATTCTTAGTTACCAATTAATTGTCCTAAATCCCATGGAATTGGATTCTTTATCTATCTATGACATGAAAGATCATGGTCTTTATCATTATCTCCAAAATGTATGAGTTGAATGTTGAGGTTCACACATAAAATTGAAATATTGATTTAAGGTGTGAAACTCATATATATATATATATATATATATATATATATATATATATATATATATATAACAATAACATAAAATTACATTAATTATAGCACCTGGGATGCAGCGGGTTTGGGCTTTGGCTCTTCTTCGTGAGGTCCAAGGTTCAAACCGTGGCATGGGTCAGTGGGTGAGTGTGCGAGGGGGTGGGTATGTGTCTCCCTAGTGGATTTGTTGTAACAGGTTGGGGGAGATTCCTGGTCAAAACCCATCTCCTAATATTAACAACAAAAAAAATTACATTAATTATAGTCTCAAAATTCAATTAGTTTAAAATATAATTAATGGCTGAAAAAAACAATTTAATAAGGTGCATGCCAAGCAGCTATAATGCAAACTCTACCCTCCATAAGGTTTGCTTTTTGCTTGATTATTTACACGTGGATGACAACAGCTTGCTTACTTGAACATTTTATTTATGTTGCCATACAAACATATACTAAATAATAAAAAAAATTGTAAGTTAATTTTTTTTTTTTTCTAATTTTCCGGTAACTTGTTATGGATGACTACAGAAGCATGTTTGCTTTATGCAAAGTAATTTTAAGACTAATCCGTACAAAATGGGAATCGATGGACTGGTAAAGACATTTATTCGCTGCCCTTACAAAACTTTAAAAATATATTTTTTTTTCTTACATAATTATTTCAGACAACCTACAAGACATAAATAAAAGAAAACTTTAAACAAAATTCCTGATTACCCACGAGCGTGAAGACTTTATGAACAGTTATCAAACGAGCTAAGCAGATACGGCGGATAAGAATTCGCCATCCATAGTTAGCTGCATTTTTATTAAAAAAACAAAAGACATGACACATGATAAAGGCTTTCGTTTTGTTTTCACATGGAGATATTTTCTTAATGATAAAAAGAACCAGAATAATTTTATAATGTCCATTTTATTAAAGCTGTGAACAGGATCAATGAAGTGGATCGATCATGCACGTCATGTAGATTAGGTAAGTCACTGCACTCAAATGCAACGCAGACGAGACGTTAGTGTTGCACGGAAAGAGGTCAAGGTTCGACTCCTTTATCCTCGCAGTATTCTCTGAAATCGAAAGGTTTCAGATGTCGTGGACAAAATTCGGAAGAATAGACGCACCAATTGCAGCTCTGAAGAGAAGTTGTCCATGGCGGAAAAATCGAAGGTGGAGATTATGAAATTGCGTATCCCAATGGAAGACCTTATTCTGGTGTTGCAAGTTTTTTTTTTTTGTTAAAGTAGATCATATATTATTTTTAGTAATTGATAAGCGTGGGTTTAAATCACAGGATCTGCTTCTACCAACGTTTAAATCATATGAGCTGCTTCAACCAATGTTTAAACCACATGGGCTGCTGCGTTATTCTTGACCGGGGGTGATGGGGACAATCGGTTGCTTGGGGTCATCTACGTACTTAAAGAATTCAGATCATGCTACTACCTTTGCAAACAGGTTGCCCCCGAGTCTGTCCCACTCAGAATATTCAGATCAGGCTACTACCTTTACAAACAAGCTGCCTAAAAATTTGAATCTGAGTGTTTTCTTGATAAATATACGAGAAACATGTTATTGGGAAAAATTGCAAACTCCCAACCACAATATAAGAAGAGCAGTTCTAGGGAAATACTTAAAGACAATCTGCCGGTATCAGTGATAAGGATGGTGATTACAATAAGCAGATGACCGTGCATGCTTTGATTTGAATATGGACGCAACTCCAGAAGAGCCGATCAGGCCGTCAGGCATCGTTAGGGCTTTTTTCGTTATGGTCTGAAATATGGATACGGCGGAGACGCGTATCCATCAGCTTTGACAGCATGCGATGGCATCAAGGAGCACCCATGACTGACGGATCCTGTTGAGTCACATCATTTTACCTAAAAGGTGTTAGGTCTTCACGGATTTTAAGCATATACTTATGGTGCATTATGAGTGCTATGCTATATTCCGTAGGAAACTCTATATAAGTTGTCTTATGAGTGCTCTATTATATTACATGGTAAATTCGGCTCTGCTTGGTGTCGTATAAGTTGTTTTCATCGTCATGTACAAAGATGCTTGAGATGGCAAGTAAATGGTCGTCCTTTTTCTTGAAAACCTTACTGTTCAATAGACTGGAACTATGAGTTGGCAACGGAGTGCATATTTTATACTTTTTCGGGAGCAGCAACGTCATTATATTTTCGACATGCACACTTTGATGTCCATCTAGACTTTTTAGTCATATAAGTTATTCCTATATAATGTTATTTGAATATGATGCAATGTAGAAATTAGAATAAAACAGTCTGCCTAGGATAAGTGAGGTTTATGGTTCAAATTTTTTTGGAGACATAAAAATTTTTTGTGTGGTTTTTTTTTAGATAGTAGTATACCTGAATGGATGGTATTATTAGTCACTTAAGAGCAGTTCTCGAGGTTTTCTTCCAACCTAAAATTTTATCCCCAAAGTCTAGTAGAATCGTAAGTTCAGGCGCTTACCAAGAAGAGACCTAGCTTCAAATAGGTCCAAGAACAAACCTATTTGCAAAGGTAGTAGTCTACTTTGAATCCTCTAAGTGCACGCCAAATCAACGACGATGGTATGAACCCCGAGCAACTGGTGGTCTGCCTCCCACTCGATCAACGACAATGAGGTGGTGTAGGCTTGTTGAGAGTAACTCCCATGGTTTGACCCCTATGCTTGATAGTTACTAAAAATAGTGGTTGTAACCAACTCACCTATGTATCCAAAAAATAAAACTAGAATAAAATAATGATTTTCTTTGAAAGGAACAAAAATGTACTTAAAAAAATAGAAATTACATAAACAAAGATAAGTATCACATAAACAAAGACAAGTATCCTAATGCCACTTATAAAGAAAAGAACATTATCAAAAATGTGGTGATAAGGGTGATGTGAGGATAATCAATGATTGCTTTTAGTTCAAGGAGAATGGACCCTTTTGTATCCAAACCTAAGAGAATAAACTATGCATATACTTTATTATCAATGACCTTCTTTAAATAAGATATATGGAAGGATAGATACATCTTGAAAATGGAGTAAGATCTAATTTGTAAATAACCTATATAACTCACTACAATACTTGGTAGGAACCATAAAATTCTGGGCTTATGTTTTTGGGTCTCCATTAACTTCTAGAATTATTGTTTGTATGACTAAAGATGTAACAAGACCATATCATCCTTTTGAAAAATACATTATATATGGCACTGATCAATCTATTGCTTTATGTAGTTTTGAGCCATACAATGGTTGTCTTTGAGGGTATACAAAATATATTTGTAATGATAATGTAGGATTGACTATCTCAAGTTTGGAGGTACCTAGGGTGTAGGAGAGTGCAAATGATGGTAGTTGACTATAGATAGCCTTCTATGATCTTGTGAGTGAAACATTGGTAAGACCTTTTATACTATATTTTTGGAGGAGGAATTTAGCCCACTAGGATTGGTCATTTAAAGTAAACCAACAAAGGTAGATATCCAAACATTTGCTAACCACTTTTTCTTGACCATTTGTTTATGGGTCATAATTTGATATTATTTTCAATTTTATTCCTTACAACCTAAACAATCCATACCAAAAATAACTTTTCAATGTGGGATCTATCTCACTAATAATGGAATTGACTATTCTATGGGTAATAATGGGAGCAATATCTAGGCAGGGTTAGAGAAAAAAAAATAACATACTTAGTGAGGTAATTGATAATCACCATAATCACATAATTTCTACTAGACTTGTGTAACCCTTCAACAAAATTCATGAAAATCTTATACAAAAATGTATTTGGAATTAGAAGAGATAATGGAACACCTAAAGTTTTTATGGTTTTCCCTTATGTTGTTTTCATATATCATAATATTTAACCCATGATTGGATATGTTTCTTCATCTTATTATACAATCTCTTATGAGCCCTTTCAAAGTAATTAAAAAATATAACATGTCTGATTGAAGGTGAAGCATGTAGTTAATGTAATATCCTTAGATAAAGAGTAGAGTGGGAAAATAATATGAGATATCCTTAAAAATACATTTGACCATACCAAAGATACCTTAAATTAATGGTTGGATCTTCTACTAAGTGTTGATCAGTTATTGAATTTGGTCACCAACAATCCATCCCTTTTTAACCTCTTCAAGGCAATTTGATATGGGTAGTAATAGGGCACACAACTTATTGTCTTATGCATACATGACATAGATGGTATATACCACAATATTATATTTTTTCTTTTACCAACTGATGTCATAGTCATATCCAAAGAGTTTTGTGACCTATTTTTACTTTTCCGAAGAGGAGACTTAATGTCCCAAGAAATAGTTGAGGTTATGGTTATATATCTTGATGTATAATTGTTATCTCAATGGCTATGGGTACTAGTGATATATTGCATGCATAATAGCTATTATTTCCTTGTCATAAGTTCACTTGACCAATATCTTATTAAAAGGGGCCCTATTGATGAAGGTAGTCTAATTTCCTTTTCAATTTAGTACAACGCTAACAGTCCTTAAGGCATCACGTGGCTTGTTTGATGGCTAAAAGGAATAAATAATAGATATGCAATAATATTCTCATAATATATAATTAACTAACATTTTCATGTTAAATTCAAAAAACCATAAATAATATTCAATATTTGGGGCTTGGGCAATTATAATATAACATTAATTTTCATAGGGTCTACCTTAACCTCTTTTACCAAGATGATATGTCCCAAGTATTCAAATTCTATTGTAATAAATAAGCACTTAGAGCATTTGGCAAACAACTAGTTATCAAACAATAGTTGTAGAGAATGGCTCTTATAAAGAATGTGTTCCTCCTATGTTTTGTTATAGATGAGGATATCAATGATGAAACGTAGAATATATTTATAGAGAAATTACTGAAATATTTAATTCAAAAGGATCTACAAAGTGGATGGTGTGTTAGTGAGGCCAACAATCATGAAAAAAATTCATAGTCCAAATGTCCATCTAAGGAATGTCTTCCTTCCATAAGAAAATTTGATCATATCCAAATCATAGATCTAACTTTCAAAAAATAAAATAGGCTCCATGCAACTCATCTAGCAACTTATCAATTATATAGGGATGAGAAACTTATCCTTGATAGTATTTGGGTCAAGGGTGATTGCAAAAGATTGTTTCATACCTTTGAGCCTTTTTGTGCCATACAAACTTCTTTTTATCATATTGACTAATATTTACGTATACTTTCATTTAGAATTTAAAAATATGTAAACTAACAAATTGAAGCATTTTAAATGTAGATTATGACTATTTTTTTTTGCTTAGTAAAACTTTTATTGTCAATATAAATACATACATATTTTGTAAGGAAGTACAATTACTTACATATGAAGATAATGAATGGTTATTTTACACTTCTACTTTCATGTAGATAGACATGTTTTATGATAGCAATTTTTTCCATAAATACATAACTAAAGGAAGGTGGAAATTATTTTGTTACATTATGTTATAAATAATTTTTAATCATAAATATATTAATTATGTCTTATTGAAAAGTTATTTTTTCATATTGCAACTCTAACTTCTAGTTGTAAATTTATTTAGTTATTTATTATTGTTTGTAAAATACTATATAGAATAACATCTTACATACATGACACTTTTTCTTATTTTTTATGCAAAATTTATTTATTTATTACAATTTCCCATTGAAGTGGTTTTGTTGTTTAAAAATATACAATTCTATAAAAATAATTTTTAAAATGCAAAAATATAATAAGATAGTATTATATTGATATGAATTAAAATCTAGAAAAATAGCTCCACCTTTCGAAATAATACCTATATGGGTATTTTCACTCAAAACGTCTATTATTGGCCTTCTCAATTTGTATAAAGTTATTATTTTAGGTCAAAAATGATCTTTGATGACTTTGCATAAGGCATATGATCATACATATTTTTGTATGGTTGTACAAGGCATGTATGATCATATAAAATTTATCCATACTACTTCTAACATGAGTTAAACAGTGTCAGAACCCCCTTACATGCCTCCCACTTTTTATTTTGATGTTATAACATTTGGTACAATAACCCATGTTATCTATATTTATATGAAACATACACAAAGACATGTGGCTATTAAGAGATAAGCAATAAGGATACATAATATTGAATCAACACCTATTGTTATTATATTTTATGATAAACAACATGCTATTAACATATCTATTATTATTATTATCCTTAAATAAATAATAATAGTTCTATTTTATTTTTTAGCAACATTAGAATGAACTTGAGCACTCAATAATAACATATATATACACTTATTATTATGCATAATGTGTTAGTTTGCAATTAATATGTCTTCTTTTTAATTCCTTGGATTATAATATGCTTCATGTATTATCAAATGTGTCATAGAATTTTATATTGGAGGGTTTTCATCATCAATGAACTTTTTTTTTCTGTTCATATGGGTCACAAGAATAGATTATGGATATTTACTTCAAGATTTTCTTCATGACATCCCTATGCTCCACACTCTTATAGATACCATCCCTATGTATTTGCATAAAATAATAAAATAGATGGGTGATCACTCTTAACAACTTATATGATACACCATATATGTATTTTTTGTAATTATTAAAATGCTCATGAATGAGACTCATTATAAATTTATTATAATACTAAATAAATTTTCTCATAAGGATGTTAAAATACTTTATGAATGTTTTAGTATACAACATTAGAAATATGTGACCTCATAAATTTATAGATATTTGTACTCCTAGAGATATATACTTGTATGATAGTGAGCCTCATGATTGTTTGCATGAAATTTTATTCTTGGTGTCAACCAATTTTTTATTCATTGATCTACCTAAATAAATAAATAAATTAGGATGTAGTGTCAGTTTTATTGAGCATAATTAGAATTTGATGTTAGCTTCACTATACATAATGAGTCCCATCAAAATGATATGACTTAAGAATTATAGGGATATGTTGAAAATACAAAACCTATAGTAAATTAGTGAGATATCCATTGGTTATCAATCTATAAGACTAAGGTTAAATTGATAGAATGAATATCCCCTTCTTGATATAAATTTGAATGCTTAAATATAGATGAAAATCATTTCTCCTACTGGGCATTTATATTTCACTTGAGGGAGAAATGGTGGTACATGTGCATTATTTAGTTTTTTTTTTGGAGAAAATGTTTTGGTCACCCTCTAGTAAAATATAGAACTAATAAAAAATTTCATCTCAAAACTAGAAAACGTCATTTACAATATTTTTGTTATCTATTATTAGTGTATCTATTGGTTTTTTATTTAGATACCACTATCCCAAATATTATAACTTTGTTAAAATATAAGACACTAGAAATTTATTTATTTCTCCATTGAGAGATGTTTGGATCCGTAAAAATTAAATAGAATATAGATTTAATTTATATATGCCTTCAAAAATTAGATATAATAAGTATCAATATATTAAAAAATCCCCAACCTTACATACTAATAGCAAAAAGTTTACCAACAACACAAGCATTATCTTTCAATAGTAAAATATTTTTATTTGAAAGTATACATAATAGTTAAAAGTTAATTATTATTTGTATTTGATCTCTATGGTTGATAAGAAAAGTATTTTGAAATGTGTTGTATAGGAACTCAATGTTCATGCTTTCACAATTCAAGTCAAAATATTATCTAGAAGCAAATATGATAGTCCTCTTAGATCCAACTAGATCTATAAACATGAATATAGATCTAGCTATGGACATGGAAAATACTAATTAATTCAAGCACACAACCCAATATTTACATTTATCCCAAATACTTCCTTAGGATAATCTAGGATGAAGACCACATTACCACATTTGTTTGAGAAAATATAAAATTTTAAATATTTCTTAACTTCATAAATAGAACCATATTAATTCTTTAAAATAAATTTAAGATATTTCTAACATTGTAAGAAATATATACTAATTATTTAAGTGTTATTTTATAAGATTAATAATAGTTCTAATGTATTACCTATAATTCTATAATGTTTTTTCTTTGAACTTACGTGATGGAATCAATAGCCACCATGAATCTAGTTAGGTTATTCGGATTTTATGGCCACTATAGTATTGTGTGTTGTTCACCCTAGAGTCCACCACATAGTTCTTCACATAGTATGCCCATATAACCACCATGCCATAATAATTTTAAACCTTTTATGCCATTGAAAGCACCAGGAAAGGGACAAGTGTTCAGTTTGATGAGGCCCGATATTTGAACCTTAGACCTCTGCCCCCCTTATGGAGTTTGCTAAAACCAATTGGTCTACACCTCAGACCTCTCTAATGTTGAAGTCTCATTTATTTGTATTTCTTACATAGAGAGACATATACTTGTTACAGTAATAATATCTCCAATCAGAGCACCCTTCAAAAATTCAATATAGTTTGTGTATCCTTCATAGGTTAGAAGGTTATTCACATATTATTGCTTCTATTGCAAGAAACTATCTAAACACGTATAATTAATTCATTAAGAATGTATGAGATATTATGTGGTTAATTAGTTATAAGAAAACCACTCCATGAATGTGTATGACATTTTCTCTATTGTCTAGTTATTACTCTTGATTTGAGGTGGTACAAAGTCCATTAAATGGTTAGCAGGTTATTGGTGGGATGGTACAGCCACTATGCTATGACTAAAAGGGATTTATAAATTAGTCTAGTAGAGATGAGTGGAAAATAAAAATACACACCCAATGTTTTCTTGAATTGGAATGCTTTTACTCATCTTGGATGACCATACACCCTCTACACAATCATATGTTGTATGGTCATACAAATGTATGACTATACACATTTTATTTATGGCTATATATGAATGGATAAATCCATTTCATAAAATGTGTGATATAACTCCATATGTGAACCATTGAAATCCTAAAAATAAAAATATAATATCTAAGAATTATCATTAATTTTGTACTAGTAACATGATACAAGAATAAGGACTACAACTTTGTCAAATGATCCCTTCATGTAGTATTTCCTTAACAATATTCTCAAACTAATTATTTTGCATGTAGGGGTAGTGGCATGGTCAAGTATTGGGAGGCTACATCCTAGACCATACGCATTACAAGATGAGCAAGTAGAAACCTTTTGCTTTAAGGTGACTAGGACCACATTACAGTGTTCATATTTTTGTTCAAACTAGAATTATTAATGTTTATGTTGTGATAGGATTTTGATATATAATGGGTACTATCAAAACTAGACCTTATATTTGAAAGTGAAGATAGCTTTTCATAAAATCTGAGAAGATCACTAGGTATGGTTGAATGACCAAAAAACCCTAGTATATTTCTTATAGCAACATGAAGTGTTGTGTTAAAAAACACAATTACTCATAGGGTATCATGGAGGAATGATGTTAAGTTTGTGAATGCATGATTGACATATAAATGTGGTGTCGTTTGTAGTATTGTAAACACAACCTATCCTAATGCAAGTGCAATGGATGAAAATGCCTAATGCGCTTATTAGTTATTGTTGGCTAAAATTTTTAATTACTTTACCTATGTATCAAGGTAGAAGCATGAAATTACTTTGTGTTATTGTCACCTTCCTTAAGCATGAAGGATCTTTGATTACGCTCCCACCAAATGCTCAAAAGTGTGAGAGTATAATAATACCACCATTAAAACATGAAATTAACTTTAATATTTATAAAAAAGTTTATTAATTAATTTATTATTATAATTTTAATAATTGTTTATATTAATTTTATAAAAAATATAATTGAAAAGATTAATTGAATGCCATAACCTATTATATAGATAGAGTCAACATTTTAGGATCTTTAAGTACCCATGCATATTTATCAGGGATATTTTATACTTTTTTATTTTTTTAGCATTGTACTTATCTCAAAAAGTTCATAGATTTGAGTCGTGAACCCCTAATGAACCTTTTTATTAACTTATATATGTGGGAGAAATTGAATTTTATGGGATTGACTATGACACCGTTGAAGGTGTATTTTTACCCTTGAACTATACATTGCATCAATTTTTTATAGAAATACCATAATATCTAGCCAAATAATCACAATAATTGTGCTATAAGCACCATATCACAATCTTCTAATTATATAATAAATATATATATTTGTGAGTTGTAGTCTCCCATTTATACTTTCATATTCTTACATTTACCTTGATCATACATTGCACCTTAATTGCCAACCATGACCTACAATGTATTATACTAAAAAATATAAGTTACTTCTTTCTTATATAATCAATTTTCAATTAAATTATGTGTCCCACTAAAATTAATAATAAATTCTTATTGTCCCTTAAAGAATCCTTTCACCTTCATAGTTTATATGTTTGTGATTATGGCCAAAGCATGAAATCTGATCCTAAGAATAAAATTATCTAGTTGGGATTCCTTGAGTGGTCTTTCCTATTTGTTCAAATATTTTATGGTTTATAGGTTGAGAGATATTTAGGATCTGAGAGATAAATTTTTTACTATATAAATTTATAACTAGTTATAAAGCTTCCAATAGAGTTAGTAAATTATCCCTAAGCTTTGACATCAATTTATTTAGATAATATCCTCTTAGTGTATGGGAATTTAACGACCTATTAATGTATTGGAATAAATAATTATTGAAAATAACCACAAGGTGGTTTGTATGGGGGTTTAGAGATGTAAATTTATCTTCAACTTATTTGACGAGGACTATTGCTTGTTGTAGAGATATTGAGTTTTTATTTTTTCACTCCAACATGAATGTATTCTTTCAATCCACTGAGGAAGTAATTTTTAAATTAAACATCATATAATCTACTTATTTAATTAATTTTTTTCTCAAACTAAGTCAAGTTTACTAACTATGCATACCATATATTAAATCCTTATATTCACTTGGAATGAATCCAATTAGTAGGTTTTAACTAGAATCATGCCAAGGAGTACCACTAATTAATTTTAGCTATCTATGAAGAACACAAGATTATACTGAGAGGGGGGTGAATAGTATAAGACCACTTTTTATTTTCTTTTCCAAATAATATTATGCAATATATCAATGAAAATATCAACAACAATAATCAAAGTAATGCATAAATCACCACACACAATAGAGACACCAATTTAATGTGGTTCACCCAAGGTGGGCTCCTCCATGGAGAAAATATTTCACTCAAATTTTCTCAACAAATCTCTTGGGAATCCTTCCCTATTACAATTTTTATGGACCTATGTCAAATTGAGACACCAATCCCCTAATGAAGTTTTTAGATACCTAGCCATAAGAGACAATAATCCCCTCAACTGGTTTATGGATCTCTATCCACAAGAGAACTCCTCATCTACTTTGGTTGGTGATACTCTAGAAGACTTACTGCCTCCATTACTCTAGCTTGTGGATCTCTCTCCATAGAAGACTTTGTCCTCACTCAAAAGACATTTGTCCTCACTACCCAAGATAATGGATGTTTATCCACTGGAGACTATTGTCCTCTACTCTATCACCTCCAAAGCTTGCTCTGAACTCTAATTAATATCTATCTCAAATATGTACTAAACACTATCCTTTAGTATAGGATAAATATACTCAATATCTATCTCAAATATACACTAAACATTATCCTTCGATCTAGCACAAATCTGCTCAATCTCTATTTCAAATCTACACTAAACACTATCCTTTTATCTAGCACAAATCTTCTCAATATCTACCTCAAATCTACACTAAATACTATCCTTCGGTTTAGCATAAATTTGCTCAATATCTATCTCAAACCTACAATAAATATTTTCCTTCAGTCTAACATAAATATGCTCAATATTTGTCTCAAATATGTCCTCAAGCCTTAACACAAATATTGACTCAATCACAAATCAAATTTTCTTGATCTGCTCCAAGCCTTAACTCAAATATTGAACAAATAAATCAATCACATCTTCTCTCAAGTCTTCTTAAAAACTTACCTCAAATCTATCTACAAGTCCTCTCAAGAACTTGTCCAATCTGCTCAACAAGTCCTCACTAGAACTTGTTCAATCTGCTCAAGTCTTCACTAGAACTTATCCAATCTACTCAATAAGTCTTCATTAAGACTTACCTTAAATCTTCTCAACAAGTCCACACTAGAACTTGCCCAATTTTCTCAAAAAGTCTTCACCATAACTTATCCAATCTTCTCAACAAGTCTCCACCAAGACTTACCTTAAATCTTCTCAATAAGTCCTCTCTAGAAATTGTCCAATCTCCTTGTAATCTTCCATAAAATCTCACATAAATTTTTCCTTAAGCTTTCACAAAAGTTTCCCCAATTCTGTCCTTATGTCCCCTCTAGGACTTATTAAAATCTGCTCACAGACTTTCACAAAAACTTATTTAATTTTATCCTTAAGTCCCATCTAGGACTTACTCAAAAAAATCCACTACCTTTCACAAAAACTTTATTCAAATTGCAAATATTGCATACACAACTCAATTTAATCCTTTTAGAAAACCTCTTTAATCACACAATCAAGTTTCACTCAAAATATTGTTTAACTTATATAAACATATAGAGAATGGTTAGAAACTCAATATATTTCATCCTCACAATACTCTCAATCACATTCAATATCTCTTTCAAATCAATTTATAATAAAAACATTTTTTTTCAAATAACTTGAACTATCACTCCAATACTTTCAATTAATAATGCTCATCAAATTCAATCAACCATTCACTCAATGAAAAAAACTTACTTACAAACCCTAAATAAGTGTTTCACAATGCTTTCAACAACTCACACTATGAATCTCAACCCTTGACTCAAGATGATTCTAAATTCACATAAAAATTATACTCATGATATTTTCATAAAATCTAGTTTAAGATAGTTCTCAACTTCACATAACAATGATACTCCTTATCTTTCACAAACCCTAATCATGCAAATGAAAGCTTACTCAAATATTTCCAACAATGCTTATTAAATAATCTCACATAACAATGATATTCATGATCTTTCACAAACCCTAATCATGGACATGAAGGCTCACTCAAACATTTCCAACAATACTTATCAAACAATCCTTTTCACTCAAAATTTGTATTTCACAACACTCAATCCAACAATATTTCACTCATAAGGAAGATGTGCCCATACCTTTTGTTTTAATGGAGATATATCTTCAAAACTTATCTTAATCACAATCAAAACCTCTTTGCCAATTCCAAGGTTAGGTAACAACAATCTATCTCAAAATCCCCACTCAAAATTATCCTCAATATTTATTTCACAATAAAAAATAACAAGTCTCAAATACACCTTATAATCTCCAATATTTTCAAAATATAACTAGCAAAGGTCCAATTAACTCATTTTCACAAAAATTCACCTTCAAAAATTTAGTGCATAAAATAATCAAAATAACTCCCTTATATATCCCTACTTAAAATGCATTATCAAATAATCAACACACCTTTCCAGAAATAATTCAATTCATTTTTAAGTCAAAATTAAATCCTCCTTAATATTCAAATAAGACAAAAATAAAATATATCTTAATCACCTTATAACTCCCAACTTAAAAATTGCATTTCAAAATAATTAATACCTCTTATCCAGAAATAATGCAACTCACTTTTAAACCACAATTAATTCCTTCACAAAATTTAACTAAAATAAAATTTCTTTAATCACCTTATATCTCCCAAGGTGCTCACAATACAAGCTTAGACCACATGCACATTTAAGTACCTTTGCACACTCCTTTATGGGATTCAATCCTAGGTCAATTTGTCACCTATGATCTACTCGTGGCCATACTATCGTGTGACCTAGGAAATCATGTTGGAGGTAAAAGCACTTTGAGCGCTTTGTTTCTTCCACCAATGCCAAAGCCAAACAAAAAAATTTATCCCTTCATAGCCATTGAGACTCAAAACTAGAAACTCTGCATACCTTGCGTCTTACACACCAAATTGCCACTAGCCCAATCGATTGGTTGGTGACAAGGCTTTATGCCTTGGTCACTTTAACCTTCATGTTTTTCATCTACAATAAAAAAATAAATAACCTCCTGTCTTTATTTTCTCACGAACTTTTGCATTCACTTTCAATAATTGCATGTGTATTAATATTTAGAGACTATCAATTGTCAGGTAAACCTTATGGTATATATACCATATGCCTCTTTCCTTTGAATGTCGACAGGGGAATAAAATATTAAATCGAATTTGCACCCAACCCTACTTTGGGTTCTAAATAATATTATCTTATAAATTAATTTATAATATAAATATTATAAATAATTTATAAATTACCTTAGGCTTTAATTTTAACTTTTAATATTATAATAAAAATATTATAATATTATTTCCTTTGGTCCTAGGTATTTTCCTCTTTCACCCTTAGACATTTTCTGACCTCCATTAATATTATAATGATAAATATTATAATATTATTTTCTTTAGGCCTTTCCTTCATAGTATTTAGCCATTCTTTTGACCAATCATGTGAATCCCTTAAACCAAATCTCTTGGGATTAAAATATAAATATTTTAATCCTTATTTTTCCATGTCGTGCACTAATCACTAACATTGATTTTTGACATCAATGACAACACAACTAACTCAATATTTCCAATAATCTATGCTTATTACTCAAAATATTTTTGATATATAGATAAAAACTACTGATACTTATAAGACTAGCTTGTTGGATCATTACCACCAAATTTAAAAAATCTAACTTAGGAAGCCTAAACATTTCTACAATATATTAGTTATCACTAGAACTACTTTTACCTCCTAAAAATAATCATCCTCTTGTTGTAGGTGATCTAAAAGTACTAAAAATATTTTTACTTTACACCGTTAAGACCAAAATTTTATTTATGATCTTTGTCAAGTTAATTATAGTTGTGTCAATAAGTTGCATATAACTTCTTGTTAATTTTTTTATTCAAATTCATGAATGCTTCACTCAATATCTTAAGTGTAACAACCCAATATCTATGATTTGTTACCATACTAGTCACTTTTGGACTATCATAAGGGCTACCTATGACTTATGCCAAAATTATCATGGTTTCATAAGGATAAATGAGATATATCCCTTATAGCTATTTTTTTTTTTTGTTCCATGGAGTTATTTTGTGAGTTGGAATAGGCTAAGAAATAATGCAATAACATATTTTTAAAAATTCCTAATATTTTTTCAAGTACCAAATGTAATTTTTGGATTGTGGAGTATTTTTTGTAATTGGATGAGTTTAGGAAACACTACAATGATGTATTTTGAAAATTCTACATATTTCTTTAAGTTTAAAATGGGGGTTTTTGATGGTCCTATCATTATCACTATACTATCATGTTTCATCGATCTATCATGATTTCACTAATTAACTATCATGTTATACCCAATTCTATATCAAGATATCATTTAACTCAAGTAAGCTATGATAGAGTATCTAGTCTATAGGTCTATGATATACTGATCTTATTTGATAATAACAATTATACAAATATTTTAAGGATATAACTTTGGAATGTTAATAGGGCTACCTTATCTATAGTACACAAAATTTCTTTCTTAGGAGCCTCATAACCTAGTGCATTTTAGATAGACAATTGAGTATTTACCTAGAGTGACATTTTAGGTGATCTTATGTGGACTTTTGATATATTTAAAGGTACTTGGAAGCTCAATTTAAAAGGTAGACTTCATTAAATACCTTAATATTGATCCACCTTCTTTGAATCTCACTTCACACACTTGTTTATGGGTGATTATGTATAGATAGAAATGATAGATAAATTAGGTTTTTAGACTTATTACTATTACAATAAAGAGAAAATTCTTATTGGGTTTTTACTATGATTGTTGGTACAAACCTTAGAAATATCTTCAATACCACTTGCAATATTCTTCTAAAGTGTTTTACAACCAAAAAATAAAATAATAGAGTTATTATTTGTAATGAATAGAAATGAACTTGCAAAAAGATAAATTACATTAACATAAATAAGTACTACAATGTAACTTTGAGGGGTAATCTCCTAGAATAGTGCTTATAATATAGATTATGTAATGTGTTTTCTTCTACAATACCCATTATATAGATTCCCACTAAGCCTAACCCTAATCCTAATACTCTAGAGTTTGCCACACATACAAAATTAGCACCATAGCTAATTAACTAATATTTGATCATATGACAATTAGTAACAATAATAGTTAGGAAAAAGTCTAAGCACATTACACACCTATGAAACATAACTCATATGATGCCACAAACTAGTTTAAGGAGTTGCCTTCCATGCCAACACATCTTAGGCTCTATCAAATGGAATACCTAAATATTTTTCATCAAAAACTATATATCAAAGCCCATCTCGCCAGACTAGTACTATATTCAATGCAGTACCATGACTATTATAGTCCTTATATGATTAGGAATCTATTTTGATTTTGTGGTTATTATAGAAACTTATTACTATAGTTGCTAAATAATGTGGCCTTGAAGATCTCTCATACCACTTGTAATGTTCTTCAAATGTGATCTACAATAAAAATAAGAATAAAATAGATATATTCTTTGCAAAAATAGAAATGCATTTGTAAAAAGAGAAATTAAATTAACATAAATAAGTATCACAACACCACTTCAGGGGGTATTTTCTTAGAGCAATGCTCATAATTCAAATTATCCAATAAATTTCTTGTGCAATATATTTTCATTATATAGATGTTCACTTACCCTAACCTTAATGCTCAAGGGTTTACTAAATATACAAAATAGGTAGTCAAGCCAATTAACTATTCTATAACTACAAAGAAAATAGTAACAATAATATTTTACATAATAGTAGAGGTTAGAATGAAGTCCTAACATACTACGCAACTATATAACACATCTAGTGCCATAATTTTATTTAGGAATTACCATCACACTACCAAATATTAAGCTATGATGTAGAGCAACCTCCCAATTATTATTATTATTTTTTTATTTGATTAGTGTAAAAAGTTCTTACCTAAATATTTTTGCATCAAAAGCTATATATTAAAGCTCATCATACCAAATTAAGACTATATACAATGTAATATTGTTACTATAGGAGGTCAAATATTATACAATGTAATATTGTTACTATAGGAGGTCAAATATTATACAATGTAATATTGTTACTATAGGAGGTCAAATATTGTTAGGAATCTATTTTTACTTTTGACATTTAAAAATTATATATGAATGTCAATTTCAAGAAAGTGTATAGTGTTGGTTTTAATTAAAAAATTTAGAATTCTACAAATAAACTATGCAATGATGATTGGTCTCTTCCCTTAGAACTATCAATTATTGGGACTTACTCTAACATGTAATTTTAGGTATCTACAGTTTCTAGAGATTTGAAGGGAAACTCCAGCATACTCTATGAGATTCAGTATAAATTAATAGAGGTACTCATTCAAGTGCATGCATTGACGATAGACGTATTACATCTAAGTGAGGTGTCAAAATCAAAAGCTAAATATGTTTTTAAACCATCTATGACAAAGTTGATTATCTATATGATAATTTATAGGCTTGCTTCCCACTAGAAAGATCAATGTTAATGCATAAACAGTTATACTACATAGCTCTTTATTCATCTCTTCGAAAAAAAGAAAGCAATGAAACATTGAACAAATATAATAATTCCATTTATCCGGTTTGCAGGCAGTGTAAGATTTATTACATGTTTTTTTGTTTTTGCGATCGGGTTTAGTTGACCTGGGAGTGATAAGATTTATTACATGTTTTTTTTTGTTTTTGTGATCGATTTATTACGTGTTTTTTTTTGGTGATCGGGTTTAGTTGACTTAGGAGTGATAAGATTGATTACATGTTTTTTTTGTTTTTGTGATCGGGTTTAGTTGACTCAGGAGTGGCTTCTTGAAATTTTCAGACCTTTTATGTAAGAGGATTTGACTTAGGAGTGATAAGATTTATTACATGTTTTTTTGTTTTTGTTATCGGGTTTAGTTGACTTAGGAGTGGCTTCTTGAAATTTTCAGACCTTTTATGTAAGAGGATTTTACCTGGGTGCATGCTATTTTGGGTGACTTTATTGCTTTTTCCTTCAACATGGGTGTTGTTTGAAATTTTTTTAGAATTGATACCTTGCTTTATCTTTGGAAGTCCTAAAATATAGCTATTTTTTCTTAGCAAGATGTGGGGCATGTCTTTTCTCTTGCTGATAAATATACTATATTCTTTGATTGCTGGTTACAGATTCAAGTACAGGTTGAAAGAGTATATGTGGAACTGCAATACTTGCATACCCTCATGGAGCATTGGGGAATGCATCTTGCGCTATGAGTCATGTACCTCTTACTTCCCCTTCCAGATCTTGATTGTCTTCTCATCGGGAGACTCGTCGCTAGTCATAACCCTTTGCTACTAGACACTGGTCCCAGCCCCTCCCGCAGTACAAATATGGAGAATCTAGAACTAGATATTCGTTTCGCCCGACCTCTGGTTGAGATGTTTGACCTCTTCAGCAAGATGATGCCTCTGGTTGGGATGAAATTATTCCAAATGCATAGACTTGTACTGTTAGTGGTACTACTATTGATGGCTTCGATTTCTTCAACCGTTGGATGGACTTATGACCTTATGAAGGAAAACTTCAGGCCTTCCACCAGGCAGTGATTTCTCGGTTCCATTCTTTCTGAATGCATATTTGACACTGTTTTGGCGGTTGTTATCTGACTTTTTGTGGATTGCTTCCGACACTCTTGTGTACTCGTAACCATGGTGGTTAGTGTGTTGATTTATGGAATATGTTAATCCCACACATATTTTTTTGTATGCTTACATATTATTTTATTAAAATAATGACTTTTTCATCCAGAAATAAAATAAAATATTTTTTTATTTTCTTGTAATTATAAAATAAAACTATATTTTAATTAAATATTAAAAATATATTTTAAAAATAAAAATAAAGTTAGTGGAGGTAAAATCATAATTGTTAGCCTACGTTTATTAGTATAGCAAAAAGCATCAATTTAATAAAATGAATGATACCCTTGTGGGGCATGATGCCCAAAAAAAAAAAAGTTTTACATGTGGAAGGTATTTTTTAATATTTTAATATTTTTTTTATTATATGTGGAAGAGTTGGTTACATTACAATTCAAATTATATGGATTGTTTTTAACGAGGTAGTAACAAGTTTATATTACCTCTTTATTGTTGATCTGACATGAAGAGATTATGGTTGCTCCAGATTCTTTCTTGGTCGTGACTCACAATTAAAAGATTTAGATGGTTGCTAGAAATTCTTGGTTGCGACTCACAATCAAAAAATTTAGATTAAACTATTATAAAGTTTTAACTTAAATTTATTTTAAAAAAAATAAAAAATTACCAATCGAGTTCACCTTTACCTTTAGTATGAGGAAGTTGATGTAGATTGGTAAATGAATCCAATTGTCAAACTAGCTAGAAGATGCTATCCATTTTCAAAGTTAAATAAGAATTTGTTTCCATAGATGCCGGCCATTATTATTAAAAGAACAAACGACAAAACATCACATCAATGATTTTGCTTTTGCGCTCACATGGACATGTTCTTTAACTGATGCAAAGACCCAAACCAATGTTGTTTTACAAAAGCCGCTTTACATTTTAATAATATTTTAAATGTGAAGATGGTCAATGGAAATTGATAGATTTTAGAATTGCTTTAAACGTCAACCATTAGATAAGTTTTTGGTAGCTGTTCACATCAATAGATAATTAAATTCTTATTTATAATAATTTAAATTTTTGCTATTTAAGCGTTTGAAATTAGTTAAAAAGAAAAGAATAGACACACGTCACGTAGATGACGTTAGCCGTTGCACTCGGAATTCTTCCTACCCCACAAAGGTACCGGCCGACAATGACGTTAGTGTTGAGAAAAGCAACGCGATAATGCATACGGCAACATAACGTAATATTATCGCTATAAACAGCCATCGGATAGCAATGTATCGACATTGATCGGGTCCCGTCTGGAAACGTGAATTATGCCGTCTGGTGACGAACATTTTTTTTTCTCTGTCTAGTAACGAAAATTGTACAATTGCCCTCGCCATACTTCAGGACCTGAGGCTATGCAGTTGATCTGATCATGCGTCTTTTCTGGTAGTTTTTTTTGTTCTTCTCTTTTCTGAAGCAGAATCGAAGAGATCGAGTAATAATAACTAAAATATTAACTAAAATAGATTTCAAGGGGGCGAAATCGAACATGGAATTCTCATGGTGTTCAAAGCAGAAGAAATCAGAGGGTGAACCAGAAGCCGACACCGAACCTGCTCCAGCAGATAGTAATGATGATAATGGATGCGAAATCCAAGAATTTTTTGAAGTGTTAGACAGAATCCAAGAGCTGGACAGAACTCTCAAGAAAAGGCGCATGAGTTGCATTTCCGATAAAATGATATAGTTGCCAGAAAGATTGGAGGCGGAGAATATCAAATGCGTATCCCTCTGGAAACCCTCGTTCGCGTTGGAAGATTTCCCTTCGGGAGGGAAAGTTTGCGACTCTGAACCAAACGATAGGAAGAGCAGTTCTACCGGAAAAATTGATAATCAAGACAATCCGCCCGATAACAGTGTTAAGGCGAATCCTTCCGATAAGCATACTGGCGTGGCATGCTTTGATTTGAATATGGAGGCAGCTCCAGAAGAGCCGATCAATTAGGGTTTTTCCGTTAGGGTTTTAAGACGGGTATAGCTGAGACGGACATTCATCAGCTTTGGGAGCACGCTTTTGCATCAAGATGCACGGAGGAAGATGGATATTGTTGAGCCAAATAACCTGTAAGTAAAAGGTGTTTGATCTTCACGGATTTTAGGCATACTTATGCTTCATTATGAGCGCTATATTATACTCCATAGGAAACTTGGCCCTCCTTTGTGTTCTTGTTGTTTTGTGAGTGTTCGCTTTATCTTTCCTCCTAAATTCGACCCTGCTTTGTGCAATATGTGTAAGTTGTTTTGATCCAAACCAACCCTAGTAGTAAATGCTTGAGATGGCATATAAATTGTTGTCTTATTTTGAAAAAAAATAAATTGTAAAGAAGTTATGGATGAGTAAGCCGGAACTATGATTTTGATCATTCTGTTATGCGATAATCGTATAATTCTGCATAAAGAGATAGATGGAACAGTTATGAACTTGAGAAGAACAGACCGTACTCTTGTTTTAAATTAATGGTTGCTCCACATATTTAAGCTTTATTTTGCCGTTTGTATTTCTCAAAATACGGAAAATTCTCAGGCCTGTGACATTTTCTGAGTTTCGTGATAATCCATTATGTAATTTTGAACGGGTCGTCCAGCCAGTGTCCCTATACTCGAATAGTTTCATGTAAATACTGTTTGTCACCTTTAATGGCGTGCATTTTTAACAGTTACTCGCCCCCATATGGTCAGCTAAATAGGAAGCTACGTCTTAGATCCTTTTGTGACGTAAGAAAGGCTGGATCTTAGATCATTTTCACAAATACGTACGAGGAGAATGTTGAACATGGAGGATAATGCGTCTAATTTTAAAAACATTTTTTATTAGTAGACTGTTAATTTTTAAAATTAATTGTGTCATGTATATTCGATTATATTCATTAGTACCATCAATCATAATGTTATTATAACTAATAATAATATTAGAGGTTCAAGCTTAGACTTGTGGTTCACCTCAAGCACATATGGTAGTTGCTAATAATGTTTATCCAATATAATGGAGTATTGTAGGTGTTGAACAAAAGACCAACATGATACAATTATAGGATGTTACTAATTACATTGTCTAACGTTCAAAATAATATTTTTACAATAAATTTTAATTTTAAAACTATATATATATATTTTTAATAAATTTTATAAGTTAAAAGAATTTTAAAATTGTTATATATATTTATATATATATTTTTTATTTGGTTAGTGTGATAAATCTCTACTATCATTGGATAGGGTTGAATAGTCTCCTCCTAACCATGAATCCTCATAAAACCAAGAACTATGCTTATCAATAAGGAATTTAACACACATCCACCCCTTCACAAACTCACTCAGGCTACGGTTTGAACCTTGAATTTTTTACATGTTTATAGTTATAAATGACTTTTCTTTAAAGGCTTAAAAAAATATTTAATAGAAGTTTAAATGGTACTATTTTCAAAATCATTTTTTTAATATATATATATATATATATATATATATATATATATATATATATATATATATATATATATATATATATAAGAAATGTAATAAATATAAATTTAATAAAATAAATATTTAAATATCCTGGCACAATTATAGGATGTTATTAATTAAGTAGTTAATAATTTTTTTCAAAGTTACTCTTCTTGTTTTTAAAGATAAAAATACTGTATTCCATTTTTTTAAAGTTGAGCAAAACAAGGAATGATTACTAGCATTTCAATTTTAGGGAGTTCGACCATGGCATATGGTTTGGGATGAAGCTTACCTACAAAATATTATCATTTTGAGATGTGTAGAAAAGGTGAGTTTTGCTAATGGAAATACAGAAAATCAATCCATTTGTATACCCTTGAGATTTCCAAAGCTCTATTCAAATAAAAATAAAAATGGTTGTCTAAAATTAGCAAAGAGGTATTCCTTGATGACTCTAGACAAAGAAGGGTTTAACGACAAGATAGAAAATATTGAAAATAAAGCTTTCATTTTTTGCTTCATGTGTGTAGGATTAGATTTGGAGAAATTAAATCTTGGGTAGCCAAGAACTAGAATATCAAAGGGGAGGTGGATATCAGCTTCTATCCAAATGGTTATTTCTACGTTGTATATTTTGTAGAGGAGGATTGAGATCATATTTTTTAAGGCAACCCCTAGTTTTATGGTCATGTAGGGATTTTAATGAAGCCTTTGCACATTGGATTTAAGCTAGATGAAGAAATGTTATCCTCATCCCTAGTTTGGGAGAGGCTTTTTTCCCTCCCTATTGAATCCTAGAATGAAAAAGCCTTTGATGCTATCAAAAATACCCTAGGGGTATACACATGGGCATAAAATAGGATACATGAATTTAAGTTTCTAACCTATGCATGGGTCTGCATTTTTAAACTTGCAAAACCCTCTAATAGAGAAGATCAATCTAAAAGTAGAAAATTTAGAATGAGATCAGTTGACTAACTATGAAAATATTCCTCTATGGTGTAGATTATGCTATGAATATGATCATCTCTTCAAAAATTATCCTTAAAATTTATAAAATGTTGTAGGTGAAGATGGCAACAAGGAGTGATTTTATCTACCAAAGAAAGTAACCAAATCATAAATAATAAAAAAGTAGTATGAACATTAGGATTAAAAATATTTTTGAAAGCTTACCAACTAAAGAAAAAAATAAGGATGGAGAAATTTTGTAGTCTCTAGAAACCCAAGAGATTGAAATAATTATGAGGATCGAAAATATCCCCATAAGAATGGAGATCAAAAACATGCTATATGAGGAGATCCCTACTCAACATGCTTCTAAAGGTGAAAAACTTCCCCAAGGGCAAGGGAATAATTAAGCAATGTAAGACCTTTAATCTATGGGAACTACCTATACCAAAATAGATAATTTGATACTTGTAGCACAAGAAAATAAAGGAAAAGTAATGAGCTCGATGATAGAATGAATTCCAACTAAACTAAATGTCACAAATGTGGGTCCTACTAAAAATGGAAGAAATCCAACTATGAAATGTTCTATAAAATAACATAAGAAGCAATAGTAGAGTGTTTCCAAACCTAATTATGTTGTCTCTTGGATACCAAGAGGTAGAAGTAATATCCATGAAGTAATTTAGTAGTCTCTTTGATACTTTTGGTGCCTCTTGAAAGATGAAATAATAGCTATGGTTTGGTAATTCTTCTCTAGTAAATGGATATTGGATAAGATAAATCACACCATTCTTACTTTCATTCCCAAGATGGATAACACCAAAGAAGTGATGCTTTCAGACCTATCTCTTTATGTAATGCAATTTACAAAATTATTTCTAAGGTCACCATAAATAATCTTAAATCGATTTTCCCATACATAATTTCTAATGAGCAAAAAAATGTTGTTAAAGGAATGCACCTATCGTAAGTAGTCTCTATCATTCACAAATTAAACCACTCTCTAAATAGTAAAAAAAAATATATTCTAGTTATTAATTTAGATATTGAAAATGTTGTCAATGGAGTATGTTTAAATTTTTTAGATAGAGTGGTGCAAGAGTCTAGTTTTGATGAATATTGGAAACAATGGCTAGCCTCCTTATTCATATACCACTCCTTAATTATAATCAATGGAATCTCAATAAGTTTTTTTAGAGTTTGATAGGTCTTCGACAAGAATACTTCATATTCCCCTACTTATTCATCATTTTTGTAGAAGTCATGGATAGGGTATTGAAGCATCTTCACTCAAAATGACATATCTTGGGACTCAACATATATAGTAGTTATCACCAGATTACTCACTTCCAAATTTCACATGATACCTTTCTAGTTGTAAACCCAATGCCAAAGGAGATCAATAGATTTAAAGTTCTGCTTACTACCTATGAGTTTACCTTTTGATAAGAGATCAATAAGATAAAATCTAAATTTCATGTAATCAATATAGAAGTGAAACGCATTAGATTATATGCTTTCCAAACTAGGATGAGAATCGATGCCCTTTCTAGTACTTACCTAGGTATACCCCTACCTAGCGGTGGTAACATTAGAGAATTCTACAAGTAAATCATAACTAAATTCCATAAGAAAATTATCTCATGGAAAGTAAAATAACTATCTATGGTAGATATATTAGTTAAGATAAAAGTAATCTTTGGAGCTCTTCCCATATTACAAATGGGTGTATTTTTATTTTCTGATGAGATCATTAGAATAATGAAAATATAATGAGAAAAATTCTATGGAGAGAAAACACTAAAGACAAGAAAATTCATATGGTACCTTGGAGTAAAATTTATAATAGTAAAAATTTAGGATGTTTAGGAATTATAAACCTTTGGATAGTTAACAAGTAAATCCTAGAAAAACTAATCCGAAAAATCTATGTATATCATGACTCCCTCTTCAACAAGGTCTTTAAAGCAATATATTTATACGTGGATGAACCTAAAAGAATCTACACTACTAAAGATACCCACAAGGGATCACTCATTTGGAATAGTATTAGGAGGGTTAGACAATAAATGTCAAGCTTTCTCAACTGATATGTTAAAATAGACTTAAATTTTTACTTTTGGAAAGATGTTTGCCTAGAAAACCAACCTCTTGTTTTCAAGGAAGATAAAAAATATTCAAAGCTTTCTTTGTAGGACCTAGGGAGAATCTATAGAAAACTATTGGAATTAGAAAGAACAAAATGGAAGAAATATTAAATGATGGAAGAGCCATGAAACTATACCATCTTAGTTTAATCGGGAAAGAATGACTCAAATATCTCTTGGTCTATCATAGAGTAATAACTTTGAGGGGTGTGGATAAACTAAGATGGAGTCTCAAACCTTCAGGGAACTATATTATGAATTCAACTCATTCTATCTTCAGAGGTAGAAATTAATAGTACTCTTTGAAAAAGAATTTGGTATTCTCAATCCTAGAAAAATACATCTTTTTCCCCTATTTGGATGCACATGACAAATTTCTATGTATTGAACAAATGAAAAAAATGGTTAGCTTGAAATACTTAAATGAGTTATGTGTGATGATGTAGACAAAAATCGTCCTCATCTTCTCCTCTACAACTATTCTATCTATTGAAAAAATGAAAATAAAATATTGGTTTAAAGTACTTAAATGAGCTACGTGCAATGATGCAGACAAAACTCATCCTCATATTCTCCTCTTTTGCTCCTTTTGCTATAAGATATGAGTAAAAATTAATCAATTTTAGAATTTATTAAGGTAGTAGTCTGACCTGAGTTCACCGAGAGTACACCAACTTGATGATGGTGGTACCAACCCAGAGACACCGAGGCTCTCCCTCACTATGATCGGAGGCAATACTACTTGACCATGTGACTAGTTGTTCAAAAACGAATGGTAGTTGCAGATTCCTCTATGTATCAAAAAAATAAAAAATAAAAAAAATATCAACCATTACATAAATTTTTGAGCAAATACTAACATCAATTGAAAATTAAATTTTCATTTATAATAATTTAAATTATTATTATTTGAATAGATGCAAAACTTGAGGCACATTGAATTTTCATTTATAATAATTTAAATTATTATTATTTGAATGGATGCAAAAGTTGGGGCACATTGGGGCAAAGGTATTGGATTGTTCTAAATTCAATGAAACTTTAGAACAATCCAATACCTTTTACCATTGTAATGTCCCTATTGAAACATAATGTAAATTATTGTTATTTAAGCATTTAAAATATAATTTTAATTTTTTCTACCAATTAAAACCAATGCAGATTGGTTGTAGAAGTTTCTTACACTAACAATAATAATAAAAAAAAAAATCATATAAAATAAAATTATTAATTATATTTCAATTAAAAAAAATTACTGCTCTTTGCTAAATGAATAGACTAAACATCGTACACGTCACGTAGATGACGTTCGACGTTAGCAGTTGCATTCGGAATTCTTGGTGCCCCACAATTTTATCGGCCGACATAACGTTATAAAATGCATACGGTAAAATCACTTAATAAAATCGCTATAAACAGAGATCAGATTGCATCGTAACGACTTTGTCCGGGTGCCGTCTGGAAACGGGGTTTATGCCATCTCCTGACTAACCTTTTTTCCGTCTAATAAAAGCAATTGTACAATTGCCTTGGCCATACTTCAGGACCTCAGGCTCAGGCTATGCTGTTGATCTGATCATGCCTCTTTTCTCGTAGTTTTTTTTATTTGCCGAAGCAGAATCAAGCAGAAAGAGTAACAATATCTAAAATGGATTCTAAGGGCGCGAAATTGAACATGGACTTCTCATGGTGTTCAAAGCAGGAGGAATTAGAGGGCAAACCAGAAGCCGACACCAGACCTTCCCCAAGAGATGGTAATGATGATAATGGAAGCGAAATCCAAGAATTTTTTGAAGTGGTAGACAGAATCCAAGAGCTGGCCAGAACTCACAAGAAAAGGCGCATGAGTTGCATTTCAGATAAATTGATATCGTTGCCAGAAAGATCGGAGGCGGAGAATATCAAATGCGTATCCCTCTGGAAGCCCTCGTTCGCGTTGGAAGACTTCCGTTCGGGAGGGAAAGTTTGCGACTCTGAGCCAAACGATAAGAACAGTTCTACCGGAAAAATCCATAATCACGACAATCCACCCGATAACAGTGATAAGGCAAATCCTTCCGATAAGCATACGAGAATGGCATGCTTTGATTTGAATATGGAGGCAGTTCCAGAAGAGCCGATCAAATGAGCCTTAGGGTTTTTCCGTTAGGGTTTTAAGACGGGTATAGCTGAGACGGACATTCATCAGATGGGGTTTTTTGAGCCAAATCATCTGTAAGTAAAAGGTGTTAGCTCTTGACGCATTTTAGGCATACTTATGCTGCATTATGAGCACTATATTATATTCCATAGGAAACTTTGCCCTCCTTTGTGTTCTTGTTCGCTTTTTCTTCCCTCTTAAATTCAGCCCTGCTTCGTGCAATATATGTAGTATGTACATAAATGCTTGAGATGGCGTATAAATTGTTGTATTTTTTTTGGAAATAACTATGAAGTTATGGATCAATAGGCCGGAACCATGATTTTGATCATTCTGTTATGCGATAATTGGTTTGTATAATTCTGCTAATCTTTCCAAATAAATCGATAGATGGAACAGTTCTGAACCTGAGAAGAACAGACCGTATTTTTGTTTTACGTTAATGGCTTGACATATTTAAGCTTTATTTTGCTGTGACGTTTTCTCAGTTCCGTGATAATCTATTATGTAATTTTGAACTAATCACCAAATTCCCTAAATCCCTAAATTCGAATAAGTTCATGTAAATACTGGTTGTCACCTTTAAAGTCGTGTATATTTAACGGTTAGTCACCCGCATATGGTCAGCCAAATAGGTAGCTACGTTTTAGATCCTTTTGTGACGTAAGAAAGGCTAGATCTAACATGTACGAACTACGTTCGGACTTCTTTAAACCAGAAAACAAAATGTGCAGTATATTAATGTAAGATTATGAAACTTTAAATAAATAGTTTGATATTGTTTAATTATGATCAACCATATAATGTTATTATAAGTTCGAGCCTAGTTCAACTGGTAACCTATGCTCAAGAGGGGTGGAAGATCACATCCTCTCCTTTTTTGATTCCCTAACATTAATAGGACCAATGCTCAAAATTATATGCTTTAGTTTATCTCAAAACTAATCACTTTAGTTTAAAATGTTTGCTTAATAAAGGAAGAAGAAGAAGAGGATGTGAAAGAATACATATACTAAGTAGAAAGCTTTGAGGTGCCTGGCCTAGAAGAATTTACCATAGGATTCTTTCAACATTTTTGATACTTTTTGAAAGGTGAAATTGAAGATGTGGTTTAGGAATTATTCTTTAGTAAACGAATGTTTAATAACCTAAATGACACCTTTATTGCACTCATTCTCAATATGGATAACCCCTACAAGAGTGGATGGTTTTAGATCTATCTCTTTATATAATCTAATTTACAAAATTATTTCTAAGCTTGCTACAAATGGATTCAAATATGTTATCCTAGACATAACTTATGATGAGAAAAAAACTATTGTTAAAGGATGGCAACCACTAGATGGAGTATCTATCATCCATGAATTAGTCCACTTTATCAAGGGTAACAAAATATATGTCTTTCTATTAATGTAGATATGAAAAATATCTTTTAGATAGTGATGGAAAAGTTTGGTTTTGATGAAGATTGAAGAGAATGGCTAGCATCACATCATATCATAAGTATTCATCATTGTTCTCAAATTCATGGGTAGGGGCTTGAAGCATCTTTATTCAAAAGGATATTTATTAGGACTCAAGATAAACAATAGGTGTCACCCAATTACTCACTCCAAAATTTGCATATGATACCCTCCTAGCCATAAACCCATCTCTAATGGATATCAATATAGAAGAGAAACACAATAGATTATATGCTCATCTAAATAGGATGCGATGAATACCCTCACTAAGACTTACCTAGGTATGCACCTAATAGTTCTAGGAGCAAGTCATCTCTAATTACATAAGAAAATATTCTCATAGAAAGTAAAATGGCTATCTATGATAGGAAAACTACGTAAGTTGAGAGGATTTTTTGGAGCTCTACCTATCTTTGAATGGGTGCATTTTCGCTCCCCAATGAGATCATCAAAATAATGGAAAATATCATGAGAAAATTCTTATGGAGAGGAAATACTAAAGAAAAAAAAATTCATTTAGTAGATAGGGGTAAAATTTGTAGTAGTAAAGAGTGAGGATACTTGGGAATCATAAATCTTCAAATAGTTAACAAAGCAATGCTAAGAAAAATAGTTTTTGAAATCTATATAGGTTATGAATTTCTTTGGATCAAGGTCTTTAAAGCAATATATTTATATGGGGATGAAACAGAAATAATCTTCACTACTAAATATACCCCTAGGGGATCACTCATTTGGAATATCATTAGAAGAATTGGAGACTAAATACCAAATATTCTCAAATGAGATGTTATAAGAGACTCAAAGTTTAACTAATGGAAATATACGTGGGTGTAAAACCAACCTCTTGATTTTAGGGAAGTCTTAAAAATTATTCAAAACTTTCTTTGTTGGACCTAGGGAGAATCTATAGATAATTATTGGAATCGAAAAAAAAAAAATCAAAGAGCTATTAAATGGAGGAAGAGCCTTGCAAATATCCCACCTAAGTTTAACTAGGAAAGCATAGGTCATAAATCCCTCTTGCTTAATCATAGAGTAATGACTTCTAAGGGTGAGCATAAATTAAGATGGAGTCTTACACCTTTGGGGAGCTACATTGTTAAATTTACTTATTCTACCTTCATAGAGCTAAAAATTAATAGTAATCCTTAAATCATGTGGACAAGGGTTTGGTATTCTATAGCCTGGCTAAAAGCTATCATTTTTATCTAGCTAGATGTACATGACAAATTTCTATATAGTGAACTAATAAAGAAAAAAGGGGTTAGCTTGAAATACTTAAATGTGCTATATATGACGGTGGACATAAAATTGATCATCGTCTTCTCCTCTAGTACTCCTTTGCCTACTCTTGGGTTATGTCTACATCTTATGAGTCACGGTTGACAAAATAGAAAAACCCCTTTAAGGGTAAGATTCCTCTATTCTGATGGAACATGCTTCCGACCATGCTTTTGTAGTACATATGACTGGAAATAAATATGAGATTTAAAAAAAAAAACCATATATAATGAAGATAAATTAAGGAGTAGGTTTGAGGCTTAGCTCACAAAAATATGTGAATTGTATTATCCTTGGTTTCAACCTTCAACATAGGAGTTGATAATTTAAAATTCTTAGGATTTCATTAAAATTACTATCGAAAAACATTAGTTAGGATCCAAAAGAACTAGATACGCTAATGAGAAAACTATAGATATATCTTAGACCAAGCCAATTCAATTATAATAGAAGCTCAATTTTTACGATGTCGGTTGGGATATCTCCCTACCCAGTATGTTATGATTGGATCTTGCAAAACAATCATGGCTCTTCCTTTGCTCTTATACCTAACTACATTGGCTAAAACACCAAAAAGCTTGATGAAGTAAACTTTATTATAAAGGAGATTTTAGGCTCTATTCATATGTATCCCTAGGCACATTTACTGAAGGAGACTAGAAAATTATCCATAATTCTCTAAATAAAAGAAAAATATTGGACTGGGTTTTAGCCAACTATTTAGAAAACATTGAAGGTAGTTGGTAGACTTATGTTGGTTGAATTCCACCTTGTGAAATATTTGTTTTCCGTGTTGTGTCCATTGAAGAAGTTTATCACATGACAATGCATATAGATTAGGTGATATTATTTTTTCTTGTATTAGGTGATATTTCACCATAAACATGGGTAGCATACCATCATACTATCAAATATACTTAAATGTTGTATTTGAAGTTGATATAGAATAAGAAAGTTAATGTAGCCATAAAATTATACTAAGATAAGTTTATGATTTTTGTATTTTTAAAAATATGGCAATTCATTTTTTATAATTTAAAATAAATTCTCTTGTAGGATACTATCTACATCATATGCCCTTAAAGAATATCGTAGTAAACAAAATCCAAAATATTAGAATAGATAATATTTAAACATTACTAGGAATTTCTTTCACTTTTACTTTGTTTTTCTTATTAGGTAAATGAAGGGGTTTTAAGGATCCCCAAACCTGAGGGTTTTGAAAGGGACCCACAACCCATACAAAAATATCCAAAGGATTACCCAACAACTAGCTCTCTAATGAGGAAAAATAAAAGGGTAACTAACCGACAAGAAGCAAAACTAGAAAATAACAACACCAACCCTCCTGCAAATAGTATAATAATGAATACACTGGAGGATTTGAACAACATACCCGAAAAGAGGAACCACACCACCGCATAAAATGGGAGTACAAATAAAAAAAACTACTAGCCTGACCAGCTAAAGTACAAAATTTAAACCAAAGACAATGGGCTGATAGCACCAAAGTATTCCCAACAACTAATCTAGTCCATGAAAACCTGCATACTGGAATAAATTTAAATTTAAAACTATAAATTCCACTCCAAATTGCATATTTCCCCCTCAAGTAACATCAGCCCACCACATGGTAGCAAGGATGAAGTACCACTTCAAAATGTAGACAAGAAAAAACAAGAAATTTAAAACTAAAAATCGCTACTTCAATAATTTTTTCCTTACACTAGAGAACTTCATCAAAGCATAAACGGGAAAAACTAACAACAAGGAGTAGCATACCCCTGTGAATAAAAACCCTAGTGAAACTGCAAAACCCTACACCTCCACTGGGATGAAAATGAGCACTCCATAGAAATTTGCAAACAAACATTCAAAATTGACCATTTAAACCAAAAGTTGGGAAACTCGCGATGACATGCTCCAAGTTCAAAAAATAATTCTTGGAATTTTCTAGCAATGACATCATCCAAAGTTCAAAAAATGTTTGGTAAGCCAAAATACCAAAATAAAATTATATTAGGATCTTCAAATCATGACATCAGCTAAAGGGCCTAAAAATTCTAAGCCAGTCTACTAGAAACCTGTAATAAAGGAATTTAAGATGTTCTAGAGAAAGAGATCTTGAAACAAAGCAAACATGAGATTTTCTAGATATTATGTCACTTAGTCTTCTAAAAACGCAACTTGAGAAAACTTGAGCCCAAGAGTTTTAGATGCTGATGTTAGCCAAGGTGTAAAATTCTTGTCCTAGCCTCTAAGGCCTCTATAGTAGTCAAAATACCCCAACAACACCTCTAAGCATTGAAAATTAGCAAAAAGCTCCCAAACATGTCCTTTTCAATATAAATCATGTGTTTCAAAAGCCTAAAATTCCCATCCCCTCATCCACCAAATGTAAATAATTATGCTTAGTTAGCAGATCTAAAAAGTTAGTGTAGAGACAAGGTATAGTGGCATAAAGTAAACTATTCAAAAATCCATAGATTTTCTTAGGATAGGTGAGTGCCAAGCTTGTGGAGTAGATATTTATTGACCATTCCATCATAGTATAATCAAAACAATTAAGTTACATTGGTTAATACAGAGCAATAAAATGACACCAATGCTCCTCAAGCATATCGGTCAAGCTATACATGTCAAGCCTATAACGAATTGACATTGTAATGATTAGGCTAAATAAACTCATTGTAAACTTATAAATAGGCTATGTCAGCTCAATATGGTGATTTATTTTTTAGTATTTTACTTGTTATATGCTAGATATATTTCTTTGCAATCAATATAAGTAAAAAACTATTTGGCCTCCATTGAAGATAGTGTTTTAGATTTCTAATTGAATGTGAGTTGTGTGGCTTAATACATTTTTTGTTCATGCTTTGTGGTTGATAAACATTTCTAGGTAAATTCTTCTATAATTTTAATTTTTGTTTGAATTATCTTCTATGAATTTTTGGAATGTTTAAGAAGCATAATATGATCTTAATGAATTTGTATTCTATGTTGGACATTTTGAGTCCCTAAGCTAAAATATTGTCATTGATGTCAATAGAGCAATAAATGTGAAAAGGATCTATGAGGGGTTTTTGTGAAAACCAAGTCATGAAAAATAAAAGGTTTTATTTAAAACCATGGACAACATTTGATCTGGATTTTTCTTAAAACCCATGTTGGGCCTTTTTTTCATCGAAAAATGTGGCCCAATGATGGATTTATTTGAGTTTTAATGTTTGGTTTAAATTTTAATTATTTAAAATTTAAATTCAAATTTAAATGAAAAGGTTCCCACCAATGTCATCATGCAAATACAATTTTAATATTTCCACCAACGTCTTCAAAGTGTTATTAAACACTATATTAAGGGATGACAATTAAACCAAACATTATCCATGCTCTCATGTGTTAATTGCCTTGGAATTTGAAAGAGCTCGTGTGAATTGTTGAAAAGGAAGCAGTGAAGAAAGCACAGTAATTTGGAAATCTAAAATGTGGTATGAGGCATGGTGCATTGGCGTATTGATTTTACTAAGACTATGGGCAGTGCAAATATCAGGGATCGAATCCCCTTGACGGCATCGTGTGGGGAATGCTTTTGTGCTTTGTACTTTGTGGCAGGTGGAGGAAGATTAAAGGCTCTTTTGGCATTTGATTTTCCAACGAGGGATTTGGATTAGTTGGAATATTAACCGTGGATAAGATGCTCGCGGTGTGTGGCGGACAGGGGTTTGAATCCCCTTGAGAGGTATTTATGTTTTTACCTTTAATAATTTTTATTAGCCCTAAAGTTTGGAGTTATAAGGTATTTAATGGGAATTAAATTTTATCATTACAGCTGCAATTATTATTGCAAAATCATATTTGATTTATGTTTTATTTTGATGGAAATGGAGAATTAATTTTAGGAGAAATAAGGAGTTGTTGTTAAAGTGATTTTGAGAGATTTATTGTGGGTTATTTTTAATAAGGTTTTTTATTAAAATAGACTTTGGTGGATGTGTTTATGAAGTTGGAGTGAAAAGGGTGTAAATTAAGTTATGCTTTTATTGTGATTATTTAAAAGACCACTAACCCTTATTAATATTGAAAAGGAAAGTTGTGATTAAGTGTGGCAGATTTTATGGATAACTTATTGGTATCAAAAAGGTATGGGCACATTCTCCTATTGATTGTTTACGGCGGTTGATTTCTGAAATATCATTGGAGTGAAAATGATTAATTGAATTTTCATTTGTGAAGATGGTTGGTTGAATACTTCAATGTTTTCTGATTTGTGAGTTGTATTTAAACCTTGTTTCATTAACATTTTTTTTGAATCCCATTCATGATGAAAGGAACTTGAACATGAGCTAGAAAAGAACATGAGTATCATTGTTATGTGAGACTTGAGATAAAGAATTGTTTGAAACATTTTGAGTTGGTTGATACATGCTTGAACTAGGGTTTTTTAGAAAGGGTTGTTCCTTGATGTGATTAGTTGAGTTGAGTTGGTTAAGCCTAGTCAAGTGGATGTGTGAAATGGTTGTTCAAGTTCCATAAAACAAAATATTCTATATTCCGATTTGAGTTGAGATTGAGATTGAAGAATATGACATATTGAGTCTCTAATAATTCTCTTTATGCTTCTATTGAGTTGAGATTAGGATTTGAGTATAGAACATATAGAGTCTCTAAAAATTCTCTTTATTCTTCTATGAGATTTATTTGAGTTGAGATTGAGATTTAAGAATAGGACATATTGAGTCTCTAACAATTCTCTTTATGCTTCTATTAAGTTGAGATTGGAATTTGAGTATAGAACATATAGAGTCTCTAAAAATTCTCTTTATGCTTCTATGAGATTGAATTGAGATATTGATTGTACTTTGATTATAGAACATATTGAGTCTCTAACAATTCTCTTTATGATTCTATGAGATTGAACAAGTTCTATGTGAGCTTGTTAAGCAGATTTGAGATAAGTCTTTGAGAAGGCTTGTGGACTATTTTGAGTTAAGATTTTGTGAAAGATTTCTAAAAAGATTTGAGCAAGTCCAAGAGAGGACTTATTGAGCATATTTGAGCAAGTCCAAGAGAGGACTTATTGAGCATATTTGAGCAAGTCCAAGAGAGGACTTATTGAGCAAATTTGAGCAAGTCCTAGAGAGGATTTGTTGAGCATATTTAGATAGGTTTTTGTGTGAAGCTATTGAGTAGATTTGAGTAGGTTTTGAGTAAACCTATTGAGCATAATTATAATGTGTTTAGTGCAAGATATTGAGTAGAACTATGCTAGACCAGTTGAACTGTGTTTGGTACAGTATCGATATAGATCTTTGGAGGTGACATAGTATAGAGGACAAAGTCTCAGTGGATAGAGATCCAACAACCAGGACAATTGAAGACAATATCTAAGTGAGAAGTCTTCAAGTGGAGAGAGATCCACTAGTCAGTGTAACATAGAGACATAGTCTTCTAGAAGATCATTAGCTAGAGCAGAAGGGGAAAGAGTTATCCTGTGGAAGAGATACTCAAAATTGAGATTAGGGGATCAACATCTCCTTTGGAATGAATTCTGTAAACATTGTAATTTGGGAAATATTCCCAAGATATTGATTAAGAAAGTTTTAGTAAAATATTTTATCTGTGGAGGTAGCCCACATTGGGTGAACCATGTTAAAATGGTGTCTCTTGTGTGTTTGATCTTCACCCCCCTCTCAGTATAGGCACATTTTCTTCAATTTGTATCAGAGTCAGTCTCTCCACAAAGAGTTTAAAAAATTGGAGATGGATCCACCAGTATCACACATGTGCTCCGAGAGTGAAGAAAGTATATACTTTGAATAAGTGTCTCCAATATCTTGAAAGGATTCAAGAAGAGAATGCACAACTAAGGGAAAAAATTCAAGATTTTCAATCAACAAGAATTGAGATTTTGCAAAGGCTAATAGAAATTGAAATGGAAGTGAAAGAAATAAGAGAAATTGAACATCAATTAAGAGATATGTTGGAAGCCAAAGAAGCAGGACTTGAGAGAGTGGCAGTAGAAATTGTTATGTTAAAATGCAGAACTAAAATAAACAAGATATTAAGTCAGCAAGAGGCAAAAAAATCAAGAAAAAATAAGGTACCCCACCATATCTCCAGAAAAGAAGATCACAAAGGAAAGAATACCAGATTGATTCCTCATCAAAATAGGTTACAAAATTTCTTCCATGGACATTTTTTCTCTTGTAATAAATATGGTCATAGAGTTATGCATTGCATTAATAGAGACTATGATAGTAGTAGTATGGATTCTCTTGTATCATATATGGATGACGATGTTGAGTGCTACAAATGTAATAAATTTCGATATATAGCTATAAGATGTAATATAGAAAATTCTAAGACTAGCAGAAAGACCACATCTCAAACTACTAGGAAAGAAGAAAAAGGAAAAGGAAAACTAAAATCTTTGCTAGTTCAAATAGTATTGCAGGCTTAGGATAAATAAGAGAAATGGTTTCTGGATAGTGGGTGCTCTAGAGACATGATAGGAGAAAAAAAAAATATAACTTTGAAAGAAGGAAATAGATGGTCAGTAAACTTTGGGGACAATGGTTTAACAAAAATTGATGGAAAAGGAACTCTAAGTATAGGCAATGGAAAAGCAACAGCTGAAAATGTTCTATATGTGGAAGGCTTGAAACACAATCTCTTGAGTATTAGTCAACTTTGTGATCAATGTCATATGGTGACCTTTCATCAAGATCGATGTCAACTAAGAAATTCTAAAACTGGAAAACTTGTAGCAAGTGCTATAAGAGAAAGAAATATCTATTTACTCAATGAGATCAAGAGGGAAAAATGCCATTTATCCAAAGAGAATGAGGATCAATCTCAACACATAATATTGGGTCCAAATGAGAATATTCTAATGGTTTTTGAAGATAAATAATTGAGTGATCCTATAGAAATCAAGTCAAAAGAAAGAAATGATATGGAAAAAGGCAAAAAAATAGAGGACTACTCAATAGAGAATGGTTATGATCTCAAAGGTGAACTTATCTATGCTCTTGACATAGTGAAGAAGGTAAGAAAGAAACACTCTAAGCTTGAAATTTAGTTTCAAGAATGTGATGAAGAAATATTATTTCTCATAGAGGACTTAGAGAAGTCAAAGGCCAAGGCAAGTAAGTTTAGAGAAAAGTTAGAAGCAAAAATATTGGAATGTGAGAAGTTAGCACAAGAAGTGGCTACTCTAAAGAAATATTTATAGGACTCCAAGATCAAGATGAAGAGTTTCACAAATAGCTCTAAGAACTTGGATAAGTTCATTCATAGACAATAAATAGCATCATGCTCAACAGGTCTAGGTTTTAGAAAGAAACAAGAAAATGCAAAGTCTACTTCAAGTATTGAAGAAGAAGAAACAACATCAGAAGAAGATACTTTAGAAGAGGGATTATCATATGTGAGTGAAAGTGAAATTTCTAAGGATGAGTCAGATTGTAGTGGGTCCAACAGGGACAATGGGTAAAGAAGATACAAATGGAACAATAATCAGAACAGGAAACCGATGAGGTATAGGTAAGGAAGCTTCAATGGGAGATGCTTCTCATGTCACAGGTTTGGGCACATGGCTTCATAGTGCAGGACCCATGAAAGATAGGTATATGGAACAGAACAAATTTTCCAAGTATATTGTTATTCATGTGATGAGTTTGGTCGTAAGGCAATAAATTGTAGGATTCATGATAGAAAAGGATATGGCTTCACTAGGAGAAACCCTAAGACTATTGCACATCCAAGGAATAATAACATTAAGTGTTATAAGTACAATAATGATGGTCACATAGCAAGATGGTGTAGAGCAAATATTCCAAAAATAGGTATGAACAGGAACAAGAATATGAACATGAACAAGAATATGAACATGAACAGGAATAGGAATATGAACAGGAACAAAAATAGGAACACGAGCAGAAACAAAAATATGAACAGGAACATAGACTCAAAAAAGAAAAGAGGCTCAAAAAATAATTAGAACAAGAATAGGTACAAGAATAGGAACATGGATGAAAACAATAATTAGAACAAGAATATGTACAAGAACAAGAACATGGATGAGAATAAGAACAGGAATAGAAACATGAATGATGACTGGAAAAGAAATACTGAGAGAATTCAACAAAAATAAAAAGGAAAAGACAAAGGTAGAGAACAGTGCTTTTGTGGAGTAGAAATACTCCCACTCCAGAATTAACTACCTCATATGGAGGTGGGAGATAGGCTAAGCTAAGAGGCTCAATTATTAGCCCCGAGCCCCAAAGGTGACCTTTTGCCATTGATGTCAAAAAGGGAGAGATTTGTGTATTATGGGGAGATTTTTTGGATATGAGAAGAGATTTTATATCTAAGAGAGCATTGAGTCAGGGGGAGCAAAGCCCCAGGGGGAGTAGAAAATAAGGTCAGTATTCAGTAAAAGGATTTGGGTTGCCATCAATGACAAAGGGGGAGATTGTTGGACATTTTGAGTCCCTAAGCTAAAATATTGTCATTGATGTCAATAGAGCAATAAATGTCAAAAGGATCTATGAAGGGTTTTTGTGAAAACCAAGGTAGGGAAAATAAAAGTTTTATTTAAAACCATGGACAACAGATTTGATCTGGATTTTTCTTAAAACCCACATTGGGCTTTCGTTTCATCGAAAAAAGTGCCCTGGTGATGGAGTTATTTGATTTTTAATGTTTGGTTTAAATTTCAATTATTTAAAATTTAAATTCAAATTTAAATGCAAAGGTTCCCACCGACGTCATCATGCATATACAATTTTAATATTTCTGCTGACGTCTTCAAAGTGTTATTAAACACTATATAAAAAGGTGGTAATTAAACCAAATATTATCCTTGCTCTCGTGTGTTAATTGCATTGGAATTCAAAAGAGCTTGTGCGAATTGTTGAAAAGCAAGCAATGAAGAAAGGGCAACGATTTGGAAATCTCAAAAGTGGTATGAGGCATGGCACATTGGTGTATCAATTTTGCTAATACTATGTGCAGCACAAATATCAGGGATCGAATCCCCTTGACGGCAGTGTGTGGGAAGCGCTTTGGCACTTTGTCCTTTGCGGTAGGCGGAGGAATATTAAAGGCCCTTTTGGCCTTTGCTTTTCCAATGAGCACTTTGGATTGGTTGGAATATTAGTCGTGGCTAAGACGCTTGTGGTGTGTGGTGGACGGGGGTTCGAATCCCCTTGAGAGGTATTTACATTTTTGCCTTTAATAATTTTTATTAGCCCTAAATTTTGGAGTTATACGATATTTAATGAGAATTAAATTTTATCTTTAGGGCTGTGATTATTATTGCAAAAGCATATTTTATTTATGTTTGATTTTGATGGAAATGGAGAATTGATTTTAGGAGAAATAAGGAGTTGTTAAAGTGATTTTGAGAGATTTATTGTGGGTTATTTTTAATAAGGGTCTATTAAAATAGACTTTTGTGGATGTGTTTATTAATTTGGAGTGAAAAGGGTGTAAATTAAGTTATGCATTTATTGTAATTATTTAAAATACCACTAACCCTTATTAATATTGAAAAGGAAAGTTCTGATTAAGTGTGGTAGATTTTGTGGATAACTTATTGGCATTAAAAAGGTATGGGCACATTCTCCTATTTATTGTTTGTGGTGTTTGATTTCTGAAATATCATTAGAGTGAAAATGATTAATTGAAGTTTCCTTTGTGAAGATGGTTGGTTGAATGCTTCAAGGTTTTCTGATTTGTGAGTTGTATTTAAACCTTGTTTCATTAGCATTGTTTTTGAATCCCATTGATGATGAAATGAACTTGAACATGAGCTAGAAAATAAAATGAGTGTCATTGTTATGTGAGACTTGAGATAAAGCATTGTTGGAAACATTTTGATTTGGTTGATACATGCTTGAACTAGGGTTTGTGAGAAAGAGTTGTTCCTTGATGTGATTGGTTGAGTTGAGTTGGTTAAGCCTAGTCAAGTGGATGTGTGAAATGGTTTTTCAAGTTCCATAAAACAAACTATTCTATATTATGATTTGAGTTGAGATTGATATTGAAGAATAAGACATATTGATTCTCTTACAGTTCTCTTTATGCTTCTATTGAGTTGAGATTGGGATTTGAGTATAGAACATATAGAGTATCTAACAATTCTCTTTATTCTTATGTGAGATTGATTTGAGTTGATATTGAGATTTAAGAATAGGACATATTGAGTCTCTAATAATTCTCTTTATGTTTCTATTAAGTTGAGATTTGGATTTGAGTATAGAACATATAGAGTCTCTAACAATTCTCTTTATGCTTCTATGATATTGAATTGAGATATTGATTGTACTTTGAGTATAGAACATATTGAGTCTCTAACAATTCTGTTTATGATTCTATGAGATTGAACAAGTTCTGTGTAAGCTTTTTAAGCAAATTTTATACAAGTCTTTGAGAACGTTTATGGACTGTTTTGAGTTAAGCTTTTGTGAAAGTTTGCTAACCAGATTTAAGCTTGTCCAAGAGAGGACTTATTGAGCATATTTGAGCAAGTCCAAGAGAGGACTTATTGAGAAGATTTGACCAAGTCCAAGATGACTTATTGAGCATATTTGAGAAATTCCAAGAGAGGACTTATTGAGCATATTTGAGCAAGTCCAAGAGAGGACTTATTGAGTAGATTTGAGCAAGTCTAAGAGAGGACTTATTAAGCATATTTGAGCAAGTCCAAGAGAGGACTTATTGAGAAAATTTGAGCAAGTCCTAGAGAGGATTTGTTGAGAAGATTTAGCCAAGTTTTGTGTGAAACTTTTGAGCATATTTTAGTAGGTTTTGAGTGAACCTATTGAGAAGAAGTGTAATAGACCGACTGTACTATGTTTATTGCAAGATATTGAGAAGAACTGTGTTAGACTTACTGAACTATGTTTGGTATAGTATTGAGATAGAGCTTTGGAGGTGACAGAGTATAGAGGACAAAGTCTTAGTGGATATAGATCTATTATCCAGGACAATTGAAGACAAGATATGAGTGAGAAGTCTTCAAGTGGAGAGAGATACACCAATCAGTGCAGCATAGAGATAAAGTCTTCTAGAAGATCACCATCCAGAGTAGAAGGAGAAAGATTTCTCCTATGGAAGAGATATGAGAACTTGATATAAGGGGATCAACATCTCCTTTGGATAGAAGTCCATAAACATTGTAATTTGGGAAGCATTCCCAAGATATTGATTGAGAAAGTTTTAGTAAAATATTTTCTCTGTGGAGGTAGCCCATATTGAGTGAACCACGTTAAAATTATGTCTCTTATGTGTGTGATGCTTTGTATGATGTTTATGGATTCATTAATTTTGATGCTTCTATTTGGGAAAAAGTTTCATGTTATATTGGTCGCCCCCCCTCTCAATATAAGCACATGTTCTTCATTCTATGATGCTCTATTTAATGGATGGTATATTAGGATTTATATTAATTTAAGTGTAGGGTATTTTTCTATCATTTTTCATTGTTATAAGTTATTTTTTGAACATATTTTAATCTATCCCTAACCCCTATCTCTTTTATAAACCCTTGCATTTATACATTTGCATATTTAATCTTCAATCCCATTTTATTTCATAGCACTATAATAAACTAACATTCTATGAAGGTTGAATCAAGCATGTTATCATAAACCCATAAACAACTTATATTTTTGAAAATCTAGGTTCTACTAGCATGATCATGAAAAAATCAAGAGGATAAAGTTCTCCTTCATTAAGTTCCTCATTAAATTTGAAGGTTGGGCTTAATTTTTTGACTATGGATTTCTTGATATGGTTATCATTAGAGAATTGGTTGATATTATAGATGACAAGTAAGCAATATACATATAACCAAGTAGGGGATCAATATCATACCAAAATGTATCTCCTCCACATTGTCCATACCCACCTAGGCCACGTTGACCTAGAAGACTTAAATGATGAGGATATTAGCATGGATCAATCATGTACCAAGATGTGAGTCCTCCATGAATATCCTCTAAATTTCCACATAAAATGTTTCACCTCTAATAAAAGTCATGTACAACTACTAAAATTTATCTTCTCTTATGTGGCGCCAAGGTTTTTGTGTCTTCAATGCAATTGATGGAGGAACTAGATTTAGACTCAACTCACTCCTAGACCCTATCATGGTAGTATCATAGGTATAGCACAATGGTTTTAGCCTTACACATCATCATCATGGAAGATACTTATAAACATCACACATACAAAAGCACTCATGCCACAATGGCAATTTGTAGGCATCATGAAAAATGGTTGGATAATTTAATACCACATCTTTATATTTTTTTTCTTTCTATGTTTATTTTAAATTATCCTAAGTGTAATGCTTGTGATACAAACATCCCAATGCTAATTTTTATAGTAGTTATATCCTACTATGTGCATTTCTTAGGTAGAAACATGGCTAGATCAATGGGTGAAGTGATGTTATCATCAATAGATGCATTTATGACATTGATAATAGATCATGAAAATTGGATTATTTCAAATGACCATAATATGAGGCTTTTCTATGATGATAGATGTAAGGAAATAATTTATTCCTCCACTATGAAATGTATGCTTTCCATTACCATTGGGGTCATTTTATTCCACCAAGTGTCATGTAATGACATGAATCTAATACCACTGATAGACTAAAAGATATTTTATCTTTATTCATAGTATGTATTGATAAATATATTTCACTAGTTGAGAGTAGACAATGGTTGTAGAAACTAATATATAAGAGGCATGTAGTTATAAAAATTTAAACTTATCTAAAAATACAAAATTCTATATTCAATAAATTATCTACATAAGCTAACTATAGCTCACCAAAAATAACATAATATTAATTTATTCCTAAAATGCTTTTTCTTGAATGTGTAGCTTTTATTATTTTTCTAGATTATAAGTTTTTCATTAATTGTTTAAATAGGGTACAAATTAACCCCATCCTTAATACACCATCACTATATTATATCAATATTATAAGTAACCACATGTTGATATAAAAACCATATTGTAGGTAAATGCAATTTCCCACATAAGTACTTGCAATCCATGCTAGACTATGATTTTACTACAACAAAAGTTTGGACTTATGGATGGTGTTATTATTTTTTGAGTGTAATATGCCAAAATTAAAATACACTTGGTCTTGGCTAAGTTAAAAATATTTTGGTAAAAGCTAAAGCCCAAAAATAAGAATCCTAGAGTTTTCAAAAGCCGACATTAGCCAATGCATAGAAAAAGTTTAGAAAATAAAAATCCTCGAACAAGTCTTGGAATTTTCTAGCGATGACATCATCCAAAGTTCCAAAAATGTTTGGTAAGCCAAAATACCAAAACCAAATTATCTTAGGATCTTCAAATCATGACATCAATGAAAGGGCCTAAAAAGTCTAACCCAGTCTACTAGAAGCCTGTAACAAAGGCATTTAAGATGTTCTAGAGAAAGAAAGCTTGAAACAAAGCAAACATGAAATTTTCTAGCTATGATGTCACTTAGTCTTCCAAAAACCCAACTTGAGAACTTGAGCCCAATATTTTTAGGTGTTGATGTTAGCCAAGCTGTAAACTTCTTGGCCTAGCCTCTAAGGCCTCTATAGTATTCAAAATATTACAACAACACCTCTAAGCATTGAAAATGATCAAAAAGCTCCCAAACATGTCCTTTTAAATATAAATAATGTGTTTCAAAAGCCTAAAATTCCTAGCCCCTCATCCACCAAATGTAGAAAATTATGCTTATTTTGTAGATCTAAAAACTTAGTGTAGAGACAATGTTTAGTGGCATAAAGTAAACCATTCAAAAATCCTCAGGTTTTCTTAGGATAGGTGACTGCCAATATTGTGGAGTAGATCTTGATTTACCATTCCATCATAGTAGAATCAAAACCATTAAGTTACGTTGGTTAAGATAGAGCAACAAAATGGCACATATGCTCCTCAAGCATATTGGTGAAGTTGTTGGAAATTTTGAGCCCCTAAGCTAAAATGTTGTCATTGATGTCAAAATAGCATTTAATGTCAAAAGGATATATGAAGGGTTTTTGTGAAAACCAAGGTAGGAAAAATAAAAGGTTTTAGTTAAAACCATGGACAATAGATTTGATCTCAGTTTTTCTTAAAATCCAAGTTGGCATTTCGTTTCATCGAAAAATGTGCCTCGGTGATGGAGTTATTTGAGTTTTAGTATTTGGTTTAAATTTTAATTATTTAAATTTTAAATTCAAATTTAAATTTAAATGCAAATTTTCTCGTCGATGTCATAAAGCAAACGTAAATTCATATTTCCACCGATGTCTTCAAAGTGTTTTAAACACTATATAAAGGGGTGGCAAATAAATCAAATTTTTATCCTTGCTCATGATAAATGTTTGGCATTCGAATAAGTCTATGAGCTCGTGCAAATTTTGAGAAGAGAAGTAGTAAAGAAAATGACAGTGCTTGGAAACTAAAAATATGGTGGGAAACATGGTGCATTGGCAAATTATTTTGGCTAAGGGACAAGGCAGCGCAAACACCAGGGATTGAATCCCTTGGACGATGTTTTGGAAGGCGTGTGGAAAGCGCTTTGGCACTTTGTCTTTTACGGAAGGTGGAAGAAGGTTTAAGGTACTTTGGGCCTTTGCCTTTCCAATGAGTGCCTAGCTCATGTGGAATATTATCTGCGTCTAAGACGCTCATTGTATGGCAAGTCGGAGGTTCGAATCCCCTTGAGGAAGTAATTACGTTTTGCATTTAAATAATTTTTATTAGCCCTATATTTTGGAGTTATAATGTAGTTAATGAAAATTAAATTTTCTTATTAGGGTTGTGATTATTATTGCAAAGCATAATTGGTTTATGATTTATTTTATGGTTATGGAGAATAATTTTAGGAGAAATAAGGAGTTGTTTTTTAAAAGCAATTTTGAGAGGTTTATTATTTTTGATAAGGGTTTTAATAAAAGGTACATTGGTGGATGTGTTTATTAACTTGGAGTAAAAAGGGTATAATTTGAGTAATGCTTTATTTTGTGATTATTTGAAGTCCATTAACCCTTGTTTAGATTGGAAAGGAAAGTTGTGTTTAAGTGTGCCAAATTTTATGGACAACTTATTGGCATCAAAAAGGTATGGGCACATTCTCCTATTGATTGTTTATGATGGTTCATTTCCTAAATATAATTGGAGAGAAAAGGATTGATTGTGGTTTCCTTTGAGAAAATTATTGGTTGAATGCTTCAAGGTTCTCTAGTTTGTGAGTTGTATTAAAACCTTGTTTTATTAGCATTGTTTTTGAAGCCCATTGATGATGAAATGAACTTGAACTTGAGTTATAAAATAATATTAGTATCATTCCTATGTGAGACTTGTGCTTGAGCATTGTTGGAAATATTTTGAGTTGGTTAATACATGCTTGGACTAGGGTTTGTCAAAATGATTGTTCCTTGAGGTGATTGGTTGAGTTGAGTTGGGTAATACATGCTTGGACTAGGGTTTGTGAAAAATATTTGTTTCTTGAGGTGATTGGTTGAGCTGAGTTGGTTAATATATGCTTGGAATAGGGTTTGTGATAAAGTATTTTTACTTGAGGTGATTAATTTATTTGAGTTGATTAAGCCTATTCAAGTGGATGCATGTGGTTGTTCAAATTCCTAGAAACAAACTATTCAATATTCTAATTTGAGTTGAGATTGATTTGAGTTGAGATTGAGGTTGATTTGAGTTGAGATTGGGATTTGAGTATAGAACATATAGAGTCTCTAACAATTCTCTTTATGCTTCTATGAGATTGATTTGAGATATTTATTGTACATTGAGATTAGAACATATCGAGTCTCTAACAATTCTCTTTATAATTCTATGTGATTGAGACAAGTCATTGAGAAGACTTGTGGACTATTTTGAGTTAAGATTTTGTGAAAGCTTTCTATGAAAATTTGAGCAAGTCATATAGAGGACTTATTGAGAAGATTTGAGCAAGTCCTATAGAGGACTTATTGAGCAGATTTGAGCAAGTCCTATAGAGGAATTGTTGAGTAGATTTGGACAAGTTCTGTGTGAACTTGTTGAGCAGATTTGGACAAGTTTTGTGTGAACTTGTTGAGCATATTTAGACAGGTTTTGTGTGAACCTGTTGAGTAGATTTGGATAGGTTTTGTGTGAACCTATTGAGCATATTTGGATAGGTTTTGTGTGAACCTGTTGAGCATATTTGAGCAGGTTCTAAGTGAACCTATTGATCAAAATTGTACTAGAATTACTATACTGTGTGTAGTGCAAGAAATTGAGTAGAACTATGCTAGACCAACTAAACTATGTTTGGTACAGTATTGAGATAGAGCTTTGGAGGTGATAGATTATAGAGGATAAAGTATCAGTGGATAGAGATCCAACAGCCAGGACAATTGAAGATAGATCTGAGTGAGGAGTCTTCAAGTGGATAGAGATCCACAAATTAGTGCAATAGAGATACAAAGTCTTCTAGAAGATCACTAGCCAGAGTAGAAGGGGAAATATTTCTCCTATAGAAGAGATCCATGAATATAATATTTAGGGGATAAACATATCCTTTGGATCGAGTTCCATAAATATTGTAATTTGGGAAATATTCCCTAGAGAATATTTGAGAAATATTTAGAAGAAATATTTTCTCTATGGAGGTAGTCTACATTGGGTGAACCACGTTAAATCTATGTCTCTATTGTGTGTGGAGTTTTATGCATTGCTTTAATTACTACTATTGATACTACTATCTATACACTGCATAATATTTATTTGAGAATAAAAGTAAAAAGTGGTCTTATACTGTTCACCCCCCTCTTAGTATAAGCTTGTATTATTCAATTGGTATCAAATTTGGTTCCTTCAGAAGATTATGATAGCTTGAAGGAAAAGTGGTATAATAACACAATGGATCACAAAGATCAAAAGTATGGGTCCTTCAATAATGTAGTACCAGTATTTGATGGAAGTGACTTCTTGTATTGGTGTATGCTGATGATATTTTACCTTATGATACTTGGAAATGAATTTTAGGATGCAGTGGAACTTGGATATGATTCTACAGTCAATCCTCAAACAGATAAGGAAGGTAATCTTCTAATGCATGCAAATTCAAGAGCTATGAATGCAATTATAAAAGGATTGGGTAGATAATAATCTATGAAGGTTATGGATTATAAAATAGCAAAATATATGTGGGATCTACTACATGATATATATGAGGGTGATAAAGGTGTCATGAAAGCTAAGATCATAAATCTCAAAGGAGAATTTGAGAACATAATAATGAGATATGATGAAAATATTCATGATTACCTTAGTAAGACTAATGAACTTGTACATGAGATGAGAGGTCTTGGAATGAAAGTTGATGAATCATATGCTTGTGATAAGATCTTGATAACTGTTCCAAAAAGGTATAGTGAAAAGGTTTATGCTATAGAAACATCAATTGATAGTGATTCTTTGATAAGGAATCCTTTTCTTGGTATGCTTACTACTTTTGAGATAAGAACAAAATATCTTAGTCCTCAAAAAGAAGCTACTTTCAAAGTGGAAAAAAATAAAAAGGGAAAGCAAATAGAATCAAGCAGTGAGTCATCTAGTGATGAAGAAGCTAACTATGGTAGAAGAGATAAAGGGTTCAAAATACCAATAGATATGAGATCAGTTAAGTGCTTTAATTATGGCAAGTTTAGACATTTTTCAACAAAATGCAAAGAGCCAAAGTACAATAGTGATGAAGAAAAATAGAATAACAAGTACAGGGAATCAAAAAGACACAAGTACCAGAAGAAATGCAAGTATGGACAGAACAAACAAGGAAAGAAGTTTTTCCAAAGGTAAATAAAATATAATATGCGGATAATTCAAGTAAGTACTCATTTGATAGTGATGCTAGTTTTCCATACAATGATAGATATGAAGTCTTGTTCATGATTGAAGAAAAGGATCAAACTAAGAAAAAGACTCTAGTTATTCTTAAGTTTTTTAGATGTGGTAAATTTGGACATATTGAAGATGATTGCACAAGAGATGGTTTTAGTTTCAGTGGTGATGATTTTGAAGATGCACTTGATAGATCAAATTAGAATCTTATAATGGCTTTAGAAGATGAATAATTGAGTAATCCTATAGAAATAAAGTTAAAATAAAGAAATTATATGGACAAAGGCAAAAAAATATAGGACTACTCAAAATGGAATGGTTATGATATCAAGGGAGAACTTATCCATGCCCTTGACATAGTAAAGAATGTAAGAAAACAACACTATAAGCTTGAAATTCAGTTTCAAGAATTTGATGAAGAAATATTATTGCTCATAGAGGACTTAGAAAAGTCAAATGCTAAGGCAAGTAAGTTCAAGGATAAGTTAGAAGCAAATATTTTGTAATGTGAGAATTTAGCACAAGAAGTGGCTACTATAAAGAAATATTTACAAGAATCCAAGATGAATAAGAAGAGTTTCACAAATAGCTCTAATAACTTGGATAAGTTCATTTGTGGATAGCAAAGAATGTCATGTTCAACATGTCTTGTTTTTGGAAAGAAAAATGAAAAAGAAAATTCTACTTCAACTATTCAAGAAGAAACAACATCAGAAGAAGATACTTCAGAAGAGAGATTATTAGATGCAAGTGAAATTGAAACTTTTAACGATGATTTAGATTGTAGTGAGTCCTTTTCTTTCTTTTGAATCAAGTCTCTAATGAAGTGCATCGTCAAGAATGAGTGAGCTGATGTTTAGCGGGTGTGGTGGGAGTGAGGGTTTGAATTTTCTAGGCAGGAATCTTAGCCAAGGAGGTAGAGGTAGAGTAGGCATGAAAGGGGTGGGTGGGAACCTCGAGCATGGATCAAGTGAGGATCTAGAGGAAGGTGGTCAGGCTATGGAATATTTGGAGGAGGGCATCATGTAGGGGCCTAACCCTCCTTATAAAGACCCCGACAAAAAAGATACGAAGTAAAATGCGGGGCCCAAGAAGTGGTTGTCTTTTGCCGAGACTCTTAGAGGAAAAATAAAGGAGGTTCTCTCTCTTCTGCCCCTACTTCCAGTAAATAATAAAATTTTTGCCCTGAAAATGTTCCATGAGCCCTTTTATTTCAATGGAAGAATTCCCCCTGGTAGGCAAGTTTTTGGGAGGTAGTTTGGACATGGAGACTATCAAGGCTTTGGCGACGGGTAAATGGAAACCGATAGGTAGCTTGGAGTTGGTAGCTCTAACTCGACGATTATTCATTATCCATTTTAACAATATAGAGGATGCTAACCACATTTTATTAGGTCCTTGGTTTTTGGGAAAAAGGATCCTTTTTATCAGACGATGGCATGAATATTTCAACCCTAAAAAGTAAAATATTAACATTACCCCTATTTGGGTTCGTCTCCTGAGTCTACCTGCCCAATTATTCAATGAATATTAGCTGCAAGACATAGCCAAAATTATAGGGTACCTAATATCCATTGACCATGGGACCTTGGCCAGGACAAGGATGACTCATGCATGAATCTATGTAAATGCTAATTTGGATAATGAATTCCAAGGTTTGTGGAGCTAGAGTATGGAGAATACTATTGAAAACAACCGATAGAATACGAGAATAGATCGGTATTCTATGCAGAATGTAAAAATCAAGGAAATCTATGCAATTAGCGCCCTAACCTGGCAATGAATAGATAAAAGTAGAAGCATGGAATGCTAGATAGAGGAAATTTGAGGATTTTTCCTGGCAGAGGCTATTTCAATTAGGCAAACTATGTTTACCAAGAAAATAAAAGAGAGGGTGCAGGGTCCCAACAAGACAAAGAAAAATAATAGGTTGTTGGCAACCAAAATACTCAAGTAAGTTCCAATCCTCTAGATTCAAATAAATTTTCAATTCTATCCAATATGAGAGTAGGAGGATTATCGAAATACATGGATGCCCAAAACCTTTAGGCTAACATTTCATAATCTCTAGAATCCCCATCCAAGTTAGGATCCTCAAATCCTAATTCTGAAACTACTCTAAGCCCAGTGGGAATCACAAAGCCAAACCCTAATTCTTGATCTCTAGAATCCCTATTCAAGTTGGGATCCTTAAACCCCAATGCTAAAAATACTTCAAGCCTAGTGGGCATCCCAAAGCCAAACCCTAATTTTGAAGAACTTAGGAAGAAATTTGAGGCATTGGAAAATAAAAAATCTCATATTCTTAACATCATCACTAGGATCTAGGTGAATACTATTGAGGGGCCATCCTTGTTAGAAAATATATCAAAATTATGTGCAAGCAAAAAAACACAATAACATAGGAAAAAATAGTAACACAAATTTTACGTGGAAAACCTGCAATGTGCAGGAAAAACCACGGGGCAATGGCAACTTGATCTTTTATTGATTTTGGTAGAATTACATTCAATCATCATTTACATGCAAGGGGTCATTCCCATTTTATAGAAAAAACAAAAAACTGTTCGTTTCCTCTTCCAAAGGAAGAGTCCAAAAACTGTTTGTTTCCTCTTCCAAAGGAAGAGTCCAAAACTGTTTGTTTCCTCTTCCAAAGGAAGAGTCCAAAATACTGTTTGTTTCCTCTCCCAAAGGAAGACTACAAAATACTATTTGTTTCCTCTTTATAAGCTGCACCACCATGCACCTCTCTGTTGAAGAACATTGGAGATCTGGATATTGACTTCACCTCCTAACATTCTCCCACTTGAAGTCGATATACAGGAATTCTTTGCCTATGTTTTTCCATCCAAGTGCCAATTGCCCAATGCTGCCCTTATCACATTTTTAGCAAGCCCAGAGAAGTTTTGCACCACTCAAACTTCTCTGTCTTGACCGGCTTAGTAAGCATATTTGCAGGATTCACTTCAGTGTCAATTTTCTGCAACAGGATCCTACCTTCTTCCACCACATTTCTTATAAAGTGGTACTTGACATCAATGTGTTTCGTGCGATCATGGAATGTTGGGTTCTTCACTAGCTGAATAGCACTTTGGCTATCACAATGCAACATAATTTTCCCCTGCATTACCTTGAAGTCACCCAACAGTCGCTCTAGCCAAATTGCCTCTTTTTTGGCATGAGTCACTGCAATATATTCTGCTTCAGTGGTTGATAAAGCCACCACAGATTGCAACTTAGAAGCCCAACTCACAACTCCACCAGCAAGAGTGAAAGTATATCCTGTAGTGGACTTTCTCCCATATCTATCTCCACCATAATCAGAATCCACAAAACCTTTAACTTGCAAACTATCCGATCCGTAGTAAATAGCAGCATCTGAAGTGCCTCTTAAATATCTAAATATCCACTTCATCACATTCCAATGCTCCTTACCAGGATTTGCCATGTATCGGCTAACTACTCCCACTGCTTGGGCAATATCCGGTCTGGTGCTCACCATGGCATACATGAGGCTTCCTACTGCTGATGAATACGGTACACGAGACATGCTTGTCTTCTCTGCTTCTGTTCTAGGACACTAGTTGGAAGACAATTTTAAGTGTGAAAGAAGTGGGGTACTAACTGGTTTTGCATTCTGCATATTGAAGTGTTGCAAAATCTTTTCTATATATGACTTTTGACTTAACCAGATCTTTCTTCCTTGTTTTGTCCCTGTGTATCTTCATCCCTAAAATTTGGTTTGCTGCTCCTAAATCCTTCATTTCAAATGTCCTAGCCAATTGAGCCTTAAGATCAATGATTTTCTTCATGCTGGGGCTTGCAACCAACATATCATCAACATACAACAACAAAATAATAAAACTGCCATCATCAAACCTCTTATAGTATCCACAATGGTCAGCTTCACTCCTGCTGAAACCTTGGCTCTTCATGAAGGTGTCAAATTTCTTGTACCACATCCTTGGCGCCTGTTTCAACCCATACAAAGATTTCTTCAATCTGCAAACCAAATGCTCTTTGCCTCTTTCCTCATAGCCCTCAGGCTGATCCATATAAATCTCCTCCTTGAGATCACCATGCAAGAAAGTAGTCTTTACATCAAGCTACTCCAGTTCTAAATCTTGTGTAGCTACAAGTGCAAGTAGAACTCTAATAGTAGTCATCTTCACAACTGGAGAGAAAATTTCATTAAAGTCAATACCTGACTTTTGCACATAGCCTTTTGCCACCAAGCGAGCTTTATAGCGTTCCAACAACCCATCGCTGTTCTTCTTCACTTTGTACACCCACTTGTTTCCAACAATCTTTCTTCCAAGTGGGAGATCCACAAGTTCCCACGTTTTATTCTTGCGAAGTGCCTCGATTTCCTCCTCCATGGATTTCCTCCACTTTTCTGCATTCTCAGACTCTCTAGCTTCCTGAAATGAACTAGGCTCACCATCATCAGTTAACAAAGCAAAAGAGGACTGATAAACATGAGAATACCTTTTCGGACACTTTTGTGGACGTGTAGATCTTCTAACCCAATGATCTGTTGATTGTGGCTCTTGGTCTTGTGACTATTGTGGCTGCTCTACTTGTTGTTCTACTTGTTGTTCTGCATGTTGGTCAAAAAATTCAGCATGATGGTCAAAAATTTCAGCATGCTGATTTTCATTTTCATCTTCGTTCATGTCTACTTCAACTGGTACAACATTAGGTGTTTGTTGTACCTCCTTCCTTTGCATGGATTTTTCATCAAAAATAACATCTCGGCTAATAATTACCTTGTGGGCAGTAGGATCCCACAGTCTATACCCCTTTATTGCATCTCCATAGCCGAGAAAAACACATTTGCTTGACTTCGGGTCAAGTTTGGACCTTTTTTCTTTAGGCACATGGGCAAATGCATCACAGCCAAAGGTACGCAAATGAGAGTAATCAAATGGCTTACCACACCAAACCTCCTCTAGAATCTATCCATCCAACACAGCTGTAGGTGACCTGTTAATGAGGTAAATAGCTGTATTAACAACCTCTGCCCAGAACCTTTTATCCAACATGGATGCGCTGAGCATGCTTCTTGCACGTTCCATGATTGTGCGATTCATCCGCTCAACCACACCATTTTGTTGTGGAGTATATGGTACAATCTTCTGGTGCTTAATTCCTTCCTGCGTACAAAATTTATCAAATTCCTTGGAGCAATATTCACCCCCATTATCTGACCTAAGACATAAAATAGGCTTGCCCAAAATTTTCTCTACTCGAGTTTTGAACTCTTTAAATTTTTGCAAAGCTTTCGACTTCTTCTTTAGAAAATAAACCCACACTCTCCTAGAATAATCATCTATAAATGTCAGAAAATAGATGGCACCATTTAAGGACTGAGTGGGGACTGGTCCAAATATATCCGAATGTATAAGTTGTAGAAAATCAGAACTCTTACCAGGGCTTGTAGTAAACCGAACCCTCTTTTGTTTACCAAAAATACAGTGCTCACACAAGTCTAAATTGCAAGACTTAATCCCAGAAAGCATACCTTTGTCATGCAAAATTTTCAGACCTTTTTCACTCATATGGCCTAGGCGTTGATGCCATAGCATTACTGCATCCTGAACTGAAGTTGCTACTTGCTGCATGGTTCGTCACCGTATCACCGCATAAACGATATAGGGTCCCATAAGATTCTCCCTTTGCTACTACAATAGCACCTCTGGTAATTTTGCAATAGTTGTTACCGAAAGTGACAGAATACCCTAGCTTATCCATCATCTTGATTGAGAGCAAATTCTTTCGCAAATCTGGCACATGTCGCACATCACATAACATCCTTTCTCTACCATCGTCCAACCTGATCCTTATGTCCCCTCTTCCCACAATTTCTAAAGGGTGATCATCACCCAAGTAGACCTTCCCACCACTATATGGCTGATATTTGTCAAACCAGTCTCTGTGAGGAGACATGTGGAAAGATGCACCCGAGTCCAAAACCCAGGTATATAAAATAGATCTGTTGTTGTTGATATAGAAAGCCTCACATGTTGTCGTCTCTCCAGAATTTACTGTATTGGCTTCAGTTGAAGGCTGAAATTGCTTTTCACCATTTTTTTCCTTTTTAACTGCCAACAATCCTTCTTTGAGTGCCTTGGCTTCCCACAATGCCAACACTTCCCTTTCAGCTTTTGTCCTTTAGACTTAGATCTGGACTGTGATCTACTTTGTTGACTCTTCTCGAAAGATCGACCTCTCATAGCTAGGGCTTCATTGGTTGAGGGTTCCAAAGACATTTTCCACCTCAAATCTTCTACCAACAAAGCGGCTACCACATCATCAAAATTTAGAGCTCCTGATGATGAATTGCTGATGGTCATCACCAAATGATCCCAAGTCTCTAGGAGGGAACAAAGTAGGGTGATAGCTCTGTCCTCATCCTCCATATTCACATTAATTGAAACCAGTTTACTGATGAGGGTATTAAACTCATTCAAGTGATCTGCCACAGATGAGCCCTCCTTCATCCTTAGGCTGTAAAGCTATTTTTTCAAAAAAACCTTATTTGTTGCAGATTTTGTCTCATACAACTTTTCAAGCTTCTTCCAAAGGGCTTCCATGATATTTTCTTCAACAACATTGAACAAGACAGAGTCCGCTAGGCATAGACGGATTGTAGAAACCACATTCCTATCCAGCATTGCCCACTCCTCATCTTTCATGCTGCTTGGTTTACTCGTGACCCCTTTCAAGGCTAGGGCTTGGTCATTTTGAACCAACAAATCCTCCACCTTCATCTTCCATAGGGCGAAGTTCCTGCCATCAAACTTTTCAATCTCAAACTTGGTTACACTTCCAGTCATTGTTGCAGCTCCCACTCGCACAAAACCCTAGGCTCTGATACCAGATGTTAGAAAATATAGCAAAATTATGTGCAAGCAGAAAAACACAATAACACAAGAAAAAATAGTAACACAGATTTTACGTGGAAAACCTGCAATGTGCAGGAAAAACCACGGGGCAATGGCAACTTGATATTTTATTGATTTTGGTAGAATTACATTCAATCAACATTTACATGCAAGGGGTCATTCCCATTTTATAGAAAAAACAAAACTATTCATTTCCTCTTCCAAAGGAAGAGTCCAAAAACTATTTGTTTCCTCTTCCAAAGGAAGAGTCCAAAAAACTGTTCGTTTCCTCTTCCAAAGGAAGAGTCCAAAATACTGTTTGTTTCCTCTCCCAAAGGAAGACTACAGAATATTGTTTATTTCCTCTTTATAAGCTGCACCACCATGCACCTCTCTGTTGAAGAACATTGGAGATTTGGATATTGACTTCACCTCCTAACATTCTCCCACTTGAAGTCGATATACAGGAATTCTTTGCCTATGTTTTTCCATCCAAGTGCCAATTGCCCAATGCTGCCCTTATCACATTTTTAGCAAGCCCAGAGAAGTTTTGCACCACTCAAACTTCTCTATCTTGACCGGCTTAGTAAGCATATCTACAGGATTCACTTTAGTGTCAATTTTCTGCAACAAGATCCTACCTTCTTCCACCACATTTCTTATAAAGTGGTACTTGACATCAATGTGTTTCGTGTGATCATGGAATGTTGGGTTCTTCACTAGCTGAATAGCACTTTGGCTATCACAATGCAACATAATTTTCCCCTGCATTACCTTGAAGTCACCCAACAGTCGCTCTAGCCAAATTGCCTCTTTTTTGGCATGAGTCGCTGCAATATATTCTGCTTCAATGGTTGATAAAGCCACCATAGACTGCAACTTAGAAGCCCAACTCACAACTCCACCAGCAAGAGTGAAAGTATATCCTGTAGTGGACTTTCTCCCATCTCTATCTCCACCATAATCAGAATCCACAAAACCTTTAACTTGCAAACTATTCGATCCATAGTAAATAGCAACATCTGAAGTGCCTCTTAAATATCTAAATATCCACTTCACCGCATTCCAATGCTCCTTACCAGGATTTGCCATGTACCGGCTAACTACTCCCATTGCTTGGGCAATATCCGGTCTGGTGCTCACCATGGCATACATGAGGCTTCCTACTGCTGATGAATACGATACACGAGACATGCTTGTCTTCTTTGCTTCTATTCTAGGACACTGGTTGGAAGACAATTTTAAGTGTGAAAGAAGTGGGGTACTAACTGGTTTTGCATTCTGCATATTGAAGCGTTGCAGAATATTTTCTATATATGACTTTTGACTTAACCAGATCTTTCTTCCTTTTCTGTCCCTATGTATCTTCATCCCTAAAATTTGGTTTGCTGCTCCTAAATCCTTCATTTCAAATGTCCTAGCCAACTGAGCCTTAAGATCAATGATTTTCTTCATGCTGGGGCCTGCAACCAACATATCATCAACATACAACAACAAAATAATAAAACTGCCATCATCAAACCTCTTATAGTATCCACAATGGTTAGCTTCACTCCTACTGAAACCTTGGCTCTTCATGAAGGTGTCAAATTTCCTGTACCACATCCTTGGTGCCTGTTTCAACCCGTACAAATATTTCTTCAGTCTGCAAACCAAATGCTCTTTGCCTCTTTCCTCATAGCCCTCAGGCTGATCCATATAAATCTCCTCCTCGAGATCACCATGCAAGAAAGCAGTCTTTACATCAAGCTGCTCCAGTTCTAAATCTTGTGCAGCTACAAGTGCAAGTAGAACTCTAATAGTAGTCATCTTCACAACTAGAGAGAAAATTTCATTAAAGTCAATACCTGACTTTTGCACATAGCCTTTTGCCACCAAGTGAGCTTTATAGCATTCCAACAACCCATCGTTGTTCTTCTTCACTTTGTACACCCACTTGTTTCCAACAATATTTCTTCCAAGTGGGAGATCCACAAGTTCCCACGTTTTATTCTTGCGAAGTGCCTCGATTTCCTCCTCCATGGATTTCCTCCACTTTTCTGCATTCTCAGACTCTCTAGCTTCCTGAAATGAACTAGGCTCACCATCATCAGTTAACAAAGCAAAAGAGGACTGATAAACATGAGAATACCTTTCCAGACACTTTTGTGGACGTGTAGATCTTCTAACCCAATGATCTGTTGATTGTGGCTCTTGGTCTTGTGACTGTTGTGGTTGCTCTACTTGTTGTTCTACTTGTTGTTCTCTGGCCCATTTGCATGCTGGTCAAAAATTTCAGCATTCTGATTTTCATTTTCATCTTCGTTCATGTCTACTTCAACTGGTACAACATTAGGTGTTTGTTGTACCTCCTTCCTTTGCATGGATTTTTCATCAAAAATAACATCTCGGCTAATAATTACCTTGTGGGCAGTAGGATCCCATAGTCTATACCCCTTTATTGCATCTCCATAGCCGAGAAAAACACATTTGCTTGACTTCGGGTCAAGTTTGGACCTTTTTTCTTTAGGCACATGGGCAAATGCATCACATCCAAAGGTACGCAAATGAGAGTAATCAAATGGCTTACCACACCAAACCTCCTCTGGAATTTGTCCATCCAACATAGTTGTAGGTGACCTGTTAATGAGGTAAACAACTATATTAACAGCCTCTGCCCATAACCTTTTATCCAACATGGATGCGCTGAGCATGCTTCTTGCACGTTCCATGATTGTGCGATTCATCCTCTCAGCCACACCATTTTGTTGTGGAGTATATGGTACAAGTTTTCGGTGCTTAATTCCTTCCTGCGTACAAAATTTATCAAATTCCTTGGAGCAATATTCACCCCCATTATCTGACCTAAGACATAAAACAGGCTTGCCCAAACTTTTCTCTACTCGAGTTTTGAACTCTTTAAATTTCTGCAAAGCTTCCGACTTCTTCTTTAGAAAATAAACCCACACTCTCCTAGAATAATCATCTATAAATGTCAAAAAATAGATGGCACCATTTAAGGACTAAGTGGGGACTGGTCCAAATATATCCGAATGTATAAGTTGCAGAAAATCAGAACTCTTACCAGGGCTTGCAGTAAACCGAACCCTCTTTTGTTTACCAAAAATACAGTGCTCACACAAGTCTAAATTGCAAGACTTAATCCCAGAAAGCATACCTCTATCATGCAAAATTTTTAGACCTTTTTCACTCATATGGCCTAGGCGTTGATGCCATAGCATTACTGCATCCTGAACTGAAGTTGCTATTGCTGCATGGTTTGTCACCGTATCATTGCATAAACGATATAGGGTCCCATAAGATTCTCCCTTTGCTACTACAATAGCACCTCTGGTAATTTTGCAATAGTTGTTACCGAAAGTGATAGAATACCCTAGCTTATCCATCATCTTGATTGAGAGCAAATTCTTTCGCAAATCTGGCACATGTTGCACATCACATAACATCCTTTCTCTACCATCGTCCAACCTGATCCTTATGTCCCCTCTTCCCATAATTTCTAAAGGGTGATCATCACCCAAGTAGACCTTCCCACCACTATATGGCTGATATTTGTCAAACCAGTCTCTGTGAGGAGACATGTGGAAAGATGCACCCGAGTCCAAAACCTAGGTATATAAAACAGATCTACTGTTGCTGATATAGAAAGCCTCACATGTTGTCGTCTCTCCAAAATTTACTGTATTGGCTTCAGCTGAAGGCTGAAATTGGTTTTCACCATTTTTTTCCTTTTTTAACTACCAATAATCCTTCTTTGAGTTCCCTGGCTTCCTGCAATGCCAACACTTCCCTTTCATCTTTTGTCCTTTAGACTTAGATCTGGACTGTGATCTACTTTGTTGACTCTTCTCGAAAGATCGACCTCTCATAGCTAGGGCTTCATTGGTTGAGGGTTCCAAAGACGTTTTCCACCTCAACTCTTCTGCCAACAAAGCGGCTACCACATCATCAAAATTTAGAGCTCCTGATGATGAATTGCTGATGGTCATCACCAAATGATCCCAAGTCTCCGGGAGGGAACAAAGTAGGGTGATAGCTTTGTCCTCATCCTCCATATTCACATTAATTGAAACCAGTTTACTGATAAGGGTATTAAACTCATTCAAGTGATCTGCCACAGATGAGCCCTCCTTCATCCTTAGGCTGTAAAGCTATTTTTTCAGAAAAACCTTATTTGTTGCAGATTTCGTCTCATACAACTTTTCAAGCTTCTTCCAAAGGGCTTCCACGGTTTTTTCTTCAACAACATTGAACAAGATGGAGTCCGCTAGGCATAGACGGATTGTAGAAACCACCTTCCTATCTAGCGTTGCCCACTCCTCATCTTTCATGCTGCTTGGTTTACTCATGACCCCTTTCAAGGATAGGGCTTGGTCATTTTGAACCAACAAATCCTCCACCTTCATCTTCCATAGGGCGAAGTTCCTGCCATCAAAATTTTCAATCTCAAACTTGGTTACACTTCCAATCATTGTTGCAGCTCCCACTCGCACAAAACCCTAGGCTCTGATACCAAATGTTAGAAAATATAGCAAAATTATGTGCAAGCAGAAAAACACAATAACACAGGAAAAAATAGTAACACAGATTTTACGTGGAAAACCTACAATGTGCAGGAAAAACCATGGGGCAATGGCAGCTTGATATTTTATTGATTTTGGTAGAATTACATTCAATCATAATTTACATGCAAGGGGTCATTCCCCTTTTATAGAAAAAACAAAAACTGTTCATTTCCTCTTCCAAAGGAAGAGTCCAAAAACTGTTTGTTTCCTCTTCCAAAGGAAGAGTCCAAAAAATTGTTTGTTTCCTCTCCCAAAGGAAGAGTCCAAAAAACTGTTTGTTTCCTCTCCCAAAGGAAGACTACAAAATACTGTTTGTTTCCTCTTTATAAGTTGCACCACCATGCACCTCTCTGCTGAAGAACATTGGAGATCTGGATATTGACTTCACCTCCTAACAATCCTGCAGACCAAGGGAATATAAGAAAAAAGGAGAATATTTGGATGTAGGGGTGGAGATATGTGAAACTATTCAGACTGAGGAATATGGCAATCTGATTTTGTAACAAATTGTCTCCCCCTAGTTTAGTCCTAAACAAACTAGAAGCATTGTGAAGTCTCCTATAGATTTTGGTAGTGAAAAAATAAGAGGGAGAATATCAAATGTTGAGCATCAAAAAATTAAAACTGATAATGACATTGCCAATGGAAAACATAGAACCTTGTTTCAATAGGTTATTTCGGGTTCTAAAGACAACAAATTAGGAAAACCCCCTCAAGGGATGGGGAGAGGAATAAATCCCAAACAATCTAAATGAATTTCCTCTCATGGAACATGAGAGGCCTCAATGGCCTGCCCAAACATAGGGAAGTAAGTGCAATACAAAATTAATTGAATCAAACTATTATCATGTTGCAAGAAATAGAAACTGATGAGATTCAGTAAAAAAAAGTAGCAAAAAAAATCTGGAATCAAGGGGAGATGGTTTGCAAATCATCCAGAGGAGCGTCTAGAGGCCTTATGACTTTGTGGGATCCTCGAATAGTAGAAGGCATCATTATTCAAAAAGATGACAGGGTTCTTAGTGTTTTATTTAAGTAAATAAACAACAAAAGGTCATGGATCCTTTCAAATATTTATGCCCCAACTTCAATTCAAGGAAGAGCTCTACTATGGGTGTACTTAGGCAATATGAGTGAAATCTTACATAATGTCCCCTAGATTTTGGTTGGGATTTTAACACTCCTCTTTACCCTTCAAAAAAAATGGGTGGAAATGGACCACCTATTAGGAGCATGGATGATTTCAATGACTTTGTGAACTCCAACATGTTTATGGATGTAAAACTTAGAGGATTTAATTATACCTAGAGCAATCGGCGGATAGGGTATCATCTCATTCAAGAAAGGCTTGACATGTTTTTTCTATCAAAGGAGGCTACAACTTTGTTTAGTGATTCTACCCTGCAAGCCCTTCCTAAAATTGCCTTTGATCATAATCCCATTTTGTTGGAGATCCCTAACTCTTTGTCCTTCAAGAAACCTTTTAGATTTCAATCTATGTGGATCAAACATTCCAGTTTCAGAGATAACTTAATTCAATGGTGGTAGCAGCCTGTCAGGGGTAGTGCAACTTTTAAACTTGCTAGCAAATTAAATTTTGTTAAGGAAAAGCTTCAAACTTGGAACAAAGAGGTCTTTGGGAACATATTTGAAAATAAAAAATAGGTTGTTGAAATTTTTAACATAATTGATCAGAGGATTCAACATGGTGATGTTGATGAAACTACTAGGCAGGAGGAACGAACAAAAATAGAAGAGTTTCATAACATTTTGGCCTATGAGGAAATATATTGGAGGAAAAAATAAAGGGCTCTTTGGTTGAAATATGGAGATTCAAATTCAAGGTTTTTTCACGTCACCACGCTTAGAAACAGAAACAATAACAAGATAAAATAAAATAAAAAGCATATGATTCTATTACTCAGGACTTAATAGAAATCATAAAGGAGGCATTAACTTATTTCAATTCTATCCTTTGTTAGGAATCATAGTGCAATGAGGAGGCAAAAGATATTCTCTTGCAATCCATTCCTAGCATAATAAATGAGGATATAAACCTTAAGCTTCTAGCTGCATTTTTTGATGAGGAAATTAAGGAATTTTTGTTGAGCATGGAGCCAAAAAAAGCCCCGGGACCCGATGGCTTTCTCCCTCATTTCTATCAAACTTTTTGGGACATCATAAGTGAGGATGTAATTTTTTCTATCAGAGAATTCCAAGCAAGCAATCATATCCCAAAAATTCTTAACTCTACTTTTATTTCTTTAATTCCTAAGAAGCAAACCCCTAAATCTATGGTTGACTTCAGTCCAATCAGTCTATGCAATGTTTCTTACCAGATCCTAACTAAAGCCATTGCAAATAGAATGAGAGATGTTCTACCCTGCATCATAGATCTATTTCAGGGAAGCTCTATCCAAGGTAGGTCAATATTGGATGGAGTTATCATAGTTCATGAAGCTCTGCACTCTGCTCATAAGACTAACAAATATGTTTTTGCCCTCAAGCTTGATATGAACAAAGCATTTGACAGGCTAAATTGGGACTTTCTGATTGTTGTTCTCCTTAAGTTTTTTTTTCACCACCAATGGGTTAATTTGATCAAATAATGCATTTCTAAAGCATGGTTATCAATTATGGTTAATGGAAAAACTGCTGGTTACTTTCAAAATCATAGAGGAATTTGGCAGGGGGACCCTATCAGCCCCATGTTATTCATAATTGTGGTAGAAGATTTAGGTAGAACCATAAAAAATGCTTGTAGTTCAAGGTTAATATCAATAATCAAGGCAAAATATCTCACCAGGGTTGTTTCTCACCAATAATTTGTCGATGATACCCTTCTATTGACTAAGGCGTCAGTGGTCAAGGCCAAAAGAATTAAATACATCCTATAACTCTACGAGGACATTGCTGGTCAGAAAGTTAATTTTAGTAAAAGCAAGTTATATTTCTTAAACACCCCCATTCAGATGTAAGGAAGGATTGCATAAATTTTAGGGTGTGATATAGCAAACCTCCCCACTTTGTATCTTGGTCTCCCTCTTTTCATTGGTTCTCCGAGAGAGTCAATGTGGGATAGGGTTATTGAAAGAATTCAAAAAAAACTTATCGGATGGAAAGGTCATCTTCTATCTCAAGCAGGAAAGTTGAACCTCACTAAGGCCTCTCTTCAGAGCATTCCAGTCTATTTCCTCTCTATTTTCAAATCCGTTGAGAAGGTTTTCCAAAAAATTTAGAAACTCCAAAAAGAATTTTTATGGACAAGATCAAAGGAGAAAAAAAGTATACTCCTTTAAGGATGGACCAAAGTGTGCAGACCCAAGGAAAATGGGGGCTTAGGTTTGAGGATAATTGCTCATATGAATTTAGATTTACTAGCTAAGTAGGTGTGGTGCCTCATTTATGGTGAATAAAATGAATGGAAAGCTATCATCAAATGAAAGTATCTTGAAAATATGGAATTTCTAAGTGACTTCATTCCAATCAGAGGTTCTGCTTTTTGGAAAGCAATTCTCAATTGTAAGGAAATCATCAAAAAATATTTAAGATGGGTTTTAGGCAATGGTGAGAGGATAAATTGCTGGAATGATAAGTGCGCTAAGGATGAACCACTGTTGTAATATTCTAACTTATCCTGAATCAAAGATATCACGGAAGAACTCATTGGCAGAAAAGTCTCCAATTATATGGTTGAGGATAGAGGCAGAATGAAGTGGAAACAAATAAGGATTCAGGGATTTCAAGTAGAATCAAATGATCTTTGTAACATTCTCGAGAAATAGTTTATCCCCATGAGACCCAAGGAAGGTCAAGTGACCTGGGCTCCTACGAAAAATGGGCAGTTCACTGTTGAATCGGCTTACAATGTTCTACTTGATGACGAGGATTTTGTCCTCCAAAAGGACTCAGTTTGGATAAAAAATTTAATTCCAAAAATTATAGTCTTTTCATGGCTGGTTATCCAAGGAAGAAGTCTAACCATTGATAATATGTTGCGTAAAGGTATTTATATCACTAATCGTTGTTATCTATGCAGGGCTAATTTGGAGACCATTTATCACATTTTACTTGAGTACCCTTTTTCCTTGACTATCCTAAGTGGGGTTTTTCAGGCCTTCGATATTTCTTGTGTTAAACCAGCCATCGTACTTGATTTGTTTGTCTAGTGGCCTTGCCTCTTTTCAAGTCAAATACTTTGATACATGTGGAAAATTTGTCTAAATCACTATATTTGGCAGGTGTGGTTAGAAAGGAACCATAGAGTCTTTAATGAGTCTATCCATGATAATAAAACTATCATTTCCAATATCTTATCCTTTGCCAATGATAATGTGAACCTTATCCCTTTTATAGTCGTAACTGTCATATGTAGGAGACCATGATTTCTCAATATTTAAGCTTAACCTTGTTAGATGAGTCTATGCCTAGGGTAGTCAGCCCCATAGCCAATGTTAAGTGGTCCCCACCTCCTACAAGTTAGTTTAAGATTAATTTTTATGGAGCGACTAAGGACAATTCTAGCAGAGTAGGCGCTGGTGACATTGTGCGAGATCATAATGGGAATATGATGCTTGTATTTTCTAAATATTTGGGAATAAGGATGAACAATGAAGCTGAAGCTAGAGCTATGTGGAGAGGCCTTCAAATGACTCAAGACTTATAAGGAAATTTGATCGTAGAAGGAGACTCTATGCATGTTATAAATATCCTCAATAATTGGAAAACACCTCCTTGGAGGATTAAAAAAATTGTTGAAGAGGCTAGGATCCTTTTCTAGGGAAGACAGGATAGAAAATCCCAACATGTATTTCGGGAAGATAACAAAGTTGCTGATAAGCTGGCAAATTTGGGTGTCGATGGTGATGGAATTTTCAAATGGGAACACGGTGTCCTGAGCAAATTAGAGGAGCTTATTCAACAAGAATGACAAGAATGATAGTCAAATTTACCAACAGGGAAGGCACTGTAAGTTCGAAGGCTATGAGTATTCCTGTCTCTTTTTTTAAATGGACTCACAATAAAAATTATTCGAGCTATAAGTCTTGGTGGATGTTGCTTGGAAATACCATAAATACTAATGGGGACAGTCACATGTTAGATAACATGGATCCTAGTCATCTTAGTAATTTGAGGTTGGTTGATAATCACAAGATAGGAAAGAAACGGTTATATAAGACTTAAAATTAGAGCCACATGGACCACTAGATAGACACCACCATAAATATAGCCAATAGGTTAACTTCTCCAAGGTTGATTGGACAAGACGATATGTGGTCCCAAAGCATATCATATATGAAAGAAAACAATTACCAAAGAATTATTAAGAGTAACTGTCAATACAGAGATTGTGGAAGTTTTTTTCAGTACTCTTCTATGTGTGTCTGAAGCTTTTTGTTTATCCATTGTTTGAAGGAAGGGATGTGTGTTTGTTTATTTTTTTGTAATTATGATGCAGGTGTGTTTTCTCGGGGTATACCCAAAATGTTGTATGGGATGTTTCTTTTTGATAACAGGCTATGTGCCTTACCGGATGTAATGGATTTTGTGGCATGTATATTTTACATATATAGGATCCTTAGTAAGGACATGTTCATCAACAGCCCTGGGCTGATTTTTGTAAAAGGTTTTGGGTCAACCTATAAAACCCGGTATTAATTTTATAGTATCTTATCTACCAAAAACAAATATTATAGTGATTCCAACAGGGACAATGGGAAAATATGATAAATATGGAACATCAATCAGAACAGGAGACCAATGAGGTCTAGGATAGGAAGCTTCAATGGGAGATGCTTCTCATTTCAAAGGTTTGGGCATATGGGTTCACAGTGTAGATCATATGAAAGACAGGTATATGGAAGAGAACAACTTTTCCAAGGATATTGTTATTCATGTAATGAGTTTGGTCACAAGCCAATGAATTGCATAATTCATGACAGAAAAGGATATGGATTCACTAGGAGAAATCCTAATACTATTGCACATCCAAGGAATAATAACATTAAATGTTATAAGTACAATAATGATGGTCACATAGCAAGATGGTGTAGAGAAAATATTCTAGAAATAAGCATGAACATGAACAGGAACATGAACATGAACAAAAATATGAATAAGAATAGGAATAGGAACATGAACAAAAATAAGAATATGAACATGAATAGAGACTTAGAAAAGAAAAGAGACTCAGAGAAGAATGAGAACAAGAACATGTACAAGAATAGGAACATGTATGAGAACAAGAACAAGAACGGGAATAGGAATAGGAACAGGGATGATGAATTGGAAAGAAACAATGAGAGGATTTAGCAAAAAGGAAGAGGAAAAGACAAAGGTAGAGAATAGTGCTTTCAGAGAGTAGAAATACTCCCACCCCAGAATTAACCACCTCATGTGGATGTGTGGGAAGGGCTAATCTAAGAGGCTTAATTCTTAGACTTGAGCGCCAAAGGTGACCATTTGCCATTGATGTCAAAGGGAGAGATATTTGTGTATTATGGGGAGAGTTTTTAGATATGAGGAGATATTTGATATATGAGAGAGCATTGAGCTAGGGGAAGCAAAGTCCCAGGGGGAGCAAAAAATAAGGTCAAAATTCAATAAAAGGATTTGGGTTGCCATCAATGATAAAGGGGGGTATTGTTGGACATTTTGAGTCCCTAAGCTAAAATATTGTCATTGATGTCCAAAGAGCATTTAATGTCAAAATGATCTATGAAGGGTTTTTGTGAAAACCAAGGTAGGAAAAATAAAAGGTTTTAGTTAAAACCATGGACAACATATTTGATCTGGGTTTTTCTTAAAATCCAATTTGGGCTTTCGTTTCATCAAAAAATGTGCCTCGGTGATGGAGTTATTTGAGTTTTAATATTTGGCTTAAATTTTAATTATTTAAAATTTAAATTAAAATTTAAATTTAAATGCAAAGTTTCCCATCGACATTATCAAGAAAACATAAATTCATATTTATGCCAATGTCTTCAAAGTTTTTTAAACATTATATAAAGGGGAGGTAAATAAATCAAATTTTTATCCTTGCTCTTGTGATACATAAATTCATATTTATGCCAACGTCTTCAAAGTTTTTTAAACACTATATAAAGGGGTGGTAAATAAATCAAAGTTTTATCCTTGCTCTCGTGATAAATATTTGGAATTCGAATAAGTCTATGAGCTCACGTGAATTTTGAGAAGATAATCAACAAAGAAAATCACAGCGCTTGGAAAGTCAAAATGTGGTGGGAAGCATGGCACATTGGAAAATTGTTTTGGCTAAGGGACAAGGCAGTGCAAACACCAGGGATAGAATCCCTTAGATGACATTTTATAAGGTGTGTGGAAAGAACTTTGGAACTTTTTCTTTTGTGGAAGGTGGAGGAAGGTTTAAGGCACTTTGGGCCTTTGCCTTTTCAACGAGTGCCTAGCTCGTGTGTAATATTAGCTGCGACTAAGATGCTCATGGTGTGGCAAGTCGGGGGTTCGAATCTCCTTGAGGAGGTAATTACGTTTTGCATTTAAATAATTTTTATTAGCCCTAAATTTTGGAGTTATAAGGTAGTTAATGGAAATTAAAGTTTTTTATTAGAGTTGTGATTATTATTGCAAAGCATAATTGGTTTATGATTTATTTGATGCTTATGGAGAATTAATTTTTGGAGAAATAAGGAGTTGTTTTTTAAAAGCAATTTTGAGAGGTTTATTATTTTTTATAAGGGTTTTAATAAAAGGCACTTTGGTGGATGTGTTTATTAACTTGGAGTAAAAATGGTTTAATTTGAGTAATACTTTATTTTGTGATTATTTGAAGTCCATTAACCCTTGTTTAGATTGGAAAGGAAAGTTGTGTTTAAGTGTGGCAGATTTTGTGGACAACTTATTGGCATAAAAAAGGTATGGGCACATTCTCCTATTGATTGTTTATGGTGGTTGATTTCTAAAATATCATTGGAGAGAAAATGATTGATTGTGGTTTCCTTTGAGAAAATGATTGGTTGAATGCTTCAAGGTTTTTTGTTTTGTGAGTTGTATTTAAACCTTATTTTATTAGCATTGTTGTTGAAGCCCATTGATGATAAAATGAGCTTGAACTTGAGTTAGAAAAGAACATGAGTATCATTTTTATGTGGGATTTTTTCTTCAGCATTGTTAAAAACATTTTTAGTTGGTTAATACGTGCTTGGTGATGAGGCCTAGAAATGCCTCATTATAACACTACTGTTGACATATAAAAACTGCCATAATATTAAATATGTCAAAGTTAAAGTGCAAAATAGTGATTAGAATATGTTATTTGTTACATGTTTGCATGATTTTATGTTTGGAACATTATACCTCTGTTTTGACAGTTTTCAACATTTTATGCACTATTTCAATTGATTAGGTGGTAAATAAAACATATATTGCAATTACATTCTGATGGTATGAATAGATTCCTCTCATCAAGAACTACAACTTTGCTTTTTAAAACAAGTCAATCCGAGTTGTAGATAAAAATTTATGAAGGTTACATCATTCTTATGCTCATTGTTCATTCCTGCGCTCATTGTTCATGCCTTAGTCTTTTCTGGAGCTGTTAACAGGTGCAAATCTACGTTAAAGGAAACATTGGCGTATCTACTGGGAATGATCCAGAGTGATTTAAGGTACCAAATTCATACCAATGGTACTTCATAATATAGAGAAAACATGACCCAAATTTGAAGGCATATGGACAAGTAACCTGGATGTTATAGGGCCTGCGAAATTGCAATTTCACACTTTTTGACAGCTGGAAATGCTGATAAAAATCTATGTTAAAGGCCAACTTGACAGCGATGCATGGCATAATTTATGAGGAATTAAGAGTTGAAAATTGAACCCAATGTTTTTTATATATCCAAGAACATATGGACATAATTTGGTAAAAAATGGAGTTACGATGAACAAGTTATGAGCACTCCAAAAGGGCATCTGGGCATGTTTTGGCAGCTGGAAACAACAGGTCACAGTCCATACAAATTCCGGCCACCTGTCACTATGAAAGAAGGCATGGAATTTTTCAAATAAAGAAGAGGTAAATGCTTGGAAACAGTCGAAGGAGAATAGGCATGACCCCTTCTTCACCTGACAACACTGTCACGTGATGCAAATGGAAGCAATAATTCAAAAGGCTAAAATGTAGGAAATCTGGTAAATACAGGACATAGTCATGCAAATTCCATCCAGCTGTGCATATATAGCAGGTCTTGGAATTAGTCACTCCAGCACATGCCACCAATGCGAAAGGGTGTACAAGATAAGGGAAAACAATCCAAACGGTCAACAACTTCCTTCCTATGCGTTTGGAGTGCAGATAAGCAATGAATTGTCACCTGCCTGTTATTTCGGTGCAAAAATAGGGAATAACGCAAAAACAATCGAAAGTGGTCAAAAAGTGACAAATCAGTGGAGGAAATTATTTGCAATTGACCAGGAGGTTGTCCCAACTCATCTTAACATGATTTTCTCAACAAATGCAGCCCAACAAGGATGAAAGGATTAAGTTTTGACAAAGCAAATTCCTGCATTCTAGGAAACAGTTATGCAATCGGTTGTAAATACCTACAAATCAGTAACCAAGCATATCAACATTATATTATAAATAAGAAAGCTCCTAGATGGTTGAGCATAGAGATAGATAGGCAATAGAATACCGAAATTAACATAGAGTGAAGTTTCTTTGTAGCAGAACAATAATTTATGGGTTTTTCTTGCATTACTGTAATGTAGTTTTAGATTGCATAAAAAGGTGCAATCTTCAGATATCAATTGGCATTTTGAGGTTGATTATTAGTATCTATATTTTCTTAACATAACTTCTCACCTTCTTCTAGTTCTAGAAGCAAGGGCCACTTGCAGGGCTAAAGGAAGACAATTTCGGATAGAATTTCTTGCTGATTTCTTGCTAAAGCAGATTAGCAGAATTCTACTACTTTTCCATTTCTTTAGTAGTTTTCAAAAAAAAATTTAGCCTTTGACAACATTTTTTGCATTTCACAGCAATTTCCAGATTTTTGTCATTTTTCAGTTTTGCAGTAATTGTTGATTTGGTTTTGTAGTAGTTAAAATTCTATTTTTAAATTCTCCAGTTGATTTACTTTTATGCAAGTGTGTGTGTTTTCAATTCTGTAATTTAATTTTCTGTTACTCTCAATTTAGCAACATTTCATTTCTTGTTATTTTAGATTCTACAATTTATTTCCTACAATTTTAAATTCAGTTTCAGCTTTTGCAATTTGATTTCCAATTCTAGGAGTTAGAGGTCACACCAAGCCCCTAGAAACTAACTGATCCATCAATAAAGCCTATTTTTTGAATGAACTAATCTTTAACCTGTTGGAGCCTTCTTTCGTATATAGCCTTGGACACTGCCCTGGATTGATATATATAATTACTAAATTATGAATGAACAATGAAACTCATCATTTTTGGCATCGTTGTTGGGGATAGGTGTTGTTAGAAGAGGAAAGCAGTCCAATAATTGTTAGTGTGCTAAGTTGTGAACTTCAGAGTGAAATCTTAATGTAATAACTGGAATAATTAATAGTTGTTGGTAAATTACATTTCAGTTCATTTAGAGAACAAGTAAGTATGAATAGGTTAAAGGATGTGAAAGCACGATGTCAAAGTACGAAAAATACTTTGCCTACCATAGGAAGAAAAATTTCACAAGAGGTTGAAATTATGTCAAAGTTGTCCAAATTTATGATTCCCAAAACTATTGGAACTTTCAAAGAATTACAATCATCTATGTCCAAAACTGTAGGATCCTTTGAGAAATCATCACAAGGAGGAACAATCAATAGTTCAACATCTTTTTTCCTTGAAAAATCCATACAATCAGTAGAGTTTAACAAAATATCTAATTGTGATTGGGAACCTATAAGGGTAGGCTCACAAGAGAATCTAGGGAGAGCCAGTAATGTGCTCCAACCTAGTGCAACTAGTACACCTGCCAAAACTTTTCAAAATACCATCCAATTAGATCTTAATCAAAATGCTCCCATGAAGGTCATTACACCTTTTGTGTTACCGACTTTTAAGGGAGTTACATCTGAAGACCCTGATTTATTTTTGTTTGAGTTTAAAATTGTGTGTCAAGTTCATGATTACACTAACGACAATCAAAAGCTCAAATTTTTTCCTTCCACTCTTAAAGAGTCAGCTCTATGATGGTTTATCACCTTAGCACCTGATTCAATTAGAACCTGGAATGAGATGGAAAATATATTTTTGGAGAGATACCAAGAATATTGTCAAGTCAAGAATCAAAACTATGAATTGCTTGAAATGAAACAAAAGGAAAATGAAATCTTAGAAGATTATGTAGAAATTTTTTCTTTTGTTCATAAGAGATGTGGTAGTGTTGAACCTGAAATGTGCAAAAATTATATTCTTAAGGGGACTACAAGATGAATTTCGGGATGCATTGGATATTTTAGGAAGAGGTGATGCAAATGCACTTGAAATCTAGGAAATCATTAAACTTTGCAAAAAATATTCTCATTCAAGGCATAGAAAACATAGAATTGGTAATGATAAACATGATTTGAAATAATGCATGAAAGAGTTTGCTAAAGCTAGTATTGTTGTACATCTTGATAAAACAGTAGATAAAAAAAGTAAATCTACTAAACCTTCAGTTATCTATTGTTCAAGATGTGAGCAACAACACTCTGTTCATGACTGTATTTTGAACAAAACATTTATACCAACTATATGTAGCATTTGTCAAAAAAGACATTCTACAAATCAATGTAGTTTATTGCCAGAACTCAAAAGTGTCTTTGAAAAATAGACTCAACCTATTAAAAAACCCAATTTTGTAGGACAAGGACAAGGAGATAATTTTCTTAAGTTTCCATATCAGAATGCTTCTCAATTTCCTATACATTGGGGAAATAATCCTTGGTATATGCCATGGTATGCTTCAGGTCCACTTCAACAATGTTGGAGTCAACCACCATGGGCATATTACCAAGAGTGGTCTCAACATGGATGGATGAAACAACAATGGAATCAACCACATCCACCATGGTTGCAACCAAAACTACAAGGATATCAATGGGGACAACAACAAAAATTGCACAAAGGGCAGCAACATTATCAAACACAAAAATCAAATTTATTTCCCACTCATACCCATAGTTTCTCTCATGGACAACAACAACAAAATGAAAAACAACCTCTATTTTCAGCTCAACCTTTCGTCAGTCCAAATAATGTTAAACAGGTAACCCTTGTCTCTATGGCTAAATTAGAAAAGACAGCCATAATAAATGCTGGTGACTGTCATAAAAATCAGTTGTGTTTAGGAAAACCACTTCATGAACATGTTCCACTTACGAGTGTAGAAATAGGAGCTAAAATGAATGCACATAAAAACAAATTTGCACTGAAACAAGAAGAAAAAGAAAATCTCCCACAAAAAGAATCATATCTTGAACAGTTTGAAATATCAAAACTAACATCTTTGAAATCAGATTTGATAAGGGAATTAAAACATTTAAATGTTATAGTCCCTTTACTTCAAGTTATTAAATATGTGTCAATCATTAATACAATTGTTCAAGAAATATGTTTTAACAAACCAAGAAAAAAGAAGAAAATATATGCTAAAAACATACAAGTCGGTGGTAAAAGAGTAAACTTGCTTGTAGGAAACCTTAGTCCACCTAAGTATGATTGTCTAGGATGCCCATGGTTTCGTGAAACATATAAGGAAAATGAAACGGATAATTCAATTTTGGCCTCCATCATTGTAAAGGATAACGTGGAAGAGATGGATTCATCCAAACAGTCTGTTTTTGATGAAAATGTTCAGAATGCAGATTTTAAAGATGAACCAATCATTGTTCAGCAATTATTATGGAATGATGAAAAACAAAATTCTAAAAATTTGTCATCCATTCCAATACAAAACAATTTTCTTCACTTGTCACATGGATGTCATCATTTTTTCGCATCTTTTCCTTTCCATTTATCAAAGTTAATTCTTTTAAGAATTGTTTTTGGTAAACATACACAGATTTTCCATTCTTTTCCACCATATCATTGTTCTCTTAACTCATTAATGCATCATTCTCCAAGAACCAATTCAAAACATCTTGGTACAAAACAAACTAAAATGCAGCCAAAACAACCTTTGAACAAAAATAGTTGGTTGACTAAAAACCAGGAAGCAAATTTGTTTGATGTATTGATCCAACATCCTAATGCTCTACTAACACTTTATGCATCTTTAGCAATTGGCATTGAGTTGTTGCAGGTAGAAAAAAAATAGATTTTGCAGTTGAATGCAGTTTGGTTGGAAGCATTTCACCAAATAGAGTTCATTAAACAAAAATGGAAAATGTGGCATGATGATCACATTAAGAGCAACAAGGATGAACCAAAAGAGTTTGAGAATGGCGTTGTTCAAATTTCTTCAGTTGATGATTCAAGAAGGACATTAGTGGTGAATGGACATATTTTACAGTTGTACCATAAACCACTCACAAAGAAGGAATTTGCTCAATATTTCACACAGTCACATTTGCATATGATAGAAGAGGATTCCTCTTCTGACAAGGTTTCCAAATGATCATATTTTTTTAGCCTTGAAAAAAAATACGAAAAAAAGAGAGAAGGAAATAATCTTGTTTGTGAAATTCCTTCACGGGCACAATTTCAAGAAAAATTGTGAAATTCCTTCATGGGCACAAGCAAGACATAAAAAAAACAGAAGTTGGTTGAAAACCAGAAATGGCAGACTCTTTTGATACCAAAAAAATGAAAAAACAGAGAAGAAAAACAAAATGAATAATTCAGTAGTGAAAACCTTCTCGGATGCGCTGCTGAGTTGGCTTGCATGAAAACTGGTTTTCTGACATGCATTGCCTTGTTGATCCACCCATCATTGTTCTACCATTGTACAAATCTCACCTACTGCATCTATGTTGTTCTTATTTCAAAAAAAAATCATCGAAGCGACTTGTAAGGTGGATGATAAATTTTCAGTACAGTAAGGTATGTGTTTCTTGCATTTAGTCATGGTAAGCATTTATCATTTAGTATATGATACTCAATATTTGGCATAAACTGTTCATACAATATTGACAAGTTAAAAAAAAATGGAACATGTTGTTCAAAATGTCAAGAAACACGCCCCTTCTGCCCTTAGTTGCATGGGAAATTCAAAATTATGAAAAAACTGATTTTGGGACAGATATGACAGCCATTTTATTTTTATTAGTAGGGCAGATTTCAGAATAAAATGTCCCACCAATACCTCATAAATCTGAGAAGGACGAAATGCACCTGAAAATTTTGTTTTACTACTACTGCAATAAAACAACAAACAAAAAATATATAGATATATAGCATTTAAACAACAGGATGGAAAAATAATTTTTGATGTTATGAACGGCTTATACACTCTAAATATGGGCCCACACTAGAATTTGTAGCTAGATTTTGCATAGGAGGACATTTCAGCATGTTTTTGACACATCTTCAGAATGACAGTCTCATTCCAGAGAAAGCTTCAAAACAATATCAACAGGTCACGATGCATGAAATTCTTCAAAATTTTGCAAAACAGCAGGGGACATTAGATATTAAGTTTCTTAAATTTCTACCACAAGTACAAAGGACAAAAACAAAAAAAAAAGGAAAAAAAAAATTGCAGGAACTACAATGCTTGGTGTAGTGCAACAAGAACTTTCTCGAGTAGTAGGTGGCAAAAGGATGTTGTTCATTTTACTAGCGCCTACTAGGATGCATGAGGGCATGCATCAATTCAAGCTGGGGGGAATTATGAGGCCCATAAATGCCTCATTATTACACTATTGTTGACATATAAAAACTGCCATAATATTAAATATGACAAAGTTAAAGTGCCAAATAGTGATTAGAATATGTTATTTGTTACATGTTTGCATGATTTTATGTTTGGAACATTATACCTTTGTTTTGACTATTTTCAGTATTTTATGCACTATTTTAGTTGATTAGGTAGTAAATAAAACATGTATTGCAATTACATTCTGATGGCATGAATAGATTCCTCTCATCAAGAACTACAACTTTGCTTTTTGAAGCAAGTCAATCTGAGTTGTAGATAAAAATTTATGAAGGTTACATTGTTCCTGCGCTCATTGTTCATTCCTATGCTCATTGTTCATGCCTTAAGTCTTTTCTGGAGCTGTTAACAGGTGCAAATCTGCGTTAAAGGGAACATTGGTGGATCTACTAGGAATGATCCAGAGTGAGTTAAGGTACCAAATTCATACCAATGGTACTTCATAATATAGAGAAAACATGACCCAAATTTTAAGGTATATGGACAAGTAACCTGGAAGTTATGGGGCCTAAAAAATGGCAGTTTCACACTTTTTGACAGCTGGAAATGCTGATAAAAATCTGTGTTAAAGGCCAACTTGACAGTGATGCAGGGAGTAATTTATGAGGAATTAGGAGTTGAAAATTGAACCCAATTTTTTTCATATAACCAAGAACACATGGAAAAAATTTGGTAAAAAATGGAGTTATGATGAATAAGTTATGAGCACTCCAAAAGGGCATCTGGGCATGTTTTGGCAGTTGGAAACAGCAGGTCAGTCCATACAAATTCCAGCCACTTGTCACTATGAAAGAAAGCATGGAATTTGTCAAATAAAGAAGAGGTAAACGCTTGGAAATAGTTGAGGGAGAATAGGCATGACTCTTTCTCCACCTGACAGCACTGCCACATGATGCAAATGGAAGCAACAAGTCAAAAGGCTAAAATGCAAGAAATCTGGTAAATACAGGACAGTCATGCAAATTCCATCCAATTATGCATATACAACAGGGCTTGGAATCATTCACTCCAGCACGTTCCACCAATGCAGAAGGGTGTACAATATAATGGAAAACAATCCAAACAGTCAATAACTTCCTCCCTATGCGTTTGGAGTGCAGATAAGCAATGAATTGTCACTTACCTGTTATTTCGGCACAGGAATAGGGAATAGCGCAAGAACAACCGAAAGTGGTCAAAAAGTGAAAAATCAGTGGAGGAAATTATTGGCAATTGACTAGGAGGTTGTCCCAACTCATCTTAACATGATTTCCTCAATAAATGCAGCCCAACAAGGATGAATGGATAAAGTTTTGACAAAGCAAATTCCTGCATTCTAGGAAATAGTTATGCAATCAGTTGTAAATCCCTACAAATCAGTAACCAAGCATATCAAAATTATATTAAAAATATAAAAGCTCCTAGATGGTTGAGCATATAGATAGATAGGCAATAGAATACTGAAATTAGCATACAGTGAAGTTTCTTTGTAGCAAAACAGTAATTTGCAGGTTTTTTCTGCATTACTGTAATGCAGTTTCAGATTGAATAAAAAAGTGTAATATTCAGATATCAATTGGCATTTTGAGGTTGATGATTAGAATCTAGATTTTCTTAGCATAACTTCTCACCTTCTTCTGGTTTTGGAAGCAAGGGTCACTAGCAGGGCTAGAGGAAGGCAATTTCTGATAGAATTTCTTGCTAATTTTTTGCTACAGTAGATTAGCAGAATTTTGCCAGTTTTCCATTTCTTTAGTAGTTTTCAACACAGTTTTTAGCCTTTGACAACATTTTTTGCATTTCATAGTAATTTCCAAATTTTTGTCATTTTTCAGTTTTGTAGTAATTGTTGATTTGGTTTTGCAATAGTTAAAATTCTATTTTTAAATTCTCTAGTTGATTTACTTTCATGCAAGTGTGTGTGTTTTCAATTTTGTAATATACTTTTCTGTCACTCTCAATTTAGCAACATTTCATTTCCTGTTATTTTAGATTCTGTAATTTTCATTTCTTGCAATTTTAAATTCAGTTTTAGCTTCTGCAATTTGATTTCCAATTCTAGGAGTTCAAAGTCACACCAAACCCCCAAACACTAACTGATCCATCAATAAAGCCTATTTTTTGAATGAACTAATCTTTAACCTGTTGGACCCTTATTTCGTATATAGCCTTGGACACCACCCTAGATTGACACATATAATTACTAAATGATGAATGAACAATGACACTCATCACTCGAACTAGGGTTTGTGAAAAATAATTATTCCTTGTGATGATTGGTTGATTTGATTTGGTTAATACATTCTTGGACTAGGGTTTATGAAAAAATTTTGTTACTTGAGGTTATTGGTTGAGTTGAGTTGGTTAATACATGCTTGGACTAGGGTTTGTGATAAAGGATTGTTCCCTGAGGTGATTAATTTGAGTTGAGTTGATTAAGCCTAGTCAAGTGGATGCATGTGGTTGTTCAAGTTCCTAGAAACAAACTAGTCAATATTTTGATTTGAGTTGAGATTGGGATTTTAGTATATAGCATATAGAGTCTTTAACAATTCCCTTTATGCTTCTTTGAGATTGATTTGAGATATTGATTGTACATTGATATTAGAACATATTGAGTCTCTAACAATTCTCTTTATCATTCTATGTGATTGAGACAAGTCTTTGAGAAGACCTGTGGACTGTTTTGAGTTAAGCTTTTGTGAAAGCTTGCTATGCATATTTGAACAAGTCCTATAGAGGACTTATTGAGAAAATTTGAGCAAATCCTATAAAGGACCTATTGAGAAGATTTGAGCAAGTCCTAGAGAGAATTTATTGAGCATATTTGGACAAGTTCTGTGTGAAATTGCTGAGCATATTTGGACAAGTTCTATGTGAACTTGTTGAGTAGATTTGGACAAGTTTTGTGTGAACCTGTTGAGCATATTTGGATAGGTTTTGTGTGAACCTATTGAGCAGATTTGGATAGGTTTTGTGTGAACCTATTGAGAAAATTTTAGCAGGTTCTAAGTGAACCTATTGGGTGAACCACTTTTAATCTGTCTCTATTGTGTGTGGAATTTTGTGCATTGCTTTGATTACTACTATTGATACTACAATCTATAAACTGCACAATATTGATTTGAGAAGAAACAAAAAAAAGTGGTCTTATATTGTTCACACCCCCTCTCAGTATAATATTGTGTTCTTCACAAGCTATACATGTCAAACCTATAACAAATTGACATTGTAATGATTAGGCTAAATAGACTTATTGTAAACTTATAAATAGGCTAAGTCACCTCAATATGGTGATTTACTTTTTAGTATTTTACTTGTTATATGCTATATATATTTCTTTGAAATAAATATAATTAAAAAACTATTTTGCCTCCATTGAAGATAGTGTTTTAGATTTCTAATTGAATGTGATTTGTGCAGATTAATACATTTTTTGTTCATGCTTTGTGGTTGATAAAATTTGCTAGGTAATTTTGTCTACAATTTTTGTTGTTGTTTGAATTATCTTCTATGAAGTCTTCGAATGTTTAAGAAGCATAATATGAGCTTAATGAATTTGTATTCTATGATTCTCTATTTAATGGATGGTATATTAGGATTTATCTTATTTTAAGTGTAGGGTATTTATCTCTCACTTTTCATTGTTATAAGTTATTTCTTGACCATATTTTAATATATCCCTAACCTCTATATATTTTATAAACCCTTGCATTTATATATACAATCTTCAATGCCATTTTATTTCATAGCATTATAAGAAACTAACATCCTACGAATTTTGACTCAAGCATGTTATCATAAACCTATAAATAACTTCGATTTGTGCAAAGCTAGGTTCTACTATCATGATCATGAAAAAATCAAGAGGATAAAGTTCTCCTTCATCAAGTTCCTCATCAAATTTGAAGGTTGGGCTTAATGTTTTGACTATGGATTTCTTGATATGTTTGTCATTAGAGAATTGGTTGAGATTATATATGACAAGTAAGCAATATATATCTAACCAAGTAGGGGTTCAATCTCATACCAAAATGTATCTCCTCCACATTGTCCATACCCACCTAGGCCACAATGAACTAGAAGAATTAAACGATGAGGAGATTAACATGAATCAATCATATACCAAGATGTGATTCCATGAATCTCCTCTAAATTTCCACATTAAATATTTCACCTAAAATAAAATTCATATAAAAATACTAAAATTTATCTTCTCTTATGTGGCATCAAGAGTTTTGTGTCTTCAATGTAGTCGATGGAGGAACTAGATTTAGACTCAAATCTATCCTAGAACCTATTATGGCAGTATCATAGGTATATCACAATGGTTTTAGCCTTACACATAATTATCACGGGAGATACTCACAAACCTCACGTATCCAAAGGCACTCATGCCACAATGGCAATTTGTAGGCATCATGAAAAATGGTTGGATAATTTAATACCACATATTTATATTTGTTTTCTTCCTATGTTTATTTTAGATGATCCCAAGTGTAATGCTTGTGATACACACATACCAATGCCAATTGTTATAGTATTTATATCCTACTATGTGCATTGCGTAGGGAGATACATGGCTAGAGCAATGGGTTAAGTAATGTTATCATCAATAGATGCATCTATGACATTGATAATAGATCATGAAAATTGGAAGATTTCAAATGACCATAATATGAGGCTTTTCTACGATGATAGATGTAAGGAAATAATTTATTCCTCCACTATGAAATGTATGATTTCCATTACCATTGGGGTCATGTTCTTCCACCAAGTTTCATGCAATGACATGAATCTAATACCACTGATAGACTAAAATATATTTATAAATATATTTCACTAGTTGAGAGTAGACAATGGTTGTAGCAACTAATATAGAATAGGCATGTAGTTATAAAAATTTAAACTTCTCTAAAAATACAATATTGTAGATTCAATCAATTATCTACATAAGCTAACTATAGCTCACCAAAAATAATGTAATATCAATTTATTTCTAAAAAACTTTTTCTTGAATGTGTAGCTTTTATTATTTTTCTAGATTATAATATTTGTCATTTATTGTTTAAATAGGATAGAAATTAACCCCATCCTTAATAAACCATCACTATGTTATCTCAATATTTTAAGTAACCACATATTGATATAAAAACCATATTGTAGGTCAATGCAATTTCCTACATACATAAGTACTTGCAATCTATGCTAGACTATGATTTTACTACAACAAAAGTCTAGATTTATGGATGGTCTTATTATTTTGAGTGTAATATGCAAAAATCCAAATACACTTGGTCTTGGCTATGTTAAAAAGCTTTTGGTAAAAGCTAAAGCCCAAAAATAAGAATCCTAGAGTTTTCAAAAGCTGACATTAGCCAATGCATTAAAAAATTTTAGAAAATAAAAATCCTAGAACAATTATTGGACTTTTCTGGCAATGACATCATCAAAATTTCAAAAAATGTTTGGGAAGCCAAAATACCAACACCAAATTATCTTAGGATATTCAATTAATGATATTATCTAAAGGGCCTAAAAAGTCTAACCCAGTCTACTAGAAGCCTATAACAAAGGAATTTAATATGTTATAGAGAAATAAAGATTGAAACAAAGCAAACATAATATTTTCTAGCTATGATGTCACTTAGTCTTCCAAAAACCCAACTTGAGAAAACTTGAGCCCAAGAGTTTTAGGTGTTGATGTTAGCAAAGGTGTAAAATTCTTGGCCTAGCCCCTAAGGCCTCGATAGTATTCACAATACCCCAAAAACACCACTAAGCATTGAAAATTATCAAAAATCTCCCAAACATGTCGTTTTCAATATAAATCATGTGTTTCAAAAGCCTAAAATTCCCAGCCCCTCATCCACCAAATGTAAATAATTATGCTTATTTGGTAGATCTAAAAAGTTAGTGTAGAGACAAGGTATAGTGGCATAAAGTAAACCATTCAAAAATCCTCAGGTTTGCTTAGGATAGTTGAGTGCCAAGCTTGTGGAGTAGATCTTGATTGACCATTCCATCATAGTAGAGTCAAAACCATTATGTTACATTGGTTAAGACAGAGTAATAAAATGAGACATATGATCCTAAAGCATATTGGTCGAGCTATACATGTCAAGCCTATAACAAATTAACATTGTAATGGTTAGGCTAAATAGACTCATTGTAAACCTATAAATAGGCTAAGTCAGCTCAATATGGTGATTTATTTTTTAGTATTTTACTTGTTATATGCTAGATATACTTCTTTGCAATCAATATAAGTAAAAATATATTTGGCCTCCATTGAAGATAGTGTTTTATATTTCTAATTGAATATGATTTGTGCGGCTTAATACATTTTTTTCATGCTTTGTGGTTGATAAACTTTGCTAGGGAAATTCTTCTATAATTTTGATTGTTGTTCAAATTATCTTCTATGAAGTCTTGGAATGTTTAGAAAGCATAATATGAGCTTAATGAATTTGTATTCTATGATGCTCTATTTAATGGATGGTATGTTAGGCTTTATATTAGTTTAAGTGTAGGGTATTTTGTATCACTTTTCATTGTTATAAGTTATTTCTTGACCGTATTTTAATCTATCCCTAACTCCTATATATTTTATAAACCCTTGCATTTATACATTTAATGTTCAATCTCATTTTATTTCATAGCATTATAAGAAACTAACCTTATATGATTTTTTACTCAAACATGTTATCGTAAACCCATAAAAAAATTATATTTGTGCAAAGCTAGGTTCTACTAGCATGATCATGAAAAATCAAGAGGATAAAGTTCTCCTTCATCAAGTTCCTCATCAAATTTTAAGGTTGGGATTAATGTTTTGACTATGGATTTCTTGATATGGTTGTCAATAGAGAATTGATTGATATTATAGATGACAAGTATGAAATATACATCTAACCAAGTAGGAGATCAATCTCATACCAAAATGTATCTCCTCCACATTGTCCATACCCACCTAGGCCACAATTACCTAGAAGACTTAAATGATGAGGATATTAAAATGGATCAATCATGTACCAATATGTCAGTCCTCCATGAATCTCCTCTAAATTTCCACATCAAATGTTTCACCTAAAAGAAAATTTGTGTACAACTACTAAAAGTTATCTTCTCTAATGTGGCACCAAGGTTTTTGTGTCTTCAATGCTGTCGATGGAGGAACTAGATTTAGAATAAACTCTCTCCTCGAACCTATCATGGCATTATCATAGGTAAAACCAATGGTTTTAGCCTTACACATCATAATTATGGGAGATACTCATAAAACTCACACATCCAAAGGCACTCATGCCACAATGGCAATTTTTAGGCATAATGAAAAATGGTTGGATAATTTAATACCACATATTTATATATTTTTTATTTCTATGTTTATTTTAAATGATCCCAAGTGTAATTCTTGTGATACACACATCCCAATGCTTATTTTTATAGTAGTGAGATCCTACTATGTGCATTTATTAGGGAGAAACATGGCTATAGTAATGGGTGAAGTGATGTTATCATAAATAGATGCATTTGTAACATTGATAATAGGTCATGAAAATTGGAATATTTCAAATGACCATAATATGAGGCTTTTTTATGATGATAGATGTAAGGAAATAATGTATTCCTCCACTATGAAATGTATGTTTTCCATTACCATTGGGGTCATGTTATTCCACCAAGTATTATGCAATGACATGAATCTAATACCATTGATAGACTAAAAGATATTTTATCTTTAATTCATAGTATGTATTGATAAATATATTTCACTAGTTGAGAGTAGATAATGGTTGTAGTAACTAATATAGAATAGGCATGTAGTTATAAAAATTTAAACTTATTTAAAAATACAATATTATAGATTCAATAAATTATCTACATAAGCTAACTATAGATCACCAAAAATAATGTAATATTAATTTATTTCAAAAATGCTTTTTCTTGAATGTGTAGCTTTTATTATTTTTATAGATTATAAGAATTTTTATTAATTATTTAAATATGATAGAAATTAACCCCATCCTTTATACACCATCACTCTATTATCTCAATATTTTAAGTAACCACATATTGATGTAAAAAACCATATTGTAGGTCAATGCAATTTCCCACATACATAAGTACTTGCAATCCATGCTAGACTATGATTTTGCTACAATAAAATTCTGGACTTATGGATGGTCTTATTATTTTTAGAGTGTAATATGCAAAAATCCAAATACACTTGGTCTTGTCTAAGTTAAAAATATTTTGGTAAAAGCTAAAGCCCAAAAATAAGAATCCTAGAGTTTTCAAAAGCTGACATTAGCCAATGCATATAAAGAGTTTAGAAAATAAAAATCCTAGAACAAGTCTTGGAATTTTCTAGCGATGACATCATCCAAAGTTCCAAAAATGTTTGGTAAGCCAAAATACCAAAAGCAAATTATATCAGGATCTTCAAAAAATGACATCAACTAAAGGGCCTAAAAAGTCTAACCCAGTCTACTAGAAGCCTATAAAAAAGGAATTTAAGATGTTCTAGAGAAAGAAATCTTGAAACAAAGAAAACATGAGATTTTCTAGTTATTATGTCACTTAGTCTTCCAAAAGCCAACTTGAGAAAACTTGAGCCCAAGAGTTTTAGGTGCTGATGTTAGCCAAGGTGTAAAATTCTTGGCCTAGCCTCTAAGCCCTCTATAGTATTCAAAATGCCCCAACAACACCTCTAAGCATTTAAAATTATCAAAAAGCTCCTAAACATGTCCTTTTCAATATAAATCATGTGTTTCAAAAGCCTAAAATTCCTAGTCCCTAAACCACCAAATGTAAATAATTATTCTTAGTTGGTATATCTAGAAAGTTAGTGTAGAGACAAGATATAGTGGCATAAAGTAAATCATTCAAAAATCCTGAGGTTTTCTTAGGATAGGTGAGCGCCAAGCTTGTGGAGTAGATCTTGATTGACCATTACATCATAGTAGAATCAAAACCATTAATTTATGTTGGTTAAGACAGAGCAATAAAATGACACCCATGCTCCTCAAGCATATTGGTCAAGCTATACATATCAATCCTATAACAAATTGACATTATAATTATTAGGCTAAATAGACTCATTGGAAACTTATAAATAGACTATGTCACCTCAATATGGTGATTTATTTTTTAATATTTTACTTGTTAAATGCTAGATATATTTCTTTACAACCAATATAAGTAAAAATCTATTTGGAATCCATTGAAGATAGTGTTTTATATTTCTAATTGAATGTGAGTTGTGCGACTTAATACATTTTTTTCATGCTTTGTGGTTGGTAAACTTTGCTAGGTAAATTCTTCTATAATTTTGATTGTTGTTTGAATTATCTTCTATTAAGAAGTAGCATAATATGAGCTTGATTAATTTGTATTCTATTATGCTCTATTTAATGCATGGTGTATTATTATTTATCTTATTTCCAGTGTAGGGTATTTTTCTATCACTTTTCATTGTTATAAGTTATTTCTTGACCATATTTTAATCTATCCCTAATCCCTATCTCTTTTATAAACCCTTGAATTTATATATGTAATCTTCAATCCCATTTTATTTCATAGCATTATAAGAAACTAACCTTCTATGAAGGTTAACTCAAGCATGTTACAATAAACCCATAAACAACTTAGATTTGTGCAAACCTAGGTTATACTAGCATGATCATGAAAAAATCAAGAGGATGAAGTTCTCCTTCATCAAGTTCCTCATCAAATTTTAAGGTTGGTATTAATATTTTGACTATGGATTTATTGATATGGTTATCATTATATAATTGGTTGATATTATATATTACAAGTAATAAATATACATCTAACCAAGTAGGGGATAAATCTCATACCAAAATGTATCTCCTCCACATTGTCCATACCCACTAGGCCACAATGACCTAGAATACTTAAACGATGAGGAGATTAACATGGATCAATCATGTACCAATATGTGAGTCCTACATGAATCTCATCTAAATTTCCATATCAAATCTATCACCTAAAAGAAAATTCATCTACAACTACTAAAATTTATCTTCTCTTATGTGGCACCAAGGTTTTTGTGTCTTCAATGCAGTCGATGGAGGAAATAGATTTAGACTCAACTCTCTCCTAGACCCTATCATGTCAGTATCATAGGTATAGCACAATGGTTTTAGCCTTACACATCATCATAATGGGAGATACTCACAAACTTCATACATCCAAAGGGACTCATGCCACAATGGCAATTTGTAGGCATCATGAAAAATGGTTGGATAATTTAATACCACATCTTTATCTTTGTTTTCTTCCTATGTTTATTTTAAATGATCCCAAGTGTAAGCTTGTGATACACACATCCCAATGCTAATTTTTATAGTAGTGATATCCTACTATGTGCATTTCTTAGGGAGAAACATGGCTATAGTAATGGGTGAAGTGATTTTATCATCAATAGATGCATCCATGACATTGGTAATAGATCATAAAAATTGGAAGATTTAAAATGATCATAATATGAGGCTTTTATATGATGATAGATGTAAGGAAATAATTTATTCCTCCACTATGAAATGTATGTTTTCCATTACCATTGGGGTCATGTTATTTCACCAAGTATCATGCAATGACATGAATCTAATACCACTGATAAACAAAAAGACATATTATCTTTAATTCATAGTATGTATTGATAAATATATTTTACTAGTTGAGAGTAGATAATGGTTGTAGAAACTAATATAGAATAGGCATGTAGTTATAAAAATTTAAACTTATCTAAAAATACAATATTCTAGATTCAATAAATTATCTACATAAGCTAGCTATAGATCACCAAAAATAATGTAATATTAATTTATTTCTAAAATGCTTTTTCTTGAATTTGTAGCTTTTATTATTTTTCTACATTATAAGCTTTTAAATTAATTGTTTAAATAGGATATAAATTAACCCCATCATTTATACACCATCACTATATTATCTCAATATTTTAAGTAACCACAAATTGATATAATACACCATATTGTAGGTCAATGCAATTTCCCACATACATAAGTATTTGCAATCCATGCTAGACTATGATTTTTCTATAACAAAAGTCTAGAATTATGGATGATCTTATTATTTTTGGAGTTTAATAATCCAAAATTAAAATACTCTTGGTCTTGGCTAACTTAAAAATATTTTGGTAAAAGCTAAAGCCCAAAAATAAGAATCCTAGAGTTTTCAAAAGCTGACATTAGCCAATGCATAGAAAAAGTTTACAAAATAAAAATCCTAGAACATGTCTTGGACTTTTCTAGCGATGACATTATCCAAATTTCCAAAAATGTTTGGTAAGCCAAAATACCAAAACCAAATTATCTTAGGATCTTTAAATAATGACATCAACTAAAGGGCCTAAAAAGTCTAACCCAGTATACTAGAAGTTTGTAACAAAGGAATTTAAGCTGTTATAGAGAAAAAAATCTTGAAACAAAGCAAACATGAGATTTTTATAGCTATGATGTCACTTAGTCTTCCAAAAACCCAACTTGAGAAAACTTGAGCCCAAGAGCTTTAGGTGTTGATGTTTGCCAAGGTGTAAAACTCTTGCCCTAGACTCTAAGGCCTCCATATTATTCAAAATATTGCAAAAACACCTCTAAGCATTTAAAATTATCAAAAAGCTCCCAAACATGTCCTTTTCTATATAAATCATGTGTTTCAAAAGCCTAAAATTTATATCCCCTCATCCATAAAATGTAAATAATTATGCTTAGTTGGTAGATCTAAAAAGTTAGAGTAGAGACAAGGTATAGTGGGATAAAGTAAACCATTCAAAAATCCTCGGGTTTGTTTGAGATAGGTGAGTGCCAAGCTTGTGGAGTAGATCTTGATTGACCATTATATCATAGTAGAATCAAAACCATTAAGTTGCATTGCTTAATACAAAGAAAGAAAATGACACCACTGCTCATCAAGCATATTGGTCAAGCTATACATGTCAAGCCTATAATAAATTGACATTGTAATGATTAGGATAAATAGACTCATTGTAAACTTATAAATAGGCTAAGTCACCTCAATATGGTGATTTATTTTCTAGTATTTTACTTGTTATATGCTAGATATATTTCTTTGCAATCAATATAAGTAATATGCTATTTGACATCCATTGAAGATAGTGTTTTAGATTTCTAATTGAATGTGAGTTGTGTGGCTTAATACATTTTTTGTTCATGCTTTATGGTTGATAAACTTTGCTAGGTAAATTCTTCTATAATTTTGATTGTTGTTTGAATTATCTTATATGAAGTCTTGGAATGTTTAAGAAGCATAATATGAGCTTAATGAATTTGTATTCTATGATGCTCTATTTAATGGATGGTATATTAATAATTATATTATTTTAAGTGTAGGGTATTTTTCTATCATTTTTCATTGTTATAATTTATTTCTTGACCATATTTTAATATATCCCTAACCCCTATATCTTTTATAAACCCTTGCATTTATATATCTAATATTCAATCCCATTTTATTTCATAGCATTATAAGAAACTAACCATATATGAAGTTTGACTCAAGAATGTTATCATAAAACCATAAACAACTTCGATTTGTGCAAATATAGGTTCTACTATCATGATCATGAAAAAATCAAGAGGATAAAGTTCTCCTTCATCAATTTCCTCATGAAATTTGAAGGTTGGGCTTAATGTTTTGACTATGGATTTCTTGATATGGTTGTCATTAGAGAATTGGTTGAGATTATAGATGACAAGTAAGCAATATACATCTAACCAAGTAGGGGTTCAATCTCATACCAAAATGTATCTCCTCCACATTGTCCATACCCACCTAGGCCACAATGACCTAGAAGAATTAAAAGATGAGGAGATTAACATGAATCAATCATGTACCAAGATGTGAGTCCTCCATGAATCTCCTCTAAATTTCCACATTAAATATTTCACCTACAAGAAAATTTGTGTACAAATACTAATATCTATCTTCTCTTATGTGGCACCAAGAGTTTTGTGTCTTCAATGCAGTCGATGGAGGAACTAGATTTAGACTCAACTCTATCCTAGACCCTATCATAGTAGTATCATAGATATAACACAATGGTTTTAGCCTTACACATCATTATCACGGGAGATACTCATAAACCTCATGCATCCAAAGGCACTCATTCCACAATGTCAATTTGTAGGCATCATGAAAAATGGTTGGATAATTTAATACCACATCTTTATATTTGTTTTCTTCCTATGTTTATTTTAAATGATCCCAAGTGTAATTCTTGTGATACACACATCCCAATGCTAATTTTTATAGTAGTGATATCCTACTATGTGCATTTCTTAGGGAGAAACATGGCTAGAGTAATGGGTGAATTGATGTTATCATCAATAGATGCATCCGTGACATTGGTAATAGATCATAAAAATTGGAAGATTTATAATGATCATAATATGAGGCTTTTATATGATGATAGATGTAAGGAAATAATTTATTCCTCCACTATGAAATGTATGTTTTACATTACCATTGGGGTCATGTTCTTTCACCAAGTATCATGCAATGACATGAATCTAATACCACTGATAAATAAAAAGAGATTTTATCTTTAATTCATAGTATGTATTGATAAATATATTTTACTAGTTGAGAGTAGATAATGGTTGTAGCAACTAATATAGAATAGGCATGTAGTTATAAAAATTTAAACTTATCTAAAAATACAATATTCTAGATTCAATAAATTATCTACATAAGCTAGCTATAGATCACCAAAAATAATGTAATATTAATTTATTTCTAAAATGCTTTTTCTTGAATTTGTAGCTTTTATTATTTTTCTACATTATAAGCTTTTACATTAATTGTTTAAATAGGATAGAAATTAACCCCATAATTTATACACCATCACTATTTTATCTCAATATTTTAAGTAACCACATATTGATATAATACACCATATTGTAGGTCAATGCAATTTCCCTCATACATAAGTACTTGCAATCCATGCTATACTATGATTTTGCTACAATAAAAGTTTGGACTTATGGATGGTCTTATTATTTTTTTAGTGTAATATGCCAACATCCAAATACACTTGGTCATGGCTAAGTTAAAATGTTTTTGGTAAAATATAAAGCCCAAAAATAGGAATCCTAGAGTTTTCAAAAGCTAACATTAGCCAATGCATAGAAAAAGTTTAGAAAATAAAAATCCTAGAATAAGTCTTGGAATTTTCTAGTGATGACATCATCCAAAGTTCCAAAAATGTTTGGTAAGCCAAAATATCAAAACCAAATTATCTTAGGATCTTCAAATCATGACATCAGCTAAAGGGCCTAAAAAGTCTAACCCAGTCTACTATAAGCCTGTAACAAAGGAATTTAAGATGTTGTAGAGAAAGAAATCTTGAAATAAAACAAACATGAAATTTTCTAGCTATGATGTCACTTAGTCTTCCAAAAACCCAACTTGAGAAAACTTGAGCCCAAGAGTTTTAGGTGTTAATGTTAGCCAACGTGTAAACTTCTTGGCCTAGCCTCTAAGGCCTCTATAGTATTCAAAATATTACAACACCTCTAAGCATTGAAAATTATCAAAAAGCTCCCAAACATATCCTTTTCAATATAAATCATGTGTTTCAAAAGCCTAAAATTCCTATCCCTTCATCCACCAAATGTAAATAATTATGCTTAGTGGGTAGATCTTAAAAGTTAGTGTAGATACAAGGTATAGTGTCATAAAGTAAACCTTTCAAAAATCCTTAGGTTTGCTTGGTATATGTGAGTTCCAAGCTTGTGGAGTAGATCTTGATTGACCATTCCATCATAGTAGAATCAAAACCATTAAGTTACGTTGGTTAAGAAAGATCAAGAAAATGACACCCATGATCCTCAAGCATATTGGTCAAGCTATACATGTCAAGCCTATAATAAATTAACATTGTAATGATTAGCCTAAATAGACTCATTGTAAACTTATAAATAGGCTAAGTCAGCTCAATATGGTGATTTATTTTTTAGTATTTTACTTGTTAAATGCTAGATATATTTCTTTGCAATCAATATAATTAAAAATCTAATTGGCCTGCATTGAAGAAAGTGTTTTAGATTTCTAATTGAATGTGAGTTGTGCGGCTTAATACATTTTTTTTTTCATGCTTTGTGGTTGATAATATTTGCTATGTGAATTGTTATATAATTTTGCTTGTTGTTTGAATTATCTTTTATGAAGTCTTGGGATATTTAAGAAGCATAATATGAGCTTAATGAATTTGTATTCTATTATGCTCTATTTAATGTATGGTATATTAGGATTTTTCTTATTTTAAGTGTAGGGTATTTTTGTATCACTTTTCATTGTTATAAGTTATTTATTGACCATATTTTAATCTATTTCTAACCCCTATCTCTTTTATAAACCCTTGCATTTATATATTTAATATTCAATCCCATTTTATTTCATAGCATTATAATAAACTAAAATTCTATGAATATTGACTCAAGCATGTTATCATAAAACCATAAACAACTTAGATTTGTGCAAAACTAGGTTCTACTAGCATGATCATTAAAAAATCAAGACGATAAAGTTCTCCTTCATCAAGTTCCTCATGAAATTTTAAGGTTGGGCTTAATATTTTGACTATGGATTTCATGATATGGTTTTCATTAGCTAATTGGTTGAGACTATAGATGACAAGAAATCAATATACATCTAACCAAGTATGGGATCTCTCTCATACCAAAATGTATCTCCTCCACATTGTCCATACCCACCTAGGCCACAATGACCTAGAAGACTTAAACAATGAGGATATTAAGATGGATCAATCATGTACTAAGATGTGAGTACTCCACCAATATCCTCTAAATTTCCACATCAAATGTTTCACCTACAATAAAATTCGTGTACAACTACTAAAATTTATTTTCTCTTATGTGGCACCAAGGTTTTTGTGTATTCAATGTAGTCGATGGAGTAACTAGATTTAGACTCAACTCTCTCCTAGACCCTATCATGGTAGTATCATAGGTATAGCACAATGGTTTTAGACTTACACATCATCATGGGAAATACTCAAAAAACTCACACATCCAAAGGAACTCATGCCACAATGACAATTTGTAGGCACCATGAAAAATTGTTGGATAGTTTAATACCACATCTTTATATTTGTTTTCTTCCTATGTTTATTTTAAATGATCCCAAGTGTAATTCTTGTGATACACACATCCCAATTCTAATTTTTGTAGTAGTGATATCCTACTATGTGCATTGCTTAGGCAGAAACATTACTAGAACAATGGGTGAAGTGATGTTATCATAAATAGATGCATTTGTGACATTGATAATAGATCATAAAAATTGGAAGATTTCAAATTACCATAATATGAGGTTTTTCTATGATGATATATGTAAGGAAATAATTTATTCCTCCACTATGAAATGTATGCTTTCCATTACCATTGGATTCATGTTCTTCCACCAAGTGACATGCAATGACATGAATCTAACACCACTGATAGACTAAAAGAGATTTTATATTTAATTCATAGTATGTATTGATAAATATATTTCACTAGTTGAGATTAGACAATGGTTGTAGCAACTAATATAAAATAGGCATGTAGTTATAAAAATTTAAATTTATCTAAATATACAATATTCTAGATTCAATAAATTATCTACATAAGCTAACTATAGCTCACAAAAAATAATGTAATATTAATTTATTTCTAAATTGCTTTTTCTTGAATGTGTAGCTTTTATTATTTTTCTAGATTATAAGTTTTTCATTAATTGTTAAAATAGGATAGAAATTAACCCCATATTTAATACACCATCACTATATTATCTAAATATTTTAAGTAACCACATATTGATATAAAAAACCATATTGTAGGTCAATGCAATTTCCCACATACGTAAGTAATTGCAATCCATGCTAGACTATGATTTTACTGCAATAAAATTATGGACTTATGGATGGTCTTATTATTTTTCAAGCGTAATATGCCAAAATACAAATACTCTTGGTCTTGTCTAAGTTAAAATTCTTTTGGTAAAACCTAAAGCCTAAAAATAAGAATCCTACAGTTTTCAAAAGCTGACATTAGCCAATGCATAGAAAAAGTTTAGAAAATAAAAATCCTAAAACAAGTCTTGGACTTTTCTAGCGATGGCATCATCCAAAGATCAAAAAATATTTGGTAAGCCAAAATACCAAAACTAAATAATCTTAGGATCTTCAAATCATGACATCATCTAAAGGGCCTAAAACGTCTAACCCAGTCTACTAGAAGCTCGTAACAACGGAATTTAAGATGTTCTAGAGAAAGAAAGCTTGAAACAAAGAAAACATAAGATTTTTTAGCTATGATGTCACTTAGTTTCAAAAACCCAACTTGAGAAAACTTGAGCCCAAGCGTTTTAGGTTCTGATGTTAGCCAAGGTGTAAAATTCTTAGCCTAGCCTCTAAGGCCTCTATGTAGTCAAAATACCCCAACAACACCTCTAAGCATTGAAAATTAGCAAAAATATCCTAAACATGTCCTTTTCAATATAAATCATGTGTTTCAAAAGCCTAAAATTCCTAGCCCCTCATCCACAAAATGTAAATAATTATGCTTAGTTGGCAGATCTAAAAAGTTAGTGTAGATACAAGGTATAGTGGCATAAACTAAACCATTCCAAAATCCTCAGGTTTGCTTAGGATAGGTGAGTGCCAAGCTTGTGGAGTAGATCTTGATTGACCATTCCATCATAGTAGAGTCAAAACCACTAAGTTATGTTGGTTAATACAGAGCAATAAATTACACCCATGCTCCTCAAGCATATTTTTTAAGCTATACATGTCAAGCCTATAAAAATTTGACATTGTAATAATTGGGCTAAATATACTGATTGTAAAATTATAAATAGGCTAAGTCACCTCAATATGGTGATTTATTTTTTAGTATTTTACTTGTTATATGTTAGATATAATTGTTTGCAATCAATATAAGTACAAATATATTTTGACTCCATTGAAGAGAGTGGTTTATATTTCTAATTAAATGTGAGTTGTGTGGATTAGTACATTTTTTGTCATGCTTTGTGGTTGATAAAATTTGCTAGGTAAATTATTATGTAATTTTAATTATTGTTTGAATTATCTTCTATGAAGTCTTGGAATGTTTAAGAAGCATAATATGATCTTAATTAATTTGTATTCTATGATGCTCTATTTAATGGATGGTATATTAGGTTTTATCTTAGTTTAAGTGTAGGGTATTTTTCTATCACTTTTCATTGTTATAAGTTATTTCTTGACCATATTTTAATATATCCCTAACCCTATATATTTTATAAACTCTTGCATTTATATATTTAATCTTCAATCCCATTTTATTTCATAGCAATATAAGAAACTAACCTTCTATGAAGGTTGACTCAGAAGAAATTTAGAGTCATCCAATATTGGTTGTAATCTAGGGAACATTTTACACATTAGGAGAATTGATGACCAATATTTTTGGCACACCCAATGGGACCTAATTTCATTTTTCTATACCAAAAACTAGAAGTTAAACTTAAAATGTGATTGAGTAGAACCCCAATGAAGTTATTTTATCTTATATCAAACAAATCTTATCACCTAGCAAATTTGCTATGAAAATCTAGTAAGGACCCAAATCATATAACACATAAAATAGCTTACGATCATAATACCAATAGCTAAGATCTATATTAAATCAACCTCTATCTACTACCTTGTCTTCTCCTCTTGAAGGTCCAAAATATTTATAGATATAATATCATTTTTTTATAATTATAGCTTACAAAGTATGGTGTGATGAATATGTCACAAATGGAATAATATCTAGCCTTTGGATTTTTAAAATATACATAAAATTCCTTAAGTGGCTCTAAAATCTTAGCCAATATACAATGGTACTAGTAATATTGGATATGAACAGTACAAATATGTTGTATTAATAATTATTCACAACATCACAATCAAGATGTCATGGTATGGTTGCTGATATTACCATTTAGAGGTAAAATATTAGATTGGTAATGGGCTATTGAAGAGAGAAGCATCACCTCATGGGCTGAACTAGATAAATTATTTATTTCAAAATTTAATTTGCTAGGAGACCCTTTTTTATTACTCACCCACTTTACTATAATTCAAAGTTACCCTCAAGAAACCATAACAAACCTCAATATCTAATTTAGAAAAACATGGAGAATAATTCCCTAGGATATTAGGCTATCCACTCCTTAGGCTTACATCTACTACCTCCAATCCTTTACTCTATATTTGGGCCTAAAAATCTAGTTATCTCATGAGATGATATTTCCACATGTCTACCAAGCTATAGTAGTTGTTGGGAATGCTTTAATTTCTACATAAAAACTTCCTCCTAGGTTTGTGATGCCATATTTCCTAGAAACTGATCAACTCTATAAAAAAACACTTCTAACCATAACCATACCTATTGGCATAAATTTCTATACCTAATTATCTATATTTGCCTTTGGTACCCACTTTGCCTTCATTTCTTGCTCTCAATTCTCAAGAATTTTAACATTTTCAAGAACTACTAACAATGGTGAAGAATCTAAGTAGTCATTTTACTACCATGAAAAGAAAATATGTCAAGAGAAGATTTGAATATTACTAAACAAATAGAGTCCCTTATGCCACAAAATATAAATTGACCTCTGTAAGAAATATCACCAAAAAACCCAATACCATAGACAATAATCAAGAGTAGGACCTATTTACTTCTTCATATCAAGAAAGTTATTGGTGCTTTGCTTGCAATTACCTACATAATTAAAATTATTTAATGATTAATTATAATTAGGAGAAATTATTAACAACAAATAGGGCATAAAAGGGTCAAGTAAACATGCTATGGGATTCATACCAAATTATGTTAACATAATATCCCTTGAAAATGAGTGCATATTAGTGTTAACAAGGTCTAACGTGTAGCTTTTTCAAGTAGATACATAGAATTTGGGGAAGACAAAAGAGGAAAAACCTCAATTGAAGCATAAAAATGAGCAATCTAGAAAATATAAAGCAAAAGTAACCCAAGAATATCCAAAGGAATAAGCTCAAAATAAGCTCTAATACCCTTCTATGACAAAATGATAGAGACTAGAAGTAGCCCAAGATTATCAGAATAAGTTTTATGAGACTAACAAGAAGGAAAAGAAGCAATCGAAAGCATTGGGATTCAATATAATTGAAAAAATAAAGAATACCCCTTCAAAATCAAGCATGTATGATGCTTTGGTAATTTTCAAAAAACATTGACCTACTTAGGGCTTCATTTAAACGTGTTCCTTTTGAAGGATTATCATGCCCAAATATCAATTTAGTTCAACCTATCCTAGGAATGAGTAAGAACAAGCCACAACCCTTCTATATATCTTTGTGTATGGAAGTATTGATTATGTACAATTATATGGTTGACTCTAGAGTATTTACTACTATCATACCAAAGGTAGTATGTGAAGTAATAAGGATGGAATAAATCTTGTCATGTTCCAAATCCTTATAGTTGTATGATACCCCAATAAATATAGTTGGATTGATCAAAGCTATACCAATGGTACTACATAAGGTGTCAAATGTAAACATCACCTAAGAAATTATAGTGGTTGGTCTCCAACCATACTTTGACATCTATCTCTCAAGATAATTTATTGCCAATATGGATGGCTACCTCTCCTTGGACTCTTCACATGAGGTAATTCCTCACAAAGGTGAAAAGTAAAAATTTATGTGGAGAAGCAATCTACCTTTCACATTGAAAAGGTTTAGGAAATGTGTTAACATAATAAACAATGAGTCGTACTTCCTAGAGATAATGACTAAAGAACCATAGATGGAGGAAAAGTTTTACCTTAAGTATTTCAATGCTATAATTAAAACTACATTAGGCGCATATTGTATAACAGAGTTAGAAGGACAAAAAATCTTGGCCTTATCAAATTAGGAAATTCATTTAATAGAAATATCAAAGCTTTACTTTGATGGAGCTAAATGCCAAAACAAAGCTATAGGTTGGGTGGTTTTGATTTCTCCTTCTAATGGAAGTAATAAATGTGCATAAATAATGACTTGGATCTATACAAATAATATTGTAGAACATGAAGCTTTGTGTCTAGATCTCATTAAAGTAGAGAAAATAAGGATAAAATTATTTCAAGATTTGAATATTCTAACCTATTGGTCAATAAAGTCACAAAAATGTAATGACAAGCATTATTGTGTGAAAGCTTACCATAATATGGTTTGGGAGCTTCTCGAAAGATTGTAGGATTTGAATATAAAAGCAATACCTAGAAGCTAGAACATAATAGCTAATGCATTAGCCTTGTAGGGAAAAACATTGATCTGGCTTCTAATCCTTTTCAAACATCAAGTGCAGCAAAAATGATCTTTAGACCTATAAAGGGAGAAAATTTCCCTACCGTATATGATTATTGGTTGGATCCACTAGGAGCCTATTGCATAACTTTATTATCATTAATATAAACCATTCACCAATATGCAAAAATATCAAATCCTTCATCCACAAATAATTATCCACAATAACAATCCACAAATGAGATATAGATAGATGATACCCTTAATGTAGGGCAAAAAAAATAATAATCCTTACGAAAGGAATAACTCCACAAGATCTCCCAAGGTGAGAGGCCACTTCATGGGCATAAACGATTACATAAGATTCTTCTTCAATGATGATTACAATGACAAATATCTCTTCTTTATATATCCATATTCTTATTCTACTTTGGGGAGCCTACTACTAATATAATATTATATTATAATATAATAAAATATTATAATACAATCAACCTTGGGTTATGTGTAGCCCATGCCAACCCTTATACAATATAATAATATATCCCCAAATATCTATTCCTAGGTACCCTACCATGCCAACCTCCTTACAAATGTTTCATCTTCGAAATATATGAAGAAACATGATAATATGATTTGCTAAGCAATGTTAGCAACTGGTACCAATATTGATCATCCATTCATCCAAGTGAAACATAGTGATGCTAGTGTGCCATTGTTTTACTTGAGTATCCAAATCTACTTCATTGGCTCCACACTTTTGAAGCTGTATTTTGATAACTTGAATGATGGGTCCACTTTTTCCTTGATTATAATGATCCACTCTGAAAAATAGGATCTCTATGCTTTATCTGCCAAAAACTACCATTTTTGGTGCCCTTATGATTCCATGTAGAACCATAATATTGTTGCCTTGAACCATACATCCAATATTGTTGATGCTCATGGTGGTTTGGATGGCAATATGGTGCAACCTTAACTTGATGTTCTACCTTATTTTACTTCTCAACATTTGGCTCCATTGTTTTAAATTCTTATACACATTGTTATTTCATGTTATCTTTGTTTGGTGTGTCCTTGTGCTCTTCTTTCAAAAATTCCTTGGACTCTATTATCATTATTTCCATGGAATCCGTTGCTATTACTTATTCCATGGACTTTGTTGCTGCTACTGCCTTATTGGATTCTATTTCAGGTTCTTCAATTTGTTTCTCTACAACCATTTCTTGATTTTCATTGCATCCCTGCTCCTTAAGCTAAGAAATATCCTACAATATTATATTTTTTTTCTGTACCATAAATTCATAAAATTCTTTTGCACATTAATGTTAACAGTACCCAAAGAATGTAACCAAGGATAACCAAGAACAATATCCTCATCATCCATATCAATAGCATAGAAATATGAATGTAAAACATATTTATCTATGGTGATCTTAAAATATTCAAAAATGTTAACATGCTCACCCTCTAGCTATATATCCTTAATTTTTGTTGCTTGAAATTGCAACTTCTTAGCCAAAGCAATATTAATAAAATGCAATTAGAAGGAGACAGAAATACTAAATTTTTCCATCGCTCTGCCTGTGCTAGAAGGCAATTGAATAACATGGAATTCCTTCAAGACGAGAATGGAAACTCTTTTGACAATCTCCCTGATATGCACTCCCTCTCTATGGAGTACTTCTCAAACCTCTTCAAGGAAAGTATGCAGCATGATGTGGAAGCCCAAAATGAAGTCATTGAGGGCATTCCCTCTATTATTTCTCATGAAGAGAATCAGGCCCTTCTTAAGCCCATTGATCGTGATGAACTCAAGAAGGTGGTCTTTGGGATGTGCACAGGAAAATCGCCTGGTCCGGACGGTTTCCCTATTGAGTTCTTTCAGGCCTTTTGGGATATCTTGGAGGAGGATGTGTTGGCTGTCATTGAGGAGTCCCGAACTAACAAAAGAATTCTCAAGGCTCTAAATCACACCTTTATCACCTTAATTCCTAAAGGAGAGGGGGGGCTCACATTTCTGATTTCAGACCTATTGCCTTATGTAATGTGATTTACAAAATTATCACTAAAATTATGGCTGAAAGACTAAAACCCCTTCTTCAGAATATAATCTCCCCTGAGCAAGGGGGTTTTGTTGAAGGAAGACAGATCTTGGATGGAGTGATATTGGCTCAGGAGGCTATCCATTCTATGCACAATTTAGGTAACAAGGGAATGTTCATCAAACTGGATATGTCTAAGGCTTATGACAGAGTAGAGTGGGGCTTCTTGGTCAAGATGTTGGCAGCCTTTGGTTTTTCTCAGGACTGGATTTCCTGGGTCATGAGCTGTATCTCAACGCCATCCTACTCTGTTTTAATTAAGGGACTTCCCTCGCCACATTTTGGAGCCTCTCGGGGTCTCCGCCAAGGAGATCCTTGCTCTCCTTATCTCTTTCTCATCTTGGCTGAAGGATTAGGCAGACTCCTCCTGAGAAGAAGACGTCAAGGACAGATAACAGGAATTAAAATTGGGGCTGAAGTTTTGACTCATTTACAGTTTGTGGATGATACTGGTTTGGTGGGAGTTGCCAGCCTCAGGGAAGCAAGAGGAATCAAAGATTCTCTTAACGTCTACCTTCGGGCTTCTAATCAAGTCATCAATGAAACAAAATCAAAAGTGGTCTTCTTTAACCTTGATCAAAGGTCACAAGAGAGAGTTATGGAGATCCTGGGTTTCACTAGGACCTCTCTTCCTGTTGCTTATCTGGGGGTTCCTCTGCATTTCAAAAAGCTGAAAGCTGATTTCTGGAAGGACCTTTTGGATGGCATCAAAGAGAGAATGAATCACTGGTCTCATAGATGGTTAAGCTATGGGGGCCGACTAACTTTCCTGAAGTCTGTTATTCAGGCCATGCCAATTTATAAATTCTCTATTCTGGCCACCCCTTCTTCAATTTGGAAAGAGCTAGACAAAGTGGCTAGAATTTTTCTCTGGGAAGGTGCCAAAGGAGAGAGGAAATGGGCCTTGGTTGGTTGGGATAAGGTCACCCAGCCCAAGGAAAAAGGTGGGCTGGGTTTAAGAAGCTCCAAGTTTAACAATCGGGCCCTGGCTGGTAAATTGTATTGGAGGTGGATTTCCCAGCCTACGTCCCTCTGCAGCAGAATCCTTTCTAATAAATACTTGGGTCTTGTTCATCCCAACGACTTGGGCCGCTATCCTTTGGAGGGTAATGGATCTCTTGTGTGGCAGGCGCTCAAGCTTGGATCTCGCATTATCAAAGATCAATTGTTCTGGAAAGTTGGGAGAGGGGAGAAGGCCCGATTTTGGACTGATTCTTGGGATCAGAATCCTCCTATCCTTGTTGTGTTTCCTGATTTGCATCCATTAAAATCAGCTCTTGAAGATAAGGGATGGATTAATATTGAAAGCTACTTCAATACCAGCCAATTGGGGGAGTATAAGGTCCAAAAGTTTAAGCGGCTGGGTGAATGGCCTATTCCAATCCCTCCGGAGCAGGCTCCAACTCTGGAAAAACTATTGTCAGAAAGGTTTCTTACTGGGAGAGATGTGGAGGATGAGCTTGCCTGGGGCTTTGGGAACCTAGGGGTTTATTCTGTGAAGGAGGGCTATGATTCGATCCTTCCTGAGCCCCCCCCACACTCTTTTCCAGTTCAAGAATGGAGGAAGATATGGCATCCCAAGGGCTGGCCGAAAGTGAACTTCTTTGCTTGGCAGCTGATGCATAATGGTATCTTGACCTTTGACAACCTCAGAATTAGAGGCATCATTGGCCCTTCCCAGTGTGTTTTATGTTATAAGAATGAGGAAACTGTGGATCATCTTCTGTTTGATTGTCCTTTCACACAGCAGATTTGGCATCGTTGGTTCTCCCACTTTAAACTTCAGGCTCTTGGAGACTTGTCTCGGACCAATTTATGGGAAAGCTGGAAGAGAGGTAGATTTATATCTAAAGCTCTTCGTACTGGCTGGGAGCTCGGTTTCCTTTTTATTTGGTGGCAGGTGTGGTTGGAAAGAAATGCTCGTATTTTTTGTGAAACCTTCTCTTCGGTGGATGGGATATGGCAGGTCATCTGGAGCAAAGTTGTGGAAACCGTTGCCATCTATGCTGAGGAGGAAAATCAGCCTGCTTCTAAGCCTTTGGAAGGGAGAGCTGCTGATCTTGAGAGACAGGTAAGAAGTTGTTGGAAACCTCCCCCAGAAGGCTGGGTCAAAATCAATACTGATGGAGCTGCAAAAGGCAATCCGGGAAATGCTGGTAGTGGAGTTATCTTCCGTGATCATGCTGGGACTGTGCTCTATTGGGAATTGCAAGGTCTGGGATATGCCACAAACAATGAAGCTGAGGCCTTTGCTATTAAATTTGCCTCCATCTGGGCTGTCAAACAAGGTCATAGAAAGATAATCATTGAGTCTGATTCCCAAATCCTGGTTGGTGCTCTTGATTGCATGAGGAACTTTGCCTTAAAATCTTGGAGGCTGCGGTTTTTGGTCTCCCAAATTACAGAGCTTTGGAAGGAATTAGAGGATGTGATACCTGTTTATGCTAGTAGATCTCTCAATAAAGCGACTGATTTCCTCGCTAAGATGGGTGCTGAGAGAGAGGTTGGGATGCATCTGCATAGTAATATGTCTGTGGAGGATGCAGAGATCAGACAAGGCCTTGAACAATTTTTGAAATAATGTGCAAAGTTTTTTTTTCTAAGGCTCTTTTTTATCGCGATATCGCGACATGTAGTGCTGTCACGGCCTCTGGCTGGTTGCTGTCGTGATATCGCGACAGGTTGTGCCTTCATGGCCTCTGGTGGGTTTCTGTCGTGATATCGCGACATGTCGCGATATCGCGTGCCGCGATTTTGTGACATGTTGCGATATCGCGACATGTCACGATATCGCGACACGCGATATCACGACATGTCGCGATATCGCGACAGGAACCGCTTTCGTGGTCCGTGTGGAGTTCCTACCACGATTTCGTCCCCTTTATGAAGTTGAAAAGCAAAGTTAATTTTTTGTCGCGTTTTCGTGACAAGTTTGAGAATTGGAAGCTGCAAGGTTTTCCTGTCGCGATTTCGAGACACGTTTGGCACTTAGGCGGCTGGGTGGAAAATTGTCGCGATATCGTGACCTGTAGCGCTGTCGCGGCCTCGAGTTGGTTTTTGTCACGATTTCATGACAGGTTGTGCCTTTCCGGCCTTTGGCGAATTTCTTGCGCGATTTGGCGTCATGTAGCGCTGTCGCGGCTCTTGTTGGGTTTTTCTAGCAATATTGCGCCTATTTTGAAGATGCAGTACAAAGGTGGTATTGTGTCACGATTTCATGACAGGTTGGTTAATTGGTTGCAGCTTGGCATTTTTGTCACGATTTCGAGGCACGTTTGGCTCTTAAGTGTTTGGTTGGTTTTTTGTCGCGATATCGCGACCCTTTTGTGGCATGAGTGTCGTTTAGTTTTTTCGTCGCATTTTCGCGACGCCTTCTGCGGGCGGCTGTCGAGGGCCCTTCCTGTCGCGATTTCGTGACATGTCACGATATCATGACATGTCACGATTTCACGACATGTCGCGTTATCGCGACTGTTGGCACCGAAGCGGCCGTGACGGGGGTGCCTGTCGCGATTTCGTGACATGTCGTGTTTTCGTGACATGTCGCCTTTTCGCGCCGTTTGTTCTCTTTGCCCTGTGGCTGCTAGTGTTTCCTGTGTGCGTTGCCCTTGTTGTGTTGCTCTTGGCTCTGGGTCGGGATGTGCTCTCTCCCGCTTGTTTCTGGTCTTTGTTTTAATACAAGTTTTCTTTTTTTTTTTTTTTTAAATATTAATAAAATTATATCTCCTACTAGGATCAATGGAAATAATAACTTGTTCCTTTTGAATGCTTCCATGAACCTACAAAATAGAACTTTTAATTGATTTTAAAAAAATCCAACGATGTGACTTCATTCTTCTCATTATCTTCCTTAACATTTTCCTCTTTCTCCTTCTTGAGTAATTTTATTTATTTTTCATAGTCTTCATTTTGTTTCTTGAAAACTTCCCATTCTCCTTTTATTTCATTCCGCTCATTTTGAATTCCCTGTAGTTTCTTTTCAAGATATTTTATGACATCCATTAGGCTATCTATATAATATGGGTCCCATTTACTTAAGAATGCATGCTCCACTTCATCCCAAGTGTATTCATTATTTGTTTCTTTACAAAAATTTATCCACCAAGACACAACTTTCCCTTTAAGAGATAAATTAAGAAAGGATTTCCAGAGAATATTATTATGATATAGAGACCTAAAAAAATTTCACCATTCTCTAGCATCAATATCGTCTTCTCCAAAAAAAAATTGGTGTGCCATTGTTCATTCCCTAGTGCAACTAGAGGTTTTTTTTTTTTGTAATATATACCATGCCCTATTACAAACTAGGGTTTTATGAAAATAAATATATTACCACTGATTTGATGCTAAAAATACACATAGACAACTAGATCTATAATTTTTTCTTCCAAAAAAAATATAGTTCAACTGATTTGCTTACTCGAACTAAACAAAATTTATCTTTCCATAAATTCATGATTTGAAAATTTGTCACTTCCCTTGTTCCAAATGGCGGAATTTAGAAGTTAGTATCTTCCTCAATAATACTCATATTCCTTCATATGACCACTCATTTTAAATATCTTCAAATTTTTCACAAAATGGTCCAAGAATCGCCTGAATTGGATAAACTTTCGCAGAGATATGGCTTTTGAAAGATTAGATATTTTTCCAAAAAAATCTGTGAAATTCGTCACTGTCCTTGTTTCGTATGACTAACTTCAAAAAGTAGTATCTCCCTCAATAATAATCATATTCCTTCATATGACCACTCATTTTAAATCTCTTCAAATTATGCACAATATGATCCAATAATCACCTGAATCGGATAAACTTTTGCAAAGATATGGCTCCTGAAAGATAAGATATTTTTCCAAAACAAAATTTACCCTGATTTTACAATTTCATAAAAAATCTCCACTTTGCCAAAATATTTTCTCTGATACCACTTGTTGCATAAATTTATTATCATTAATATAAACCACTCACCAATATGTAAAAATATCAAATCATTCATCCACAAATAATTATCTGCAATAACAATCCATAGATGAGAGAGATATAGATAATACCCTTAAGGTAGGGCAACACCAATAATAATCCTTAAGTAAGGAATAACTCCACAAGATCTCCCAAGGTGAGAGGCCACTTTGTGGGCATATATAATTACATAATATTCTTCTTCAATGATGATTACAATGACAAATATCTCTTCTTTATATATCTATATCCTTATTCTACTTTGGGGATCCTAATACTAATATAATATTATATTATAATATAATACAATATAATATTATAATACATTCAACCTTGGGTTATGTGTGGCCCATGCCAACCCTTATACAATATAATAATATATCCCCAAATATCTATTCATAGGTACCCTACCAAAGCCTAGGTGATCGCGGGGGTGTGTTATGTTCTCTACATTCAAAATATAGAAAGAGTTCACCATGAATGTTTTTAGGACTCACTCCAAGTCTGAGGTGGAATGTTTAATATGTGATTTAGAAAAACACTTATGTTTGGCCTTTCTAAACTAAACTATGGAAATTAAATAATAATGCAAAATATATGATATGGAAGAAGACGATGACCAACCCTAATATGACTCTTTAATTCAATGATATCTAACTGTAGGTTGAAATAAATGAAGTATTTTTCTTTGAGCAAGGGCCCAAGGGAATGCACAAAAAAATATAAACCCTAGATCCACAACTATATGCCTTTTTTATTTTAAATACCTAAAAGCAATAAAATATGTTTCCTTTTTATTTATACCCTAGGTTGTGAACAAAAATGACAAAAGCAAACAACACACAATCTAAAATCTTTACTTAGGGTACTTATCTAATTATGTGTTTGATCCAATATTTGTCTTGCATATACAATATCAACAACTTCAAATCTACAAAACAACTTTATAAAAACCCTAGAAAATATGATCAACATTTGGAGGCCTACTTAGGCCATTGTAAGATTGATCTTGGAGGTGCAACAATCAAGCCCCCTAGGCCCTTTTATCTAACCATTAAAAATAAAATAAGATTTTATATTTGGAACAAACACAATGAATATGATAGAATGGAATAGTAAATGAAATGCAAATAAAATGGACACGATGCTTGAACAAGAATACAACTTTAAAAACTAGGGTTTGGGAACAAGTAACTGCCCCCGAGCTAATGTAGTATGACATGCAAGAAAATTAGAATGATAATAATTAGAAAAATATGTAAAAAAATATGAAATAGTATGAAAAGGGTATGCAAATTGAAATCCTAGGATTTATGGATGAATAACCATCCTAAAATCCAACTAGACTGAATCTATGATTTGTAAATTATCAAGTGTGGATTCAGTAACAGAGAGAGATGAGCGAAGAATGTCTGATAGGTCAAACTAGGGTTTTCATCGAATTTGCACCCTATAGAAAATGGGATGTAGATTCATATAGAGGGTTGTAAAACCCAAAAAAAATACCAAATATGCAACAAAAAATGAACTAAGATGAATAAATGAACAAATGAAAGCAAAGAAACAACCTGGTGATCTTGTGGAAGAAGCAAGAGTAAAGGTAGAAGACATCTCCTAATTTAAGAAGATACATTTTCATCAATTATTTCTCCCATTTCATATCACAAGGAACACACCAACAACATAACACCAAAGCATCAAAAGTAACAGAATATTACACAAGAAGTGAAAATAATTCGTATTTTGTATGAACTTTTTAAATTGATAATTATATCACTTGGGAAAAAAGAGATCCAATCCCTTTACTTATAGAGGGTTTGGAGGGCTAAAATGTGGGAAAAATAAATTTAACCATGATTAAGTTGATTCCCTAAAATGTCAACTTAAAATTTAGGTTTTTTTTAAGAAAAATACTAAATTTATTGAATTTGTACATCACAATTTACTGGGTGTGGATTTGGTCAAGGTTAAAAACAACAAGGAAAAACACAAGAAAAAGGGATAAAAATGATTCATTTGGGTGGTTCAATTTTTTGTGTCTACATTTTTCCCCCTCTTTGATGCATTTATGGCTTAATAAATTCATCAAAGAAATATGTAGACACCTATGGACAAAAAACATGACAAACATAAGCAAAAAAGGGGTGGCCATTTTTGAGAAAGGGGTGGTGCAAAAATGGTATTATTTTAAACACGTTGAATATTTTACATGAAATTTGTGGTATTAGGGACATTAATTCCTCTCAGGATAGGGTGTCCCCTCATGTTTTTGAAGGAATTCTAAATTTCTAAATAAAATCAAAATGACTGACTTAGAAGAAAAAATGGAGTGGCAAATTGCGAAAAAGAAAAATGTGCCAAAAGGAAGAAAGAGGGGATATAAAAGGAAACAAAATAATAGGTTTGACTTGTATTTTTAATTTTTTTTATCAAAAACATAATGTATTCAATGCACAAGGAAAAAATTAAATGAGATGCATGAGTGAATATAAATAATGCGATGGATGAAAATAAAATCAAATAATGTGAAGGACGAAAAACAAAATGCATGAGTGATCAGGTGGAAAGAAGAAATAATATAAATAAAAGATAAGGAAATAAGTAAATAAACAAATATAGAAGAAATAAAGGTGAAAGAAGAAGAAAACAAAGCTTCAAAAGGTCAAATGAAGAAAAAAATAAAAATAAGAGCAGAACCCTTGGAAGGATGTGTTCTTGCAAATGATTGAATGGAGGTTACCCCTTTCTTGTGGCCATGAAGATATACTACAAGGATGTTATTATTGCAAATATGGCCAAATGTGGAGAAATAATCACTGTGGATGTGGTGCTCTCTAATGGCTGAAGATGAAGAGATATACCAACTAAGATGTATGCTCACAAATGGTCAAATGGAGGCTACCCCTCACTCATGAACATGAAGCTATCCTGTATGGGTTTTTAAATGATGTGATAAATATTTTCTACAACAAGTACTACTTCATAGGGGTGTGGTGTGTGCAAAATATGTATGAGCAAAGCAAATCATAAAAAAGTAGTGTGAGTGTGTGTGTGTGTGTGTTTGAAGAAGATAGAAGAAAACAAGAGAAGCAAGAAGTAAAAGGTAGTATTTGTGTGTGCATCCCTAGAGAAATTTTAAGAGATAAGAGGTGTGCATGAGATAATAAGTGGTCATGTGAGTATCAAAATTGGTATCCATATGATATCTATCCTATCTCACAAGGATCACTTAACACTCAAAATACCAATAAGTGTGAAAATAGAAGGAATGTATATTTTTTGTCTTGGAGAGGATAAGAAATGATTAAAAATTTTAAAGACAAAGGATGTAAAGAAGAGAAACTATATCCCTTGACTTAAAGAGAAATTTTATGATAATTTTAAACTTTTAAGGTCAAGGAATATAATATAATAAAATAGAAGAGGATATGGATGAAATACAAATATGAAAATGCATAGAGATGATCCCTAGGTTTGGGACTCACTAGGCATCAAATCCATAGCATGAGTGCAATGCATGTGAGATATTACCTAACTAGGTGTCATCACTTGCCATTATCACAAAAATCCCTAAGAATATACATGATAAAGGAGATATGAAATTATGGTCAAACAACAATGCAATGAGATGATAAGAAAAATACTAAGTGGAACATAATATTTGCTAAACCATGCAAAATATCATAGATAATCACCCAATATGAACAAGTAAACCAAATGCAATATGAAAACTAATCTAAAAGAAACATGAAAATGTAGAGCACTAAGTTATTCATAGTATCTCTTTAGATGCATTATGTTCATTGGATATTTAAGTTATTTACCATCTAAAGAATCTAAATGATAGGCCTGTAAATCAAACTTAGTTTTTATGACAAAGGGTCCTAATCAATTGGGTTGAAACTTACATTTAAGATCTGAATGAGCATTTGTTTTCTTTAGGTTATCCTTGAGGACAAGATCCCCAACCTCAAAAGAATAATTCAAAACTCTCTTGAAATAATATTGATTGAGCCTATTTTGATAGGCTCATAAATACTCTAATGCATGAATGCACCTTTCATACAATATCTCCAATTGGTGCAAATGATTAGAGAAGTACTAATTATCGATCGAGACATCTTGCAACAAGATGTGCAACAAAGGGACCTCTAAATTGAATGAATATACCACCTCAGTACCATACACCAAGATGCATGGAGAAGAACCTATAGGATTTTCTACACCAGTACGATAGGCCCATAGAGCTAGATAAATTTAGATATGCCAATCTCAATCAGTATTACTAACCAATTTCTTGAGGATATTGATCAAATACTTGTTGGATGCTTTGGCTTATAAATTACCCTAAAGGTAATACAAAGTTGATCACCTATGATGAATATTGTTCTTAGGACAAATTTTATGGACATCCTTGTTCTTGAAAGGAATGTCATTATCATATATAATCATCGAAGGAATCCTGAACCTATAAAGGATACAATTGAAGATGAACTTAGAAACATGATCTCTAGTCACCATTTCCAAGGGCATGGCTTTGACCCATTTAGTGAAGTAATTTATTGTTGTTATGATAAAATTATGACCAAAAGATCACATTAGGTTAATTTTCTTGATTATATCCAATCCCCATATGGAAAATGGCCAAGGAGAAGAAATAACCTAAAGGTGATGAGGAGCATGAACAAGGTTGTCATGGAACTAAAACTTATCATAGCATCGAACATGATCACATGCATATTTCTCCATGGAAAACCAATAGTACCCCATTTGAAGGAGCATTTTGGCAATGGCATTGTTGTTGAAATGGCCTCCACTAAGAGCTACTTGGGCTTCATAGAAGTTAATACATGATCCATTATGAACATGATCCTATAAATATATGGAAAAACCTAGGAGATCATGTATGTAAACCTATAAAATATCATGCATCATGTCAAGAAAATATAAGTCATGGCCCTCTAATATTTGGCACCAATGTTATTCAAGCTGAAAAGCATAAATTTATAATAGAAGATATCCCATGGTATGATGAAATCTATCTTGGTATGATCCTTAGGGGTAACCATGATTTGATTATATCCTGAGAAATCATCCATGAGTGAAAGCATGTCACATTTGGTAGTGAAATTTGCTATCATATCTATGTTGGGCAAGGGAAAATCATCCTTGGGATATGCTAAGTTAATGTCCCCAAATTTAGTACATATTGTAATTATCCCTACCTTCTTACCCATAGGAATGATGTTGGATATCCAATAAAAATAGTCAATATATTTGATAAATTCAACATCAAGAAGTCATTAGAGATCCTGCTTCACTAATAGGGTGACCTTAGGATGCATATTTCTAAGTTTCTACTTAATAGGATTAACACTAGATTTTAATACTAAATTATGCATAAAAGGGAGGGATCAAGCCATGGCATATTGACATATGACCAAGAAAAAATATGATGAAAATATTTCAAAAAATTGGTCAACTACTCCTGCTCATCCATGGACAAGTATTTTACTATCTTAATGATTCTAGGGTACTCCTCAAAACCTATGTTAACATCTATGGTCTCCTCAATGATAACGTAATACTCATCCTCAATAGGAGTTAGGGCAAGAATAACTTCCAGTTTCTTAAGGTCCTCGAGAGACATAGAACCAAAGTCCTCTTGAGAATTAGAAGACTCAACCTATGCAATGTGAGGGACTAACCCATCAAATAAGAAGCTATTCTAAATAACATTTGCATTATCCATTTCATAAAGAGTTTCACCTTTAGCATACTCTTATGGGATCACAACAAAAATAGGATGCACCAAAGTTACCTCATTAAAAAATATAATGTATGAGGGATGATATGATCCTTCATACTCATCACTCCCCTCCAATCCTTGATGATATAAATATTCAGCATAAACAATAAGGTTATCATCATCATAAAATGGTAAAGGCTAGTTTTTTTTGGGTATGTAGCCTATGCCTCATATCCAAGGATAAACCTTAACATTCAAAGGCTCTTGAATTCCTTTATTGTGTAGCCTCAAACATTTACCTAAATATCCCATAATAGATAGGACATGCTTAGAGAGTGAGTAATCATTATATAATTAACAATAGGAAAAATAATGATCTATAGGAAAAGAGTTGCTATCATAGATCTTTTTTTTAGGGAGATTACTGTTAAGATAAATGTACATGTGCCAATGTTTACAACTTCACCCCTCTTATAGGGTAGATCCATAGTCCTTGGTGAAGGTGGTATCTTAGAAAGATCCAAAAGAGGCTCTTGAAGAAAAGGATTGACTTGATCCTATGATGAAACATTTATTAGTGGTTCCTCACTCACCTTTATATTTTTAATTTTCTTGGTGATGTAAGATGAAAAATTTGATGGACATACATTGAGATCAAATTGAGCTTGATCAACCATTGAACAATATTTGAATGAATGAGGGTTTCTCCGAATGGTGACAAGTTGATTTTTGAATTTAAACTTTAGACATTGATGAAAAGTAGAAGGGACAATCCTCATTGCATGAATCCAAGGGCATCCAAGAAGAACATTAAAAAATTCAAGGAAGAAACAACATAGAATAAGGTATAAAATATCTTAGGTTCAACCCCAAGCAGGAGAGATATAACACCACAAGCCTCTTAGAACACGTTGTTGAAATATTTGATGATGATATCAAATTTAGTTAAATATTTTCATTTTTAAATATTTTGGAAAAGTTGATAAATGCATAGATTGAGGGAAGAACCATTATCAATCAGTATTCTCTTAAAAAATATTTTCCCAATAAACACAGTGATGCAGAGGTAACAATCCCATCGTAAGTCTTTGGAATAATTTTCATCATCCAAAATTGTGATATGATGTATCCCAAGTGAACCTACAATATCAGCTTCAACAAGGATTCCCTATAAATAGGAGAATTTTGCAAAATTTCTAAGAGGGAAATCTTGGTTGGGGTACTACATAACTATAGTTGAGTTTCAATGGATATTTTAGGTTGTTTCTTCAACACTAAATATGGATTCTTTACTGTTATGCTCCTTTTTTGGATATTCTTCAAAACTAAGGTGGGTTGGATGTAGAGTTCATCTCCTACTGAGATCGTTTAGTTGATTAATCTTGATTTTATTGCCTTGTAGTCATTACTACCATACCAAGTATATTATTGTATGGAGGTGACACATTGTGATATAACACTTGATTAGCTACATGTTCCCATTCTTAGGTAGGGGATCTTGGAAGGTCCCCATGTATTTAATAGTTGTGGGTTCTTATTGAGTAGGAGGTTGATTGTTAGTTATAGGATTAGGTCGAGGACCTTCCATAACAAGGCATCCTACATCAATGAGGTCCTAAATCACATGTTCCAACCTCTTACATGATTTTTTTATGTGCGACTTCACTCTATGATACTCATAATGCTGATCAAGCATGTACCAATTAGTCATGGTATTAGGTTACCTTATGGGAGTCAACTCAAACATATTCACTTTCAAAAATTATTGCAAGACCATATTCATAGGTGTGTTGAGTCTTCTAAAATTCCTTGGTGGGAGTTTTTGATGCTATAAAAGTACCATATTTTGTAGGGTGTTAACAACACCATTAACATGCCTACTATCCATTACCCCATTACAAATTACATGTTTTTTCTTATTTTGTGCTTTCATGGTCCTATCTTCTTTTAGCTTAAGTTGACATTTTTGAATAAGGGCTTGCTCTACCCTTCTTGCTAGATCTATTTCTTGATAAAAATATGTGATAGTTGTTGTTTCCAATTCATAATATATTTTCTCTTGTAAATTCCCAATAAACATATCAAACATGTCACGAGGAGGTAAGGTATATCTTAAGCATCCAACTAGACTCCTCCAACAAGACAAAAAATATAAAAAAAATTCATCGTTACCTTGTTTCAAGATATAAACATCTTTCATAGTCACATTATTTTCAACATAAACTTTCAATTTTTGAACAAAACAATCAACTATCTCTTCAAAATTACTTAAATAATTATTAGGTACTTGATAATACCACTCTAATGTCATAACACCAAGGCTCTTAGGGAACGTCTTTAGCAATAACTTGTCATCATATATGATATCATGACATGTTGTCCTAAATATTTTTAAATTCTCAATTGGATCTTTCGTTCCCTTATATATAGGCAAAACTAGTGTTGGAAAATGCTTAGGGTAGGGCCTAGAGGCAATTTTAAGGTATAAGGGTTGATTTCATATTTCTCTATAGTTGTAGGTGAAACTAGGAGTCTGAATCATATCCACTCTTGAAACCAATTATTTCACCATATTTGTTAAAATTTTTATATCAGGATTGTTGTTATGCAATACCCCTAGGTTCCCTAAGTTATGGGTATAGGTAGGCTATATAAATTGAACTTGGCCAATATTGGAGGTATTTATAATGTTATGGTATGGGTTATGATATGTGGTATCTTTCTATGGAGAATAGTTTAAATTTGAAGGAACATAAGCATGAATGTTGAGATGAGTAGAATGAGGAGGAAATTAAACATAATCTTGATATGCACTACTAGTTGGAGGAACTTGTAGATTCCTTCCAATTTTGGTGGTTAAAGTAGTGATGTATGTTGGTGTAGGACAAGGATTAACATGATGCAAACATTCAAACAACATATTGGTGTGAAGATTTTGAAGAAAAAATATTTGATGATGAGAAGTTCTAGTTTTCTTGAGTTGGGATTCCTCATTCATATCCTTATTTAGGGCATCTCTATGATACTTTTAGGAATTAAAAACATGATCAAATTATTTAAAATTAAGGTTTCCATTAGAACTCTTAATAGGATCAAGCTCATTACCAACTTCATTTTCTTCCTCTTCTAGATTATAATTCTCTATATCAATATGATCATCTTCTTGAAGGAACTCATCAAATTCTAAAATCCTTCACTCAATCCTAAGGTTGAGATACATTATGAGAAAGATAAAGGATAGAGAAAAAAATAAATAAAACTAAAAACTAGGAAAAACACACAAATATTTTTAATATATTTTTAATTTTTTAGACTCTAAAAAAACAATCTTAGTGGTATTGCTTAATATTTTCAAGAGAAAAATAAAGAAAGAGTTTTCTATATTGGCCACTAATATGTGTTTTCATGCTAGGTTCACCAAATATGTAGAGGTGAAAATTTCCCTATCGTGTATTATTCTTGACTGGATCTACTAGGAGTCGAGGTGACCGCGGGGTGTGCTATATTCTCTACACTCAAAACAAAGAAAGGATTCACTAGAAATGGTTTTAGGACTCAATCCAAGTCTGGGGTTGAATTTTTAACATGTGATTTAAAAAAACAACTATGTTTTGCCTTTCTAAACTAAACTATGGAAATGAAAAACAATGCAAAACACACGAGATACAAGAAGACAATGACCAACCCAAATGTGACTCTTTGATTCAACGATATCTAACCCTAGGTTGCAAGAAATGAAGTATTTTTATTTGATAAAGGTACCAAGTGAATGCACAAACAATAATAAACCCTAGGTGCAAAACTATATACCCTTTTCCTTTTAAATGCCTAATAGCAATCAAATATTTTTTTCTTTTTATTTATGCCCTAGGTTATGAACATAAATAACAAAAGCAAACAACACACAACCTAAAAGATTTAATTAGGGCACATATGTAATTTGGTATTTGATCCAATATTTATCTTGCATCCAAAATATCCAACAACTTCAAATCTAGAAAATAGTATAAAAAAAATCCTAAAAAATATGGTCAACATGTGGGGGCTTGCTTAGGTTGCTATAAGACCGAGGTTAGAGGAACAACAGTCAAGCCCCATAGTTCCTTTTAGGTGATCATTCCAAATAAAATGAGATTTGACATTTGGACCAAACACAAAGAAATATGATAGCATGGAACAATAAATAAAATGCAAATAAAATGGACACAATGCTTGAATAAGAATGCAACTTTGAAAACTAGGGTTTGGAAACAAGTAATTACACCCAAGCTAATGTAGTATGAAATGCAAGAAAAATAGAATTATAGTAATAAAAAAATGATTCAAATATAGATAAAATAGTATATAGAGGGCATGCAAATTGAAACTCTAGGATTTGGTGATAAATAACCATCCTAAAATTTAACTAGACCGAATTTATGCCTTGTAACTTACCAAGCATGGATTCGATAATAGAGAGAGATGAACACAAAATTCCCAACAAGAAAAAATATGGTTTTCACAAAATTTTGATCCTATAGAATATGGGGTGCGTATTCATACAACTAGTTCTAAAATCCAAAATAGAGACCAAATATTAAAAAAAACATTAACTAAGATGAATAAATGAACTAATGAAAGCATAAAAACAACCTAGTGATCTTGTGGAAGAAGCAAGAGCAAAGGTGAAATAACTCTCCTTATTCAACTATAATATTTTTTCAGGGCTTTCTCCACTTGTATATCATGAGGAATACACCAACAAGATATTACCAAAGCACCAAGAGCACGAGAAGATTGCACAAGAAGCCAAAACAATTTTTATTTTGCATGAAATTTTTAGATTGATAATTATGTCACTTGGGAAAAAAAAGATCCAATACCTTTATTTATAGAGGGAACGGAGGGCTAAAAGGTAGAAAAATCCTAAATTTTCTGAATACACACCCCTTAATTTATCGGGTGTGGATTCAATAAAGGTTAAGGAAAGTAAGGGAAAACACAAGAAAAAAGGTTAAAATTGCTCCTAGATTGTTTTAGAGACTCTCAAAGGAACCTAAGGAAAAATGACACATTTGGGTGCATCAATGTTCCATGTCTACATGACCATTCATCCCACACAAAGATACCTTCTGGTAGATACTTGAAAGTGATGGAAAAATAGTTAATTTATTAACTAAAGAAGTTGTCTATACATATTGGCTATACGAAATATTGAAACACATAGATTATGAAGGGGAAATATAGTTAAATGACAATCACATTCCCAAAGGGATGATAATATTGAAAATCCTTTTTTATAATAGTGACTAGACAACTATCTAAAAGATAAGCATTTATCAACATGAATTCAAGGATATTAAGATGGATCTCAACAAGAACCTAGATATTAGAGTACACTATTCTAAGAAAGAGATAGATGAACTCATGTCATTTTGTAAAAAATATAGATGCATTATAGCATAGATCTATATTGATCTAAAGTTCTATATAAGGGACATCATTCAACATACCATAGAATTATTACCTAATGTTAAGTCTTTCAGGAAAAAGTAGAGGCTATTAAACCTAAATATTGAGTCCCTAATGAGGCAAAATATCTTGAATATACTCAATTTAAAAATCAACTATCAAATTAAGTACTCTACATGGGTGGTAAATTTGGTCCTAATAAAAAAAAAGAATGGGTACAACCTCTTTTGTGTGGATTTCCAAATTCTATACAAGGCATCCCTAAAGGACCATTACCCATTACCACAAAGAGATGAAATACTACCAATTGTTCTCAAAGCTAAGAGGTTATTTCTAATAGATGTATTCTTTGGCTTCAATAAAATATAGGTAAGGGATGATAACTAGTATAATATTGTGTTCACCACCAAATAGGGAACATTTTCATATTAGAGAATGTTTTTTCGAGTATCCAATATAGGGGTAACTTTTCAAAGGGCCATGGACCTCACCTTTGAGGAACTGGTGAATAGGATAATTTTAATTAACCTTAATTATATGATAGTCTTTTTAGACCACAATGAGCAACATTTATTCCATCTCATAATGGTATTCATAATTTTCCAAGAATCTGGAGTTTCACTAAATCCTTAAAAGTTAGTGTTCACTATGCATGAAGGCAAGTTGTTTGCAGATGTTTGTTGAGCAAAGTGCAACAAACAGTATTGTCATTGTTTTCAACACAGTTAGACGGATTTATTGATGCAGCGGACAAGAGTTTATTGAACAGCAAGGTGCAGCCAAAGTACAATGGATAGGAGTTCGGTGTTGAGCAAGGTGTTGCGGGAGGATTGTCATTGTTGTCAATACAGTCCATTAGATCTAATGATGCAATGGACAAGCAATTCAGAAGTCACTCAGATGCGAGAGGATAAAGTTCAAAAGTTAGTCGGATCATGAGTCCTTAAATGATAGATGCACGAAGCAGAAAACATAATTCAGAATGAGAAGAAGAAGTCTTCGAACCTGAGATGTCAAGAAGCGGAAAGGTTTTTTGTGAAAACCAAGGCAGTCAAAATAAAAAGTTTTATTTAAAACCATGGATAACAGATTTGAAATGGGTTTTTCTTAAAACCCAAGTTGGCTCTTCGTTTCGTTGAAAAAGATGCCCCGGTGATGAAGATATTTAATTTTAAATATTTAGTTTAAATTTTAAAGGTTTTTTGTGAAAACCAAGGCAGTCAAAATAAAAAGTTTTATTTAAAACCATGGATAACAGATTTGAAATGGGTTTTTCTTAAAACCCAAGTTGGCTCTTCGTTTCGTTGAAAAAGATGCCCCGGTGATGAAGATATTTAATTTTAAATATTTAGTTTAAATTTTATTTTATTTAAAATTTAAATTAAAATATTAAATTAAATTAAAAGGGCCGACGTGTTACTATTTCGCGGCAATAAGCTACAGGAAAGTGACGAAGGTGGAGAAGAGTTTGAGGCCGACAAAGTTAAATTTGGGCCGACGGATTTTAGGGTTTGGCAGCCGACAATTTCTAGGGTTTTGTAGCCGACATTCTTAGGGTTACAGTCGACGGATTTTAGGGTTTGGCGGTTGAAAAATTCTAGGGTCTCTCAGCCGACGTTCTTCTAGGGTTTGTTTCTAAAAATTTCTTCTATAAAAGGAGGGCTTCTTCGAGTTTGAAAGATGGGGTGTAAAGATAAAGTGCAAATGCGAGCATAGTGTTTGTGAAAGTGAAGTTCGTGTTGAGCAGAGAGCAAGTCGTTTCGATTCAGAATGAGAGCGAAGTGATAGTTCTTTGGAGTTGCAGTAAGGTGTGCGTTGCGATGAGATAATGTGCGAAGAGCGAGTAGAGTGACTTGTGCGAAGATAAGAGCGCGATGTGCGAAGTTGTGTTCTAAGTCTGAAGTGACGGTGCGCAGATTCTACGAAGTGATTGATCATCTGAATGCAGCGAGAGAGTGCAAAGAAGTACGAGAGAAGAGGTGGAATAGTGCGACTCATTTTGTGTAGAAGTAGCAGAATGCAGAAAAATAACAGACCATGAAAATTGAGGTGAAAGTTTTATTCTGTAATTTTTATTATTGTCTTCCAAGTTGTTGCTTGGATTAAGGGGTTGGTGCCTCTTTCCAGTAGGTCTTTGGTAAAATAGGAGTTGGTGCTCCATTCTGTTGAAGGAGATAAATTTAAGGGGTTGGTGCTCCTTCCGGTTGGTCTTGGTAAAGGATTATGTAAAGTTGTAGCTTTGCATTGACTAGATTTGGATGGTAGTCCAAGCAGTATTTTTGAGGAGTAGCCACATTGGTGAACCTCGTTAAAATGTTGTGTTATGTGTGATGCTTTCTTGATGCATTTAGTATCTCTTTTATCTACTTTAAACTACTGCTGGTTTTAAAATCATATGTTTTAGAAATTTTTAAAGAACACACTGATTCACCCCCCCTCTCAGTGTCATTGTGATTACAACAATTGGTATCAGAGCCAGGTTCCCAATTTTGGCTAAATCAGTCGGGGTTGATCTTGGATTAGTACACAATGGCTAAGAAGAATAGATCCTCATCCAAAAAGGCATCCCAGTCAGTTTCAGTTCCTGTAGAAGAGAAATTTGAACCGAAAAAGGTAGAAGAAGTGAATCCTGAAGTCTGTGATGAAAATCTTGAGGCTGAAGTAGATTTTGAAGGAGAGTTGATATCTGCACTTGAAGAGTGGAGTATAGAAAAGAAAAAGAACAAAATACTGTCCAAGAAATTGGAAGAATATGGGGATGAGATTGAAGATCTCTTCCTACAAGTTCAAAAGGCCAAGAAATCAGAAGAAGCCTTGAAGACACAGCTGGATAATAAGAATGATGTATACAGCACAAGTGAAGAGGAATATAAAAAGGTTATTGTTGATCTAAAGCTGCAAGTAGAACAGAACAAAAGGATTGAAGATATTCTTAGGTCTCAGATCAATGAGAAAGAGAATGTATGTTGCCAACAAGAAGAAGAGATTGTTTCATTGAAGAAACAACTAAAAGAGGCCAATATAAATCTCAAATTTGAGAAGAGCACGAGTTGCTAGATACAATGATAAATCAACAAAGAAGCCCCACGGCTAAGTTTGGTCTTGGATATGAAGGTGAACAACCTTCATCCTCCAAATATGTAGAGAAGAAGAAGTCCTCGGTTGAAGGATTGAAACAAGAAAAGTCTGAAGTTGAATCCTCAAAAGGAAGAAAATATCAAAGAAGATCTACAGCAAAGCAACCACAGCAAAAGAGGTTCTCTCACTCTCACTCTTTTAATAATAATGCTTTTTATGGCTATTGTTCTAAATGCAACCACTTTGGTCACAAGGCAATTTATTGTGGACTGAACAATAGATCAAAGAGTTATGCTGATAAAAATACTTTTGTTTTTTTGAGTGAACACCCTGTGCAATGTTTTAGATGTAATGGCCATGGGCACATAGCAAGGTTTTGTTCAAGAACTTATGTATCCAATCTAAGGCAATACCATAGATTTCATCATACACATAGAATGCAATACGAGACGAGGGAATAAAACATGTGCAATGTTTTAAATGCAACGGTCAAGGGCACATAGCAAGGTTCTCTCCAAGCACTTCTATATCTAATCTAAGGCAAAACCCTAGATTTCATCGGACACAAAGAGGACAACACCGACAAGGAACATATCATGTGCATAAAAGAAAAGAAAATAATCATCCATCAAGAATGCACAAGAGACAACCCCACAAGAGAAATGTTCAAGTTCACGAACGGGAGCAAAATAGGGATGTTGTTGAAAAACCCAAGCCCAAGTTCGGGAAAGTGCGGAGAAAGACGAGAAGAAAGGAAATTGTGTCTCCTTGGACTGAAGGAGGCTACTCTGCCATTGCTCTAAGCAACTCCAGGTGGCACATCCTCAGGAGGAGCAATATTAAAGTTTTATTTTAATGCTCCTATGTATTTGTCTAGGTATCTGAGGATGAAAGGTAAGCGGTCGGGTTAATGTTGTATAGTTGTTAAAGTGTGTTTTTCAGTTTATATAGTGGTTTGTGGAAATGCCGTGAAGTGTGGTGTTTAATTTGAGAGTTTTCACCATTTGTAGTTTTGAGATATGTCATTGTTGTACTTGTTGATGATTCTTAATACCATTGTTCAAAATTATGAATCATAATAGTTCAGATAATTTGCTCAACGAAAGAATGCTTGCCCTAGTTTGTGTATTTGTGTTTCGAGCAGCATGTATTTGTTTTTACTCTTTGATGTGAAGATTGCCGGATCTTTCATGACACCTTGGTGAATATATTTAATTCACGAGACAGTTTTGTTTTAACTATTGATTTAATGCCGAGTCCAAGGATAAGAAGCTTGAGGCTGAGTAAGGTGCACTACGGTTGGCCATAAAGTGTTTGACAAAATGTCGTCTTTCGACATGCATAGTTGAAAGTAAGAGTTGGCGATAAAATTGCAGTCCTTGGACAAAAATTGGTACAGATGTGAGTCACTTGTCAATTCTGTTGACAAAAGTGAAATCGGCATGTTGAATGGGAAGATTGAAGAAAAAGTTTTTTAATGAGCGACCAGGATGATTTCCAGCCTGGTGATGAATAGTTGAGTTGCTTTCATAGTGGTTGTTTTGATCAAGTTAATGCTTTTCTTGATACATGATTTGGGCTTACTCCATTGAGTTTGATTTGAGCAAGTTATTCTTTGCCTTGGTGATTTATGTTGGTGGATGTCTTGTTCAAATACCTTTGGAAGGAAAAGGATGTCTACTAGTTTCCTTTTCATGTAGTGATTGGTTGAATGCTTCAAGGTTAATCTTGAGTTGAATGATGTTGGTTAAACCTTGTCTATAAGCATTGTTGCTAAAGCCCTAATTGGTTGAGAAAAGATGTTGGTTGTGCTGTGGTACAGTGTTTGGTACTTGCACAGAGTTGAAAGTGGATTGAGGTAGCTTGTTGGATTCTCACTGCAGAGAGAGACAAACAGTTGTCATTGGGTTCAAGCTTGTTGAGAATATATCCAAGATGCATGGTGAAGTTGTATGCAGATGTTGCTGGCATTGCAGAACAAAAAGTTGGCTATATAAGATTATTGTATGCCTTCACTAACGGTGGACAAGTTTGAGTTTGCAAAGCAACGAGAGGGTAATTGCACAGAAGACAGTGGTTCAGTCATGTTCTTACACATGTTATATTGGTGAAGTTGACGGTGATGGTGTCATTCATTGGTTATTGCTTGCTATTCACATTGTTGATTTTATTGATGCCTATTATGCTTATCATGATGTTGTCAATCAGTGAAATGAAGTAGTCTTGGACTCAGGGGGAGCATTTGTGTATTTGTTTTTCTTCTTGTTCATGCTTGGAATATTTGCTAATTGTAATAATTTGTGTCTAAGAATATTGTGCATAGACTCAGGGGGAGTCTGCAGCAGCCCTTTGGTATTATTGTCAAAGGGGGAGAAGATTTACGGGAAAATTGCACATGTGTTGCCAATAATTCCAAAGGGGGAGATTGTTGAGCAAAGTGCAAGCAAACGATATTGTCATTGTTGTCAACACGGTCGGACGGATTTATTGATGCAATGGACAAGAGTTTATTGAACGACAAGGTGCAGCCAAAGTACAATGGATAGGAGTTCGGTGTTGAGCAAGGTGTTGCGGGAGGATTGTCATTGTTGTCAATACGGTCAGTTAGATCTAATGATGCAATGGACAGGTAGTTCAAAAGTCACTCAGATGTAGAGGATAAAGTTCAAAAGTTAGTCAGATCATGAGTCCTTAAATGATAGATGCATAGAAACAGAAAACATAATTCAGAATGAGAAGAAGAAGTCTTCAGAACCTGAGATGTCAAGAAGCGGAAAGGTTTTTTGTGAAAACCAAGGCAGTCAAAATAAAAAGTTTTATTTAAAACCATGGATAACAGATTTGAAATGGGTTTTTCTTAAAACCCAAGTTGGCTCTTCGTTTCGTTGAAAAAGATGCCCCGGTGATGAAGATATTTAATTTTAAATATTTAGTTTAAATTTTAAAGGGTTTTTGTGAAAACCAAGGCGAGTCAAAATAAAAAGTTTTATTTAAAACCATGGATAACAGATTTGAAATGGGTTTTTCTTAAAACCCAAGTTGGCTCTTCGTTTCGTTGAAAAAGATGCCCCGGTGATGAAGATATTTAATTTTAAATATTTAGTTTAAATTTTATTTTATTTAAAATTTAAATTAAAATATTAAATTAAATTAAAAGGGCCGACGTGTTACTATTTCGCGGCAATAAGCTACGGGAAAGTGACGAAGGTGGTAGAAGAGTTTGAGGCCGACAAAGTTAAATGCGGGCCGACGGATTTTAGGGTTTGGCGACCGACAATTTCTAGGGTTTTATGGCCGACATTCTTAGGGTTACAACTGACGAATTTTAGGGTTTGGCGGTTGACAAATTCTAGGGTTTCTCAGCCGACGTTCTTCTAGGGTTTGTTTCTAAAAAATTCATCTATAAAAGGAGGGTTTCTTCGAGTTTGAAACATGGGGTGTTAAGATAAAGTGCAAATGCGAGCATAGTGTTTGTGAAAGTGAAGTTCGTGTTGAGCAGAGAGCAAGTCATTTCGATTCGGAATGAGAGCGAAGTGATAGTTCTTTGGAGTTGCAATAAGGTGTGCGTTGCGATGAGATAATGTGCGAAGAGCGAGTAGAGTGACTTGTGCGAAGATAAGAGCGCGATGTGCAGAAGTTGTGTTCTAAGTCTGAAGTGACAGTGCACAGTTTACAGAAGTGATTGATCATCTGAATGCAGCAGAGAGTGCAAAGAAGTACAGAGAAGAGGTGGAATAGTGCGACTCATTTTGCACAGAAGCAGCAGAATGCAAAAAAATAGCAGACCATGAAAATTGAGGTGAAAGTTTTATTCTGTAATTTTTATTATTGTCTTCCAAGTTGTTGCTTGGATTAAGGGGTTGGTGCCTCTTTCCAGTAGGTGCTGGTAAAATAGGAGTTGGTGCTCCATTCCGTTGAAGCAGATAAAGTTAAGGGGTTGGTGCTCCTTCCAGTTGGTCTTGGTAAAGGATTATGTAAAGTTGTAGCTTTGCATTGACTGGATTTGGATGGTAGTCCAAGCAGTATTTTTGAGGAGTAGCCACATTGGTGAACCTCGTTAAAATGTTGTGTTATGTGTGATGCTTTCTTGATGCATTTAGTATCTCTTTTATCTACTTTAAACTACTGCTGGTTTTAAAATCAAATTGTTTTAGAAATTTTTAAAGAACACACTGATTCACCCCCACTCTAAGTGTCATTGTGATTACAACAATGTTATGTCCAAGAAATTATTGAATGTTGATAGTAAGTGAGTCAAAGTAATCTTGGCACTACCAATTCCTTAGAACAATAAATTTTTGGAATCCTTCTTTGGATAAATTAACTTTATTTGGAAGTTAATTTCTAGGTTTACTCAAATAGTCAAACCTATGACTAATCTTCTAAATAAGGATGAAACAATTCTATGGACATCAAAGAGTAGGAAATATACTTAAAAAATTAATCATGCAATAATACAACCACCCATCTTATTAAATCCAAACTACAATAAGGATTTCATTCTATATATCTATGGGTATGAGGATCATTTTGTAGTTGATTTGACTCAAAAAAGTGATAATTAAAAAGAGCATTCGATAGCCTTCCTAATCCAAATGCTTCATGCATACCGAAAATAATTATAATTTTATAGAGATATATGTGCTTGATCTTATAAAATACCTCAAGAAGCTAAGATATTATATATATCAGAGAAAAAATTTGGTTTATGTGGTGCACATCTACATTATAAAATTCATCATATAAGGAGAATTAGGTGAGAAAAGTTAGGTGTATTACAAAGATCCAATAATATAATACCAATATTTGGCCAACTAAGTTGGTAAGATGGAAAAATTTGTGTGAGAAATTAGTTTTTATAGTTGAAGCAAAACACAACATGTTCATAAAGGATTACCCAAAATCTAACTTAGTAGGGATAAGTAGATAGGAAAGGAAGATTGAATGAAAATTTTGACTCCATAATTTAAAATAGGAAAGTGTCTAGATACTTGAATGCTTCTCAAAGGAGGAGATACAAGTTATAGTATTTAATTATGTTTTATTTCTAGAATAAATATTTTAAAAAAATTACCAAATTTTTTCTTCATTACATCTGGTTGCAACAGGTAAAATAAGTGCTAAATGAATTTTATTCCAACTTCTCTAGAGTCCATTATTTAGAAGAAACCACTATAGCCAAATTTTTTCAAGTTAGATACTATTAACATAATGTATTTGGAAATTATTTCAAGGTAGGCAATGCATGTGAGAAGTGTCAAATATTCATTGGAAAAGGAAGGAAACTAATATTCTCTTTGTAGTTGGTCATAGCATAGGAGCCTTTCTAGCAATAGAAGCTTAATTTTATTGGTGCCATTAATCCCAATTTCTCTGCCAAAAATAAATTAATTCTAATTGCAATTGACTATTTCACTAAGTGATCTAAGGTAGTGACTATAAAAAGAGTATGTCAGGACATTATGGTTGAATTATTAGAAATTTTGATAACTAGATTTGAGATCCCAACAACCATAGTGTCAAATAATGATCATAACTTCATAGGTTCAAAGATCATAGACTTTGCAAGTAGATATGATATCTATCTAAAATCTTGTTCCAACTATTATCCATAAGGAACGGGTTAGTAGAGTCTAAAAATAAGATTCTATGGAGGATAATTAAAATGATAGTTGGAGAAAATTAGAAAACATAACACATAATGCTAGATCAAGCCTTGTGGGACAACCACGTCACAATTAAGAAAGCATTAAGGACCTCACCATATTATTTGGTTTATGATAAGGAACTTGTCCTACCTTTACATTTGGAATTACCAACAATAAAATTGAAAATAAAAAGAACTACCAAATGTAGAGACAATGGAGGAAATAATGGTAGAACTACTCTTCTTGCAAAAGTAGAGGAAAAAGGCTTATAACAGCTTCCAACAACACCAATCTATTCTGAAACACTAGTTTGATAAGAAGACTTCTCCCCGGGATTTTCAAATTGATGACTTAGTGTTAAAGTGAGATGAAGATAAAGCTAAAACATGAAAACACCAAAAGTTTAATTTATTTTGGTTTGGCCATTACCAAATTACCATAAAATAAATTTCTAATCCATTTGATCCAACAAACACTAATGGCCAAATTTTACCAATTCTGATAAATGACCAATATTTAAATCAAATTATATAAAATAAAGTGCTTTAAATTTACATTTTATGTATATAGAAATGCATACCTAAATAATCCATAATAAGTTTGAATTGCAATAAGAAATTTGGCTAAATCAAAAGGTGGTAAGTGATAAATTTTGGAATAAAGCAATCTTATTGGCCAAAAGCAAAACACCATTAAATCTAGAAAGCATACTAAGGTGTTTACATGTACCAATAGATTATAAGGATAATTTGAGCAATAAAACAAAGCACATGAATCCTTCAACATTAATTTTGCCAATGTTCAACTTTACATTATAAAAGAAAAGCCTTGTAAGCTCATTTTCCATAATGAATTGCTAAGTAATTAAGACCATTATGATCTATAATATTTTGAGGAAAATTTGCATAAAATATTAAATGAGGAATTTAGTTTGTTGCATTCAATAGGGCCAAGTTATATTAGTTTCCATAATTTAAGGCTAGCAACCATGACAAGGGGTAATAAGACGTCCAAGAAAAAGGAGAACAACATGAAGGATATGAAGGAGAATAAGATTTAGAAAGAGTAAAAGGTTCTCTAAGACTACATGAATGATATTCATGACACAATGATTAACCTCAAATCGAAGCACAAAATTATAAGGGATGGATTAGAACAAAAGGGTCTTAAGATCTCACCTATTAGCATAGGTGGGATTACATGGCACTAATTTTTATTAGTGTATATACCTAGGCCTATACACCTCTACTCAGAACTACTCCAAGTGTTAGAAAAGTACTAAAATCCTAGAAACAAGGTTGTCCAACATGCAATATGCTTGGTACTCTTCCCCTCTATACTATAATATTTTAGAGTAGCATTTGTAGAAAGTGGCTACTCCAAATAAACCACTTAAATTTTTAATGCTAAAATTCAAAGAAACTATTATCATGGAAATAATATAGAAGATTTGATTGACAAGCAATTTTACCATCCCCAACCTATCCTTAACTTTCCAAACTACCCAATCACACTTGATGAATTTAAGCATCTAAAACAATTCTCCATGTTAGCTATAATATTTAGTCTAGAAATTGACAAGCATGTCAAAGACTATAATATAGCCATGTTGATATAAACAAAGCATTTGACAGGTTAAATTAGGACTTTCTAATTGTTGTCCTCCTTAAGTTTGGTTTTCACCACCAATGGGTTAATTTGATCAAAGAATTCATTTCTAAAGCATGGTTCTCAATTCTGGTTAATGGAATAATTGCTGGTTACTTTCAAAGTCATAGAGAAATTCGGTAGGGGGACCCTATCAGCCCCATGTTATTCATCATTGTGGCAAAATATTTAGGTAGAACCATTCTCACCAACAATTCATCGATGATACCTTTCTATTGACTAAGGCGTCGATGGTTGAGGACAAAAGAATTAAATACATCCTACAACTCTATGAGGATGTTGTTGGTCAAAAAGTTAATTTTAGTAAAAGCAAGTTATATTTCTTGAACACCCCCATTCAGAGGTAAGGAAAGATTGCAAAAATTTTAGGGTGTGATATAGCAAACCTCCCCACTTCATATCTTGGTCTCACTCTTTTTATTGGTTCTCCGAGAGAGTCAATGTGGGACAAGGTTATTGAAAAAATTAAAAAAAAAACTTGTTCGATGGAAAGGTCATCTTTTGTATCAAGCAGGAAAGTTGACCCTCACTAAGGCCTCTCTTCAGAGCATTCCAATATATTTCCTCTCTATTTTCAAAGTCCTTGTGAAGGTTTTCCAAAAAATTGAGAAAATCTAAAAAGAATTTTTATGGACTAGATCAGAGGAGAAAAAAAGGATACACCTTGTAGGATGGACAAAAGTGTGCAAACCCAGGGAAAATGGGGGCTTAGGTCTGAGGATAATTTCTTATATGAATTTAGCTTTACTAGCTAAGAAGGTGTGGTGCCTCATTTTTGTTGAAGAAAATTAATGGACAACTATCATCAAATGAAAGTATCTTCAAAATATGGAATTTCTAAGTGACTCAATTCCAATCAGAGGTTCTACTTTTTGGAAAGCAATTCTCAATTGTAAGGAAATCATCAAAAAAGGTTTAAGATGGGTTTTAGGCAATGGTGAGAGGATAAATTTCTGGAATGACAGGTGGGCTAAGGATGAACCACTGATGCAATATCCTAACTTAGCCCAAATTAGATATATCACAAAAGAACTCATTGGTAGAAAAGTCTTCATTTATATGGTTGAGGACAGAGGCAACATAAAGTGGAAACAAATAAGGATTCAAGGATTTCAAATGAAATCAAATGATCTTTGTAACATTCTTGTGCAACAGTTTATCCCCATGAGACCCAAGGAAGATCAAGTGACCTGGGCTCCTACGAAAAATGGGTAGTTCACTGTTAAATTAGCTTACAATATTCTTCTTAATGACGAGGATTTTGTCCTCCAAAAGGACTTAGTTTGGATAAAAAATTTAATTCCAAAAATTGTAGTCTTTTCATGGCTGGTTATCCAAGGAAGAATTATAACCATTGATAATATGATGCATAAAGGTATTTGTATCACTAATCGATGTTATCTGTGCATGGCTAATTAGGAGACCATTTATCACATTTTCCTTGAGTGTCCTTTTTACTTGACTATCCTAAGTGGGGTTTTTCAAGCCTTCAATATTTCTTGGGTTAAACCAATCACTATACTTGATTTTTTCATCCAATGGCCTTACCTCTTTTCAAGCCAAAGACTTAGATACATGTGGAAAATTTGTCTCAATCACTATCTTTGGTAGATGTGGTTATAAAGGAACCATAGAGTCTTTAATGAGTCTATCCATGATCATCAAACTATCATTGCCAGGATCCTATCCTTTACCAATGATAATGTGAACCTTATCTTTTTTTATAGTCGTAAACCTCATCTACAGGAGACCACGATTGCTCAATATTTAATCTTAACCTTGCTAGATGAGTCTGTGCCTAGGATAGTCAACCCCAAAGCCAATGTTAAGTGGTCCCCACCTCCTACGGGTTGGTTTAAGCTTAATTTTTATGGAGTGGCTAAGGACAATCCTGGAAGAGTAGGCACTAGTGGTATTGTGTGAGATCATAATGGTAATATGATGCTTACATTTTCCAAATATTTGGGAACAAGGACGAATAATGAATTTGAAGCTAGAGCTATGTAGGGATGCATTCAAATGACTCAAGACTTAGAAGGAAATTTGATCATAGAAGGAGACTCTATGCATGTTATAAATCTCCTCAATAATTGGAAAATACCTCCTTGGAGTATTAAAACAATTGTTGAAGAGGCTAGGATCCTTTTCCAGGGAAGACATGATAGAAAATCCCAACATGTCTTTCGGGAAGCTAACAAAGTTGCTAATAATTTGGCCAATTTGGGTGTCGATGATGACAAACTTTTCAAATGGGAACACTGTGTCCTGAGTGAAGTGGAGGAGCTTATTCAAAAATAATGCCAAGAATGATAGTCGAATTTATCAACAGGGAAGTCACTGTAAGTTCGAAGGCTATGAGTATTCTTGTCTCTTTTTTGAAATGGACTCACAATAAAAATTATCCGAGTTGTCAGTCTTAGTTTATGCTGCTTGGAAATACCACAAAGACTAATGGGGATAGTCACATGTCAGATAACATGGCTCCTAGTCATATTAGTAATTTGAGGTTGGTTGATAATCAGAGGGTAGGAAAGAAACGACATATAAGACTTCAAACTAGAGCCACGTGGACCACCAGATAGCCACTACCATAAATATAGCCAGCAGGTTCAGTTCTCCAAGGCTGATTGGCCAAGATGGTATGTGGTCCCAAACCATGTCATATATGGGACAAAGCAATTATAAAATAATTATTAAGAGTAACTATCAATACAGATCATGTGGGAGTTTTTTTAGTACTCTGCTATGTGTGTCTACAGTTTTTTTTTCTCCATTGTTTCAAGAAAGGGATTTGTGTTTGTTTCTTTTTTTGTAATTATGATGTAGGTGTGTTTTATCGGGGTATACCCAAAATGTTGTATGGGAATTTTCTTTTTGATAACAGGCTCTGTGTCTTACCGGATGCAATGGATTTGGAAGCATGTAGATTTTACATATATAGGATCCTTAGTAAGGACATGTTCATCAATAGCCCTGGGCTGATTTTTGTAAAAGGTTTTGGGTCAACCTGTAAAACCTGGTATTAATGCTATAGTACCTTATCTACCAAAAAATAATAATATAGACATGTTGTATGTCATTACTAGTCCTTGCAATTATGATATGACCATCCCTAACCATCAAATCTTATTTTGTTTGACTAGGCCCAATTGCTATGTTCAAAAATACATAATGAGCTAGTAGAAATATTGAAAAGAAAGTATGTGGTACTTATATATCCCTCATATTTGACATGGTTGTTTTTGTACTTCACAATAGAAATATTTCTATGGTTAGAGATAAAAACCATACTTTAAAGGGAGTTATCTTATAATTAATAGACTAGACACACATGCTTTGAATCTCTAACTCCAACATGGAGATTGAAAAACAATTATTCTATTTGACATTGGCCTACATATATGAGAGAATTTGAAAATTATCTCAAGATGCAATGGAATAGCTTCATACTTCTCGATAGGATGACAAATATTGGTAGTTCTTAAAGGAGGGCACCATCATAAGGGTGGTTAGTTTTGTTGGAGGTCCATTTTTACTCCCTTATTATGTAATATACTGGGACTTTGGAAGGGATTTTTGTTATCATGTGGATGGGATGAATTAAAACTTTGGAACATGTATGAATAAGGTTAGAACATATGAGACAATTTTGAGATAATTACACTAACTAGTTAAGGACAAGATCGAGATCATGAATTAAACCTCAAACATTTCAAACTATAATCAGTGCTATGTAATTGGAAGTATGACTTGGAGGGAAATTTCAAAGTCAAATTGCTAGGATTAAATAAATATATATCTCTAGAATTCAATCATATCCCCCAACCATATATAAAAATATTCCAAAATAATATGGAGGAGCAAGATATTGATTGGGACATAAGCAAGTTATAGAAAAGGTTTCCTTAGAGAAATTTATACAATATAGTGAAGCCATTTTATACAACCACTAACGAAGACCGTATTTTATATGAAAAGTTGATAGAGGTGATGGAGGACAAACCAGGTTGGCTAATAAAAAAACTAGAATTGTGGATCTATATATGTGAATGCAGACAACATCATTCAAAATCTAGGCTTGTCTTAGATAAGAAAGTTTTAGACAACTATGATAAAAAATTTAAAACTTGGGTATGAAAATAAGAACAAACTATTTCTCTAATAAAAATTAATGAAAAAAATGATGAAGAATACTATGATTTTGAAGAAGATGAATATACAACTGAAAAAATCTTAGAACAAGTAAACATAGAGGAGGAATTGGATGTAAAAATTATAAGAAGAAAGTATGTTGACATTCCAAAAGTACCAAGTATGGGAGTACAAGGATCACTAGAAAAAATTCTTGGATGATGTCAAGAGAGATATCCTTTCTCACTAGATGAAATTCAACAAGAATTCTTGATGGAAGTCAAATTTGTACAAACAATAGGCCATGTTGTAGGAGGCATCATTAGAATAAGAATATATAATCAACCTAAAAAATGGTAGCACAAAGTGAAATCCAAAGCTAGTACCAGCCAACCAAAAAAGGAGCAAGTAAAGAGAAAGGGATCCCCATCAAGCCAACAAGAAAAGGAGGTAAATATAGTGAAGAGTAAACAAACAATCCTGATAGTTAAGGAAATATCGATGATAATGCAAGAGAAAACCTAGGTGTAATGCAAATATATATCATTTGAAATCCCTACTATTACTACCATCTTGTCTAGTCATTCTCTATCAAATCACTCTCCTACAAAATAAATTACTCAAAAAGTAATACCAAGTCTAGCTCTCATCAAAACCATAACTTCCTCTACTCCCCTTAAGAGCTAGCAACCCTATAATATCACAACCTCAAACTCTAATAAGTCTTTCTACCTTAATTCAAAAATAATATTTCTCTTCACTTCCCATTCTCTGATTAGTATTTACTACAATTCCATTTTCTAGCCATCCAACCCAAAATATCATGAGTACATTCTAGTAAGTTGAAGCTAGTGCTTAGAAGTGGATGGAGAACCTACCACCTAATAAGGAAAAGAAAAAGACAATATACAATTTTGATCATGATGGATCCAAATACAAATAAAAAAATAATAGTGACCTTCACCCTAACTATAGGTAAATATATATCTCAATTAATAGTTGTAGACTACAAAATGATAGTACAAGTGGTGGATATTACCAAGGGTCTATTAGAGGACACTACTCATGTTGTCAAAATGCAAGTTTTCTCACTGTACTATCAAAAATCCTTAGAGTGAGAGCTAAAGGATTAGAAGGTCTTGTAGAAATAGGTAAAACAATTGCAATAGACCCTCAAGGTAACTCCAAATCTAGAGTATTTGTAGCAAAAATATGAAAAAATCTAGTCTCTTGAGAAATAATTGAATAATTCAAAGTTAGATATGGATGAAGAAAGGAAAGTGTCATCAATTCCTCACTTATACTAGGAAGTATTGGTGTAGATCCAAAGGTAGAGTTGGATTAAAATCATTGGAACGACTATGTAAATATACCTACTCCTAAAAAAATTAAATTTCAATAATTTTGTCATTAGATATGGATAGGATAATTTCTAGATAACACATGTTAGGATATTTGAGGAGGTATCCTAGGCAGTTGATATCCTCAAAATTTTGAATAGATCTAAAACACAAATAGTGGCATTGAATAGCAAATATTTGGAGGCAATGTACCTCGATCAAGGCCTAAAATAAGGTACACAATTGCTACAACAAGTTTGGTAGTTAGTTTTTGTAGTGAACAAAAAGGGGGAAAGAATAATATCCCCAATATAATAAACTAAACAAAAAATTGAATTCCAAGTTTTTTGGCACAAACAAAGGACCCTCTATACTATGGACTAGCTCAAAATCTAGACTAAAGGGATTGAAAACAAGAAAAAGAAGTTTGATATATGGCCAAAACTTGTTGATGAAGGCACACATTTTAAGTTTTTAGAAAGGTTGGACATAATACAAGCTAAGCTTAAATATCTGACAAGAAAAAATAAATATCCCTCATATAAAAAAGTATATCAATTAATAAGGATTTATAGGAAGGCCAAACAAATTAACACCCCATCAATTTAGATCTAAGGTAAAGTTTGGAAAAAGAATCATCTAAAAGGGGATCCCTCAACTAAACTAAGGTCTAAGAGAGAAGAACAAGGTGATGGATAAGTTTTAATAGAACATAGATAATAATAACAAGGTGAGATTGCTAGAACTTTTACTACTAGTACTTTAGAAAGTTAAGATTTATCAGATGACAAGTGGTGCACTAGTATAGTATAAAGACAATGTGTGAAGTGTAAAATTGATAGTATGATGTATTGGTACATTGATGATTAATTAAAAAATAAGTAATACAAATAGAAATTATTGTGGTAGAATAAAATCTATTGGCCATAAAAAGGGAAGCTATGTGAACACACTTTTGGCAGAAAATATTTTTTTTTGGAAAGTGTGATAGTTTTGATAATACAACAAAAATTATTGCAAAGTCTAATCATAGTAGTTATCAATAAAGGATGTAAAATGAGATGCAAGCATATGGTAATTCATATACGGTTTTTATATTGTATATTTTTATTGAGAAATAAAGCAACCATGGATGTCTCAAGAACATCTAGATGATTTGTAGTTGTTTACAACTCTAAGGAGTACCTATGCAATTTTGCTAAGAATAAAAAACAAGTAGCAATGAAAGGCCACAATTTCTAGGTTCTTGGAGTATTTTCCTAAGGAAATTTTCCTTTTTCTAAAGTAGCTCTCAATTTTGCAAGACTATACTTAGAAAGAATCAAGTTTTTCTAGAGATACCACCAGTTAGGTATCTCTATTATCTTTCCTTTCCTTTATTTTTATCACATCTTCTTCCTATTTATTCCTCTAATTTCTATTTTCCTACACTCTTATTCTCCTTTTTCATTCCATTATCATTCATAGTTTACTAAATTATTACCTTCTCTACCCATCACAAAACTTATTTTTTGTTACATTTCTTCCATAGTAGCTTCTTGTTATTATCCACCTCCTCTAGTAACTTTCTTCCTCTACAACCTATAGAAACTCCCAAATTTTAAAGGCAAATTGGGTATGATGTAATTAGGGGTATTTTCCAATGCATATTTTAAAGACCTTGTTAGATATATAGAATACTAATCCATTCAAGCCTCCAAGTATTCACCTCCTTGATTTTCTTTGCCTTATTTCCCATAATTCTAATTCCATGCCCAATAGATAAGGTCATCTAGGTTCTCTCTTCCTATAAGTAAAAATCCTTGGGAAATGCTAATAATGTGGGTCAATGCAATTGCCCACATACATAAATACTTGTAAGCTATGTCAAACTATGATTTTACTAAAATTTGGCTAAATTGAAAGTCTAAACATATGGTCAGGATTATTATTTTTCAAGTGTAAGCTACCAAAAGCCAAATGCACCTTGGCAGGTCCAAATAATTATTTTATTTATTTAAAATATTTCAATAAAATATAAACCTTAGAAATAATAGTCCTAGAATTTTCGAAAGATAACATCGGCCGATGCATAGAAAAATTCTAGAAAATCCAAAATTTAAAATAAGTCTTGGATTTTTCTAGCGATGACATTAGTCGAAGTTCTAAAAATGTTTGGTAAGCCAAAATGCTAGAATCAATAAATCCTAATATTTTTAATGGATGAAATTAGGTAAAGAGCCTAAAAATTCTATCCCATCCCACTAAAATCTTGGAACAAAGGAAGGCCAAAGGTTCTAGGAAAATAAATCTCAAAATGAAGCAATCCCAAGATACTTGAGTGATAACATCACTCAAAGTATTCCAAAACCCTAGCCTGAGAAAACATGAGCCTATTATTTTCAAGTACTAACTTTAGCCAAGGTCTCTAAAAGTCCTAACTTGATATCTAAGGCCTCTATAGTAATCAAATAACCTTAACAAGACTTTTAAGCACTAAAAATTAAGATAAAGCTTCCAAATATATTATTTTTGATAGATATTGTGTCTTTTAGAAACCTAAACTTCCTGGACACTCTTCAACCACTCAAATATAAATAGTTATATTACGTTGGCATCTCTAATAAGTTGGTGTAGAGACAAGGTATAGTGGTAGAAAGTGAACTAGCCAAAGATATCTAGGTCTATTGAGGATATGTGGTTTCCTTTATTGTGGAGCAGATCCAAGCCAACCAAGTCATCATAGTAGAATACATAATGTTAAGTTGATCTAGTTAAGTTAGACCAATAAAATGACATCCATTATTTCCAAGCATGCTATCCAAGTTGTACATTTTCATGCTTGTAACACATTGATATACTAATGACTAGGCTGAACAGACTTATTGTAAACATATATATAGTGCAAGTCACCCTAGTATGAGGGTTGATTATTTAGTATTTTATCTGTTATATGTTGTATATCTTGCTCTATAATAAATATAAAAAATAATTTGTTTGGCCTCCATTGAATATAGTGTTTCATATTTCTACATGAATGTGAGTTGTGTGACTTAATACATTTTTGTTCATGCTTTGTGGTTTATAAAATTTGTTAGGCAAATTATGATATAATGTATATTGTTGTTTGAATTATCTTCTATGAAGTACTAGAATGTTTAAGAAGCATAATATGATCTTAATGAATCTATTTTATGTGATCCTCTATTTAATGGTTGGTCTATTAGGCTTTATCTTAGTTTGAGTGTAGGGTATTTGTCTAGCACATTTAATTGTTGTTAGCTATATCCTAATGATATTTTAATAAGTCATGAATACCTATCTCTTTTCTAAAACCTTGAATTTATATCTCTAGTATTTAATCCCATTTTATTCTATAGAATTATAAGGAAATGACCTTCTCCGGAGGTTGACTAAGAAGAAATTTAGAGTCATCCAATGTTGGTTGTAGTCCAAGGTGAATTTTCCATATTAGGAATATTGATGACCAAGATAGAAATTACCAAAAAATACAATATTCTAGCTTCTAGAAATTATCTACATGAGCTAACTATAGCTCACCAAAAATAATGTATTAATAATTTATTTCTAACATATTTTTCTTGAATTTGTAGCTTTTAATATTTTCTATATTTTAAGTTCTTTTTTTAATTATTTGAATACAATTGAAATGAACCCCATCCTTACTACATCATCATTATATTGTATGAATATTTTAACTAACCACATATTGGTTTAAAAACAAACCATATCATCATAACAAATATTCTATTTATAGGTTGCTTATAGTATTGGCTTGAAAATATTTCATAGGTTTGAAAATGTATTTAAAATATTTCTAAACTTACAACTTTTAGTATTTCCTATATTTAAATTTTTTAATGGGTTATATGGGATTGAAATTGGCCAAACCATATTATATAATATTCATGGTTCCATGGTATTTCAATGAACAATAAAGTGATATTACAATAAACTATATTATCACAACATCATGTATCACTTGTGAGATGTGGAACTAGCTAATGCAATCATGGTTGAGAAGTCTGGTGAAAGATGCTCAACCTTGTAGCCAAATAAATCACATAAGATTATGAAAATAAAAAAATTAATATCAACAATGTAATTTCAATTGAATTACTATTTTCACTTGTTGAATTTTCTTAAAAGTTGAATGCTAATACAATTCTATTTTCTACAATTACTAACAAACATGGAAACTTGGAAAATTTCACCTACTAGATTGATAAAAAAATTTATAGACTATCAAGATCTAATCCTTTTTGTTGGCTGAGATGATATGACACATTTTAAACTATATATTTTTTTAATTTGGTTAACTATAGCTACCAATCTAATAAAACCCTCCAAAACTATTAAAAACCATAAATTTCATAAAACCCTTGATTCTACCCAAACACAAAAACATCTCCTCTCATAGCTTCAAAATGGGTATCAAAGTGCTTCAACAAGAACCTCTCCTACTTTTGGCATGCAAAACATACAAAAATTTCAATCCCCCTAAAATTTTATCTAGATAAAATATTTTAAAATTTGGATTTGGCTAAAATTGTCATCTAGATAAAACTATAGCCAAAAAATATTATAAAATTCAGATCTAGATATAATTAGAAATTTATTTTGTTTCTCTTGTTTTTTTTTTTTCCTTTATGATATGATATTTCTCATGAACCTAGATGGTTTCATGAGCAAAATTTCATGAATATTTTAAAAAATCTCCAACCATGATCCTATGAAGATTATCCATATAACAAATTGCATTCTATAGACTGACTTTATCCATAATAAATATTGGCTATAGAATTTGAAGTTGAGTGTAGGAGAAGTATATCTTCATCCAAAGTATTTGTATGCGAAGAAAAGTTTGAACTTGTTTTTGCTCCATTTAAGCTTTGAATATCATGGCTAAAATAATTTTCTTTTGCTTTTTGTAGCATTTGTAAGAGATACTTACTCCATTTTTTCTTTATTGAGTGGAGTGTTTCCATCCTATTGTTTGAAAGGACACTTGTCCCTACATCTTGTAGTATCATTTCCAGCAAATACAAACCCTCTTCAACTACAATGTGAAATGACGTTCTTTTATCATAATCTATTGAATTTGGATCCATACCATAATCAGGTAACCTTTTCAGTAATATTGTCCTTTCGCTTGCTACAACCTTATAGAGATATCTTCCACCATATTCAAAATCCAAAGATGCATATTTATTCACAAGTAGTGAAATAATTCTATCATATCATTTTTTAATTGCCTTAAGCAACATTCATAGATTGTGTGGTACTGACTATGAACATTCATCCAACAATTTTATAAGTTAGGCTTCAAGAATTACATCAAATCTAGAACAAAAATTGGACAAGATGCCCATTACTAAAAATAGTGTCATTATAGTTAAAATTCTTCTATATAATTGGAAGAAAAATGGAAAGTCATATATAATGAGAACTTGTGCTTTAAAAAGAACATCTTATTGAAGTAGACTTATAGTTGATACCAATATCTAAAATTTGTAATTATATGAAATATTGCTTCAACATTTATGGTAGGTACTAGTTGATCCTTCCCAAAATTAATAACAATAACCACAATCTTATCGAATAACGTAATTTTCTTATTATTTACTTGTCTCCAAATCTTCAAATTAATTTTTTCTTTTTTGAGGTAAAAACAAAAACAACTTAAGCAATGGAAGCACTTTGAAGAATGATAGAGATATTTGTTGTCACTCTTTGTATTAGATCCACAAGCACATATTGACCTATAGTAGTGGGTGTTGTAGCATATACATTACTTGAAATAACTATTGATAAATTTCTAGATATTTGATATCTAACAGATTTCAAGATTTCAATAAAGTTACTATTCAAAAATTTCTTTAAGCCATTAATAACCAAGAAGGAAATACTAGATATGTCAAGTTCCTTTAATACAATTAGCTCTAAAATCTTCTTAGGAGTGGAAAACCATATTTCTAGTGAGCATATCTTCAACCCTCCAACTTGATAGTGAATAGAAGATCTTGGATGTAGGCTCATAGAGTGTGTACCAAGAAGCTTTATGAATGGCTTGCACAACATTACAACTTTTAATGTGTGTCCCTATGACTCTAATAATTATAAAATTTTAGATCAAGAGATAGAAAAATCCTTCATTTGCTTATTAATAACATGATAAGTGATAGTATAAAATACCCAAGCTATTTGCTCTATATAAATGAGGATTGAGATATTTTCAGTTTGTTTCACCCTTTTAAAAAAAGCTTTCCAAAATTTTGTTCCCCATTTATTATTTAAAGTAAACTTCTTAACTCCTACTTGCATTATGTTAACTTCAAACTCTATTTTCATTACAGTATCCAATGATATTTCTAAAACCATCTCTAAGATGGCATTTTTCTACAAGTCATTTAGAACTTTGGTAATTTTACCTTATCCAAGAGAAGATGTCATCCCCTTTCACTTATCTTTCTTTTTCTCTGGCTCACTACTATGTTTTGTTGCTAGATATATTTTAGCATTTTGGAAGATAGTTGTATGCATTTAAATAAATTCCATATCATCTACCAAAGTCATCCTTCCTTTCCTTATTTTTTGAATCTAATTTTCAATATACTCTCCTTGAGGTACATCTCTCCTTTTTGGCTTATTCATCCAACACACACCTCCTTTCATATGGATTTTCAACCATATTATCCATTGTTCCATATTATATGGGTCTAGCAATGAAATACAAACATACTCCCTCCTTAATACCCTATAAGAATTACTTTTCTAAAATTAAACAAAATTTAGGGTTTTTTTCCTATTCTTATTTGTCCTTCAATGGAATCAATGCATACCTTTTACCATCCATGACAATTGAATAAGTTTTGATTCTACCATATTACACTACTTTCTTCTCAAATTTTTATGGTATACATATTAAAATATGACATGCATCCATCAACATGATATCACATAGAATTGCATCTTTGTAAGAACCTATTTGGAAATTCACCATACATTGTTCACTTACCCAAAGTTATTACCAATTTTGTAACCATAATGTCTTGTAAGAATTTGCATGCTTAATTCTCTTTAATCAAATATTATCCATAATCTCTATTGACACTAATTTTTTCATGCTCCTACTATCCATAATCACCTTGCAATATTTACGTCTCTATTTATAAATTATCCTAGAAAAGATCCTTGTTTGCACCAGTTCATGCACTTACTTGGTTGGTTTTAACAATACCCTTCTTATTAAAATAAAATCACCTTATCCTTCATACAATTTTATGAGGTAATGATTTCTACATCTACTTGTGCAACATGGTTTCAAGATTTCATTTTACTACTTCGATATTGCATTGATGGGTATGCAAAATACTTATGTCCTACTTCTCCACATCAAAAATATTTACCTGAGAAACCTCTACCTTTGCCTCTATCGGAATTACCTCTTCCCTTGATGAGTATCCTCTTTCTTAATTATTTTGGATGAAATTATTAGTGTGTGTAGGGATGACTTTTTGTATTTGCTTCCCTATTTTTCTAGGTCCTTTTCCTCTTACTCTAGAGAACTTTCATCTTCCTCTTGAGTTATTTTGTTGTCTTATAGACAACTTGTCTTCCACTTTTAATGCACATTGGTAAGCTTCTTCTATATATTTCAATTTAATCATTCTAAACTCATATTGAATTAACATATGGAGTCTATTGACATACCTTTCTATTTTCTCTTAATTATATTTAATATGGCCTACCTGAATAGTGTGCTTGTAGAACTCCTCCATGAGATCCTTCACATTCAACTCTTTTTAATTTATATTTTGCAACTTGTTGAAAAGACCCAATTGATAGTTGGATGGAAGAAATTTTATCTTAAACATGCCAACCATTTTGTCCCAAGTTTTTATCTTCTATTTTTCTATTTCTTTGTATTTTCACTTGTACATGATTCCACCATGAGGATCCATGTCTTTTCATCCTTGTATAAGCAACAATTTATTTATTTTAGGTCTTCCATCAATTGAAATTTGAAATACTTTTCCATATCTATGATTTGACCTATGAGCTCTTTAGGGTTCAAACTCCCATTATAGCATGGAGTCCCTAACCTAGACCTATTATCCATTCTAGTGATAGTTTTCATGAATATAGTCTTTGGTTCACCAACTAAATCTTCTTTTTTAGGATCACAAACCAATTCTTCCTTCCCATCATCACTAGCATATACCACATGGATCAAACTTCTTTGTATAATCTAAATAGCATCCAACCTAGTAGTGATCCCTCTTAGAATATCAACTATGTCAATATTTCTAGTATTTCAGGTCATTGTAGGTACGCTTGCTCTTCCTAAGTATGCCATATCCTTTTCTAACATGCTCAAATACTAAATGATGTAGTCAATTTTGATAATTCTAATGAAATACACTCAACCTTATAGCCAATTTAGTCACATAAGTTCATGAAAATAATAAATTTAAGACCAAAAATATAATTATTTATTAAATCACTAATTTCACTTCCCAAATTTTCTTACAAATTGAAATTTAATCAAGGTTACCAGGTGTGGGGGTGTGGGTGTGGGTGCGGTTAGTTTTTAATATACATATATATATCATAAAAAATAAAAATAGAATAAATTATGCACATTGCAAAATAATTAAATAAATGATAAATCATACGCATTGCAAAATATTTAAATATGGCATCATAAAAGCATATTGATATATGATATTCATGTACAAAAATGACAGGATTTCAAGTCATAAAGAGTCAAGAGATAACAATATACTATAATTATATGCTATATAGTACTAGACATGTACACAGATAACATAAAATATCTTATATTTGACTCTCATTCGTCATATTTCTCAACATCGTCTTCTAGGCCCTCTAGCAGAAAGTCTAATTATGTTATATTTGTATGCTCTATAGGGATGAAACAAGATTAGAAGTTTTGAAAACTTCTTCAACTAAGGACTTTAAATTTTATTTCTACATGATTTACTATGTATGTTGTATTGTGTATAAGCATCAAATATTAGTACTTCTAATCCTCTAGGAGCATGTGATTATTGACACCCAACTTTTTTCAATCATAATGGGAAAGTTGTAATGATCCAAAAACCCACAGATAGAAACATACAATAATAGAAAAAGTTTTTTTTTCCTAAGGAGAGAGACTCATGAACCCTTCAATAACCCCTAACCCAACCTAGTATTTACCTAACATTTAAATCCACTAATTTTTCTTGAAAACTACATATCACAAGGTCGCCTAACACAAATCCCCTTTGTGTAGGAATAACATGTGTTACTGTAAACAAGTATATCTTTCTCATCACCAAAAATGAGTTAGACTTATCACCCTTAGTCAATCAAAGGTATACACGCATCACCATACCCTATAGAAGCCATTATGTGTAGGTATGCTACGCGTATTGCGAGTTAAGGTATTCATATTATCTACCTAATTAGATATCTTAACTCAAATGTAGTCTCTCCAAAACTTAGTATTTTATCTCCCTAATGGGGTCTCAATTTCCTTAGGTCTCCTATGTTCACCCTAAGGGGTTCTCAATTCCCTTAGGTCACCTATGTTCACCCTAAGGGGTTTTCAATTCCCTTAGGTCACCTCTGAGTTCACCCTAGAACTTCTCTAAACCAGTAACCAGTTATTGCATTAAATATTGCATGGTAAGTCCTTCTTACTCTAAATATTATTACCATCTGCATCAGTATATCTCCCCAGAATTCTAGTCTACTTGAGCATAAGTAAATCAACATAAAATATAATTACCTATTATTTGGTTCCATTGAACTCATTGCTTCTCCTTGATTCCCATTGTTTCTTTGAGGGTAGTAGGTGATCAGGGTACTCATGGTTCAGGATAGGCATGCCTCTAAATGCATCTATTCATTTACTTTACCAAATTGCAACTATACAAAATTTAATTAAGTATTCAACCATCTAATGCATAATGGATTTTATAAAATATCCTTTACTTTTATTTTCACCTCTAAAGTTCTCTTAGAGATCCATCCAACATGTGCTACTTAGATCAAGGTCTCACTTTAATCAAATCTATTCATATTTTAAAGCATTAAAGTCCCATACCTTTGACCTCTAAAAAAATCCTTAATTCATTCCCTAAATCAAAGCCCCATAACTTTAATTCAAATAATAAATCTAATCATCCATTTAATTCGCACAAGCTCAATCAAATCTAATCATGTTTTAAAGCATTAAGTCCCATACCTTTAACCTCTAAAACAAATCCTTCATTCATTCCCTAAATCAAAGACCCATAACTTTAATTCAAAGAATAAATCTAATCATCCATTTAATTCACATAAGCTCAATCAAATCTAATCACGTTTTAAATAATTAAAGTCCCATACCTTAAAACTCTAAAACAAATTCTTCATTCATTCCCTAAATCAAAGCCCTGTAACTTTAATTCAAAGAATAAATTTAATCATCCATTTAATTCACATGATATTTCTCATCAATCCTATAACATAATTATGTTTCCTTATGAAGCACTTTAAAGTAAAGTCTACATCATGTACTTACTAATCAAAGATTTACAGCCTTAATAAAAGATTCATAACCTCAATTAAAGTTTCATAGCCTTATCCAAAGTTTCACTACTTTAGTTAAAATAGCCTCTTCATGATCTTACTAAACAAAGGTCTTACTTTAATTAAAGTCACATAGTTTAAATCTTATTAATTAAAGGTCATACTTTAATTAAAATCTCCTAAGATAATTCATAATAATCAAAGGTTTGTTTTAATTAAAGACTCATAAGATATTTCATAAAAATAAAAGGTCTACTTTAATATTTATCTCATAAGATATTTCATAATAATTAAAGGTCTACTTTAATATTTATCTCATAAGATATTTCATAATAATTAAAGGTTTGCTTTAATATTTATCTCATAAGATATTTCATAATAATTAAAGGTTTGCTTTAATATTATTCTCATAAGTTACTTCATAGTAATTAAAGGTCTACTTTAATATTATTCTCATAAGGTACACCTTACTATAATCCAGGACCGTAGATTACTACGAAGTCAAGGTGGATGCAAAAAATTTCGACAAGGAGGTCAAACGATGGGTATCTTGGAGGCCAAGGAGGGTAAAACTAGATGCTCTCCACTCTTCCTAGGGGTTTCACTAATCATAGGTGCTTCCAAATACTCACGATGGTCTTCCTAGATGTAGTGCTTAAATACTCACATAGTGGGAGAATGCAACACTCCCGTAAACTCACGATGGCCTTCCTAGACGTAGCACTTGCACACTTACATAGTGGGAAAATGCAACGTTTCCATAAACTCACGATGGCCTTCCTAGATGTAGTGCTTCTACACTCACACAGTGGGAAAATATAGTGTTTCCATAAACACTTAGTGGATTTTCTAGATATAGTACTTCTACACACTATGGTCCTTTTTGGACAGTGCTTCCACACATAGTGGTCCTTTTTGGACAACGCTTCCACACACAGTGGTCCTTTTGGACAGTGCTTCCACACATAGTGGTCCTTTTTGGACAATGCTTCCACACACAATGGTCCTTTTGGACAATTCTTCCACACACAGTGGTCCTTTTGGACAACGCTTCCACACACATACACAATGGAAAACACAATGCTTCCTTACACATACACAGTGAAAAATGCAATGCTTCCTTACACATACACAGTAGAAAACACAACACTTCCTTACACATACATAGTGGAAAACACAACAGAGGCCCTGAATGTTATTTTTTTTATAGAAAACTAGGAAGTTAAATGACACCTTCCACAAGCTTTTGATGATGGTGAGGTTGGACTTCCATATATTTAAAACAAGGACTCTCATAGGATACCCAAACCTGCATTATATTTTTGCCTACATTTTAATTAAAACATCAAGGCTTCAAACCTTCGGAGAAAATTAACATGCTACAAGGATTTTTAACCAGATTCCATACTTATTCTCACATCATACAAAAAGTATGCAAACAGGTAAATCTTAGAAACCTCCAACCTTAGTACTCATGCGTATTAGAAATCGGTGGCTCCTTTGTCACTTACCTCATTTTCTTGTTGTGTGCTCCTCTGTGTCTCCTTTGCATTTCCTATACCTCCTTCTTGCCTCCTCCTTCTTTCTCCTTTTTTTATTTTCTTCCCTCTTACCTTTGAAAGCACGAGGATACGTAAACAAAAAGGAATATGCTGAATACGATGCGTCTTAAACCAAACTTAACGCCAAAAGCCTATGTATTGAAAAATGCATAAAAGGAAAGAACATGAGCGAATTGACACAAGATAAAAGTAGTATGAAATATGGTCCTCTTTATTGATGTGCTTTCAAAGTCTTGTTACAATACGTCTCCTTCCTTTTTAGGGGATAGGAGCGTTAAATATGTTTCTTGTCACATCCATGATAGCAATCCTTCTTTCGCATGCCCACATGTAATATGGGCAGACCAAAACGTCGCCATTGCTTGTGTATATGATTGTTCACTCCTTCCTACTCCTCTGATGTTAGAAACCTACATTCAAAGAAACAAAAAATATTAGTAGCACCTATAGATAGAATAAAGCATGTATTTCCCAAGGCCTACAGTCAGTATATGCATGAAAATATTAAAACGATAATCAAATGACTTAGATCGACCTGAAATTTTGACAGAAGCATAAATATGTTACTAGGAAGCCACTGCAAAAATAACATTCTATAAATTCCTCACAAATTTGTATTCGTTCCAGGGTGGGATGAATAGACCTACAATAACTTGTCAGAAAGCACCATCTTCAATGTCCTATCCAGAAAGCTCCAAATGGCCTGCAAAGTTGGGGTTAGCTAATTGGGAGTGTTTTGGGAAGACCCAGATGGTCATATTTCTCCAATTTGGCCTCTATTACCCAAATTTTGCTGGTGCCATATGCAAGTTAGTAAAGGTGGAAAATGATAAAAACCTGGTCAAAATTGCTTAGAATGAAATGAAATTTAAACTACAGCCTATTTAACATACCTAGAATAAGATGCAAAAGAAAAATAAAATAAATATATCACAAATTTCTAATTGTCCCGAGGTGGGGCGAATAGGACTATGACAGTTTGGGGGTCGCCCGAGGGCAGAACGCCCATATTTTGGGACACTTTTTTGACACCAATCCACTTGGGATGGGTCCAAAAATTTTTATGGGGTGTTGTTGACAAATTTTGTGGATTTTTGTGGCCAAAAATTGGGTTTTGGGTCCGGATTCGTGCTTCCAATAATCATCCAATAACCTCCCTTTCGAATGAGAGATTAAGGATGTGAAAGGCACAAATCGCAAGTAGGTATGTAAATTGGCAGCACTTCATTGCTCAAATGCTCCTTGTATATATCTCTTTTGGGTGATAAAACTCACCAATTTATAGACCTAGGGTCTCTCTATTTGAATTGCGCATGCGAGGGCACCACTTGAGTTGTTTGTCCTATTTTTAGAGAAAAGCTAATTTCCTGATTTAGAATCTCCTTGCATGAGGTCTCTAAAATAAAGACATTCATGACTGAAGTCTCTCTTCTTGAATAAAAGCTATTCCTCACAATTGCATGGCTTGAAGCCTCAGTTAGCTGGCAGACTTGTCGAGGTTTGACTTTTTTCTAGTCAAACTTACTATTCACTTCACCCTAGGGCGAATGTTGATATTCGTCCCTGGGTGGGACGAATGCCAGTTTGTATTCATCCCTAGGTGGGATGAGTAGAGAGCAAGGTGCCAAAAAGGTGCCAAATTGACCTTTGACCTGCTTTTGGAAGTGGTTAGGACCACTATTTAACCTCTAGGGGCTGCCCTAGGGGCTGTGTGTGTCAATACGATCAACGCTTGTCATCACATAATCAGATTGGTGCTGCTTTGGTGTCTACAGATGCCCATTTTTGGGAAGCACTGTGTAAGGTGCAACACCAAGCAAAAACAGATAACCAAAGCACTAATGATTAGGGTTTCCTAGTAACCTGACAAAATCTTGATGCCAAAAATATGGAAAGGGCATGCATTCTTGAATCCTTGCTTCTAACGAGCTAAGGAACTTAATTCAAGTGTTAACCTTTTTCGATGAGGTGTTACTTGAACTTGGACATTGATCAGTCATGAATAGACAAAGGGCTCAACCTTTTGTCTATGGGAACCTTGAGTTCATGATTCGTGAATGCTAAGTTTTTGATCAACTTGTGATTATTGTTTTTTTGCTACCCCAAGCAGGGGTACGATTGTCTTTGTCAATGATCCTTTCAATGCATGTCATTTCCTTGATTGAGTATGTCTTTGTTGATTGGTGACTAAGTGTGACTACCCCCTCAAGCGACGAATCGATGAGGGAATAACCGACATGAGAAAAGCGATGAGTCACTTGACCCAAGATGACTTAGGTAAGGGTACCTTCAGTTTTTTACCATTGAATGCAAAAGTAGTGTCCGAACATTTTGACCTATTTTTGGTGGGTGTGAACCCTTTTTGTGACGCATTTTGGAGCTGAAATTGTCAAAAATCCGTCCTCCCGTGGAGCGGTCCAACTATGATAGCATTTTAGGGAGTAGGATAGGAACAATTTGTAACCCCAACATCTATTTTTGATGCCAATAATGTCAGGCACAAAGGCACCGTCATTTGGTAATGTTATTGCTATTTTGGGTTGGTTTTTGACCCTTTTGGTGACTCCGTTTGGGGATGAAATTCTCAAAAATTTGTCTTCTCGTGGAGCGTTCCGGATATGGTAGCCTTCTTCAAGAGTAGGATAGTGAGGATTTGTGACCCCAACATCTATTTTGCATGCCCAGAAGGTCAAGTGCAAAAGCACTCTTATCGGACACTTTTAGGGCTTGTTTTGGTGCATTTTTGTGCAGTTTTGTGCAGTTTTTGTTGTTTTTGAAATTTTTTCTCTGTATTCATCCCTAGGTGGGATGAATTCCTATTTAGTATTCATCCTAGGGATGTACGAGCACTAACCAGAGTGCTCATCTCAGGGGGAATGAGTACAGGCTCAAAAAGCCTATTTAAAGGCCAAAACTGAGTTTTGGGCTCATTTGTATTTGTTTTTCTTGGTGATTTGGAGCTCTGAGGAGGAGGAGGTCAATTTTGCAAAGTGAAGCGCTACCAAATTTTTCTTGCAACCATGAGTTCACACACCGGATTGAGCGGTGGAGTCGAAGCGATGCCAGTGAGTGCCCTTCCTCTTTATTATTTTGTGTTGCAATTGGAAAACCGCAAGTTAGTTGTTTTTGTCTTTTTGTTTTTCTAGTTTTTCAAATTTTAAAAATGAAACCCTAGTCTATGAACACTTAGCTTAAAACTTAATTTAACCCTAGTTAAACAAAGATCAAAATTTTAGTTTAAAACTTAGCTAAAAAACTTAGTTTAGAACATAACTTAAAACCTCGCTTAACCCGAATTGAACAAATTTCAAAACTTAGGTGAGAAACGTAGGGTAAAACTGAACGTAAAAACGTAACTCAACCCTAGTTATTTGTTGTTTTTGTGTTTTTAATCTTCCATTTTAGAGTTAAAAACCCTAGGTCTGAGAAATTATTTTGTGAATTTTTTTCGTTTGTTGTTGAATTGATCAGTTAGAGTTAAAAACCCTAGAACTAACCAATGATTTTTTAATTTTTTTTTGTTGTTAATTTATCAGCTAGAGTTAAAAAACCTAGATCTGACAAATTAGGTTTTTGAATGTTTGTTTTTTTTAAATTTATTAGTTAGAGTTAAAACCCTAGGACTGACAAATGATTTGTTGTTTTTTAATTTTTTTTTTTGTGTTGTTAATTTATCAGTTAGAGTTAAAAACCCTAGATCTGACAAATTAGGTTTTATTATTATTATTTTTTTTCCGCACATTTGATGCATTTGTTGTATATTCATGGTATTGTTGTATAGTTTTTTCATTGTTTTAATGTTTTTGTGTTGTTTTCTTTTGCAAGTTGTGAAGAGCCGGTATCGGGTGCCCACAGTTTTCACTGAAGCACGGGTAGCGCTGACTTTGGTTGACTAGGACTGGCTTGACACCCTTGGTCTCAAGCAGGTGACTCGGCTGGAGCCAATGGTTGGGGATAGGGCCTATCTAACGGCCCTGATCAACCTGTGGGATCCCCAAACCAACACCTTCCATCTCCCAATAGGGGATATGACGGTGACCTTGGAGGATGTCTATCGGATTATTTGGATTCTAATAGACGGACTGCCGATCTGGACGACACCATGGGATCGGAGGACAATAGTACTGATACGCTGTTTTGGGCATGGGGAGGAGTTGGGTGTGGAGAGCCTAGTGGAGAGGGTAGAGGGTGACTGCAAAATTTGTGGCATACTGGTTTTATGGTGGCTAGAGATGGGTGTGTTGGGAATGAGGCACCCATTACTCATGGGACTCATTTCTAACATGCTGCTTCCCGACTTGTCGGGCACAAGGTTCCCATGGAACCTACTAGAGATGGTGTTTCGGTTGGTGGAGTGTCTAACAGATGCATCGATGATTATGATATGGGGATAGACTCTACTGGCATAGCTCTATGATGAGTTGTACGAGGTCCATTGTTAGAAGCAGAAGGGGATTAGTTGCAGCTACTTGTTGTAGTGTTGGGCTTGGCAGCACATAGTAGTGGAGAGGCCGACGGGGATACCCTAGATAATGGGGGTGGAGATGATAGACCGAGATATCAGATACGAGGTATTGTGGTGAAGGTCTGAGGAGCAGGGACAAAGTTAGTGATGGGCAGGTGTCGTAGGGCACTATGTCGATGCCTTCACTCGGCTTACTCCAAGGGAGGTGTTTTGGCGACCCTATCGGGATTATCCAGCCTGGCCTGAGGGTGGAGAGTGGCTCCGATGGGTACGGAGGGGGCGATGGATGATTGGGAAGCATGGGACTGAGCAAGGGTTTTTCCCATATGGCCAGGTTACCTGACAGTTTGGGGTGCACCAGGGGATGCCTAGTGAGCCCATGGTCTATCGACACTGGGGGGATGAGAGGACTCTGGACCAGCCAGTCGTTGTGCCACTTGGTGAGGATTCAGATACAACTTTTGACATCCTATATGTGGATGACATCAGGGTTACTATCGAGCATGAGCAGTGGTGGACTTTGTGGTGATGGCGAGGTGAGGGACCTCTAGGGGGTGCAACAGGGGATGAGGGTGCAGAGGCACCGAGAGAGGGCTGGGGAGTTTCGTTGGATGATGCAGACTTGGTGGAGGTTGAGGATGTTGGAGGGGAGTTTGGTGTTTCGGATCAACCAGATATGCAAGATGGCCCGGAGTAGTGGGAACCAGAGTAGGCTGCTATCCCGGATTCGCCTAGGCCTCAGGCAGGTTCGAAGGATGTGGAGGCAAGGCATTGCATTGAGATAGCACGATTGGAGGACCTACTATGGAGATGAGATGAGGAGCTGGGGGAGGCTCTGCAGGAGAGGAATATCTTGTAGACTCAACTAGCTGAGCGGTATAATGCATGGGATATGTCCCATCGATAGGAGGGGGATACCAATGTTGCACGGGAGAGGGATCTCCTACGGGCATAGCTAGCACAGCACGATGATGTAGTAGCTTACTACCGTCGATGGGAGGGAGAGTGGTGTCACTGGGAGGTAGAGTGGCTTCGGCATTGGATGTATATGGAGGGAGATATTATCCGCCTTTGTGGGTGGATACCTGTGCCCCTTGGAGGTGGCTATTCACATCGGATGAGAGACAGTGATACTGAGCAGTTAGCATCATCTCCTTGCAGGCGGCTAGATGAGAGGGGCACTAGTGGGCATGATGCAGGGGCGAGCAGCAGTCGCCCTGAGAGGTCCCATAGGACCCACATCACGAGGGGTAGTTTTCATCACACCGATCCTATGTGATCATGGTGGCCGACACCCTAGGCTTGGGGGTTTTTGAGTTTTTGGCTTTTGTTGCGGGCTTAGAAGATCGGTTTATGCACTTTTCATGGTTTGTTTTGATGTACATGTTTTTACATTGATGTATGCAAATGCAATTATGAGTGCGATGTTTCTAATTTGTATGATGTATGTCAATGGAATGAATGACATGAGTTGTTGATAACTTGTTGATGCACCATAGACTGTGTAATATTTGACTAACTTGATGTACCAATGGGATGACTTTGTGGAATGACTTTGCATGTGAAAACTTTGTTTTTGTATTTTGCATATTTTCTAATGGTGATGTACGGAATGAAATGTGCTAGCTGTTTTAAAATGTAATTAAGCTTTTCTGAGATTTATATATTTTAACTAACTAGCCAAGAATGTACATTTATCTCACAAGACTTTTGAACAAGGTATAAATCCGACTTGAATTTAACCAAGTTATTTCACATCCCTATGTGTGCAATTGAGTTCGTTTATGTGGTATTTTTTAGGATACTGCTAGTTCCAGATAGGCTATCAAACAAACCTGTACTGAGGATCACCTAATTAGCTCCACTAAATCTGTTGTTGTATTTAGTAAGATTAATCCACGAGACAATCTAAGGTACCATAAGCTAGCTCATCCAAATGCCAACATTGGTCTGTGCACACACAAAGCCAATGTGACAGACATATCGTCATGCGGTTAGGATACCGCCATTGCCAGGTAGGCTGTCCACCAAACCCGTAATGAGGATCACCTAGATTATTTTGCAAATGCTGAGAATTCCAGAGATTCAATTTCAGGTTGTGTGTTTGCTCAATGGTTTGGGATACTTGCTCGTCTACATAGTGATGAAAATCATTATTTATTTTTCTCTTTGTTTTTCTTTTTGAGCAAGGATTTTGAATAGTGGTGATAACCACTGTTATTTGATTTTGTATTTTGAGCTTTGTAAGTTTGAGCTTGTAATTTTGTGCCTTATGAATGGCCTTGATCCTATTGGCCTTGGGGATGACTACCCATCCTATTCAGGGATGTGTAGTATGAATCCTTATGACTTTGGGAACCAAGGGGATGATGGAGATTATGAAGTAAGGGCATTGATATTTTAGGCCTTGGGGATGACTACCCATCCTATTAAAGGACGTGTAGTATGAATCCTTACAACTTTAAGACCAAAGGTGAGTGGATATGGTTGTGATGATGGTTTGTTGGAATTTTGTTTTTGAATGGCGTTGATCCTTTTAGGTCTTGGGGATGACTACCCATCCTTGGTAGGGACGTGTAGTAATAATCCTTACAACTTTTGGGATCAACGGTGATTGGGATTTTGGTAGTGGTGAAGACCACTATCTATTAGGGGGAATGGATGGGGAAGAGCTCATCCTTTTGTCAATTCTCAGCATTCTAGAACCATTCACACAGGGGGATGAATAGGCTAATCTTTCAACTATGGTACCCTAGACTACTTTGTAGGTTTATCTTGCGTTCAAACAACATAGGAATTTTTTTGTGTTTTAACTTGTGTGGGGATGTTACGTAACGAGGCGTGATCCAAGTAAAACTTTCCCATGTAAAATCTATTTAACTTTGTAGTTTTTGGCTAGAAATTTAAATACAGCTAAATTATGAAAACCCTATATACATTAGGAGACAACTAACTATGGTAAAAAATAGTGATGGTGTTATTCTAGATGTATGCGTTTATGAAAATGGATTTGATGTGTAAAATTATGGAATTGCCAAGTAATGACAGTCTATGGTGTTTTTGACTTGTATGACCTAGTAAATATGCAATGTATGGATGTGATGCCTAATGCAACCTATATTTTTGTATTTTTGATTTTGACGAGTATGCATGGAATTGAAATGCAAATTGTTTGTTATTTTTGATGATTTTATTGTTTTTTCTTGTTTTTGAATATTTCTTTTGACCAAGCGGTTATGGTAACCCTTGGAGCTTTTGGTTTTTTTTTTTTGACCAAAGGGTGTATGGATACCTTTGGGGCATTTTTGGGGTTGACCAAGCGATTGTGAGAATCCTTGGAGCTTTTGGTTTGACCAAAGGGTTTATGGATACCTGTGGGGCATTTTTGGGGTGGACCAAGTGATTGTGAGAATCCTTGGAGCTTTTGGCTTGACCAAAGGGTTTATAGATACCTTTGGGGCATTTTGGGTTGACCAAGCGATTGTGAGAATCCTTGGATATTTTGGGTTGGGATATGGCTCTCTAGATGTGGAATGGCCTCAAATGACTGATGTTCAAGGGTTTTGTTTCCTTGATTCCTTCAAGAGAGGTGATCCGATATGTTCCAGGTCCTATTCTACTATCGATGACATAAGGACCTAACCAGTTTGTCGTGAACTTGTCTCGTAGATGGGATGGCAAATTAAAATTTTGTTGGTTCTCTTTTAAGACCAAGTCACCAACCTGAAATTCCCTTAGGTGGACTTTCATTTTGTATGCTTTCTTAAGTTGCTCTTGATAGATACACAAATTCTTGAGAGCATTGATGCATCATTCTTCCAGCAACGTCAGTTGGTCTAACTGGGCCTACCGCACAGTGTCATCATCGATGAAATCTTGCATTGAAATGCACAAGGAAGGGATTTCCAACTCAAGAGGCATGACTGCCTCGGAGTCATACACCAGTGAAAATGGAGTTGCCCCAGTGGGCATCCGAATGCTAGTGTGATAAGCCCATAGGGCAAGCGAGATTTGAATGTGCCAATCCTTATGACTATCTATGATGGTATTTTTGAGAATGGCAACTAGCATTTTGTTTGACACCTCTGCTTGCCCATTTGCCTACGAATAATAGGGTGTTGAAAAACTATACTAAATTTTGAACTTTGTGGTCAAAGCACGCACATATTTATTCTTGAATGACGTCCCATTATCCGACAGGGTCTTGGATGGAATACCAAAATGACATATGATGTTATGCAAAATAAACTCTGCAATGCGGGATCCAATCGTAGAGGTTAGCAAAATTGATTCCACCCACTTGGTAAAGTACTTTGTGGCCATTATGATGAATGTGTGATGACCGAACGATGTAGGGGAGATCTTTTCAATTAGATCAAAGCCCCACTATGAAAAATTCCAAGCCGATTGGATCGGCTACAAGGCCTGAGAAGTCACGTGTGTTAAATTAGCATGGTGTTGACACTTCATGGCCAATAATAGCCCATGCAAAGAATGCGCTTTGCGATGTCCATACCGCTGAAGTGGCAACCACATGTACCATCGTGTGCTTGGGTGATCGCCCAAGCGGACTCTTGCTAGTCCAAGAAATGGAGGAGGATTCCTTCATAGCTTCGACGATACAAAACATCACCTAACAAGACATGTTTCACCACTTTATTTTTAAATGATATTTTTGCGGCTTGTGTCAATCCAAGTGTGAGGTTACCTAGCTTGAGGTAATCCATTATGGGTGTGTACCAATCTTGTTGATCAGAAACCTCGATGGTGTGAACGGCCAATCCCTCTTGAATTTCATCCCTAAAAAAAGTTGAGCAGGAAAGAACTTGTAAAAACATCATTATGTTGCTATTAAGAGGGGTCGAGGAGAACAAGGACCCCAGTTGGCTCGAGTCAGACAATCGTGGATTCAAGAGAACCTATCCTGATATGGTTCAATCTAGATCAAGTGTATTCCTAGTGTTAGGTCAGAGCTTGCATGCTCCATTGCGTATTGCGATAATGTTTTAACCTGAATGGTTGTCATTTCACTAGAAGGGTCTTGTGGGATTAGTGACCCCAAGGAGGCCATAGTATCAAAAAAATGATTCGATGATCGAGGGAGTGCCTCAATGTCATACCATTCAAGTTGTGCCAGGAACTTGTCCACAAGGGCTTTCTAGGCCTGCAGAACTGGACATTTACATTGGAATATCCCATTTACTTGATTGACAATTAACAAATAATCACCAAAGATGTTTAAACATTTAATGTTCATGGTGATTGTTGTATGAAGACCTATGAGCAAGGCTCCGTATTCTACATTGTTGTTGGTGCATAGGAAGTTTAATTTAAATGACAGAGGAATTGAAGCCCCTTATGGAGTGAAGAATACAATTTTCGTGCCACCTCCTTGCTCACATTTAGAACCAGGCTCAGGCTATGACTCAGGCTCATCAGAATCTAGTGATCCTGAAACATAAAAAACCCCATCATCAGGTAGTTCGACGGTCAGAGGTTGATTGTCTTCAAGAGGAGCCTCTGCTAGTTGATCAATGATGATTTGACCTTTTATGGATTTTTGTCCAATGAATTCTATGTCAAACTCCATCAACAACATGATCCATTTTGTGGTGCAGCTACTATGATAAGTACGACTCATCATGTATCACAATGGAATCTCCTTAAACACAACATACGTCGTATTGTTGAGCATGTAGTGGCATAGCTTTTTGGTAGCAAACACCACTGCCAAGCAGAGCTTCTCAACGTATGCATAGTTATGTTCATAACTAACCAAGGTGTGGCTAAGATAGTAAGTAGCCTATTCTTTGTGTAGTTCATTTTTCTGGGACAGCATGGCGCCCAGTGCCACCTCAGTAGCTGAGATGTATAAATAGAGTGGAACTCCTGGTCTAGGTGGTGCCAATATTGGCGGCGAAGCCAAGTATTGTTTAATATCATCAAAGGCTGACTGGCACTCGTCATCCCAGTGAAATTTTACCCCTTTATGCAATAATTTATTCATGGGTCGGCACTTGTCAGATAACTGCACTATGAAGCGCTTGATCGACATGACCTTTCCCTGCAGACTCCTAAGCTGCTTGATGGTAGTTGGGGGAAGCATTTCAAGGATTGCCTTGACTTTGTGTGGGTCTACCTTGATTCCTCATTTAAAGACTATGTAACCCAAGAGCTTTCTAGATGTGACACCAAATACGCACTTCTTGGGATTTAGTCTGACCTTATGCTCCATGAGGCGATCGAGGATCTTGCTTAAGTCATCGAGATGATGGGGACGCAAAAGAGATTTAACCAACAAATCATCCATGTAATCCTCCAAAGTTTTGTGCATGTAATCATGGAAGATGTACGTCATGGCACGTTGGTAGGTGGCACCAGCATTTTTAAGGCCAAAAGGCATGACCTTATAACAAAATTTCCCCCAAGGCGTTGTGAATGCCATTTTTAGTTGGTCCTCGGGATTGATACGAATCTGATTGTATCCCAAGAAACCATCCATGAGGGAAAGCATTTCGTGGCATGATGTAGAGTCTACCAATGCGTTGATGCTCGGCAAGGGAAAATCATCCTTAGGACTCACTTTGTTTAGATCTCGAAAATCGGTGCATATGTGAATCCTCCCATTAGGATTTTTGACAGGAACCATGTTAGACAACCATGGCGGGTAATCCACACAGATGAAAAACTATGCATCCAACAACTTTTATAGCTCATATTTGACCATTAAGGCCAATGTTGGGTGCATCTTACATAGTTTTTGCTTTATTGGCTTGATTGTTGGATCAAGCGTTAGATTATGCATGACTAGCTACGGGTCTAGTCCTAGCATGTCTTTGTATGACCATGCAAAAACCTCCTTCTTCTCTTTGAGAAGGGCAATGTAGTTGGCTTGCTCTTCGAGGGATAGACTTACCCCCAACTTGATGATTTGCAAATTCACTAGATCTGAGCCAATTCCTATGTCAGTCGTCTCCTCGACCGACAGGTGGGACCCGTCCTCCAACTGATGTGGAGTTGGGATCAAGTGGATATCGTTTGCTAAATTTAGATCATCGTTTGGAATGTCAGGTTCCTCTTCAGCATGGAATACATCATGAGTCTGTCCTGGGGTGAAATGAAACATTCCTTTGCAAGTCCAGTACTCTGATGGGGATGGAGGTGTGTCAGTGCGATCCCAATAAATAGCATCTAGGTCTAGATACAATGACCATGTCGGGTCGACTGGATCATGGATGGGGGCGGTTAGATCAATGGAGATCATGTTGATGAAATGATTGCGGTCTCTATTACAGCGGGTGTGATAACTCGAACATCCTAGATGATCTTTGTGCTCCAGATCTGGCTCTGTGGGTACTGGCACAAATGGATCGGCCTTATGTGCAAAGATGAATATAGGGTCCTCCCTAGGCACTGATGGTTTTATAGGGTCTCCAGGTGAAAGATGCTCTCTATGTACCTAGAGTGGCGGGTGCAGTAATTGCTATAACTACACTTGGTTTAAGTGCCACCTATTCCTTGTCCCTATGTGCAGGTGTTCAAACATGTCATCTATGTCCAAGGGATATTGTTGTTGCATCTGTCACATGTGGTTGAGATATGCCATCTCATTTTCATCTTCGTAATCACTGTCAGAGATCCAAAGGCCTTTGTTGGCTCCAACAACAGTTTATGACATATGAGGCTCATATTTTTCAAGCAAATTAATGTGGTCCTATCGAGTTTGTTCTGCTCTCTACAGGGGGACATGATTCTCTTGAGGTGGCATATGCTCAATTGAAGCATCCAATGGGAACATTGTTAGGAAGCTTTCCTGATCATCATTCATGGGATATACTTGTGAATGATTGCTATCAGACTCGAAAGGATCCCAAGGGGCTACCTCATACTCCGAATCATTATCTGAAGACCCTTCTTGGTCTTTTCCATATCCTTCTTGTGGGTGAGTCCTTGAATTTTCTCCCTATTCAGTCAAAGGGAAAGGGTTGTTATGGTCAACAAGGTTGGTTGTTAGTAATGGGAGATAATATCCCAATGTATAGTTTGTGTTAGGATTGGCATATGGATTTGGTGCCAACCCATCCTTGTTTCCTATCCCTAGGCCTTGCATGTTCTCTACCAATATGTCTAGCGGCAAGGGGTGGTTGAACCCTACTCTTGACTTGTCATACGACATTTGATATCTTGGTTGACAAATAACATGCACTCCTTTCTCATACCTGCCCAACCCATATCCATGCCATTTGCATTGGCCTAGATATCTTAAAGCAAAATTAGGGTTGGATAGATAGTTGACATCCTCAGCAAAGGGCTCTTCATCTTCATATTCTTGCAGAAAAGTTTCAACGCCATTATCCAGGCCCCCATAAACAAATTTTGTCTGGTTGGGTGGGTAGCCTAAAGGAACCACTAATCCGATGGGAAAACGAGGCCTCCCCATGTCCTGCATGGACTCAAGTGTGGGATTTGCTACAATGTTCCTCACTAAATACTCCCCCAGGCCTGTGCTGGCCATTTCAATGGTGACTGTTGGGATTTGATGGGGAGCGAAAGGGAGTCCTTCCTGAGTCCATTCCATGTGGGGTGAACTAGGCGTCTCAACTTCCATTCTACTAGGCATCTCTTCTATCGAGATGGTTGAGACTAGATGTGGTTCCTCTTCTATGGGTTTTGTTCCCTTGTCCTTGGATGTGGCCATCGTAGGTGGCATTGTTGTTGAAGGACTAGTGGAAGAAGATGGACCTGGCTGAGGACTCAATGGATTAATCACTGGATATGCCTATGAAATTAGACCCTATTGATATGGATTCAATTGAAAATCCAAATGTGTTTATGGAAGGGTCGATTGCGACATGAATTGCACTGTATTGCAGTATTTGGAGGGCTCCATGTCTGCTAGGACTACATGTACCTATCCTTCAAATGTATACTTTAGGCACTGATGAGCTATTGAAGGGACACACTTCATGTCCCTGATCTAAGGCCAACCCAGTAAGATATTATAAGCCATCTCACCTTCCAAGATGTGGCAAAATGTATGAATAGTCTATTGTCCCACTTGGATAGGTAGAACAATTGTGCCAACTATTGAGCAGATTGCATCATTGAATGCTCGTAGTGTATAAGTGGAGGCCATGATGTGAGATGCTGACAACTTCAAATGTTTTTGTGCTACTGTAGTGATGATATTACTGGATGATCCAGTGTCCACCAACACCCTCTTATACGAAATCCCATTGACCCATGCAATAATGTGCAGGGGTGGATCCACCACATCACCAGTCACTATTTTTAATTCATCTTCTCTAAAGGTGATGACTGGCTCTATACATTGTTTTACATGTTCCACAAAGTTGTTGAAAGAGTTTGCTTCATGGGGTTGTAGCTCGATGGCCTTTAAAATCTCCATTAGAGCCTCCCGATGGGGCACTGATTGTTGAATTAGCTCGTATATGGAGAGCCTAGCCGATGTGGTCCTTAGAATTTGGGTAAGTCTAGTTCGAATCATGGCCACTGGTCTAGGCAGGGGAAGTTGCATAGGGTGTTGTTGAGCTTGTGAAGTCGATGGAACCTCTCTTATGGCTTTTGTGTGCGTAGCTCCTGGGTAATTATTGTTCCTAGTCACTATGCTTATCATCCCTACATATCCCTGCATGGGGCAATTTTGTTGTACTTCATTGACTTGAAAGGGTTTTGCCTATGCCTCATGGGCAGGCAAGGGGTCTCTGAATACTCCCATATGTTGGTTGTTTGGTGCTACGGGGTTGTCTACTACCAATGTCTTGTTGTCAATTAGGTCTTGTACCAAACCTTTGAATTTACAACATGCATTAAGATCATGTCCCTTACGCTTGTGGAACCTACAGTACAAGTCCTCTCGGTACCCCTTAGGCTTCGGTGCATTGGGTTCTATAGTTTGAATATCTGGAAGGTTGATCAAGTTCATCGCAGACAAGTGATCAAACAGAGAGTCCCTGGACTCTGTGTAAGGAGTAAATTGTCGCCTAGGGTGATGCTACTGATTTTGTTCCTACCTTTGGTTTTCTCTCTCATAGTTGTTAGGAGGCACCGCCTAATAGTTAGCCTTTTGAGGTTGTGTTGCTTGTGCAGGCTTAGGGATGTTGATAGCAACCTGATTTACCGTAGTGGGTTTTGGTTGCATGGTCCCTATTTTAGTGTTCTTGGTCCATTATTTCTTCTTAGGTTTGGAAATCTCACCATCCTGTATCTTAATATTTTCAATGATTCTGGCTTGCGCCAGAGCTTCCTCTAAACTGGCATATTGCTGCAGCTACAATAGCATGGAGATCAATCTCAAACAACTTTTTGAGAACATTTGGGTCAGGTCTGACATGGGAGGGAGGTAAGGCAGCTTTGAAAGCAACGTCCTCCATCGGTTCTCGTATGCCACCATGGTCTCTTCCTTATACTGCATGAGGCTATCTAGGTCACTTAATGATGCCTTTTTCTAAGTGTTGAAGGTGAAGCATTCGAGGAACATGTCCACTAGCTGATCCAAGTTACTGATGCTATGTTTCGGTAATTGGGTAAACCAATCTGAGGTAGGGCCTATGAATGTGGTTATAAATGTTCTTAATAACAAAGCATCATTGTCCTGAATACAAAAGCACTGGCTCAGGAATCTATTCAAATGCTCTTGCGCGTCCTCCTCCCCTCTAAAGAGTGTCAACTGGGGCAGTTTAAAGTGTTCCGGGTATGGAGGTCCCAACACTGACGGATGCATAGGATGACTATGGAGTTGGTGTAAAGTGGGATTTTGGGGCCTAGAAGTCTTGATCTCCATAGACTCTAAGCACTCTAGCAGTGCTTTATATGCATCAGAGGATTTAATTTCTTCCTCCTTAGTTTTCTCCCATTGTGGGTTGTGGGGAACTTGAGGCCTATTGAGAGGTAGCTGGATAGCACCCCCTCTGCCTTGGTAGAGCATTTCAGCCCATTCTTCTTCTTGTTCATACTCCTCATAGGCTTCCTGAGGAGTTCCTAGCCAAGACCTATACACATGGGTGGGTGCCCGCGGAGGGTACCCATCATTGTTTTGGGGAGTGGCCTCCCACTCAGGTCTAGGAGGTCTCGGAGGCAATACTTGATAAGGTCACATGGACTTGTCTCGTACTAAGGGGTTATGCCTCTCATACACTTCTACTTTATGCATGCGAGGGGTTGGAACCTTCGCAGGCACTTTGTTATGAAGCAATTCGGCTGCCTGACGTTGAATGTGCTCTTTGCTAAGGTGGTACAGATGCTATAACTGTTCTTGATCTTGCCTAAGCTACGTGATTTGCGCTTGGTGGGTGGCATGTTTGGCAAATTCCAAGTCAATTTGTTTCATCGTCTCTTATTTAGGAAGCCTATATGCCTCTCCTATATGTCTATCTCGATCGTGGTGATCCGAGACCCCTATGGGTTGCTTTCCTCTATCGAGGTTAGCTGCATTAACCCGAGGCTGTAGCCTCAATGGGTGATCCTGATACATGGCAGGTGTGGAGGTACATTGCTCCCACACTATGTAATACCCTTGAGGAACATGGTAATATTCCTCGTCCTCTCTTTCATATGCATGCAAGGTGTGGGCAGAATTGTCTTGCCCTATCTAGAAATCCTGATACTCTAGATTTGGTCTAGTGTTTCTAACAATAATCTGGGGTAGAGGAGGGATGAAGAAATCATGTGGCCCCTCCTTCTGGACCCTCTATTGTTCTAACACTTCATCACTAGGCCACTCATAACGAGCATCTAAGGGAGGTCTCCTATCTACGTTGAGTGCTATGTGTAGGTTCTCTTCTTGAAAGGACCTATGCTGAGTGGGGGTTCCCCTCAAAGAGGTGCCTCTATAGTCCTGTTTTGTTATGGCATGATGTGGAATACCTTGTGTGTCAGGCCGCCAAGGTGGGATGACCAAGTCCTCAGGACTATATCGGAGGTGACTTTCCCCCCTTTGTGCACTTTCTGCAGTGTGATTGAGCTCGGCTACGAGTGTATACCATGGTGATGTGCTCCTAAATACAAGTAGATTTTTATCCTTTTTAGGATTTCTTATGCTACACTAAATAGGAAATATCACACACACAAACAATGATTATCTCGTTTAACGATTAAAAGTGTGCCCTAAACCTGGTTCAGTGTGTTTTTGATGTTTGTTTTGAAATTTTGTGAAAGAACATTTAAATGCAAAATGATGGATCTTATGACTCCCAAAAAATGGTTGCCCCTTCAATATACCATTGCCAGACCGATATACAAACCTCTCTATATACCTGCCCTTACATGAGGGAAACTATTGGTACGTGAGAGTAGATGGTACGTGGAACATAGGTGGTACGGAAGGGGGATCGCTCTGTTTATGACACCTACCATAGAAGACTTATCCTCATGCGATGGGAATCACCCCAACTACACTTGGTCAGCTTTCATCAGGATTTACATCTAGCAACATTCATGATCGGGGTAATATATGCAATATCTCAAGCCAAGGTGGTGATGAAATCCACCGTTGGTCTTGCTCAAGGGTTGGGGTTTTATGATCAAATCCTTATTTTTTTAACTTACCACGTGGTGTGTGGGGTTATTTTTAAGTTGCATAAATGAAGCAAACAAGAATTCAAACTCTCCTATGCAAGCAAATAACCAGAGAACAAACAACAAAATTTTGATAGAAGGTGTTTAAGACCTCTACCTCTTCTTTGCCCAAATTGGATGTCTCTAAATTTTTGCTCTAAAATAGTCCAGCATTGGAAAACTTGGTACCTGTAAGCAAAAGAACAAGAAAATTTAATCAAAAATTTAATCTTAAAAATCAAGGGACAGAGGTCCCACCGTGATCGCCACTGAAAGTACGAGGATACGGAAACAAAAAGGAATATGCTGAATACGATGCATCTTAAACCAAACTTAACGCCAAAAGCCTATGTATTAAAAAATGCATAAAAGGAAATAACATGAGTGAATTGACAAGATAAAAGCAGTATGAAATATGGTCCTATTTTATGAAATATGGTCCTATTTTATGAAATATGGTCTCCTTCCTTTTTAGGGGATAGGAGCGTTAAATATGTTTCTTGTCACATCCATGATAACAATCCTTCTTCCGCGTGCCCACATGTAAGATGGGTGGACCAAAATGCCACCGACGCTTGTGTATATGATTTTTCACTCCTTCCTACTCCTCTGATTTTGGAAACTTGCATTCAAAGAAACATAAAATATTAGTAGCACCTGCAGATAGAATAAAGCATGTATTTCCCAAGGCCTACAGTCAGTATATGCATGAAAATATTAAAATTATAATCAAATGACCTTAGATCAACCTGAAATTTTTATAGAAGAATAAATATGTTACCAAGAAGCCACTGCAAAAAGATCAGTCTAGAAATTCCTCGCAGATTTGTATTCGCTCCAGGGTGGGACGAATAGACCTACAATAACTTGTCAGAAAGCACCCTCTTCAATGTCCTATCCAGAAAGCTCCAAATGGACTGTAAAGTTGGGGTTAGCTAATTAGGGGTGTTTTGGGAAGACCCATATGGTCATATTTCTCCAATTTGGCCTCTATTACCCAAATTTTGCTAGTGTCATCTACAAGTTAGTAAAGGCGGGAAATGACAAAAACTTGGTCAAAATTGCTCAGAATGAAATAAAAATTAAACTACAGCCTATTTAACAGACCTAGAATAAGATTCAAAAGAAAAATTAGAGAAATCTATCATAAATTTCTAATTATCTCAGGGTTGGGCGAATAGGACTATGACAGTTTGGGGTGCGCCCGAGGGTAGAACGCCCACCGTTTGGGACACTGTTTCGACACCAATCCACTTGGGATGGGTCCAAAACTTCTTATGGGGTGTTTTCGACAAATTTTTTGGATTGTTGTGGCCAAAAATTGGGTTCTGGGTCCGAATTCGTGCTTCTAATAATCACCCAATAACCTCCATTTTGAATGAGAGATTAAGGATGTGAAAGACACAAATTGCAAGTAGGTATGTGAATTCATAGCACTTTGTTGCTCAAATGCTCCTTCTCTGTATCTCTTTTGGGTGAGAAAACTCACCAATTTATAGACCTATTGTCTCTCTATTTGAATTGCGCATGCGAGGGCGCCACTTGATTTGTTTGTCCTATTTTCAGAGAAAAGCTAATTTCCTAATTTAGAATCTCCTTGCATGAGGTATCTAAAATAAAGACATTCATGACCAAAGTCTCTCTTCTTGAATAAAATCTATTCCTCTCAATTGCATGGCCTGAAGCCTCAGTTAATTGGCAGACTTGTCGAGGTTTGACTTTTTTCCAGTCAAACTTGCTATTCGCTTCACCCTGGGGCGAATGCTGATATTTGTCCCTGGGTGGGACGGATGTCAGTTTGCATTCGTCCCTGGGTGGGATGAGCAGAGAGCAAGGTGCCAAAAAGGTGCCAAATTTACCTTTGACCTCTGACCTTCTTTTGGAAGTGGTTAGGACCACTGTTTAACCTCTAGGGGCTACCCTAGGGGTTGTGTGTGTCAATGCGATCAATGCTTGTCGTCACATAATCGGATTGGTGTTGTTTTGGTGTCTACAACCTTACGTACTCCTTCCTCCTAGGTTTCCCATCCGCACCCTCATCTCTCAAAATTTGAGCCATTCTCGAGCCTCTTTTCTTTCAATGCTATCATCTCCCGTCTCACCTCACTCTGGTGGCAAGCATTCTTTTATCCCTTATTTCCATTTTTGGAATTAATAGAGCCCTCAGGTCATTTACGTAGGTTGCACTCTATATAGGGGGAAAAGGACATTTAGATTATTTTAAATGAAAATAGTACCTTTCCTAATAAAATATCCCTTATGATATTTTATTACCATTTAAAATACATTACTTTTATTTAAAAACAATTACCCTAATTGTTTATTTTTTTAAAATAAAATATTTCTATTTATTATTAAATGGATTTTTTTTTTCATTTCATTAAAGTTTATTAATGAATTTGCATTATCATTAAAATAATTTTTTTTTTTCAATCACTTAAAATGAATTTTCATTTATCACTTAGATCAAGTTTATTAATGAGTTTAAATGAATTCACATCATCATTTAATCAAAACCTCATTAATTAGTTTAAATGCACCTTCAATTATCATTTAAACTTAATTCTCTTTTTCTTCATAAAAATGATGCTCACTTAACATTTAAAAATAATAATTTACTTTATGCAACTACATGCCTTTTTTAGTTGTTCTACTATTGAAATTCCAACATTATGCTACCCAAGTAACGATTTCAAAAAGAGAAATCAAGTTTACAAAATAAAAAATAGGGAATCTTTCCATCAACCCAATCACCCATCTCATCCAAATATTTTATGATAGCTACTAGGCTATCAACTAAGGCTCAAGGTGATTAGTCATTGATGATTATTCCTTTTAACAATGCATGCCTATATGAAGGTATCTATCCATGTTACCTCTAGGTACCTTAATTATCATTTCCCCTGATCTTAAGTACCCTTGTTTTTGGTGGATGTCTCTACCTTCTCCACCTACGAGTGTACTTGATCCAGCACACTTGGCAATATGTTAGCAATAGCATGCAATTCTAAATCAACTAAACATCATATAGTTGGCTCAATTGTTCAAACCAGGTACCACCACATCATAGATTAATACATTATTTCTTTGTACCAAAAAGTCTGCTAGGGAGGGTCATTACATCCTCCATCGCTATAATTAAACATCATACTCGGTGTTTCCAAATTTTTTGGTTTTTGATAGAAAAATAAGAATTATTACAATATATAGCTTCAAACAAAAAGGTAAATTGTTTAATCATAACCTCCACTTTCTCCCAAGTGGTATTTTTCTTAGAGAACTGGTCTCCGAGGACCTTACATTGTTCAAGAGTCCAATTTCGCATGGACTTAGAACGAAACTCGAGAATATTCACCAGTAGTACTTCAATGGCCTTCGGATTTTCCATATGTAAATTAAAAACATCCCACGCATGTTTAGGGTCATAAAACAATTTCCTAAGCAAGGCTATGTGGAAAGTGTCATGGATTTTGGATATATTAGGTGGTAATGCAAGTCGGTATGCATCCGAACTAATATTTTATGCAATTTCAAAGGATTCCATAAAATGTGGATCCAACTTAGAACTCTTCTTAGGCTTAACCCTTAAGAACACCTTATCTCCAATAGAATACTCTCTTGAAGTCCTTTTTAGATCTACATAACTCTCTAGCATATCCATAAGTTATTTAAGCCTTTTCCTATTTTTTTTTAGCTGATCTTCCATAACCCTAACCATTTTTGGCCCAATAATAATTTGATCTTCTAGGTTATCCCAAGACAATGGTGTTCTATACTTTTGCCCATATAGGGCATCGAAAGGTGCCATTACTTTTAGGGTGGTATACTGAACTCATATTCAATTTTGTACCAACTGCACTATGAAGGGATTTCTAGAATTCAGAAGTGAATTTGGAGTCTCTATCTGAGATAATTACCTCAGGAAATCCATGTAATAAGAATATTGCTTTGACAAATATGCTAGGTACAACTTGAGCATCATCCTTAGTATTCCATGGTATGAAATGAGTAACCTTAGTCAATTTTTTGACCACTACAAAGATGATATCATGTTGGTATCATTTTTTGGGTAAACCCACTATAAAATCCATGGATATAACCTACCATATTTGCATAGGTATCTCATGAAAATATGGTTTTCATGTAGGATGTTGGCGTTATGCCTTAACGTTTTGACATTCAAGGTATCGAACAACAAAATTTGTGATATCCTTCTTCATTCCTACCCTAAAGAATGTTCTCTTCATGTTTTCTCACATTTTGGCTCCACCTGGATGAGCAAAATAAGGAGATATATGGGCTTATTGCATTATCAAGTTCCTAAAATCGTCTATTTTTTGTATGATGAGCCTTTCCTTATAACACATAAAGTCATGTTTCATACTAAATTCCTTATTTCCTTCAAGATCTCTATTCATCTTAACTCAAATTTCCTGGTGATACTCATCTCAATATTGCTCCTATCTCACTCGATTCATGAGGTACATGTGAATTTTAGTTATGGCCGTGATATATTTTCTCCTAATTAAAGCATCATCTACTCTATTATCATTTCCTTTTACATATTCGATCTCAAAATCATACTCAATGAGAAATTCCACCCATCTTCTCTGTCTTGCATTGAGTATTTTTTGGTGAATATGTACTGTAGACTTTGATGATCAGTCATTAATTCAAAGGGTCTTCCCACAAAGTAGTGGTTCCAAAGCTTTAAAGATTGCACCATTGCATATAACTCTAGATCATGTGTAGCATAATCAACTTCATGCTTTTTGATATTCCTTGAAGTATATGCCACTATTGACTCTTATTGTGAGAGTAACCCTCCTAACAATTCTATTGATGCATCTGTGCATACTGAAAAGTCCCCTTGTGGATCAGGAACCTTTAGTATTGGTGCAGTAGTAATCTTATGCTTTAGTCGTACAAAGGCAACCTCACATATTTTTGACCACTTGAATTCCATTCCCTTCTTCTAAAGGTTAGTTATGGGTCCAATAATTTTGGAGTAATCCTTTATATAACGTCTATAGTAGCCTGTTAACCCCATGAAGCTTTGTACTTTAGTCACATTAGTAGGGGATATCCAATTTAAGATAGCCTCTATCTTCTCTGGATCCACAACAATTCCTTTCGCTTATATTATGTATCCAAGGTATCATACCTCTGGAACATAGAATTCACTCTTAGCTAGATTTCCATAAATCTAGTTTTCTCTTAGCAATTCTAACATGATCCTAAGATGTTTATCATGCTCTTCTCTATCTTGAGATTATATTGGGATATCATCTAGGAATACCAAGACAAACTGGTCCAAATGTTTCCTAAGAACACTATTCATTAATTTCATGAAACTATATGAGGCATTAGTCAGTTCAAAGGGTAGGGCCATAAACTCATAATTCCCATACCCAGTCTTAAATGTCATCTTGTGAGTGTCCTCATCATAAATTATTAACTAGTGATACCCTGATCTTACATCAATCTTAGTAAACACCTTGACATATTTTAACTGATAAAATAAGTCTTCAATCCTAGGTAAAGGATATCGATTCTTGATTGTAGATTTATTTAGCATCCTGTAGTCAATACACAATCTTAATGAACTATCCTTCTTTTTCATGACCAAAATCGGTGCACTCCACGGTGATAGACTTGGTTTTATGAAACCTTTATCTAATAATCCTTACAATTGAACCTTCAATTCTTGCATTTGAATAGGAATCATCCTATATGGGGATCTATAAATAGGTTCGACTCCTATCATCAACTCAATTGTGAATTCAAATTCCCATACATGAGGCAGTCCAGGTAAGTCCTTCGAAAATACATCCTTAAAATCCTGTAGAATCAGATGTTGTCTTACTATTTTACCTTTCTCATAGTCTTCCACTTCATTGATTTTTACTACATACACTATTTATCCTCTCTTTAGGACCTTTTTCAGTTGCATAGCTGACAACATACGAGGCTCAAATACCCCTTGTTTGTTATGAATTTTGAGTCTCTTCCTGCCTTCTTCTAAATACTCAATCCATCAGTATTGAAAATTGACCAAGGCTTTATGAGCTTGTAGCTAATCCATCCCTAGAATCACATCAAAGGTATGTAGGGGAGCTACATATAAACAAAATTTTGTAGTCCCATTAGATAGAGCGAATTTTACCATAGGATAATGCTAGTTCACCGAGTAGGTCTATCTAGAACCATACTCAACCTTCCACCCTAGAGCCAAATATCCTGGCATTTTTGACATAGTCCTTGCTAGACTAGATGAAATAAAACTCTCAGTGGCTCCACTATCTATCAAAATATTTACTTGCTTATTAAAAACCTTACCTTTCACAAGTAATGGGGTGGATTAACCCTCTAGCTTTTGCTTCCCAGTTGCGGCATAGATCCGATGTTCCAATATCTTCCCTTTTTCATTAGCTATGCTTGTCCTTGCTCAATATGGACACTGATTATAGTAATGAGGTCCCCAAAAATTATAGCACCCTTCCTTGGTTCCTTGCTATTTTTTAGGATTTTGATACCCTGTCTTAACTTATGGAGATGGAGCTTACAACTTATATGGTTGAGGTTTGGTATTATTGGGTTTGTTATCCTTCTTATGAAAGTTCTTCTTGAACTTCTTCTGATTTCCATTAGGTTTCCTCTCAGTATTTTGGGGGTTCTTAGCATTTCATGCTTGATAAACCTCCCATTTCACAACCTAGCACTATTCCTCTTCTTTAGCTACTACCGAGCTTGCTTGGATAAGGTATCATATTTATAACATAAGTGTGGCTCTAACTTCTTTCCTAGGTCATACGCATTTTGTAATGATTTAGGCTCCTGCATGTCTACATCATGCTTTATCCTAGACTCCAATACAAGATTTAACTTGTGGATCCATATTTCATTGTTATAAATAGGTACATACTTAAAAAATCTCACCAACTTCTTGTAGTACACTCCACTATGCTGGTTCCTTGTTTAAGACTGGAAAATTCCTCAAACTTTAAGGTATAGAAATGCCATATTAGGAATATTTTCTTAAATATGTTTACAAACTCTTCCCATGGAGTGTCAATAGATTCAACCTTAGTTTCCTCATAGTGGGTTTCCCATAATTCTAGAGTAGCCCCTTCCAGGTTCATCATAGACCAAAGTGTTCAAGTTTTTGATGAGTAGCCTTTTACCATAAAGTGAACCTCTACTTCTCTCAGCCATGCTTTTTCTGCATCCCCTTCACCATACCCATAAAAATTGGAGATACTAATATTTTTCATGTCCCTAGCTATATCCTTTTCTACCAGGGATCTGGCTTGGATTTGTTTCATAGTTAGTCCAGTACTTGGACCAACCTCTAAGCCTCTAACTTGTGAATTTTGGTTTGCAATAATTTCCAAAAATTGTCTTATCTGATCCCACATAGCAATGACCATTGTGGTGAGGTCTTATACCTCCCTATCGGGGATTATTGGTTCCCCATCCCAGTTTTCTTATTTTATATTGCTTTGTTGAGTTTTCCTAGGTGTAGGTCTCCCTCTTCCATTCTTAGGTGGCATCTTAACCTGGTTCCATCCAAGAAAGAATATTAGATTACAGTTTCATCTTAAGATATATATCTAATTCAAGCCATAATATAGAGTTCTTTTGCTATATGCATTAACAAATCTAACTAAGATAATTTATCAACCCAGGATGTGTCACTAATACTAAAGCCCATACTAAGGCATCCTAACATCCACTCACTCTTGGGGTTAATTCCCATCAGAGCCTAGAAAATAGGGTATTCTAGGTCATATCAAATTTAGCCTTTACCTTAAGCAAGTGATGCAAGAGTCTATCTTTAGAGGGTTTTTTAAAAAATAATTTTTAAAGTATATTTTTTATTACTCAAAATGGAATTATTTGACACAAAATATAATTTTTCAAAAATGGTAATTACTAAAAAGGTAAATTTTTATAAAAAAATAATTTGGCAAAAATAGTAATTTTTTTATTTCTAGGGTTTTAAGCTTTAGGGTTTTCTTTTAGGGTTTCTTTGGGGATATATATTCCCTTGGTATTGCATTGTAAAAGGGGAAGTGAATCCAAGAATGAGAAAATAAATTATTTACTGGTTTATTTTCATGTACTGTAGTTTTTATGTGAATGGAGGGTTTTACTGATTATTTTAATTTATTACAATTTTTATGTAAATGGAGGGTTTTACATATTATTTTCATTTATCGCAGTTTTTATGTAATGGGAGGTATTTTGTTTTAACATATTCTAGTTGTATTTACATCATTTGGTATCAGAGCAAATTGGATCTTGTTGGGAGGAGAAAAAAGAAGAGAAGAAAAAAGAAAATGAGAGGAGAGAAAAGAGGCTCAAAAAAAAAAAAATTTGGCACTCTATGCAGTGCTTGTAGAAGGTTTGTAAAACCTTGGAGACAAAAATTGACACTCTATGTAAGTGCTTGTAGGAGGTTTTTTTGATGTAAAAGCCTCAAAGAAAGATATTGGCACTTTGTGTAGTGCTTGCAGAAGTTTTGTAAAACCTTAGAGAAAGAAATTGGTACTTTGAGTAAGTGCTTGCAGGACGTTTTTTATATAAAACCTCAGAAGGAGGAATTGACACTTTATGTAGTACTTGCAAAAGGTTTATAAAACCTTAAAAAAATAAATTGGCACTTTTTGTAGTGCTTGCAGGAGGTTTTTTTTTATTAAAAACTTTATAGAGAAGAATTGGCACTTTGTGTAGTGCTTACAAGAGGTTTGTTATTTTAAAACCTCGAAGGAATAAATTGGTACTATGTGTAGTGCTTGTAGGAGGTTTGAGATATAAAACCCTCAGAAGAAGATTGGTACTTTGAGGAGTACTTGCAGATGTGTGACTCTATGGAGAGTGATTATGAGTTTGATCAGAGGAACTCGCAGGAGCAGAGTTCTTTTCAACCAAAGGAGAATGATGCAAGAGCCTATATTTAGAGGGTTTTTTTTTAAAATAAGTTTTAAAGTAATTTTTTTATTACTCAAAATGGAATTATTTGATGCAAAATATAATTTGCCAAAAATGGTAATTACTAAAAAGGTAAATTTTTATGAAAAAATAATTTGTCGAAAATAGTAATTTTTTATTTCTAGGGTTTTAAGCTTTAGGGTTTTCTTTTAAGGTTTTATTTTTGGGTTTCTTTGGAGATATATATTCCCTTGATATTGTATTGTAAAAGGGGAAGTGAATCCAGGAATGAGAAAATAATTTATTTACTCATTTATTTTCATATACTGTAGTTTTTACGTGAATGGAGGGTTTTACTGATTATTTTTATTTATTACAGTTTTTATGTAAATGGAGGGTTTTACATATTATTTTCATTTACCGCAATTTTTATGTAATGGGAGGTATTTTATTTTGACCTCTTGCAACTGGATTTACATCAAGCAAGCCTTCATTAGAGATATCTAATTCCCTTTAGTACACATGGAGGCTCTATACCCTCATGCCTAGAGCTCTAATACCAAATGTAATGACCCAAAAGCACACAAAAAAAAACATACAAAAAAAAAAAATTCCCTAGGGGGAGAGACTCATGAACCCTTCATGAACCCCAAACCCAACATATTATTTACCTAAAATTTAAATCCCCTAAGTTTTCCTGAAAGCTACATCTCACAAGGTACCCTAACACAAATCCCCTTTGTGTAGGCGTAACATGTGTTACTACAAACATGTCTATCTTTCTTATCACTCTTTATGAGTTAGAATTATCACCCTTAGTCAATCGAAGGTATACATGCATCACCATACCATACACAAGCCATTATGTATAGGTATATTATGAGTATTACGAGTTAATCTATCCATATCATCTACCTGATGAGCTATCTTAAATCAGATATAGTCTCTCCACAACTTAGTCTTTTATCTCCCTAAGGAGGTTTCAATTCCCTTAAGTCTCCTATGTTCACCCTAAGGGGTTATCAATTCCCTTAGGTCACCTATGTTCACCCTAAGGGGTTTTCAATTCCCTTAGGTCACCTCTGAGTTCACCCTAGAACTCTAATCTTGATTTTATCATTCCAATAAAAAAAGAATACATCTAGATATTAAAACAAACAAAGCATAATCACTAAGAATCCAAAAAATAAAATAAGGATTAATACTAAAAGAGAATATCATCAACAAAAAGAGAATCATACACATTAAATCCAAGCACAGTATTAAAGTAAAAGTACCTTCTCTAAACCAATAACTAGTTATTGCATTAAATCTTGCATGGTAAGTCCTTACTCTAAAGATTATTACCATCTGCATCAGGGATATCTCCCCATAATTCTAGTCTACTTGAGCATAAGTAAATCAACATAAAATACAATTACCTATTCTTTGGTTCCATTGAACTCCTCGCTTCTCCTTGCTTCCCATTGGTTCTTTGAGGGTAGTATGGGATCAAGGTAATCAAGGTTCAAGATAGACATACCTCTAAATGCATCTATTTATTTACTTTGCCAAATTACAACTATACAAAATTTAATTAAGTATCCAACCATCTAATGCATAATGGATTTTTTTAAATATCCTTTACTTTTATTTTCACCTCTCAAGTTCTCTTAGAGAATCATCCAAAATGTGCTACTTGGGTCAAGGTCTCACTTTAATCATGTATTCATATTTTAAAGCATTAAAATCCCATACCTTTAACCTCTAAAACAATCCTTCAAACATTCCCTAAATCAAATCCCCATAATTTTAATTCAAATAATAAATCTAATCATCCTTTTAATTCACATAAACTCAATCAAATCTAATTATGTTTTAAAGCATTAAAGTCCCATACCTTTAACCTCTAAAATAAATCCTTCATTCATTCCCTAAATCAAAGCCCCATAACTTTAATTCAAAGAATAAATCTAATAATCCATGTAATTCACATAAGCTCAATCAAATATAATCATGTTTTAAAGCATTAAAGTCCCATACCTTTAACCTCTAAAACAAATCCTTCATTCATTCCCTAAATCAAATCCCCATAACTTTAATTCAAAGAATAAATCTAATCATCCATTTAATTCACAAAATCTTTGTCATCAATCCTATAACATAATTATGTTTTCTTATGAAGCACTTTTAAGTAAATTCTACATCATGGACTTACTAATCAAATATTTACAACCTTAATTAAAGATTCATAACCTTATCCAAAGTTCCACTACTTTAGTTAAAATAGCCTCTTCATGATCTCCCTAAACAAAGGTCTTACTTTAATTAAAGTCGCATAGTTTAAATATTATTAGTTAAGGTCATATTTTAATTAAAATCTCCTAAGATAATTCATAATAATCAAGGGTCTATTTTAATTAAAGAATTATAAGATATTTCATAAAAATCAAAGGTCTGCTTTAATATTTATCTCATAAGAGATTTCATAATAATTAAAGGCCTTCTTTAATATTTATCTCATAAGATATTTCATAATAATTAAAGGTCTGCCTTAATATTTATCTCATAAGATATTCATAAAAATTTAAGGTCTGCCTTAATATTATTCTCATAAGGTACTTCATAATAGTTAAAGGTCTGCTTTAGTATTATTCCCATAAGGTACACCTTACTATAATTTGGGACCTTAGATTACTAGGAAGTCAACGCTGATGCGAAACAACTTTTGCAGGGAGGTCAAATAATGGCTATCTTGGAGTCCAAGGAGGGTAAAACTAGACACTTTCCACTCTGCCCCAAAGGTTTCACTAAACACAGGTGCTTCCACATACTCACGATGGCCTTCCTAGACGCAACACTTCCATACTCACATAGTGGGAGAATGCAACGCTCCCGTATAACAATGACCTTCCTAGACGCAGTGCTTCCACACTCACACAGTGGGAAAATGTAACATTTCCATAAACTCATGATGGCCTTCCTAGACATAGTGCTTCCACACTCACACAGTGGGAAAGCACAATATTTCCATAAATACTTAGTGGCTTTTCTATAAATTGCGCTTCCATAGAGAGTAGTCCTTTTTGGACTGCTCTTCCATACATAGTGGTCCTTTTTGGACAACACTTCCACACATATTAGTCCTTTTTGTAGAGCACTTCCACACATAGTGGTCTTTTTTGGATAGTGCTTCCACACATAGTGGTCCTTTTTAGACAATTCTTCCACACATAGTGGTCCTTTTTGGACAACACTTCCACAGTGGAAAATACAACACTTCCTTACACATAGACAGTGGAAAATGCAGTGCTTCCTTACACATACATAGTGGAAAACACAGTGCTTCATTATACATACACAGTAAAACATAGTGTTTCCTTACACATACACAGTGGAAAACGCAACAAAGACCTTGACTATTTTTTTATTATTATAAAACACTTTTTGGATACTGCTTCCTCACACAGTGGTCCTTTTTAGACAATTCTTCCACGCATAGCGGTCCTTTTTGGACAACGCTTCCACACATACACAATGGAAAACACAACACTTCCTTACACATAGACAGTGGAAAATGCAGTGCTTCCTTACACATACATAGTGGAAAACACAGTGCTTCATTATACATACACACTGGAAAACATAGCGTTTCCTTACACATACACAGTGGAAAACGCAACAGAGACCTTGACTATTTTTTTATTATTATAAAACACTTTTTGTATAGTCCTTCCACACACAGTGGAAAACACAACACTTCCATAAGAATTACTTTGGGTCTCACCATATCACATGATGCTTGCTTAAAGTTGATAGGCCTCTTGCTGAGATAATTTTTTAATAAAAAAATATGTTTAGCATATACTCACTAAACTTTAAATTATAATTTATAAAAACTTTAAAGTTTAAACTTTTTTAAAAAAATACAATATTTTTAATTTTTTTTTATAAATTTCTTTTATCCCGTACATATGCACTGTGTGGCTGGGCCCACCTAAAAAATACAAAAAAAAATCTATTGGGATAGGTTCCTTTGGTTGAACCCTAAATCACCACATGGTTCAACTTGGAAGAACCCTGACTGATAGAGTTTAACCTTAGGATTAGGCTTGGAAGTTAGCCTTAGGATTCAGCTTGGAAGAACCGTCACTGAAGCTGGACCTTATTAAAAAGGGTTCGGCTCAGCCATACCTATGTGTGAACCCGTGCACCTAATGTAGGTGCAGATGCGCACACCCATCCAACATGGCGTGCAAACCCTGTTACACTAAATTTAATTCAATTCTAGCTTTTGGAAGTACTAACAAACATTAAAACTTTAAAAATTTACTTGTTGGTCTAGTAAATCCTTTTTGTTGGCTGGGCTGATATGACACCTTTAGTCTATCAAAGATTGTTCAACTTAATCAATTTCAAATATTTGTGTGAAAAAATCATCTAAAAATATCAATTACAATTTTTTTTTCACACTAACCAAACATCAAAAATTATCCTCTCATTACATCTAAATGAGCATGAAATTTCTTCAACAAACACCACTCCCACTCCTACTCCTAGGAACACAATACATGCAAAAATTGCAATCCCCTCAAAAATTGATCTAGATAAAATATTACTAAAATTAGATCTACTAAAATTGTCCTCTCGATAAAACTAGGCTATATATATATATTATAAAAATTATATCGATTAAAGTTGAAAGTTCTCTTTTTTTTCTTATTTGTTACTCGTCTTCTTTTGTTTTTTTTTTTGTTTTTCTCAACAATGTAAGATTGTCTATGATCCATGATGCTCCTACATCACTAGGTTTTTCTATTAACATGCCATATTTTAAGCACTTTAGATCATGTAGTTTTGTTCAGAATTTAAAATAATTTTACTATATATTTAATTTTTTTATATAATTTCTTTTAAGCTGTTAGTCATTATTTATTTTATATTTATCACAATATGTTAATTTAGTTTATTATCATTAAAACAATATTTATACGATAAAATATTTTTACTGTTTATTGAATACTACATTTATTCTTAATAGTTTTATCTATTTATGTCTATTAATCAATGTAAATTAAAATAAATGTTTATTTTGGTTATATTTTAACAAAGAATAGTTAGTTAAATTTTTTTGTAGTTGTTTATTTGTCTAATATATTTAACCTTAAATAATTATTTAATGTCATTATTAATGTGAAGTTGGATCTACATTTATTGAATTCAGAATAAGGAAAATCAGTGTAATACTATAAATAAAGCGTTATGTGACTTAGGATTAGGGACACATGCTTTTCTTAGTAAGAAATTTAATTCCAAATCAAAATGGAAATATAAACATTATTTTGACAATAAAGATAATGAACAAAATAGGTACTCATAATAATTGCAACCATGGAAGGTTAGGTTTGTCATTATTTTCATTTCTTTATATTAACAAGTTTAAATATATTAGAGAAGGTTAAATGGTTGAACAATGCACTATAATTAAATAGTATAATGGTTCACCTTCTCTTATCAAAGTCTTGCTTCAAATAAATGTATAATCAATTCATGAATACTCAACAAATGATTCCCTATCATAATATTAATCACTATTTCATTTAAGATAAATAGTATAATCTTTTTAAACAAATCTTGAGTTCTAGTTTATAACATCCTAATTAATTTATACAAATTATTTTTTAATATTTTTAGTCATATTTACTTGCTATATAATAGTTAGTGAGAAATTTATAGCCACCTCTTGCCTACATATATTCTTCCTTTTTAGACTAGATGAGGATTCTCTATTTTCTATGGTTATATAAACCCCTAAATATCAAATAAAAAATAAACCAAAGTTTATGTCACATTGTAGATTCATGTTATGCATGTTCAAATGTTTCTCTAGTTTATATTTCCCATGTGTTGGTGAAGAGTTAAATTTTACAATAAATCACTCAACTTGTCATCAATTTTCATTCTAATCTAAGAATTTACTCATAATTTAAAGAAAACAAAGTGTTTAAATATTATTAAATCTTTTTATGCTTTCTAATTTTATCCTCAAGTTAATTTTAAATTTAGGATAACAATGTTTCAATGATAATTATTATTAGCCAACAATATTCATGTACTATAATTTACTAACAAGTATAGTTATTTTAATGTCAATTGTGATGAACTAGGAGTAATCATGTATTATGTTTCACCAAAGAGTACAATCCCTAATAGGATAAAGTAGTAGTATTCATGTACTATTATTCACTGACAATTACAATATAAGATATGATAATCAATAATATTATTACACTTCACTAACAAGTACATATTTTTAATATCAAGTAGATAATTTTTTAAATAACTTAATCACCATCTCACAAAATTAAGTTTTCATATTTTATTTCCAATCCATAACTATATAAATAATTCCATCAATTCCTAAAATATAAGTTATCACATAAGGAAGTTGTACATTAAAATAAGGTCATTAACATTAATCAGTTCAATACATTCAAATATTCACATAATTTATCATTATTAGTTTTTTATTCCATAATAAAATTTATCATCATCACATAGCCTTATTGTAACCTAAGTTAGAGATCGAAGGAAAGAAGATATCATCAAAATGTTTTACCATTAAAGCATGTGATATTTAATAAATATCCCCAACTCAGCTTCACATTTGAATCCCTAATAGTTCATGAAGGAATAAATATAATGAATGACTCAGGTAGAAATATCAATGTGCAAAATGCTCCATGCATGCTTCCATTATTTCATGAACACATTATCTATTTATAGTGTATTGATCAATTGCACTTTTGGGAAATACAAGTATTGTACATAAACCTTCCCACTTCTATTATATACTAGTTTATCTACAAAAATATGGTTGTATTAAATTCAATTTTTCTCTACATCCTAAGTGTTATCATGATCCCCATTTAATAATACAATTTCATAATGCATATGGATCGTGCTTTTTAATTTATATTATAGTCTATAATCATCCCACATATTTTTTAATATTTTCACTAAATTTTACTAGTCCAAATTTCATGTTCCACCAAAATCTATTCAACCAGGATTATGGAAGATTAATTCAACATACTTCAACCAATATTACCTTTGATAAGGATCAACCAAGATACATTAACCCAACTCAATATATATAAATATATATATATATATATATATATATATATATATATATATATATATATATATTACAAAATTCATAGTGTAACATAATGACAAGAAAGAGTTATGTCCACATTTTCCCATATTTGTGTAAGTAAATATAGTAATACCTTAAATATCCTAGAGCTACCTTATATAATGAGCTTATATATACATAAAATAATATGCTATAAATGAATGCATGTTTAAATTTTAGAACGTAAATTTTGATCAATGTCTTCAACATGTTTTTGTTCCAAATACACTACATAGGTCCATGACTAAATGCAATAATTCTAATTTATGAACTTAACTCAATTAAAAAATAACCTTACTTCCTAGCACAATTTTCACTAGCCATATTTTATATAGGCCTTTATATAGAGTCAGCATAGCTTTTATAGTTTATGTTACAACCAACTAGAATTGAAATGGCATAATACTTTCATAGATCAATAATAAGCTACGTCCCTTTAAAACTAGAATGGATTTAATTTTTAGATCCTTACATGTCCATATTACACTTATATAATTAATACTAAAGTGAAACAATCAAATTGTAATTAGCCATGCATATAAATCCAAAGCACAAGCATGTTTTTCATCTACCTAACTATAATGATTAAATAATTCCCAACCATGAATACTAAAATAGTTTACAATAATTTTTGAAATGGGGTGCAATGATAATAGATATCCCAATCGATACTTTATTAAATGTAAAATACAATTTATAACAATCAATTCTTTATAACCAAAGTAAAACTACTTCTCTATATTCTGAATTTTCAAGAATAAGCTTAAATAAAAATTTGACACTAAGTATCCAAGTAATACCACAATTTTTCCCCATTATAACATTCTCAACAACTAAACTACTTGAAGTTGTACGATTTGTAGATAACACATTAAATATCTTAAAATAAAACTCTTTTAACAAGGAATTTATGATATACCATTTCATAAACAAACACATAGCAAGAGATGATTTAACTACATATTTGCAAGTATTCTCATAATGTATCCAATTAAAATGTAACTTATTAAGAGTTTCAAATATAAAAAAGATTTCTTTTCCCAACCAACATAATTAATTATATTTTTAGGTATTTTTACATGTATAACTAGATATGAGACAAAGTCCATATTTTATTTTCCAAAATCAAGCCTAGCCATTTACATTTCAAAACATGCAACAACTAGATATTGTAGCATTCATCATGCATACTATATATACAATATGGGAGTAATCTAGAGATAAGGTATTGCTTTTATTTATTTAATGGTTAAAAATTTAATCCATTTATTTCAAATAAAGAAATATATGTGAGCTTGTAATAACATTATACCTTTAAATTTGGATGGATGTCGAGTTGTGAACACTGAGGATTTTGAATGGAGGTTGAGATGTGAGAACCGAGGGTTTTAGATGATTGCCAAGTGGTGAACACAGAGAGTTTGGGATGGATTACTTGAATGATAAAAACTTCCCCCCATTAGGGTAAAATGACAAAATTACAGATCCAGATGGGAGAGCTAGGGATCTAAGGAATGCTAATTAATGTGTACAAAATGAAATGCCAAATGCAAAAAATATTCTATAGGAAGGATCGGGAAAGGATTCTTGGGCATCGATTCTCAAAGAAAGCGAGGACGTGATTAAAAGAGAAGTTGCTATAGATATATCTCATGAAAATGGAAATGTATGTATTTTTGACTACCTAATCAAAAAAAATATTGAAGGATAATGATTTTAGCATGGTAGGCAAAATTCTATGGCCCGGACCATAATTAGATGTGCTCAGGATATGGCTTCATTCTAAAATTCAAACAAAGGGTTCAATGAATGTTAGTGGTCTATGAAAGGGATACTTCTTAATCTAGTTTAATATTGAGGAGGATGTGGCAACTTTATCACAATGTCCATTTTTCTTTGGGAAAAGATTAGTTTTCCTAAAATTTTGGCATCAGGACTTCAACCTTCAAAAGTAAGATTTTTTCCCATTTTAAGAACACATGCTTATACTGAGAGGGGGGGTGAACAGTATAAGATCAACTTTTACTTTTCTTTCCCAAACAATATTATCCAATATTATCAATGGCAATATCAATAGCAGTAATCAAAGCAATGCACAAATCATCACACACATGAGAGACACAAATTTAACGTGGTTCACCCAATGTGGGTTACATCCATGGAGAAAATATTTCTTCTAAATTTTCTCAACAAATCTCTTGGGAATCAATTCCCTATTACAATGTTTATGGACCTCTGTCCAAAGGAGACACCAATCCCCTATGCTCTGATTTGTGGATCTCTCTCCATAGGAGAACTCTATCCCCTTGCTCTAGTTCATGGATCTCTCTCCATAGGAGAACTCTATCCCCTTTGCTCTAGTTCATGGATCTCTCTCCAGGAGAACTCTTATCTCCCTTTACTCTGGTTCATGGATCTCTATCCATAGATAACTCTATCTCCTCTACTAGTTCATGGATATCTCTCCATAGAAGAACTCTATCCTCTCATCTTGTTCATGGATCTCTCTCCATAGGAGAACTCTATCCCCTCTACTCTAGTTGGTGAACTTCTAGAAGACTTTTATCCCCACTACTCTAGCTTGTGGATCTCTCTCCACAAGAGACCTTTTCCCACTACACTAGTTGATGGACCTCTATCCATTAGAGACCTCTATCCTCTTTGCTCTTGTCACCTCCAAATTCTACTCTCAACTCTATCTCAAATATACACCAAACCCTATCACAAGTCTAGCACAAATCTACTCTAACTCTACTCATAAATATTCCCCAAGCCTTAACACAAAGCTTGATCAAATCAACAACCAAACCTACTCTCAATTCTATCTTCAAAAATAAACCTACAATTCTCAAATTCACATCAAGACTTCCAAATCTAAAACAAATTCTCAAATCTACCTTCAAGCCTTCTCAAAAGACTTGCTCAAATCTACCTTCAATGTTGCTCACAAAACCTGCTCAAATATTTCCAAATCTTGCATACAAACAAATGCTTAAATCTCTTTCAAAAATACTTTCTTCAACTAGGCAATTCAGACATATTCTACCTAGAATTCATTTAACCTCTGGAACATATAGAGAATGATATGCTCTATCAAAAACTCAATATGTTCTTCACACTCACAAATCTTGTACTCAACTAATCCAATCTCTATCTCTTGCAAAATCCCTTTCAAATCAAATCAAAACAATGTATAACTTGTTTCACAAAACTGATCTATCTTCCTTGCAAATTTTCTCTCAAACATCAACCTCAATAATGCACAAATTTCCCTCACAAAATTGATCTCAAACACTTTCACAATTGCTTTCAATATCTCTCAAACCAATGCTCAAAATGTTTCACAATGATGCATTAACTTGTCTTCAAACCTAGCACAAGTAGTTCACAAATTCTAGCACAAATGTCTCAATCTCTTTCAACAATGGAAGCACACTTGTTCTCAAAATCTATCCCAAATATTTCCAAAATCATTCAACAATGAAGTACAAGCCCTAATACAATTATTTCCACTTTCTCTCAACAATTGATGCACATGTAGATCTCAAACCCTAACTCAAATATTTTCAACAATGCTTACCAAACAACCCTTTTATCTCCACCTTATGTTTCAAAAACATTTACTCAACAAAACACTTTAAACAAGGAATGATGTGCCCATACCTCTTAATTTACTCTTATGGAGATATGTCTTCAAAAACCTATCTCACAAACAACTGATCTTTCTAGTGCCACTTCAAGGGTTAGATAGCAAAATACTTTCTCAAAACATCCACATGAATTTCCTTCTCAAAAATATATGCTCAATAAACCCAAAATACCTTCAAACTCACTTTCACCATACAAAAATTACAATAAAATATCAAACCACTATAACACCTTATTACTCCTATTCTTGCATGCAAAACATATCCCCTTTGTTTTTCTTAATACTTTTGCAAAAATAAAATATATAAGGCACTCTTTGTAATTTATGTTTGCAAAAATAAAACTCTTAAAACAACTCCTTGCACACAAAACTTTATGACTTCACAACCTTATGACTCCCTAATTATAAAAACAAAGCTTTAATAAACTCAACCCTTATAACTCCTAATAGAAAAAATCATGCATCATTAATTTCAACCCTTATGGCACTCTAAACAACTCCTAACCCTTATGACTCCCTAATAGCAAGCAAAAAATTTATTAAAAATAATCCTTATGACTCCCAAACATTAAACAAACACTTTATAAAAAATTTGCCCTTACCAAACTACTATCATGGGGTTTCGAACATGTGACCTCATGGAGCCCATGCTCTAGCACATGCTAGAGCACCACGTGGGCTAACTACCCACACAAGACCTCAAGGCACTTAACTTCCCTTTAACCTATCACCATCGAACGAACTATCACTACCCAAAACAAAATATGAACAACCTGTCATTGTTGCATCTCGAACACGAGACCTCCTCCATGCTACTCCCTACATGGGGTCTCCCTACCAACTGAGCTACCCACTCGGTTGGAACCAAAGGCTTGTGCTCTCCTTATTAACTTTCATGTGCTGTCCAAAAAGGAAAATGTGCATCCTCTTTTCCCTCATGTCGCCTTGCTCGAAGATCGTGCACTATGATTTGCAAAGGATTTCGATGCCTTAGGAATTTTGAATGCCAATCCTTAATATTTTTCAACACCATGCCAAATGATTTTAGGTTCCAATTTATATATGCACTTTGACTTAGGAAGATGATGTCGATGCTTGCCACCTTAGGAGAATATTTAAATTTTGGCACCCATTTTAAATTTAAATAATATTATTATAATATTTAAACTTTTAATTTAAATATTATAATTAATCCTTTTAACCCTTTGTCTTTTGCCTTGGAAACTTCCTCAACTTGCATTTAATTGAACCTTTTTCAAAGGAGCTTGTCTACCTTGTCTTCCTTTTTCAATGGAGGTATTTGCCTTGCAATTTAATATTTCAACCTAGAAAATGATTTTCAATCATTTTACTTTTGACATCAATCCTTTGACATCAATGACAACCAATTACTCAAAATTTCCAACAATCTCCCCCTTTGTCATTGATGGCAACCCTTTCTAAAAATTCCTTTTCCTATCACTGGATTCCAAATCTGCTCCCCTGAGAAACTGCTCCCCCTAACTGAATGCTCTCCCCCTTACTCAAATCTCTCCCCCTTTGACATCAATGGCAAAGGGACTCCTTTGGGGCTAAATATAAGACTCTTAGCTCAGCCCCCTCCCCACCTCCTCTCCTTGAGGTGATTAATTTTGGGGTGGGAGTATCTCTACTCCCAGCATACAATGCTCTTTTTCTTTGTCAACCTTCTTTTTCAACATCTTTGTAGCCATACCCTTTTGATCCTTTTGAGTGTCCCTATTCTTGCTTATCTCTAGAAGTTCTGGAAACTTTGTTCTACACCACTTGGCCTTATGCCCAAGATTATTGCACTTGTAACACTTAATGTTGTAGTTCTTGGAAGGTGCAAATATCTTGAAGTTCCTCTTGGTGAAGCCATACTCATTTCTATCATGAACCCTGCAATGGATTGCTTTATGACCAAAGTGATTACAAGAGTAGCAATACCCTTGGAAGAAATATCCATATTTGAAAGAGTTGACATTCCTTTTAGTGAGACCATACTCTTTCTTTCCATGAGTCCTGCAATGCATAGCCTTGTGACCAAACCGATTACATGAAAAACAACGTCCTTTGAAGAAATCTTGTCTTGAAACCTCTGTTCTCTTAGCCCTTTCTTTGCCTTCTCTGTGATGATCCCTGTTTCTTGTTTGTGCATTGTTTCCTTTCTTAGTGAAGCTTCTATTCTTCAACTTATCCTCATAAGTCTCAATTTCTTCTTCACTCTCTTCCTCTGAAACTTCCTCTTCTTTTGAGCTTGAGCTTGACCCTTCTTCTTGTTTCCCTTGTCCTTCTTCAAAACCAAGTCCTATTTTGATAGATGAAGATCTTTGTGCATTGATAATTTTATCCAATGTCTTTGAGATTTTTCCAAACCTGTGTAGCTTGTCCTTAGAATCTTTCACTTCCATCCTTAGTGAAACTACCTCATGTTCTAATCTTTCACATTCTAACTCTTTTACCTCTAACTTTTCAACCATGACCTCTTTAAATCTCCTTGCCTTAGCTTTTGAGTTTGTCAGGTCTTGTAGAAGCTTTTCCTTTTCTTCCTCATGTTCTTGAACTTGAGCCTTTAGTCTTGAATTCTGCTTTCTAACCTTTTTCAATTCTCTGAGAGCAACAATAAGTTCTGCTTCTAGATCAACTGTGCCTTCCTCTTCATTTTTCTGAAACTTTCTCTACTTCTTGGTCTCCAAGAGCATCTTCATACTTTTCAACTTTATCTTCAATAGGAGCATTTTCTTCCTCTTCTATTGCCAAAAATAGAATCTCTTCTTCTTCACTATCTGAGAGTCTTTCATCACTATCACTTGAAGCCTTGCTTGCCTTGTTAACATAGAAACTCTTCTTGTGCCTTTGAAAGAACTTCTTTTCATGCTTGCCTTGACCATACCTATTTTTCTTTTCATACCTGGATTTTCCTCCTTCCTTTTTCTTATGATCCTGTTTCTCTTCATTGCTACTACTTTTAGATAATTAGATGCATAGTGACCAAAATTACCATAATTAAAATATTTCACAATCTTCATACCTTTGTGCTTTCTTGAGTCCTTCTTGTTTCTTCTCCCATAGTTAGCTTCTTCATCACTGCTTGACTCACCACTTGATTCTGGTTTCTTATATTTTGTCTTCTTTGAAGCTTTGAAAGTTGCCTCTTTCTTGGAGGTGGGATCCTTTACTATTCTCATCTCATAAGCTATGAGAATTCCATGTAACTCATCCATAGTCAACTTATCAATATCTCTCATCTCTTCTATAGCTGAAACCTTTCCATCATACCTCATAGGGAGTGATCTTAATACTTTCTGAGCAACACTAGAGTCTTCAATTTTGAATCCAAGTCCATGCATGGTATTAACAACCTCATCCACATGAAGTAAGTATGTAGCAATATCTTCCTCATCTTCCATATTCAAATCTTCAAACCTTTTCTTGTGGTTTTGTAGTTTTGCCATCTTGACCTTTTTATCTCCTTCATATGTTTGCTTCAATTTGTCCCATATCTCTTTTGCTGATTTGCAGTGCATAACTTTCACAAATTTTGCTTCACATAATCCACTTAAGATTCCATTCATAGCCTTGGCATTATTCACATGTAACAACTTACCATATTTATCTATGGGAGGAGTAGTTGTAGGTGTGAATCCATCCTCAACTGATTGCCATGTCTCATATCCTTGTGCCATCAAGTAAGTCTTCATTCTTATACTCCAGAAAGCATAATTGTTCCCATCAAACAATGGTGCCTTATTTGATGAAGATCCATTCTGAGATGCCATCTATGTTCCTATAATATCTTCCTTCAAGATATTAGACTCTTTCGAAGGAACCCGCTCTGATACCAATTGAAGAACACAAGCTTATACTGAGAGGGGGGTGAACAGTATAAGATCAAATTTTACTTTTCTTTCCAAAATAATATTATCCAATATTATCAATGGCAATATCAATAGCAGTAATCAAAGCAATGCACAAATCATCACACACATGAGAGACACAAATTTAACGTGGTTCACCCAATGTGGGTTACATCCATGAGAGAAAATATTTCTTCTAAATTTTCTCAACAAATCTCTTGGGAATCAATTCCCTATTACAATGTTTATGGACCTCTATCCAAAGGAGACACCAATCCCCTATGCTCTAATTTGTGGATCTCTCTCCACAAGAGAACTCTATCCCCTTGCTCTAGTTTATGGATCTCTCTCCATAGGAGAACTCTTTCTCCTTATTCTAGTTCATGGATCTCTCTCCATAGGAGAACTCTTTCCCTTTACTCTGGTTCATGGATCTCTATCCATAGAGAACTCTATCTCCTTAACTAGTTTATGGATCTCTATCTACAAAATAACTCTATCTCCTCTATTGATTCATAGATATCTCTCCATAGGAGAACTCTATCCCCTCTGCTCTAGATGGTGAACTTCAATCCACATAAGACCTTTATCCCCACTACTATAGCTTATGGATATCTCTCCATAGAATACATCTATCCCCACTACACTAGCTGATGGATCTCTATCCACTAGAGACCTCTATCCTCTTTACTCTTGTCACATCCAAAGTCTTATCTCAACTCTATCTCAAATCTACACCAAAACCTCATCACAAGTCTAGCACAAATATACTCTAAATCTACTCATAAATCTACCCCAAGCCTTAACACAAATCTTGATCAAATCAACAACCAAACCTACTCTCAATTCTATCTCAAATCTACCCCAAGCCTTAACACAAAGCTTGATCAAATCAACAACCAAACCTACTCTCAATCAAACTTCAAGTCTTCTCACAAGACTTGCTCAAATCTACCTCAAAGTTACTTCAAGTCTTCTCAAAAGACTTGCTCAAATATACCTTCAAGCCTTCTCAAAAGACTTGCTCAAATCTACCTTCAATGTTGCTCACAAAACCTGCTCAAATATTTCCAAATCTTGCATACAAACAAATGCTTAAATCTCTTTTAGAAATACTTTCTTCAACTAGGCAATTCAGACATATTCTACCTAGAATTTGTTTAACCTCTGGAACATATAGAGAATGATATGCTCTATCAAAAACTCAATATGTTCTTCACACTCACAAATCTTGTACTCAACTAATCCAATCTCTATCTCTTGCAAAATCCCTTTCAAATCAAATCAAAACAATGTATAACTTGTTTCACAAAACTGATCTATCTTCCTTGCAAATTTTCTCTCAAACATCAACCTCAATAATGCACAAATTTCCCTCACAAGATTGATCTCAAACACTTTCACAATTGCTTTCAATATCTCTCAAACCAATGCTCAAAAGGTTTCACAATGATGCACTAACTTGTCTTCAAACCTAGCACAAGTAGTTCACAAATTCTAGCACAAATGTCTCAATCTCTTTCAACAATGGAAGCACACTTGTTCTCAAACTCTATCCCAAATATTTCCAAAATCATTCAACAATGAAGTACAAGCCCTAATACAATTGTTTCAACTTTCTCTCAACAATTGATGCACATGTAGGTCTCAAACCCTAACTCAAATATTTTCAACAATGCTTACCAAACAACCCTTTTATCTCCACCTTATGTTCCAAAAACATTCACTCAACAAAACACTTTAAACAAGGAATGATGTGCCCATACCTCTTAATTTGCTCTTATGGAGATATGTCTTCAAAAACCTATCTCACAAACAACTGATCTTTCTAGTGCCACTTCAAGGGTTAGATAGCAAAATACTTTCTCAAACCATCCACATGAACTTCCTTCTCAAAAATATATGCTCAATGAAATCTGAAATTGATATTCAATAACTCTTCTCTTGGTCTCAGAAACTCACTTTCACCATACAAAAATTACAATAAAATATCAAACCACTATAACACCTTATTACTCCTATTCTTGCATGCAAAACATATCCCCTTTGTTTTCCTTAATGCTTTTGCAAAAATAAAATATATAAGGCACTCTTTGTAATTTATGTTTGCAAAAATAAAACTCTTAAAACAACTCCTTGCACACAAAACTTTATGACTTCACAACCTTATGACTCCCTAATTATAAAAACAAAGCTTTAATAAACTCAACCCTTATAACTCCTAATAGCAAAAATCATGCATCATTAATTTCAACCCTTATGGCACTCTAAACAACTCCTAACCCTTATGACTCCCTAATAGCAAGCAAAAAATTATTAAAAATAATCCTTATGACTCCCAAACATTAAACAAACACTTTATAAAAATTTTGCCCTTACCAAACTGCTACCATGGGGTTTCGAATGCGTGACCTGACGGAGCCCACGCTCTAGCACATGCTAGAGCACCACGTGGGCTAACTGCCCACACAAGACCTCAAGGCACTTAACTTCCCTTTAACCTGTCATCATCGAATGAACTATCGCTGCCCAAAACAAAACATGAACAACCTATCACTACCACATCTCGAACACGAGACCTCCTCCGTGCTACTCCCTACGCGGGGTCCGCCTGCCAACTGAGCTACCCACTCGGTTGGAACCAAAGGCCTGTGCTCTCCTTATTAACTTTCGTGCACTATCCAAAAAGAAAATATGCATCCTCTTTTCCCTCGTGCTACCTTGCTCGAAGATCGTGCGCTGTGATTTGCAAAGGATTTCGATGCCTTAGGAATTTTGAATGCCAATCCTTAATCTTTTTCAACACCATGCCAAATTATTTTAGGTTCCAATTTATATATGCACTTCGACTTAGGAAGACGACGTCGACACTTGCCACCTTAGGAGAATATTTAAATTTTGGTGCCCATTTTAAATTTAAATAATATTATTATAATATTTAAACTTTTAATTTAAATATTATAATTAATCCTTTTAACCCTTTGTCTTTTGCCTTGGAAACTTCCTCAACTTGCATTTAATTGAACCTTTTTCAAAGGAGCTTGTCTACCTTGTCTTCCTTTTTCAATGGAGGTATTTGCCTTGCAATTTAATATTTCAACCTAGAAAATGATTTTCAATCATTTTACTTTTGACATCAATCCTTTGACATCAATGACAACCAATTACTCAAAATTTCCAACATCATTCTCATCTGGATTAGGTTCCAAGATCTGCCTATAAAATATTGGGATGATCAAATTATTAAGGGCTTGACAACACAAATTGGATAGTATATAACCATGAATCCACCCACCTGCAATAAAACAAGAATATTGTGTGTAAGAGTTTATGTTAACATGAATCTAGAACAAGACAAAGTAGAAAAGTGAGTATCAAATCAATGCTTGGGGAATGAGAACAAAAAGTTAAATATGAAAATTGTTTGGTATACTAAAAGCAATGTAAAGTGTTTGGATATGTGACGGGGAAATGCCATCCACAAAGACAAACCAAATTTACTAAAAAGTGGTAAAAAAAGGAGAATCAAATAATCCAAAGAACTACAAGCATGGAAAAGGAAACTTTTAACCGACAAGAAAGGGCACAAGAAAAGGAACAATGTCAAGAAAATTACTAGGAGCTAAATGAAGAGGCAAAAAGTGAAATATGTAATGGATGTTTTATACAATACAAGGAAGAACAATAGAATCCTAATAAGATAATGAAGTATGCAAGTAAATGCACAGAGCTAAACCAGCAAGCAAATGAAGAACATAATGAGAAAAAAAAGTTGAGTGGTTTTGGAAATAATACTAATCAACAAGAGAATAGTCTCAACCAAGAAAAATAAAATAATTTTGAATAAGGTAACCATAAGATGAAAATAAATATGATTGAAAATCATATAAATCTAAATCCCAAGAAACAACAACAAAATGTGATTACAATCAATACAGAGAATTCATACAGTAATTTTAAAGTTGAAGAAGAAATATTAGTAGATGATGCTAAAATGGTAGAGGATACCCCATCCACTCAAATGGACACAAAATAGGAGAAGGATTATATTGAAGGAGTTTTGGGGTTTAAAATCAAATAAATAGATGGATGGAAAGGATTGGATCAAGTCTTAAGTTCAAATAATGAAACTAAACAATTTGAGGAATAGAAGGATATAAGCATAATAGAAAACTCAAAGTAGTCTGAGGGTATGCAAAAAAGATTCAACAAAAGACTAGAGTTGGGTAAAATAGCTCAATCAATAGTAGAATAATCTCTGATAGGATTTAATAAAATGGGAGAGAATGATCCTCCTGGAAAATATACAAAATATACAAAGAATACAGGTAATTATGGGAAAATAAAGCAAGGAAGACCCCCAAACAAGAAGAACAAAAAGTACCAAAGAACATGGGATAAGAATTATTTCCAACTGAAGAATGTATGATTAAGGGTAAAAGCCCATAAAAAAAAACCCAAAAATGAAAATCCTTTCTTGGAATTTTTAGGGGCTAAATTCCCTTAGGAAAAGAAGAATTGTTAGAGATATATTCATGGAAGTAAAACCTGATATTGTTTATCTTCAAGAATCTAAAATTGACACCAAAAAATTTGACATTATTCAGAAAGAGGTCTAGCCAAATGTTGAATGGATCATAAGCCCAACAAAAGGTAATTCTAGAGGCATTTGCATCTTTTGGGATAGAAAGAATTTTGAGGGTAATTTAATTGATCAAGAAGAGAGATTCTGCATAGTCAAATTTAAGAACAAAAAACTAACTTCTATTAGGTAATGACAAGGATTTATGCTCAAAATAATGATCGTGAGAGATTCCATATGTAGAATAAGATATCTTTTTAGAGGATTCTTTTCATTAATTTGCATTGTATGGTTTTGGGTGACTTCTATACAGTATTAAGAATAGAGGACACAAGTGGAGGTAGGATTACCAACACTCAAGGTATGCAATATTTTAATTATTTTATTCAGAATAATAAGTTGATTGACTTGGATATGTGTAAAGGTAAGTTTAAGTGAAAAAATATAAGAATGGGGGATAATCACATTCAAAGGAATCTGGATAGAGTTCTTATTTCTGATAGTTGGCTAAGTATAAATAGTATTCATAGACTTACATGTATACCCAGAATAAGATCAAATCACAATCCCCTCTTCTTGGATATGGAAAAGAAGGGGAATTAGGGAGGAGCACCCTTTAGGTGTGAGATCATGTGGAATATGCACCTAGATATTACAAATAAAATTCAATCTTGGTAGAAATATGAGGTTCAAGGATCAACAATGTACAGAGTTACCCAAAAATTAAAGAACATCAAGTATCAAATCAAAATTTGGAATAAAGAGGTTTTTGGTAACATCAATTTAAGAAAACAACTTAAAAATGATATCCAATATATAGAGGAAATAATAGACATGGAAGGTAGAAAAATTGAGTGGCATGAAAAGGAAAAACAACTCCTCACAGAGTATTATAATACCATTGCCCCAGAGGAAATTCATTGGAAATAAAAATCAAGATTATTGTGGCTCAAGGAAGGTGATAGAAACACTAAATTCTTCCATGTTTCGACTATGAGACATAGGATCAGCAATAAAATCCACTACCTTATGATGGAATATGTAATAAAGTATGAGTATTTAAATGATATTAAAAATTTGGCCATTACTTTATTTTAGAACCTTCTTAGAAAAGAAAAAAATAGACTGCAACATGGAAATAGAAAGAATCATTAACAATGTTCCCAAAAGAATTAATGATAGCATGAATGAATATCTATGCAAGGTAATCTCTAAGGAGGAAAATAAAAGAGATGTGTTCTCTATGGGAGCATCCAAGGCTAAGAGACTAGATGGTTTTCCACCAGGTTTTTTCAACATCATTGGGATATTGGAGAATATGTATTAAATGTAATCCAAGAAGTCCAAGAATCTCGTAAGTTGAATAAATAAAGGAATAATAACTTCCTTGCACTAATTCCTAAGAAATATGGGGCATATAAATTGTAGTGCTTTAGACCAATCAGCCTATGTAATATAATTTACAAAATATTTACTAAAGTTTTGGCCAATCGGTTGAAAAACATCATCCATTCAATCATTAATGAATATCAAAGAGGTTATGTGGCAAACAAGTAGATTACTGAAAGCATCATTGTAATTTATGAAACAACACACTCTCTTAAAATGAGGAAAGGGTTAGGCATGTTTCTTAAGCTGGACATGAACAAAGTCTATGACAAGATTTCCTGGTATTTCCTAGATAAAATAATGGAGCGAATGAGTTTCAGTGAAAATGGAGGGCATGGATTGGTATCTGTATTTCTAACCCCCGCTTTTCAATCTTGATCAATGGAAAATTTGTTGGGTTATTTCCTTCTAGTAGAGGAATCGGGCAGGGATATTCATTGTCTCTAAATCTCTTTATCATTATGGTAGATGCCTTGGGAAGAATTTTGGAAAGAAAGGGAAAGGATGGTAATATCAAAGGTCTAAAACATTCATCCATTGGTGATCTTCATCTCATCAAAATTTTATGGATGATACTTTATTGCTTTGGAAAGCTATAGAGGAAGAATCTTTGGAGTTTAAAAATATCTTTGATTCTTATGAAAAAGTTGTAGGCCAAAAACTAAATTATCAAAAAAATAGGATTATGTTTTTAAAAACGAAGGAGAGTATAAGAGATCAAATAGTTCAAGTGTTGGGCTGTAAGGAGGAAAATTTCCCTATCACCTATCTTGGTTTACCTTTGTTTATAGGCAAGATGAAATATGAACTTTGGAATCCAATTATTGATAAATTTAATAGGAAACTTCAAGGTTGGAAGGGAACTCTGTTATCCTCTGCAAGGAAAGTACAACTCATAAAAAACTCGCTTCAAAGCCTTCCTACTTATTTCATGTCTTTCCTAAGGATGTCAAGGAAAGTGGAAGAGACTTTAGAAAAACTAAAAAAAATTCTTATGGGATAGCACTGAATTCAAAAAATGTATACATCTAGTAGCATGGGATACCTTTTACCAACCTTTATAGAATGGGGGTCTTGGTTTGAGGAAGTTGAGAGATCTAAATAGATCCATTCTAGCTAAATATGGTTGGAGGCTTTGCACTAGAGCATCATGGAAATGGGCTAACATTATATAAAATAAATACTTGGATGGCAAAAACCACTTTATCAGTTGTTCTAATCCTCCACGTGGATTTGTTTTTTGGTAAAATATAATCAATAGCAAGAAAGTTCTATGCCAAGGTCTAAAATGGAGAGTAGGTAGGGGAGACAAATTTAACTTTTGGAAAGACCCTTGGATTCAATATGAGCCTTTAGCAAACTACAAGTAGTTCAAAGATATTAAAGAATACTTACCAGAACCTATGGTAAGAAAATTAATGGTTACATTCATAGGGTGGGTGATTTTTAGGAGTGGAAAAATGTGTAAGAATATATGCAAGGCTCAGGGGATAAAGATCTGCAAAACCTCCTAGGAAGTTATTATTTAGGTAGAGGTTTAAAGGAGGATTAGATAATTTTGAGAAGAAACCAACAAGGCCAGTACTTAGTGAAGGATGGATATAGAGTCTTAGGTAAACTAACCTTAGAGAAACCCAGGTTTAAAATAATTTGGAAGCTATACATAATACCTAAAGTTGCTATGTTTTTTTAGACTTCCATTCTCAATATCCTTACAAAATACAATATGTTCAAAAGAGGGATTGTGGTTCCAACTATTTGTATCTTATGTAACAAATAGGATGAGTGCGTGGACCACCTGTTTGGAACTTGTGATTCTTTTCATGATATCCTAAATATGTTATTGAGAGAAGTTAATGTTCCTTGGGTCATTCCAGGTTCTCTAATCAGGATTTAGGAACATTGGCACTTAGGAAGTGGTATTTTTTGGCAAAAATGAATTCCACATGTGTTGGGGGATTTTGTTGGAAAGAAACATACGAGTTTTCAAAAATAAAACTAGAGGAATAATTGGGGTTTATGTCAGGATAAAAACATCCCTATTGGAGGATTGTATTAAAAATATATTTGGCCAGGAAAATCTTGCAATGATCCTCTCTAAAGAATAAAAGATCTTAAATATAGAAAAAATAAATAAGGTGAGACTAGATACCATATTGGAATGTCCCCATAAATAATGGGTAAATATTAACTTCGATGGGACTGCAAAAGGTAACCCGGGTCATGTTGGTGGTGGGGGTCTCATTAGGAATGACAAAGGTCAAGTAGTGGCTGCATATGCTAAGGATCTAGGAATTACCATAAATCACCAAGTTGAAGCAAGGGCAATGCTTACAAGCCTCTGAATTGTAGTGAATTTAGATTTTAGGAGAATTGTTCTTGAGGGGGATTCCAAGAATATTATAACTTCCCTTAAAAAAGAGGAGTTAAATAATTCTAGTATTCTCCAAATAATTACAGATGTGAGGAGTATTTTTGGAAACCTAAAAGAAAGTCAAGTTAAACATATTTATAGATATGGAAACAAAGTTGTCGATAAAATAGTGAATATGATAGTTAAATATGAGAATTTCAAGGTTTGGTCATATGCCCCCATGGAGTTGGAAGAAATTATAAGAATTGATAATGAAGCTAGCAGATAAAGAGGGTAGAGAAAATCAAAATACTTATTGAGATCATGCGATGAAGGATTTGAGTACACTAGATTACATTATTGTCAACAGTATCTTTATCAGTTATGTAAATAATTGATAAAGATAAAATCAACTATGTTAAATAGAATGATAGCGGGAGGAATATTATTTCAGCTTCTCCATCAACAGTTTTAGCCTAGGTTTATTTGTTTTACTAAGATAGGGCTATATTGCATTTGTATGATCTTCTCTTATTTTTTTATTGTATATATTTTGAGCTTTGTGTAAAGGGTCGAGGCCCTTCAACCTCAATTTTTTTATCAATACCAAAAAAAAAATGAAGAAACATATCTCTCATAATACAAAACCATTTTGTAAGTAAGCAATTCAACACAATTAAATTTGATATAGAGTCAAACCTTGTCATGAATTCTCAAGGTTTACCATTGGAATTAATTCTACTAAAAATAATACAAACACAAGAAATTTGAAATAGAACAACAAGATTTAGTGATGCATTGAAAATATACCAAAACCTATTAAATTACTCCTCTCTTTTTTTGAGCTCCTCACGTCCTTGTTCATCATCCCCCATCTCTAGAAAAATTATGCCCGTAAGGTATGCAAGATATAAGATAATGAGTGCAAGATAGTGAATAAGTAGAACAAAGGGGTGCAAGGCAGATAATAAGTAGAACAAAGGTATGACAACATGTGATATCCACCATTGTTTCCCTAAGAAAATTATTTTTCCTATTGATGTATGCAAAGGAGGCTTAAATATGCTATCTTTTTCTTTCCTATTGAACTCCCAATCTTTCCCAAATTAAAAGTAAAAAAGGTAATTTAAAATATCTACTTTCACCCTGTGTTATACAAAAATGACATGAATAGCATATTTTTTCTCAATGTGAACATTGTACTTTTTCAAAAGTAAAACAAGGTTTATGCAATTACCCCATTTTTTATTTTTTAAATAAAATTTAAAGTATGCAAATATATTTGAATAAATGAAGAACTTCAATATCGAAAAGAATAGGTTGTAAAATCGTCATAATTATTATTTTTTGTTTCTTATTTCTTGCAACCAACATTTAAACGTGTTAAAATAGTTATGCATATAATACCTATTTTTAAGTGGTGTGTGTGATCTATCTAGTTGCTTCTATGAGATCTATCATTTTCTTCTATATGATACCTTTCCTCTTCTACATCTTGGAGAGTAACTTTTTTGAGCTTGCAAAAATTACAAGTTAGTAAATTTTATAATTAAAAATGATAATAAATAATTTAAAAATCAACCAATCATGAAATTTAATTTTTTTTAGAACTTTTAATCATATTTACCAAATTATTGAATATATACAATAAAGTAATTTCCTAGGATGTGATATACTTCTCCACTTGAAAGAGTCATCATCTTGATGCCTTAACATAAAATGGCTATTAGTATTTTTATGATGCATACAAAATCAACAAAAATAAATTAAATTACATCATTCTTTTGGTTTTCTCTACATAATTCATACCAAAAGGATTAAATAATCCTAATGTAAATAAATATCCTTTGTAAATTAATAAATCAAATGAGGATAGATTTTTCAATTTCCTCAGTGTTGTTCTAGGTGGTCCTATAATATGATTATTGGTCCCACTGGACCTTACATTGTGACCCTTACTTATTTTTCAAATTTAAAGTATGCTTCTCCAAGACTTTGATTGGCTCAAATAGAACTATATCTTGGTATTGGACCTACAAGGATTTCCAATCTATAATATGCCAAATATTTGTATGATAAGGTTTCAAAAAGGATACATGAAAATAATAATACATTTTACAAATAAAATAGGATATATCAAGTTGGTATGGAACTAGGCTTTCAATATCTCAATGGGATGTACATATCTTGTAGCCAATTTGGTTAATTTTCCAAACATTATTGAACTTTTCATAGGTTTCACTTGGAGAAAGAACTTGTTTCCCACTACAAACTACCTCAAAATTCTATTCTTATTGGCATAACATTTTTGTCTATCCACTACTTATATTTTTACTTTATACTCTTAACTTGTTCCTTTCCATTTAACATTTTAGACCCAGCAATTATTCTACTTTCCACTTGATCCCAACCAAGTGGTATCCTACATTTCATTCCATATAGTACTTCAAATAAAATCATATATACTAGTAGAGTGGTAGGAATTATTGGAAGTAAATTCTAACAAAAGTGGGTATTCTTGCAACTAGTAATGTTGATCCATGTAGTACATTATGAGAAAATCCTTCAAAACCTATTTTATTGATTTTATTTTTCCATTAAACTTAGGGTGATAAGAGTAAATAATGATAATATTTGTAAAAAGTGTTGAGTTTTACCAAAACCTAGAAATGATCTTGGTATCTTTATATTAAATTATCATCTTAAGATCCCTAGGTAATTTAAATATATATAGAATAAATTTCTTTGTCATAGTGGGTGTACCATATTTTATATCTCTTGATATAAAATTTGCTAACTTAGTAAACTTATCCACAATAACTAGGATGATATCATTTTGGTTCATAGATAAAGGCAATAGTTACAAAAAGTGAATACTAATAGTTTTCCACTTCTATTCTAGAATATCATGAGGTTACAGCATCTCTACTAGATGTATGTGCTCATCCGTAAGTTGATTGTACTCAAGACACTTGGCTACAAAATATACTACATCCCTATTTATCCCCAACTAAAAGTATAATATTGTCAACTCAATAATTTTTTTTGCTATCCATAAGTGTTCTTAGTATTACACACAATGTACTTTTATCTAAACTATATCTCTATGTCCTTACTCCTTGGGTATATAGATATGACCCTAAAATTTGAGGCAACCCTTTGACATCAAACTAAAAACCATTTAATATATGGTTTGTTTTAATCATCTAAAAGGTATCCTTTACTAACCTATAGTATGCATCATTCTTAGGCTGGTTTAGTATTTATTACCTGAAGGTTTTCCTCATTCTTATAAGGGTTTTAATGTAATTTTATGATCAAATCAAATACATTTTTGTTTTATTTACCTTTTTTATAAGTTATATTTAAATTGTATTCATCGAGAAACCACAATTGCCTTCATTGTCTTGCATTTATATTTGGTTGCATAAAATACACCATAGTATTTGATGGTTTATTTCTAGTTCAATTTTTGTTTTCATCAATTAGTACCTCCAATTTTGATGTTCATGCACTATTATTGTCAGTTATAGGTCATGTGGGGCACAATTTGTCTCATAATTCTTGAGATTTACAAGATTTATCACTATTACTTATCTTTCCTACATGAGTATTCCTCTCAATCCTTAATCTAATGGATTGTAGTTGTTGTGAACTCACCACTAGGATCAAGTAATTTTTAAATTAGATCTATAATCAAATTTTCACTAAGCACTTGGAAGGTTTTCTCACACTTTTATATCCATTTAAACCTTTCCCTTTTCACTAAAGAAAAGTAATGGGATTAACTAGATCGGAAATTGTTTCTACAAATCATTTATTTTACTATGTTTTCCACATAAAATTGCATACTTAATGCACACTTTTTAAAATTGGATAGTTTAATCTAGATTTTATCTTTGTTAGATTCATGACTATTCCATTAGTAGTTATAATGTGATCCAAATAAGCTATTTTATTTTGCAAGACAATTTTCCATACATTTTATGGATCCTTAACTTATTCATTACAAAATAGATGTGCTCAAAATATTCTCTTCATTCTTAGAATAGATCAAAATATCATGTAGAAATATGATCACAATTTTATCCAATAAATGCCAAAACATGCTATTCATTAAAGTTATTGGTGCTTTTGTAAGACCAAAAATTCTATGAACTCATAATGTTTATACCTTGTTATAAAATTGGTCTTAGGAATGTCTTGCTCTTTTATCCTTAATTGATGATACATTGATAAGAGAAAAATATTATAGATTATTGTTGATAAACTCTTTTGGTTGAATAAATCATTGATTTAAGGATGGGGTATTGGTTATTTATAGTGGTTTTGCTAAGCATTCAATAATAAATGCAAATATATAGTTTTCCATTTTTCTTCTTAATAAAAATAATTTTAGCATTGATGGTGATACACCAAGTCTAATTAGGCCCTTAGATATAAGTTCATTCAACTAATTCTTTAGCTCAAAAAAATATTTTTTCTCATTTTGAGACTCAATATTTATCATGATATCAATAGAGAAATCAAACTTCTTTTGATGATATAAACTTAGATGTTCCCTAAGAAATATATCTTGACGCTTGTTTAGGAAAGAATAATGTTCATATGTAGGCTATTTATCTTCTTGCATTTATTGTATATGAATTGAATATAATAGAAATCCTCTATTTTGATACTTTTCATCTAAATTAGTGAAATATATTATGAAATAATATGTATATGTTCTCCTTTATTGATGGTACTACAACTTTTATCTTCCAGTAATTCTACTAGCTTGTCAAAACTATTCCCCTTCGTTCTATCTTGCTAGAGATAATAATTTCCTATAATTACTTAATATGATCCCATAGGGGCCACATAAATATTTTGCTCAATGGTGAATTTTGGAAGCTTCAAATCCATCATACCTAGACATTTTTCCACTTTCCTTACTACCTAGCTTCTATATTGTAAATTACATGCTTAAGACATAAATAGGGATTTTTCATTTTAATTTTTAGATAGAGTATGGGAAAATCCAAACTCTCAGCTGCTTTAGTATCTGCTAACATAGAGACAAATATATTGTAGAGTATACCTAAATTATAAATAGGCATATTTTGGTGTTCTTCATACCAATTATCCATGATCTCATGAATTTTATGATGCTATTATGAGACTTGGAGTTTTTGGTTTCCACTTGTTCTATCATTTCATAATGAATAACCACAAGAATAATGGTATCCTCACTAGATGTAACACCCTCTTGGAGGTCTTATTTTATTCTTAGTATGACCCCTGATATTATTAGGATATTTGTATTGACTTTATTACTAAATTGACTTTCCGTTTTAAAATTTCTTATCCTCAACCTTCACTTTATTTCCATAAAAAGGTTTTACTTTTGGAAATTTTATTTTGAATGATGGGATGGGTTGTTGTTTTTATTGTTGGGTTGCATTATTCTTTTACTTTAATTTTTTACACTAAGTATGACTTTATTTAATCTTTTATTCTTGTATAAGGGACTTCTTGAATATCTATTCCATTTTCTATGGGCTATGAAAATTACACCATCCCCTATATATGAATTTAATCCAATTCTAAACCTCTAAATTCTAAATTTATTGAAAATTGAGCTATATTCAATAATATATATCCTAATATATCTTAAGCAAGGATATCACAATGCTAAAATAGGTTACAATATATCAAAAAGGTACTATCACATATATTCAAGCCATGACTCAAGATAAACAAACACTCTATACTCATATGGATGATAAGCTTACAATGCATTAAATTAGACATTAATATATTACATTTACATTATATTGATCACTCTTGAAATCCCTACGTAAAGCCTTTACATGGAGTATTTTCACATGTCATATTCAACTATCTCTTCATATCCTCAAATTTATGGGAGATGTGACTCTTCATATTTCCCATAAGAAAAATATTTTATTAACCTTGTAATAATGATAAGCCCTAATGACTACTAAATGCCAAATATTTACAAGATACCTATGAAAAAAATATTTACAAATTATTTAGAAGATACTTATAAGGTACTTTCAAGGTACCAAATAAATAAATATTCTCCAACAACCCCTTGTATTACAATATTTGGTATAATGCCAATATCTGACTCTGATTCTAGCTCTTCCTTTATATTTTAATTATGTGTATATTTGTCATGACCATTGTAATTGGTACATGTAGTAAATTTATTTTCATTTTTTCCTATTATACGTTCAATATTACCTATCACAATATTCCTATTACAAATATGCTATGAGTATTTTCTATGAGAACATTACTCTCATCAACTTGTCCTGTCAATTTGAGGCCTTTGTATTTTGAAATTAGGTTGGTTCATTCTTCACCCTATTTCATTATATCCCATTTTTTTAATTTTTTAATTTTTTTTTTTTTAAGTGAAAAACCCCTTGCGGAGTCGCCTTTGTCTGAGATACCACGAACATGGGGTTCTACACCGTCAAAGTCACCCAGGGGTCGCACCCAACCCTGCCCACACAAATATTATCAATTGGATTTTGGATACCCAATTCAGCTTTTTGGTAGGATGGAGATTTGAACCTGGGACCTCCCTTGGAGGATTTCCCTCTCCTCTCCAACTCACCTACAACACCTGGGTTAAACTAATTTATAGTGAAAAACACCCCTTTTGAGGTGCTACTTTCAACAGGTTGGGCATAGGAGGAATGGAGCCTTGTTGGCCTCTACTAGCACATAGGACATTCCTAACTATACCATATATCTACAGGATGGAGACAAGGGGAATGGAACCTGGGTCGGCCTCTACGAGCACCCAGGGCATTTACCACTGCATCACAACAAGAAGATACTGTATCCCATTTTAGTACCAATTTTTTTTATGTCTTTAAAAATAATCATTATGTGTTTGAATGCAATAAGTCATCACAAAAAAAAAATTACTATTACTGATAAATTCTGAAAAATGTAAAGCATAATGACCTTTGTCAGTATCATTGTCAATATTTAAATGTTCATTAAAAATGAATTATCATTGCCAATATATTAACGAATTATAAAATAATTTTATAAATAACTATTTTAAGAATTCAAACCATTAACAACACACTATCCATCAACTCTTACAAATTTTCCACACTCTATGTAATCAATAAAAACATTTTCTATACAAGCATTTTTATGAACACTTTTTATTTCAGCCCATCTGAAATTATCATTATCAAACTCAAAATGGATTAAACCATAATTCTTTTGAGAAATCAATTTAGTGTTATCCATGTCAGTATCAACATTTTTATCATTATGGTCACCGCAAAAAATAACTTCCTTATAAATATATTTTTAGCATGATAGACATAATTATCTTTTGAGTATTTAACACAACCACTTTATATTTTATGAGCAATGCCCCTAGTGTTACACTAAATTATGTTACATATGTCATATTTTTGATTCACCACCTTTATATTATTACTTAATAAATCATCTTGTTCTTTATTACAATATTCTTTGCAATATGTTGATGCCATACTTGTTTTAAACGCTTATTTTTACATAAGTTCTTTGTGAGCTGATTCATAGTATTCCTCATAGTTAGGGTATGGTTCTTGTATTTATTGGGATATAAGCATTTTTTTATCCCTTTTGATATTGTCTTTGATAAGTTTTACACACTTGATTCCACTGATTGAGTAAATTAAATTTTTAAAATCTAGTGATGTGTCCTTTGCTACATATATGATAATATCTTCTTTGCCATTCTGGATGATTCTATGATGATGAGGTAGAAGGAATAATTGTGTTACTTATTGGCCTTTTTGAAATTAATTTTACCATTATTCATCCATTTTGGATTTGTTTAGATCTATTCAAGTTAGGTACATTCCATATTTCCTCTTCCAAGTCTAGTCTATTTCAAGCATTACACTTGTATAATTTTAATCTACATTAAACGTCTCTATCTATTTTTTGTCCAATTAAACAAAATATTTCTTCTTATTTAATATTTTTAGCAATACATATTTAGACACACTCTTAGGTTCCTTTCACTTACACTACTCTTTGGAATGCCAATAAGTTAGAACCTAGATGAGATATTAGCAAGGACCATTTTGGCTTGCTTTATTCCTACAAATTTCTTTTTATGGTTATCTTCCCATGGATCTATTACATGAATATTGTCTCATGGCTCTCTTCCTATATATTTACTCTTGATAATGTTGTTTTTTAGGGATTCTCCTCTTAGTCTAGCTATAGTCTGTCTATGCTACCTATTAGGGACTACATCCAATCATTAAACTATGGGCACCATGACTACCTACATGTAGTTCATTGGGTGCATAGGTGATCATGCCACACATGGAGTACTAGTTTAATAAATTTAGGGAACATGGGATACAACTCTTGTAGACAACCTCTAGGGTTTCTTATCAAGATTGGCATCTTGTTTGGATGTGATATCTAATGCACCACTATCTTCGTAAGCTAAACTAGTATATCAAGTTATTGATGGAGGAAAGGATTATATGGAAAGTGGTAACAACTAAAGTAAAAAAACAAATAAATCAAACCTATTGCATCTAAGATATAAAAATACCTACACCATAGTGGGTTGAATTAACAAATGTATTATAGTTGTCAATGTATAAGGAATATATATTTTCCAATTTTCATGACCTTCTCTAGTGGGCTTTTTGGCACAAAGAAACAATGTATTAATTGATGATGATTTAATACCTAATTTGAGCAATTGAACCAACTATGCAATATTTAGTTGATTTGTAAGAGTGTGGTACTGGTGATATATTATCCAATGTGCAAGATCATGTACACTCATAGGTGGATGAAGTACAATCATACACCAAAAGTGGGGTACTTGAGGTTGAATAAATGATAATTAAGGCAACTCGAGGGTAGCATTAATGGATACCTTCATATAGGTATGTACTATCAATTTGGGATAATCATAAATAACTAACCACCTTGAGCCTCAAGTTGATAGTCTAGTAGTTATCATAATTTATTGGGCTGATAAAGGTGATCGAGTTTATGGAAAGACTCCCTCCTTATCTATTGCATCTTGTTGATTTATATTTTACTTCATCACTTGTTGCATCAATGGTTGAAAATAAGTATGCATAACTTGAATATCTTTAAAAATTATATTATTTGAATACATGTAGCAAGATCATGTGCAAGAGTGTGGTACTGCTGACATGTTGACCAATGTGTAAGATCATGTACACTCATAGGTGGAAGAAGTACAATAATCCACCATAAGCAAGGGTACTTGAGGTTATAAAATGATTATTAAGGCAACTTGAGGTTAACATTTATGGATACCTTCATTTAGGCATGCATTATCAATTTGGGATAATCATCAATAACGAGTCACCTTGAGCGTCAAGTTGATAGCGTAATAGCTATCATAATTTCTCTAGATGATAAAGGTGACTAAGTTGATGGAAAGACTCCCTCCTTTTCTATTGCATCTTATTGATTTATCTTTTACTTCATCACTTGTTGCATCAATGGTTGAAAAGAAGCATGCATAAGTTGACTGCCTTTAAAACTAGTATTATTTGAATACATGTAGCATGATGTTAGTATTTGACCAAAGAATATTTTTATATTTTGAGTATATATATGTGTATTTTATTTTATTAATTTAATTGATAAAGGAATTTTATTTAAATAATAAAATAAATACCTTATTATATTAAATGGTGAAAGAACTTCATTTAAATGTCTTAAGTTTAAATGTTAGTGAAAATTTATTTAAAAATAATTAAAGCTTTTATTTAAATGATAGTGGAAATTAATTTAAATTATACCTAAGATTTTATTTAAATGATAGTGGAAATTCATTTAAATTATACCTAAGATTTTATTTAAATGATAGTGGAAATTCATTTAAATTATACCTAAGCTTTTATTTAAATGATAGTGGGAAATTCATTTAAACAAATACATAAGCTTTTATTTAATGAATAATGGTAAAATTCATTTAATAATTGGCAAGCTTCTATGAAAGAGATAATAGAAATTATTTAATCAAAAGAAGCTTTGCAATATTCGATTTGAGGGAACCACCCTCTCAAAGAAACAGGATCATGCCTATAGAGTGAAGCTTTATGCCTACATCACAAAGAATAAGCTTCATTTATGATAAAGTCTTGAAGTAAGTGGGGAGAACAGGAGAGAAGTCTTCACCATATATGCTAAATTTGAAAGGGAAGAGGTTGTTGTTTTTGGAGGATGCAAAAAGTTTGGAAACCATAGAAATATTGAAAAGGATATTTGGAAAATCAACACAGATATTTGATGAAGTTTTGAAGGAGATACGAGAGCTAATAAACCAGATTGCATTAATAGAGTAATCTATTTTCTTAAAGATAAAAAAAAATAACAAGAACTATTCTGCTTCATTATCTTTGCTAGTTATTTCCAAAATAGGTTATTGTTTTGCTTGCTTAAAATATGTGCTTCCTTCATAAGAATATAACCCTTGGTTTCCTTATTGTATTTTAGTTGAACCACATTTTGACTTTATGATATGCCAACTATTGTAATACTATCTTTGTAGTCTGGGAAAGCCTCTTATGTGGGTGTTTCGCTGGTTGTGTGGCTTTCATGCTGAGAAAATCAGTAGATGTCTAGCATGGAAAATATTCATAACATGTTCAAATAGTTGGGTTGTTCCTCTTAAGTCACCTTACATTGTTATGATAGTGGTTTCACTAGTCCTTTCCTTTGTTGACGTCGCCAAAACCTTACGTTGAATAAAGATATGCATAGGCATCATCTGAATGGATAGGTCTTATTTTGAACTCACCATTGTAACCTATGTTCTAAAATTCTCTATTCTGGTAGTCCATCATATGTGTGCTAAATTGGTATTCCTTGGAGTTCACCATTCTATTTTGGTGTACCTCTTCTTTAGCTTCGTGTTGGGTTTTAACCTTAGATTGGATTGGTGATGGTATTAGTGAGCAAGTGTTTGAAAGATATACCATGGATATTCACGAGATCTCTTGACCCTATTGTAGTGGGTAGGAACCAAGCTTAGGAGATAACCTTGTTGTGGAGAAGTTTATTGTTAATTAAGTTTAAAGTGGGGAGCTTTGGTTAATTGAACCTTTTACCTTGGTTGCATAGTTCTTTCAATGTATTAAGGTAGGAGCCTTGTAAATTGTGTAGTAACTTTCTAACTAAAGGAAAATAATAATTTATTTATTAAATTGAAGAGATGGAACTTTGATTTATTAAGTAAAGGAAATAATATTTTATTTATTAAATTTAAGGTATGGGTCTTTGATTTATTAAGTAAATGAAAATAATAATTTATTTTTTAAATTAAAGAGATGGAAATTTGATTTATTAAGTAAAGGAAAAAATACTTTATTTATTAAATTGAAGGTATGGGTGTTTGATTTATTAAGTAAAGGAAAATAATAATTTATATATTAAATTGAAGAGATGGAACTTAAATTTATTAAGTAACAAAAATAATAGTTTATTTATTAAATTAAAGGTATGGATCTTTGATTTATTAAGTAAAGAAAAAGGATAGTTCATTTTCTAGACTAAAGGTATGGGACTTTGATTTATGAAATTAAGGGAATAATTATTTTGTGAATTAATTAATAGGACTTGGTTTATGAAATGAAGGAACCTCGTTTATTTAAATATTAAAATTATGGGAATTTAATTTGTTAAATAAAGTTTGGAAAGAAATTGATTAAAGTAGAACCTATGGTCTAGTTGCATTTGTTGAAATACTCTCATGGGATAATGAGAGGGGAAATAAAAATAGTGTTTTTTATGATATCAACTATGCAATAGACAGTTAGATACTTTTATTGATTTGTATAGTTGCAATTTGGAAATAATCATAGTAAATGTATTTAGAAGTATGTATAATGTGAACCATGAGCTCCTTGATTCCCTACTATCCTCAAATTATTGATGGAAAGAGATGGTTGACCAAATATGGTAGCTGGATCATATACATCGGTTTGTCTTCTACAATAATTTACTATACTCAATAGATATGAATTATGGAAATATTTTCCTGATGAGATTGATGTAATATATTATTATTTAAGTGTATGGAGGACATACATGCTTATATACAATAATTGTTTAATTGTTGGAAGATGTATCTTTAAATTACTATTTTGATTTATCTATTTTTTGTATTTAAATCCCTTTCAATTAATGTTTATCTTCTTAAATGTTGCTTCCTTTCTAGTATATTTTACATGTTTTATGAGTTATGCTTTTGTTAGATTTAGTATCTAGATATATCCTTGTTTTTCTTTCTAAATAATAGAAACTTAAGTAATGAGGTGACCTAAGGGAATTGAGACCCCCTTAGGGTGAACATAGGTGACCTAAGGGAATTGAGACCCCCTTAGGGTGAACATAGGTGACCTAAGGGATTAAGACCCCCTTAGGGAGAATGATAACTAAGTTTAGAAATACTACATCTAGGTTCAAATAGCTCGTAGTGGAGACGAGATGGATAGCTTAAATTGTAATATGTGTAGCATACCTTCATATATTAACTTGTGTATGGTATTGGGATGGGTGTATACCTTTGATTAACTGAATATAATAAGTTTAGCTCATCAAGAGTGATGAGGGGGATAATCTTATTTGTGATAACACATCATACGCCTACATAGATGGACTTGTGTTAGGGTATTTAGTGACATGTAGATCTTCTAGAAACTTAGATGTTTTAAAAAAATCATAGTTAGAGGTTGGTTAGGGGTTTATTAATCCCTCACCCTAGTAAAAATAATATTTTCTTTTTTGTGTGTTTTCTTATATCTAAATTTTGGGTCATTACATTCGGTATCAGAGCTCTAGGTATGAGTGTATAGAGATTTTTTTTTTCTAAAGGGATTTGGATGTTTTCAATGAAGGCTTGCTTAAAGTATAAACTGAAGTTGGGATGAATATTATGATACCTTAGTATGGTATTTGATATATATTTTACATCATGATCTTGGAAATACTACCCTAGTTAGATTATTGATGCTTTTATCAAGATAAATTTTTATTATGGATTGGATTAGTGATACAGTTAAAGATGAATTTATAGCCTAATATTTTTATTAGTTTTAACCAGGTTAAAAATACCACCTAAGGCTAGAAAAGATAGTCCTACATCTCGATGAAGTCAAAAAAATAATATCAAATAAGGGATCCTCGATGAGGATCTAGAAAATTCTAACAAAGAGGTAGAAGACCTCATTGCTATGGTTTTTTCCATGCAGGATCAAATGAGACAAATTTTAAAAACTATTACAAATCTAAACTTGCAAGCTAGAGTTTCATAGGTTAACCAAGTCGATGGGCTAACTATGGAGGAGTTGCAAGCTAGAAATCTTATAGAAAAAGAAATATCTAGGGATATAAAACACATTTGTATCTCCAATTTTGTGGAGAAGGTGAATGGGATGTAGCTAAAGCCTAGCTAAGGGAATTATAAGTTTATTTCATAGGAAAATGTTATTCACTAGGAACTCAAATAGTTTGGACCACGATAAAATTAGGAGGGGCTACTTTAGAGTGGTGGGAAACCTATTATGAGAAGAATAAGGTTGAATCTATTGATATTCAATGGAAATATTTTATCAAATATTCAAAAAGAGGTTTCTCACAGAACACTTCTATACATTAAAGTTTGAAGAATTTGCTAGCCTTTAACAAGGAACTAAAATAATGTAGATATACTATAAGAATTTGGTTTGGTTACTTAATTATGTACCTACTTATAATGAGAATATGAGGGTTCATAAGTTTATTCATGGGTTGAAATATAGAGTGAAGCATGGTGTAAACATGCATAAACCCAAATCGCTATAGAAAGTACGACTTGGCAAAGAAAGAAAAATCTCACTGGTAATTCAACTATTATGCCCTATCTAATTAGAATCAGTAGGTTCTAAGGAAGAGGAAGAGGATTGAAATACCAATAACCCTTAAAATTTCAAGAAAAGAAATAGCGGGAAACAAGAAAAGTTCAAGAAAAACTTCCAAAGAAATACCAACATTAAGCCTCATCCTCTAAAATTATAAACTTCAACCCGAAAAATTAAGGGGAATAGAAACTAGAAAATAAGCAAGGACCCAAGGATGGGTGTTACCATTCTATAGGCCCACATGATTCTAATCAATGTCTACACCAATCGGGATCGAGTTCATCCAATGCTAATGGAAAGGAACCTGAGCATCAAATCTACACCACAACTAGGAAGCAAAAGCTAGAGGGGCAAGTCACCCCATTACATATGAAAGTTAAGATTTCTAATAAGCAAGTAAAAATTTTAATTGATAATGGAGGCACAGATAGATTTATTTCTTCTAGTTTAGAAATAAATATGTAAAAAATTCTAGGATATTTGGCCCATGGATGGAAGGTAGAGTATGGTTCTAGACAGACATACTCAGTAAACCAGTGTTATCCAATGGAATAAATTACTTTAGCTAGTGGTACCACTGAAGGGTTTTTATACATATATCCACTTCATGCCTTTAATGTGATCCTAGGGATGTATTGGTTACATGTCCATAAATCATTGATCAATTTACAAGAGATATAGATCGAGTATTCTAATAAATTTAAGGAAATACTGAGAATTCATAGCAAGGGGGCATTCAAAACCTAGATGTTGTCAGCTATGCAATTGAATAAATCCCTCAAAAAGGGAGGGATAGTAAATGTTGTAAAACTTAATGAAGTAGAATATGATCAAAATAGAAAGGTGCTAGGGAAGCACACAATTTTATAGGATTTTAAGGAAACATTCCCAAAATATTTACTTGGACTCCCTCTTGTGTGGTAATTTGGTTTCACAATAGATATTATGCCAAGAGTAGAATCTATTCATAAATCTCCATATAGGCTAAAAATATCGAGATGTAGGAACTAAAGGTTCAACTGCAAGGGCTATTAGATAAGGGGTTAATAAAACCAAGTGTGTCACCTTGGGGTGCATCAATTTTATTCATGAAAAAATAAATATGATTCTTTAAGATTGTGTATTGACTATAGAATGCTAAATAAGGCTACAATCAGGAATTGATACCCCTTACCTATAATTAAAGATTTATTTAATAAACTGAGAGATGACACAGTATTAAGTAAGATAAACCTAAGATTAGGGTATCACCAATTAATAATACATGAGAAGGATACTCACAAAATGATATTTAAGACTAGGTATGAGAATTATGAGTTTATAGTTCTACCCTTTAGACTAAATAACACCCCATATACATTCATGAATCTAATGAACATTGTGTTTAGAAGGTACCTGGACCATTTTTTCCTTGTATTTTTGGATGATATCTTAATATACTCTCAAAAAAAAAAGAGCACAATAAACATCTCAAGATCATGTTAGATTAATTAAGGGAATATAAAATCTATAGAAATCTATCTAAGAGCGATTTCTATGTTTCATAGATATGATATCTTGGACATATCATATCAGTAGAAGGAATTTTTATGGACCCTATGAAAATTGAGGACGTCCTAAATTGGCCACCCCCTACTAATGTGACTGAAGTACGAAGCTTCATGGGATTAATGGGCTACTATAAATGTTACATTAAGGACTACTCCAAGATTTCTACAACAATAAATAACCTTTAGAATAAGAGAAAGAAATTCAAGTGGTTGAAAATATGTGAACTTGCATTTGAATTTCTAAAACATAAGCTCACTACCACACCAATTATGAATATTCCCTACCCTCAAGGGGACTTTTTAGTATGCATGGATGTATCATTAGAAGGGTTAGTGTGAGTACTCTCTCAAGAAGATTAAGTAGTAGCATATACTTCTAGGAAGCTCAAGAAGCATAATTATGATATACATGATCTAGATCTAGTTGCAGTGGTCCATGCTATAAAGGCTTGACACCACTACTTGGTGGTAAGGCCATTTGAATTATGAAAATGACCATAAAAGTTTGAGGTATATATTTACCCAACCTATACTCAATGTGATATAGAGAATGTGGGTCGATTTCCTTGCTGAGTAGGACTTTGAAATTGTGCATATAAAAGGAAAAGAGAATAAGGTTGTTGATGTTATGATTATAAGGAAATACATAGTAACCATAACTAGAATTCACATGGATCTGATGGATCAAGTAAGACAGGAGTAATCTCAGGATGAATATTGCTAAGGAATTCAAGCTAGAATAGATAGAGACCCTAAAGGTAATAAGGAATTTGGCATGAAAGATGACCTTTTATTCTACAAATATAGAGTTATCATACCAAAAAGGGGTAATTTAAGAAAACTAATAATGCAATAAGCCCATATATATCCTTATTATACTCATCCTAGAGGGGCCAAAATGCAGGAAAACATGAACTAGAAAGGAATGAAGAAGGATATTACCAATTTTGTCACTCGATGCCTCAAATACTAGAAATTCAAGGTGGAATGTAAGCATCCTATAAGACAATTGTATCCACATGATGTACCTATGCAAAAACGATAGGTTATATGATGCAGGAGCATCCAGTGAAAGGCAAAATACTACCAAGTAGAAAAAATGTCACGATATCGCGACATGTCGGCAGAGAAAAAAAGTGTCACGATATCGCAACATGTCATGTTTTCATGACTCAGGAAGGAGAGAGAGAGATGCGGAGCAAAAATGTCACGATTTCATGACATGTCGTGAAATCATGACCAGAAGCTGAGAGAAGGCACAAGAGAGAAAAGTGTCACGAAATCACGACATGTTGCATTTTTGCGACCCGAAGACAAGAGGAGGCATAAGAGATAAAAGTGTCATGATATCACAACATGTCGCATTATCACGACCAAAGGATGAGAGAAAATGCAAATGAGGAAAAGTATCGTGATATCACGACATGACGCATTATCGCGACCAACGGGCAAGAGAAAGCGCAAAGGGGGAAAAGTGTCACGATATCTCGACATGTCGCATTTTCACAACCAAAGGATGAGAGGAAGCGCAAAGGAGGAAAAGTGTTGTGATATCATGACATGTCATGTTTTCACAACTCAAGAAGGAGAGAGAAGGCATGGACACGATTTCGTGACATGTCACGAAATCATGACTGAAACAGGGGAGAGAAGGCATTCGAAGAAAAGTGTCATGAAATCATGACCAAAATAGGGGAGAGATGGCGTCCAAAGAAAAATGTCACAATATCATGACATGTCATGAAATCATGACCAAAATAGGAGAGAGAGGGCGTCTAAGGAAAATGTCACAAAATCATGATCGAACGAAGATAGGAAAGGCCAGAGAAGAAAAGTGAAATCACGACCGAAGGAGCAAAAAGAAACCAAGGAAGGAAACTATCATGATATCATGACATGTGATTTCTTGACCCGAAGTAGAGAGTGAAGGCAGAAGGCAAAGCTGTTGCGATATCATGACATGTCACGATTTCACAACCCGAAGCAGAGAGCGAAGGCAAAAGGCAAAGTTGTCGTGATATCGTGACATGTCACGATTTGGTGACTCAAAGAAGAGAGAGAAAGTAGAGAGCAAATATGTCATGATATTATGACATGTCACGATTTCATGACCCAAAGATGTGGGAAGGAAGCATAAGGTAAGAATGTCACGATATCGCGACATGTCATGATTTCGCGACCCGAGAGGCGAGGAGGAAGCAAAAAGAAAAAAATATTGCGATATTGTGACATGTCACGGTTTCACGACTCGAGAGGCGAGGAGGAAGAAAAAAGGAAATATGTCATGAAATCCAATGAAAGGTAAAATACCACCAAGTAGAAAAAATGTCGTGATATCACGACATGTCAGCAAAGAAGAAAAGTGTCACGATATCGCAACATGTCGCGATTTCGCGACCCGAAGGAGAAAGAAGAGCCTGAAAGGAAATATGTCACGATATCACAACATGTAACGATATCATGACCTGAAGAAGAGAAAGGCAACGAGGAAGAAATATGTCATGATATCGCGACCCGAATAAGAGAAAGGCAGTAAGGAAGAAAGATGCATGTCGCGATATCATGACATACTATTATTTCATGATTTGAGAAGGCACGCGTTACATGACGGTGTTTCCAGAGGTGGTCAAAGGCCTCATTAATGCATTATTTCTTTCTTGATAAGTTTTATGAGCATTGTGGCCACTCGACTGCTATGCCTAGAGGTTAGAGACGTTCAGACGACTCATCAATGCATGTTTCCATGGCTGACCCGATGGCAGTTTCTAGATAAGATAAAAAGATGTGAAGGTTCAGTGAGAAAGGTGGTGGAGGAGCTAATTTTTGAGATTGGGAGGATGTATAGTTCCTGGGTGGTGAGCATATCACCGAAAGTGAGGCAGCTTGCAGCAAGAAAAAAAATTATGCCTATGGGCTAGTGTTGTAATTGGTTTTTTTTCAAGTTGTTTAATAAAAAAAAAAATTGTGGTATTGAGGTGTGTGAAAATTTGGCTCCTCCATCAAGTGGTATCAGAGTGGGAGTTCCTGAGTGTGTAAAAAGATCACCGAAAGTGAGGCAATTTACACCAGGATCTGTGGAAGAGTTGTGAGAAGAGAGTGAAGAAGAATGCCTCTATGAAGAAATCATGGTGGTGGAAGATATATGGTGTCAGCAGAAGATTTTAGAGCTTTGCAAAGGCAAGTTTAGGCCCTGCAAGAGGAGCTGCGTAGAGGGCTTGAACCCAGAGGAGAAGAAGGAAGTGAAGATGAAGTTGATTAAGAAGAGGACCTTTTTTAGGAAGAAGAAGAGGCTATAGATCCTACACAAGCCAGGTTATACAGAGCCATCTCCCATATTGGAAAGAAATCAAATATGGAGGTTTCTACGTATTCTAGAAATATTGATCCAGAGGAGTTGATTGATTGGATCAATGATTTGGAAGAATACTTTGAGTATGAGGAGGTTGAAGATCCTGATAGGGTCAGATTTGCTAAGACCAAGCTGAAGGGTCATGCTAACATCTGGTGGAATGGAGTGCAGTTAGAAAGAAATAGAAGAGGAAAGGAGAGAATAACAATATGGGATAGAATGGTAGAGAAATTGAAAAGATAGTTTATTCCTACATATTACGAATTGGATCTGCTAAAGAAAATGCAGAGCTTGAGACAGTCAAGCAAAACTATCAAGGAATACACAAAGGAGTTTTATAAGATCTCCATCAGAATTGGCCATTCAGAGGCTAACAAGGAGAAGGTGGCCCATTACATCAATGGGTTGAGAACCAGTATTCAAGAAGAGTTAAGTCTTGTCAGGATGACCACCATAGAGGATGCTTACTAGTTTGCCCTAAGGGTTGAAGAGAAGCTGAATAGAAGGTTTGAGGGTAAGCAAAGAGGAAGATGTCATGGAGAAAGGACCGGTGGAAGAATATATGGAGGAAGAGATGAGAAGAAAGAAGAAGCTAGCAACAGTTAGGATCAGAAGGGAGATAACGATTATAGACCCCATGATCATAACAATTGCTACCCAAGAGGAAGAGTTAAATCTAGATGTGGGTATGGAAGAGGAGGATTTTGTGGAGCCTGTTTCCATTGTGGCAAATAAGGACATTGAGCATACAAGTGTCCACAACATCGAGAAAGGACAAATAAGATACTTGAGGGTCCTGCCAGAGCTGCTGTAGCAGATGAAGGTGCTAAATCAGAAAATTATGAGGAAGTAGAGAGGAGAAGTTATGGTCACAAGGAGAACCTTGTTGAATGAGGAGAAAGGACCAGACCAGAGGAGGAGCCTGTTCTGCACAAGGTGAAAATGTTCAGGCAAGGTCTATAATGTTATTATAGATAATGGTAGTACTGATAACTTGGCCTTTGAAGAAATGGTTACTAAGTTATAGCTAGAGATGAGGAGACACCCGCATCCATACTGGATTGCGTGCTTGTAGAAGGACCATACGACATTAGTCAGTGAACAGTCCTTAGTCAAGTTTAATATTGGAAGATACCAGGATGAGGTCCTATGTGATGTTTTGCCTATGGATGCTTGCCATATGCTGTTGGGAAGGCCATGGAAGTTTGATCGCCGTGTAGTCCATGATGGACATGCCAACACTTACTCCCTAACAAATGAAGGAGTGCGCCATAAACTAAAGCCATAAAAGGGGATGGATGAAAAGAGGTTACTGACAACAATGAGAGTGGAAGTTGTGGAGTTTGAAGAACTTAAGGGTTTGAATCTTGAAGACCCAGGTTCTACTAAAGCTTGGAGAGCTTGTACAGCCCAAGTTGAAAGGAAGGTGACAGAATAGTGCAGAAGTGAAGGTCACTTCTCAATCCACCCCGGTTGTCTGATGCAGGAGAATCCAGCAAAAGGCAAAATACTGCCAAGTAGAAAAAGGTGTCATGATATCACAACATGTCGGCAAAGAATAAAAGTGTCACGATATCGCGACATGTCACGTTTTTGCAACTCAGGAAGGAGAGAGAGAGAGACACGAAGCAAAAATGTCATGATTTCATGACATGTCGTAAAATCACGACTAGAAGCTGAGAGAAGGCACAAGAGAGAAAAGTGTCGTGATATCGCGACATGTCACATTTTCCCGACCCAAAGACAAGAGGAGGTGCAAGAGATAAAAGTGTCACAATATCGTGACATGTCGCATTATCACGACCAAAGGACGAGAGAAAGCACAAAGGAGGAAAAGTGTCATGATATCGTGACATATCACATTATCGTGACCAACAAGCGAGAGAAAGCGCAAATGGGGAAAAGTGTCACGATATCGCAACATGTCATGTTTTCATGACTCAGGAAGGAGAGAGAAGGCATGGAGCAAAAATGTCATGATTTCATGACATGTCGTGAAATCATGACCGAAATAGGGGAGAGAAGGCATCTAAAGAAAAGTGTCGTGAAATCGTGACCGAAATAGGGGAGAGAGGGCGTCCGAAGAAAAATGTCGTGATATCGTGACATGTCATGAAATTGCGAATGAAACAAGAGAGAGAGGGCATCCAAGGAAAATGTCATGAAATCATGACATGTCACGAAATCGTGACCGAACGAAGACAGGAAAGGCCAAAGAATAAAATGTCACAATTTTTTGACATGTGAAATCACGATCGAAGGAGCAGAAAGAAACCAAGGAAGGAAACTATCGTGATATCATGACATGTCATGATTTCATGACCCAAAGTGGAGAGCGAAGGCGGAAGGCAAAGCTGTCATGATATCGCGACATGTCGTGATATTGCGACATGTCACGATTTCATGACCCAAAGTAGAGAGTGAAGGTGAAAGGCAAAGCTGTCACGATATTGTGACATGTCATGATATCACGACATGTCACGATATCATGACCCGAAGTGGAGAGAGAAAGTAGAGAGCAAAGATGTCACGATATCATGACATGTCACGATTTCGTGACCCAAAGAGGTGAGAAGGAAGCAGAAGGGAAGAATGTCACAATATCGCGACATGTCACGATTTCGCGACCTGAGAGGCGATGAGGAAGCAGAAAGAAAAAAATGTCATGATTTCGTGACTCGAGAGGCGAGGAGGAAGCAAAAAGGAAAGATGTCACGATATCGCGACATGTCACGATTTTGCGACCTAAAGGAGAAAGAAGAGCCACAAAGGAAAGATGTTGCGATATCGTGACATGTCGTGATATCATGACCCGAAGAAGAGAAAGGCAGTGAGGAAGAAAGATGTCGTGATATGATGACCCAAAGAAGAGAAAGGTAGCAAGGAAGAAAGATGCATGTCGCAATATCATGACATACTACTGGTTCATGATTCGAGAAGGCACGTGTTACCAGATGATGTTTCCCAAGTTATTCAAAGGCCTCATTAATGCATGATTTATTTCTCGATAAGTTTTTTTAGCATGGCGACCACTTGACTGCTGTGCCTAGAGGTCAGAGACATTCATACGGCTCATCAATGTGTGTTTTTGTGGCTAACCCGCTGGCAGTTTCTAGATAAAATAAAAATATGTGAAGGTTCAGTGAGAAAGGTGGTGGAGGAGCTAATTTTTGAGATTGGGAGGATGTATAGTTCCTGAGTGGTGAGCAGATCATTGAAAGTGAGGCAGCTTGCACCAAGAAAAGAAAACTACGCTTGCGGGCTAGTGTTGTAATTGGTTTTTCAAGTTGTTTAATAAAAAAAAAAATTGTGGTATTGAAGTGTGTGAAAATTTTGCTCCTCCATCATTATATCTATGTATTTTATAGTAGGTTTACCTAAGACCAAGTATCAATATGATGCAATTCTTGTGATAGTTGAAAAATTGAATAAGGTTACACATTTTATTTCCAAAAACATCAAGGATGATGCTCAGGTAGTGGCTAACATATTTGCTAGAGAGGTATTATTATTACATGGATTTCTTGAGGTGATAATTTCATATAGGGATACCAAGTTTACTTTTGAATTCTAAAAATCCCTACATCATTCAGTGGGTACAAAACAAAACATGAGCTCAACATACCACCCTTAGACAGATGGTCAAACTAAATGGGTAAAACAAGTATTAGAAGATATGCTTTGCATGTACTAGGGATCATAAGTCTCATTGGGAATACTACCCACATATTTTAGAGTTCACCTACAATAATGGACATCAATCCTCCCTAGGAATGGCTCCTTTTGATGCCTTGTATGGGCAAAAGTGTAGGATGTCATTGTCTTGGAATAAATTGGAAGATCGAGTTATGATTTGTCTAGATATGGTTAGATAAATGGAATACCAGTACAAGGTATTCATGCAAAGACTTAAAGAAGCTACCAATAGGTATAAAAGTTATGATGATCTAAAAATTACTCAAAGGGAGTTCTCAATTTAAGATAAAGTATTCTTAAGGGTTAAACCAATGAGGATTTCTATATAATCCACAAATTTGGATCAATGATTTGTGGAAACCTTTGATATCACTAAAAATATCGGTCTAATTGCATGCTGACTTGTTTACCACCTAACTTGTCAAAATCCATGATACCTTCCACATATCCTTGCATAGGAAATATGTTGCTAACCCAAAACATGTGTGGGATGTTTCTAAATTGCATATGGAAAATTTGAATGCTATTGAACTGATTTCGGTAAATATTCTTGAGTTTCGTTATAAGTCTATGCAGAATAAGACTTTTGACCAATGTAATATCCAACGGGATTGGTTTTCTAAAAGAAATAACATGTGGAAAAAGTGGATGATATGCAAAAACAATTTTTCTTTTTGCTTGAAAATATATAATATAATAATTTCTTATTTTGAAAAATAGAAACACCCAGGATGGTGTTGAGTTCTATGGGGTAGGATTTTTTGCACAAATAAACAATGTGTTAATTAATGATGCTTTAATACCTAATTTTAGCAATTGAACAAACTATGTGATGTTTAGTTGATTTGGAAGAGCATTGTACTGGTAACATATTCCCCAATGCGTAGGATTAGGTACACTCATAGGTGGAAGAAGTAGAATCATCCACTAGAAGTGAAGGTATTTGAGGTTGGTGAAATGATGATTAAGGCAACTTGGGAGTAACATTGATAAATACCTTCATATAGGTATGCATTATCAATTTGGAATAATCATCAATAACTAGTCACCTTGAGCCTCAATTTGATAGCTAGTAGCTATCGTAATTTATCGGGCTGAGACAGGCGACTGAGTTGATGGAAAGATTCCCCTCTTGTCTATTGCATCTTATTGATTTATCTTTTACTTCATCACTTACTACATCAGTGATTTAAAATAAGCATGCATAAATTGGTTGCCTTTAAAATTCGTATTATTTGAATACATATAACATGATGTTAGTATTTGACCAAAGAATATTTTTATGTTTTGAGTATATATGTGGATTTTATTGTATTAATTAGAAAGTAATTGTTTTTATTTCACATAAGAATCCTAGTCCATTCCATTAATTTCTACTATCTCTTGTAAATTTTGAGCTTGAATTCAATTTTTTTTTTCTTTAAAAATGTTACCAAAATATTTGACATTCGATATCTTTGTTTGATCCTTTAAATATTTCAACTTTTGAGCAAACTTGTACATACACTATCCTCAAAGTTGGATTCATCCCACAATAACACAACCATATGGAAGAAATTAGGGTCTTGGAGCCACATAGATTGGAAGCAAAATGGCTTAGGTGACTTACAAGTCAAAAGAATGGGTTTGTGATCTAATCCTACTCGCAATAAAATTTCTGAAGAGATTATATACTTTGTTTGCAACCATTTATTTGATAACATGAATCTATCTATTGTTTCTACCATATGGTTTTTTCTGAAGCAACTATTATCCCATGTGTATTGAATGCTTGAGGTACTAACATCCCAAAGGTCATTTGAATTGACAAATGAAACAAAATATTGCATTGACATAGACCATCCTAGAATGCCATCCTTCTTTTCCAAAAGAGATATAATAGTATTAAAATCATACCCCAAAACGCATAGGTCACAAAGAATCATCATTGTATTTGACAAAAATATACTAAGGTCATTCCAACATATTTCATTAGGAGTAACTATAGTTGGAGTATATACATTTATAACCCCAAATTTGATGTTTTTCGTCTTTCCTATGAAATAATCCACCAAACCAATAACTTTGTGCTTATAATAATTGTCCATACCATTTGAATTTGTCCCATATTTTTGCAATACCACCTGAAGATCCTATAGAAGAAACTGCTAAATAATCACTTACCTTCCAAATCTTCTTAAAAGCATCCTTACATTCCTCGCTATTTTTATTTTCTTGTATTAAAATAAACTCAAGGCCATAACAACCTATTAATTCCTTAAAAACTCTTTTTTAAGGGTTTTATTCATATCCCTAATATTCCATGATATTATTTTCATCAACACTTTTTATTTTTACTAGTGGGCTTAACCCCACTTCTTGTTAACACCGTGATATTTTTATTTGGATTCCCATATCAATATCCTTTTGAGTTTATTTTTCTCTTTTTTCTTTCTATGATAGCATTCCTCTCCTTATTCCATTCTTTCCACCACTCTCGTCTTCATAAATCTCTTCCATTTTCTCATATTGTTCAAAATGGAATTTATCTTGTAAATATTTAAATTGCCCTAAAAAGTTGAAAGTGCAAGGAATAGCCTCAATAACATTTTCTTCTTTATGTTGTCCTGAAAACTGTAAACTGCATAGATGATCCTCCATAGTCATAATTTTCTTATGTTGTTCTAAAATACCTAAATTTCCTTGGATATCCTCTATAATATTTCTTTACTATATTGTTCTTGAAATCCTAAAGTGCAAGAAATACACTTTGCACTACTTTTTTTTTTGTAAGGAGAATATTTTAAGCTACTTGATGATAATAAAAATGGTTTACCTTGATTAATATTGATCTCCTTTGCCTCCTTTGATTTAAAATTTATCTTCACATTTTCCTTTATATTAAAACTTGTCTTCCCCTCTTCCTTTGCACCTCTAGATCATTTTATATTTGAACTTACACATTGTACTTCCTCATCTCCTCTATCATTTTTCCTTCTAATGACTGATTTGAGTGTAATGGTCTTCACCATTTGATGATGTCGAGGTATTTTTAGTCACTTTCTTAGGAGTGGAAAATCCTTGATTTGACCTAGCTTCTCCTATGATATGGTCTACTTGTTTCAAATTGAAACTATCCTCATGCCCCAAAAATTCCATCTCTTCCTCCATTTTCACTTTGTAGTATCTTTTCATGTGCCCAATTTCATGGCATTTGCAACATTGAAATGCAGTGGTTTCCTAATCCACTTACTGATACCATTATCTTGATTAAAATTTAATCCTAATTGACTGTGGTAAAGGTTTATAAATATCCATAACAACACATATATGAGAATATACGACATACCTTCTCTCCTTAGTAGTTGGTACCTCATGGATGAATTCACATAGGGTATTACCAATATTCTTCAAAATATCCTTATTTATGAGTTGATAAGGAAGTCCAAAAAACCTAATCCTAAAGCATAGTTACATTAAAAAAACACATACAATCCAAAAAACATAGATAAAATCATAAATGAGCCAAATATTTTGTGCCTTCTCTTCCACAAAGATAGAGCTTTCAAAGACTAACCCTTTAAAAATTCAAAATTTCCTTTTTTTGAACCCGTTTTCCCTTTTTCCTACCTAAAACCATCAAAATTCAAATTTGAATTTTGGGGGTAACTTGTCGAGGTCATAACTTCGTGCTCATTGACCCGATTGACTATTACAACATGTCTTCATGCCAAGGCCCACGTCTAGCCGAGAATCCTTAAATTCGACCTCTAAGACCTTCAAAAATCTCCTGCAAGTAAAACTAGTTTTACTAGTTTTACAAAATTAAACAATTACAAATTTTTTTTTCGGATGATGCAAGATCACTCTTACACCACTGGATGCTCTTGCATCAAATCCATACTAAAATTGTCAAAACCCATAATGATTCTTCTACCTTTTAAATTTGAGAGAGTTTTATATACATATATATTAAAATCTAAACACAAGTTGAGCCTAATACTTGCCCCTCAACTAGACAACAGTGAAACATAGAAGACCTTATCTAAAAATGTTGACTACAACACTATCATAATCAAACTAAGGAACAAATCTCAAGGACCTTACCATTATCTTTCTACAAGAATTCCCTATTCACTAGTCCTAAGGAGATACTTGACTCAAGTTAATTTTCTTTAGTAACTATTTTACTCCTTCTAGTCTATCAAAAGGATTATCCCTCTTCGGTCCATCGAGAAGGTCACCCCTTTCATTCATTCAAATAGGCATTACTTTACGATCCTTCGAAAGGTTACTTTCTTTGCAGTCCATCAAAAAGGAGAATGTCAATCCATGCACAACCACACAAGTCCCACTATGTGGGTGTGTTTAGAACCAAATCTTGCTTTATCATCCCCCATCGCACATATTTTGGTGAATTTAATACGACAAAACTCCTACACTCCTAGACATGATAACCACACTTTGGGCCTATAAGAAGGGTAACATTTTCCTTCCTTTAAGAAGGTTAATTCAGTGTTAACCCAAAAGGTGCAAGATTCATAGAAAGAAACGCCATTACTATTATGCAGATATTTTACTATCAAAATAGTTTAATACAACTTGACTAGATTACTTCTTGGTTTTCTTTAGTCAACATTAACTATCGAGTTACATATCCTAAGTTAACTCCTAGATATGGTAAGACCACTACCACTACTTGGCTTCCCAAGCCCATATGGAGGTCCTTATAATATTGACATTTCATTTTAACACACCAAGACTCATTCTTACTATTTTATTTTAAATAGAAATATTCCATCGAATCCCCACTCACACAACAAAATGAATTATATACATTTTTTACCACAACCTCACACGAATTAACCAAATAAAATTCAGAGAGCTAGTTATTAATACAAACGGTATTAGCATTTACTCAAGTGAACTTCCATAACTATTATAAAGATCAAAATTCACACACCTTCATTTACAAGTCCATAATATAAAACTCAAGATTCATTCTTCTTTTGGATAGGTGTACATACACAATTACAACAATCTCATTTCTGTATCAAAACCTTACAGAGAAAGAGAATCATAGTTACAAAAATATGATATAGAGATACATTATTAAAATAGATTGATTTACATTGTAGTATCCAACCATAACACTTGGGCAAGCCCAGGTTCCTTAATCATCATAGTTGCAGTGTCAAAGTAGTCATCTAAAGCTTAAAATATGTTTCTCCCACATTCAACATTCTCCTCCATCATGATCCTTGTATATGAAACATTGATTACAAAGTTACCATCTAGTGGATATCAGAGATGAATCCCAAGAAAATTCATATGTGGCATTCAAATACACACATTCCCCTCCTATATGCTTTCCAATTGTACATAGCAACATTTCCATGAAGCAAAACACTTTACACACAAAAATTTAAATCTATTCACACACAAGTTGCCACACCATGTAAAATAATTGTAAAATATGTTCATTTATGCTTTAACCATTCCATGGTCATTCCATAAAATAGTGACCCATAAATGCTTCTATAACTCATGTAGTTTAGGCAAATCACATTAATCATATTTTATATAAGTATTTCAACAATTTTACAAGTCAATCCACAAACTTCCAACGAACTCTAAATATCTCCAAGGTGAAATACAAACAACAATCAAAATATGAAATAGCACCAACTATCCATAAATCATTCCATAAATTTCACATAGCATTTTCAAGAAATGTCTTCATTAATTAATTCCTAGATCAAGGGCTCAATATAATATGTGATAATACATTTCAACCAAACATAAATGCAGTAACCCATATGCCATGAAATTCTACTTCATTTGGTAGAAATGAAGATCCAGCACAAACAAGCTTAATCTATCCATAGTGAACTTTCCAACATTCTTTGTCTCAAAATGGTTACCCATAAGCACTTCTAGGATTCACACTATCCATAACTATTTATTATACTAACTGGTAAGATTTAAGTGTAATTCTATTTAGTAACTGACAGAAAATCACTCATCATACTCAACCAAGAAAAGGTTGTTTATATATCCAATGTATACCTGGTGAAACTATGTTCATCTCTAACAGGACTCTTAAATAAACTCTACCTCAAGTCCTTTTGTAGTCCATGAGTTTCTACAGTATTCGCAACTAAACTATGGCTTCACAAACTAGAACCATAGAGAAAGTACCAAATGAAATGGATAACACCATACAAAAATATTTCAACTATAAATATGAAGAGTTAAATTGGTAGCATAAGATTCTATGTAGGAGATGCAAGATGTAATTACCGTTACAACCATGAACGAGCTCTCCACTCCATGCAAGTTCTCAAGTTTTCATTCTCTCTTTCCAACCAAGCACTTTACCACCATTCGTTCTACTCTTCTAGCCAAAAAATTACTTTTTCCCCTTTTCGTTCACCCTCTCAAAGAATATTCTTAGTCCTCCATCACCCCATCCTAGCATTTTTGGTAGTATTTTTTATAGGTAGTCTCCATCGACCATTACTTCATAAATTCCATGATGTTTTACTATAACTTTAATGACTTTATTTTTTATTCAAGTATAGAATGTAAGCTATTATTGCAAAATAACTTTCGTTCTGTAAATTCCTAGCTACTATTTTTTACTTTACACATCATTCACTTTCAAGGCAATATTACCAAATAAAATAGATATTTTATGAACTACTTACTTCTTTAAAGAAAGCAATGAAGTCATGCATATAACATATATCCATGATATTATCCTTAACATATCCACAAAATGCAACTATGATAAAATCATGCAAGCATATCATTAGTTTAGAATTTCTTTATCATGTGAAAACTATGAAAAAGCATCATCATCAAGGGTGAAGCATTCGTACATGTTTCTTCCTCAAATATTTTGACAACATAACCCATCACATAATTTCCCCTAGGAATTCCTTTTCTTGATGGTTTATTCTTTCTTCACTCACAAGAAACCATTTTTCTTCACAAGCACACAGTCTATAAGCAACATCATATTCTTTCATAAAAACACTTCCTTGAAATAATGAACCATTATTTTTCAAAGAATTTCTCAATTAAAATATTTTATTTCCTACAAGCCATTCGTACTTGTAGAAATAAGGTATAGCATGTCAAATTTTCCTTGAAAAAAAACATCTTAGCTAAACAAAAGTCCATCAAGTTCAAATTTTGCCAAGGGTGGGTCATGACAGGAAGCCTTTTAATATTTTCTATGTCCACAAAAAAAATTTGCACTAAATATATTGTATCTTTACCCCTAAACCATGGACCTCCATCCATTATTTTATCCCTTATTTCTAAACTAGAAAAAATTATAAGAAAAAAATATTTTGGAAGAAAAGTCATGGAGTGATTTGAATTCAATCCCCATTTCCCCTTAATCCAATTTTGAATCTCAGAAAAACCTGGCCAATATCCATGAAATATACAAATTAACCCTCTGGTTTTAAGAATCATTATATCATGCTCAATCATCTCATCCTTGATAATCACTTCTGGTGTAGAATATACTACCTAGACTAGGTTTTCCATAGATTCTCTCTTCTTCTTATTGCTAGCTAGGGCATCTAAACTTCCAATTTGGCCATTCACACTTTCAGTATGCACTTTCACAAATGACTCTCTTTCCACTTTACCTAAATTTTTTGCATTCATTGCCAGCTACACTTACTCCTAGATCGTGCTTGCACTTACTACTGGCTACACTCTCTCTCGTCTCATGTTTGCACTCACTTCCCACTACACTCACTCCTAGCTTGTGGCTATTAGATGCACTTACTATGGAAATTTTATTTATTAAGGAAATAATAGTTTATTTATTAAATTGAAGGTATGGGTCTTTGATTTATTAACTAAAGGAAAAGAATAATTTATTTATTTATTTGAAGAGATGGAACTTTGACTTATTAAATAAATGAGATAATAGTTTATTTATTAAATTAAAGGTATGGGTCTTTGATTTATTAAGTAAAGGAAAATATTAATCTATTTATTAAATTGAAGAGACAAAACTTTGATTTATTATGTAAAGGAAAGAATAGTTTATTTATTAAATTGAAGGTATGGGTCTTTGATTTATTAAGTAAAGGAAAAGAATAATTATTATATTTAATTAAAGAGACGGAGCTTTGATTTATTAAGTAAAGGAAATAATAGTTTATTTATTAAATTGAAGGTATGGGTCTTTGATTTATTAAGTAAAGGAAAATAATAATTTATTTATTAAATTGAAGATATGGAAATTTGATTTATTAAGTAAAGGAAATAATATTTTATTTATTAAACTGAAGAGACGACACTTTAATTAATTATTTTTTTTTTTTTTGAAAATTTTGAAAAAACTTGTATTAAAACAAAGATCATTTACAAGTTGGGATGAGACTTTTCCCAACCTTAGTTAGAGAGAACACAAGTTTACAACAGTAAAAGAGGATTTGCATTGGATCCAAATCTCTTAAACCAATACCTAGCTAACAAGGGAGTCGATGAATCTGAGATTAAAGTGTGGAGAGACTCCTTCCCCATTGGCCTAAGGCACGATCCTACAAGTTTCAATGTTTGCACAATGTGAGATGTTGCCAGGGGGATCGGTTTGGTCTGTTGAAGCAACTTGTCACGATATCGCGACACTTTTTCCTCCTTCTCCTTTGGCCGCGAAAATGCAACATGTCGCGATATTGCGACACTTCTCTTTTTGCAGTGAAAATGCAACATGTCGTGATATCGCAACATGTTTTCCTCTTTTGGCCGTGACGTTGCAACATATCGCGATATCATGACACTTTTTCCTCCTTTAGTCGGGACAATGCAACATGTCGTGATATCGTGACACTTTTTCTCTTTTGGCCGTGATGATGCAACATGTCGCGATATCGCGACACTTTTGACACTTTAATTTATTAAGTAATGAAAATAATAGTTTATTTATTAAATTAAAGGTATGGATCTTTGATTTATTAAGTAAAGAAAAATAATAGTTCTTTCTATAGACTAAAGGTATGGGATTTTGATTTATGAAATGAAGGGAATAGTTATTTTGTGAATTAAGTAATAGGACTTGGTTTATGAAATGAAGGAACATATCTTATTTAAATATTAAAGGTATTGAATTTAATTTTTTAAATAAAGTTTGGAAAGAAATTGATTAAAGTAGAACCTATGGTCTAGTTGCTTTTGTTGAAAGACTCTCATGGGATAATGAAAGGGGAAATAAAATGGTGGTTTTTATGATGTCAACAATGAAATAGAGGGTTAGATACTTTGATTGATTTGTATAGTTGCAATTTGGCAATAAGCATAGTAAATGCATTTAGAAGCATACCTAATCTAAACCATGAGTGCCCTGATCCCCTACTATCCTCAAATGATCGATGGAAAGAGATGGAGGACCAAATATGGTAGTTGGATCATATACATTGGTTTGTCTTACTTCTATAATAATTTACTATACTCAATAGATATGAATTGTGGGGATATTTCCCTGATGAGATTGATGTAATATATTATTCTTTAAGAGTATGGAGGACTTACCATACTTGCTTATATGTAATAATTGTTTAATTGTTGGAGATGTACCCTTAAATTACTATTTTGATTTATCTATGTTTTGTATTTAAATCCCTTTTAGTTAATGTTTATATTCTTAAATGTTGCTTCCTTTCTAGTATCTTTTGCATGTTTTATGAGTTATACTTTTGTTAGATTTAGTATCTAGACCTATCCTTGTTTTTCTTGCTAAACAACAAAAACTTAAGTAATGAGGTGACCTGAGATAATTGAGACCGCCTTAGGGTGAAAGTAGGTAAGGTAAGGGAATTGAGACCCCCTTAGGGTGAACATAGGTGAAATAAGGGATTAAGACCCCCTTAGGGAGAATGATAATTGAGTTTAGGAAGACTACATATGGTTTAAGATAGTTCATTGTGGAGACAATATGAATAGCTTAACTCGTAATACATGTAGCATACCTACATTTATTGACTTGTGTATGGTATGGTGATGGGTGTATACCTTCCATTGGCTTAAGGTAATAAGTTTAGCTCATCAATAATTATGAAAGGGATAAGCTTGTTTACGGTAACACATAATATGCCTACACATATGGACTTGTGTTAGGGTATTTAGTGAGATGTAGCTCTTCGGGAAACTTAGAGGTTTTAAAAAAAAAGGATACTTAAAGGTCGTTTAAGGGTTTATGAATCGCTCACCTTAGTAAAAAATCTGTTATTTTTGTGTGTTTTCTTGTAGCTAAATTTTAGGTCATTACACCAATAATGAATTGCATCAAGCATGCATACATAAGAGCTAGGACATATAGAGAAATAGTCATAGCTTCTTATTTATAATATCTAGATTACATTCATGCCAAATAAAGAGTCTCAAAACTAATCAGCTTAAGTGACTCAAGGCTCAAGATAGATCATAATACAAAAAGAAGATGAAATAAAATCCCATGCAAAGTTATATACTAGATATAAATTTAGCTAGCTTTTAATGTTTTATAATGAATAAAACACTAGTATTTATAGATACAAATAAAAATTCTTAAGATAGATCATTGTGGAGATAATATAGATAGCTTAATTTGCAATATGTATAGCATACTTGCACAAATTAACTTGTGTATTGTATGGTGATGGGTGTATACCTTCGATTTATTGAAGGTAATAAGTTTAGCTCATCAATAATGATGAGAGGGATAAGCTTATTTACAGTAACACATCATACGCCTACACATATGGACTTATGTTAGGGTATTTAGTGATATGTAGCTCTTCAAAAAACATAGAGGTTTAAAACAAAAGGATATTTAAAGGCCGATTAGGGGTTTATGAACCCTTACCTTAGTAAAAATAAATAAAAAATTTATGTATTTTCTTGTAGCTAAATTTTAGATCATTACACCAATATTGAATTGCATCAAATATGCATACATAAGAATTAGGATATATGGAGAAATAGTTATAGCTTATTATTTATAATAACCAAATTACATTCATGCTAAAGAAAGATTCTCAAAACTAATCAATTTAAATGAATCAAGGCTCAAGATAGGTCGTAAAAAAAAAGAGGACAAAATAAAATTCCATGCAAGGTTAGATATTAGATACAAATACGACTAGTTTTTAATGTTTTATAATGAAGAAAAAACTAGTATTTATAGATAAAAATTAAAAATTCTTCACTCCTGAAATTAAAAAATACCTCTTTAAAATATCTTAGTAGTGATATCCCACATCGATGGTGCACAAAACTAATATCTCTAGATATGGAGTCCTTGGGGTGAGATATTTTTTCCTATGATAGAAATATATGGTGATTAAACAAAGATATTTTCCTTATTTAATATTGTTAGGTTCATTTTATTTCCTCAAAAGGTCCCATGTTGACACATTTAATGTTAGAATTACTTGTAGAAGGAAGACCATACATCCAAAAATACTAAACACATTAACACAATGTGCGGGGTCCCTACTAGAATCTTGGGTGGTGCAAGGATGACTAAAATCTAGATGACCACTCTTTTGTACATAAATTTCCCATTTTTCTTCACCTAGAATCTTAGTTTTTTATTCTCATGTATTTTTGTTCTGGTTGGCACTCTTTACAGCTAATTTTTCATCTGCTTCAATTTTATGTCCCACTTATCATTGCTTACCTATGATTACCATATGTTTAAATTGGGTGGGTGTGCCCATGTAATTTTTCTCTTTTGGTTATAACTATTTTACATATATTTTTCCTTTGGGATTTCATTGCGACTTGGATTCTATCTCCTTGTTATTATATATCTAGCCTAAAAATTTAGCTTACTAGACTTTTGCACTTGTCTCTACTTTAATCTATAATTAGGATAGCTTGCTTCCCACCATATAACTCTATCCAAGGTGTTACTCCCATTGATTGTAGAGAGAATTCACTACACTACATTTTACAAACCTTAGATGTTAACAAAAAATAACCTAATGGTCTTGTAGTTATACTTTGATGAATTAATATTCTTGACATATTTGGATAAATAAATTTATTTTGGTACTCTTAGGAAGTGAAGTTTTATTAAGTCCCTCCTCTATTTGAGTAGATACTAGTTTATCCCTTGGTTATTGGAAGATTCTGTATTTTAAAAATAAGAACCTCCCTCATTTTCTAGCCCATTAGGACCTATGTATTCAATTAGGGTTATTACATCATACATATTTTCATTAATTCAAACAACTAATCCTACTTATTGGTCACCTTCCTAGTTTCCATGCATCAGTTAGACTTAATAATTTTTCCTAAAATTATGGATGAACCCATTAGGTCTTACATTTAATATCTAGGATATTATACCATATGTAACATTAATCCTTCATAATTTTTAAGATAAATATATTAATTTAAATAAGATTAAATCCATAATTTATGAGATCCTAATTAACCTAAACAAATTAGTGTTTGCTAGAGGATGCTATTTAGTTTCTTTGACTTGTTGATTAATAGTCAATAAGGAACTATAAAGACCATTTGTCCTAAAGATCCATTACCTACCTAGAATAGATGAGGAAATCCATTATATATGGTCATATTTATCCCTAAATATAAAATAAATCTTAAATACAGGTTTCTATCACATTCTCGTTTCATAATATTCATATTCAACTATTGTTTCTAGTTTAAGTTTTTCATGTACTAGTGAAGAGATATTGTCACAAAAAAATAGTTAATTTAACATCAAATTTCATTAAAACCTAATACTCTACCTATAATTCAAATAAAATAATATGAGCTCAAGTACCATATATCTCCTCTCAAGATTATTATTTACATTTGTGTCCTTCAATTTTTTATACTAAGTCTAACAACAACAAAATAGTATTTCAATGTCAATTATGATAAGCTAACAACATTTGTTTACTATGATTTACTAAAATATATAGTACTTTCAATACCAATAAAGATAAACTAGTAATAATCATGCATTTTATTTCACTAAAAAGTACGATACCCAATATGATAAACCATTAGAATTCATGTACCATGATTCACTAACAACTATAATGCCAAATATGATAACCAAAAATATTAATGCACTATACTTCACAAATAGTTACAACGTTTAAATATAAGGGAGCATAGTATATAGTTCTATGATTGACTCAATACATCATATTATAAGACTAATTTTTAATATTTTATTTAATTTCATAATTACAAAATAAATTGTATGAATTCTTAAATCATAAGATATTACATAAGTTTGTTTCATAAATTGTAATAAGATCATCAAATTTAATCAACATACTACATTCAAATATTTACATATTTGTTTCACATAATTCATCATGCTCAGTTATGATTTCCATAGTATAATTGAATCCAAGACATATCCCCTTCCTACCCTAAGTTATAGCTTGGAGGAAGAAGGTATTATTGGGGTGCTTCACCATGAAACCATGTGACATATAATTAACACCCTCTTAGCATCATATCTAAATATTTGACCCTTCCTAAAGGAATAAACATAGTGAACCACCCAACTAAAGCGATCAATAGGGAAAATACTTCATGCATACTTCCATGATCTCATGAGTATATACTCATGACTAGTATTATATTTTTAGTGTACTAATTATTTACACTTAGGGTAAATTCAACTATAAAGCTTATAACATCCCACTTTTAGGGTGCATTGGTTTATTTTCCAACCACATTCTGTCAATATTCTAGGTGTTCTTGTGATTGGAATTCAGTCATCCTGTTGTGGCTGCTCCACAACACACCCCAAAATTGGGGACCCACCTGTTTTACATGCTTTCCAAGAAAACTGCAGTGGCCCATAGGCTAAAGATCAAGGAAAAAAGCAAAATATCACAAAAGAGAAGAAGTGTCGCGATATCGCGACATGTTGCTCCGTCGCGGCTAGAAATGAAAAGTTGTCGCGATATCGCGACATGTTGCTCCGTCGCGGCTAGAAATGAAAAGTTGTCGCGATATCGCGACATGTTGCTCCATCGCGGCTCAGAAAAAGAAAAGTGTCGCGATATCGCGACATGTCACGTTTTTGCGGCTCAGACAAGCGAAGTGTAGTGGAACGAAAAAGTGTCACGATTTCGTGACATGTCGCATTTTCGTGGCCAAGAGTAACAAAATGCAGCAGGATGAGAAAATGTCACGATTTCGCGACGTGTTGTGAAATCGCGGTCAAAGCGGTCAAACAGAACAAGATGCCAGAAATGTCACGATATCGCGACATGTCTCATTTTCGCGATGCAGGACAAAGAATTAAGTTGAAGACTCAAAGTTGTCGCGATATCGCGACATGTGTTTTCGTGATGTTTGATGGGTAAAACAGCCAAGTACAGAAATTGTCGTGATTTCGTGACATGTCATGTTTTCGTGACTTGTCATGAAATCACGGTTAAAGCAGGCAGGAAGAAGTGTTGACCGAAAATGTCGCGATATCGCGACATGTCATGAAATCGCGGTTCATAGAGGAGAGAGAAGACAAATAATGTCACGATATCGTGACATGTCATGAAATCATGGTCAAACAAAGGAGAGGATAAAGTTGTCGTGATATCGCGACATGTCATGTTTTCAGATCTAAAGACGAGATGAAGGGCAAACAAAAAAATGTCACGATATCGCGACATGTCGGAGTTTCATGACCTAGAGCAGCCAAAGTGAACATAGAGGAAAAGTGTCGCAATATCGCGACATGTTGGATTTTCGCGACCAAAGGCAGGAAGATAGAGCTAAAGAGAAAAGCATCGCGATTTTGCGATAGAAAGCAGCGAGATGGTACGAAATGAAAAAGTGTCATGATTTCATGACAAAAGCAGCGAGATGGTACGGAATGAAAAAGTGTCACGATTTCATGACATGTCACGTTTTCGGCTAAGTACAACAAAACACAGCGAAGGAGAAAAACGTCATGATTTCGCGACAGGTTGCATCCACGCGGCCCGAAGGAGAAAAATGTCGCGATATCGCGACATGTCTCATTTTCATGATGCATGAAGACGAACAAAGTTATGGGTATAAAAATGTCGTGATATCGTGACATGTCTTATTTTTACGATACAGGTGGAAGAACAAAGCTACAGATAGAAAATGTCGTGATATCGCGACATGCTATTTTTTGTCATGATTCACAGTGGGCCATTACAGAACATACAAGGGAAGCACTGAACACATGGCATAAAGGTGTAAGAATCATGGGAAGCATTACAGTTCATAGAGAAGATCAAACATTTCGACGTAGAGCAAAAAGTCAAAAATGATGAAGAGGCGGGGAAGATGAAACGAAGCGATCTGGGAGATGAAGTGAAGCGTCACAGAGCGAAACAGAGAGCATTGCCAAAAATTTTAAAAGTAGAAGCACATATTGGTAGAGGGGTCAGAAACCGCTACGAGCAGAGTTGCAGAGCTGAGGGTGATAAGCCATTCTGGGCCTACTTTTGGAGCATTTTTCCTCCACTTGTTTTGGTTTTGTCAAAACTAGAAACATTTTGTCATTGTAAAATGATACATTCTTTTTAATACAAAAATTATAGAGAGTTGCATCTCATGGGCAAGAAAGAAGGAGTTATTTTCTGCATGCAAGATTGAATGTTTATCTTTCCCCTTTCAGATTTTTAGGCTTATAGGTGAAGTTTAATGCAAGTTCTCTTGGTTGCTTCATGCGAATGTCTAAATCTGAAAACCATAGTTAAAACCCCAGAAACCAGCACCTAGCTTATCTGGATTGTGCAAGTTTTGTAGGTTCAATAGGTTAGGTTGTATGCAGAAAACCTCATTATCTTCGGTTTTGTCAAATAGGATCGTAGCACTCTGAATGTACTTTAATTTTAGTTCTTTACATTTTATTTTCATTTCTTTTATTGCACTTTTATGTTCCCAAAAATCTAACTTTAGTATAATTTACAAATCATTAAAATAAAATACTTGAAAATCTTCGAAATGAAAATCAAAAATATTCATCATTAAGATTAATTCACATTGAGTTCATTCTGGTTAAATGAACAATCATTAAAATCTTAAATAAGATAAACCATCAGTGCCCCTTGTTTACAAGTTACTTGCAACCACTAAGGTATTCCGAGCATTCAAATTGAACAATATTATTTGTATTTATACCAAATGCTAACATAGCGGAGACCTTGGAGAAGTTACTTGTTTAATTTCTTTGCAAGAGGGGATTTGGAACCCAAATCCTATCGGAGAGTGTGTTTTCACAATCGGGTGAAAATACCACTCAACAGATTGGCGCTAGAAGGAGGGCCGAATTGGTTTACTTTATTTTGATTTTCATACAGAAATAATGTGTTTTTGATTCGATTTTGAAATTATTTCTTAAATCTCATTAACGGCTAAACCGCAACATTTTTTGTGTTGCAGGTTTTCTTGGAGATATCGAGAGTTTCGTCAGGCAAGCTGGACCCACCGCGCCGTATCGTGACTAGGTCCCAAACAACTAGGGAAACCATATTCCATGACCTTACACTCACTTGTACTCCAAAAAATAAAACCAAGCAAGCTGTAAACCTACCAGATAGCCTTGTCACAAAAGATCTTTCTGCTTCAAGAACATCGAGCAGACCTACATCGGTGGTATCAATTGCCACTAGCGTACCTATCGTCAGTACCATTTCCACCACTCTTGTAGGGTTGTCCTCATCAATTCTGAGTCAAATGGCCCAACCTCCAGCAGCTCCTTGGTACGGAGCTAATAATATCCCTTTGAATATTGCAGGGGATATCCATGAAATCCCTAAGAACATAGAAATATTCTTGCCCAAATATAAACCAGATGGCCCAAGGACCGCAGAGGAGCATATCCAAGCCTATAGGGATGTTCTGATAAGATTGCAAGTTCAACATGAAGATGTGGCTTGCAGAATTTTTCCCATGAGCCTAGACCCAGTGGCCTATGAATGGTATATTTGCCTACCTACTGGCTCGATCACTTCATGGACACAAATGGAGAATGCCTTTGTCAATCAGTTTAGGTCACCTTTGGATCCCGCAACCACTACAATCAATTTATTACATGCAAAAGGGGCCAGGGTGAACCAATCGGAACCTTTAATCAGAGATTCCAAAAATGTTATAATAGAGCAGTTCGACATTTTGCCATAGACCCCACAGTAGCTTTACAAATCTATTTTGGGGCATTGGATCCGATGACAACGATGTTTTCCAGGTGAAATCCTCAAGTCACCATGCTCGCCTTAGCTTACAATGAAGCTATGACCATCGAGCAGCAAATGACACCACAGGGCTATGGGTTTCCCTAGATGCCTATGATGGGACAATATGCTCCATATGGTCAAGCTCCCATGGTAAATCAGATCATGGCACCGCAAATGCCAAACATGAATGCTTTCCCATATCAACAACCATATCCACCAACACCTGCCTATGCACCCATTCCGATCCAACCGATCACATCCATTCCACCCGTTCCCGCATTTTTGCAAAATAGTCAATCGACTATGCAAGGAACCAGCTAGGTTAATTCTCAGGCTATAGTTCCTTTCCCAAATCCAACTCCGATCCAAAGTGTAAATCCATATATGAATCAAATTCCTCAAAATCTGACTCAAATGTTAAATCAAGATCCCACGAATTATGCAAACCCAACGGGAACTAACAATAATGTAGCTCCACCGAAAGAGATTTATTCGGATGTTGAAGAGCTCAAGAAGATAGTTCATAAACCGAGTAATGACATGGTTCAAAAATAGAAGTATGAGTCCCATGCCCCTCACTCAAATCAAAATTTTAACAATAGAGGGAGACATTGGAACACAAAGCCAAACAATGGAGGAGTACCTGCCCCTATTGCCAATCAACTAGATACTTCACAGGACCCAGTCAATCCAGTTCCCTTTTGAATATTTTCGATTTTGCATGGGAAAAGGGGTGCAGATTGCACAATACAAAAGAGCACAATGAGAGGAATTGTCCTGAAATCGCTAGATACACTCATTGTCTCCAAGCCCAAGTAGATGACCTGGAACTTGTGCCAAATGAGGATCCACCCCAACATCAAGATGATAACATTATGGTGGTGGAAACTTTATACCGTCAAGAAGGTGAGAGTGAGGAAGAAGAAGATGAAATTTTGGAACAGGAGGTGCAAGCTTTTCGAGAGTTTAGAAAGGGGAATCACGGATATCATTTGAGAAGTAAATCTAAAGCCCCTAAAACATCATCAACACCACCAAATAACTCTATCCTTCCTCTGGATACTAAGGCAGATAATAATCCTCCTCCTCCACTTAGAAGAGAAATGTCTAATGACGCGTAGAAGACAGTCAAATTTGAAAAATCAAACTATGACATAGTGGAGGATCTAAAGAAGTCCAAATCAAGCCTTTCGTTCTTAGAAGCGGCCAGGTTGCCTGGCCAAAAAGAAGCATTGATAAAGGCTCTGAACTCACCTAATCAAGTATGGAAGGGAAAGGAAGTTGAGTCTCATTTGATTTTACGAAAGGAGAGACGGGATGTCCCGCCATTCTTATTGACTCTGAGAATTGCTGGTAAGAATTTGCATAATTGTTTGGTGGACACGGGTGCCACGAGCAATCTCATGCCTTCAGAGATATGTCAAATGCTAGGTCTATAGCCTGTTTCATCCAAATGCAAGGTTTTGCAATTGGACCGATCTGAGGTAAATGTGGTAGGGACCCTATATGATGTCAAAATTCAACTAAATTCTGAACCCAGGGTCCAACAAGTGGTCGACATTCTGGTTGTTAATATCCCAAGTAGATATGGAATGCTACTTGCAAGGGATTGGATGAAAACTTTGAACGACTATTTTTCAACCGATTGCTCACATATGTGGCTACCCTGGAAAGGAATCGCGAATCAAATCAGAGTAGAAAATGAACCGAGGCTTAAGGAAATCATAACAAAATTTAATAAGCCAAATGAAGTTCAGTTTTCTGAACCAGAGTTGGGGGTTTATGCATTTGATGTTGAAGAAGCTACCGAAGAGCCTAAAAGGGAAACATTTCATGGTAGCTCTCTTGAGGGAAATAATTTCATATGGTTGCTTAGGTTTGATGGATCCAAATCCAAACAGGGAGCAGGAGCCGGAGTCGAGCTCACTTGCCCTGGAAGTAAACCATTATTGGCTGCTTATAGACTGCAATTTCCTTGCACGAACAACATGGCAGAATATGAAGCACTGATTTTTGGTTTACAACTGGCGTTGAGCAAAAAGGTTAAATGCTTGAAAGTATTGGGAGATTCTCGAACCGGTAGTCAAACAGATTAAAGGACAATATACATGCCACGATAAGAGACTGAGCCTTTATAGAACTAGGGTAATGGACCTCATTGAGGAATTCGACGCTTTCAATATAGCCCTTATTTCTAGAAAAGGAAATCGCATAGCAGATTCTCTTGCAGTCATCGCAGGCATGTTAAATCCAGTTGATATAAAAAGGTGTAAAAAGTTCTCCATCGAATTAGTTCCTTGTCCATCGATACCTGATAATGTCAAGAATTTCCAAGTTTTTGAAAATGACAGACACATATTCAAATTTGTCATGAACTCAGGTATTTTTGAAAACCAGGTGATTGATGAGGAGCAAAGATGGCAAGAAGAAGCAAAAAACGAAAGTGAAACTACATGTCAATCCAACAAAATACCTAAAGACATAGTTTCATTGGAGAAAATGTTCGATATGGGATACAAGGCCAGAAAAAGAAAAAAGGTTCCACTCCCCAAAGATGCATGTGATCTAATTAATCTAGGGAGTGCAGACAATCCACGGGAAGTGTACATCGCAAAGGCATGTACAACTGAAGAAAGAGAAAATATAATACATGCACTAAAACACTACGTGGATTGCATTGCTTGGAATTATAACGAATTGAAAACATACAACCAAAACGTCATTACACATACCATCCCTCTAAAGCCGGACTCCAAGCCTTTCAGACAAAGACAACGAGTTGTTAACCCGCTATTGGAGCCCTTAATAGAAAAGGAGGTCAAGAGATTATTGGAAGCAAAGATTATTTTTCCTGTTAGGCACTCAACCTGGGTTGCTAACCTCGTTCCAAGAAGAAAGAAGAGCGGAGAGATTAGGCTATGTATAGATTTTTGAAATCTTAACAAGGCCTCTCAAAAGGATAACTATCCATTGCCATCCATTGATGAAATTTTACAAACAATGAATGGATCTGAAATGATGTCTTTTCTTGATGGATATTCTGGATATAACCAAATTCTTATTCATCCCAATGACAGGATGAAAACAGCCTTCACAACCAAATGGGGGACATTTGCCTACGGAAGAATGTCGTTTGGACTCGTTAAATGCTGGTGCAACATTTCAACGCGCCATGGACTATGCATTCAAAGGGCTTATAGGCAAGTGTATCATTGTGTATGTGGATGATATTCCAATATTTTCAAAGAAAAGAGAAGACCATGTCAAGGATTTGAAAAAGGTTCTTCAAAGATGCGAGAGAGCATGGAATTTCTTTAAATCCCAAAAAATGCATCTATGGAGTAACAGAAGGAAGACTACTTGGTCACATCATTTCAAAAGAAGGTATATCCATTGACCCAGAAAGGATAGAAGCTATCCAATGCTTGCCTCTCTCGGGTAGTAAGAAGGAGTTGAGATCTTTCTTCGGGCAAATTAATTTTGTGAGGAAGTTTATTTCAAGCTTCGCTGAGATAGCCAAACCGTTGAACAAGATGCTCAAGAAGGATGTAGATGTCATATGGAACGAGGAAAGTAGGGTGGCCTTTCAAAACATTAAGGATGCCATTTCCAGAGCCCCTGCCCTCATAAGTCCAAACTATGCTAAACCTTTCTATATTTATGCTTTCGCATCGGAACACTCTTTTGCGAGTGTCTTGACCCAGAAAGGTGAGGATAGCACAGAAAATCCCATAGCATTTTTAAGTGCTCCTTTAAAAGATGCTCAATTGAGGTATTCTATCCTCGATAAGCAGATGTACGCACTCTTTAAAACGGTAAAAAAATTTTGACATTACATTGTGCACAACAGAGTTTTTGCCATTGTGCCTGACCTTGCTATCAAAACTATGTTTTTATAGAATGAGCTAGGTGAGAAAAGAGGTAAATGGATTTCTACTATCCAAGAATTTGATCTTGAAATCCAACCCATGAAACTAGTTCGAGGACAGGGACTTGTGAAGACGATTGTTGAGAATAATCCGCAAACGACATGCCAATATTCAAATGCAGAATACATTTCTAAAGATGACTGGTATGTTGACATTGTACATTTTCTATTAAATGGTAAGTGCCCATCCAATTTGAATTCCACTCAAAGAAGGGCTTTAAGACTTAAATCTGTTAATTATCTGATTAGATCTGGTGTTCTTTACAGAAAAAACCACGAGGGGATTTACTTGAGATGCCTGAATAAAGAAGAAGCTGCCAAGGTTCTACAGGAATTTCATGGGAAATATGGAACTGGCCATGGTGCGGCAAATGCTACAGCATCAAATCCTGAGAGCAGGATACTATTGGCCTCACATTTTTAAAGATGCACATGCTCATGTACGATCTTGCCACATTTGTCAAGTAGCTGCCAATAGAGAAAGAAACGCAGCCATGCCATTACAACCTGTAGTTCAGATGAGACCATTCGCACAATGGGGATTAGATTTCATTGGGGTTATTAACCCAAATTCTTTAGATTCCCATAAATTCATACTAACAGCTACAGATTATTGTACAAGGTGGACAGAAGCAGTTCCTACAAAACATGCCACTACAGACGTTGTAATAAAATTCCTTGAGGATCACATCATAACAAGATTCGGAATGCCCGATTCTATCGTTAGTGATAATGGTAAAGCTTTTGTTTCCACGCAATTTGCAGATTGGGCATACGACAATAAAGTGAGTTTAAAATTTGCATCTAATTATTACCCTCAAGGAAATGGTTTGGCCGAATCCTCAAACAAAAATTTGTTGAATATCATTAAGAAATTACTGGAAAGGAACCCTCGAGATTGGCACAGCCAGTTAAAGTTTGCTCTTTGGGCAGATAGGACCAGAATAAAAGACTCAATAGGAAACACACCCTATCATTTGGTCTATGGACAAGACCCAATCTTTCCTGCAAACTTGAAGTCGCAAACCCTACATTTCATGCAAGAATACCTGGGAACAGATAACCACACTGAAGCTAGATTAAGTCATTTACCGCACCTCGATGAAAAAAGGGAGGAAGCTATGATTCACATGAGTAAACACCAAGAGGTTGTTAAAAGATGGTTTGACAGAAGAGCTAAAATTAAGTCCTTCGAATTTCAGATTTGGTCTTACTTGTGGGATAAAAGACATGAAGAAAAGGGGAATCATCAAAAATTTGATTGTCTTTGGTTAGGCCCTTATCAGATTTCGGAAATTCTAGGGAAAAATACCTTCAGGTTAAGAACTTTAGAAGGGAAGGATCTGACGTTACCGGTTAATGGGCATGTTTTAAAGCACTATTTTAGCCCTTAAGTCGTAGGAGATTGATATTATATTTTTCTATTTTGGTATGGATTTTCAAATTTTGTTTTGTTTGTTTTAAGATTACTAGTTTAGTTAGGATTTAAGTTGAGTGTCTGATTTCATTTGACATGTTTGGTTTGTTTATAAAAAAAAAAAATGATGAAAAAATTGTTTTTGAGATGTTAACTTATGTCTTAGATTTGGAGTATATGAAACATCGGAATTGTATTGCAGAAAGCTCCACGAATATTGCAAACACATTAAAGAATATCGTTTGGAACTTGTGATGCATGAAGTTGTCAGTTTTTCACATTATGGTAAAGTAGGTGATATATACTCCATCCGCATTTCAAAAGAAGCAATGCATTCATATCTCATGTTACATTCCACATTGCATATATATTTCATCTCAGTTGCATCTTCATGTCATGTACAATCATTGAAAAGGTGTCGAATCCTCTTAGGGTTATTACATAACATATATTAAAAGGATCCTAAGGTTGGGAACTGATGCCCGAACTATCTTGAACCAAGCACGTTCTATGCATATTAAAGAGAATCTTGAGCAAAATGGTCAAAACCATACTTGGAAGGAAAGGTGAGGCGAAAGGAATATTTCGTGTCTGTCCTATCATGCAACATAATCCTTAAAACAGTGGTTTTTACCACTTCCATCAAGCTTAAAGTCTAAAACCAGAGTAGTAAGGATAGGATTAAATCCTCATCGAACTTAGGTTGAGGATCCAATTCCCCAAAGCTCTGATTTGACCTACATGGAGTAGTAAGGATAGGGCATAATTCTCATCTCGCTTAGGTTGAGAATCCGATTCCCCAAAGCTTCATTTTTTTTCCCATTTCATCATAAGTATTGGATTGGAAGGATCGTACTACATATCCTCTGCAAAGGATGGGTAGTCATCCCAAAGGTCCAAAAGTAAAATTAATTTTGCCCATTTCATCTTAATATTGGATTGGAAGGATCGTACTACATGTCCCTCGCAAGGATGGGTAGTCATCCCAAAGATCCAAGAAAAAAAATAAATGGAAATGATTGAATGAAGCCAAATAATTGATTATGGAGTTAATCTTCATCGGGGCTATAGACGCCTAGCTGGCAGTGGAGTATGCTCATGCATGGCAACATGTCTTGTCTAAAAACAAGACCACTGACTGCTCAAACGGACAGGCTAGCTTGACAGTTTCATCCATAATAGGTTAAATCATTTTGTTCAAGATGAGGTAATGAACTCCAGATCAGAATAGTAAGGATAGGGTTAAATTCCCATCTCGCTTAGGTTGGGAATCCTATTCCCCAAAGCTCTGATTTCACTTACACTTGCACATGGGTTCAAGATGGTAGTGACACATAACCAACTTTGGGATCTAATAAATTAATTCATATACATATATTTGGTCCTAAGAGGGTTTGACAGTTTTAATATGTTTGTTCATGATATTAGAAGGTTTGAGCCTTTGCAAAGCAGGTTGTTATATCTTTAGCATCTTCATCATACATCAAATCCTGCACAAATCATTCATAGCCTTGCATACAAATCATAAGTGAAACTGACAATGGAATGTTGATCAATTTCAAACGATAGGGAATGAAACACATTGCACACACCGAGCTGATACTTAATGATTCTGATGATTCATGTATTTCTGATCTATTGGCATTTGTTTATATTTCTTATGTGCTAACGCCTGTTTCCGAGTTTGTATACTTCCAGGTTAGGTTCTCACCAAAATGCTCAGGAGCATTTGACAACAGAGTCGCCATTTGTTGTGGCTGCTCCACAACACACCCCAAAATTGGGGACCCACCTTTTTTACATGCTTTCCAAGAAAACTGCAGTGGCCCATAGGCTAAAGATCAAGGAAAAAAGCAAAATATCACAAAAGAGAAGAAGTGTCGCGATATCGCGACATGTTGCTCTGCGCTAGAAAGAAAAGTTGTTTCGCGATATCGACATGTTGCCCGAAAAAAAGTTCACGATATCGCGACAGCAAGAAAAAAGTGTCACGATTTCACGACATGTTGCATTTTTGCAGCCAAGAGTAACAAAATGCAGCAGGATGAGAAAATGTCACGATTTCGCGATGTGCTATGAAATCACGGTCAAAGCGGTCAAACAGAACAAGATGCCAAAAATGTCATGATATCGCGACATGTCTCATTTTCACGATGCAGGACAAAGAATTAAGTTGAAGACTCAAAGTTGTCGCGATATCGCGACAATGTGTTTTCGTGATGTTTGATGGGTAAAACAGCCAAGTGCAAAATTGTCGCGATTTGCGACATGTCATGTTTTCGCGACTTGTCATGAAATCACGGTTAAAGCAGGCAGGAAGAAGTGTTGACCAAAAATGTCGCGATATCGCGACATGTCATGAAATCGTGGTTCATAGAGGAGAGAGAAAGACAAAATGAAAAATGTCACGATATCTGACATGTCAAAATTAAAGAAGGTAAAATTGTCGCGATATCGCGACATGTCATGTTTTCATGATCTAAAGACGAGATGAAGGACAAACAAAAAAATGTCACGATATCACGACATGTCGAAGTTTTGTGACCTGGAGCAACCAAAGTGAACATAGAGGAAAAGTGTCACGATATCGTGACATGTTGGATTTTCGCGACCAAAGGCAGGAAGATAGAGCTAAAGAGAAAAGTGTCACGATTTCACAACAAAAAGTAGCAAGATGGTACAGAATGAAAAAGTGTCACGATTTCACGATAGAAAGCAGCGAGATGGTACGAAATGAAAAAGTGTCACGATTTCGTGACATGTCGTGTTTTCGTAGCTAAGTACAACAAAACACAGTGAAGGAGAAAAACGTCATGATTTCACAACAGGTTGCATCCACATGGCCCAAAGGAGAAAAACATTGCGATATCGCGACATGTCTCATTTTTGTGGTGCATGAAGACGAACAAAGTTGCAGGTATAAAAACATCGCGATATCGCGACATGTCTTGTTTTCGCGATACAGGTGGAAGAACAAAGCTGCAGATAGAAAATGTCGCGATATCGCGACATGCTATTTTTTGTCGTGATTCATGACGGGCCGTTACAGAACATACAGGGGAAGCACTGAACACATGGCATAAAGGTGTAAGAATCATGGGAAGTGTTACAGTTCATAGAGAAGATCAAACATTTCGACGTAGAGCAAAAAGTCAAAAATGACGAAGAGGTGGGGAAGATGAAACGAAGCGATCTGGGAGATGAAGCGAAGCGTCATAGGGCGAAATAGAGAGCATTGCCAGAAAGTTTAAAAGTAGAAGCACATATTGGTAGAGGGGTCGGAAACCGCTACGAGCAGAGTTGCAGAGCCGAGGGTGATAAGCCATTCTGGGCCTGCTTTTGGAGCGTTTTCCTCCACTTGTTCTGGTTTTGTCAAAACTAGAAACATTCTGTCATTGTAAACTGATACATTCTTTTTAATACAAAATTATAGAGAGTTGCATCTCATGGGCAAGAAAGAAGGAGTTATTTTTTGCATGCAAGATTGAATGTTTATCTTTCCCCTTTCAGATTTTTAGGCTTATAGGTGAAGTTTAATGCAAGTTCTCTTGGTTGCTTCATGCGAATGTCTAAATCTGAAAACCATAGTTAAAACCCCAGAAACCAGCACCTAGCTTATCTGGATTGTGCGAGTTTTGCAGGTTCAATAGGTTAGGTTGTATGCAGAAAACCTCATTATCTTCGGTTTTGTCAAATAGGATTGTAGCACTCTGAATGTACTTTAATTTTAGTTTCTTTACATTTTATTTTCATTTCTTTTATTCTCTGCACTTTTATGTTCCCGAAAATCTAACTTTAGTCGAATTTACAGTCATTGAAATAAAATACTTGAAAATCGATCGAAATCGAAAATAGATTCATCATTAAGATTAATTCACATTGAGTTCATTCTGATTAAACGAACAATCATTAAAATTTCAGAATAAAATAAACCACAGTGCCCCTTGTTTACAATTACTTGCAACCACTAAGGTATTCCAAGCATTCAAATTGAATAATATTATTTGTGCAAATGCTAACATAGCGGAGACCTTGGAGAAGTTATTTGTTTAATTTCTTTGCAAGAGGGGATTTGGAACCCAAATCCTATCGGAGAGTGTGTTTTCACAATCAGGTGAAAATACCACTCAACACATCCAATATTAATAATGCATATGCATCCATACTTTTTAAGTTATGTTACAATCCATAATGATACCAACATGCTATTCAAAATTTCCACTAAATTCTATTACTAAAAATTCTATGTTCAACCGAGATGCATTCAATATGGTTAATCTAAGATACATTCCACCTAGTTCAACCAATATTACATTCAAAAATATCAACTAAATTGTACAAAAATAGTTTTTCTAATATTAAATTTAACACAAATTAGCTATGATGCATGCAATATGGATAAACCAATATGCTTTCAACATGATTCAATGAATATAAATTTAACCTAATTTATTTTTTAATAAATTTAAGACTGTAACACAATTACATGAATGAGTTATTTCTACCATTATCCAATTGTGCATAGGTAAATACAATCATAGTTATTACATGACCAAGATCTACCTTTTATTACCAACATTTATATACATAAGGTGATATACCATAAAATAATATATTATTTAATTTTTGTATGGTAATTGTTACTTTGTTAATTATATTCAACATTTTTTCTTCCAAAATAACTATAAATATCCATGACTAAATTATTTATTTCCAATTTATACATTCAACTCAATTAAAATATAACCATGTTGTGTAGCATGATCTTTACTATCAATATTATAGACATTTTTATATAGAGTCAAGTGGCTTTTATAGTTTATGCTATAGTCAAAAAATAAAAAAATGATTTAAAACTTTCAAAGTTACTTTAGAAAATAATAAGATACAACCCTTTATGTACAATGAATTTCATTTATATATCTTTATCAATTCATATTACAACTATATAATTCATGTGAAAATATAGCAATAAAACTGTTACTATCCATGCATGTAAATATATGAGATTCGCCTATGGATTGATATGATACGGTACCCAAGATATAGATGAAATTATTAAGTTACATAAGCTAAATGATAATCTCATTCTAGTTGATAAGGAAAATATAAATATAAAAAATAATGACAATATTCCACAAGTGCAAAATTATAAATGAAAACTACGTACATTCTCCCATTCTACCATATTACCATATGCTTAAGTGTAAATATGAGATGGGTATATATAGGAAATACCCAACAAGGAATCTTCTCAACAATGTGACACATAGCATCAATAAGTGATGAAAAATTCAACACAATGAATGAGATTATGATACATATGTGTGAGATAACTAATTCAACACAATATGAGAGATCATGATACATGTGGGTAAGAGATGAATAAGTCAACACAATGTTAGATATCATGACACATGTGTGAGGGATGAATGAGTTAACACAATGTGATAAATCATGACACATGTGTGTGAGGAAGGAATAAGTCAACACAATGTGAGATATCACAATACATGGCATCTACAAGAGACAAAAAATTCAAAGCCTAACTAGGGAAGCTTATCCTAAGTTCTAGGATAATTAACGCATAATATTATCATAAATGCTATGATAATTAATGCATAAAATAATAAAATGCACTAATAACTCCCCATAAATAGGTCCCAAAAAATGTGTATCCATATTAGATACCCTTGTACAAAATAATCTCTAATAAGTGGGAAAAAAGAGAAAACCTATAGGAAAATTTCCCTCCCAAAAGAGAAAAATATTTGTGATTTTCTTTGATGTAGGACAATATTGCAAATCAAGAACCTACTCTTGGATTCTAGGTATATTTTTTAGTTTAATTGATGCATTTTTGTGACAATTCATGCTTTGAACTTATCAATAGATCCATCGGTTAACATATTTTGTTTGATAGATCCACTTGTATCAAACTAGTTGTTAGGAACATTCTTATTAAAATTAGTACAATCACAAAAATATTGTAATAAAATGTAAATGCATGAAACATAATATATTGGAATACAAAATATAAGTACAAAAATGAAACAATATCACAAAGTAAAACAAGATCACAAGCTACTTCAAGGGGGCAACCTACTTCAATACTTTCATTCAATTATGTAAAAAGTTACATTCATTCCTACCTCTTGCAGTTTTAAAGATTTCATCTCCCACGCAACTCTCAAGGTTGGCTTACATACAAAATTCCACTTCAGCTAGAATCTCTACCTATAAAATTATTAAATTCTTGATAAAAATTACATATAATGGCACCACTTGTCTAGGAACTTCTTGAAGAACACAATCTTATACTGAGAGGGGGGTGAAAAGTATAAGATCACTTTTTACTTTTTCTTTATCAATCAATATTATGCAATGTATCAATAGCAATATCAACAATAGTAATTAAAGTAATGCATAAATCACCAGACACAATAGAGACACCAATTTAACGTGGTTCACCCAATGTGGGCTACTCCACAAAGAAAATATTTCACTAAAATTTTCTCAAAAAATCTCTTGGGAAACCTTTCCCTATTACAATGTTTATGGACCTCTATCCAAAGGAGACACTAATACCCTAATAAAGTTCATGGATATCTATCCATAGGAGAAACCAATCTCCTAATTTGATTCATGGATCTCTATCCATAGGAGAACTCCTTCTCCTCTACTCTAGCTGGTGATCCTCTAGAAGAACTGCTATGTCCACTACATTGGTAATGGATCTCTAACCACTAAAGACTACTATCCTCACTCAAAATACCTATCCTCACTGCCATTGTTAATGGACCTCTATCCACTGGAGACTGTTATCCTCTATACTTTGTCACATCCAAAGCTTAATCTCAGCTCTATCTCAAATATTCACTAAATACAGTCCTTCGATCTGGTACAAATTTGCTCAATCTCTATCTCTAGTCTGGCATAAATCTGTCCTCAAATCTACACAAAACTCTGCCCTCAAATCTACACTAAACATAGTCTTTTTTTTTTTTGGTAAGTAAGAGAATATTATAATTAACATCGGGTTTTAACTGGTTGACCCAAAACCATTTTACAAAATAGGGTCCACTGACCAACTGGACAAAGGCCAAGCCATAAAAGTTTAAACTGACAACAAAAAGGACCAAGACCTACTCTTCCATCAGAATATAGCCAAACTAAACTATGGAAGCCTAATATTATGGCCATCAGAAAAGAAAGACGCAAAATAGAACTAACAAAGACAAAAACTAATCATGCAAGCACCATGCAGAGTAGCTTGTGCCCATATAAAATAATAGAATATGGTCAAAAAAAACATCCCATAGAATGGACAGCCAAGAGGCCAAGCAGTCTTCCTTGTAGTCCTCATATAACTTCTTATCATCCTCCTTGCCATCATCTTTAGATTTTGCCTTCGACTCCTTGTTCCCCTGGAACTACTGGCTATAAAACAGAAGATTTAGAGAATCACACAAATAAACAGCTGCACTGATGAGGCCAGACAGACTCTTCAACTTGTTGATACTGTTGGAGGTCGATGAAATTGTCATCTTCTCCAAGACTATTATGGTGGGGTCTGGTACCTCATTGTCAGGGATCTCCAACACTTTGTTATTTCTTGCTAGGGCCTTTTTGCGACATCGAATCCAAACACACCTTGGGAAATACTTGATGCCAAAGTAGATGTTTCCCATGCATGAATTTGTAGATAAAAAACCTATATCAGTGCCCCACCAGCTGCAAAAAACACTAGTCACATGAACAAAAAAAACAAATATGACAAAAGCCATTATAAGGTTCAAAAAAAATATTTTAAAAAATGCCCCCATTTTCTGCCATTGATCCACTTTGAGCCTTCCAATCTAAAAATTTTCATTTTCTATCACCATTGAGACTGCATGAGGAATATTTTCAGTCCACGTGATCAAATTTGCTGCTACAATGCCTTCATTTTCCAGCCTATCAGCTGCCATGTTTGCTTCTCGGAAGGTATGCAAAATTATGGCCTCAGGTCGATCATGAATTAGAGCCCTTGCTTCGTGGATGTAGTCATAAAATCTCCAAGGAGCTCTCTTAGTGTTCTTTAGAAGATTTATAATAATAAGAGAATCACCTTCCACCAACAGTTTCCCTGGATAATTCTCTGCCACCTTGAGGCTCCTCCAAACTGCCCTCGCTTCAGCCACATTGTTAGTTTAAGCTCCAATATGTTCATAAAAATCTACAAGCACCTCACCCTTGTGGTCTCTAAGTAAGCCACCAGCCCCAGCTTCACCTGGGTTTCCCCTAGATGCCCCATCAAAATTTAACTTAATCCACCCTAGGGTGGTGGGGTCCATGTGATCATGGTTCTAGGATAGACTTGAGGATGATTGAGGCCATCAGTAAGAGGTAAGTTTAATGACTAGCCTAATGAAGCTTCAAAAGGATTTGGAGGTCTAGATGCTACAGGCACTAAACAAACATTCTCATTAGCATATACTAAAATTTTTGACGAGACAGAGGATGATCGAGCAACCTTATCCAAGAAGGCCCGACGATTCCTTTCCAACCATATCTCCCACAAGTAGTGATGAAGGCAGATCTTCCACATATACCTAAGACGCCTATTCAAAAAGGGAGAAGGCCACTGGAAAAATAAGTCAAAAATGGACTGAGGATGGACCCAATAAATATGAAACACTTGTAACAGACCTAACAAGATTGAGATAGAAAAATTACAATACAGAAAAAAATGATCAATAGACTCCCACTCAGACATACAGAGATAACACCTATTAACAACAATCACACCTCTTTTTATTAAGTTATCAATGGTGAGGATCTTATTTTGGATGGCCATCCATGCAAAAAACCCAACCTTCGAAACAATGCTTTTGGGCCAAACTTCCAAGTGAGGGAAAGTAGGTTCATCATTATCAATAAGCATCAGATAAGCAGTCTTGACAGAAAATTCCCCATTGTCTGAAGCTTCCCAGATAAGTTGGTCCTCAAGAATGCTAGAAGGGAGTAAAGACTGTTTTAATTCATTCTCCAGTATTATTGATGCCCCTGGTAGATCATTGTTCATTATTGGCTTCCATACCCTTCTATTGTTTGACAAAGTAATAAAATCTGCAACTTTGGTACCAAAAACTTTAATTGTCCAAGCTCTAAGGGTTGAAAGTATGGGGTCTGCAGAGAGGGGATAGTACTTTAACCATTTGTGGTCCCATAAATCAATTTTTCTTCCATTTCCCAGTTTCCAATGTAGCCCTTTGCTTAGCAGGTTTTTAGTTTGAAGGATTGATTTCCAAAAAATTGATCCCCTGGGAGGAAAGGAATAGCTTAAGAATTCAGTTTCTTGCAAGTACTTTCTTCCGATTGTAGTAATCCATTCTCGCATTTGCATTTGTCAAAAGACGCCATGCTTGTTTGGCCGGGAGGGCCATGTTTAAATGTTGTATTCTCCTTAGCCCAATACCTCCAAACTCCCTTGGTTTGCAAACCCTATCCCAGGACACCAAGTGAAAGCGTCGCTTAGATTCGAACCGATCCATAGGAACCTCTTCCGGATCTGTTCAATTTTAGTGTAGACACTTGTAGGAGCTTTAAAAACAGAGAGAAAGTAGACAGGGATGCTTTGAATGGAAAACCTGGTGAGAACTTCCTTGCCAGCTTGAGATAACAAATTCCCTTTCCATCCAGCCAGCTTTCTCTCGAATTCTTTCAATTACATTAGTCCACATGGAATCGGTAGGCTCTGCTTGTGAATAAAGGAAGGCCTAAGTATGTGGATGGAAGAGTAGACACTGAGCATCCAAGAATCCTAGCAATCTTAATCTTCCTCGAATGGGAGTATTAAAGAAATAAATTTTACTCTTTGAAAAATTTACCTTTTGCCCCGCTGCATCCTCATATAGCTCTAGAATATGTTTTATGACCTTAGCCTCAAAAACTGATGCAAGAGTTAACAACAAAGTATCATCCACAAACTGTTCATGTGTAACTGCCTATGTTTGTGATGATGCTTTAATTCCTGAAATAAGACCAATATTACAGGCAGCTTTGATTGTCCTCCCAAGGGCTTCAACCACAATGATAAACAACATGGGAGAGATAGGGTCACCTTGCCTTAGGCCCCTTTTACTTTGAAAGTATCCAGCAGAAGCACCATTAACAAGGACTGAAAACCAAGGTTTCATAAAACATCCTTCCAAAATATTGATCCATTCATGATGAAAACCAAATTTCTGAAGAATGGCAGAGACAAAACTCCAGTTTATGCGGTCATAAGCCTTGTTCATATCCAGCTTGAGAGCAAAAGCAGGTTTTTAGTCTGGACTATCGAATGGAGGGCTTTATGAACTGTTATGACACCATCAAGGATGGACCTTCCAGGGACTGAACTGCCTTGACAAACATCAATAAACATAGGAAGGATCTTCCTCATTCTATTTGCAATCGTCTTGGTCAAAATTTTATAAACAACATTACAAATGCTAATAGGTCTAAAATCCATCATAGATCTAGGAGTAGGAATATTTGGGATTAAAGCAATAAAAGTGGAGTTAAAACTTCTCGGAATATGCTTTGTGGACTGAAATTCCTTGATAGTAGCACATACATCAAAACCTACAATATCCCAAAAATCCTGAAAAAAATTAGGTGAAAACCCGTTTGGACCCGGAGCTTTATCAGGGTTCATTGAGAAGAGGGCCTCTTTGATTTCTTCATCCGTGAAAGGCTTAATTAACTCCCCATTCAAGTCATAAAAAATTAAATGAGGAATATGGTAAATCATTGATTCTGAAGCTAAGGCGGAACTGAAATGTTCTTCTCCTAAAAGATTCTAAAAATAGGAAACCGCTTCATTTATGATCTCATTAGGACTAGAAAGGAATGACCCATCATCTCTAACAAGTTCTTTAATTCTATTGTGGCTTCTGTTCCTTAAGGTAGATGCATGAAAATATCTTGTGTTGGCATCACCTTCTTTTAGCCAGGTAGCTCTAGACTTTTGCCGCCAAAAAGTCTCCTCACAGGCTAAAACATTATGGTACTTAGCAAGGGATTTCTTTTCATCTGCCTGTAGGGAAGGGTCTGGCAATCCCTCTTCAAGTTTTTTCTCAATGATTGATAACATTTCAGAGATGAATTTATTGTTTTCAAAAATATTTCCAAAAATTTCTTTATTCCAGATCCTTAGATTTTCTTTCACCACTTTAAGTTTCTGTGCTAATTTGAATGAAGGCCTGCCTTGACAAGAATGCTGCCACCACTGAGAAATTCTGTCTCTGAGATCAGGGTGGTGCATCCACATAGATTCAAACCTAAAAGGCCTTTTGAATTTTGGAGTCTCTTCAATTTCAAGTAAAATCGGGTTGTGGTCAGACCCAATACGAGGCAAGGACAACAGATTTGCATCCCCAAAAGATTGTATTGCTTCCTGTGACAAAAAAAACCTATCAAGATTTTCCATTATAAGTTGATTTCCAGACCTCCTATTGCTCCAAGTAAATTTAGCATTTTTTAATTTGACATCCAATAAATTGTTGTTGTTGATGAAATCTTGAAAGTCCTCCATACTTCTTGCTGGAATTCCTACTCCCCATTTTTTATCAGAGGGGTAAATAGGGGTATTAAAGTCCCCCGCCACTATCCATGGGATATCCTGAAAAGCTTCCTTGAAATGACTGAGTAAATTCCATAGATCAGCTCTCCCAGATATAGAATTAGGGGCATACACATTTGTTAATATCCAAGAAAGGTCACTAACCTTATCCTTAAAAATAATGCTCATTACCCTTTCCCCTAATTGAATAACCTTGCCTTCCACCTTCCTTGGATTCCAGATACAAAGAAGACCACCTGAGGTTCCATTGGCTTTGCAAAAAATTGCTTCTCCCTTTTTCCAGATATTGAGGGCAATTTTTCTAGACAAAACTTCATCGACTTTAGTTTCTTGCAAAATAAGAATAGTGGGATCAAAATCTCTTCTTAAATATTTGACTAACCGCTGTTTAGGAATGCCATTGAGCCCCCTTACATTCCAAGATATGATCTTCATTTGGAAATTTTAAAGTTTTTTCCTCTTCCCCTGCCTTAGACTTGAGGGGGCTTAAGAATTTTGTTTTCTTCAAAGGGAATATTTCCAGTTGATGGAAACAGAGTAGTCTAAATTCCATTAGCTATCTCATCTTGGACCTCTTCTTTCCATTGCTGGGCATTTGACTTTCTTCCCTTTTTTTTCTCACCTCCACAGTTAATCATGGGGGACTTCATTGAGCTTCTAGTCCTGTTTCGGGCTAAATTTGGTTTGGGTAACTCTGTTGGATAACAAGATCTGGAAACCCCTTCTCTGGATTGGGACAAAGACAAAGGTGAAAAATGTCGCTTGGAAGGGCTGATTAACTTCGAAAGCACTTTTTCTCTTTCTGGGGCGTAAAAAGACTCATCATTAGGGCATTCTTTATGGCCAACAAGAGGAGGATTGGAAGGTCCAGATTTGGTTGGGGAGTCAAGGTAAGCAGGGAGACCAAGATTTATATCCTCAACATTAGACCCTTAATTCTGATTTTCCTCTGTAATTATTTGATTTTCAGCCAAAATGTTAAATTTATTTAGATTTTCGAAAGGAGAGCATACCTTTTGTTGGTCAGTTTGTGATGTAGCAATTTGCTTGTCCTTACCATTGTCCATGTGAAGCTCAGCCTCATTCTCCATTTGCCCCAAACCAGAGGCCTTTGCATTTTCAACATTTGGATCTTTAACCCTGTACATCCCTGTGTATTTGCCATTATTTCTGAAAGACTGCCGCTTGGAGTCATTATTCCTAGGAAGGGTTTGCTGGATTCTCAAAAAAGAGCATTGTCCTTTGAGATGGCCTTGAATATTATAGTCAAAGAAAAATGCCGGTCTATTTTCATATTCGATGACCTGTAATCTTGTTTTATTTCCATATTCTAACTCCACATGAGTAGGAAGCTTAGATTCTAGATTTGCATTTACACAAATCCTAGCATGCGTCATTCTGGTGTGTGCAAGGGTTGGATTTTCAATGGCCACCAATTCCCCTATGGTCTTGGCAATACCCCGAAGAAAATACTCATGCCACCAATGAAATGGGAGATTTAGGAAACGGACCCAAATGGGGGCAAAGTTTATGCTCTGCTTTTCTGGGTCAAAATCCTCAGCCCATCTCCTAAGAAAAAGACTTATTCGGCCCAAGAACCAAGGTCCTCCTATTAGGATACGACTAGCATATTCACTATTGTTAAGGTGTACCACAAAAAACCCCCTTGATAATGCAATAATCTCCATGTGTCCAGAAGTCTTCCACTTCAAGGATGCCCATCGTCGAATCGTTTCAATATCCGGCCTGCCCCCTATTAATTTGCCTACCAGAGAAAAATTTTCCATCGATATAAAGTCTGCCATTATGCTTTCAGGCACGGATACCTTCTGCCCATTGGGAGTGAGAGGTGGTAAGGAATGTAAGGAAACCCTATTTCCACCTTTAAGGGCCTGTGCAAAAGACTTATTGCCCTCAAGATTCTTAATGTGGGCCTTCTTATCAAAAATAATATCAGGGGGTTCGTGTCCCTATAATTTTTTAAAACCCTCAGTGTCCTTATCACTGTCCACCTGCTCTTCCTCAATTGCTTCAGAACCTTGCTTGTTCCCTCCTTGAGCCTCACAGCTTCCAGGGGTTTGGAAACCCTATTTCCCACTAAACATAGTCCTTCATTCTAGCAAAAATATTCTCAATCTCTATCCTCAAGCCTTAACACAAAGCTTGACTCAATCACAAGTCAACTATGCTAGATCTACTCCAAACCTTAACTAAAGGTTTGAATAAATCAATAAATTAACTCTACTGTCAAGTCTTCTCAAATACTTATCTCAAATATGCCTTGTAAGCTTACAAAAAAGCTCACACTAATCTGTCCACAAGTCCTCTCTAGGACTTGTCCAATCTGATCTTAATATTTATCTTCAAATATATATTGTAAGCTTCTACAAAATCTCACACCAATCTGTCCACAAGTCTTCTCAAAGACTTACCTCAAATTTGCTCAAAAAGTCCTTACTAGAACTTGTCCAATCTGCTCAACAAGTCTTCACTAGAACTTGTCTAATATCACAGAAACATGTATAGAATTGTTAGAGACTCAATATTTTTCACACTCACAACAATGCTCAATCACTTTCACTCTCTCTCCTTTTTACCATAGAAACATATAGAGAATTGTTAGACTCAATATGCTTCACACTCACAACAATCAATCACTTTACCACATAAACATATAGAGAATTGTTAGAGACTCAATATGTTTTACACTCACAAACAATCATTCACTCTCAACCTATTTCTCAAATCAATTTAGGATATAGAATAATTTGTTTCAAATAATTAGAACTATCACTTCAACACTTCCACTTGACTAGGCTCAATCAACTCCTCTCAATAAATCACTCAATAAAACACTCCTTGTTTTCAAACCCTAGTCCAAGCATATGAATCCTCACTCAATTATTTTCAAAAAATGCTTATCAAACAATATCACATAACAATAATACTTAAGATATTTCACAAACCCTAGTTCAATATAGTTCACAACTTCACATAACAATGATACTCATGTTATTTCACAAACCCTAGTTCAAGCGTATGAAAGCTTACTCAATATTTCCAACAATGCTTATCAAACAAGGTTTTTATCATCAACTCTCACTCAGAAAAAAACCTTTAACAAGAAAACTCAAAAATGCTTACCAAAAAATCCTTTTCACTCCAAATTAGCATTCATAACATCCAATCCAACAATAATTTTCTCACAAGGAAGATTTACCCATACCTTTTATTTTTATGGAGATATGTCTTCAAAACCTATCTTAACCACAATAAAAAATTTCTTTACCAACACTAGGGCTAGGTTACCACAACCCCTCTCATTATCTCCACAAAATGATTTTCTCAAAGATTATCTTTCATAAAAAAAAAACAAATCCTTTTGTACACTTTATAATCTCCAAACTCAAAATATTCAATTTAATAATTTCACCATAACACTACACTTAACAACAAGTATAGCAAAGGCCTTATACACCTTATAGTATCCAACTTCATAAACTCTAATCACAAAAAAATTAAAATCAAATATTTAATTTTTAATACACTTATATCTCCCTCAAAAAATTTAATCAACCTTTATTTTTCACAACAAAGCAACCTCCGAATTTATACAACCTTAGAAATAAAATCAAAATCAGCGCATACTTTTTTTCCTAGAAAAACACTTTCGACGGGTTTCGAACACCTAACCTCATCCCTCAAAGTGCCTTAGAAAGGTGCACACTCACCACATGAGGTATGTGCCTCCACACAAAAGTAAATGCACCACCTTACATTTGAACCTTCCTTGATGGTGCAATAAAGAAAACTTCCTCCACTCGTAAAATGAACACCATGAAATTTGAACCCTTGACCTTGTGCCTACAATGTCCTAACACAGATGCCAAATGCCAACCGCGCTACCAAGAACTTAGGTATGTGAAGTGGGCTTGCCACTATTGTCCTTTGCTTTTTTTCATTAAACCTTTAAAACGCATGTGAATCCTTATCTTCCTCTTTGCGCATGAATTACCCTAGATTTCAATCGATCGCATGGATAATTAATGTATTGGGTTTCTTCTCTCATTTATATGCACAGAGTGATGTCTTTGACGATGTCAGAGAGATTAATTCAAAAATTCAAATTATAAACTTTATAACCCTATATTTAGGGTTAGATTAATTAATTTATAAATTAAATTATAATTAAATTATAATTAATTTACAATTAACTTAATAACTTTAAAAGTTAATTAAATTATAATAAAACTATTATAATTAATTTATAATTAATTAACTCTTTGGGTCTTGCAATTTTAATATTATAATAAATTATTATAATATTATTTGGCTTGGGCCTTCCTTTTGCCCTTTAAACCTCATTTGACCACCTAGGAGAAAACTTCCTTTTATACTTGATTACGAAACCTGAAACTGATGATGCTCACTGAAACTGATGCTTGCTGGTGCCAACTTATTGACATCAATGACAACAAAACCTGCTCATATTTCTAAAACTTCTAGAGACAACTATTAAAAAATATTACAAAACATTATCATGGGTGCCCCCTACATTCAGTAAGGGTTATTACATCATAGTGTTAGAATGGGATCCTTTCTCTTTAAAAAAAATTATCCTTAAAGCTGAATATGAGGAAACTATTTTTGAATTTGTTGAAGAGGTTCCCACATAGTATATTTAGGTTGTAAGCCATATCATTAGAAAAAACATCAATAATGATAGAATAGTGAAGGGTACATGATTTATGGTCTAGAATGAATTCAAGATCTAGAATTATGGAACCTTCATCATCCAACTCTCGAAGTGTAGACTGCACCTAGATCTTGTTAGCAATAACTTGCTTGAGGTAAGATGCATGGAAGACTGGATAAATTTTGGAGCTAGCCAAAAGAGCTAGTTTGTATGCTATCAACCCAATCCTTTATAACACTCGATAAGGACCATAATATTTTATGGTAAGTTTTTGATAACCATGAAGTTTGAGTGAGGACTATTTGTATGGATACAAGTGAATAAAAGCCATACCTCCAACCTCAAAGTTGTACTTAGTGTGGTGTTGATCAACTTATTTTTCCATATAGTTTTGAATAAACTCTAAATTAACCTTAATTTGGTGAAGAATAGAATCACACTAGAAAAGGAAGGAATTTGTAGCTTGAACCTTCAAACTTCCTAGAATGTAATGGTGCTAGAGGAGGATAACCATAGACTACTTTAAATGGACTCCCCTTAGTGGTAATGAGATATGTTGTGTTATACCACCATTATGGCTCACTATATAGGATGTTTAGGGGTGAAGAAACATAGGTATATTTCCAAGCATTTATTCATAATTTCAATTTGGCCATCAGTTTGAGGATGATAGGCTAAATGTTGAGCAAGGTGTTGCAAGAGTTTTGTCATTGTTGTCAACACAGGCAGTTAGATCTAATGATGTAGTGGACAGGCAGTTCAGAAGTCATTCAGATGCAGAGGACAGAAGTTCAAAGGTTATTCAGAGCATGGACAGTGAGTTTCCAAGAAGACCATAGTTGCCTATTTGCAAAAGATCAAAGAAAAAGACAAGTAAGAAAAGTGTCGCGATATCGCGACATTTTCAACAGGCAAGAAAAACTGTCGCGATTTCGCGACATGTTAGAGGAGAGAGAAAGCACAAACAAAATTGTCGTGATTTCGTGACATGGCCGAGGAGAGAGAAGGCGCAAGGAAAACTGTCATGATTTCGTGACATGTTGGAAGCAAAGAAGGCAAGGAAGAAAACTGTCGTGATTTCGTGACATGTTTGGAGAAAAAGCGCTAAGGAAGAAAACTATCACGATTTCGCGACATGTTTGGAGAAAAAGCGCTAAGGAAGAAAACTGTCACGATTTCGTGACATGTTTGGAGAAAAAGCGCTAAGGAAGAAAACTGTCACGATTTCGCGACATGTTTGGAGAAAAAGCGCTAAGGAAGAAAACTGTCACGATTTCGTGACATGTTTGGAGAAAAAGCGCTAAGGAAGAAAACTGTCGCGATTTCATGACATGTTTGGAGAAAAAGCGCTAAGGAAGAAAACTGTCACGATTTCATGACATGTTTGGAGAAAAAGCGCTAAGGAAGAAAACTCGTGATTTCAGACATGTGTCGAAAAGCTAAGGAAGAAAACACGATTTCGTGACATGTTCGAAGAAAAAGCGCTAAGGAAGAAAACAATCACGATTTCATGACATGTTCGGAGAAAAAGCGCCAAGGAGGAAAAGTGTCACGATATCGCGACATGTCGAGTTTTCATGACCCGAAGGGAAGAAAAGCGCCAAGGAGGAAAAGTGTCGCGATATCGCGACACGTCGAGTTTTCGTGACCCGAAGAGGAGAGAGAAAGCTCGGAGGCAAAAGTGTCACGATTTCGTGACATGTTCTGGTTTCACTGGTGCAAGCCGAGAAAAGGTTGAGAAAGCGAGGAACGTCATGATTTCACGATAGAAGTAAGGATGACGTCAGCAATAGTTAGAAGTGTCATGATTTCATGACAAAAATATTGTCAAAGCAAACAAAGGCCAAAAGTGTCACGATTTCATGACAGTAGGGATAAGAAGGCGTACGGATGTAAAAGGTGTCGTGATATCGTGACATGTTGTAGTTTCATGATAGAAGCTATAGGAAAGTGACAAAGGTGGCAGAGACGGTTGAAGCCGACAAAGTTGAATCTAGGCCGACAGAATTTAGGGTTTTGTAGCCGACGATCTTTAGGGTTGAAGCCGACAAAGTTGAATCTGGGCCGACAGAATTTAGGGTTTTGTAGTCGATGATCTTTAGGGTTACAGCCGACTATATTTCAAGTTTTAAATTTCTATTATTTAAGGAGGGCTGTTTTGGAGTTTGAGAATTGAAGTGTGCGTCTCGATTTTGTGCGAATTAAGTCTGCAGTGCAGTATGCGAATCGTGTCGAACCAAGTCTAGTGCGAAGAAAAATTTGTGCAAGTGAAGTCCGTAGAGAGCTGAGAGCGCGTCGTATCGAATTAAGCTGAGTGTGAAGCAAGAGCGTACAGAAAGCAAAAAAAGTGCACAGGAGTAGAAGCGATAGTTTGATTGTGATGAAGCGTAGTGTGAGAGGCTGTTGCATAGAAGCAGACTGATAGTGCGAAGCATTTGCACAGCAGAAGCAGAGTGCAGAGAATCTGCAGACTGTGAGCAATAAGGTGAAGGTATTATTTAGTTATTTTCATTGTTTCTATTGAAGTCCAAGTTGCAGCTTGGCATAAGGGGTTGGTGCTCCTTCCAGTAGGTGCTGGTGAATTAGGGGTTGGTGCTCCTTTCTGTTGGTGCAAAAAAATTGAGGGGTTGGTGCTCCTTCCAGTTGGTGCTGGTAAATAAGTTGTAAAGTTGTTGCTTTGCAAAGGCTGGATTTGGATGGTAGTCCAAGCAGCCCTTTTTGAGGAGTAGCCACATTGGTGAACCTCGTTAAATCTGTGTTGTGTGTGATGCTCTTTTGTTCTATCTCGGTTTAAATTTGCTTTATTTCAGCTTTAAGTATTGCAAGTTTAAATATTAAAAGATCACACTGATTCACCCCCCTCTCTAGTGTCACCGTGATTATAACAATTGGTATCAGAGCTAGGTTCCTGAATAGGCTCAAACAGCTAGGGTGATCTTGGAAGTGACGCAATGGCAAGTGGTGAAGGTTTCTCCTCGAACAAAGCACCATTGTTTGATGGAACTAATTATGCATTCTAGAAAATCAGAATGCAGACATATCTCTGTGCTTTGGGTTTTGACATCTGGGGTGCAGTAGTTAATGGTTACAAAGCTCCCGCCATCGCTCCAACAGACACTGTCGATAAAAAGGCATTTGAAAATGATTCAAAAGCAAAAAATGCCATCATGTGTGGACTAGTGGACAATGAGCTAGTCAAGATCATAAATTGTGAATCAACAAAAGATGTATGGGATAAACTAGAGAACATTCATGAAGGAGATGATAGGATCAAGGAGGCCAAGCTTCAAACACATCGAGCTCAATTCGAATCCTTAAAGATGGACAATGATGAGAACATAGAGACTTTCATGCAAAGAGTCAATGGGATCACTAATTCAATCAGAGGTCTCGACGAAGATATGGATGATGCTACTATCGTGAAAAAGGTATTAAGATCACTCCCTCCTAGATTTGATTCTAAAGTCTCAGCCATAGAAGAAGCCAAAGATCTAAATCGCTTTAGTATGGATGAGATGCATGGTTCTTTGACTGCTTTTGAAATGAGAATAGGAAGGTCTAATCCCACAGATAGAGAAGCAGCCTTTAAAGCCCTAAAAGGCAAAGACACAAAACAAGAGTCTGAAGAAGAGGAGGCATCTGATGAAATGGAAGCAAATTTTGTCAAAAAACTGAGAAAGGGAAAAGGAAAATACAGAGGAAAGCTACCTTTTAAATGTTTTAACTGTGGAGGCATTGGGCACTTTGCGACAAAATGTCCACTCAATGAGAAGAACCAGGGAGAGGAAGCTTCGCACCAAGAAAGAAATGACTGGAAGAAAAAATCAAACTTCAGGAAAGGCAACTTCAAAAAGAAAAGTTTCATCTCCAGGAATGCAAATTCTTCAGAAGACAACTCTAGTGAGGATTCTGAAGAAGAAACAGGTGAAGTTCTGTTCATGGCATGTGAATCAAAAAAATCGAAAGAGGTAGAACAATCAGAAAAGAGGGAAGTAATGAATTCTAAAGTTTCTGCTAAAAATCCTGAGGCTGAAGTAGATCTAGAAGGTGAGCTGGTCTCTGCTCTTGTAGAATGGAAATCTGAGAAAAGAAAGAATTATAAACTTTCAAGGAAGCTTGAGGATGCAAATGATATCATAACCAGCTTGAAAATACAGACAGAAGAATACAAGAAAATGTCTTGAGGATCTCGAAGTTCAGATAACCATGAAGATAGATTACTCGTTGTAAACTAGAAGAAGAGAATGTTAGTCTACGAATGCAGATGCAAGAACTGGATCGAAAAATTAGCCGCCATCAAAAGCGTGAAGAAAGTTCGATGAAGTCTGGATAAAATTTTAAGTGATCAAAGACCTGCTGGCATCAAATTTGGTCTAGGCTTCGTGGAAGGAGAATCGTCAAATGGACCAAAAGCCAGAAATGTAGAAACTGTAAGGAATGAAGAGAAGAAACAGACTGATGAAAGAAAAACAACTCAGGCAAATGAAAGCAGTAATGCCTGGCCCAAAAAGAGAACTGACAATGATGGATTTACCAAGGTCACACATCAAAAGAAAAGAAGATCTATGGCTCCTACAACATCCTGGCAAAAACCATCTTTCAGGTTCAATCATTTCTTTTCTGGTTTCTGTTTCAAGTGTAATGGTTATGGGCATAAAATTGCAGATTGCAAGTATAATGCAGGACCAAGAAATCTCTTCAGTAGAAATGCTTTTTCACCGTTAAATTATGCAGTAGAATGTTTTAATTGTCACAACTTTGGACATATTGCAAGAAACTGTCGTAGTCTTTTAGCTGCAAATCAACCTCAGAAAAGAAAATTTCAACCAAATAGGACAAGACAAAATAGAAATCCTTCTGAAAGATATACTCAAGATACTGGAAAAGGAAAGTCCAAACTAGAGCCCAATACGGTAGCCAAATCAGAGTGGAAACAGAAAGAGCAGCCTCAGGAAGAAAAGGAATCCTTAATAGTTCAAACAACTTTCAAGGCACAGAGTAAAAGGGTACCATGGATACTTGACAGTGGATGCTCAAGTCATATGACAGGTGATAAACAAAAATTTGAAAAATTACAGAAATATGAGGGCGGTTCTGTAAAATTTGGAAATAATGATGGAGCTAAGATAATCGGAAAAGGATCAGTTCAAATTAGTAATGGGAAGATCAAGTCAGAAGAAGTTTTGTTTGTGGATGGTCTGAAACATAACCTGTTGAGTGTTAGTCAGATCTGTGATAATGGACATGAAGTTGTTTTCAAGAAGTAGGGTTGTGAAGTCAGGAAATCAAATAGTGGAAAATTGATAGCTACTGGATCAAGGACATCTGGCAACCTGTACACACTCTCAGAAACTACAGAAGGTAATTGTTTCATTGGATAGGAAGAAGAAAACTGGCTATGGCACAAGAGGCTTGGACACATTAGTTTTGATAATCTAGTGAAAATCAGCTCGAAACAAGCAGTAAGAGACATTCCAACCATTAGAAAACCTTCAAATAGTATTTGTGCTTCATGTCAAAAGGGAAAGCAAACCGGAACCTCATTCAAAACAAAAGAGTACCACACCAGCAAACCTCTGGATCTTATACATACAGACTTGTGTGGACCCATGAGAACTCAAAGCATAAATGGTGACAAATACTTTATGTTATGTATTGATGATTATTCCAGAATGACATGGATATTCTTCTTAAAGAATAAAATAGAAGCTTTTGGAATGTTCAGATCTTTCAAACATCTAGTTGAGAATGAAACAGAAAAAAGAATTAAATGTTTGAGATCAGATAGAGGAGGAGAATTCATCTCAGATGAGTTTACAGAATACTGTGAACGACATGGTATCAGGAGACAATATTCAGCAGCTAGAACACCCCAACAGAATGGCGTGGTAGAAAGAAAGAACAAAATAGTACAGGAAATGGCACGAACTATGCTGGCGAAAAACAAAATAGCAGATAGATTTTGGAAAGAAGCAGTCCATACTGCAAATTTACATCCAAAATAGGTACATGCTGAGAACTCATGAAAGCAAAACTCCTTATGAGCTGTGGTTTGGTAGAAAGGCAACAACAAAACACCTCAAAGTCTTTGGTTGTAAGTGTTACATCAGAAAAACTGAAGACAATCTTGGGAAGTTTGAAAATAGAGCAGATGAAGGTGTCTTTGTTGGGTATTCGATAAAGAGCAAAGCTTATAAATGTTACAACAAGAGACTCAAGAAAATTGTGGACAGTGCTGATGTTAAATTTGATGAAGGAAGGGAAAGAACAGTTAACTATGAAGAAAACTACCCAATTTATGAAGAAGTCATTGAAGGAGATGAGGAAAATGAAACAGAAAAGAAACCATCTCTTAACTCAGATGACTTAATTGATGACTCAGAGGTGGAAGAAAATAAGAAATTCAAAACAGGCAACTGGCAGAAGAATCATCCCAGAGATCAAATTATTGGAGATCCCACAGCTGGTATTCAGACAAGAAAGAAAGTAGTAAGTAACTACTCTCTTTTATCCAAAGATTGAGCCCAAAAATATAGCTGAGGCAAGCAAAGATGATAGCTGGATGAAGGCAATAAATGAAGAGTTAGATCAGATTGAAAAGAACAGAACTTGGGAATTAGTTCCTAGACCGGCAGATAAGAATGTAATCGGCACCAAATGGATATTTCGAAATAAATTGAATGAAGACGGACAGGTAGTTAGAAATAAAGCTAGATTGGTCTGTAAAGGGTATGCACAAGTTGAAGGCATTGATTTTGAAGAGACTTTTGCACTTGTGGCCAGATTAGAAGCAATAGAATGTTTCTAGCCTTAGCAGTTCATAAGAATTTCAGAGTTTACCAGATGGATGTAAAATCAGCTTTCTTAAATGGGAAACTTGAAGAAGAAGTTTACATTGAACAACCAGATGGTTTCCAAATTGGTGAAGATCCCAATCTTGTCTGCAAATTAAAGAAAGCTTTATATGGCTTAAAACAGGCACCCCGAGCATGGTATGCACGGCTAGATAACTATCTCTCTCAACAGGGGTTTAAGAAAGGTATGGTGGACAGTAATCTGTATGTCAAAACAGAAAATGGGCATCTCATTGTTCTTGTTGTTTATGTAGATGATATCATATTTGGCAGCAGCAAAGATGAATCATGTAAAGACTTAGCAAATAAAATGCAGAAAGAATTTGAAATGTCTATGATTGGTGAACCTGCCTTACTTTCTTGGGTTACAAGTCAATCAAAATGAGAAAGGCATATTTATTTCCCAAGTCAAATATGTGAAAGAGATGCTAAAAAGATTCACAATGGAGGACTCGTAAGCCAGTTAGCACTCCTATGGTGACAGTCGCAAGTTAAGCAAAGATGACAAATCTCCACCTGTAGATCAAACCATGTACAGATCAATGATTGGAAGCTTACTTTATTTAACAGCTACTAGACCAGATATTCTGTAGGCAGTTTGCATGGTAGCAAGATTTCAGGCCAGTCCCAAAGAGACTCATGTGACAGCAGTAAAAAGGATTCTCAGATATCTCAAGGGTACTATGGAGTATGGGTTATGGTATCCGAAAGGTAAAGACTTCACCCTTATATCTTATTCAGATGCAGATTGGGCAAGATGTGTTGATGATAGGAAGAGTACAAGTGGAGGTGCTTTTTATCTCGAGTGACAGGTTGGTTGCTTGGCACAAGCAAGAAACAAGAGTCGGTTTCTTTATCAACAATTGAGGCAGAATATATTGCAAGCAACAACTTGCTGTACACAAGTTTTGTGGATGAAACAAACTCGAAAGATCTTGGTATTAATTTTAGTGAACCAATATCGCTTAAGTGTGATAACACCAGTGCAATTAACATCTCCAAGAATCCAAGTAATGCATTCACGGACAAAACACATTGCCATCGGTATCATTTTTTGAAGGAGAAAGTTGCAGAAGGAGAAGTTAAATTGGATTTTGTCCCAACCACATAACAAGTAGCAGATATTTTTACAAAACCATTGCCCAAGGAAGTGTTTGAGTACCTTCAAAACAAATTGGGAGTAGTCACACTTCCCAAGAAGTGACTAGCTACAGGGATCACTTTCTCAAGGGGAGCATTTGAGTATTTGACTATTCTTTTGCTCATGATCATAATTTGTGCTAAGTGCAACAAATTGTGCCTGAGAATTGTGTGTATGGACTCAGGGGGAGTCTATAGTAGCCCTTTGGTATTATTGACAAAGGGGGAGAAGAGTTACAGGAATTTACACAGGTGTTGCCAACAATTCCAAAGGGGGAGATTGTTGAGCAAGGTGTTGCAAGAGTTTTGTCATTGTTGTCAACACAGGCAGTTAGATCTAATGATGCAGTGGACAGGCAGTTCAGAAGTCATTCAGATGCAGAGGACAGAAGTTCAAAGGTTATTCAGAGCATGGACAGTGAGTTTCCAAGAAGACCATAGTTGCCTATTTGCAAAAGATCAAAGAAAAAGACAAGTAAGAAAAGTGTCGCGATATCGCGACATTTTCAGCAGGCAAGAAAAACTGTCATGATTTCATGACATGTTAGAGGAGAGAGAAAGCGCAAACAAAATTGTCATGATTTCACGACATGGCCGAGGAGAGAGAAGGCGCAAGGAAAACTATCACGATTTCATGACATGTTGGAAGCAGAGAAGGCAAGGAAGAAAACTGTCACGATTTCGCGACATGTTTGGAGAAAAAGCGCTAAGGAAGAAAACTGTCGCGATTTCATGACATGTTTGGAGAAAAAGCGCTAAGGAAGAAAACTATCACGATTTCATGACATGTTTGGAGAAAAAGCGCTAAGGAAGAAAACTATCGCGATTTCACGACATGTTTGGAGAAAAAGTGCTAAGGAAGAAAACTGTCACGATTTCATGACATGTTTGGAGAAAAAGCGCTAAGGAAGAAAACTGTCACGATTTCATGACATGTTTGGAGAAAAAGCGCTAAGGAAGAAAACTATCACGATTTCGTGACATGTTTGGAGAAATAAGAACGATTTACATGTTGGAAAAGCGCTAAGGAAGAAAACATCAGATTTCATAACATGTTCGGAGAAAAGCGCTAAGGAAGAAAACCATCACGATTTTGTGACATGTTCGGAGAAAAGCGCTAAGGAGGAAAAGTGTCGCGATATCGCGACATGTCGGTTTTCACAACGAAGGGAAGAAAAGTGCCAAGGAGGAAAAGTGTCGCGATATCGCGACACGTCGGGTTTTCGCGACCCGAAGAGGAGAGAGAAAGCTCGGAGGCAAAAGTGTCACGATTTTGTGACATGTTCTGGTTTCGCTGGTGCAAGCCGAGAAAAGGTTGAGAAAGTGAGGAACGTCGCGATTTCATGACAGAAGTAAGGATGACGTCAGCAATAGTTAGAAGTGTCACGATTTCATGACAAAAACGTTGTCAAAGCAAACAAAGGCCAAAAGTGTCACGATTTTGTGACAACAGGGATAAGAAGGCGTACGGATGTAAAAGGTGTCGTGATATCATGACATGTTGTAGTTTCATGACAGAAGCTACAGGAAAGTGACAAAGGTGGCAGAGACGGTTGAAGCCGACAAAGTTGAATCTAGGTCGACGGAATTTAGGGTTTTGCAGCCGATGATCTTTAGGGTTGAAGCCGACAAAGTTGAATCTGGGTCGATAGAATTTAGGGTTTTGCAGTCGACGATCTTTAGGGTTACAACCGACTATATTTCAAGTTTTAAATTTCTATTATTTAAGGAGGGTTGTTTTGGAGTTTGAAAAGTTGTTAGGATCTCATCCTAACCCTTAATGTAATAACTTCCATGATGTAATAATTCCTAGTGAACGTGGGTAGTACCCATGATTAATATTTTGTAATGTTCTAAGTTTTAGCTTAGGTAGTGCCCATGACAAATGGCACCCTTTTTATGTAACACATGGTAGATAGGTGGCATTGTGCATGTAATTCGTGTGGCATTGTGCATGTAATTCAAAGTGGCACTATGCATGTAATTCGGGTGGCATTATGCATGTAATCCAGGTGGCATTTTGCATGTAAGCCAACCTTGGAAGGAAACTCCTTAAATACCCGAAAGGGCACCAATGTAACCATCTTTTGCAAAATTAATGAAGTATTGAAGGAGGTTGCCCCCTCGAAGAGGCCCGCGATTCAGTCCTATTGTGAGATTGTTCTTTATGCAAATTTCTGTTATATTAATGTGATGTTTATGTGAGTTATTTCCAAGCAATTGTGTGAGAGTGTGTTATTTGAGTTTATTTTATAGCAGGATCTTAACAAGTGGTATCAGAGCGCTTTCCAGGGCCAAGTTCTGCTGCAACTGCAACGATTCTTGCCATCCAATCCGCTTGTTAGGTATAAATTCCATGTGTTTTTTCCATTCTGTTTTTCCTTATTAAAAAAAAATCCAAAAAATACAATGTTTTTTTTTTTTCCGGACCAAAAACAAAAAAATATATTATTAGTTGAGTAGGTAGAAACCCCGTACCGGGGGTTTTAAAATATCGCGAAGGATCGGTCGTTATTGGCTAAGCTAGATAGCCCATAAAGCGTCTAGTGAAGTGAGGGGCGATCGTGCTCCAATACCCAGTGCCTCGGCACGTAACTCGCGCACGGACTTGAGCTCCCACGTATCTTCGGGTATATCGGGAGACCATCTAGGATTAAACAAACTTTTAGCCATTAGGAAGCTCTTCGGCCTTGTATTACTCATAGTCTACGGGACACAACATCCTCGACGATTACCCTCCCGTATTGTCAGAGAGGCAAGTAGTGTGCTCAAGGGTATGTGTGGAATCCTCCTTGAGTAGTGGCCTGAAATATTGGTCTGAGCACTATTGTTTGTCACTGTCAGTATATTAGAGGGCCTATGGGTGGTACATACTCCTCTACTTAGCATTCCCCGGTTCCGTTAAAACTTCAACCCGTAAAAAACGTAAAAATAAAAATAAAAATCCAAACATCCATGTTCGTAAACCCGCATTTCAAAAGTGAGCATATGAGAAAGGAGTCCTCTACTAAAAAAATAACGTAAGGGACATGCATTCGGGATAAGCCATGAGGGTGACACTTAAGTTGAAAGTCCGGAGAATAACAAAAAATTTACAAGGGGCAATCACAATCAGTCACCAAGTCCGAGAGGTCAAGACAATAGGGCAGAATTCATAGTCTTCAGGGTCAGAACAGAACTGTCATATCGCTCACCGCAAAATACAGAGAATCTTGAGTGTGAAACACGGCCGCTTATAGATAGTGCTCCAAAGAGCCAACTTTTGCTCAGCAGCTCGTAATCGAATCAGAAACACCGTTAGACTCAAAGAAAACAGAGATAAAAAAAAAAAAAGTCTCGGGGTGCCAAAAAGTAGTGTTGAGATATATAGCTCATTGTGACCACCTCCTTCTGCTGATCATTTTGATATATAGCACCCAAGCACTTTTTTGGGCACTTACTAAAAATAGTAAGTCCTAAAAATTCAATTCTATTTTTAGTAATTGGTCACAAAAGGTCAAAAAAATGGCCCAGGGTACCCGTGGACACCAAAAAGAACTAGAACACTTGGAGTCCCTAACAAAAGCCATTGAGAACTTGAACTCGGCTTTTCACTCCATAAGGGAAGAAGTCCAAGGTCTTCGCCTAGAGCATGAGGCCACTAGCAATCGCTTGGAAGAAGCATTGACAGAAGTAGACAACAAACTGAGAAGAGAACCACCCAAATCGGAATACCAAGCTGAGAGTTCTACAAGGAATCGTGACCATGATCCACCCTTTAGAATGCCCAAATTGGACTTTCCCAAATTCAATGGGAAGGATGTTGATGGGTGGCTATGTCGGGTTGACCAATTCTTTCGACTTCATAATGTACCCATATTTCATCGAGTCCAGTTGGCTTCCTTTAACTTGGAATCTGAGGCTCTACACTGGTTTCAATGGTTGCGTCTTGCCTACCCAAATCTCTCTTGGGAGGATTTTGAATCCCAACTACTCACTCGATTTGGTCCTAGTGAGTTTGAGGACTTTACAGGAGCCTTGACCAAACTACAACAAACAGTGGTCGATCCGAGAGTACCAAGCTCAATTTGAAAAATTGGCCAATAGGACAAGAGGATTGAGTGAAGGGTTCTTCCGCAGTTGTTATATCGATGGGTTGAAGATGGAACTCCAAGCGTAAGTAAAAATGTTGAAACCACGAACTATGATGGAAGCTATCGGCTTGGCCCGTCCGGCCGAATCTAAACTCTCTCGCCCAAAGACGCCCATCAAAGTTTCTTGCCAAATAGACCTTCATTTCCTCCTAGAGCCCAACATCCAGTTGATAATAAACCTGCTGCACCAAAGCGCCTCACCACCGAAGAGATGGATGCACGTCGTGCCCAAGGATTATGCTACAATTGTGATGAAAAGTTTTTCAAAGGGCATAAGTGTGCACACAAAAAACTGTTCCTGATAGATGTTGAAGAACCGGATACCTCTGATGAGAGTGATAAGGATGAGGACCCTCCAGAAACACCTCCTCCACAAGAAGAAGTGAAACAGGAACCTGAGACAGCAATTACAGTCCATGCCCTTGCAGGCATCACTACTCCTCAAACCATGAAGGTTACAGGATTTTTCAAGGGTCAACGTCTTTCCATCCTTCTGGATTCGGGAAGCACGCACAACTTTATTGACCCTAGAGTTGCTCAGCGGGCAAATTGCTATATCCACACTTGTAATTCCTTTGAGGTCATGGTAGCCAATGGGGGAACCTTACCTTGTAAAGGTAAGTGTCGCAATGTTAAAATCCAGATAGGGGACTATGCACTCAAGCAGGACATGTTTGCCCTCCAGTTGGGTGGATGTGATATTGTTTTGGGATCTCAATGGTTGAGTACGTTGGGCACTATCAGTTGGAACTTTGCTGAACTTTGGATGCAGCTTCTCCCGGAACGGACAAACACACATCATCAAGGGCTCCCCAACAGGAACACCTCAAATTATCAGTTCAAACGGCATGGAGAAATTGCTCAAGAAATCATCACGTGGGGTCATTGCACAACTATTCTCCATCCAACCATCCACATCCCCAATGGGTGAAATCCCACCAAACCTACAACAGATTCTCCACAAACATGAGGCCATCTTTTCAGAACCAACCACACTTCCACCGCATCGCTCTCATGACCATGCCATTCCATTACTGCCAGATAGTACACCTCCCAATATCAGACCGTATAGGTACCCCCATGCCATGAAGTCAGAGATTGAGAAGATGATACAAGAATTACTCAAGGCGGGTGTCATTCGGCCTAGTACTAGTCCCTACTCTGCACCAGTCTTACTAGTCCTCAAGAAGGATGGCTCTTGGCGCTTGTGTATTGACTACCGAGAACTCAATAAGATAACTGTCAAGGATAAATTTCCTATCCCTATGGTTGATGAATTACTAGATGAATTACATGGGACCATGTACTTCACCAAGCTAGACCTCCGCTCTGGGTACCATCAGATCCGGCTCAGGGATGAAGATATTCCTAAAACTGCTTTCCGCACTCATGAAGGTCATTATGAATTCTTGGTAATGCCATTTGGTCTCACAAATGCTCCTTCCACATTCCAAAGCTTGATGAACAACATCTTTCGCCCTTTCTTGCGAAAGTTCATCCTTGTGTTCTTCGATGACATCTTGATTTACAGTCACACATGGGAAGAGCACCTCAATCATGTAGATCGAACCCTCCAACTATTGGCCGACCATAAACTATTTGCAAAAAGGTCCAAGTGCTCCTTTGGTTTGACTGAAGTAGAATATCTGGGACACATTGTCTCAAAGGATGGTGTCAAGGTTGACCCTAAGAAGATCCAAGCAGTCCAAGAATGGCCGAAACCTCGCACACTCAAAGGGCTTCGAGGATTTTTAGGGCTTACAGGATATTACCGTAAATTTGTCTGCAATTATGGAAAGATAGCCGCCCCCTCACCTCCATGTTAAAGAAGGATTCTTTTACTTGGACAGAGGCCGACTGAGCAAGCATTCCCCGGACCTCAAGCATGCCATGACCACCACTCCAGCTTTAGCCATGCCGACTTCTCTAAAAAATTTGTCATTGAAAGTGACGCTTCTGGTCGTGGTATTGGGGCAGTATTGATGCAAGAAGGACGCCCTTTGGCTTTTACCAAAAAAGCCCTATCTGATCGTAATTTGGGGAAATCCACATATGCCAAGGAAATGTTGGCAATATTGCATGCAGTCCTGCATTGGCGGCCTTACCTCATTGGGCGCCATTTCTCAATCAAAACTGACCACCAGAGTCTGAAATACTTTCTAGAACAACGAGTTGCCACCCCTGAGCAACAAAAGTGGGTATCAAAACTCATGGGCTATGATTATGACATCACGTACAAAAAAGGGAAGGATAATCTTGTGGCATATGCTCTCTCTCGCCAATTTGAGACCCTTAGTATGTTGTGTGCCATCTCTGCACCCTTGCCCCAATGGATTGAGCCCTTACGTCAGGAAATACTTCAGGATGCAGATTTGAAAGACCTGGTTGCTTCACTTCGGGATGATCCAGAGTCTACACCAGGATATAGTTGGGATGGCCAGGATCTACGTTACCATCAACGCCTGGTTCTTCCTCCTAAGTCCCCACTTCGGGAACTCCTCATGAAGGAATCACATGCTACTCCATCTGCTGGCCATTCAGTGTTCCTAAAAACTTATGAGCGACTCAAGCGTACCTTCTTTTGGAAAGGTATGAAATAGGAAATTCGCTCTTTTGTAGCAGATTGCGACACTTGTCAAAGGATGAAAGGAGAAACAAGCTGCGCTCCCCAGTGCACTCTTCAACCATTACCGATACCAGATCAGGTGTGGACCGACATCTCCATGGACTTCATAGAAGGGCTACCTAAGTCCCGGAGGCAAGTCTGTTATTTTCGTGGTAGTGGATCGCCTTTCAAAGTATGCTCACTTTTGTGCCCTAACCCATCCTTACACAACATCCACTATTGCCCAAATTTTTCTTGACTCCATATTTCGCCTTCATGGCATGCCCACCTCCATTGTATCTGATCGTGATCCCACCTTTACTAGCAATTTTTGGCAAGAGTTGTTTAAGTTGCAGGGGACTCAGCTCAAAATGAGTTCAGCCTACCATCCGCAAACGGATGGTCAAACAGAGGTTGTTAATAAATGCTTGGAAACCTACCTTCGTTGCTTTGCCTCCGATCATCCTACTCATTGGGCAAAATGGCTTTCCTTGGCCGAATGGTGGTACAACACTTCCTATCATACCGCCACCAAACTCACACCGTTTGAGGCAGTTTACGGGCGCCCTCCACTCACGCCTTCCTCCTACATTCCAGGCAGCTCCAAGGTCCAGGCCGTCGACAATACTCTGAGTCAACACACCGAGGTCCTTCGCCAACTCAAGCAAAATTTGAACATGGCCCAGAATCGGATGCGCCAACAAGCTGATCAGCATCGTTCTGAGCGCAGTTTTGATGTGGGTGATATGGTCTTCCTTCGCTTACATCCATACAAACAATCATCCCTACAACTCCGCAGGTGTCAGAAGCTCGCTCCAAAATTCTATGGTCCTTATCAGGTTCTACAACGGATTGGTCCCACAGCTTACAAATTGGCTCTCCCCCCCACTTCCAAGATCCACCCTATTTTTCATGTTTCCCTTCTCAAGAAAGTTGTGGGCACAAAGGTACAGGTTCAATCAACACTCCCCGAGTTGGATGAAGAAGGCTCCATCTTACTTGCACCGGAACAACTGCTGGATCGTCGAACTCGCACTCTGCGCAACCGTACCATCACAGAGGTCCTGGTTCAGTGGCGTGGACTTCAACCTGAGGATGCTACATGGGAGTCTCTCCATCAACTTCAGCAACAGTTTCCTCATTTTCAGCTTTGAGGACAAAGCTTCTTCAAGGAGAAGGGCATGTTAGGATCTCATCCTAACCCTTAATGTAATAACTTCCATGATGTAATAATTCCTAGTGAACGTGGGTAGTACCCATGATTAATATTTTGTAATGTTCTAAGTTTTAGCTTAGGTAGTGCCCATGACAAATGGCACCCTTTTTATGTAACACATGGTAGATAGGTGGCATTGTGCATGTAATTCGTGTGGCATTATGCATGTAATCCGAGTGGCATTGTGCATGTAATTGAGTGGCATTGTGCATGTAATTCAAAGTGGCACTATGCATGTAATTCGGGTGGCATTATGCATGTAATCCAGGTGGCATTTTGCATGTAAGCCAACCTTGGAAGGAAACTCCTTAAATACCCGAAAGGGCACCAATGTAACCATCTTTTGCAAAATTAATGAAGTATTGAAGGAGGTTGCCCCTCGAAGAGGCCTGCGATTCAATCCTATTGTGAGATTGTTCTTTATGCAAATTTCTGTTATATTAATGTGATGTTTATGTGAGTTATTTCCAAGCAATTGTGTGAGAGTGTGTTATTTGAGTTTATTTTATAGCAGGATCTTAACAAAAGTGTAGTGTGTGACCCGATTTTGTGCGAATTAAGTCTGCAATGCGTAGTAAGCGAACTGTGTCAAACCAAGTCTAGTGTGAAGAAAAATTTGCGTAAGTGAAGTCTGCAGAGAGCTGAGTGCTCGTCGTATCGAATTAAGCTGGGTGTGAAGCAAGAATGCACAGAAAGCAGAAAAAGTGCATAGGAGCAGAAGCGATAGTTTGATCGTGACGAAGCATAGTGTGAGAGGTTGTTGTGCAGAAGCAGACTGTTAGTGCGAAGCATTTGCATAGCAAAAGCAGAGTGCAAATAATCTGCAGACTATGAGCAATAAGGTGAAGGTATTATTCAGTTATTTTCATTGTTTCTATTAAAGTCCAAGTTGCATCTTGGCATAAGGGGTTGGTTCTCCTTACAGTAGGTGCTGGTGAATTAGGGGTTGGTGCTTATTTCTATTGGTGTAAAAAAATTGAGGGGTTGGTGCTCCTTCTAGTTGGTGCTGGTAAATAAGTTGTAAAGTTGTTGCTTTGCAAAGGCTGGATTTGGATGGTAGTCCAAGCAGCCCTTTTTGAGGAGTAGCCACATTGGTGAACCTCATTAAATCTATGTTGTGTGTGATGCTCTTTTTGTTCTATCTAGTTTAAATTTGCTTTATTTCAGCTTTAAGTATTGCAAGTTTAAATATTAAAAGATCACACTGATTCACCCCCCCTCTTAGTGTCATTGTAATTATAACACTAAACTCATATTGAGTTGTGTTCCCTACAACTTGAATAATTCCTACCAAAAACAACTGGTGAAGGTAGGATCCCTATTAAAGACAATGAATTTAGGTATTCCATGGAGACAAAATATGGAGTCTAGAAATATTTGAGCAACAATGGAGGCAACGTATGGGTGGATAGGGAAATATTGGAGTTATTTATTGTACCCTTTAGAATGTATCACACTACAAGAAATATGAATGTGTTACAAGCTCTAGTGGTCCTACCTCTTTGACACAAGAATAGATTTATCTATGACTCTAAATAGATTGGGTTAGGTAAGGATACCCCTGACGTAAACTTAACAATATAATTTCATACTCATCTAGATAAAAAAATGTAAAAAATATATTTCTTAACCAATATTCCTATAATAGCTCAATTATTCCTTATATGTAACTGATGTCATAATCCATTGTGCTATTATAGCAATATTTTAGTACACTTTAATGAAAAATAAAGAAAACTAAAGAGGAATTGATTCAATTAAATTCATTCAAATAATGTAACAAACATAATTGGTTATCAATGAAAGAAGACATCCATTACACATTCAAATGATGTAATATGTAAAAGAGACAACACACAAAGCTGATACAAAAATAATTGATAAGGTAAGAAGCTTGGAATTGTATTAATTTTGAAAAATTTACAATAGGAGCTGGCTTGAATTGCCAAAAGCTCTTTTAGATTAATACAATAATAATTCTCATTCAAATTATGTAATAATAATTATTTGTTTGTCCATTCCAATTTGGTAATAGTAAGGCCTCCAAACCTCTAGTTTAGTTACAGGAAATAATCTTAGCTCCTAAAGGTTTCCCTATTAAAACCTACACAAAAATGGGAGGAATGAGGGATGACAAAGAGAAAAAATACAAAGGAAATACAATGGCAAAATAGGAGAAACTCAATCCTTTGGTCTAAAGGATTGCAGGTTTCATTTTGGTCTAGGTGGGCTGCCATTTATTTTATGTTCCTTTTGTGTTCCTTAGTCCTTGAGGACGTCTCATTTTGGTAAATGTTTGTTTTTACCTCTCGGTTGTGCTTTGTCTAAAGTTGTTCAGAAGTTCTTCGTTCCTTCTTGCTTCAAAATTGTAAAAGGTGTTCAGACGCCTTTCAAATGCCTTGTTTTCAATAAAATTAATTTACCAAAAAAAATTAAAGATATGCTATGCAAAATCTTGATGCAAATTTTGGCCATGGTGCTCCTTTTATAGCTTTAGGGCCTTGGATCTGTTATAACTATTTTAATTTAGGCCTTCCACTTATCATAATCTCCTACCTTAGATTGTATAATTGTACTATAGCTATCTTAGTTTATTTCATTCAAAAATTTATCTTTATTCTACTATAGGATTTAGATCTCTCAAACATATGGTATATAGTTGTATGACACTTTATGGTTGACCTGTCCCTTGGTTAGTATTATTTGTTTTTTATCCTTGATCTCCTTTTGTGGTGGGTTTCACGTTGCTTGTTGCATTTAATGAACTTTGGCTAATTTTCCTTATGTTGTCTTTTATTGTTTGAATTTCCCCAACTAGGTCAAGAATTTATAGCCAAGATTCACTACAAAAAATGCATGTTGTAGTAATTCGATAAAGCACCCTTAAGGACTTATTCTTATTTTATTTTATTTTAGCTCCATTAATTTTGAAAAAAATTATTACCTCTTGAGTTAATTTCTTCAGGGCAATAAGTTCTTCAACCAAATTACCCTCATCTGCATCATCATATTTTAGTTCTTGTATTTTTCTAACGAGCAGTTCAACAAACTCTTTTGGACAAAAAACCCTTGAATACTGATAGTGGCCTATTTTAAATTTTTATTGTGCTTAGTTACCAATTTTCTAAATCTTTGGTTATAGTATTCAATTTGGCCTATCGTTCAAAAACATGGTGACCTTGTCAAATTCCTTTTTACAGTTGTGTCTTTGGCCATCTGATGTAGTTATACGTTTAATCCTTATTTGTTCATATTCAGCTCTTCATCTTTAGAATACTGCGATGATGGCCACTACATTCTTATCTAATTCTCCCAGATGTGTCTTAATTTCTTATTCGTATGCATTATGTTTTCAAAGTCCTTGCAACTCTAATTTTTGCGTTGGCCTCAACCCTCAATTCCAAAATGATTTTCTCTTAGTATTTTTGAGTGAATAGAGAACTATTTTTTTTTTGGTAGGTAACGTAAAATTTATTTACTTACGGGTTGAAGGGACCCACCCGTATTTACAAGCAGATCATCTACATTAGAAATGCAGGCCAAAACACCAATTTACAATAGTTCATCTGCATTCGTAATGCAAGGCAAAAACAATAGCACCATAGTCGAAAACCCAAAAAAACTAACATATGAGCTAAACCAAAACAAACTGATCGATGATGTCGAAGAGACATATTTTATGTGGTTAGAACCATCGGTAAAATTTGGCCACGGATGATTGACCTTTGCAAACATTATAATAGCGTTAGAGAAGAGGCACCCTCATACTTTGGTAGAGCTAAGCATTTGATATTTTGTCATTATCTAGGTTGACTTTCTCGATGAATTCTATGGGAAAGTTGTCTTCCCAAATGGTGAGGGAGCTCTCTTTGATTGCTTTGTTTGCCAAGGTGTCGGACACTTGATTGGACTCCCTGAACACATGCTTGATTTGGGATTGCTCATTGTTGCAAAGACCTAGCTGACATTCCTGGATAATTTTCTCTATATTTTTACCACCCTTGCTATTTCTTTGGATGATTTTAACAATGATCTTCGAGTCCCATTCGTAGATGACAGGGACTTCCAGGTTTTTGGAAATGTCAATACATCTTTAGAGGGCCTTGGATTCTGTGAAGTTGTTGGTCTGGGACCCCAGATTTTCAACAAAGGCCTTAAGTATTTTTCCACTATGATCTCTTAATACTCCTCCTGCTCTCGCTTTGCCTGGGTTCCCTTTGGAGGCACCATCGAAGTTAGCCTTGAGACAACCTTGGGGGGGAGGGACCCAAGTGACCTAAGATCTCTCTTTTCTAGGTTTATGAGACTTACTGCAATCCTGAGGAATATTACGGGTGGAACAGAGAAATTATTCAATCCCTAGAGTAGGGCTGGCCTGACAAGGTATGAGTCTAGAATTTTTAGTGGTGTAAGCAAGGGCTCTAGCAGCTATTGCTTCACGGGTTCTGGGGCCTTTGTTGAAAACTCGCCTGTTGCACTCCAACTAGAGATGCCAAAATATGTTATGGATGAGGACTTCCCACAAAAATATTAGCCTGGGATGCTTAAAGGGCTTAGGTCATTGTAAAATGAACTCTTTGACAGAGTTTGGCCAGGTCCAGCTAACCAGAAGCTTTGGGTGACTAGGGAGAAAACACTTTTGGAGTAGGGGAAATCCATCAAGATGTGGTGAACAGATTCCCAGGCCTGGAGGTATAGGAAACATCTATTCGACACCATGATCCCTCATCGTATGATATTGTCCCCAATAAGGATTTTGTTGTGGATGGTCGTCCAATAGAAGTGCATGATTTTGGGAATGAGGGATTTGATCCACACCTTGTTAGCGACCATATTCTCATAGCTGTGGGTGCCCTAGGAACCCATCTTCTCAATAATATGGGCCACGGTCTTGATAGAGAAATACCCATTATTGGTGCCTTTCCAACACCGCTTATCTCTCATGTTGACATAGGGAAGGAAAGTTGATCATTGGATCTCATGAATCCCTTTCACGGCTTCCTTGATGGGTTCATTTCTTATTATAAAATTGATATTCTTCCACTCCTAGGCTTCAAGGCTGGAGGAAATGAATAGATAACTATTCATATGCTTATCTATTGATGGCATTTGTAATCCTTAAAGTATGTTGATCTCTAATTTTAGTTTTTCTTTTTCTACCTATAGTTTATCTACTTATGTTGCCTTCAATTTTAGCTTAGTTACTTATTTTCTACTATCATAGTGACTTGTGCATGTGTAATAATCTCTATTTTTATCATGTCAATAGGATCTTCTGTGGCCTCCATCAATCCTCTTCCCAAATCTATTTGAGTATCCTTCATGTTCTTGTGTAGGAGAATTTTGATGAAAGCAACATATGGGTCAACAAAGTTGTATCCCTCAAGTTCTTCAATAATACACTGCCCCTTCTTGGGATCTCTTCCTTCCTCCATGTCTTGAATTTGTTTTTCTTAATTTGGTAAAAATTTTGTAACTTCTCCTAAACGTACCATAGGTAGGCCTTTTAGAGCACCTAAAGAGGGATTAATTTCAAGACTAGGTATTTTGCATGGTAAAGAGCTCATTGGAGAAGGGATGTTGAATTGATATCCTCTAACAAAATAAGTTAGCCCCCATGCATCTTGAACTTTTTTTAGAGAATTTGAGGATATTGTCTTTTCTTGTCTATCTATGATAATACTTATGGGTATCGCTTTAGGTTGGCCTATTTTGAGCTAATACTCTCTTTTTGGGATAGTTAACACCTTGGTGAGCTTAGAGGGGGTTGTTTGTACCTGTGTTGGTGAACTAGTGGTGACTATTTCTTTTCGCTTGCCTATATCTATCTGAGTGTCAGTTGCAAGCTGATCGATCGATATTTCTTCTAATTGAGGTGCATTTGAATCTACCTCTATTAATACCTTAATTTCCTCAAGGTCTCGATCTATGATTTCCATAATAGGAACATGCATATATTTTGGAGGTATGATGGTAATTATGGGGGCATTCATGGCATTTTGTAGCACCTTCAAATCATTACGATATTTTCCCACCATTTCTATCTTAGTTTGGGATCATTCTTTCATTTTTTACACAAACTCTAGTGATTGTCCCATCTCCATAACCTTTTACGTTGCATCCTTAAAGTCATATCTCCTATGAAATACTTGAGCAAGGCTCATTTTTTTAGCTATTTTTTGATAGTGTCCCTTAGGGTCATAGGGTATCTAAGTAATTTTAGAGAAACCATAGTAGCCCATATCCCATTTTTCTCCCAGAAAGCTAAGTTGGCCTTTGTAGATGTAATGCCCCAATATACAAGGCATATCCAGCTAGGGGATTTTTGCCTTCTTCCTCACTACTCTTTTTTACCTCATCGACCAACTGTCTAGTGATTTATAAGATACTGATAGACATGGGGTAAAATCTAGGTAGGGCTATTGGTGAAAAATTTACCCCAAATAGTCTAATGTAAATAAAGTCCTCTATAAATAAGAAATATCCTAGTTTGTACTAGCACAAAAAGGTGGCAATGCCACTATAAATTCTCTTAAGTTGTTGTCCACATAGCTTCTATTGGACATTTTGAGTGGATAAGTTGTCATTGATGTCAAGAGTAAGTTGTCATTGATGTCAAGAGTAAGTGGTCATTGATGTCAAGATTTCAGCACCAGTCAGTGGTAGTTTCGGTGGGCAGCATCAGTTTCAGGTTCTCCAGTTTCAGTTGATCAAGACCCGGTTCCAGGAAGTCAGATATGGCCCAAAGTGCAAAAGAAGAAGCCCAAGTGGATAATATTATAATATTTTTTATAATATTATAAAGGGAAGTTTTAAATTAATTATAAATTAATTAATATAATTTTTATTATAAATTAATTTATAATTTAATTTACTTAAGTTATTTAAATTAATTATTAATTAATTTTAATATTAGTTATAAAGTTAATTTATATTAATTTTTAACTAACCCTAAGGTGGGTTATTAAATTAAATTCAAAATTTGAATTCGAATTATTAAGTGTCGATGTGGGGAGAAAATACCCACATGTGTATAAAAAGGGGATTACCCACCTTACCCAAAATTACCATGCCTTCAAATTTTTGATTAATGCGAGCTTGTGCGAATCGTGCTGAAAAGAGGAGTACTTCTTGATTTTCGTGGGAAGTCAAAGGCGCATGGAGGTATAAGAGGAAGGAAGTCCTCCTTCCTTCACGTGGGCACCAATAGCCCACGTGGTGGGCTCCCAAGCACTAAGGCACTTAGGCTTGGGGAGACGGTGGATCGAATCACGCCAAAACCCTTTTGGGGGAAGTCAAAGGTATGCTTTAAAGTTGAGCGCCAAAAATTTTGGGGATATTAGTTGGGCATTTAAAAATTAATTTTTTGCATATTGATTTGGTTTGTAAGGTTGTAAGGGGAGTTATAAGGCTTATGCAAAATTAAATTTTTGGTGTTATTTGCTTTAGTGTTTGGAAAGGGTAGTAAGGTGTTTTAGGAAGTTGTGTGGTGTTGGATATTATTTTAAGTTGGATTTTATAAGGTGTATCCAAGTAATTATTTTTCATGTATGATTTGATGGATGTTAATTTTAAAAAGGGAGCAATAAGGCATAATTGAGTTTTGATTATTCTTGTGTCTAAGGAATATTTTGAGAAAGTGTTGGAGTGATATTTTGTTATCTAACCATTGAAATTGGAGAGAAGAAAATTGTGATTGAGATAGGTTTTCTAAAGGCACTTTTACATCAAACAAAAGGTATGGGCACATCTTCCTAGTGTGTGATTGTTGAATGTTGTGAATGCAAAGTTGGAGTGAAAAGGATTTTTTGGTAAGCATTGTTGAGTGTGTGTTGAATTAATGCTTCAAGGTTTTCTGGAATAAAGAGTTGTTGATGAAACCTTGTTTTATAAGCATTGTTGTTGAAGTGATTAGTTGAGTGAACTTGAACTAGGGTTTGCAAAGATCATGAGTATCATTGTTATGTGAGATTGATTGATAAGCATTGTTGGAAACATTTGAGTGAGTGTTCATATGCTTGGACTAGGGTTTGTAAGCAAGGATTAGTTCATTGAGTGATTGGTTGAGTAGAGTTGGTTGAGCCTAGTCAAGTGGATGTGTTGATGTGATAGTTCAAGTTCTATGAAACAAATTGTTCTATATTCTGAATTGAGTTGAGAAAGTGGTTGAGTGTGGATGAGTGTGAAGCATATTGAGTCTCTAACAATTCTCTATATGTTTCTAAAAGAGTGATTGGAAGTGATTGAGCATTGAGGTGAATGTGAAGCATATTGAGTCTCTAAAAATTCTCTATATGTTTCTAAAAGAGTGATTGAAAGTAATTGAGCATTGTGGTGAATGTGAAGCATATTGAGTCTCTAACAATTCTCTTTATGTTTCTATGAGATTGGACAAGTTCTAGTGTGGACTTGTTGAGCAGATTTGAGGCAAGTCCTAGAGAGGACTTGTGGATAGATTTGTGTGAGCTTTTGTGGAATCTTACAATACATATTTGAGGATAAAATTTTTGAGGATAGATTTGAGGATAGAGTTTTGAGGACAGATTTGAGGATAGATATTGAGGATAGAGTTTTGAGGATAGATTTGAGGATAGATATTGAGGACAGATTTGAGGATAAAATTTGGTACATATTTGAGGATAGGTTTGTGCCAGATCAGAGATAGATATTGAGGATAGATTTGTGCTAGACCGAAGGACTATGTTTAGTGCAGATTTGAGATAGATCTTTGGAGGTGATAGAGTATAGAGGATGATAGTATCCAGTGGATAGAGATCCATTAGCTAGGGTAGTGAGGATAGGTGTCTTCAGTGGATAGAGATCCATTAGCCAGAGTAGTGGGGGCAATAGTTCTTCTAGAAGATCATCAGCCAGAGTAGAGGAGAAAGGAGTTCTCCTGTGGATAGAGATCCACAAACTTGATTAGGGGATTGGTATCTCCTTTGGATAGAGGTCCATAAACATTATAGGGAAAGGATTCCCAAGAGAATTTATTTGAGAAAAAATTATAAGGAATATTTTCTTCGTGGAGTAGCCCACATTGGGTGAACCATGTTAAATCATGTCTCTCATGTGTGTGATGCTTTGTGTGATGTTTACTGCTTTAATATTGCTGATGTTATCATTTGGATTAAAAAGAAAAAAGTTTTATCTTATATTGTTCCCCCCCCCCTCTCAGTATAAGCACATGTTCTTCAATTGGTATCAGAGCGGGTCTCTCCATGAAAATACTAACAGCTTGGAGGAGGATCCATTAGAGACACACATGACTTCAAAAAATGAAGAAGAGACCATGTTTGATATAAAAGAGGAATTATTTGTTGCTCTCAGAAAGTTGGAAAGAATTAGAGAGAAGAATTCAGTCTTGAAGGAACAAATTCAAGAGGATGAAGAAGAAAGGATGGAACTTCTACAAAATCTCACAAAACTCAAGATAAAGGTAGAAGAAGGAAAGAAAATTGAGCAGGATATGACATATCTATTAAGAACAAGAGAAACAGAATGTGAAATATTGGAAGCAAAAATTTTTTATCTAAGGAATGAAGTTGAAAGGACCAAGGTACTACAAGATGTAGAGTATGAGAAATAGAAAAAGGAATCAAGTCTTCAAGAAGCAGAAACTTCAAACAAATATAGGCAAGCAAAGGATATCAGAAAGGAAGAAAGCAAAGAAGAACCTTGGATGAGAGTTAATCACAAGAGGAGAAGCACTCCACCACAATATCAAAGGCATCCAAACAGGTTACATAATTTCTTCCATGGTCATTGCTTTTCTTGTAATAAATATGGTCATAGAGCTATACACTGTATTGGTCATGCAAGAAACAATGTCAATAGAAATTTTAATTCTTTTGCACCTCTTATGGATAATGATAGTATATGTTACAAATGCAATAATTTTGGGCGCAAGGCTAGATGGTGTAAAATGATACTTCCCGAGTCTAGTAAAAGAAAAATAATTTCAACAACTAGGAAATATGAAAGAGAAAATGTAAAGGCTAGATCAATGTTAGTTCAAACAGCCCTTCATGCTCAGGATAAAGAAGAACAATGGTATCTTGATAGTGGTTGCTCTAGTCACATGATAGGAGACAAAGACAAATTCATTGTTCTAAAAGAAACCAATAGAGGATCAGTAAGTTTTGGTGATAATGGATCAGCAAGGATTGGTGGAAGAGGAACTCCGAGTTTAGACAATGGGAAAACAAGAAAAAAAAAATGTTGTATTTCAAAGGGTTAAAACATAATATGATAAGTGTAAGTCAAATTTGTGATCAAGGGCATATGGTTACATTCCACCTAGATAGATGTGAGATAAGAAAAATAGAAACTAGAAAAGTCATTGCCAATGCAAGAAGAACTCCAAACAATCTATACATGCTTAGTGAGATCAAAGGGGAAAAGTGCTTTCTATCACAAGAATATGAGAGTTGGTTGTGGCATAGAATATTGGGTCACTTGAATTTTGACAACATAGTCAACATAAGCAATAAGCAAGCTGTCAGAGATTTACCCAAAATAAAAAGGCCACAAAACACCATTTGTGCACCTTGTCAACATGGAAAGCAAACTAGAACAAGATTTAAGTCAAAAGGATATATGTCATCTGAGCCATTAATTTTAATACATACTGATCTATGTGGTCCTACTAGAACATAGAGTATTCATGGTGAGAGTTACTTTATATTGTTTATAGATGATTACTCCAAAATGGTTTGGGTAGCTTTCTTGAAAGAGAAGTCAGATGCTTTTGAAAAATTCAAAGCATTTAAGGAACTGGTTGAAAATGAAACCAGCAAGAGGATTAAGTGTTTGAGATCTGACAGAGGAGGAGAATTTACCTCAAATGAATTTGTAGAGTTTTGTGAACAACATGGGATCAAGAGAGAATACTCAGCAACAAGGACTCCTCAACAAAATGGAGTAGTTGAAAGGAAAAATAGGACTATTGAGAATATGGCTAGAGCTATGTTAAATGAATCTAAAATCTCAAATGGATTTTGGAGGGAATAAGTCAACACAGTAGTATACATAATCACTAGGGCTCAAATGAGGGTAAACCATCACAAGACTCCATATGAGCTTTGGAAAGGAATACCGACCACTGTAAAACACTTCAAGGTTTTTGGAAGCAAGTGCTACATAATATGAGAAGATCAAAACTTAGGCAAGTTTGACCCAAGATGTGATGAGGGAATTTTCCTTGGTTATTCCTCTAAGAGTAAAGCCTATAGATGCTTCAACAAGAGAACACACACTATTGTAGAAAGTATAAATGTAACAATTGATGAGAAGATAGATTTAAGAGAACCAGTTCAGCAAACTGTGTATCAAGAAGATGGAAGTTGTCAAGAAGAGTTTCATGAGGAATCATATGAAGAAGAAGAAGAAACACAAAAACTTCTTCCTAAAACTCCATCCAGGTATGTACATAAGCATCATCCAAAATATCTAATCATTGGAAATCTAGATGAAAGACAGATAAGGAGAAGGATAATAACACCATATCAACAAGTAAATTTTTCTTTGCTATCTAATATTGAGCCAAAGGACTTCAATCAGGCAAGTGGAGATGAGTTTTGGATTAAGGCAATGGATGAGGAATTAGATCAGATAGAGAAAAGCAAGACTTGGGAACTTGTTCCACGACCAAAGGACAAGAATGTGATCGACACAAAATGGGTATTCAAAAATAAGCTAAATGAATATGGACAGGTAGTAAGGAATAAAGCAAGGTTAGTGTGCAAAGGTTATGCACAGGTAGAGGGAATTGACTTTGATGAGACATTTGCTCCAGTTGCATGACTTGAAGCCATAAGAATATTTTTAGCCTTCTCAAGTTTTAAAAACTTCAAGGTATATCATATGGATGTTAAGTCAACATTTCTAAATGGTGTTCTAGAAGAAGTCTACATTGAACATCCAGAGGGATTCATATTAACAGATAAACCAGATCATGTATGCAGATTGAAAAAGGCATTGTATGGTCTAAAGCAGGCTCCTAGAGCATGGTACTCAAGATTGGATAAGTATCTTCAGGAACAAGGATTCAAAAAAGGAATAGTAGAAAACAACTTATACATAAAAAATGAAGGGAATGATCTACTAATTGTGGTTGTTTATGTTGATGACATCATTTTTGGGGGAAACAATGATAAGATGTGTAAATAATTTTCTAAGAACATGCAAAATGAATTTGAGATGTCTATGCTTGGTGAGTTGTCCTTCTTTCTTGGACTTCAGATTTCACAATCAGAGAGAGGAGTATTTCTCTCACAAACCAAGTATATAAAAGAGATGCTAAAGAAATTCAGGTTAGAATATTGCAAACCGGTAAGTACCCCCATGGTCACAGGATGCAAGTTAAGTAAGGATGATGAATCTCTAGAGGCAGATCAAAGATTATACAGATCTATGATTGGTAGCTTGTTGTATGTTACAGCTACAAGACCAGACATAGTACAGTTAGTGGGATTAGTGGCAAGGTTTTAGGCAGCACCTAAAGAAACACATGTGGCAGCAGTAAAGAGAATTCTTAGGTATCTAAAAGGGACTATGGATTTTGGGCTTTGGTATCCCAAAAGTGATAGTTTCACACTCACAACATATACATATGCAGATTGGGCTGGTAACATTGATGACAGAAAAAGCACAAGTGGAGGAGCATTCTTTCTTGGAGACTTTTTAGTCTCTTGGCTAAGTAAGAAGCAGGTTTCAGTATCCTTATCTATAGTAGAAGCAAAATATATTGTAGCAGTAGCCAGTTGTACACAGGTATTATGGATGAAGCGAACTCTAGAAGACTTCAAGATAAAACATGATCATCCTATTCCCATATTATGTGATAATACAAGTGCTATAAGTATCTCAAAAAATCCAGTGATGCACTCCAGGACAAAGCACATTTTGATTAAGTATCATTTTCTAAGAGAACAGGTGACAAATAAACAAGTCAGGTTGGAATATGTTACTACAAAGGAATAGATAATAGATATTTTCACTAAGCCACTTTCAAAGGAGACCTTTGAGTATCTTCGAGGAAAACTGGGAGTAATACTCCCACCCCAGAATTAACCACCTCAAGAGGAGGTGGGGGAGGGGCTAAGCTAAGAGACTCATTCTTAGCCCCAAGCCCCAAAGGTGACCCTTTGCCATTGATTTCAAAGGGGGAGAGATTTGAGTAAGGGGGAGAGATTTGGTTTAAGGAAAGAGCATTGAGTCAGGGGGAGTAGAAAAAGGAAAAAGGTCAAGTGTTTGGTAAAAAGAATTTGGGTTACCATCAATGACAAAGGGGGAGATTGTTGGACATTTTGAGTGGATAAGTTGTCATTGATGTCAAGAGTTAGTGGTCATTGATGTCAAGCTTTCAGCACCAATCAATGGCAATTTTGGTGGGCAACATCAATTTTAGGTTCTCCAGTTTCAGTTGATCAAGACCCGGTTCCAAGAAGTCAGATATGGCCCAAAGTGCAAAAGAAGAAGCCCAAGTGGATAATATTATAATATTTTTTATAATATTATAAAGGGAAGTTTTAAATTAATTAATATAATTTTTATTATAAATTAATTTATAATTTAATTTACTTAAGTTATTTAAATTAATTATTAATTAATTTTAATATTAGTTATAAAGTTAATTTATATTAATTTTTAACTAACCCTAAGGTGGGTTATTAAATTAAATTCGAAATTTGAATTTGAATTATTAAGCACCGATGTGGGGAGAAAATACCCACATGTGTATAAAAATGGGATTACCCACCTTACCCAAAATTACCATGCCTTCAAATTTTTGATTAATGCGAGCTTGTGTGAATCATGCTAAAAAGAGGAGTACTTCTTGATTTTCGTGGGAAGTCAAAGGTGCACGGAGGTATAAGAGGAAGGAAGTCCTCCTTCCTTCACGTGGGCACCAATAGCCCACGCGGTGGGCTCCCAAGTGCTAAGGTGCTTAGGCTTGGGGAGATGGTGGATCGAATCATGTCGAAACCCCTTTTGGGGGAAGTCAAAGGTATGCTTTAAAGTTGAGCACCAAAATATTTTGGGATATTAGTTGGGCATTTAAAAATTATTTTTTTGCATATTGATTTGGTTTGTAAGGTTGTAAGGGGAGTTATAAGGCTTATGCAAAATTAAATTTTTGGTGTTATGTGCTTTAGTGTTTGGAAAGGGTAGTAAGGTGTTTTAGGAAGTTGTGTGGTGTTGGATATTATTTTAAGTTGGAGTTTATAAGGTGTATCCAAGTAATTATTTTTCATGTATGATTTGATGGATGTTAATTTTAAAAAGGGAGCAATAAGGCATAATTGAGTTTTGATTATTCTTGTGTTTAAGGAATATTTTGAGAAAGTGTTGGAGTGATATTTTGTTAACTAACCATTGAAATTGGAGAGAAGAAAATTGTGATTGAGATAGGTTTTCTAAAGGCACTTTTACATCAAACAAAAGGTATGGGCACATCTTCCTAGTGTGTGATTGTTGAATGTTGTGAATGCAAAGTTGGAGTGAAAAGGATTTTTTGGTAAGCATTGTTGAGTGTGTGTTGAATTAATGCTTCAAGGTTTTCTGGAATAAAGAGTTGTTGATGAAACCTTGTTTTATAAGCATTGTTGTTGAAGTGATTAGTTGGGTGAACTTGAACTAGGGTTTGCAAAGATCATGAGTATCATTGTTATGTGAGATTGATTGATAAGCATTGTTGGAAATATTTGAGTGAGTGTTCATATGCTTGGACTAGGGTTTGTGAGCAAGGATTAGTTCATTGAGTGATTGGTTGAGTAGAGTTGGTTGAGCCTAGTCAAGTGGATGTGTTGATGTGATAGTTCAAGTTCTATGAAACAAATTGTTCTATATTATGAATTGAGTTGAGAAAGTGATTGAGAGTTTGTGAATGTGAAACATATTGAGTCTCTAAAAATTCTCTATGTATTTCTAAAAGAGTGATTGGAAGTGATTGAGCATTGAGGTGAATGTGAAGCATATTGAGTCTCTAACAATTCTCTATATGTTTCTAAAAGAGTGATTGAAAGTGATTGAGCATTGTGATGAATGTGAAGCATATTGAGTCTCTAATAATTATCTTTATGTTTCTATGAGATTGGACAAGTTCTAGTGTGGACTTGTTGAGCATATTTGAGGCAAGTCCTAGAGAGGACTTGTGGACAGATTTGTGTGAGATTTTGTGGAAGCTTACAATACATATTTGAGGATAAAATTTTGAGGACATATTTGAGGACAAAGATTGAGGAAATATTTTTGAGGACAAATTTGAGGATAGACATTGAGGACAGAATTGAGGATAGAATTTGGTATAGATTTGAGGACAAGTTTGTGCCAAATCAGAGATAGATATTGAGGACAAATTTTTGCTAGACCGAAGGACTGTGTTTAGTGTAGATTTGAGACAGATATTTGGAGGTGATAGAGTATAGAGGATGATAGTATCCAATGGATAGAGATCCATTAGCCAGGGTAGTGAGGATAGGTGTCTTCAGTGGATAGAGATCCATTAGCCAGAGCAGTGGGGCAATAGTTCTTCTAGAAGATCATCAGCCAGAGCAGAGGAGAAAGGAGTTCTCCTATGGATAGAGATCCATGAACTTGATTAGGGGATTGGTGTCTCCTTTGGACAGAGGTCCATAAACATTGTAGGGAAAGGATTCCCAAGAGAATTTATTTGAGAAAAATTTATAAGGAATATTTTCTCCGTGGAGTAGCCCACATTGGGTGAACCACGTTAAATCATGTCTCTCATGTGTGTGATGCTTTGTGTGATGTTTACTACTTTAATGTTATCATTTGGATTAAAAAGAAAAAAGTTTTATCTTATATTTTTCACCCCCCTCTTAGTATAAGCACATGTTCTTCAGCTTCTCGTGAATAATTGGGAGAAACCTACCAAGGAAGTCTACATAACTAGACCAACCTCCATGTATGCAAGGTGACCTATACATAACTTATTTAGCCTCTATCCCATCTAATTTTATAACTAGGTTTGGATCCATATGCCCTACTATCAAGTGAATTAAGAAGGAATAATACATAAATGGAGGTATTTGTTGGAAATTTGAGCATGTTTTGTTGTCATTGATGTCAAGAGGTTTGATGTCCCAATTTTATGGAATTAATGTCAAAAAGGTTGATTAATGTTAAGAGGTTAGAGGTCCTAAATTGATGGAAATATTTGTGAGAATATTTCTCTTGATGGCACATGAGGTATAAGGCAACAAGAAGAAAGGAATACCTCTCCATAATATTTGAAAAAGGATTTATAAATTACCTTGGTGAAGGTTAAAATATTTATTAATGGTGGCAATAAATTACCTTGGTGGTAATTTGGCAAAGGTTAAAATATTCATAAATGATGGCAAGGTTATCCCTAAAAAGAAAAAGCCCAAAAGGTTTTAAATATTTAAATTATAATATTTAAATCCTTTAGGATTTAAATTATTATAATTAAATATAATAATTCGAAATACCAAAATTTGAATTACAAAAAGAGGGTCGACGTCTAAAATAAAGGAAGGGAAATATATATATAAGGCTAAATTTTAGCCTAAGTTTTGTGTTGAAATTTGAAGAGCCTCCGAATAATTGAATAGCTCGTGCGATGCAGAAGGGAGAAGACAAGCACGTGGTGCTTTGCGCATGGAAGTCGGTGGTCAAAGGGAAGAGGGGAAGAGTCCCCACTCATCTGCCATGGTAGCCAAGCTGGCAAGTGGAGCTTGCACAGTGCGTGGCAAGGGAAAGGTCCTGCGTTCGATTCGCATGGAGGAAGGTTTTTGGAAGTAGCGTGTGTTTCGTTTTATCATCGATGGTAGATGTTAAGAGGGAGATCATGCACTTTATAATCATGTGGCTTGGCTAGCCCACATGGTAGCCTTTCCAAGGCTAAGGCACGGGGCTAGTAGGCACGTTGTGGTTCAAACCTCACTAGCATGTGACAGATAGGGGGATTAATTTTTGGTTAAAAATTAATTTTGCCCTAAGGTTCTATGGTGGCTAAGGTATGTGCTAGGGAGTTATAAGGTGGTTTAAAATAATTTTATTTTTGCATTAAAAGGAGGTATAAGGTGATTTATTTTTGAGTTAGAAATTAAGGTTGATTGCTTTGTTAATGCATTAAGATAAAAATTAAAAGTGGAGATTTTATTTTGGAAATGCATTAATACAAAGTTAGGAGATATAAGGTGTATGTGATTTATTTTTCTTATGTAATTGGTCAAATTTGTTGATGGAATTGGGTTTGCAAAGTTAGGAGAAATAAGGTGTAAAAGTGATTTGATATTTCATTATTTTGTATGATAAAATATCTTTTGAGAAGAGAGTTCATTGAGAAAGCATTTTGATAACTAACCTTGAAAAGTGGCACATAGAAAGGTGGTTAGTTATAAGATAGGTTTTGAAGACATATCTCCATCAAAGCAAAAAGGTATGGGCACATCATCCTTTGTTTGAAGTGTTTGATTGAATATTGTGAAATATAAGGTGGAGTGAAAAGGATTGTTTGATAAGCATTGTTGGAAATATTTGAGTGAGTTCTATATGCTTCATGGTTGAATGTTTAGAGAACATTTGAGATAGAGATTGAGAATTATTTGAGTTAGGGTTTGACACCCACATTGTGCTCATTGTTTGAAGAAGTATGAAAACACTTGTTTAGGGTTTGTGAGCAAGTTGTGTTTCATTGGTTGAATGATTGAGTGAAATTCTTGAGCATTGGTTTTGAGTGATATTGAAAGTGAATGTGCAAACATTAGAAATCAGATTTGTGAAAGCGACAGACTTAATGATTGAGTAGAACATATTGAGTTTTTGATAGAGTACATCATTCTCTATATGTTCTAGAGGTTAAACGAATTCTGAATAGAATATGTCTAAACTACTTCAAGTTAAAGGAATTACTTTGAATATTAGACAAAGCATTTGATAGCATTGTGAGGAAGATTTGAGATTGATTGAGCATATTTTATGAGTTATTTTGAGCATGTGTTAGAGTAGGTTTGAGCATATGCTAGAGCATATTTGAGCAAGTTCTTGAGAGGACTTGAAGGTAGATTTGAGCAAGTCTTGGTGAAGACTTGAGAGCAGATTGAGCAAGTTCTTGAGAGGACTTGAAGGTATATTTGAGAAAGTCTTTGTGAAGACTTGAGAGCAAGATTGATTTTTTTAAGATTTGTGTTAATGTTTGGGAATATCTTAATAGATTTTATTGATTAATTTGTTCAAGATTTATGTTAAGGCTTGGGCCAGATCTAAATAGAGTTGATTGATTGATTTGTTCAAGCTTTGTGTTAAGGCTTGGGGTAGATCTAAGCAGATTTGATTGATTGATTTGTTCAAGATTTGTGTTAAGGCTTGGGGTAGATCTAAGTAGAGTTGATTGGTGATTTGATCAAGCTTTGTGTTAAGGCTTGAGGATAGATTTGAGATAGAATTTGTGAGCATATTTGTGAGCAGAGATAGAGCAGATTTGTACTAGACTTGGGATAGAGTTTGGTGTAGACTTGAGACAGAGTTGAGAGTAAGCTTTAGAGGTGATAGAGCAGAGGATAATAGTCTCTAGTGGATAGAGATCCATTAGCTAGGGTAGTGAAGACAGAGGTCTTCTATGGAGAGAGATCCATAAGCTAGAGTAGTGGGGTAGAAGTCTTCTAGAAGATCATCAAACTAGAGCAAGGAGAAATAGTTCTCCTATGGATAGAGATCCATAAACCAGAGCAAGGAGAAAGAGTTCTCCTATGGATAGAGTTCCATAAACTAGAGTAGAGGGGAAAGAGTTCTCCTATGGAGTGTGATCTGTGAACCATATGGGAAGATAGAGTTCTTCTATGGAGAGAGATCCATAAACTAGTTGAGGAGATAGAGGTCTCCTGGATCAAGTTCCATAAACCAGAGAAAAGGGGAAAGAGTTCTCTTATGGAGAGAGATCCACAAATTAGAGTATAGGGGATTGGTGTCTCCTTTGGATAGAGGTCCATAAACATTGTAATAGGGAATTGATTCCCAAGATATTTGTTGAGAAAATTTTAGTAGAAATATTTTCTCCATGGAGTAGCCCACATTGGGTGAACCACATTAAATTGGTGTCTCTATTGTGTGTGATGATTTGTGAATTACTTTAATTACTACTATTGATATTGCCATTGATAATATTGGATAATATTTTTGGGAAAGAAAAGTGAAAGTTGATCTTATACTATTCACCCCCCCTCTCAGTATAAGCTTGTGTTCTTCAATTGGTATCAGAGCAGGTTCCTTCGAAAGAGTTTAATAACTTGAAGGAAAAGTATACAGGAACACAGATGGCATCTCAGAGTGGATCTTCAGAAAATAAGGCACCATTGTTCGATGGGAACAATTATGCTTTCTAGAGCATAAGAATGAAGACTTACTTGATGGCACAAGGATATGAGACATGGCAAGTAGTTGAGGATGGGTTCACACCTACAACTACTCCTCCCACAGATAAAGATGGTAAGCTCCTACATGTGAATAATGCAAAGGCAATGAATGCAATCTTAAGTGGTTTACATGAAGTAGAGTTTGTAAAAGTTATGCATTGTGAATCAACAAAGGAAATTTAGGATAAACTAAAGCAAACATATGAGGGAGACAAAAAGGTCAAAATGGTAAAATTGCAAAATCACAAAAAGATATTTGAAGACTTGAAGATGAAAGAAGAGGAAGATATTGTTGCATACTTACTTCATGTGGATGAGGTTGTTAACACCATGCGAGGACTTGGTTTTAAAATAGAAGAATCTAATGTTGCTCAAAAGGTTTTAAGGTCACTCCCTATGAGGTATAATGGAAAGGTTTCAGCCATAGAAGAAATAAGAGATATTGAAACTTTGACTATGGATGAGTTACATGGAACTCTCACAGCTTATGAGATGAGAATAGTAAAGGATCCTATTCCCAAGAAAGAGGTAGCCTTCAAAGTAGAAAAGAAGACAAAAGATAAGAAGCCAGATTCAAGTGATGAGTCATCCAGTGATGAAGAAGTAAACTATGGTAGAAGGAACAAGAAGGACTCAAGAAAGCACAAAGGTACGAAAATAGTTAAGTGTTTCAATTGTGGTAAATATGGTCACTATGCATCTAACTATCCAAAAGCTGGAAGTAGTAGTGAAGAGAAACAAGATCATAAGAGAAAGGAAGCAAGAAAATCTAGGTATGAAAAGAAAAATAGGTATGGACAAAACAAGCATGAAAAGAAGTTTTTCAGAGGCATAAGAAGAGTTTTTATGTGGACAAGACAGGCAAGGTTTCAAGTGATAGTGATGAAATATCCTCAGATAGTGAAGAAGAAGAAATTCTCTTCTTGGAAATAGAGGAAGAAGGAAGTGTTCCTAGTGAAGATAAATCTGAAAAGTATGAAGATGCTCTTGAAGACAAAGAAGTAGAGAAAGAATCAAAAAATGAAGAGGAAGGAGTAGTAGATTTAGAAGCTAAACTTATTTTTGCTCTAAAAGAATTGAAAAAGGTCAGAAAGTAGAATTCAAGATTCAAGGCTCAATTTCAAGAATGTGATGAAGAGAAAGGAAAGCTTATACAAGATCTGACAAACTCAATAGCTAAGACAAGGAGATTTAAAGAAAAGTTAGAAGCAAAAGTCTTAGAATGTGAGAGATTAGAACAAGAGGTAGTTTCTCTAAGGAAGGAAATGGAAGAGTCTAAGGACAAGCTACACAGGTTTTGGAAAAGTTCAAAGACTATGGATAATATTATCAATGCACAAAGACCTTCATCTAACAAAACAAGACTTGGTTTTGAAGAAAGACAAGAGAAACAAGAAGAAGGGTCAAGCTCAATATCTAAAGAGGAAGAATCTTCAAAAGAAGAGAGTGAAGGAGAAAGTGAGACTTATGTGAATAGAAGTTTCACCAAGAAAGGAAACAATGCACAAACAAGGAACAGGGAACATCACAGGGAAGAAAGGACTAAGAGACCAATGGGTCCAAGGAAATATTTCTTCAAAGGACATTGTTTCTCATGTAACAGGTTTGGTCACAAGGCTATGCATTGCAAGACTCATGGAAAGAAGGAGTATGGTATTACTAAGAGGAACTTCAAATATGGATATTTCTTTCAAGGGTATTGCTACTCTTGTAATCGATTTGGTCATAAAGCAATTCACTATAGGGTTCATGATAGAAATAGGTATGGCTTCACCAGGAGGAACTTCAAGACACTTGCACCTTCAAGGAACCACAACATTAAGTGTTATAAGTGCAATAATATTGGGCATAAGGCCAAGTGGTGCAGAATAGAGTTTCCAGAGCTTCTAGAGACAAGCAAGAACAAGGATACTCAAAGGGATCAAAAGGGTATGTTGAGAAAGAAGGTTGACAAAGGAAAAGAGCATTGTATGCTGGGAGTAATTTTACTCCCACCCCAAAATTAATCACCTCAAGGAGAGGAGGTGGGGAGGGGGCTAAGCTAAGAGTCTTATATTTAGCCCCAAAGGAGTCCCTTTGCCATTGATGTCAAAGGGGGAGAGATTTGAGTTAGGGGGAGAGCATTCAGTCAGGGGGAGCAATTTCTTAGGGGGAGCAGAATTGGAAAAAGGTAAAAGGAATGCTTAAAGAAAAAGGGTTGCCATCAATGACAAAGGGGGAGATTGTTGGAAATTTGAGCATGTTTTGTTGTCATTGATGTCAAGAGGTTTGATGTCCCAATTTTATGGAATTAATGTCAAAAAGGTTGATTAATGTTAAGAGGTTAGAGGTCCTAAATTGATGGAAATATTTATGAGAATATTTCTCTTGATGGCACATGAGGTATAAGGCAGCAAGAAGAAAGGAATACCTCTCCATAATATTTGAAAAAGGATTTATAAATTACCTTGGTGAAGGTTAAAATATTTATTAATGGTGGCAATAAATTACCTTGGTGGTAATTTGGCAAAGGTTAAAATATTCATAAATGATGGCAAGGTTATCCCTAAAAAGAAAAAGCCCAAAAGGTTTTAAATATTTAAATTATAATATTTAAATCCTTTAGGATTTAAATTATTATAATTAAATATAATAATTCGAAATACCAAAATTTGAATTACAAAAAGAGGGCCGACATCTAAAATAAAGGAGGGGAATATATATATATAAATCTAAATTTTAGCCTAAAGTTGTGTTGTGTTGAAATTCGAAGAGCCTCCGAATAATCGAATAGCTCATGCGACGTAGAAGGGAGAAGACAAGCACATGGTGCTTTACATATGGAAGTCAGTGGTCAAAGGGAAGAGGGGAAGAGTCCCCACTCATCCACCATGGTAGCCAAGCTGGCAAGTAGAGCTTGCATAGTGCATGGCAAGGGAAAGGTCCTACGTTCGATTCACATGGAGGAAGGTTTTTGGAAGCAATGCGTGTTTCATTTTATCATCAATGATAGACGTTAAGAGGGAGATCGTGCACTTTATAACCATGTGGCTTGGCTAGCCCATGTGGTAGCCTTGCCAAGGCTAAGGCATGGGGCCAGCAAGCACTATGGGTTCGAATCCTGGTGGCAGGTGGCAAGGAGATTAATTTTTGATTAAAAATTAATTTTACCCTAAGGTTCTATGGTGGCTAAGGTATGTGCTAGGGAATTATAAGGTGGTTTAAAATAATTTTATTTTTGCATTAAAAGGAGGTATAAGGTGATTTATTTTTGAGTTAGAAATTAAGGTTGATTGCTTTGTTAATGCATTAAGACAAAAATTAAAAGTGGAGATTTTATTTTGGAAATGCATTAATACAAAGTTAGGAGATATAAGGTGTATGTGATTTATTTTGCTTATGTAATTGGTCAACTTTGTTGATGGAATTGGGTTTGCAAAGTTAGGAGAAATAAGGTGTAAAAGTGATTTGATATTTCATTATTCTATATGATAAAATATCTTTTGAGAAGAGAGTTCATTGAGAAAGCATTTTGATAACTAACCTTGAAAAGTGGCACATAGAAAGGTGGTTAGTTATAAGACAGGTTTTGAAGATATATCTCCATCAAAGCAAAAAGGTATGGGCACATCATCCTTTGTTTGAAGTGTTTGTTGGATTGAATATTGTGAAACATAAGGTGGAGTGAAAAGGATTGTTTGATAAGCATTGTTGGAAATATTTGAGTGAGTTCTATATGCTTCATGGTTGAATGTTTAGAGAACATTTGAGATAGAGATTGAGAATTATTTGAGTTAGGGTTTGACACCCACATTGTGCTCATTGTTTGAAGAAGTATGAAAACACTTGTTTAGGGTTTGTGAGCAAGTTGTGTTTCATTGGTTGAATGATTGAGTGAAATTCTTGAGCATTGGTTTTGAGTGATATTGAAAGTGAATGTGCAAACATTAGAAATCAGATTTGTGAAAGTGAAGAACTTAATGATTGAGTAGAACATATTGAGTTTTGATAGAGTACATCATTCTCTATATGTTCCAGAGGTTAAATGAATTCTGAATAGAATATGTCTAAACTACTTCAAGTTAAAGGAATTACTTTGAAGATTAGACAAAGCATTTGATAGCATTGTGAGGAAGATTTGAGATTGATTGAGCATATTTTATGAGCTATTTTGAGCATGTGTTAGAGTAGGTTTGAGCATATGCTAGAGCATATTTGAGCAAGTTCTTGAGAGGACTTGAAGGTAGATTTGAGCAAGTCTTGGTGAAGACTTGAGAGCAGATTGAGCAAGTTCTTGAGAGGACTTGAAGGTAGATTTGAGCAAGTCTTTGTGAAGACTTGAGAGTAGGATTGATTTGTTCAAGCTTTGTGTTAAGGCTTGGGACATATCTAAATAGAGTTGATTGATTGATTTATTCAAGCTTTGTGTTAAGGCTTGGGGTAGATCTAAGCAGAGTTGATTGATTGATTTATTCAAGCTTTGTGTTAAGGCTTGGGGCAGATCTAAGCAGAGTTGATTGATTGATTTGTTCAAGATTTGTGTTAAGGCTTAGGGCAGATCTAAGCAGATTTTATTGGTGATTTGATAAAGCTTTGTGTTAAGGCTTGAGGATAGATTTGAGATAAATTTATGAGTAAATTTATGAGCATATTTGTGAGCAGAGATAGAGCATATTTGTACTAGACTTGGGATAGAGTTTGGTGTAGACTTGAGATAGAGATGAGAGCAAGCTTTGGAGGTGATAGAGTAGAGGATAGTAGTCTCCAGTGGATAGAGATCCATTAGCCAAGGTAGTGAAGATAGAGGTCTTCTATGGAGAGAGATCCACAAGCCAGAGTAGTGGGGGCAGAAGTCTTCTAGAAGATCATCGAACTAGAGCAAGGAGAAAGAGTTCTCCTATGGATAGAGATCCATGAACTAGAGCAAGGAGAAAGATTTATCCTATGGATAGAGTTCCATAAACTAGAGTAGAGGGGAAAGAGTTCTCCTATGGAGTGTGATCCATGAACTAGCTGGGAAGATAGAGTTCTTCTATGGAGAGAGATCCATAAACCAGTTGAGGAGATAGAGGTCTCCTGGATCAAGTTCCATGAACCAGAGAAAAGGGGAAAGAGTTCTCCTATGGAGAGAGATCCACAAATTAGAGTATAGGGGATTGGTGTCTCCTTTGGATAGAGGTCCATAAACATTGTAATAGGGAATTGATTCCCAAGAGATTTGTTGAGAAAATTTTAGTAGAAATATTTTCTCCATGGAGTAGCCCACATTGGGTGAACCACGTTAAATTGGTGTCTCTATTGTGTGTGATGATTTATGCATTGATTTGATTACTACTATTGATATTGCCATTGATAATATTGGATAATATTATTTGGGAAAGAAAAGTGAAAGTTGATCTTATATTGTTCACCCCCCTCTCAGTATAAGCTTGTGTTCTTCAATTGGTATTAGAGTGGGTTCCTTCAAAAGAGTTTAACAGCTTGAAGGAAAAGTATACAGGAACACAGATGGCATCTCAGAGTGGATCTTCAAAAAATAAGGCACCATTGTTTTATGGGAACAATTATGCTTTCTAGAGCATAAGAATGAAGACTTACTTGATGGCACAAGGATATGAGATATGGCAAGTAGTTGAGGATGGATACACACCTCCAACTAGTCCTCCTATAGATAAATATGGTAAGCTCCTACATCTGTATAATGCAAAGGCAATGAATGCAATATTAAGTGGTTTACGTGAAGCAGAGTTTGTAAAAGTTATGCATTGCGAATCAACAAAGGAAATTTGGGATAAATTGAAGCAAACATATGAGGGAGACAAAAAGGTCAAAATGGAAAAATTGCAAAATCACAAAAAGACATTTGAAGACTTGAAGATGAAAGAAGAGGAAGACATTGTTGCATACTTACTTCGTGTGGATGAGGTTGTTAACACCATGCGAGGACTTGGTTTTAAAATAGAAGAATCCGATGTTGCTCAAAAGGTTTTAAGGTCACTCCCTATGAGGTATAATGGAAAGGTTTCAGCCATAGAAGAAACAAGAGATATTGAAACTTTGACTATGGATGAGTTACATGGAACTCTCACAGCTTATGAGATGAGAATAGTAAAGGATCCTATTCCCAAGAAAGAGGTAGCCTTCAAAGTAGCAAAGAAGACAAAATATAAGAAGCCAGATTCAAGTGATGAGTCATCCAGTGATGAAGAAGCAAACTATGGTAGAAGGAACAAGAAGGACTCAAGAAAGCACAAAGGTACGAAAATAGTTAAGTGTTTCAATTGTGGTAAATATGGTCACTATGCATCTAACTATCCAAAAGTTGGAAGTAGTAGTAGTGAAGAGAAACAAGATCATAAGAGAAAGGAAGCAAGAAAATCCAGGTATGAAAATAAAAATAGGTATGGACAAAACAAGCATGAAAAGAAGTTTTTTCAAAGGCATAAGAAGAGTTTTTATGTGGACAAGATAGGCAAGGTTTCAAGTGATAGTGATGAAAGATCCTCAGATAGTGAAGAAGAAGAAATTCTCTTCTTGGCAATAGAGGAAGAAGGAAGTGTTCCTAGTGAAGATAAATCTAAAAAGTATGAAGATGCTCTTGAAGACAAATAAGTAGAGAAAGAATCAAAAAATAAAGAGGAAGGAGTAGTAGATTTAGAAGTTGAACTTATTTTTTCTCTAAAAGAATTGAAAAAGGTCAAAAAGCAAAATTCAAGATTCAAGGCTCAATTTCAAGAATGTGATGAAGAGAAAGGAAAGCTTATACAAGATCTGACAAACTCAATAGCTAAGACAAGGAGATTTAAAGAAAATTTAGAAGCAAAAGTCTTAGAATGTGAGAGATTAGAACAAGAGGTAGTTTCTCTAAGGAAGGAAATGGAAGAGTCTAAGGACAAGCTACACAGGTTTTGGAAAAGTTCAAAGACTGTGGATAAGATTATCAATGCACAAAGACCTTCATCTAACAAAACAGGACTTGGTTTTGAAGAAAGACAAGAGAAACAAGAAGAAGGGTCAAGCTCAAGATCCAAAGAGGAAGAAGCTTTAGAAGAAGAGAGTGAAGGAGAAAGTGAGACTTATGTGAATAGAAGTTTCACCAAGAAAGGAAACAATGCACAAACAAGGAACAGGGAACATCATAGGGAAGAAAGGACTAAGAGACCAATGGGTCCAAGGAAATATTTCTTCAAAGGACATTGTTTCTCATGTAACAGGTTTGGTCACAAGGCTATGCATTGCAGGACTCATGGAAAGAAGGAGTATGGTATTACTAAGAGGAACTTCAAATATGGACATTTCTTTCAAGGGTATTGCTACTCTTGTAATCGATTTGGTCATAAAGCAATTCACTATAGGGTTCATGATAGAAATAGGTATGGCTTCACCAGGAGGAACTTCAAGACACTTGCACCTTCAAGGAACCACAAAATTAAGTGTTATAAGTGCAATAATGTTGGGCATAAGGCCAAGTGGTGTAGAACAGAGTTTCCAGAGCTTCCAGAGACAAGCAAGAACAAGGATACTCAAAGGGACCAAAAGGGTATGTTGAGAAAGAAGGTTGACAAAGGAAAAGAGCATTGTATGCTGGGAGTAATTTTACTCCCACCCCAAAATTAATCACCTCAAGGAGAGGAGGTGGGGAGGGGGCTAAGCTAAGAGTCTTATATTTAGCCCCAAAGGAGTCCCTTTGCCATTGATGTCAAAGGGGGAGATATTTGAGTTAGGGGAGAGCATTCAATCAGGGGGAGCAGTTTCTTAGGGGGAGAAGAATTGGAAAAAGGTAAAAGGAATGCTTAAAGAAAAAAGGGTTGCCATCAATGACAAAGGGAGGAGATTATTGGAAATTTGAGCATGTTTTGTTGTCATTGATGTCAAGAGGTTTGATGTCCCAATTTTATGGAATTAATGTCAAAAAGGTTGATTAATGTCAAGAGGATAGAGGTCCTAAATTGATGGAAATATTTGTGAGAATATTTCTCTTGATGGCACATGAGGTATAAGGCAGCAAGAAGAAAGGAATACCTCTCCATAATATTTGAAAAAGGATTTATAAATTACCTTGGTGTAAGGTTAAAATATTTATTAATGGTGGCAATTAAATTACCTTGGTGGTAATTTGGCAAAGGTTAAAATATTCATAAATGATGGCAAGGTTATCCCTAAAAAGAAAAAGCCCAAAAGGTTTTAAATATTTAAATTATAATATTTAAATCCTTTAGGATTTAAATTATTATAATTAAATATAATAATTTGAAATACCAAAATTCGAATTACAAAAAGAGGGCCGACGTCTAAAATAAAGGAAGGGAAAATATATATATAAGGCTAAAGTTTAGCCTAAGTTTGTGGTGTTGAAATTCGAAGAGCCTCCGAATAATCGAATAGCTCGTGCGACGTAGAAGGGAGAAGACAAGCATATGGTGCTTTGCGCATGGAAGTCGGTGGTCAAAGGGAAGAGGGGAAGAGTCCCCACTCATCCACCATGGTAGCCAAGCTGGCAAGTGAAGCTTGTGCAACGCATGGCAAGGGAAAGGTCCTGCATTCGATTCACATGGAGGAAGGTTTTTGGAAGTAGTGCATGTTTCATTTTATCACCAATGATAGACATTAAGAGGGAGATCATGCACTTTATAACCATGTGGTTTGGCTAGCCCATATGATAGCCTTGCCAAGGCTAAGGTACAGGGCCAGTAGGCACCATGGGTTTGAATCCCGATGGCAGGCGACAAGCGATAGTCAGCAAGGAGATTAATTTTTGGTTAAAATTTAATTTTGCCCTAAGGTTCTATGGTGGCTAAGGTATGTGCTAGGGAGTTATAAGGTGGTTTAAAATAATTTTATTTTTGCATTAAATGGAGGTATAAGGTGATTTCTTTTTTAGTTATAAATTAAGGTTGATTGCTTTGTTAATGCATTAAGATAAAAATTAAAAGTGGAGATTTTATTTTTGGAAATGCATTAATACAAAGTTAGGAGATATAAGGTGTATATGATTTATTTTGCTTATGTAATTGGTCAACTTTGTTGATGGAATTGGGTTTGCAAAGTTAGGAGAAATAAGGTGTAAAAGTGATTTGATATTTCATTATTCTGTATGATAAAATATCTTTTGAGAAGAGAGTTCATTGAGAAAGAATTTTGATAACTAACCTTGAAAAGTGGCACATAGAAAGGTGGTTAATTATAAGATAGGTTTTGAAGATATATCTCCATCAAAGCAAAAAGGTATGGGCACATCATCCTTTGTTTGAAGTGTTTTTGGATTGAATGTTGTGAAACATAAGGTGGAGTGAAAAGGATTGTTTGATAAGCATTGTTGGAAATATTTGAGTGAGTTCTATATGCTTCATTGTTGAATGTTTAGAGAACATTTGAGATAGATATTGGGAATTATTTGAGTTAGGGTTTGACACCCACATTGTGCTCATTGTTTGAAGAAGTATGAAAACACTTGTTTAGGGTTTGTGAGAAATTTGTGTTTCATTGGTTGAATGATTGAGTGAAATTCTTGAGCATTGGTTTTGAGTGATATTGAAAGTGAATGTGCAAACATTAGAAATAAGATTTGTGAAAGTGATAGACTTAATGATTGAGTAGAACATATTGAGTTTTTGATAGAGTATATCATTCTCTATATGTTCCAGAGGTTAAAAGAATTCTAAATAGAATATGTCTAAACTGCTTCAAGTTAAAGGAATTACTTTGAAGATTAGACAAAGCATTTGATAGCATTGTGAGGAAGATTTGAGATTGATTGAGCATATTTTGTGAGTTATTTTGAGCATGTGTTAGAGCAGGTTTGAGCATATGCTAGAGAATATTTGAGAAAGTTCTTGAGAGGACTTGAAGGTAGATTTGAGCAAGTCTTTGTGAAGACTTGAGAGTAGGATTGATTTGTTCAAGCTTTGTGTTAAGTTTTGGGGCAGATCTGAATAGATTTGATTGATTGATTTTTTCAAGCTTTGTGTTAAGGCTTGGGGTAGATCTAAGTAGAGTTGATTGATTGATTTGTTCAAGCTTTGTGTTAAGGCTTGGGGCAGATCTAAGAAGATTTGATTGATTGATTTGTTCAATATTTGTGTTAAGGCTTGGGGTAGATCTAAGCAGATTTTGATTGGTGATTTGATCAAGCTTTGTGTTAAGGCTTGAGGATAGATTTGAGATAGATTTATGAGAAGATTTATGAGTAGAGATAGAGAAGATTTGTAATATACTTGGGATAGAGTTTGGTGTAGACTTGAGACAGAGTTGAGATTAATATTTGGAGGTGATAGAGTAGAGGAAAGCAATCTCTAGTGGATAGAGATCCATTAGCCAGGGTAGTGAAGATAGAGGTCTTCTATGGAGAGAGATCCACAAGCCAGAGCAGTGGGGGTAGAAGTCTTCTAGAAGATCATCAAACCAGAGCAAGGAGAAAGAGTTATCCTATGGATAGAGATCCATAAACCAGAGCAAGGAGAAAGATTTCTCCTATGGATAGAGTTCCATGAACCAGAGCAAAGGGGAAAGAGTTCTCCTATGGAGTGTGATCCATGAACCAGCTAGGAAGATAGATTTCTTCTATGGAGAGAGATCCATGAACCAGTTGAGGAGATAGAGGTCTCCTGGATCAAGTTCCATGAACCAAAGAAAAGGGGAAAGAGTTCTCCTATGGAGAGAGATCCACAAATCAGAGTATTAGGGGATTGGTGTCTCCTTTGGATAGAGGTCCATAAACATTGTAATAGGGAATTGATTCCCAAGAGATTTGTTGAGAAAATTTTAGTAGAAATATTTTCTCCATGGAGTATCCCACATTGGGTGAACCACATTAAATTGGTGTCTCTATTGTGTGTGATAATTTGTGCATTGATTTGATTAATACTATTGATATTTCCATTGATAATATTGGATAATATTGTTTGGGAAAGAAAAGTGAAAGTTGATCTTATACTATTCACCCCCTCTCAGTATAAGCTTGTGTTCTTCAGTATTATCTCTCTTTTCTCCTTAATTGTTTCTATCTCTATCAACTCTATACCCATGTGATCACTTATGGTTATTTACCATATATACATCGATATTTATCTTATCTTATTGCATCTAAAAACTAATAACATGACTTCCTCTATTATTCAGCTTAACTTTCTCCTTCATAATTCTAAATTAATCATTTCTATGTAATATGTGGCCCAAGTGCATAAAGTAGACTTATGAATAGGGAATCTAGTCTATATTTGTTGATTGTAATCAAATAGCATTGTGTAGAAGGAAGTGTTAAGCATATATTTTACTTGTTTTGAAATTACCAATTTTTCTAAAATTAGGGTGGAAGTACTCATATTGAAAACTTTCCCAATTTTATCTAACGTAAGTTTGAAAGCTATCTAATTGGAATGATCCATAATTTTTTTTTCTTTGGCTCATAGACAATGACCTACTAGGTTAGCAGGTCTGAAGAGTAATACACATTAGGGTATATTAATTATCCTAGGTTCTTGGTCCATATATTGTAGACTAGGATATATTTGAACTAAAGTCTTTGTGCCCTTTTGAATAGCCCTTTCATGAGTGTTGCATGGTGTTGTTTGTCCTCTCTGGGATGCTTGTATCAGTAGATAGCTATATCCTCCAGTTATTCTTATTTTTTCTATGTAAATTGCTCACATGACCCTGAATCTACAATAAATATTTTTGGATCTCTCCCAACCAATTCTCCTTTGCTTAGGTGTAGGTATGGTGGAGCTTTTTCCAATGTTTCAATTCATTCTTTTGAATTAATGGGGATGGAGAAATATGTGCTTAAGGATGCCATTTTCATGATTCTCATTTTTTTGTGACTCAATGAGTGACTTATTCAATAATTCTTAGGCTAGAGTGTGAATGCACGTATTTTTTCATGAAACTTCAATACTGTATTTATGGAAATATTGGTGTGCATTGGTTTTAATTACCCTCTTGAATATCCTCTTGTTAGCCATTTTATTTCTACCACCTTTTCTTCACCACAATTGTATTAATGACTATGACATGGCACTCTTACTCTTTTATTGGTGATGAGGATATTTTTTTGGTGTGTGATATCATGCTTGGCTCTCATTGGTCAACAAGTGTCTACTAGATGCCACTTTATTTCTCAATAAGCATGCCAATCAACTTGATCTATTCTATAAATCAATATGTGGGTTAGGTGGACCAATTAAGTATAGCGATCAGGTATTTAGCTCAAATATGCTTTGTCAAATCAATAGGTGATATATTCTTTTTCCATTTTTACACAAATAGAAATAATGAAGAACACAAGCTTATACTGAGAGGGGGGTGGATAGTATAATACCACTTTTTACGTTTTCTTTCCAAATCAATATTATGCAATGTATAGATAGCAATATCAACAATAGTAATAAAGAAATGCACAAATCACCACACATAATAGAAACACCACAATTTACGTGGTTCACCTAATGTGGGCTACTCCATGAAGAAAATATTTCACTAAAATTTTCTCAATCAATCTCTTGGGAATCCTTTCTCTATTACAATTTTTATGGATATTTGTCCAAAGGAGACACCAATACCCTATATTAAGTTTATGGATCTCTATCCACACGAGAACTCCTTCTCCTCTACTCTAGCTAGTGATCCTCTAGAATACTACTGCCTCCAATACACTAGCTTATGGATCTCTCTCCATTGAAGACTCTTGTTCCCACTTAGAAGACATATCCTCATTGACCTAGTTGATGGATATCTATCCACTGGAGACTACTGTACTCTTTGCTCTGTCAGCTCAAAATATATGTTCTAGTATGACCTAAAAATAGTACTTCATTCTAGCACAAATATGCTCAATATCTATCTCTGGTATGACAAAAATCTATCCAAAAATTTGCACCAAAATATATCCTCAAATATGCTCAAAAAGTCCACATAGAACTTGCTTAAATCTGCTCAAAAATTCCACACATAACTTGCTCAAATTTTCTCAACAAGTCCATACAAAACTTGCTCATATCTGCTAAACAAGTCCACACAGAACTTGTCCAATATTCTAAACAAATCCACACATAACTTGTCCAATCTGCTCAACAAGTCCACATAGAACATGCTTAAATCTTCTCAAAAAGTCCACACAGAACTTGTCCAATCTACTAAACAAGTCCACACATACTTGTCGAATCTGATCAACAAGTCCACACAAAACATGCTTAAATATTCTCAAAAAGTCCATAAAAAACTTGTCCAATCTTCTCAACAAATCCACACAAAACTTTCTCAAATATGCTCAACAAGTCCACATAGAACTTGTCCAATATGTATTGTAAGCTTCCACAAAATCTCACACAAAAATCAGTCCACAAGTCTCCTCAAAGACTTGCCTCAAATATGCTCAATTACTTTCAATCACTTTCTTAGAAACATAAGGATAATTGTGGATCTCTCTCCACTATTACTCTTTTCCCCAATTAGAAGACCTGTCCTCACTACCCTAGCTAATGGATCACTATCCATTGGAGATTATTGTCCTCTCTGCTCTGTCTCAAATTTTTACTAAACATAGTCCTTAAATATAACACAAATATGCTCAATATCTATCTCTGGTTTGGCATAAATCTATCCTCAAATCCAAACAAAACTTTGTCCTCAAATTTGCACAACAATTTCACATAGAACTTGCTTAAATATTCTCAAAAAGTCCACACAGAACTTGCTCAAATTTTCTCAACAAGTCCACACAAAACTTGTTCAAATTTGCTTAAAACTTCTTGTCCAATATTCTCAACAAGTCCACACAAAACTTGTCCAATTTGCTCAAAAAGTCCACATAGAACTTGTCCGATATACTCAAAAAGTCCACACATAACTTATCCAATCTACTCAACAAGTCCACACAGAACTTGTCCAATCTACTCAAAAAGTCCACATAGAACTTGCTTAAATCTGATCAACAAGTCCACATAGAACTTGTCCAATCTACTCAACAAGTCTATATAGAACTTGATAAAATCTGCTCAACAAGTCCACATAGAACTTTTTCAAGCTGCTCAAAAATTCCACATAGAACTTGCTTAAATATTCTCAACAAGTCCACACAAAACTTGTCCAATCTGGTCAACAAGTCCACATAGAACTTGCTCAAATATTCTCAACAAGTCCACACATAACTTGTCCAATATGTATTGTAAGATTCCATAAAATCTCACACAAAAATCAGTCCACAAGTCTCCTCAAAGACTTGCATCAAATCTTCTTTAATACTTTCAATCACTTTCTTAGAAACATAAGGATAATTTTTAGAGACTTAATATGCTTCAAATTCAACTCAATGCTCAATCACTTTCTCAAATTAATTCAAAATATATAATAGTTTTTTAATGGAACTTGAACAATCACTTCACACATCCACTTGACTAGGCTCAACCAAATCTACTCAACCAATAACTCAAAATAATCCTTGCTCACAAACTCTAGTCTAAGCATATGATCACTCACTCAAAATATTTCCAACAATGCTCAACAATAAATATCACATAAAAATGATACTCATGTTCTTTTCAAACCCTAGTTCAAGTTCTTTTCTTAATAACTCATTTCAACAACAATTCTTATAAAATAACTCTCAGATAAAAATAATACTCATGTTCTTTTAAAACTCTAGTTCAATTTCCTTGCTCAAAAGCTCACTTCAACAACAATGCTTATAAAACAACTCTCACATTACAATGATACTCATGTTATTTTCAAACCCTAGTTCTTGTTCTTCACTCAATCAATGGCTTCAACAACAATGCTTATCAAACAAGGATTTAATAACACTTCTTTATTCCAGAAAACCTTGAAGCATTCACTCAACACACTCAATAGGAAACCCTAATCAAGTCCTTTTCACTCCAAACTTATTTTTTAGAAAACCAATCAATCAATTCACCTATGCAAGAATATGCTCATAATTTTTTCTTGATTGGAGAATGATCTTAAAAACTACCTTCAGGAAATACCTTCTTCTTTGCCAAGTGCCAAGGATTAGATAACAAGTTTTATACTTCACAAAATATAAGAATAGCTCAATTTCATGATACACCTTATATCTCCTTCTCAATAGCAATATTTGACAATAATATCTTCATAGAAATTTCCTTTTTAAAACACACCTTCAATTTCTCAATTTCACAAAATTGATATTCCAACTTAATTTCTATCTCATAAGGTAAAATAATATTTACCTTATTAAAGCACCTATTTACCACTTAGGTAAATAAATTAATATCACCTTATAACTCCCTAACCTTAGCACAATTAATAAAATATCACAAATATTCCCTTATGCCTACTAAACCTTAGTATTATGCAAAAATGAAAATTAAATCATTAAAACCTTTGCTGAATCCCACTTCTGTGCTTTTTGGAGTTTTGACCCTACGCCTTCTCCCTCGAATAGCACCTTAGCTACAGCTAGCTATCCGTGTGAGCTAAGTTCTCCACATTCTTAGCTTAAGCCCTAAGGTTGCTTAAGCCTTTTCTCCAAGGCTCTAAAGGCTTTGGCCTTCTTCCACATCTAGCACCAAGCTAGACCATGAGCGCTACTCCCTCTACCTTGTTCCTCGCTCGAACATGATGCGTTGCCTTGAACACAATGCACTACCTTGCTTATTCAATACCTTACTTCACGATTTTCTAAGGCTCTGGATTTTTGTTGTATTCAAATTCAAATTTCCACTTCCCTAAGGTTTGTCTTAGGGTTTAAATACCCTTCATTTTCTTTGCATACAATGTCGGTAGATGATTCGACTTGATGATGTTGGCTTGTATAAATTATAATTTATAATTAATTTAAATTCAAAATAATTTAAATATAATAAATTTAATTTATAAAATTTATATTTTAATAAAAAATTAAAGCCCTCTTTGAGTTAATATCAAATTGTCATTTCCACTTCACTGTGTTGATGAGAAATAATTTCGCCATCTTGGTTTTAATAAAAACCTGAATTTTGCCATCACAATGTTAGAAAACTATCATTAAGGTTTTAATAAAAAACCTTTTAATGTGCCACCATGGTTTTAACAAAAACCCTTATAAAAACATATTTGGACAAATTTTCTCCATCTCTTTGCATTGCTTCCTGGTGTTAATGATGATGTACTCCATGGTGCTAATGACAGATTCATGTGTTCACTTTGGCATCAATGACAACTTTTTACCTTGACATCAATGACAACTAAATGAGCTCAAAATGTCCAACAATCTCCCTCTTTGTCATTTATGGCAACCCAAATTATTTTTACCAAAAAAATTGACCTTTCCTTTTTTCTGCTACCCCTGGTGCATTGTTCCTCCTAGCTCAATGCTCTCTCCTCTTTTCAAATACCAAATATCTCCCACGTACTCAAATATGTTCCCCTTTGACATCAATGGAAAAGGGTCACCTTTGGGGATTGGGGATAAGAATGAGCCTATTATCTTAGCCCCTCCCCCACCTCCTCTTGGGGTGGTTAATTCCAAGGTGGGAGTATTTCTACTCCCAGAAAGCACTGCTATTTACCTTTATCCCCTCTTCTTTTTATCTGATCCTTTTGATTCTTTTGATTGTTTCTTTCAATTTTTCTATCCATGTATTCATTCATGTCCATGTTATTGTTCTAGTTCCTATTCCTATTCATGTTCATATCCATGTTCCTGTTCCTATTCCTGATCCTGTTCTGGTTCATATCCATGTTCCTATTTCTGTTCCTAATTATTTTTTTGGAATATCTGCTCTACACCACTTTGCTGTGTGACCATAATTATTGCACTTATTAAACTTAATGTTATTATTCCTTGGGGGTACAAATTTCATAGGATTTCTCCTAGTGGAGCCATACATTTTTTTGTCATGAACTTTGTAATTCATTGCCTTGTGACCAAACTGATTACATGAGTAGCAATACCCATATAAAAGTTATATTTTCCCATATTCATGCATTTCATGTGTCCTCCACTATGAAGCTATGTGTCCAAACCAGTGACATAAAAAATATATTCCATTGAATTTTCATTTTCTTGACCTCATTGGTCTCGTAGTCTCTCTTGACCTATTTTGATTGTTGTTCTATATGTATCTTCTTTGTGCATTGTTGTTTTTCTTGTTGAACTATCTATTTTCCAACTCATACTCAGATGTATCACTCTCTTTTACATTGTCTTCTTCTAAAATATCTTCATAGGAAGTTTCTCCTCCTCCAAAACTTAAGGATGACTCTCCTTCCCATTTCTTTTAAACCTGTTCAAATCCAAGACCTATTTTGCTTGATGTAGGATTTTGCGTCTTGATGAACTTATCCAAGTTCTTTGAGCTATTTTTTTAACCCTTTTAGCCTAACATTGAAGTCTTCTAAATCTTCTCTTAGTAGTGACACTTCTTGTGTTAACTTTTAACATTCTAAGATATTTTCTTCTAACTTATCCTTGAACCTTTTAACCTTAGCCTTTGATTTTTCAAAATCCTCTATAAGAAATCTTCTCTCTTCATCACATTATTGAAACTAAATTTCAAGTTTAGAATATTTATTTCTTACATTATTTACTGTGTCAAGGGCATAAATAAGTTCTCCCTTGAGATCATATCTATCCTTTTCTGAATATTCCTCTATTTGTTTACCTTTTTCCACATATTTATTCTATGTTGGCTTATCTTCTATAGGATCACCTTCTCCTTCTTCTAGTGCCATTAGAATATTATCTTATGGTCCTTTAAGTGTATCTTGATATTCATCATCACTGAAACTATAACCATCCCTTGTACAATCATCTTCAAGATGTCCAAATTTACCAAATCTAAAACACTTGAGAATTACTAGTCATTTTCTTAACTTGCTCTTTTTCTTCAATCATAAAAATAACTTCATATCTATCATTATCTTAAAAACTAGCATCACTATCACTTGAGTACTTACTTGCCTTATCCACATAGTAGCTCCTCTTTTATCTTTGAAAGAACTTATTTCCTTGTTTGTTTTGTCCATCCTTACTTTTATTTTGGTTCCCTATTCTTCTGATCATGTTTATCTTCACCATTGTTATTCTTAGCTTATTGACAATATATTGTAAAATTTCCATACTTTCCACAATTGAAACATTTAATAGATATTGTATCTCTAGATATTCTTGAATCATTATTCCTTATACCATAATTTACTTCTTCATCACTGGATGACTCGTTGCTTGATTCTAACTTCTTACCCTTTGTCTTCTTGATTGCTTTGAATGTTTCTTCCTTTTTGGGAATAGGATATTTTGTTCTTATCTCAAATGTTGTGAGTATACCAAGCAATATATCTCTTGTCAAAGTATTACCTTACATTGGCACATCTATAGAAAAAATGTTTTCACTGAATCTCTTTAGAAGAGTTCTTAAGACTTTATCACAAACATCTGATTCATCAATATTCATTCCAAGTCCTTGCATAACATTAACAACTTCATCAATTAAAATTAGGTAAGAACTAATATTTTCCTCATCCTTAATTCTTAATTCTTCAAATTGTCCTTTGAGATTTCACATATTTGCTTTCTTGACACTTCTATCTCCTTCAAAAATATTTTACAATTTATTCCACATTTCTTTTGTAGTGAAAATGCATAAGTTCCATAGACTTTGTTCTATGCAAACCTCTCAAAAGTACATTCATTGCTTTTGAATTGTAATTTTGTAGGAGCTTACCTTCCTTATCTACAGGAGGATTAATCAAGGGATCATATCCAATTTCAACTGCTTCCAAAATTTCATTGTCAAGAGCCATCAGGTAGATCTTAATTCTTAAAATCCAATATATATAGTCGTTTCCATCAAATATTGGTGTTGAATTATCCGAGGACACATAATTTTAATCCATTGTGTTCTTGTTAGCTTTTCCTTCAAGTTGTTAAACTCTTCTAAAGGAACCCGCTCTGATACCAATTGAATAACACAAGCTTATACTGAGAGGGGGGGTGAACAGTATAAGACCACTTTTTACTTTTCTTTCCAAATCAATATTATGCAATGTATAGATAGATATATCAAAAAAAGTAATCAAATCAATGCACAAATCATCACACACAATAGATACATCACAATTTACATGGTTCACCCAATGTGGGCTACTCCACGGAGAAAATATTTTACTAAAATTTTCTCAATCAATCTCTTGGGAATCCTTTTCCTATTACAATGTTTATGGACCTCTATCCAAAGGAGACACCAATCCTCTAAATCAATTTCATTGATCTCTATCCACAAGAGAACTCCTTATCCTCTGCTATGGTTGGTGATCCTCTAGAAGACTACTATCTTCACTGCAATGGCTTGTAGATATCTCTCCATTGAATACTCTTATCCCCACTTAGAAGACATGTAATCATTGCCTTGGTTGATGAATCTCTACCCATTGGAGACTATTGTCTTCTCTGCTCTGTCACCTCCAAAGATCTGTCTCAAATCTATACTAAACAAAGTCCTTTGGTCTAGCACAAATATTATCAATCTCTATCTCTGGTCTAGCACAAATTGGTCCTCAAATCTACACTACACTCTATCTTGAAATTTTGTCAACAAGTCCACACAAAACTTGATTAAATATGCTCAACAAGTCCACATAGAACTTGCTCAAATCTACTCAAAAATTCCACATAGAACTTGGTCAAATATTTTCAACAAGTCCACACAGAACTTGTACAATGTTCTCAACATGTCCACATAGAACATGTCCAATATGCTCAACAAGTCCACACAAAACTCGCTTAAATCTTCTCAACATTTTTTTATATAACTTGTCCAATCTACTTAATAAGTCCACACAAAACTTGTCCAATCTGCTCAACAATTCCACATAGATCTTGCTTAAATATGCTCAACAAGTCCACATAGAACTTTTTCAATATGCTCAACAAGTCCACATAGAACTTGCTCAAATATGCTCAACATGTCCACACAAAACTTATCCAATATGCTCAACAAGTCCACACAAAACATGCCTAAATATTATCAACAAGTCCACACAAAAATTGTCCAATCTACTCAACAAGTCGACACATTACTTGCTTAAATATGCTCAACAAGTCCACACTAAACTTTTCCAATCTGTATTGTAAGCTTCCATAAAAGGTCAAAAAAAATCAGTCCACAAGTCTCCTCAAAGACTTGCCTCAAATATACTCAAATACTTTCAATCACTTTCTTAGAAATATAAGGATAATTGTTAGAGATTCAATATGCTTCCAATTTAACTCAATTCTCAATAACTTTCTCAAATCAATTCAAAATATAAAATAGTTTATTTTATGGAACTTGAAAAATAACTTCACACATCCACTTGACTAGGCTCAACCAACTCTACTCAACCAATAACTCAATGAAATAATCATTGCTCACAAACCCTAGTCCAAGCATATGATCACTCACTCAAAATATTTCCAATAATGCTCAAAAACAAATCTCACCTAACAATGATACTCATGTTATTTTCAAGCCCTAGTTCAAGTTACTTAAACAAAAACTCACTTTAACAACAATGCTTATAAAACAAATTCTCACATAACAATAATACTCATGTTATTTTCAAACCCTATTTCAAGTTCTTTGCTCAAAAACTTACTTCAACAACAATGCTTATAAAACAACTCTCATATAAAAATGTACTCGTGTTCTTTTCAAATCCTTATTCAAGTTCTTCACTCAATAAATGGCTTCAACAACAATGCTTATCAAACAAGGTTTTAATAACTCTTCTTTATTCTAGAAAAACTTGAAGCATTCACTCAACACACTCAAGAGGAAACCCTAATGAAGTCCTTTTCACTCCAAACTTATTTTCTAGAAAACCAATCAATCAATTCAACTATGGAAGAATATGCTCATACATTTTTATTGATTGGAGTATGATGTTCAAAACTACCTTCAGGGAATACCTTCTTCTTTGCCAAGTGCCAAGTATTAGATAACAAGTGTTATATTTCACAAAATACAAGAATAGCTCAATTTCATGATACACCTTATATCTCATTCTCAATAGGAATATTTTACAATAATATCTTCATAGAAATTTCCTTTTCAAAACACACCTTCAGTTTCTCAATTTCACAAAATTGATATTCCAACTTAATTTCTATCTCATAAGGTAAAATGATATTTAACTTAATAAAGCACCTATTTACCACTTAGGTAAATAAATTAATATCACCTTATAACTCCCTAACCTTAGCACAATTAATAAAATATCACAAATATTCCCTTATGCCTCCTAAACCTTAGTATTATGCAAAAATCAAAATTAAATCATAAAAACCTTTGGTGAATCCCCCTTCCACATTTTTTGTAGTTTCGACCCTATGCCTTCTCCCTTGATTGGCACCTTAGCTACGGCTAGCTATCCATGTGAGCTAAGTGTTCCACATGCTTAGCTTAATACCTAAGGTTGCTTAAGCCTTTTCTCCAAGGCTCTAAAGGCTTTGGCCTTCTTCCACATCTAGCACTAAGCTAGACCATGAGCGCTACTCCCTCTGCCTTGTTCCTTTCTCGAACATGATGCGCTACCTCAAACACGATGCACTATGTTGAACATGATGCGCTACCTTGTTTCTTCAATACCTTACTTCACAATTTTTGAAGGCTCCAAATTTTCACTGTGTTCAAATTCGAATCGCCACTTCCATAAGGTTTGTCTTAGGGTTTAAATACCCTTCATTTTATTTGCATACAACATCAATGGATGATTCGACTTGATGACGTCAGCTTGTATAAATTATAATTTATAATTAATTTAAATTCAAAATAATTTAAATATTATAAATTTAATTTATAAACCTCAGACATTAATAAAAAAATTAAAGCCCTCTTTGAGTTAATATCAAATTTTCATTTGCACTTCACTGGGTTGATGAGAAATAATTTCGTCATATTGGTTTTAATAAAAATGTTAATTCTGCCATCACAATGTTAGAAAACTATCATTAAGGTTTTAATAAAAAACCTTTTAATGTGCCACCATGGTTTTTACAAAAGCCCTTATAAAAACATATTTGGATAACTTTTCTCCATCTATTTGCATTGCTTCTTGGTGTTAATGATGATGTACTCCATGGTATTAATGACAACTTCATGTGTTCACTTTGGCATCAATGACAACTTTTTACCTTGACATCAATGACAACTAAATGAGCTCAAAATGTCCAACAAATATGTTGTTAGCACAAATAATTTAAATAAAAAATGAATGATCTTATAGCCTAGTGGAACCTCATTGGATGAATTTAGATTGTGTTTTTATAGCCAACACTATCATCAGGGCCATTTTTTCTTTGACTAATTAAAATGCAATGCTAGGGGGTTCCCGCTTAGATCCACTCTATTGATTTATTTCCAACACTAAGATCTAGATCATTAATTAAGTAGCCAATAAGATGGTAGTGCAAGGAGCTCTATTGTAATGAAGTGTTGTATTCATCCTACCTGGGCCTGCTCTTTATATTTCTTTACCAATAAGGTTTTGACATCGAGGTACCATGATCCAACCGAAATCAAGCACGTAGGACTCCCACTCTATTGAAACTTGAGTGCTTTATCCATCGCTTGGACTTCAATAACCTCTCGCTTAGAATTAGGGTTTATCACTTTCATTAAAGCATAACACCTAAGTCATTCATTTAGCACTAAATACTTTTCACTCAATGGTAAGCACTTCCTACTTAGTGGTCTATCTTCTTGTTTAGTCCTAAGTGATCTTCAATCAATGCTAAGAGAACCTACTTAGTTCTAAGATTTACCACTTAATTCCAAAAATTATTTGTTTCGTAGCTTTTTTTTTAGAACTGAGCTCCTCCTTCTTAGCATTAAGATCCTCCCGCTCAATGCTTATGATATTTTGCTTAGTGTTTAGCCTTCCTGCTCAATGATTTGTTGGTCAATTAGCCCTTAAGAACCTCTTACTTAATTCTAGGATATTATTTTTGGCTTCTTTTTCTTAGCGCTAAGGAATTTTCTTTAGTGCTCAGTGCTTTTGTTCAGTCCATGGGACTCATCGCTTAACTCACTTTATTTAACACTCAAGATCTTTTTCTCAGTGATTAGCAAAACTGCTCAAATTATAAGAATTCGACTAAGAACCTTTTCCTTAGCACTATGCTCCTCACGCTTAGTGTGAATCTCCTTTTGCTCATTATTTTTCTGTTTTTCCTAGCACTCAGCCTTTGCTTCAGTGCTTGGTTTCCCGCTTAGCCTTTTTATCTTTATCACTTGGCTTCTTTGGTTCTTCTGCTCAATGCTAAGCACTTATTGCTAAGTACTAAGTGCTTCTTGCTCAACTCTATGTACTTCCCACTTAGTGCTCTGAATTTTTGATAAATTTATTGAAGAAGGTCTTAGGAAATGCTTTTCTAGTTTTGGCACTAAGGTAAAAAGTGGAATTTTATGGAAATCCTAATCGCGTGGAATATTGGGGAGAATAATGATTCATGGTCAACCTAATATTTTCACTTAAAGATGATATTTGACAAACGTGGGTTAACGTATGGGAATTATTATACTCTTAGGATTTTTATGGGTAATGTGGAACGTAAGAGGGAGAAAATGATGGATGAATGGTTTTTAGAACTTATGACCTAGGAAATTATTTGGGGACCCATGACATAGGAAGGAGTTGAAAAAAACAAAAAAAAAAATTATGAGGCCTTAGACCTAGGGGAAAATAGTAGAAAATTATGGCTAAGGAACCCTTACGAAACTCGAGGAAAAATTAAGGGATAATGATGTTTGGGGTTCTTTTGGGTGATGACCTTAGGGACTAAAATTTTTAATAATGAAGTATTATAAAATCATGAAGTAATGACCTTATAGAAGGATAAAACTTTTGAGGACTCTTTGTATTGTAACAAAACATTAAGGGACTACTAGACATAATCGTTTTGATTTAGGCCACATTTCTTGACTCAAAAATTTGTAAACCACTTTTTATAATTTTGACAAAAACACCTGGACCTAGAAATTTATAAGAATCTTCAAAATTTGAAATTAAGGGTATTATTCATGTTAGATTTTGAGGATCCAACATAGGCTTTTATTGGGAAAAATGAAGGAAACTTGCTGCACATGAGAACCTCAAACTCTCTAGTTATGTTTTTTTCTAAAATCACGTAAAACATATTGATAGGATTTTAATGAACAAAAATGACACTTATTTTCCTAATCACCTAAAAACAAAAAAATGAAAGTTAAAAAACAAATAGGTACTTTCCTGCCTAATCACCTAAAAAATATAAAATGAAAGATGAAAAACACTGAAAAAAAATGTTTCTACAAAAACTGACTTTCCTAATCACCTAGTAACAGAAGGACAAAGACATTCCTAATCACCTAAAGGAAAAAATATAATACTTGAAATGCTTTTTAATAATACAGACAAGTACAACTCATTTTTTTCTAACCCTATTGTAGGGGTTTTACAATTTCATATGTTGATCATTTACTAGGATTTACATTTGTTCTCCTTCCAAGATCTATAGCTTATAGGTGTACTATCCAACAATATGAACTATTTGATATGAGCCCAACCATTTAGGTTCAACTTTACCTTTCTTCCCATGTATCTCATTTTTTGGATTTCAATAAATGACTATATCTCCCTCAATAAATGGTGTGCCTCTGGATTTCTTGTTGAAAAGTTGCATTGTCTTCTGTGTTTGCTCTATCATCTTATTCAAAGTTTCTCTTCTTTCTTCTTGCAATAGTGATATCTAATCCAATATTCTATGCAGGGCATTTCGATTTCATGGTCTTGAAGTAGTAGATATAGGTCACTTCTTTCTATCTATGGGGCCAAAAGATATTTTTGTCCAAATACCATCTCATATGGGTATTTTCTTGTATTTATTTTGACTGAAAACCTATCTACTCATAGAGAAAATTTTAATTCATTATACCAACTCCTTATATTATTACCTAGTGACCTTTTGATCCTTGTTATCATATTTTTATTTAAGAACTCAACTAGGTCGTTACCCTCATAATAGTAGTTTGAAGCATGAAAAAGTTAAATATTGTATTTGGCATAGAATTCTATCATTTCAAATGAAGCAAAATAGTTTCTATTGTTTGTGACCAATTTTTTTGGGACCCTAAATCTTGTCAATTTTTTTTTTTTTTTATTACTACCTCTATTGTTGACTTCTTTAGAGGAGCTGATTCTACCCATTTCATAAAATAGTCAGTAGCTATGATAATCCATTTGTACCATATTGAATATTTAGAATTCATTTCACCATTCAGGTCAATTCCCCACTGTGTGAAAGGTGCTTCAATAATCACTAGTTTTAGAGGTATTGCTACTCTTACCTACAAAAACTTGATAGTTATGGTAACCTCTTACATAGTGATGAATATTTTTTAACAGAGTAGGCCAGTAGTATACAACCCTCATGATTTTATTTATAGTGTATTTAGGTGCAAAATTTCCTCTATAGAATCCATTATGTTATTCTTTTATCAAATATAAAACTTCTTTTCAAATAAGAAAAACAATAGAATTCCATATAGATGTCTCCAATATAGTTGACCTTCTTGAACATAGTATTTCTATTCTTGCTTCTTCATAGATCTCATTTTATTTGTATACATCCCTCTAGGAAAGGCCAAAGTTTGAATATAAGACAAGATCTCATCATACCATTTTGTTCTATATTAGTAGTCCTTCTTAGGTCATGTATTTTATGTACCATGATAACATTGTTCAAGTTCTCTTCTTCTTTTTTAGCCAGATACTTTGCTAAACCCTATAATCTAAAAATATGAAATGGTTTGAATTCAACATCATACTATAGTAATTTTACCATTCATCTAGTAGGATAGCCTATGGATTTTGACTAAATGAAAACATCGTTTATAACTATGAAAGGAATGCAACATATGAATTTTTTAGATCTAAAATTCCTTTGAAATATTCTAATGCTCTTATTACAATATAAGCCTATTTTCTATCATGGTGTATTTTAGTTGAGATGCTTTTAGTCCTATACTAATAAATGCTATTGTTATTTCATTTTTTTCATCATATTTCTAAGGAAGAACTACAACAAGAGTATGTTCTAAAGCAAATGAATATATATTGAAGTTTTTTGAGTATTTTGGATAATTCAAAATTGGAGCAATAGTAATAGCATCCTTTATGCTTTCAAAATATTTTACATTCTCCTATTTCCACTTTATATCACCATCATTTTTATAATAGCATTTATTGGTTTAGCTATTTCAGCAAAATTAGGTACAAATCTTCCTATAAAGTTTATTTTTCTAGAAAATATTTGATTCCTTTCAAGTTCTTGGGAGGAGGTATTTTTGCAATAGCTTCAACTCTTTGTGGATCAATGTTTATCCCTTTTTTGATACTACATACCCCAATATTTTTCCTTGTGTTGCCTCAAAAATACACTTCTTTTGATTCAATGATATCCCATACTTCTTGCATCTGGTAAATACTATAGATAAGTGTTCAAAATTATATTTAGGATTATTTGAAAACATAATGATATCATCAAGATAAAAAATACTAATTTTAAACATAAGCCCCTTAAATGCAAACTCCATGGCTCTCTGAAAAGTTTCACCTGCATTCATTAGCCCAAATGACATTCTTAAGTATTCAAAGGTTACCCAAGGAGTATTGAAAGTATTTTTTACCTATATTTTGGATTGACTTGTACCTAATTGTATCTTGGAAAACCATATATCAAATACATACTAGTTGATCCAACAACTACCTATAATAATTGCTCCATATTGAGGAGGGAGTAGTTGTTTTAAGAAAAATCTTATTTAAATTTCTAAAGTCAACACAAAACTCGATATCTCTTTTTTCCTTCCTTACAAGTAGTATATTTGCTATCCAAGAAGAAAATATTACTTTCCTAGTTATTTTTGCATCTAGTAATTTTTGTGCTTCCTTCTACATGACTGGATGTAATATGGGGTTGAATTTCCTTTGCTTTTGTTTGAAGGGTTTTGCATCTTCTTTGAGAGGGATGATATGAGTCATAACATTTGTGTTAAATATCTTCAAATCCTTGTAACTCCAAGAAAAATCATATTTATTCTTCTTTAGAAAACTTATATACTATTGTCTCTCTTTTCTTGCCAAAGCTTTATTAATCTTAACCAATTTTGTCTCTTCCTCTATCCCAATGTTTACATTATTGACTTTCAATTCATTGAAGAGTGGTTTATATGTTTTGTCAAAATAATAGAATAATATTTCCAAAGAAACTAACCCCTTAGGAATTATATTCATTTTTATTTGGATCACTTCTACTAGTTCTCCAATAACATCTTTTAATTTCTCTTCATACTCTTCTTGCATATCACATCTACGTACTAATTTTGAAGAGTCATGAAATATTTTATATCTATATCATCCTAGAAAAATAGAATTTAAACAACATTGTATATCATAGAGGGTTAATAAAAAAATAGTTGGGAAACTTTACATATATTATGTATCAATATCTGGACAATCTACACCAGATGCATTTATTTCTAACAAGTTTACAATATGGTTCTTTTCTCTTGGAATGTATGAAAAATTGAGTGATAGGAATTTGTTTATTTATTTTAAGACTTTTGATTTTTACTATTTTAGTCTAGGATGCTTGGCTTGGTATTTACTTTTGACTTGTTAGACAATCAACTCTACATCTCCACTAACTTTTGAATAGTTGATACCTAGTTCTTTTGCTTTTCTTAGTCCTAACAGCAAGGCTTCATATTTATTTATGTTATTTGTGCATGAAAATTCTAATCTATAATGGCCCCCAAGTAGTTACCCTTAATGTCTATCAGATTAACTCCTACACCTACTCCAAACTAAAAATTTTCCCCTTCAAAGGTCATGGTACACATTTCTTGAGTTAGGACCTTCATGGATTATGCATCTACTACTTATCTAGTTTTGGAATCCATATATTTTGCATCAATACTTCTACTAGAAATGGTATGTGCCAAATTGATATTACCCCCATTTACTTTTTTCTACAAAATTAACTAGGTTGATCACAGTATCATTGGATTTTATTAATTCAACTAAATATTTATTGAATGGCTATCTCCTGAGTGTAACATTTTCTTTTACTGATATGGGGATGGTATCATAATACCAAACCAACTGAATAGAATCACCTAACTATTTGACCCAATGTCTTCTCAAAAGTAAGGAGAAGAAAGGGTCCACATCCATGAATGCTACATCCATCACTATACCTTTCTTTGGATATTTATCTAAATATACAAGTAAGCTAGTAATTATCCCTACACAAGGTATTTTCCTACTGTCCATCACTAAAATAGGATGGGAATATCTTGTGCAAATGAGTCCTAACTGATCTAATATTTGTTTATGCATAATTTTGTGGAACACACCACTGCCAAGCATACAATTATGAAAAACATATTAATATCCTCCATCTAAGTTATATCTAAGGGATACATAAAAAGGTCTAATTGATGATAATGTTCTAGTCTAAGTTAATATCCTAACATCACATGACTGATTTTATTTTTGTTCTAATAAACCAAATGCCTTACAGACTTGCTCTCTGTATTTTTTACTATAATTAATTCAACAAAGGTTATATTGACTTTTTGTTTGACTAGTTCTAAACCAGCATCAAAATTATTTTTTTTAACATCCAATGTCCTTGTATATTCATATTTTTGTAAATATTCATCTTCTACTACTTCAAGAATATTTTTTTTATATTTTTATTTTTTCTTATTTTTTTTCTTTGTATGTGGGTTTATTTGTAATAGACTATCCTCTAGTTTCACTAGTTGATGCTTTTTCTTTTTGTTTGGTACTATTCTATTTTTCAAAATTAAGTCATTAATTCTTTCTAGTTCTTCTATCTCTTCAAATATTGGTATTAACTTTCCTTGTTTCATTCTTTAAAATCAAGATTCTTGTAATCTTTGCAAAACTTGTGTATTATCAGTTACTAAGATCTTAGGATAATGATTGGAAACATATAAATTCATATCTTCATTAAATAATTTTTCTATTGACTCATCCTCTTAGTTCCAACACATATTTATACTTATATCTTCATCATATTCATCATCTAAATCTATGTTGATATACATAATTAGATATATTCCATAGTCTACTGAGTTATGGGGTGTGTCACAAGTAGAACAGTAAAAAGAAATATTTTTACAACATTGAAAAAAGGTATGGGTTTTGGGATAGCATCTACATATTTATTAGTCTCCCTATTTTTCTAGCCATCACCATTATTTCTTTTTTTATTTCCTTGCTCAAAATTATTTTTGTTATTCCAACTTCTATTGAAATTTCTTCTGAATGGTGGTCAAATTTTTTTTTGTTGTTTATCTCCCTAAGAGTGTGAAGATTCATCATTATTATTTTTATTTCTCTCTATTCCGTCCAGCCTATTATTCATTGTAATGAACATCTCTATCATTTTATTAGCCAAATTATCCATAGGGTCCAGCTCTATTTTTCTCAGTAAATTGAATCCTAACTTTTTGGTTTCTTCTCAGGTTGGTTTAACTCTATAGAATATAGCTTCATTTTACCACTGTATAACATGTCTCTTTCAATCATGATATCCCTCTCCATAATCTCATCAATAGTAGCCACTTTTTACTGTCTCAATTCATAATTAAATTCCCTAGGAAATGTATTTTTATAAAAATAAATGGATTGATTGTTATTTGAACTCAAAGTTGCAGGAATCTCATTTCTCATCTTGAAAAACATTTTGTTGAAATATTCCATATATTCATTCTTTTTTATATATAGAGGATAAATCTATTAGTAAATATTATTTATTTTTCCTCTCCTCATACTTCCTTAAAAAATATTTTCCATTGTAGAAAAATTGAAATATCATTATCTAGGAGAGTGTTAAACCAATCCTTGGCATTTTTTTCTATGGTTTGAAGAAATAATCTGAGAACTATATCCTCATATTCAACCTCGAGGCTATCCATGCCATACAAAAAAATCTTAATATGGTCTTCTCCTATTAATGCACTATTCCCTTGGAATTTTAGCAAATACTTATGAACCTTACGAGGGAGGTCATGCAATACTACATGTAACTAGAAAGACCTATATCTATTTTTTCACCATAATTGGAAATTCTAGTTATTATGGTTTGGAGGTGGATTGTTCTAATTTAGAGGAGGCTTGTTGTCCATATTGGTTACTGAGAGAGCGACAAGAGGTTTTATATTCATAGTAAAGATAGCAATGAAATTTTTTGCAACTGAATTACTAATACTAGAACCAAATTTATCTCTAGAAATGTAGCTTTTCAAAACTAGAATTTTACAGGTATGAATAAATACCTTTGGATTCTTGAATTATAGAAAGAGAATCTTGCCACTTCTCCTTGTCGATTCTAGGAAAATCAGCTCTTCTTTTCTTAATTTCTTGATTTCTTGATTTTTGAGTTTTGGGTGTTAACCTAGTAGAATCGGTAGCACAGAATGTGTAGAAAGAATAGATTCTTCAACTCAAGATTTTCACTCTCAACCTCACAAATTATATTTCTTATGATATGGTTGATTTTATAAAAGAAATAACATGGAATTAAAAATCAAGAAAGAATGAATCACATAGGGAAAAATTCACTCAAAATATTAAATACTCCATGTTTCTATTGGCTGATTGTTTACCATTAAAAAGATTTGAAATGTCACTAGGAAGTCAACTATTATAATTTTTAATCAAATAAGGCTTTCATACCCTACAATGGTGTCATAATATATTGGATTTATTTTTTTTATCCTTAGAATGTGTCATGCTAGAAGAAATATCTAAGTCTAAATAGTATTATGAGATTTGGTTGACCTGCCAATTTGACCTAGGAATAGATTTATTTATGAATCTAAATATATTGGGTAGGGTAATCATCCAGATAAAAAATGTAAACATTATATTTCTTGACCAATATTTTCTATAGAATTTCAATTATGCCTCATATGTAATTGGCGCCTTAATCCATTATGCCATTGTAGCAATATTTTAGTACACTTTAATAGAAGAGAAATAAAAAATAAAGAGGAATTGATTCAATTAAATTAATTCAAATAATGTAACAAAAATAATTGGTTTTCAACAAAATAAGGAGTCCATTTTGCATTCAAGTAATGTAATTTATAAAAGATACAATACACAAAGTTGATATAGAAATAATTGATAGGGTGAGAAACTTGGAATTGTATTAATTTTGAAAACTTTACAATAGGAGTTGGCTTGAATTGCTAAAATATATTTCAAATTAATACAATAAGAATCCTCATTCAAATTATGTAATAAAAAGTATTTGCCTGTTTGTTCCAATTTGGTGACAACACAACTTCCAAACTTCTAGTTAAGTCACTATAAATAATCTTAGCTCCTGAATGTTTCTCTATTAAAACTTGCACAAAAATGGGAAGAATGAGGGATGACACAGATAAAAAATACAAAGGAACTACAACAAAATAGGGGGAACTCAAGTATACCTCTAGTAAATATATGCTATGCAAAATCTTGATGTAAATTTTAGTCATGGAAGCTCATTTTATAAATTTGAATCCTTGGATCTGTTATAATTGTTTTAATCAGAGCCTTCCACTTATCATCATCTACTACCTTTGATTGACTAATCGTACTACATCTTAGGTTATTTTATTCAAAAATCAATCTTTATTCAATTGTAGAGTCTTTAGATATTTTAAATAGATGCTATGCAGTTGTACAACACTTTATGGTTGACCAATACCTTGGTCAGTGCTCTCTATTTTTGACCCTTTGTCTCCATTTTTTACCCTTTCTCTCCTATGGTGGATCCCATGCTGCTTGTTTCCTTTGATGAACTTTACCTAATTTTCTTGATGTTGTATTTTTCTTTCTGACTTGCTCCAACTAGGTCAGCAATTTATAGCCAAGCTTTACTACAAAAAGTGTGTATTGCAGTAATTCTATCGAGCACCCTCAAGGAATTATTCTTGTTTTATTTTTTTGTAGCTCCATTACTTTTTAAAGAGTTGATTACCTATTGAGTTTCTTTCATTAGGGAAATAATTTCTTCGGTGAAATTTTTATCATTTGCAACTTCATATTTTAATTATTGTATTTTTTTTATTAGCAGTTCAACAAACCCTTATGGACTAAAAACTCTCAAAGAATTATAGTGATTTGTTTTAATTTTTTTATTGTGCTTAGTTTCCAATTTTATAACACTTTGGTTATAGTATTCAATATTAACCTATTGTTAAAAAAATTGGTGACCTTGTCAAATTCCTTTTTACAGTTGTAGCTTTGTCCATGTGATGTAGTTATCAATTTAGTCCTTATTTGGTCATATTCAACTCTGCATATTTTGAATACTAGGATGATGGCCAGTGCCTTCTTATCTGATTCTCCCAAAAATGGATTTATTTTATTCTTTGTATGCATTATTTATTTAATGTCCTTGCAACTCTAGTTTATTGCATTGGCCTTAGTCCTAAATTCATAAATAGTTTTCTCTTTGTAATTTTGAGTGAATAGAGAACTATTCAACTATTTATTTGTTGATGGCATTTGTAGCCCTTGAAGTATGTTGACCTCTGCTTGTAGATTTTATCTTACCAGTTGTATTTGATCTACTTTTTATGCCTTGGATTTTAACTCAGTTACTTATTTTTATACTATCATAGTGATTTGCGCATGTGCAATAATCTCAATTTTCATAATGTCAATTGGGTCTCCTATGTCCTGCATCACTCCTCTTGCCAAATATTTTTGTGTCTTATTAATGTTCTTGTGTAGGGAAATTTTGATAGTGGAAACATATAGGTTGGTAGAGTTGTGTACCTTAGGTTTTTCAAGAATGCACTACCCCTTCTCGGTATCTCTACCTTCCTCTATGTATTGAATTTGCTTTTCTTCATTTGGTGAATATTGTGTAGCTTCTTCTTCAACATGTACCATAATGAAGTTTTTGAAACACCTGAAGAGGGATTCATTTCAAGCCTGTATATTTTGAAGCACCTAAATAGGGAGTCATTTTAATCCTAGATATTTTGCGTAGTAGTGAGCTAATTGGAGAAGGTATGTTGAATTGATATCATTTGAGAAAATCAGTTAATCCTCCTACCTCTTGAATATTTTTAGAGAAATCGAGGATATTTTATTCACTTGTATGTATATAAAAATACTTCTATGTATTTCTTGAGGTTGACCTATTATGATCTCATGCTCTATTTTTGGGATAGTTAATGTTGTGGTGAGCTTAGAGGGGGTTGTTTATACTTGTGTTGGAAAATAAATGATGACTATTTATTTCCACTTGCATATATTTTCCTGAGTGTTAGTGTAGAGGTAGGGATTTAGTATTATTTATGGGGAGGTAGTGTAGAAGCTATATAAATTATCAATAATATATCAAAACCCAACTTGCACAAGTTGTACAGCCTGTATAGTCTTCCTCGCACATTAGGTTAATTTACCTAAACAACTTGTACAGTCACAAAATAATACATTTGTATGATCCATATCATACAAAAATATTCTTGGTATGATTTGGTACTCAACCAACTCACTGGAACAGGTTTTGTAAGTCAAATTGATCAGTTTTGTAATCAATTTCTCCAAACTAGCAATATTTCCTTATTTGGATTGGGTAGCTTTTATTACCAAATCGGATAATCAAATAGTTTGTACGATTTGGAACTATGCTTGTATAGTTTGTATGAACCCTTGATGCAAATAATATCTAGATCTATCACCTTGCATCACCAATCCTTCCAAGATAGATTTTGGGAGGTTCTATGCCTCAATTTCTCCAATTCTCCATAACATGCAAAACCCTAAACCACTAACAATGAATTATACTCTTCATGGATGATTCAAAAAATTGTACACTAGATAGGGAATATCAAATTATGGATATAAATATATATATAATCAATTCCATCCTTCACATCAATTTTATAGGTAACCAGGATCATTCACAAGATAATTCCATACATTCTCATAGCAAAATAAGTAGTAAACATTATCTATTCAACCTGCAACATCTAGAATGTACAATGGAATTCATAGAGACAATGAAATGAGGAAAATGACTATCATATTCATATTATCAATATCCTTGTACATATCTTCCATCAGTCATTACAATCTCAACAATGAACAATAATTCTACTCAACAATCACATAAATGAACCTTCAATCAATAACCACAATGAACTGCATATGAGTATGAACGAACATGAATGAAAAACCAAAAAATGAATAAGGGGGGCTATATAATGCATGCCTATACCATTCCAAAGTGTTTTATGAAGCATCACATCATTTACAACTGCCATTCCCAACTAACTCCAAAACAAATATTTTTACAAGGTTTACTAAGGTCTAATTCAATTTTTATCAAATTTACCCCAAATGCGCATTTCAACTTAATTTCATTTCATTTCACATCATAATGTGTGACTTTGTACATTTTTATTTTTGCTTGTACATTTTGAAACTTGTACATTTTAGTCAAAATTGAGCAAGACTCAATGAAACTATGTAAATACATGGATCACTTATTATTTTGGGAGGTGGATAAACTGCCTATATTTGCCCTCCCATTTAAATGCGGGGTCCTCACCATATCAGTATTATTTGTTTTTTTATGTCTATTTGCAATAATAAAAAATTAGAAGTTGCAATGTGGTATGCTCATCCTTCAAGCGAGCTGCATACTGACTAACTTCTAGGGCTTTCAACCCATACTCATTAGCCTTCTCTTCTGCAAGAGACAATAGTGTTCCTAACTCCTTATCACATTTAGATGCTCCCTTGCATATATTTTCTATCAACATGGCTTCCGTTCGGGCTTCTATGGCTAACTCCTCATTCTTCTTGATAATAACCTTTATATGCTGATGAATGTCAGCTTCATAAGCTGCCATAGTCTCATCCTTAGCTACTAGTCTAGCCTTATGATCCATAATAATTTCATTGTAGTGCATGGTATCCTTTGTCATATCTTCAATTTTGTGGTTATTTTCCTACAATTGTTCCTCTGTTACCTTCAACTGATTAGCTTGGTTGGCCAACTATTCATTATGTGCTACCAGTTGCACTTCCAACTGCTTCATACGCTCTTCTACCTATTGGATCACAAGCTATTTTTCTACCTCCTGTGAATGGAGCTTATCCTCATAAGCCTACTTCATGCTTGCTAACTTTATTTCTACCTTCTTTATTATTTCCTTAGCCATGGTTTTATTGCATGTTAATTCTTCTTCCATCGCAACCATCTCCTGTCGAGTAGCTTCTACCTCCTCTCACTATGTTTCTTTAGCTTGGTAAACTTGTTCAAGACCCAAGCTAAGCCACTAGATCCAGTATGTTAGGAAATTCAATTTCCTCATGGTGAAGGCCAATTCCCAAGGTACTCTTCAAAATTTTGTACCTTCTATGTTCAATGGATAGGTTTGACAAGATGTCCTATCCAAATACACTTGTGTACTTATGCAATAATTAGTCTTCACTTCATCTAGTAAATCCTATCTTCCAAGCATCATGGTTACTTCTCCTCTAGGTAATAACCATGGATGTTGTGAATGGATGTGTGTTATTTTCCTCGTACGATCCTAATTACACACCCACTCTACAATATTTTCTAATTCAGTGAGGTTTTTCTCCTAAAATATTTCAATTACCTAATTCTACCAATATAAAATTACAATCTGACACTGGAAAATATTTCACTATCATGTCGAAAGAAGTGCTCCACCTATTCATCGTTATTTTCATCCATATCATCCAATTTATAAAAGTGAGGTACTTCCACTAGGAAGTTTGTATGAAGCTCATCGATATTATCTTGTGGTAGGGTCTATCCTTCTTCTTCTCTACCTGTGGATGAGAACTTCCTTCGACTTATTTAGTCACACTGGTTAATTTTCCCTCTGGTAGTGGACTATGTACTACCACCTTACTCGTCTCTTCTTTTTTCGGTGATTGTGTCTCCTCAACATTAATAATTTATTTTTGAGACTGCTACTCTTCCATCGATACTTGGACTTCCTCCTACAACTTAGGCAAGTCATCTTCTTATTTTTCTATAGACCCTTCATCTTGCGGGTTTGGGTGCACTCCCTTTTTAGTTGCAATTGTCTAGTTAGGAGTAGGCTCTTCTTGTGGTACCTATGCATTTGTCTACTCTTGCTGGTTGTGACCATATCTCATCACAATTTTTATTTTCTTTGTCTCCTTAGGTTCTTCCAATGGAACCTCCAACATGGCTTTTGCTTTTGAAACTGGTGGTACTACCACCATTCTAGTCAAATATCTAGATGAATCCAAAAGTTCAAAATAATAGGTCTAGAGTAATTTTAGGGATCCCACTATTCTCATCCCTTCTAGACCTAGTATCTTAAAATTTACTAGGTCTAACCCCTACGAATCATAGTACCCTTCAATTGGTGCTAACTATGGTTGTACTTTATCTACATACTTCACCTATTTCTTCCTTTATCATCATGTCTGAATTTGTATAGGGATAGGTTGTTGCTCTACTCTCCTCTTCTTCAAAAGAGCTAGTCTACTCCTATAACATATGGACTTGGGCATAATGTTACATGGCCAGTTCCAACTATCTTCTTCTCTTTCTCTATGGATGGACATCTTCATTAGATGTAATATCAAAATCATCCTGCATTGGAGGTGTTGGTTTCTTTGTACTATTCTTAGTCTTCATTTTATCTAGAGTGTCCTTTAGTATAGGTACAATATTTACTCATTATATTATGGTAGGCTGACCAAATGTTATTTCTTGTGGTTGAGTCCTACCAGGAAAGTGAATTCCCATTTATGATACTACATCCAATAGGAGTGTAATGGCATAAAATGTCATGGGGAATGTCTTTCTCCTTATTGTTAGTGATTGTTGCATTCATTCCTATAAGTATGTTTCCCACTCATAATTCATGCCCTTGTAAAAACCTTCCACATATTATTCCATTGATATTGGCATGTCCAAATATCACACTTATCCAGACAATCAGACCATAACAACATTCAACATGTAAGCCAACTCATAAGTATTTAATTAACTTTATCTAATCCCATGGATTCTAGTACCCAAAATATTGGCTTCCACCTGTGACTTCACAGATGTGAGTTTCATTATCAACCTGTGTGTCTTGATGGGATCTACTTTTATTTTAAAAACTAGAGCTCCATGCATGGGAAATCTGAATTTCCCTCAAAATGCTTCTACCATGAACTCCACCTTCACATAAATATTACCCACTCACACCACAGTGTGGTTCTCAATAGTTTTGTATGACTGGAGAATATGCAATACATATTCATTTAAAAATACTTTATCTTGTGGTGGGATCTGTGCTATAATACTCACTTTAGCCTTCCTTAGAACCTCCTTAAATGAATGCTTGAAATAATTATTTAACCACAACCTCCTTCAAAATTCTCCTATTGATGTCCACTTGCTCCTCCTCTCCTTCAATGTGTAGGTCCTCCTATTCTTTCATAGTCTTTTCTTGGTGAACTTCACTACGAAGTTCTCTTCTAGGTGCTCTAGGTGGTTCCATATCTTCCCTCCTATATTGTAGCGGTGTTCTTCCCCTACCACCACAACAATACATCTAACCCCTCCATGGCCTTTGTCATATTCCTCTCCAAGGATGATTACCATATCTCCTAGGTGACTGAAATTGATATCCTTGGTCCTGAACGGGATAAATGGGGGAGATCACCAGGGTTGTGATTCTATCTAGTGAAATGGTACTGGTGATATATCTTCCCTAGATGCCAAAATGTGATCAAAATGAGCCCAATATTCTTCTTAGGAGATCATACATATACCATTGTTGATTGAAACCCTCATTTACACACCTTTCCTTTATTTGGTAATTCAAGATAATACTACACAAAATCGTTGCAAAAGTTCATATAGCTACCTCTAAAATGTACAAAAACTATAAGGATCATACAAGGCCTCAACTAAGTTGTACTTGTATGCTTTAAAATCGTACAATCCTACCTAGATAATACAACTCCAACCAGATATGTTCAATCATGCTCCATTTCATACACTTGTAGTAAATCACACAATTAGTGATTTAAATTGTATAATATCACTCTAAAATCATACCAAATACTATAAAATTGTACAAGGGTGCCTCCATTGCATACAACCTTTCTAGGGTCCATACCACTAAATAAAATTCCATACAAGTTTTTTTAAATTACACAAATTAGGTCTTCAAGAGCCTAAAAATTGTTCAATATGCTTCCCAATCATACAAGCTCACTTCCAAATCATACATACGGCCATAAAAAATATCACTTGGTCAAAACCCTCATTTTTCTCCAACTGGTACAATTTCTATGAAACCCATTTATCGAAAACCTCCAATCTCTCCTTTTGGTGCAATTTCGGTGGGGTTCATGCAATTTTTCCCTTTACTTGATGCAATCCTCCTCCAAATGGATTTTCCTAGCAATATGGTAGTGTTTTACAGTCGTATTTTACTCCCTATTCACACATGCAGACTCAAAAAAAAATTCCATGCTTTTATGGCTGATTTATTGTTCTAGGGTTTGCTATTTTGTCTTTTGGCAACCTCATTCTTTCCTATTTCTCAAAAATCAAACCTTCGCTCCACTTTTTATATACTAAGGGTTCGCTTGGAAAAAAAAATTCCTCAAACCTCACTCAATAGATTTTATCCACTTGCAACTCGATTTCTAAAACTACTTGGCTTATTTTCCGAAGTAAAAACTCTAATTTCATTATATTATTTCTATAATGGTTTGCTATGGTGCACAATTAAAATGGGTCACAAAATAATGGAGTAACTTAGTGTATTTCAATTACCCATGTGGAAATTTCTTCAATTGCACCCTTTTTGCCTTCAATTCTCTAAAATTCTAGTGTTGCCTTGTACGATCTACGAGTGGGAAAGGAAATTGTTGTATGGTGCTTGCTTTATATAATTTTATAAACCCTAATGTCTCAATGCCTAAATTCTACCACCTTAGCTCCTTTGCATGTTGATGATTGACAACTCGTATTCTGGTGCATGTGATTTTGTCTTTTTCCCTATTTTGTCCTTTTCTTGCCTCTTTTATTTCTTGTTCTTTCTTCTTTTTTTTTCCCAAAGGGCATCACTGTTACCGGTTTTCAACCACCCTCCATATTAATTGTGTCTTTAAGGATTTTTACAATTAATATAATTTATTTATCTTTTCTCCTTTTTTTCTAGGAGTTACCATTTTTGGTTTTCAACCCCTTCCATCTTAATTGTGTCCCGAAGGATTTTCACAATTAAGATATTTTTCTATTTTTTTCAATGATTATTTTGATGCTTACTATTGTGGGAATCATAGAATGATATTCACTTGTACGATGTCATATTTTGACTCATCGGTTGGGTTCTATACTATGGGTGATCACATCATTAGGTTCTAATTGACCCTCAATTTGATTTATTTCTCTTTGATTACCATCTCATTGTTCTATTGATTGACCATGAGGTAGGGTTGCTCTTACTGATCCATTGTCATTGGAGTGACTTCTTTGCCTATCTCCTCATATCAAATCAACTTCTAAGCTTAGTGAATGAGTTATTTGTAGTCCTTGAATATTTTCATAGGTGAAGCGTACTCTTACTCTACTTGTAAGGCCTCATCATTGCATAGGTCTTCCTTGACCACGTCCTCTTGATACTAGACCCCTATGAACATTCCATGGTACTTTCTTTTCCTAGACCCATCCTATTCTAATTTCCACTCTTCTTGTTTTGGTTTGGATTAATGAATGTCATCCCCATGGTTTTTTTCCTCTTAGTTTGGGTAGAGTCCTTTTAAATTAGGAGATGCCTTGTAGGTTTTTGGTCTAATTAAAACAGTATAATGGTGTATCCCATGGCCATATAGGAGTAGGGGATCGAATCCTTCCTCATCGTCTATCTCCTCTAGGTGGAAAATCTCCTATACCCCTCATAGTATTTAGTGGGTATACTCCCCCTCCATGGCCTTATTGATTTATTAGGGGTTATTTCTAATTACTTAATGAGGTTATATCCACCAATTATATGTTGTCCAAGTGACCTTAATTTACTTATGTTATAGGTGAAAAATGTTGTAGTGCTCTCATTCTACAATTCGTACATAATAGTCAACTTGACCATCACCTTTATTCCCAAAATTGTTGTGAAGACACATTTTCCAGAGTCTCCCTATATGGTTCCAATAAATTGGACTCAAAACTGGAATCAGTATGGTTGTTATCTATTTGTTCCAACTAGTTCAATGGTAAGGCCATTAATATTTGAAGTATTCACACTTCTCTCCTTTATTGCCTCAACTACCAATAGGTGATTACATAGGTCTCAAGATCAGGCCGCGCATGAAGTGTCAATAGTTCTAAGAATTCATCATCACCAATTTAAAAAATTTATTCTCTTACTAGCCATGGAAACTCCCCATCAATAGATTTACTTGAATCCTCATGTATATTACCTTGTGGTCTAGGTGGTGTAATGTCTTCTTCAATGTCTCACCAAGCTATATCCTCATCTTCTGCTATTTATGGGTCATTGGATATTCCATGAGGTGATCTCTGTGAGTTTTCTCCCCTACTCATACTTGCACCATCATGGCGTGAACTACTCACTTGTGGTGTCATCTCATGTTCTTTCCCCTTGCCTTATAATTCTTGTGATCTCACTATTCTTTGCTCCTCCATCATTTGCATCGTATCATCCAAGTCTTGGATAGTTCATTCTCAGAGTCTTGTAGTGTGACCTTGCAACATTTCATACTCCTCTTGCAACTTCTAGATCTAGTGTCACATCCTCTTTTGCAATATTTCTATCTAATATAATGGAGATAATGTTTTGATTTATTTTGTGCTATCATCTACTATCTCTTCTAGAGCTTCTATATCAGAATTATCCATCATCTTTGCATATCAGACTGTTAGTCTCATTCTTCTTCGATATTCTGATGGTTTGTGTAATTTCCTATACTCCAATTACAGATACACCATCCCTTGATCCTTGGTATTCCTTCTTTCCCTTGGAGAAATTCCTCTTTCATATTCTTCCTCAAGCCTTCCAGTCCCATATGTAAACCTTACATGTACTCATGTCCTCCTCTCATCGGGTCGAGGTACCAACTCTTCTTGTTCAATAATTGGTCCTATATCCTTCCCTTATGTGAATAGGAATGTGAGTCCCATGTCAAGTTCCTCCCATGGTGGGCCTTGAATTCTACTTTGATGGTCATCAAGTTGGGTTTGTTGTTTTCGTTCAATTCCTTCTATGGTGATAAAAAGACATTGTACTTTAGAGGGCTTTAAATTTGAACCATTTAAATTATCTAGCACTTTATTCCCATTCAAGTTATGTAATTTAACTACTCCATTGTCCCTTACTTCTACAACTTGGAAGGGACCAAGCCACAAGGTTTTTAACTTACCCAACTTGATTTCTCATTTTCCATTAAACTTTAGAACTAATACGCCATGCTTGAGTTCTAATTTTTTAAGATACTTGTCATGCCATAAATTTATTATCTTCTAGGCCACTTCAATTACCCATTGTGCCATTAATATTCTCTCATTTAGCTTAATCAATACCATTAGTCATTATTCCATACTCTCTTGGTCCCCTAAGTGATGCTCCATCACTATCTGGCTTGGTACCAAGAATTCTACTAGCACTACTACCTCCTGACCATACATTAGCTGAAATGGTGTATGGTCTATTGTTGGCTTAAAGGTAGTTCAATATGCCCAAAGAAAATATGGTAATCTTTCCTCCCAATATGCTCCCTCTATTCCATAGGTTTTGTATAATGTTGACACTAATACCTTGTTAGTCGCTTTTGCCTACCCATTAGCTCTTGGGTAATATGGACTAGACAAGGAGTGCCAAATTCTAAATTCATTCATTAGTATTTTGATGATCTCATTCACAAAGTGACCTCCATGATCACTCATTATTTATAGTGGAATGTTAAATCTTGTAATTACTTGCTCAGGCAAGAATCGTGTTGTATTTTTTGTTGAGTTATATGGTAGTGCTCGTACCTCAACCCATTTCATTAGGTACTCAGTGGCTACCATGATACTAACAATTTTGCCTATGATTTGTTATTAGTGGTCTAGTAAACTCCAACCCCCACCTCTCAAATAGTTCCTTGGGACTCAAAAAACCAACAAACGAAACAAAAACCCCCACAGGCACGAGGAAAACTCCTTAAAATTTCATTAGCTTGCAAAAGGAAATATCGTCATGATTCATATATTTTTAATGGAAATTCAGCAATTACTAAATTCTCAAGAGGTGACTTCATGCAAATGTCACTTGAGTAGAATCTTCCACCAAATGGTGGTTACAATCTTGATAAAAATGGTTACATGAAATGGTCCACTTGGCGAGGTACTACTACATCGGTTCAATATTGAAAAAATGGTTACATGATATGGTACCACTTGGCGAGGTACCTTTATTGCCACCTACATTACTAAGTATTACATAATAACATAAAATGGCATCCCCACATTGGAAGTGGGTTATTACATAGGTAAATGAGAATTACAACATGGTGTTAGGATAGGATCCTACCATTCCTAGGGTGGTGATGGGTGTAATGGTATAAAGTCTCTTCACACTAGCTCTCCACTATTTGGAAAGTATCACATGCTCTTACATATTCCTTTGCATCATTATACACTATGGGCCACCATAGTCCTACTAAGAGTACTTTTCGAGTAGTGGCATCAGGCCCCATGTGTCCTCCTCCAAATCCTTCATGAGCTTAGTGGCATCAGGTCCCATGTTTCCTCCTACCATCGATATCTAATTTTTACAACAATATCGCTACTAACTAAAAAAGTGTTGAATTTATTATTACTTTCTTTTTATCTATTGCTATCAACTCTTATGGAAACTACCCTATGGATAGGTATTGTCCATTCAAATTGTACCACAATGGAAAAACGTTGATTGTAAATAATTGAGAATAAGGAAATTCATTTGGAATCCCTACTCCTGTAGGTTCTCCTGATCATATTCGAGATAATTGGTCGCTAATCACATGCTTCTTGCCAGGTTGCACCACTACTTGAAATATGAACTCTTATAAGGTGAAGAGCCACCTGTTAACTTGTCCTTGTATAACCAACTTATTTATCAAGTACAATATATCTTGATGGTCAAAATATAATGTAAAATAATTTGCCAATAGATAATGCCTAAACTTCTATACTGTATATACCATCCCTAGAGCTTCTCGATCCTTTGTACTATAATTTCTCTCCACCATTAACAATAGAAAACTTACAAAATATATATTGATCCAACCTAAATTGTCCTTCTTATGCCAATACACATATAATTGCAAAGTTTGAAGCATCAATATGGACATGGAATTCTTTATCCCAATCTAGGAAAACCACGTTGGGACTATTGACTAGCTTAGTATTTAACTTCTCAAAGGCTCCTTAGTGCTCCTCCATCCATCTAAAGGAAATAATATTCTTGGTTAAAGAATATAGTGGGTAGGACACATGCGCATAACTCCTTATGAACCTATGGTAGTATCATGTAGATCCCAACATGGTTTTTAATGAGCTTACATAATATGGCTCCTCCATGTGTAGTATGACATGAATTTTATCAAGATCGATATTCAACCCTTCGCTGCACACTATATGTCCAAAAAGTTTCCCATATGGTAGCATCATAAAACACTTTTCTATATTTAGGGATAATTGTGTAGTCCTACACCTACTCATGCACTCGTTGAGATAAATTAAATGATATTTTATCTTTCTATAGATGGACCAATCATCCAATAATACCTTGAAATTTCTTATGGCCAGTTGATCAAATATGTATAGACTAATGCGTCGAAATGTAGCAGGGGCATTACATAGCCTAAATGACATTCTATTATATGCATAGATGTCATTATCCATGATAGATGTGATATTCAAATTATCCTCCTTGGCGATGCTTATTTGGTTATACCTATAAAACCCATCTAGGAATGAATAAATTTCATGTCCTATGACCTCTTCCAAAATTGAGTCTGTGAAGCGAATAGGGAAGGCATATTTAATTTTTATTGCATTTAGACTCCTAAAGTCTACGTATATTTGGATTTTATCCACTTCCTTATTTAGAGTGACCACAATAGGTGAAACCCATTCACTGGTAATGACTCTAAAAATGATGCCTACCTCTAACATATTTTCAATTTTTGTATTTACCAATGTGGCATACTTCATATTCATCCTATAATATCTTATTCTAACTAGTTGTACCTCAAGTATTAGCATAATCTTATGGACACATAGCTTAGGTGGTACCCCCTTCAGGTCCTTATATGTCCATGCAAAGACATCCTTGTACTCCAAGAATATCTTAAAAGTTGCTACTTTCAGTATTGGGTCCTAGTCATCGCCATAGTGGATCATCCTAGGCTCTCCTTCTATTCCTAGTTTTACATCCACCATTCGAGGTCCTTCATACTTAATTTTTTTAGGCTCCATCACTTCCTTTTCCACATTCATAGGATACACTGGTCTTGCATCAATTTTAGCATCTTCTACTATGTATTCTACAAAGCTCTTAGGAAATGACCATTTCTCTACTTCCTCTTTCTTAGGTTTCGAGTTCACCTTCATCTCATAATGTTTTTCCATGGTCACCTCTATGTTAATACAAAGGCAAGTGGGAAAAAAAACCTCTTGTCCATTTACCAATGGAGTAGTGTATTATAAGATCAAGTTTCATCTTTACTATAGTCCTCTAGGTACAACATCCCTTCTTCATTAGGTTCATAACCTTCATCACCAAAAGAACTATCTGACTCATCAGTCATGACCATATCCTCGTTGATACTCTACTTATTCAAGTTGATCATTTATGTTGTGTTTTATTAAATGTGATCTGATATTTTCTCCAGTTGTGATTAACTTTGGCTAACCTTAGGCATCCTCTCCCCAAAAAGACATCGTATGCTAGATTTTGCATTGTAATCATAATGAAATCCAAGACAAAATCTTGGTCAACTATTTTAACTTGTGTAGTTAAGACACCCTTTGTCTCTATTCCATATTGGTCAACACCATATAACCAGAAGCTAGGTGCCCATAAGGATGGAGTGCCAAGTTCTTGCCAAGTCTTCTCAGGTAGCACATTAACACTAGATCCTCCATCTACTATGACTTGCATCAATATGTGCCCTAAGATTTCCATATGGACCAATGTGGGTTTCTTCCCAACATCAATCATCAATATGGTAGGGTCCATAAAATAATTCTTTTGTTCCTCTTCTTTGATTGGATGGATTTCTACCTCCATCACCTTATGAGGTTTCAAATCTTCCGCCATCGCTTTATGCAATGATGGGATGGCTTCTAGCAAGCTTGCCATCTTAATTTCAACAGTCATATTTAAAACTTTTGCCACAAAATTTTGCACAACCATTGTGTCTTCTAATGGTTTATTTAACTCTTTTTCTTTCACTATTCTCAATTCTTTTGCCTTCTTTGCTTCTTCATCAAGTACCTTATTTTCCACTTGCCATTGCTTCTTTTCTTTGGTAGGTTCTAGATACTTGTCCTTCCTAGCCTGGTTCCTTATTATAGCTAGTACTTATTAAGTCTCCTCACTAACTAGAGGTACCTCTATGTCCAAAAAAATCATGTTCTATAGGTTACTAGAACTCACCTTATTTGGACAATTCGCTTCCTTGTGGTTCCTGGACCACACCATCTACACATGTATGTAGTTTTTATTTGTTGTTATCATATTCTAAGGTAAAGGACAATTCTTCATAAAGTACCCCCACTCCTACCAATTGTGACATTGTATGATTGGTATCCCCTCTGAATCATGTTGCAAGTAACTTTATCCTCCTTGCTAGTTGCTTTGATACTATATACCCCCTCTACGGTTATTCGTATAACCTCCACTAGTGGCTTGCTGGCCACTCGCTTGAGGTTTCAATTTATCCTCATGTTATTGGATAGAAATAACATGTGGATGCACCTTTGCATTAAATGGATATTGTATCACTTCATGTCCAAGCACATTATAAATGTGGTAATAATCATTGCGAGGAAGGTCACATTCACATGATATTTAGACTTGTAATCTATACACCAAATGTCCTTCCAATATTGCTTGAATTTCCATTTTATCTCTTTAATTAATTTTTCAAATTCCCTCTAAAATGACTGTATTGTCTGTTGGATTGTATCGTCTTCCTCACTCTTTGAATCATTGCATCTTACATGTGTTATCATCCCTACGATTTTTTATTTGGGTCACTTTCAAAATTATTTGCATTTTTTAAGGCTTCTTCATATGTAGTTGATGGCACTACCTTCATATTATTCTTGTATCTAGGTAGCAACCCATCTACAAACCATCATTTTACTAGCACATATTCTAGAGGTATTTGCATCTTGTCCACCAACTGCTTCAATCGATGGTTGTATGACTTCACATCTTCATCAGTTTTTGTTTAGTGTTGCAAATTTTAGTTATGATATCTTCATCATCTTTCAAGGGGTGAAATTCCTCAATGAATGCATATTTCATTGTATTCCATGCTTGGAATTTTGGTGTGTTTTACCTTTTCAGATACCAATCTATGGCAAGTCCTCATAATATAGTAGGAAACAATCATAACCATTCATTTCGTTGGTATACGTCATTTTCTCTCTAGATGTCTCTATGTGGCTTATCGAATCTTCCTTTGCTTCACCCATAAAGGGTGGGCATATTTGTTTTCCTATGTGATTGCCTACATGGGCCATTGGTGGTGTTTCTTCTTCTTCACTTGATGAAGTATCACCTAGAATATTATATTAAAAAAATAATCATATATTGATCTCTTGTGTTTATTCACTTTACGATATCCTTCACTGGTGTGTAGATTTTGGTCTTGGTCCTTCCTCCTAAGACCTCGTGTGTTGTTTCTCTAGTGCATGACTCCCATCCGCCACACTCCTTTATAACCTATATACCACTTTATTAAGTGTTACCATCCACTCCATTAATTCTCATGCAATTTCATAATTAACATATTCTCTTACATCAATGCTTTTCTTGAGTCTGGGTGCTTCTTGCTCCTCTTTGTCCATTTCGATCAACAATGTATCAAAGCTCACAATCTTTGCTTCATCAAATGTCCATACTTACTCTATCACTAGTTCATGTGTATTATGTTCAAAATTGTTCACATTCCCCCTTTGAGAAATTCTCATGCTCCTTTTAACTAGGATTTCCTCTCCTTGATCCCATATCCTATGCATTTGTATACTTGTGTCTATCATTCACCTCCAATTTTATGTACTCAAGTTTATCACTTGTATGATCTTCTTGATTGCAACACTTTTTGACCCATTTTAACAAAAATACCAAAGTTTGATAAGGCAATAGTGCAAAATGTAGAGATAGTAGTGTAGTATTCCTAATGGGGAGGTAGTTTAGAAGCTATGGAAATTATCAACAAGATATCAAAACCCAACTTGCACAAGTCGTACAACCTATACGGTCTTCCTCGTACACTAGGTTAACTTGCCCAAACAACTTGTACGATCACCAAATCATATATTTGTATGATCCAAATAATACAAAACTATACTTGGTATAATTTTGTACTCAGCCAACTCAATGGAACAAGTTTTGTAAGTCAAATCGATCAATTTTGTAATCGATTTCTCTAAACTAGCAATATTTCCTTATTTGGTAGAATTGGGTTGCAACTTTTATTACCAAATTGGGTAATCAAACAGTTTGTACGATTTGGCACTGTGCTTGTACAGTTTGTATGAATCCTTGCTGCAAATAATATTTAGATCTATCACCTTGCATCACCAATCCTTCCAAGATAGATTTTGGGAAGTTTCTATGTCTCAATTGCTCTAGTTCTCCATAACATGCAAAACCCTAAACCACTAACAATGAATTATACTCTTCATGGATGATTCTAAAATTTTACACTATCCTAGAAATATCAAAGTATGGCTATAAATATCTAGATAATAAATTCCATCCTTCACACCAAGTCTATAGGTAACCAGGATCATTCACAAGACAATTCCATACATTCTCATAGCAAAATAAGTAGTAAACATTATCTATTCAACCTGCAACATCCAAAACGTACAATGGAATTCATAAAGACAATGAAATGAGGAAAATTATTGTCATATTTATATTATCAGTATCCTTGTACATATCTTCCATCATTCATTACAATCTCAACAATGAACAATAATTCTACTCAACAATCACATAAATGAACCCTCAATCAATAACCAACAATGAACTGCATATGAGTATGAACGAACATGAATGAACAACCAAAAAATGAATAAGGGGGGCTATATAATGCATGCCTAGACCGTTCCAAAGTATTTTTTGAAGCATCACATAATTTACAACTACCATTCCCAACTAAATTCAAAATAAATATTTTTACAAGGTTTACTAAGGTCTAATTCGATTTTTATCAAATTAACCCCAAATACACATTTCAACTTAATTTTATTTCATTTCACATCGTACATATGCAACCTTGTATGTTTTTATCTTTGCTTGTACGTTTCAACACTTGTACATTTTAGTTAAAACTAAGCAAAACTCAAAAAATCTATGCAAATCCATGGATCATTTCTTCTAGGAGGTGGATTTGTTGCCTACAGTTAGTAATGAGTTTATTAATCAATAGTTCCTCTACTTGAGGTTCCTTTTAATCTACCTTTATTAATACCTCAATTTGTTCAAGGTCTTGGTCTATTATTTCTAGAATAGGATCCTACAAATCTGCTGGAGGTATTATGTGAATTATGGGTGAAGTCATGGTATTAAGTAGTACCTTCAAATCATTGGGATAGTTGCCCACCATTTCTATCTTGGTGTGGGATCTTTCTTTAATTTTACATACAAACTCTAGTGATTGTTCCATATCCATGGCTTTTGAATTGCATCCTTAAAGTCATCTCTCCTATGAAGTACTTGAGCAATAATCATCTTTTTATCTATTTCTTGATAGTTTCCCTTAGGATCATAGGGCCTGCAAGTAATTTTAAAGAAGCCATAGTAGTCCATATCTTATAGTGCTCTTAGAAAGTTAAGGTGGCCTTTGTAGATGCAATTCTCCAATATACAGGACATATCTAGTTAGGGATTTTTTCCCTTATTTCTTAGTGATCTTTTTTTTACCTCCTTGGCCAACTATCTAATGATTTCTAGGATAGTGATAGACATCATATAAAATTTGGGAAGGGATTTTGGTGGTACCTTTATCCCAAATAATCTAATGTAAGTAAAGTCGTCTATAAATAAAAGTCTCCCAATTTGTACAGGTACAAAAATGTGGCAACACCACTTTCAATTCCCTTAGGTTTTTGTCCACATAGCTTCTCATAAATGACTAGGAGAAACCTATCAAAGAGGTATGCATAATTATACTAGTCCTCATGTATACAACATAACATATCCTATACTTCTTTAGCCTCTATCCCACCCAAGTGTTTAACTAGACTTGAATCCATATGCCCTACTATCAAGTGAATTAATAAGGAATAATACATAAATAGAGGTATTATCTCTATCTTACCCTAAATTATGTTCTATACCTCTATCAAATATATATCCATGTTGTCATTTATGGTGATTTCCCACTTATACATCGATATTTTCATTATCTTATTCCATTGAAAGAACAAGAACATGACTTCCTATCTTATCCAGCTTAACTATAAACTTCCTACTACTAAATTAATCATGTCTACATAATCTATGGACCAAGTCCATAGAGTATACATATGACTAGAGAATATGGTTGATATATTCTGATTGTAATAAAATAACATTTTGTAAGAGGAATTGTTAAGCATATATTTTTCTTGTTTTGAAATTACATGTTTTTCTAAATTAGGGTGAAAGAACTCAGATTGAAGACATTCTTAATTTTATCTACCATAAGTTTAAAATCTACCTAATTGGTGTGATCCATGATTATTCTCATCTTTGGCTCACAGACAATGGCCAACCATATTAGTAGGTTTGAAGAGTAATACAACTTAGGGCATATTTATTTTCCTAGGTTGATGGTCCATCTATTATGAACTGAGCTATCTTTGAACTAAAATATCTATTGTCTTTTGAAAAACCCTTTCATGAGTGGTGCATGTCATTATTTATCCTTTCTGGTATGCTATTATCAGTGGATAGCTACACCATATAGTTCTTCTTATTATTTTTTTGTAAGTTGCCAATTTGGGCCCAACTCTGCAACAATTGTTTTTGGGTCTCTCCCAACCAATTCTCCATTGCTTAGGGGTAGGTACGGTGGAGATTTTACCATTTTTTCAATTCACTCTATATATTTAATGGGGATGGGGCATGAGGTGCTTGAGGATGCCATTGCTATGACTCTATTTTTTCTATGACTCAACGAGTGATTTCTCTAATACTTCTCAAGCTAGAGTGCAAATGCAAGTATTTAATCAAGAATGTTGGACTCTAGAGCATACTTTAGAGTATCTTACCTAAAGTATATAGGTTCTAAATATATAGCATTCATTTAAATATAGTTGCACCAACTTTACTATTTGAGAGGAAATAAGTTTTGTTGTGAGAGCATATAGGGAATTGTTTAGAGTATTTCTAAACATAGAAGGAGCAAGTAAGATCTCCATAATAGTAGAGATTTCAAACTGATTGGAGTGCTATAAAAGCATTGTAAGTTATTATTATTATGAATCTAATGAGTCTATTTTCTCATTTTGGTATCAGATCTAGGTTTTCTCAGATGAATCAAAACCTATAGAGAGTGATGTGAAGATATTTGAAGCACACACTTTGTCAGAGAAACTCAAGTGGCCAAAACTCAGCAGAGTTGCAAGGAAGAGCTCGAGTAAATCATTCATATATTATGCATCCTAACGTATTTTATGATGAAACTTTGAGGGTTTTTAGATAATTGTATCAAGAGGATGAAGTCAAAATTTTATGTAATTTGGAGCACATTTGATAATTTTATTAGCATTTTGAGTTTTGCAATAAAATGGTTATATAAGGTTGTAGCACCCTAAAATTGGCGTAGTAAAACCTTAATAATTACATTTACTTTAGTAAATAATTTAAATTCAAATTTTAACCTCCCAAACCACCCGTTAACCGTCGGGTAATCCGTTTCTCCCTTTTTTGTGCCATTTTTAGAGGTTGTTTTGACCATTTGACGATATCATCGCCGATTAGACGATATCGCCCCAGATCTGACGATTTCGTCTGGGCTAGGATGTCCAGACGATCTTGTCCCTAAACTGATTTTGCATAATTAGCTTCTATTCCAATGGGTCTCTAATCCGGGCAAAAGCGTGTCTACGCCATTAGAGACCCTCCCCCCGTTTAGATCTCCCAAATAGGGATGATCTCCAACCTCCTAACCTCCCTCCTAAGCCTATTTAATCCTAAGCCCTCCCCTTAGCACCCCCTGGCTAAAATTCTCTGTAACTCAACTTCATGCATGTTTAAACATCCCAAATTCATATTTGTAGTAGTTCTATACCAATTTTGTTGTAGGTACCTTAGTGTTTTTTAGTCAGAGCAAGCTTACATCGTCGCCGATGATCCTATTCAGATCGGAGGCAATCCTGTCAAATTAGAGATGATTTCGTACCAATTTGAGATGATTTCGACTGCAGTCAGCATTGAGGCAATTAGTGCCTGAAGTTTGCATTTCTTATTCCCTTTTTTTGTTGTTTTATGTTGTAATTAGCAATTTTATTCAATATTTTATGCTATTCTGCATTTTGGAGTTCACCCATATAGCTTTAAATGCATGATTAAATCATAATTATGATCTAATTAGCATAATTCATTCCTATTTTTGTTTTTAAGTTTCAATTTGATATTGTCACTGTCAATTTACATTATTCCCCTATGTTAGAATAGTGTTATTTTCTGTATTTTGCACCTATTTCTCTGTTTGCAGGTCTCTGACGAATTTGTCAGATCTCAGATGATCTTGTCTGATCTCAGACGATCCTGTCAAATCAGAGGCGATCTTGACTACTTCAAGAATCAGAATCTTCATTAGACATCCGAATCAGGTATTCTTCTTTTAATATTTTGTAATTTCTTTGTTTTTTTGTCTTAATTCTATTTTCTGTATTCATTTAATCTACATCTTCATATAGAATAGCTTAGACGCATTTTGGCCAAACCTAGGATTTGAATGCTTAAGGCTAAAATGAACACATAAAACACATTCCCAACCTAGGCATGGAAACTGCCATTAAATGTTTCCTGGTGAACCCACCATCCATCGAAAAATCACCAGTAATACACCTCCCTTGAGAGGCGGGACCTTCGCAAGTCCTCTCAGTCCGAGGTACTGCGACATCCTTTTCACATCCTCCTTTCGGGCATGGATCCTATAGCCTGAAGGTAAGGGTGTGAAAAATTTGGAGCGATACATTTTGGTGAACCCGACGTGAATGCATTGTAAACCTTTTGAAAACAAAACAAAACAAAATAAAAATAAAACAACAAAAACATAGATGCATTTCAGATCATTTAAATTTTATATCATTTTTAGATGGTAGCTCCTAAGAAAATATTAGCAGTTACTATAAATGTAGAAAACCAATTGGTAGCCATAGAAATCAATTTTGTGCTTAGTGTGCCTGAAATAGATAGAAATCAACTCTTGTGGGACGAACTTGTTAGAATACTTAGTGTCATCTCATCTAGGTCAACACAACTTAAATAAATCAAGAGGCTAGTCCTAGATAGAATCCTCGATCCTCATCAAATTTTCTTTTATCATGAACTTCAGAGAGCCTACCATAGATGGTTAGCTTATAGGAGAGCTCTTGTATCTTCAGAATTGTTCACCTTCGAGGAATACCTCGAGAATGCAGCCATTGTACACCAGTTCCTAGGCCTTGTAGAAGACCAAGAGGTTGTTCTTACAGATAGGGAAATATGGAATAAAGTTCCTCAAGCTGTGTTATATCGAGAGTATTGCCACGAGCTTTACTTCTATCAACCAGCATCTGAGATAGATAATATCACTATAGCTCTTTTCATTAAATTTTTGAAGGAAAACTTTCAATTTGAAGAACACTTCATGACTCCTGAAGAACTCAAGCCCATTAATGACATTTATAAATTGTTCATAGAAAACTAGATCATTACTTTCAGTATTATTTCTTGCATTTATTGTATTGTTTGTCTTTACAATATTATTTCAAAAAACTAAAAACTAAAAAAAAAAACATAGCAAAAACCAAAAAACATTTCATTTTAAATATTGTAGTAGGTATATAATTAATATATACCTCTTAAGCTTGTTGCATATATATATATATATATATATATATATATATATATATATATTTGCTGAAATCTAAAATTAAGGCACAATGCCTAAACTTAGGAATGGTAAACAAACTGAAGGAGAAGAAGAAGATTGGTTACAAGATAAAACTAGAGACCCAAATGTACTTCCTGAAGATCCAATTCTGGAAGGAGAAACTCTAGATCAACCAGAAGATGACCTAGGTGAAGACAATGAACAAGAAGAAAGTGTTAAAGAGGATGGATCCTCATCCCCTAGAGTAGCTCCAGATGGAACTATTGCTTTTGACAACGTAGATCATTTTCGAAAGTTTCTCAATGATAACATTGACACCCTTAATGTGGCAGTTCGTATTGATAAAGGGCAAATTAGTGACACTCAAGCAGCCATGGAACATGCATTTGATATACGCACTAATCCCTTGTCTTTCATTGATCAATAAAGTGATAAGGCTGGACCATCCAATACAGATATGATCACTATGATGCAAAACATGTCAAAACAACAGGTTACCCAACCTCCTAAGGAACCTGTTATTCAACCTAAAATCATTCCCACAAAAAATAAAATTTCCTTCACTACTCTATTTCGCCAAACTATTGAGAAATATGCTTCAAGTAAACAAAAACTTAAAACGAAGCCAAACACCAATTTTCAACAATCTGGAATACAACATAATACCACTTCAAAATTCCTTCATAAAACCTTTCCTACCAACAATCTACACAATAGTAACATAGCATCTAATCTTCATGTCCCTCCATCATATGCTCACAAAACCCATGTCAATGCCCTACCGAACCAATATGGGGGGCAAACTAGTAATCTGGAAGCCATGGTGAAACAGTTAGCTTCGCGTATGGACCAGATAGATCCCTACTATCCCTCGTACAATTATCGAGAGATATGTAGTCAACCTTTGGATCCCATGGTTGTAGCTCAACCATACCCTAAGCATTTTCCCATGCCCATCCTGCCTATATATAAAGGAACCAAAGATCCCATAGAGCATCTTCGCATGTTTAGGATAGCATGTCATGATATATCACATGATGAATTGCTATTACTAAAAATGTTCCCAAAAAGTTTAGGTGGAATGGCATTAGAGTGGTACTATCAATTGCCCACTCATTCTCTGAGAAACTTTGAAGAAACAGTTGAATCTTTTGTCCATCAATTTAGTGCCTACATTGAGAGGCATGTAACTATTAAAGATTTATACAACTTAAAACAAGACAAGGATGAATGTTTTGCTGATTTCTTAGCTATATGGTAGCAATTGACAGGAAAACTGCACTTTGTGCTACCTTATAGGGAAATGTTGGAAATTTTTATCAATAATTTACAAGAACAAATATCTTATGAGCTATCAACTACTACTTTAACTACCTTCGATCAAGCTATAGATTTAGCTCGAAGAGTAGAAGATGCCCTCATTAGGAGAGGCCAACTTAGGAAGAAGGATGATGAGAAAACCTCTAGAAATCAATATAAAAACAAACAAGTTGGTGACGGAGTCACTGACAGCAAAAATGTTGCTAATATCAATGCAACAAAGAAAACAAAAAAAATTATATTGAAACCTCCTAATAAGCCTCCTCGAGAATTTACTAGATTGAATCAACCATTATCAACTATTTTACCCCAGTTACTCGAAAGAGGTTTGATCCAATTACCAGCTATCCGGGAACCTGATCCAACTATACCCGAATACAGAGCTGACTTACATTGTGATTTCCATAGAGGAACTGGACACTCTACCAATGCTTGTAAAAGGTTGAAACATAAAATACAAGATTTGATTGATAATAATGAAATGGAGGTGCAAGCCTTCCAACCTAAACAAAATTCTCCTAATAATACTCAAAAGACCATTCCCCAAAATCAAAATAAAAATGCTAATCAAACATTAGACATATTTCAACACCCTTTATCAAGACATGGTAAAGATGTGGCCAATCAAATCGAACATCATAATGTTCCTCCTACCAGATATGTAGGAACCATTAACGGACAATTACCTGTTCAGGATCCTCAAATATTTGACACAACCTTATCCTTGGTTACGACTAGGCCCCTACATAATATTCAAACTCCTAATTCTAGTGATGTAGAATCAGATACTGAAAGTGAACTAGACATCACTTCAAACCAATCGAATAGTTTTGAAAACGAATCAGATCCTATTCAACCCATCACAAATGCTATGGTTCCAAAAGAACCATTTCCTAGAAGAGTTACTACTCGACCCTCTTCTAATAAATTCCTCCCTAATGAACAAGCCATAAATACTAGACCGAGACTAGTTCAACGTCCTCAATATAACATTGTAGGTACCATTGGAGTCGTTACCCGACAACAGGCTCAAAATTCTCAACAAGAACCAAATCAGAATGATGGATCAACTCCATTTGTTTTGAAAAATCCTAATAAAGGGAATCATGCTTCCCATGTTCAACCTAAACCCCCTTACAATATTAATGAGAAATTATCCAATACTATAGCCAAAATTTCCCTTTTGGATTTATTAAGATCCTCTCCTACCCATAGGGATGAGTTGATGCTTACATTAAGCCAAATGATGGTACCTCAAAACATTCAACCTGAAGCTATGGCCAATACTATCATCACTCGAGAAGTTGATTGTATTGACTTCCAAGATAAAGATATCCCACAACATAGTTTACATAAGGACAATCCCTTATATATTACTGCTCTAATTGGAGATGTAGCTGTCAAACAAGTCTTGATTGATAATGGCTCATCTCTAAACATTTGTACTTTTGAATTCTACCAAATATTTGGCTTTAGAAGTGATGAAATGAAGAAAACTGATATGATTATCAAAGCTTTTAATGACGAAACACAAGAAATGTATGGAGTTATTACCATCCCATTGCAAGTTGGTCCTAGAACCCTAGAAACAACCGTTTTTATTGTACATTGCCCAGCATCATACAATATACTTTTGGGTCGCCCTTGGATCAATGCAATGTGAGCGGTCCCATCAAATTTACACCAATGCGTTAAATTTGAATTTAAAAATCAGTCGGTCACTATCCATGGTGACCCTAGACCCTTTGATATGTGTGCTTTGGCAGAACCCGTTGGAGTGCAATTTTGCCCTGCTCTGTCATCCACACATCCTAATTCTTATTTTTCATCTAAAACTATGAAACACACACCCATAGCTTCACCTATTTCCCCTCCATTAATTTCATCCTCCTACATAGATCAACAATCTTCCAAACAAATCACTCTAGAACCTCAAAAATATCTTAAATATACAACCAATCCTTCATGTTCAATCCCTATAATTTCAAAACCTATAGAAAAATCTATCATATATTCCACATCTAAAGATATAGGGAATAATCCTTCTACATCTTATGCTCTTTCTGATGAACTTTTACCAGATTTATCCACAACCTTAATATCAGAAAAGACAAATGCTTTCATGCAAGATTCAATTCTTTTAAATAACTTGCCACCATCTCCTCGTACTTTGGGCCTCCCACAACCTATGGGAAGTACTTACCAAGTCGGGATTTGTGCCTTCATTTATAAAGGATATGACTGAGGAATAATCCCTTGGAATATCAAAACTCATCACGAGGGATATGCTCGGTGTTATTTTTCCAATGAATATATTAAAGTTAAACCCATAATGCTTAAAATGGGATATAAAGGTAAAGGCTTGGGACCTTTCCAAAATGGCATGAAATAACCTTTCGAGGTAGAACCGTGGCCTGCACATTGTGGTGTGGGCCTATTTCCTAGTAAGGGTCAACCCTTTCCTTTTGAAGATGACGATCAACTCATATGTTATCAAGATTATTTGGATAGGAGTGATGATTTGCATCTAAAAAATCAGCCATTTAAATGTAACATGCTATCCATAGCTTACCCTGAGATGATTGCTGACTCTAATGAGGAGTTGGAAGGAGATATCTTCCACGATGTCTCCGTTGAAGAGATGTTACACAATGGATTTTATTTTGATGGTTCTATACCAACTATAGCCCAACTTGAGACCGCTAATCCTCAAGATGAATTATCCAACTTAACCTTACAAGAATTACAAGAATTGGGTGTTTCACCCGCCCCACCTAATTTTGAAAGAGATCTACACATGGAGGTAGAAAACGTCATTAAAATTAACATTGGAACTGAGGATAATCCTCACATAATCAATATTGGATCAGAATTAAGTCAAGAAAAACAAGAGCAATATATTGCATTCCTTAAAGAGTATGAAGATGTCTTCGCTTGGACATACGAAGATATGCCAGGTCTAGACCCTTCTGTAGTCATGCATCATCTAGTGGTCCATCCGGATGCTAAACCTGTTAAACAAAAACTTAGAAAAATGCATCCCAAAGTGGCTCTACTAGTCAAAGGGGAGTTATAAAAACTCCTGAATGTTGACTTTATACAAGCTATTTATTATGTTGAATGGATCTCAAATGTAGTTCCAGTTACCAAAAAAGAAGCCACCAAAGTTAGGGTTTGTACAGATTTTAGAGATATTAATACTGCATGCCCTAAAGATGATTTCCCTCTTCCAAACATGGATCAAATCATTGACTTTACTGCCAAGATTGGGATGATGTCCTTAATGGATGGATTCTTCGGTTATAATCAGATCAGGATAGCTCTTGAAGATCAGGCTAAAATAGCCTTTATTACCCCCTGGGGTACTTTTTGTTGGAAAGTGATGCCATTTGGCTTAAAGAACGCAAGTGCAACCTATCAACGAGCTATGACTTATATTTTTCATGATATGATGCATGATATCCTACATGATTATGTAGATGATATTATAGCTCGCTCTATTATTGAAGATAATCATTTAGATGATTTGAGAAAAGTTTTTAATCGATTACGAGAATATCTTATTCGATTAAATCCAACAAAATGCATATTCGAAGTTAAGTCCGATAAACTATTAGGGGTTTTAGTTTCTTTACGTGGTATAGAAATCGACCCTCTCAAGATTGCAGCTATAATTGGTTTGCCCGTACCTACTAATATATCTGAGTTACGAAGTTTACAAGGTAAGCTTCAAGCCATCCATCGCTTCATCAATAAGCTGGCGGAAAAAACTGGTCCCTTTCTTAAACTTCTTAAGAAGGATGTCCCTTTTAATTGGGACACCGAATGTAGAGAAGCTTTTGAACTTCTCAAAAAATACCTCCTTAATCCACCTGTGCTTTCATCGCCTAAACCTGATCGCCCATTTCTTCTATATATTTTAGCTTCAGATTCTACCTTAGGAGCTATGTTAGCTCAGCTTGATGATGAAAAGAGAGAACAGGCTAATTATTATATTAGCCGAACCTTCATCAGTTATGAAACCCGCTACATAGCATTAGAAAAATTATGTTTAGCAGTCGTGTTTGCTATGCAAAAATTATGACATTATATGCTTAGTCAGAAAACTTATGTCATTGCTAAATACGATCCCTTAAGGTATCTCATGAGTCGACCTTATTTATCGGGTTGCACAGCCAAGTGGGTTCTTGCTCTGAGCAAATTTGATCTCACATTCATAGGACAGAAGTCTGTTAAGGGTCAAATCATAGCAGATCAATTAGCTGCTACACCCTTAGAGTCTACCCATCCCCTCATCATTGAGTTTCCTGACGAATGCCTTCAATTAGAGGCAGACCATATTGAACAATGGTCCTTATACTTTGATGGAGCCCGATGCATGAGTGGGGCTGGTGCGGGTATTATTTTAATATCCCCGCAAAAACATCTTATTCCTCTGTCCTTCAAATTAACATTTGTTTGCACCAACAATACTGCTAAATATGAAGCTCTAATCCTTGGATTACAAGCTGCCTTGGCACTAAAAATTAATCTGTTAGTTTTTGGTGATTCTCAAATTGTTATAAACCAAATTAATGAAGTTTATCAGACCAGAGATGATAAACTATGCCCATATAAAGCCTATGTTTTACAATTAATGTCTCTATTTGATCAAGTTACCTTGGAAGCTATTCCTCGAACTTGCAACCGTGCAACTGATGCTATGGCCGCAGCTGCATCTCTCCTACCCTTGGAGTTAGATGACGAATACGCCACTATCAATATTCGTCGACTCCAGGAACCCACTTCAAATAATTCATGCTTAGAACCTTTGGATGTGTTTCTAATCAACGAAACTACTCCTCAACCTTGGTATACAGATATATTTGATTTTCTCCAAAATGGTACTTTCCCTGCCAATTCTAATAGAAACCAGCGTCGGTTATTACGTAGACAAGCAAGTCAATTTGTAATAATTGGCAATACTTTATATAGGAGATATTTTGAAGGTATCCTATTAAGATGTTTGAATTTAGAAGAATCTAAATCAGCCTTGAGTGAAGCCCACGATGGATCTTGTGGAGGACACTTCAGTGGTAGTGTCATTGCTAAAAAGCTCCTTAGGATAGGCTACTTTTGGCCTACCATGGAGAATGATGCACATGAGTATGTGCGCCATTGCGAAAAGTGCCAAAAACATGTTGACCTTGTCCATGCGCCTGCACAAGAACTGTAGGCTATTTCATCTCCTTGGCCCTTTTCAAAATGGGGTTTAGATATTATTGGCAAAATCAATCTCGTGTCATCTGATGGACACAAATTCATCATAACCGCCACTGAGTATTTCACGAAGTGGGTTGAAGCTATGCCTTTAGCTTCCTGCACTAGCACACAAGTCTCTAAATTTATTTTTAATCAAATCATTTGTAGGTTCAAAATTCCTGCAAATCTCATCTCTAACAATGGAACTTGTTTCAAAAATAAATATGTTAAAAAATTATGCCAAAAATATAAGATTCAACATCGCTGGTCCACTCCCTATTATCCTCAGGGTAATGGTCAAGCAGAAGCATCTAACAAAACCTTAATCAAAATTCTCAAAATATTGGTCAATAAAACTGGCCGTGACTAGCACATTCAGTTATATCCAACCTTGTGGGCCTATCGAACTAGTGTTCGAACCCCCACGGGAACTTCACCATTTTTTTTGGTTTATGGTGTTGAAGCCGTTTTTCCCTTCGAATTAGAAGTTCCTTCTTTGGCTCTGCTACTTCAAGATACCGAAGTAGGAGATGAATATCGAGCTGGAAAACTCAGTCAGCTGGAACTCCTAGATGAAAAACGCATCAATACTTTGGAGCATCTCCGTGCCTACCAAAACAAGCTTAAAAGATCATATGCTAAAAAAATTTGTCATTGATCCTTTGAGATCGGCGACCTTGTTTTAAAAGAAAATAAAAAAAATACTAATGCAACTAAGGACCTTAAAGGTAAGTTTGAGCCCAACTATCTTGGACCATACATTATTACTGCTAAATTTGAATCAGGAGCATACAAACTATCTACCTTAGATGGTAAAGAACTTAAAGAACCCATGAACATTTTGCATCTTAAACGTTACTATGTATAAATTTGGTCATTTCATCCTTGTATATATTTGTTTAAAATATTTCAAAATCACTATTTTGTATTTTTTTCAATTTATAAATTCAAAAACAACACTAAAAACATTCATAATCATCAAAATCTTCAAAACTATTTGTTGCATTTATGGCACTTGTTAATTTTTTGTTCAAAAACAAAAATAATATAAAAATCAAAACATCAATATGCTTGACTCTTTCGAAACCAAAACAATATAAAGAATAAAGAGAGAGTCAACATTCTCAAAACTTCTCAACAAAGTATTTATATATATCTGCTTACAAATGTTGCAATTATATGTTTCAAATTATTTTGGATAAATTAGCATTTATTTGGAATCCCTCACTTTCATACTCACAAAATAAATATCTTGATTTTATCTGGCATGATTACTAATCTCTCTTATATCAAAGTCCACAAAATTCAATTAAATAAAGTTTGAGCATATAGAATTGATCTTGTTATTTACTTAAACTAAGCACATCTTTTCACAATAAAATGATTATATTTGTAATTTCCATGCTTTGCTACATAGTAGAAGTGTTTTCTTGAGCGAAAATTTTCCCCCGCTATCCTATCATGCACATGGTCTAGAATATTTGAGAATTGGCAAAAGGACAAGCTCACCCCTACCCAGAATAAAAATCCCTTGCTCTACAGCTAATCCGAGCAAGTATCCCTAGCACAAAAAGAAAAAAGCAAAGTTCAAGAAAAAAAAGAGAGAAAAAGAAAAAAGTTATCATTACAGCAATGTTTCAAGCATTATCTCAATTATCAAGAAAAAATACAAAAAAAAAAAAAAAAAAAGCAAAACAAAAGAAAATAAAAGAAAATAAAGCAAAAGAAAGCAAAAGCAAAATCAATAAAATCCCTTTCCCCACCCTTTGAAAATAAAAGAAGGGTTGATGAGCTTGAATCCCTGGAATTCTCAATTATTCGAAAACTGTGAGGTAAGCCCCATAACAGGTGGTTTGTGCCCAACCTGCTTGACCTTGGGTAACACCTAGCGTGGTGATATGTCTGTCACATTAGCGACCTTCTTTTGTACAGACCTATGTCTGCTTATGGATTAGCTAGCTCTTGATAATCCAACTTACATAGTAGTCTAGTATGATTATATGCATCGACATCATGGTTAATGAACACTTCTTTGGTTCATTCAAATCACTTGTATCATATTATCTTGCTCAAAACTAGTAAATGAACAATGCAATTGCACACACATTTTATATTTGAGAGATTTTGTGTATCATTATGATAAATCAAGATTGGAAATGAATTCACATATGCACATGGGATTCCTTATAAATCTAAATTTTGTCTTTAAGATACTTTGAAATATTTTTTTTTTTTGCAAATTGTTTGGAATAATTCATTTTCTTCTTTAAAGTACAGTTGTTTAGTATAAAGACAACTACATGCATAATCAAAAAGATCAAAATTTCTTTCAAAACCATACAATAAAAACACACACACACACACACACACACACACACATATATATATATATATATATATATATATATATATATATATTGTCGACTTTCGCGACGATGGTATAGTTCCACAACCAAAATTGGAATTTTATGCCTAGCACAAGTCCTTATCTTCATATTTTTTGTTTATCAAAAATCAACCATGCAATAAAACTATCTCTTTTTGGATTTCGCGATGATGGTATAAGTCTATACCTACATATTCTATGCCTAGCGCAAACCATTGTAACAATTTTTATTCCCCATTTATTTAAAAATCATGAAAACCATATGACTTCAATATGTTACACAAATTATGCTTTTTAAAAGCGTGCACATTTTCATTATTTCATGTCATTATGTCAACCTTCAAATTTGCAATGATGGTATAATTCCTAGGGAATTATCTAAAAATTTTATCACACTTAGGAATTTATGCCTAGTAAAAATCATTTTAACATTATTTCATGCATACTATTTTTATGAAAATCTGAAAACAAACCATCATCATCATCATTTGCACCATTGCACCAAAGTCTTAAGACAGTCTCTTAAGCACTCTTTTACTTTTTAACAATATTTCTATACTGGGACTAGCTTGATGACCGAGTGAGCGGCGACTCCATGAAATGGTCTATAATAGTGACAATGTCCTTTGAAATTATTGTTAGAAGTCTCTTTTTATTTTTTATCACATTACATCACAAACAACCAATTTGTTACATCATATTATTTCATTTAAAATATTACAGCAAGACATCAAAATTATTTTCAAAACGACATAATTTCATAAATCCTCAATCCAATCATCAAAATTAATCAATCAAACATAAAAGCATCATAAACATACACATAACACCAGTCATATGATCAAAAAATATCTCATATATATATCAACAATATATGTACATCATATCAAAACCTGGATTGGTATGCCACAATATACATCTTGGCATACTCAATCCTCTCAATCAAATTTCCTCTGTGCAGTGTCTCGAGAGCCCCTAGAGCTCTCAGCCTCATCTCCTCCCTTTTCCTGAGGTGGACGAGGTGGCCCCATTGCGGTATGAGTAGTACTATGAGTCCTAGTCCTCGATCGATATGAAGTCCTCGAGGACCCAATCCTAATAGGGTCAGCAATGCCAGCTGGCAGTTGTACCCTCTGACCCTCTGACACCATCTAGAAGTAGATGCCCTGGTAGAACGTGGTCTGAGCAATCGACCGCGCTAGCTCCTATGTGCTCACTCATCTGCCCCGTGCCCTGAGGCATGCAATCTCATCTTGGAGCTATGTCACCTCAGCTCAGTGGCGTGTAGCCTTGTCCTGCAATGTCTGCACCTGTGCCTAGAGATGGATCATCTCTGCTCGAAGAGTAGCCATCTCACTACTCTCTCCTATGTCAACATCCTTTCCCTTATCGAGTGATGTTGGACTCTCTCCCTATGGATAAGGGGGTCTCTCCGCCCTCCTCTCCCACTATCGTGGCCTCTCCTATGCCTGTGGCCTCCTTAGCTCTCTCTCGTTGTGACCCTAGGCCACCTCCATAGCCGCCTGGTGCTGCCTCCCTATCCGACGCATAACTACGTGTATCGAACCCTGAGCCCTCGTCATATGATGAGGGTGGATGCCTATGTACCAGACATCATAGCCGTATGCAACCCCTGCATCGTCCCCATCCACTGGCTGAATGGGGGCATCATTTGAGTCCTAACTCCAAAAGCGTTGCATGTCTAGAGCCCCGCTCACTGTGGTGTTATCCCGGATAGTCCGAGAAAACTTGTAATCCCTAAGAGATGGGATCCCCTGCTATAGACCGAACTATCACAAACTCGGTCGTAGCGGTGGAGCTCCACATCTCCCCTCTCCATATGTAGCCAACAAACTCGCCTGACGCGAGCCAGCTCCTGTCTATCCTCGGCCCACCCTGGGTGCTCTTGCCACAGCCTCCAGGTGATCTGATCTAGGACAAGGTCATCCATCAGTCTCTGGGACATCGGTAGGTCGATCTACTGATGTGACCCTCATCGGAGCCACCAGTAGAAAACTCGGAGCCTCTCCCCGTCAATCTCCATCAGAGGAAGCCCTACCAACCTCTGCACTGCAATGTGCACCAAACACCAAACCTATAGGAGCGATGTCATAACTAGACATTGGCCGCCCTTATACATGACCCCATGTAGGATCCTGTACAACCGACATAACACAAAGCTACCGCAAGCAAACCTATAGCCATGGTCCTGCTTATCGTAGATCACATCTGCTAGCATCCATGGTACCCTGCACCCACTCTGGTGGCACAGCAGAAGTCCACCAACCACTCCATCTAAAACTTGTGTGAGTCTAGATTCCCCAGGAATCTGACGTAGTGCCTCGATGTTCACTCCGCCCTTCTCTAGGGTGAAGCTCGGGTCACCACACAACCGTCCCATAGCATGGCCCTGATTAGTCGTAAGAGTGATAAAACGTCCTTGTATGGGGATCCTCAGAATCCTCCATACATCCTCCAGTGTGGGAGTCATATCCCCTATCGATATCCAGAAATAGAAAGAACCCGGATACCACCTCTCTGCTAGGGGCCGCGTAGCCCCATGTCTGTAGACACTTGTGGCATTTCTGCCACATGTAGTAAACCAGCCTGTGTCAGTTGATCCCACTCTGCCTGTGTTAGAGTGGCCAAGTCATCTCTCAAACCTCCATATTTCCATTCCCTGCTCTTTAGCAAACCTCTCTACAACATAAACAACAAAACAATAAACAATCATTAATAACAAACTCAAGTGATCAGTAATGGAAGTTAAAATAAGTTCAATTTAATCAAATGATGATATCGTCCACTATTGGACGATATCATCCCAAATTTGAGCTCAATCGTCTCTAATTTTGCAAGCCGAAATCGTCCCTAATTTGATTAAATCGTCCCCCTTTTGCCAATTTTTCCCTTAGACGAAATCGGCGAACTTGAGATGATTTCATCAAAATCGGGACAATTTCATCCCGACGACGTCGACGGCCCAAAAACGGCCGCGATGCTCAAAAATTAATCAAAATTCATCTAAAAAGCATGTAAATTCAAATTAAAACATTCTAAACTAAGTTTAGACTCTTACCCGTAGCCCACGTCGGACCTCTGTTGATCTGTGCGTCGTCTCCACCATTTTTGCTTTCAGAGCTCTAAAACCAAAAAAATGAACAGTAAAAATGAATTAGGGTTTTACCCTATTTTTCTTAATTTTATTCAAAAACATAATTAACAACATTTTAAAATTTTTGCTTTTCCATGTTTTTACCTCAAACGTTCGATTTGGGTAAAAACACGGAGGGGGCACCATAGTCAGTTGTCGTACGATTCGACCAAGAATCATCGCCTAAAAATGGGAATAATTTTTGCTTTCTCGTAGATCGAGAAGAACTCATATTTAACGCATTTTCTTCAAAAAATCGCTAAAGAGGGGGCAAAATGTAGCACCCTAAAATTGGCATAGTAAAACCTTAATAATTACATTTACTTTAGTAAATAATTTAAATTCAAATTTTAACCTCCCAAACCGCCCGTTAACCGCCGGGTAATCCGTTTCCCCCTTTTTCATGCCATTTTTAGAGGTTGTTTTGACCGCTTGACGATATCTTCGCCGATCAGACGATATCACCCCAGATCTGATGATTTCATCTAGGCTAGGACGTCCAGACGATCTTGTCCCTAAACTGATTTTGCATAAGTAGCTTCTGTTCAAACGGGTCTCTAATCCAGGCAGAAGCGTGTCTGCGCCGTTAGAGACCCTCCCTCGTTGGAGATCTCCCAAATAGGGATGATCTCCAACCTCCTAACCTCCCTCCTAAGCCTATTTAATCCTAAGCCCTCCCCTTAGCACCCCCCCTGGCTGAAATTCTCTGTAACTCGACTTCATGCACGTTTAAACATCCCAAATTCATATTTGTAGTAGTTCTATACCAATTTTGTTGTAGGTACCTTAGTGTTTTTTAGCCGGAGCAATCTTACATCATCACTGATGATCTTGTTCAGATGGGAGGTGATCCAGTCGAATTAGAGATGATTTTGTACCAATGCGAGATGATTTCGACTACAGTCAGCATTGAGGCAATCAGTGCCTGAAGTTTGCATTTCTTATTCCCTTTTTTTGTTGTTTTATGTTGTAATTAGCAATTTTATTTAGTATTTTATGCTATTTTGCATTTTGGAGTTCACCCATATAGCTTTAAATGCATAATTAAATCATAATTATTATCTAATTAGCATAATTCATTCATGTTTCTATTTTTAAGTTTTAATTTGATATTGTCACTATCAATTTACAATATTCCCCTATGTTAGAATAGTGTTATTTTCTGTATTTTGCACCTATTTCTCCGTTTGCAGGTCTCTGACAAATTCGTCTGACAAATTCGTCAGATCTCAGATGATCTTGTCAAATCAGAGGCGATCCTGACTGCTTCAAGAATCAAAATCTTCATCAGACATCCGGATCAGGTATTCTTTTAATTTTCTGTAATTTCTCTGTTTTTCTGTCTTAATTCTATTTTGTGTATTCATTTAATCTGCATCTTCATATAGAATAGCTTAGACGCATTTTGGCCAAACCTAGGATTTTAATGCTTAAGGCTAAAACGAATACATAAAACACATTCCCAACCTAGGCGTGGAAACTGCCATTAAATGTTTCCTGGTGAACCCACCATCCGTCAAAAAATCACCAATAATACACCTCCCTTGAGAGGCGAGACCTTTGCAATTCCTCTCAGTCCGAGGTACCGCGACATCATTTTCACATCCTCCTTCCAGGCATGGATCCTATAGCCTGAAGGTAAGGGTGTGAAAATTTTGGAGCGATACAAAGGTGGAATACAGGGTATTTTCTTCTAAATTTTTTGGAGAAATATTATTTATATAAAATCATAATTCATACAAAATTTCATGTCATTTGGATATGTATTGATTTATTTGTGTGAATAATTATATTTTCTTCAAAAATCCTAGATCCGGAATTATGATAAAAAGGGAAAACGTAAATGGTCACATCTTTTCACCTTTGTGAATTTTATTCTAAAATTTAGAGGGTTTTCAGATTATTGCCTTAGGAATAAATAGTTTAATTTACAAATTTTTTTGATATGTATGGATTAATTTATGTGAAAAACATTGAGGTTGTCTCAAAAAACACTCTAAGAGCTAGAAAGGGCAAAAGTAAACTGATCACATATTTCTCATTTGTGTGAATTTGCTTATGAAATTTAGTGAATTTTTATATACGTATATCATAAGTCTATAGTAAAAATTTTATTTTGTTACAATCAGTATTGGCCGATTTATGATAAATTTAGTGCTTGAGATTTTGGTAAATAAAAAAGAAGCATGTGTTTTTGCAATCAGAGGTTACTTCTGAGATATTAAACTAATAGGTTGAGTCAATTGAGTAAACAAAGATCTGATGCTGCTATTTATTGCAAAAAAATTGTATTAAAATCTATCTACATTATTCCCAATTATTTTTTTTTTATCTAAAACAAACCCTCGAGAGGCCGCCTGCCCACGGGGCCCCCCCCCCCCTTGGAGGAATGCCCTCTCCTCCCCAACCCCCCTATGAACACCCGGACCGAAGAGATAGGCACCCCCCTATACCATATTCTCCATATCGGATGGAGACAAGGGGAATGGAACCTGGGTCGGCCTCTACCAACACCCAGGGCATTTACCACTGCACCACAACAAGCAGATGTTCCCAACTTTTTTTGATTAGCATCAATGGTTGCCAATAATAATCTTCCCATTCCTAAGTTTAATGGGCTAGATTATGAGTATTGGTCCATCAATATGAGGACCTTACTCATTGGCAAAGGGCTATGGGATATTGTAGAAGAAGGCTACAATGAACCTATAGATTGGACCACCTTGAGTGCAGATGATAGAACCAACAAAAAGGATACCCAAAAGAAAAACTCATTTGCCCTCTACCATCTCCAAGCAACCTTGGAGAAAAGCATCTTTCCAAGGATTGCTTCATGTACATCAGCTCTAGATGCTTGGGGTGCCTTGAAGGATAGCTATCAAGGCAGCAATCAAGTGAAGCAAGTGAGGCTTCAAACCTTGAAGAGGGATTTTGAGAATCTAAAAATGCAAAATGATGAAAATGTAGGTGATTATTGTGTTAGAGTGAAAGCCATTGTAAACAAAATGCAAACCCTTGGAGAAGACATCAAAACTGAAGTAGTGGTGAAGAAAGTGTTGAGAACACTTCTTCATAAATGGAACCATATTGCTATCATTATTGAAGAGTCTAAAGATTTGTCTACTCTAACTTTTGATGCTCTAATTGGTTCTTTGATGTCTCATGAAGAGAGACTACAGGGTTCTACTTCAACAAGCTATGGAGGTGATGACAAAGCATTCTCATCCAAGGAGGGTGAAGGAAGAGGACAAGGAAGAGGCCAAGGAAGAGGACAAAGGAGAGGCAAAGGAAGAGGTAGATCAAGAGGTGGCAACCAAGGAAGAGGAAGAGGAGGTGACAAATCAAAGAAATCTTATTACAATTGTGGCAAGGTTGGTCACTTTGCTAGAGATTGTTGGTCCAAACCTTCTCAAGAAGGGCAAGGTAATAACTATGGAAACTATGGAGAAGAGGAAGGAACTTCTTCAAATCTGTTTCTCACCTATGGAAAATCAGATCAAAATCTCAATGAAACTTGGATTTTGGATACTGGTTGCTCAAATCATATGAGTGGCAAAGAAGAGCTTTTTGCTACAATGGATTCCACCTACAAGTCAAAGATCAAATTGGGAGATGACAAGGCACTACAAGTTGAAGGTATGGGAGCCATGGAGGTTCCAACAAAAGAAGGCACAAAGAAGGTAAACAACATCTATTACACCCCCAAACTCCAACATAATTTGCTTAGTGTTGGACAAATAATGGAAAAGAACTACAAGCTTGTTTTTGAAGATGGAAAATGTGTAATTTTTGACAAAAACAATTGTAATAGAGTTGTTACACAAGTGCCTATGACAAATAATAGGTTGTTTCCTCTTAAGTTTGGGGAACAAGGAGGTGCCCAACTTGCTAATGTGGCCATAGAAAATCCAAGTGTGCTTTGGCACTTGAGATATGGTCATCTTAACTTTGCAAGCTTGAAGTTGTTGACTTCACAAGCTATGGTATGTGGATTGCCAAAATTTGAAGAGCACAAGGAGGTGTGTGAAGGATGTGTTTTGGGAAAACACTCAAGAACCAAGTTTCCAAGAGGACAAGCATGGAGAGCAAGCCATCCACTACAATTGGTACATTCGGACATTTGTGGTCCAATGAATACCAAAATCTTGGGTAACAATTCTTACTTTCTCACTTTCATTGATGATTTCTCTAGAATGTGTTGGATTTATTTTTTGAAAACTAAAGATGAAGCTTTTGAATGTTTCAAAGATTTCAAAAATAATGTAGAGAATCAAAGTGAGTATGTTGTAAAGAGATTAAGGACTGATAGAGGAGGGGAGTTTTGTTCAAATGCATTTCTCAAATTTTGTAAATATTGTGGGATCAAAAGGCAATTAACTACTGCTTACACCCCACAACAAAATGGTGTGGCTGAAAGAAAGAACCACACTATTGTAGAAATGGCTAGATCAATGCTTCAAACAAAGCAACTCAATAACATGTATTGGGTTGATGCTGTTAGAACAAGTGTTTACATTTTGAATAGGAGTCCTACTTCTAGTTTAGATGGGATGACTCCTTATGAGGGTTGGTATGAAAAAATCCAAATGTAAAACACTTCAAAGTTTTTGGTTGTCTTGCATATGCACACATTCCTGATGAAACAAGAAAGAAACTTGACCCCAAAATTCAAGCATGTATTTTCATTGGGTATTGTGAGTCTTCAAAGGCATATAGGCTCTACAATCCAAAAACACATAAAGTTGTAATTTCCAGAGATGTGATTTTTGATGAAGGGGGAGTATGGGGTCATCAAAAATGTTTTGTTGATGATGGATCTCATGATGCAAGTTCCTCTCAAGTGCAGCAAGTGCAGCCCAAAAATAGCAAAGGAAGTCCTCCTCCAAGCCCAAGTATGAGTACTACTTCAAGTACAACTGGATGCTACTCCAAGTCCTTCTCCACAAAGATCAGTAAGTTCTTCACCAATGGATATTGATTCTCCATCAAGAGGTAAGAGAACACTTCAACACCATCCTTCTTTTCAAATGTTGGATAAGAATTTCCAAAAAAGGTACACTAGAAGCCAAGCTAGTGAGATGAATGCAGTTTTGAAAAGACTTGAAAATTTGCACATGTATGGTGATGATGACTCTCAAGAGCCTAAGGGTGATGTTGTAAACTATGCTTTAATGACTAGTATAGAGCTAGAGCCATCTAGTTATGAAAAAGCATGCACTCATGATGTATGGCAACAGGCCATGAAAGAGGAAATGACCTCTATAAAAAAGAATGATACTTGGGAGCTAGTGGAGCTTCCTAAAGGCAAGAAATGTGTTGGATGTAAATGGGTCTACAAGACCAAGTTTAATGCTTATGGGAGCATTGAAAGACACAAGGCAAGGCTAGTAGCAAAAGGGTTTACTCAGAAGTATGGGATTGACTATGAGGAGACCTTTGCTCCTATTGCTAGACAGGAGACAATCAGACTAGTACTTTCCTTGGCTGCTCACAAAGGGTGGAAAATTCAGCACATGGATGTTAAAAGTGCCTTTCTTAATGGGTACTTGAATGAAGAGGTTTTTGTGCAACAACCTCAAGGATTTTAAGAACAAGGTAAGGAGCATCTTGTCTACAAATTAAAGAAAGCATTGTATGGCCTCAAGCAAGCACCAAGGGCATGGTACTCATGCATTGATGGCTACTTTCAAAGGTATGGGTTCACCAGGAGCAAAAGTGAGCCTACTCTCTACTACATGAAACAAGGTAAAGATATTCTCATTGTATGCTTATATGTGGATGATCTAATATTCATGGGTAGTAGTGCTAAGATGAATAAGGAGTTCAAAAACTCCATGATGAAAGAATTTGAAATGAAATATCTAGGCTTGATGCATTACTTCCTAGGCATGGAGGTACATCAAATAGGTAAAGGGATCTTCATATGTCAACACAAATATGCTCAAGATATGATAAAGAAATTTTCTATGGAGCAATGCAAGTCTGTTGCAACTCCAATGGGTCATGGGATCCAATTGAGCAAAGAATATGGAGCACCAAAAGTTGACATGACCACTTACAGGAGCATGGTTGGGAGTCTAATGTTCCTCACCAACACAAGGCCGGATATTCAATATGCAGTTTCTCTTGTTTCAAGGTATATGGCTGATCCATATGAACTTCATCTACAAGCAACTAAAATAATTTTGAGATATGTAAAGGGTACATTGGATTTTGGGATCCATTACCACAAATGTAATTCTATAAAATTAGTTGGCTTTAGTGATAGTGATTGGGGCAGCAATATAGATGATAGAAAATCTACTTCAGGGAATTGTTTTAGTCTTGGGTCAGGACTAATTACTTGGAGTTCCAAAAAGCAGACTGTTGTAGCATTATCATCTACTGAAGCTGAGTACATAGCAATCACAAATGCTAGTACCCAAGCTTTATGGTTGAGAAAAGTACTTGAAGAAATAGGAGAAAGACAATGTGGTCCTACTATATTGTATTGTGACAATATGAGTGCCATACAATTGGCACATAATCCTATCCACCACAGCAGGTCAAAGCACTTTGACATGAAGTATCACTTCATTCGAGACATGGTGGAGAAACAGGTGATTGAGCTATGACATTGCAACACTTTGGACAACATAGCAGACATCTTCACCAAAGGAGTTGTGAAAGCTCAGTATATAAAGCTGAGAGACTATCTAGTCAGTCCTCTCAACTTTAAGGGGGAGAATGTTGGACTCTAGAGCATACTTTAGAGTATCTTCCCTAAAGTATATAGGTTCTAAATATTTAGCATTCATTTAAATATAGTTGCACCAACTTTACTATTTGAGAGGAAATCAATTTTGTTGTGAGAGCATATAGGGAATTGTTTAGAGTGTTTCTAAACATAGTAGGAGCAAGTAAGATCTCCATAATAGTAGAGATTTCAAACTTGATTGGAGTGCTATAAAAGCATTGTAAGTTCTTATGATTATTAATCTAATGAGTCTATTTTCTCAAAGAGACTTGAATCTTGTATTTATGGTAATATTTGCATGCATTGATTTTAATATCTCTCTTAAATATCCTCTTGTTAACCATTTGATTTTTGCCACATTTTCTTTGCCACAACTATATTTATAGCTATTACATAGCACTCATGCTCTTTTATTGGTGAGGGGGATATTTATTTGGTATGCTTGACTCTCATTGGTCATCAAGTGTTTATTGGATGCCACTTTATTTCTCAAAAAACATACCAAATTCAAATTAATTTATTTTATAAATGCATGTGCATATTTGGTGGGCCAATTAAGTGTAATGTTTCGGTCTTCAACTCGAATCTGCTTTGTCAAATAAATAGATAATATCTTGGCCATCCATTTTCACACAATTTGAAATGAGGTGTTGGTAATATAATTTAAATCCAAAATGAATGAACTTACAACCTAGTGGAACCTCATTGGATGAATCTATACCATGTGTTTATAACCAATGTTGTCATTAGGGTCATCCATTCATTGATGAATAATAATGCAGTGCTAGGGAGTGCTTGCTTAGATTCACTCCATTGATTTCTTCCTAGCACTAAGATCTGGATCATTCATCATGTAGCCAATGAGATGGTAGTGTGGGGAGATCTATTTTAATAAAGTGTGGTATTCATACTACCCAGGATTTCTCTTTATATTTCTTACCTAATAAGATTTTAATGTCTAGGTACCATTCTCCAACTAGTATCGAGCACTCAAGACTCCTGCTCTAATTAAACTTGAGAACTTTAGCCCACCACTTGGCCTTCAAGAACCTCACACTTAGCACTAGGGTTTATCACTTTTATTAAATCATAACACCTAAGTCATTTTTTTAGTATCAAGACTTTCCACTTAGTGGTAAGCACTTCCCACTTAGAACTCAACCTTTTTGTTTAGCACTAAGTGCTCTTTATTCAGTGCTAAGAGAATTTGATCAATGCTAAGTTTTTCAACATAATTCCAAAGGTATTTCACTTAAAATGTTTTATATAGTACTAAGATCCTCTTACTTAGTTTTGAGCTCCTCCCACTTAGTGCTTGTGATTTTTTTCTTAGCGTTCGACCTTCTCGCTCAATGATTTATCATCCGGTTAACCCTTAAGAAACTCTTGCTTAATACTATTGTCTTATTTTTGGCTCTTTTTGCTCAATGCTAAGGAATTTTTTTCAACACTAAGTGATTCTCCTCATCCCATAATACATATCACTTAACTCCCTTCCTTCAGTGCTCAAGATATTTTACTCTGTGGTAAGCACTATCACTCAACTTTCAAGGATTCTACTAATCTCCTTTGACTTAGCACTAAGCTAATCTCACTTATCATGAAGCTCCTCTTGCTCAAATTTGTTATATTTTTCCTAACACTCGGTATTTACTTTAGTTCTTGGTCTCCTGCTTAGATTTTTCATATTTATTGCTTGAATCTTTTAGTTCTTTCACTCAATGCTAAGAAATTCTCGCTTAGCGCTAAGCACTTACCAATTAGTTCTTAGTGCTTCTCACTCAATGCTAGGTTCTTCCTTCTTAGCACTCTAAATGTTTTCTAACTTTACTGAAGAATGCCTTAGGAATTTTTTTCTAATTTTTATACTTAGGAATAAAGTGGAGTTTTATGAAAATCATGACCGTGTGGAATATTTTGAAGAATAATTATTCATGGACAACCTAAAATTTTCCCTTAAGGAATATAATTTATGAACTTAGAATAATGGATGGAAATTATTATACTCTTGGTATTTTTATGGGTAATATGGAACATAAGAGGGGGAAAAGGATGGATGAATGGTTTTTATATTATGACTTAGGAAATTATTTGTGAACCATGGACTTAGGAAGGAGTTAAAAAAAAATTATGAGACCTTAGACCTATGGGAAAATAATAGAAAGTGATAGCTAAGGAAATTCTAGGGACCTTAGGGAAAAATGGAGGGATTTTGACGTTTGGGGTTCTTTTGGGTGATCACCTTAGGGACTAGAAAATTTAATAATGAAGGATTAAAAACTAAAAAAGTAATGACCTTATAGAAGGATAAAATACTTGTGGACCCTTTGGATTGTAAAAAAACTTCAAGGGACTATCATTCATAATTTTTTTGATTTATACCACCCTTCTTCACTGAAAAATTTGTAAACCGATTTTCTATAATTTCAAAAAAAACACTTAGACCTAGGACTTTACAAGACCCTTCAAAATTTGAAACTAGGGGTATTATTCAAGTTGGATATTGAGGATCCAATAGGAACATAAATGAGCATACTTCATAATACAATCAACTACCACTAGAATAACTAATTTTTCTCTATATTTAGGTAAACCCTCAATGAAATCCATAGAAATATCTATCTAAACTTATTTTGAAATTTGCAAGGGTTAAAGGGTAATAAGGAAACACACATTTTTAGCTTTCATACATTGATAGTGATCACATTCAGTTAGAAAAAGTATGAATATACTTTTTCATTCCCCTCCAAAAGAAGTTACACTTGGTACTTGTATAGGTTTTGAGAAACCCTCAATTGCCAACTATTGGGGAACTTGTAGGATGAGGTTATTTATATGTTACTAATGAGGAATAAAAAAATAATCATGATATCATAAATATTGACCATCCCAAGTATAGTCAGGGCATGAATGAAGATCTTCTTGAATTTTATAGATAAATTTTTGCAAAGAGGAGTCCTTTATTAGTTTCTCACAAAGTTGATGAATCCATTAAGGATGCGGTGTGGATATAGCATGTAGTATTTCTTGTTCTTCATGTAGTCAAGAAAAAGCATCCACAACCATGTTCTCTTTACCCTTCTTATAGGTGATGTAATAGTCATAACCCAAAAAATTAGAAATCCATTTTTTTTGTTCTAGTGTAACCGCATTGTGTTCTAAGAAATATTTGAGAATATAATGACCAGTCTTGATGGAAAAATATCTCCCAATGAGGTACAAACACCAATGACTGATCGTATGTAAAATGATAAGCATTTACTTCTCACAAGTTGAATTCCCTAAATTCTTGCTTGAGAGTGTTTTGCTAGCAAGTTTAAAGGTCTAACTTCTAAATTAGAACCACCCTAATGCCATTTCTATATGCATCACTTTAAATAAAACAAGATTAGTGAAATTAGGTATTGCTAACATAGGACTAGTTGCAATGGCATGCTTCAAATTTACAAAATCCTTTTCTGCATGTTCAATCCACATAAAATAATTCTTCCTAAAAATTTAAGCAAACCACTATATTTCCATAATTCTTCACAAATTTCCTATAATATCTAATGAGTCCCAAAAACCCATGAAGTCCCTTTAGGGCATGAGTCTTAATGCATTCTTGAACAACCTAAATTTTCTTAGGATCAACATGAAATCCATCCTTAGTGATGATGTGACCAAGGATTCAACCTCTTTCTGACCAAAATAATATTTAGACTTATTTGCATAGATTTGATTGTCAGATAAAAGTTTTAGTGCTTGATATAATTGTTGGAGATGATCTTCCTATGAACTATTGTGAATCAATATATTATAAAAAAAGACATAAATTTTCCAAGGAAAGGTCAAAAAATGGATTTCATCAAAATATGGAAGGTAGAAGGTGCATTGGTTAATCCAAATGGTATAGATAGAAATTTATAATTCCCTTCATGAGTTATGAAATCCATTTTTGTAATGTCCTCATATATTATTAGAATTTTATGATACCCTAACCACAAATCCAACTTGGAAAAGTATTGATACCCATGCTACCCATTAAGTAATTCAAAAATCAATAAAATAGAAAATTTATTTTTAATAGTGATCTTATTGAGGTATTGATAATCCACACAGAAGCACCAAGTTCCATCCTTTTTTCATACTAATATCATCAGAGAAGAATACAAACTAACACTGGAATGCATAACCTCGATAACATGAAGCTCTTGAATTATTTTATCAATTTTATACTTTTTGAGAATAAGGATACCTATAAGGATGGTCATTTGGGGAAAAACTACCATGCCATGAAAGGTATATTTGGTTCCTTCTTAGTAGGGAAATCATCCATAACTATTGTATTTCCAAAAATATATCACACTCATCTAATGATAGGGAAAACATGTTTATCTTGATATTATATTCCCCAAGTTGGAGTTTGAAATTATGATATTTTCCTTTCCATGGTAGGGTACCTCCATTCACAATCATGACTTCAAAGGAATTAAAAATAGTAATGTAACAATTTTTCTATTTGACCACACGTGGATCAATAAAGTTTTTGTATTTATAGAATCAATAAGAATGATGACCATTTGGCCCTTGAATTATCTAATGAATTTTATCATTTGAGGAGTTGATAATATTTCTAAAGCATGCATTAAAATATTTTTTACTTTTAAAATCATAAAATATAGAATATAAAATACTTTCTCTTTTGTTTTTTAAACAAGAGTTTTTAGGTGCCAAAAATGGTCATAGGTATGGGATGGTCGTAGGAGTCTATAGCTTTGTAAGGGCAAGGCAAAAAAAATGGACATGAGTTTGGAGATGGTCATGGGAGTCTATATCTCTATATGGGAAGGGTATTAAAATGGTTGTAAGAGTCTAAAAATCTATAGAGGTAGGGCAACAAAAATAGCTATGATATTTTAGATGGTCATGGGAGTTTACATCTCTATAGGGCTAGGGGATAAAAAAAAAATTTAAGATATGAGATGTTCGTGGGTCTAGGATGGTCCTAGGGGTTTGTAGGTGGAAAGTGTTCAAGTATGCAGCATTAATATGCATGATGGTTTGCAACATGAATTTCGTCCAACTCTACAAAAAAATATTTTTGCAAAAAAAAAAAACTCCCAAAATTTGAATGATGTTTTAAAAAAGTAATCCTTGAATGCTATGTTGACTTAACTAGAAATGAACAAGATATTTCTCCCCTTAGGTATTTTATACCATGTGATATGTGTCTATGGATTGATACAAATATATGAGATCCAATATCTAGATGAAGAAAGCAAGTTACATAAGCAAAATTATAATCTTAATCTATTTATGAAGAAAACCATAAACATGCATAATAATAATAATATTCAACAAGTGTAGAGTTAAAAATAAAAACTACACACATTCTCCTATTTTACCATCTTACAATCTATGTATATGTAAGTATGATATGGGTATATATAGTAAATACTCAAAAAGGAATCTTCTCAACAATGTGACACATGGCATCAATGAGTGACAAAAAAATCAACACAATGAATGTGACTATGAGGCCTATGTGTGAGAGATGAATAATTCAATACAATATCATAGATCATGATAATGTGTGTGAGGGATAAAAATATCACCATAATATGAGAGATAATGGCATGTATATGAGGGATGCATAAGTCAAGACAATGTGAGATATTATGACACATGTGTGAGGGATGAACAAGTCAAAACAATGTGAGAGATCTGACACGTGTGTGAGGGAGGAATAAGTCAACACAATATGAGATATTATGGCACATGGTATCTATGAGAGACAAATATGTATACACCTACATAAAAAAACTTATTCTAAGTTATAGGATAATTAATGCCTAAGCTTATTATAATTGTTAGGATAATTAATGCATAAAATAATAAAATGCACAAACAAAATTGTAAGCACAAGCAAGTTTTTTGCTCTACCTAACTAGGTATAATAATGACAGTACAAAATTAATACATATATTAGCTAATACATAATTTAATGTAAAATAAAAAATTTCAATAGCAAATTCTTTGTAGCCAAAATATAACTTCTTTCTTACATTTTGAGAAGAAGCTAAAATTAAGGTGTGACAAAATCTTCAAGAAATACCATAACCAATCCCTATTATAGTATGCTTACCAAGGATACTAATGGAAGTTATAATTTCAATAAATAACATATTGAATCTTCTAAAATCAAACTCTTTTAACAAGGAAGAGATGAGACACCCTTTCACAAAAAAAACTTAAAGCAAGGCATTATTTAACCTATATCTTTGCAAGTATACCCATAAGATATCTAGTTAATAGGTATATTATTGGGACTTTTAAAAATCAATAATTTTTATTTTCCCATTAATTAGAATTATTTATAATTTCAAGTCTTTTAATAGGTATAACCAGATACGATTCAAAGGAAATATTTTATTTCCCCAAAATTAAGCCCATCCATTAACCTTCCAAAACATGCAACAACTAAATAAACCAATTATTTGTAGTATAAATTCTTAAAATAAAATGATAAGGGTCCCCTTAATATGAGATTGGTGAAAAGTATTAAATGCATTCTTTCTACATGCTATAGGTACAAAACGTATTTAATATAGAGCTAGGGCATGTTTTTATTTGAATTTTAAAATTTTAAACCCTTCAAATTGTATGAAAACAAAAATTTATCATAATATCAATTTATTTTTGAAGTAAGCAATTCAATGTAATTGATTTTGATATAGATTCAACCTTTGTCAAGCATTCTCAATATTTTCCCTTATTATTGATTCTACTAAAGAGAATCCAAACATAACCAATTTGAAACATAATAACATATTTTAGTGATGAATTAAAAAATGTACAAAAATCTATTAAATAGCCTAGATTACCATTCCTATTATTTTATTATATATTTTCCCTCATACTTGTTTGTCGTTATTATCCTAAGCGTAATAATTCCTATAAAACCTTCTTCATGGTAGTTACATTAGGTCAATAAAGAAGTGCAAGGCATAAAATAAGAAGCACAAAGGTGTGAGAATAGCTAGTTACCACCACCATTTTCTATAGGAATATATTTTACCCTAAGGGTAGTGCAATAGATCTTTCAAGTCACTCTTTGTTCCTTCCCTGCAAAACTCCTCCTTTTTCCAAATTACAGTAAAAAGAGAAATTTTAAAATATTTAGTTCCATCTCTCATTATCCAAAAAATACATGAAGAACATAGTCCTTCCCAAGGGAATCTTTCTATTATTTTAGAGGTGAAACAATGCTTATTCAATTAGCCTCTTTTGTATTTTATGACATGAATAACATATTCCTTCCCTCCCATTTTGTATTTTTTCTTTTTGAAATAAAATTTAAAGTAATAAAATACATATCGGTAAATAAATAACTTCAATATAAATAGGTAATATATGTAAAATCATTATAAATAAAATAGTATTTTTTTCACTTCTTGCAATCAACATTCAAATTTGTGTCCAGTTAGTCATGTATCTAATGTCTTCTTTTATTTGATGTGTTTGATGTTTCTTTTTGGGAGCTTCTGCTTGATCTATTTCCTTCTCCCACACGATACCTTCTCCATTCCACATAAGAGAGGGTGACCTATCAACACTTCTATAAAATTAGAAGTTAGTAAAGTTTATAATTGAAATTGATAACAATTCATTTTAAAAACTACTAATCATGAAATCTAATTTTCTTCAAAAATTTTAATTACTTCTTCCAAATAATTATATATACAATAAAGTAGTTTTTATACGACGTTGATATAAATTTTGTAACTTATTAAACCTCTCATTTTTCTAAAAATCCTTTAGATCTTAAAAATGATGTGACATGTAAGGTTGAAGTTAAAAAAAAAGTGTATAATAGTGAATTAAGGATATGTCATTTATTCCCAAACTCACAAAAATAATATTTTCTAGTTCTAAGATGCTTTAATATTATAAAGTATAATTTTATAAATATGCTTGATATATCAAAGATCCAAAATTAGATTATAAAGTTAACATTATAACTAATTTAGATCAAGATAATATTTTTGTATTTAATCAATTCAAGCATTAAATATTTGTTATTATTTTGTTTCTAAGCTTAATGGAAAGCTATCTATGACAACATATTATGTCACATCAATTTTAAGTGTACTTCGCTCATTTTTAATCTTAAAATGGTTGATGAACTATATCAAATTACTATCTAGAGATTATTTTCTTACCTAGATAATCCACAAAAAATCATTTACAAAAGGTAAAAAATATATCTTAAGTATTAGGATCTACAAAAATTACACCAAGGATTAAGACCTATAAAAATATTATCTTATTGATTATAGATTTCAACATTCTTTTATTCATGATTATTATGAAAGAATATTAATTTTAAATATTATGTTCATATGCTTGACTTGTTTATTGACTCCCATGTTTTTATTAGAAAATAATTAATTATAAATAAAATACTTAGGACTGACAATTATATTGAGTAAGTTAGTAGTGAAGTTTTTATTATTTTAAATTTCATAGAATGAAGCATTGAATATCCGTTCTATACTCACTAGAGTAAAATGGTATTATTGAACAAAATCATTGAATCATTATCAAAATTATTTGCACTTTATCCTTGTCTTATGAACTTTGGATTAAATAAGTATATTGTGTTTTGTATTTAGCTAACAAAACTTTCTAACAATGTTATAAGGTATAGTACTCTTGATGAATCTTGAAGTAGAACAAGTTTAAACTTAGAGAACTTTTTCATCTCTGAATGGATTGTGTATGTTAATGTTATTAAGTTAAAGAATAAGTTAGAATGTAAATGTCTCCTATATTTTTTTTGGGTATTATGATAAATTATTATTTTTATTGTTTATTGTATTGAAAAAAATTAAGTTAAAATTAGAAGAGATGTTTGCATTTCTGAACATTTAGTGTATGAGTGTTCTAATATATATGTTACTACTTTTGAGAATAAATATAACGATGTTGAAATATAGATAATTCTAAAAATGATATTCATAATATTGATGTTTACAAAGATGAAAATGTTAGTATAGAACATATCAATTATTGACTTTAAAACTTGCATATTGAGGATATTAAAACATAATTTCTATAAGGATATTTATAAAATACTATTTAATATCCTAATGGATTTACTTAAAACATAATGAACATTTAGTTTACATATAAAGAAAACAATTTATTGTTTGAAGCAACATCCTAAAGCACTAATATCTTAGAAGTAATGATTATTTAATTTCTAAAGTATTTGTTATGGGTAAAATTGATCCTAATATTTATCTTAATATTTAAAATATTCATATTTTTATCATTAGTTTATATGTTAAAGACTTTATTATTATTTATAATGATCCATAGTTAATTATACTATATCTTAGATGAATTTTAACATTTAAAATAATTGACTTAGTCTTGTTACTTTATTTTTTAGTATAGACACCCAATCTTGAGCACATATGCAAGCCCTTAAAACAAACCAACATCTACATCACTTAGTCAATGAAGCATAAAAATCAAATCAAGCATGTTGAGTCCTAACATAGGGATATTTATTTTGTCAAAAGTAAAAGTGCTAAACCCTAAGGTAGTAGCACTATTGGCACTACTTCCCACCTAGAAATACTTGTAAAAGCATTAAATTTCATCCTTTCCCACACAATAAGCCTAACAATGATCATTTTGGAATTAGTGCCACTAGGACTCTTGACCCTAGTGATATTAACTATATAAAAAATATATAAGTAGTTGATACCCATCAACTACCCACTAAGTCTAATTTGTAAGCCTTGGTGAAATGGGACACTTTGTCTTCCTAAGAATAAAGGGGGGTTAGTATTCCGGTCTTCTATTAATAACAACAAAGCTTTAGCTGCTAAATTATATTAGAGGATGTTGCATAACCCCAATGCTCTTTGGGCCAATAATATTCGTGCTAAATATGTTGAGAACAAAATTCCTGAAGACCTTGTTCGCTATCAACTTCCTACCAAAGGTTCTCCCATTTTAGCAGTTCTTAAGACTGGTGAGGATTTGATAAAGAAAATTTTATTTTGGATCATTCATAATGGTCAACAGGTAAATTTTTGGACATATTCTTGGGATGGTCACAAGCCTTTGATAACTCAATTTCCCGATTGGAGGCCTTGGATGGAGGAGCTTCACCGAGCTAACTGGATAAAGGTGGCTAATTACTATCGGTACCATACTGGTAATTCAAAGGTTGGTAAATATTGGATCCCTATTGAGTACTGGCCTATTCAAATCCTAGAAATGCAAAGACAAGATATCCAAGGCATCCTTCACATGATATCTCTCTCTTGGTCCCATGAAAAATATTATTTTGGATGGAACAACACTACTAAGGGTGAGTATTCAGTTGCTCAAGGTTATTTGACCTTATGCCATAATAATCCCAACCATTCTCCTGACATATTTTCTCAATTGTGGGCTAAAAAGCTCTGGCCTAAGGTGAGGTTCTTTAATTGGCTTTTATTGCATCATAGGGTGCTTACTGGTGAGCAACTTATGAAGCATGGTTTTCATAGCCCTTTTAGATGTGAGATGTGTGAAGAGAATGTAGAAACACTCAACCATATTTTTATTGAGTGTACTTTAGGCTCTGAGCTATGGAGGAGAATGACCACTTTACTTGGCTTATAGTGGTCCAATTTTTTTACTTTTGAATAGCTTTGGAGGGATTGACCTAATCAAGAGGGTGTTGATCATTTTATTAGGCAGTTAGTTTGGATGGGTTCTACCATTCTTCTTTGGAATATTTAGAATGAAAGGAACAACCGAATTTTTAATAAAGATAGATCAATCATTTATAGATGCCATAGGACTATATTACATAGATTTAACACCCAAGGTCAAGTTTGACAAAGCCTTTTTGATAGCATTGGTAAATCAATGGTACATGAAGATAAGTATCTTCTATTTTTGCACTAGAGAGATTGTTGTATCATTAGAGGACATCTCGATGACTTTATAGATGTTTATTTATAGGGAAATTATAAAGGTTAGTCAATATAGGACCCAATAATTAATAGAATCCATTGTATAGCATACCATTAACATCAAGATCATGCTCAAGGGAGAAAGGGTGGATCAACTAACTTATTTGCTTTGCATGATTATATTTGAGCTATTAGTGGGTGACATGAGTAGGATATTGATGCCATGGGGTTGGGATAAGGTGATTTTTTACATGAGATATGAATAGGTTTAGTTTTACTACCTTACATGTTTATATCAAATATTAAATAATATTGTGTACGAAGGAGGATAGATCTTGACATGATGTACACTACAATATTGGTTTTGGAAGCATATTTCCATACAATGGCCATAGGGGATTCCAATAAGAGTTGATGATGTAGTGGTTTCTGCATATTTTAGGTGGGCATAAGAGTTTAATAGGAGGTAGTACCCCTTCAGAGGTACCCTGGGATCAACACCTACTGTGTTTGCTGACCTATGATTGAGTGAGGTTATATGAAGGCCATGAAAATAAAATAAATGTTAATGAGAAGATGTATTTCAACTAGCTAGGATAAGATATATTGTATGGTTGATAATACCATATGGAAATCTTGAGTTGTGTAGGTATGATTACATATTTAGGTAGTTCAACATACAATAAAATGTGTCAGTATTGGAAGAGATGTTGTTTAGATGGGTTATGAGGAATAGGGAGCTGAAAGGCCCATAATACCTAGATAGGTTTAGATAGGAGGATAAAAATTATGATCCCATGGTGGACCCAAGATGATATGACATAGGTATTGTAATGGACTATAGGTAGTGGTATAGAAAGATACAACCTCAATAGATCATAATGAAGGGTAGGTTAGGTGCACAATGATGAGTATCACCTATATTATAGAGACACCTAAGGGAGGCCCTATAGATATAAATGGAGAAGCAAGGAGAAGTCCTATAATAATCACCAGTGAGGCTACTTTAAGTGGCTCCACTTGTATCAATACCCCTAGAGGCAAGGATGAGAGTTGATATATGACCTAGTATGACCATATATATTGTAGATTTGAATAGGGTCTTAGTTTTTAGGAGTATGCTAATGCTACATGATTCGTTGGCTATATCCAAGAACTACAAAGTGAATTTAGTTATGGCAAGATCGTATGAGAAGCAATATTATCAAGAATATATGATAACAATTCCAACTCGATATGATTAATTTGTAACAAAGATAGATTAAGTGGTAGGTGAGAGGTATGAGTTTGTTGCTTAGTTTTATGTTATCTAGGTAGACTGCACAACGTGATATACAGTGATGTTAAATTAGATAGAGTACCTCACAATAGAACAAGATGCATAATAGGGCCAAGTTATGGGTTTGGCCTTAGAGCATGACATTGAAATATCTCAAGCAGATTAGTTGGTTGGAGATATGTAAAAGCTTAAGAGAGTTAAAGATGTTGTTGAGGCATATGCAGTAGCTATAAATTTAGAAAGCAATCAATTTAATTAAAAATTATATAAAATTTGTGAATGTTAGATAGTTGTGAGAGGTTTAGAGTAATTAATTATGGATGCCTCAAATTATTGAGTCAAGTATGATTAGTTAAATTCATTAATATTATTCAATTCAAATGTAATTTATTATTGCTTAATATGGTGGATGAAGAATTATTTGGTTAGTTAATTAATTTTAATTTGAGTATCTTATTGATTAATTTGATTAATGGAATCAATTGATCAATTTATTTCAATGTTTATTATCAAATTAAAATTGATTGCAAACAAGTAGTTGATTAAATTTGATCTTAATTTAATCTAATTAATTAAGTTATTAAATAAGATCATTATTTGGATTCAAATGCAAATTATATGCTAAATTATTGAGTCCAAACTAATTTAAATAACTAGTTTATTGATTAAATGATTTGAAGAAGTTGATTCAATCAAGTGAATTGAACAAACTAACAAGTTAATAGGATTGAGAGATATGAAGAATAAAAGTAAGGAATTCCTTTAGTTTAATAGGTTGAATTAATTTTTTTTAAGGGAATTAAATGACAAAAACAAGTTGATCAATTAGAGTTTAATTTAAAAGGGAACCAAATATTGAAATTATTGATTTGATTTAGCAAATGAATTTTAATTGAAGAATTAGTAATTTTGCATTAATAATTTGGTGTTGTTTTATGGTCTTATGATTTAAATAATTAATGGTGATATATTTATTACTTCAAATTAACAAAGTGAGAAAATAATTTCAAGTAATTCAAGTTTTTTAAGTGCTTTTAAATGATTTATGATTGGTAAAGTGATTTACACATCCAATTTTAATTATAGTGTAAGGAGATATATGAATGATTAAAGGGATTGCAATTAATTGACCACAATTGAAGTAATGGATTACTAGATATAGGTGGGTGTTGAGGGTGTAAATGAGGGAGAAATATATACCACTAACTTTTATGATGTGTCATAATTTTGGGATTATAGTAAGGTTTATGGAATTTTTAGAAGGGGGATTAGATAGAAATATGGGTGAAGTAGAAGGAAGGAGTAAATATTGAATGACATGATCACTCTTTATTTTGAAATGAATCATTGAACTATTTAAAGGAATGTAAATTATTCACCCCTAAGTAGTGGTCTCATAGCAAAATGAATAGATAAGCTTTTAGGTTTCTTGAAAGATTTAAGATCAACCTATTTAACAACATATATTTATTGATATATGTTTAAAGTGGCGTATTCAATGGAACATAATTTATTGAACCCTTGGCAATGGAATCTTAGCCTAATTACTAGATAAGCACCTAGGCAACTTGAAAATAATATAATCCACCTATTTAAAGGCACACAAATGAATTGATCTATGTAAAAAAAACCTATTTTAAGGTACAAAATATTTTGACATATGTATAAAGTGACTCATTTAAAAGCACAAAATTGCATAATATATGTATAAGGCATATTATTTAAAAGTACACAATTGCATGATATATGTACAAGGTAACTTATTTCATAGCATATAATTGCATACTATATGTACAAGACAACTTATTTAAAAGCACATAATTGATTCACCCCCAAGTGATGGCCTCTTAGCTTGATTAATGGATAAAATCCTAGGTGGCTAAAAATTGATCTGATCATCCTATTCAAAGGTACATATCATATGTCTTGTTTAAAAGTACATAAATGATGCATCTTATTTAAATTCACATAATTGATTAACTCCTATGTTGTAGTGTCATAGCTTGATTAATGGAAAAACACCTACATGGATTGAAATGATATGATTAGCCTATTTAAATGTTCAAAATTACATGTTATATATTTATATGATGGTCGAACCAAGGCCACATTATATGCCAATTGTTGATAAATTTTGATAACTATCAACTAGATTCATCTTGATTGCTTTATATGATTACTTTTTTGAATATAATGCCTATAGTTAGGAGGCTATGCTTGAGAATTTTCCCTTAAATATAAAAATATTACATGGTTTGGATGATGGGGAAAAAGAAAAAATATTGATAAGACTATTAGGACTATGGATGATTGTAGTATTCATCATGTAGCCTAGTGATAAAATAAAAGAACAAATGTTGATGGGACTATCAAGACCATGGATAATCATGGTATTCATCACATAGCCCATTTATTAAGGAAAGGAATAAGAGTTTAATATAATTTTCAACATTGTAGATTATAACCATGGTAATCATGTAGCCCATTAATGAAATAGAGGAAGACAAGTGTATCTTTATTATAAATATCTGTCAAGGTGGTCTTATACACCATCGAGAGCTTAGGGTATGGAATTTCACTGCTAGGTATATACATAAGACTATTGTGCACATTTGAAGTATCAAAGGTCTACAAGACCACAATGAAAAACAAATTCAAGGTGTGACCATGATATTTGGTTCCAACCAAGTCATGTGCTAGTTATAGATGTATTATGCATTGTATATTGTATGGAAGATTCATAAGTCACTATGTAGTCATATAGTATGATATATTCATACCTCACACTCTCAATGGACCAATATTAAGAAAGGACCGACTAATAAAATAGAATAAATAGCTCTAAGAAGGACATATTATCATGGCATGCTCATATGCTAGTGTAATAGATGGATTATGCACTCTCCATTACCTAGTAGTTTAATAAATCATTATGCATTCATAAATTATTGGATAGGCATATCTCATATCCTTTGAAGGACCATAAGAAATAATAGATAAATAAGATGGGGTTGCAAAAAAATAAAAAAAGTAATAATTTACAAATAGAATAAATTACACGAGTTAACATTTATTACTCATAAAAGAGGATTAGTGAAATTCACTAGAATCAAGTACCTAGTGCAAGCAAAATATAAAATAATCTATTCTTAACTAGGATCATCATTGTATAGATATAGATTCTCTAACTTGATATGCAATAGGTAATCTAGGAAGTTATAGGTACAATGGTATAAGTAGGTATGAAGGTAGACAAAATGTAAGCAATAATAATACATTTAGGTAGCTAGATGGCCAAACAAAGCAATGTAGATTTACGCATAGAATATTTTAAGATGCATTGTATTTATAGGTTATTTGAGTTCTTGATCATCAACCGTGGCAATGTGATAAGATCTCGATCCAAATTTGGTGGTTATGATGAATGGACCTAGCCAATTAAGCTCAATTTTACCTTTTAGCTTAGTCTTGACATTGGTGTTCAATTGATTTTTATTAAGGACTAGGTTAGCCACTTAAAGTGATCAAGATATTTATTTATTTCTATAATCATATTAAGCCTATTCTTGTAGGCATGAGTTTATTTTTCATAAAATAATTCTAATTGACTAAGACAAGTGAGGTGATATTTATCTCTAACAAAGGAATATTGAAATAAGATTCATAAGGAAGGAACAATAATATCAAATAAGAATATGAATTGAGTTCCATAGACCAAAACATAAGGTATTGCACCAATGTACATTCAAAATCTAATATGATAGGCCTATAAGGCAAGATAGAGTTGAAGATGTCATCACAACTAGTTTTGCTAACAAGCTTCTTGAGGATTTTGACCAAGGTGTTTTTTGGATGCTTTAACTTTACCATTAACTTAAGGATAATAAGCCATAGACAATTTATGACGAATCTTGTGTTTGGCACATTTTTTTTTAATATTCTTATTATTGAAGGATATTCCATTATCTGAGGTTTGCATAATTGGGATGCGATAATGACATAGGATTTAGTTGAGAATAAATTTAAATATTTGCACTTGAGTGGATGAAGAGAAAGGTATAGATTCTACCCATTTTGTGAATTATTCAATAGTTATTATGATGAGTTTGTGTTCATCATATGATATACGATTGATATTTCCAATAATTTTTAGGTCCCATATGGAAAGGGGCCAAGGAGAGTCTATCAGTTGGAGATCTTAAGAAGGGGTATTTATAATATTTCCATGTATTTGAATCTTATCAAACTTCATAACATAATAACAAGATTCTTTATCCATGGTGGATCAATAATAGCCAATTCGAAGGATTTTATTAGCAAATGGTTATTTTTCTAAAGTGGCCATCACGGGATCCATCATAGGGTTCTTTGAAAATTGTTTAGGATTCATCTAGTGAAAGGTGCCAAATAAATATACCATAAAGGAGTGATGACATAAGATATCACCAATGATGACATAATGAGAAACATATTGCCTTAGGTTATTGCACTGATTATGATCTAAACTATTAGGTAACAAATGATTTAAGGTTAGAATATCATAGTACCATGAATCATGTGACAAGAATACTTCTAGAATGAAGACCTCCAAGGGTGATTTCCTAGATTCCATGGTTATGAGATCCTTAATTTATCTAATGACAAACATAGATTGTTCATCGTCTAAGTCTAAGGGAATAAGAGATGTTTTTATGGTCATGGAATCGACATGGCAATTACTAGATCATGGGATAGTTTTGATCGTAACCTTAACAAGGGTAGACATTATTTTTGTAATAATGCCTTTATAATATCTAAGGTTCATATCCTTAGTTTGATAAATAAAAATTAGTTGATTGACCACAAGTTGAGAGTATTAAAAGATGGAAAGGGACCTAACTTGGACATGACCCAAGACCCATTAACAAAGGGGAGAACTGAGATGGTTCTACCCCATCATGCCTACATCTTGAGAAATAATAGAAGTCAAACAAAAGTCATCCTTGAAGAAATCCAATACACTCTTCAGTGAGCTCCAAATCTTCCTTTGTTTAATATCAATAAGTTTCAGGTTGTGAAAGATGAAACTTTTCTTTTCGAGGTTATCCTTTGGAGCATAAACATCATTGATAGATTTATCCTTATGACATTCTTTTGGAAGGACATCCAAACCATAATATGGGGAGGGAGAGGAGGATCCACCTTCCTAACGCTTTTTTTCCTTCAAACATTTGTATTTTTGGGTACCACTTCCCTCTACCAAGCTATTCGACATAAGGCCCACATCCACAAACCTAGAGTCAACCTCAATACGAGACATTTATATATTTAAGGAAGATCCAAACACAGGCACAAATGCCATCACATGAAGCCTTTCTGCAAACACCTTTAGCCAAGACTTGTATCTTCCTTGAGACCTTCTTAGGGCCTGTACTCGGAGTAAAAAAATAAATATCTTCCTTGATATTAGTAAATTCCTTTAATGTCACTTTGGAACCATCAGCAACAAGAAAGGGCAAATCCACATACGATTTTAGAATCTTCTCAACAGACAAGCCATTCTCCAAAGTCGCATGTTCAAAAACAAGCAGAGCTAGGCCTTGATGAAGGGGAGCCTAATTTCGTCCACCTTGCACATCCACATAATATTTTGTAATAGACTAAAATAAATAAATTAATATTCATACGCATATGTCTACATAAATGATTAAGAAACATAGCATGGAAGCTTCTAATAATCTCATAAGTGGAGTCTAAAGTAAAGTAATCCATTATGAATCTCGCCACTCTATCCTATGGAGGGGACAACACCAAAGCACTAAAACCATTCTAGGCTCTTGGCATAAATTTCTCTATGTCAAGAAAGAAACTAATTTCTTTCAATAGAGAATTCCTATCACGATTATGGTAAGCTCCATCCAAAACAAGACTAGTTGACATGCTTATCAACTCCGCTATCACCTAGAAATACCGCGAATCGATCCTTATCCACATTGTTCCAAGTAGATACCATACAATTGGATAGTACAGGATTGTGCCCATGAAACTTCTGGATACACTCCAAAAGTCCCCCATCCACCAAGTTAGAATTAACCTCATCATCAAAGGAAATGGTAGCTGGTTCCAAACAAGACTTAGAAAACTTCTGTTTGGGAGAATAAATCTTGGCCTTACCCATCGACACAATGAAAAACCACTCCCTCCCAAAATTAAACTAAGGTTTTGGAAAAACAAATAATAGATCCCAAACCATAAGAATTACACAACAATTGGAGGCCCCATAATGCATCAAGAAAGAAATACATGAACTCCTCCTCACAAGTCAAAGCCTAGTCACAGGAGATAAAATTGGGACTCTTAAAAATGGGAAACCAAGGAATACTAGGAATCATAATGAATAAAAATAGGCTTAACCAGAGAAATAATACAAACTCCAACATAAGGGGAGTCACGATAAACCCACACACGAGGGAGCAAAGACTTAACATTGGGAGCAAACTACATGGACGAAAAAAACCATCCAGAACAACAAGAGAAAGGACCAAAAAAATTTTGCCACCTTCAAGAGTTGACCAGCCTAGTAGTAACCAGTTGTCATCATCACAAAAATCCCTCGGATAGGTGTGAGGATGAATAGGAAAAAACTAATTAATAATCTACCACGGAGCTGAACCAACTCAAAGAAAGAGGAGGCTCAGAAAGGCTTCTCGACCACAAAGGGAAATACTTATCAGGGAGTGTAAACCAATGGAGAGGGAAGGAAAAAGTTTCAGGAAGCTTCCAAAAACAAATATAATAAATGTGCAACCTCCCAAATAAATACAAAAGGAAGCACAAAAAAGATAATGATCTGACATGGCCATACTCAAAGAATTTTCTAAAATCCAACACCTAACTAGGGAATCCCACCACACCACCAGGAGGGAAGCCGTTGGAGGAAATTTGAAATTTTAAAAGAGGTAAAGACCCTTCTAACACCACAAAGATTGACTAACATGCCAGAAACTCTAGAAAGGACATCCCAGATGCATGAAATAAAATATGCCCACTACCAAGCCTTTAACCTACAAACTCCACCACCACCCAAGGATCGACCATAATATGAGATGATGTAAAGCCAAATGATAAACCTTAAGGTTTCTCTATGTTCATAAGGCAGATAATCTTAGGCAACAAATCCATTTACCATACCGATAGACCCTGATGAGATACACCAATATTTACTAGTAAATTGGCCACCGAATTTCCTTCTATGAACTCAAGCTTAATTAACACCTCCTCCATGGAATGTATATGGTATATGGATTCATCAATTGAGTTAGATATACACCAGCTAGATCGACAATTTGAGCATGTTGATGACATTCATCAAATCACCCTGAATAACTGCCCTATGAATACCTACGTCTTTAAGCATTAACACACCTAATAAGGAAGGACAAACTTCATCCATGTGAGATGATTGGACACCAATATCCTTCACGAAATCCAAGATCATGTTACCACTATTATCATGGATCACATCCCAGCCCTAGTAGAGCCTGGATTACCCTTCAACGCCCCATTGAAATTAAGCTTAAACCGCCTAGGAGGTGGCGGGTTCCAATGAATTGACCTTCTCAAATTAGGATCTAGTGGGGGCCTCAACTCTAGGAGGAAACCAAGACATTCCTCAATATAAAATTCCAGGTGGCCATGAGGCACTGAGGAGCAGGAGTCCTTGTTAACCGATAAAACGTTCTCTACCACCTTCCACAAAATTTTATGATTGATGTGGTAGATATCTTTCTCCATGTTTTTAAAGACCCTTGCATTATGTTCCTTCCACACACCCCAAATTAAATGAGGTAACAGAAACTTCTAGAAGTATTTGAGTTGGGGCAAAGAAAATGGTGAAGTCCATTGTTGTATACAATCACTTATCGAATCAGGAAAGATCCAAGACACACCGACATGTTGAAGGATTAAATAAAGCATTTCTTGAATAACTTGGTACTTAAGCAACAAGTGAGAGGTTGATTCCCAATTTTTCTTGCATAAAAAATATCTATTAATAGAGCATTTTAAAGTATTACCTAATTTTAACAAAATATTTGAAGTTGACTGTGATGCTTCACATGTGGGGATTGGTGCTGTGTTGAGCCAAGAGGGGTGGCCAGTAGCATTTTTTAGCAAAAAATTGAATGAGGTAAGGAAGAACTACTCCACTTATGATGTAGAATTTTATGCAATTATGCAGGCATTGAGGTATTGGTGATATTATTTGTTACCCAAGAAGTTCGTGATGTACACTGACCATGAAGCCTCAAGGTATGTCAATTATCAGAATAAATTAAATAGTAGACATGCCAAGTGGGTTTCCTTTTTGCAAGAATACTCATTTGTGTTGAAGCACAAGTTCGATAAGCAGAATAAGGTGGCTGATGCATTAAGCAGGAGAGTACTGTTGGTAACCACCATGGGGAATGCAGTGGTAGGCTTGAGGGGATTAAGGATTTGTATGAATCTAATGCAAATTTTGGAAGCATTGTACAACAGTACAAAACTCCAATTGTGGGTGAGGTTGGTCGAATATTTGTTGAGTATGTTATGTAGGATGGCTATCTATTTAAGGGGAAATAATTGTGCATACCTATTACTTCCATGTGAGAGAACATCATCCGTGAGCTACATAGTGGTGGTTTGGCAGGACACTTTGGTGTAGACAAAACAATTGCTTTTGTAGAGGAAAATTACTATTGGCCATGGTTTAAGAGAGATGTAATTCAATTTGTGTCTAGATGTAGAGTGTGCCAAGTGGATAAAGGTCATGTAAAAAATATAGGGTTGTATATGCCATTACTAGTTCCCCTAGGATCGTGGACCGACCTAATCATGGATTGTGTGCTAGGGCTATCGCATACGTAGTGAGGTAAAGATTCCATTTTTGTTGTAGTAGATAGGTTTTCTTAGATGGATCACTTCCTTACCTACCTAAAAACCAATGATGCAACCAATATTGCAGTACTTTTTTTTTATGAAGTGGTGAGACTGCATGGAGTTCCAAAGACCATCACATCAAATCAGGATGTTAAGTTCTTGAGTCATGTTTGGAGGAAATTATGGAAGAAATTAGACACAAAGCTACAGTTCAGTAGTGCTTATCATCCATAGACTGACGGATAAACCAAGGTTTTGAATCAGAGCTTGGATAATATTTTGAGGTGCATAGTTGGTGAGAAACCATGACAATGGGATTTAGCCCTGTCGCAAGCAGAATTTGAATATAACAGCTTAGTGAACTACTCGAAAGGCAAATCACCATTTCAAATTGTTTATGGCCAGAACCCTAAGGGTGTTATAGATTTAGTTGAATTACCAATCCATGAGCATGTTAGTGATGATGCAGAAGCATCTGTTGAACACATACAACAATTGTAGGAAGAGGTCAGAGATAAGTTGTAGAATATTAATGCTAAGTACAAAAATGTCGCTGATGTGCACAGACATGTCCAAGTATTCCAGGTTGGGGACATGGTGATGTTTCACCTTTGAAAGGAGTGATTTCCAAAGGGGACATATAATAAATAAAAAATGACAAAAATTGACCCTTGTAGAATTCTACAAAAAATGAATGACATTGCTTATTGTTGAGCAAGGTGCAGCAACAATATTGTAATTGTTGTCAACACAGTCAGATAGATATGTTGATGCAGTGCAAAGGAATTTCAAAAGCTATTCAGATGTAGAAGACAGGGTTTCAAAGGTTATTTAGAGTATGTACAGTGATTTTCCAAGAAGACTGAAGTGGCCCATATGCAAAAGATCAAAGAAAAAGACAAGTAAGAAAAGTGTTGCGTTATCGCGACATATACAACAAGCAAGAAAAATGGTCATGATTTTGCGATATGTTGGAGAGAGAAAAAGCAAGAAAAACTCTCACGATTTCGTGACATGTTGGAAGAGAGAGAAAAATCAAGAAAAACTATCGTGATTTCGCGACATGTTGGAAGAGAGAGAAAAAGCAAGAAAAACTATCATGATTTTGCGACATGTTGAAAGAGAAAAAAACAAGTGGAAAAATTGTCACGATTTCGTGACATGTTGGAAGAGAAAAAGGCAAGTGGAAAAACTATCATGATTTTGTGACATGTTGGAAGAGAAAAAGGCAAGTGGAAAAACTATCGCGATTTCATGACATGTTGAAAGATAAAAAGGCAAGTGGAAAAACATTCGCAATTTCGTGACATGTTGGAAGAGAAAGAGAAAGCAAGAAAAAGTGTCATGATTTCGCGACAAGTTTGAAGAAAGAGAACAAGTTGGAAAAGTGTAGCGATTTCGTGACATGTCGCATTTTTGCAACTAAAATAGGAGAGAGAAAGTAAGTTGGAAAAGTTTCATGATTTCGTGACATGTCGCATTTTTGCGACTAAAATAAGAGAGAGAAAGTAAGTTTGAAAAGTGTCGCAATTTCGTGACATGTCGCATTTTCGTGACTAAAATAGGAGAGAGAAAGTAAGTTGGAAAAGTGTCACGATTTCGTGACATGTCACATTTTTGCGACAAAAGAAAGAGAGGAAGCGTACGGAAGCAGAACTGTCATGATTTCGTGACAAAAGTAGAAAACAAGAATTCAAAAGTAGAAGTGTCACGATTTCACGACAAAAGCAAAGAAGCTAAGTACGGAAGTAGAAGTGTCACGATTTCATGACAAAAGCAGAGAAGAAGACTTCGAAGGCAGAAGTGTCACGATATCACGACAAAAGCAAATACGAAGTATACGGAGGTGAAAGTGTCGCGATATCATGACATGTTGTATTTTCGTGGGCCTAAGCAAATAAAAAGATATAGGAGAAAAAGTGTCACGATATCGTGACATGTTGTATTTTTGTGTGCCAAAGCAAAGAGAAAGAGGAGAGAGATAAAAGTGTCACGATATCGTGACATGTTGCATTTTTGTGGGCCAAAGCAAAGAGAAATAGGAGAGAGAAAAAGTTTTGCGATATCGCAACATGTATTTTCGTGGGCCAAAGCAAAGAGAAAGAGGAGAAAGAAAAAAGTGTCACGATATTACGACATGTATTTTCATGGCAACAGCAACAAAAGAAGCTACAGAGGCAAAAATGTCACGATTTCATGACAGGTCGTAAATGTGCAAGTCAAGAAGGAGAACCCGACAAAAATGAGAAGGATGACAACCAACTAAAATTAGGGTTTATAGTTGTTATGAAATTCGACCAAGATTAGGGTTTACAGTCGACTAAGATTAGGATTTTCATCATGAAAAATATTGTTATAAAATGAGGGTTATTTGGAGAATTAAGAAGAATGTCGAAGGTGTACGATATACGGTCGTTGTGCGTAGAGAGCAAGTCATGTCGAATCATGCTAAGTGCAAAATTTGCAAAGAGAGCAGAGTGCACAAAAGGAAGAAGACGATCATGAATTTTGACTATAATGAAGCAGAGTGTGTGAAGTGATTGCATAGAGAGACCAAAGTGTGTAGAGAGTGAAAAGTTTGAAGTTCGACCAGGTGCTGTTGTGATTACGCAAAGAGAGTAGAGTGCATAGAGAATGCAAAGGTGAAGAAGACCAGTCAGGGTCTTGCAAAATCAAAGGTATCTTCTGTCAAACTTATAGATTTAGTCTAGGTTGCAGCTTGGCATCAAGGGTTGGTGCAGATAAATAAGGGGTTGGTGCTCCTTGTAGTTGGTGTTGGTAAATCAAGGGTTGGTGCTCCTTTCTGTTGGTGTAGATAAATCAGGGGTTGGTGCTCCTTCCAATTGGTGCTGTAAATTGATTGTAAAGTTGGTGCTTTTCAAAGGCTGTATTTGGATGGTAGTCTAAGCAGTCAATTTTTGAGGAGTAGCCACATTAGTGAACCTCGTTAAATATTATGTTATGTGATGCTCTTTTGTTATACTTGTTATATCTAATAATAAGTTTTAATTGCTACAATATTAAGAGCTATAAATTCAAGTTTAAAGAGCTACACTGATTCACCCCCCTCTCAATGCCATTGTAAGACTAACAATTGGTATCAGAGCTAAGTTCTTGTACAAGCTTAACCGGCTAGGGTGATCTTGGAAGTAACACAATGGTAGGTGGTGAAGCTCTTTTCATGGCATTTGAAGAAGTACAATCAAAAAAGGAAGGAGTGAACTTTGAAGTATGTGGTGAAAACCCTGAGGCTAAAGTAGATCTAGAAGGTAAGTTGACCTCTACACTTGAAGAGTGGAAAATAGAGAAGAAAAAAAATAAAAAAATTTCAAAAAGGCTTGATGATGCAAACAAAATCATAACCAGTCTAAAAGTACAGATAGAAGAATACAAGAAAATATCTGAAGATCTTGAAATACAAATTACCATGAAAATAGATTATTGCTACAAACTAGAAGAAGAGAATGTTGGTTTACGAACAAAGATAGAAGAGATGAATCATAAAATTAGTTGCTATCATAAACACGAAGAAATTTATATGAAGCTGGATAAGATTATAAATAACCAAAGGCCTGTAGGCATCAAATTTGGTCTGGGTTTCGTCGAAGGAGAATCTTCAAATGGATCAAAGGCTAGAAATGTAGAATCCATAAAGAATGAAGATAAGAAACAGGTTGATCAAGGAAAAATTTCTCATGCAAAAGAAAGCAATAATGCCAGGCACAAAAGGAGAACTGACAATGATGGATTCACCAATGTCACACATCAAAGAAGAAGAAGACCTATGGCTCCTATGACAACATGGCAAAGACCATCATCCAGGTTCAATTATCCTTTTTTTGGTTTCTATTTTAAATGCAATGGCTATGGAAATAAAATCTCAGATTGCAAATATAATGTAAGACCAAGGAATTTCACCAGTAGAAATGTTTTTTCTCCTCTGATGAATTATACAGTAGAATGTTATAACTGTCATAATTTTGGGCACATTGCAAGAAACTATAGAAGTACATTTGCATCAAATCAATTTTAGGGAAGGAAATTTCAACCAAATAAGATGAGACAAAATAGAAAACTTCCCATAAAACATGCACAAGCTATTGATAAGGGAAAGGCAAAACAAGAGCCCGAAACTACTATCAAAACAGAGTGGAAAGAAAAAGAACGACTTAAGGAAGAAAAGAAATCCTTAATCGTACAAACAACATTTAAAGCACAAAATAAATATGCACCATGGATACTTGATAGTGGATGCTCCAGTCATATGATAGATAACAAACAAAAATTTGATAAGTTACAAAAATATGAAGGTGGTTCAGTAAAGTTTAGAAATAATGATGGAGCTAAGATAGTTGGCAAAGGTTCAGTTAAAATTATTGACAGAAAAATTAAGTCAGAAGGTGTCTTGTTTGTGAATGGTCTGAAACATAACCTGTTGAGCGTAAGTCAGATTTGTGATATAGGTCATGAAGTAGTTTTTAAGAAGCAGGGCTATGAAGTCAGAAAAACAAATAGTGGAAAATTGATAGCAACTGGATAAAAGACATTTGGAAACTTGTACATGCTCTCAGAGACTTTAGAAGGAGATTTTTTTATTAGATAGGAAGAAGAAATTTGGTTGTGGCACAAGAGACTCAGTCATATTAGTTTTGATAATCTAGTAAAAATCAACTCAAAAATGGCAATGAGAGATATTTCCACCATCAGCAAACCTACAAACAACATTTGTGCTTCATGCCAAAAAGGGAAGAAAACTAGAGTCACATTCAAAACAAATGAGTACTACACAAGCAAACATTTGGAACTAATACACACTGATTTATGTGGACCCATGAGAACACAAAGCATAAATGGTGACAAATATTTTATGTTGTGCATTGATGACTATTCTAGAATGACATAGATATTTTTCTTGAAGCATAAATCAAAAGATTTTGAAATGTTCAAGATTTTCAAAAACCAAGTTGAGAATGAAACAGGAAGGAGGATCAAATGTTTAAGATTATATAGAGGAGGAGAATTCATTTTAGAGGATTTTGTAGAGTACTATGAAAAATACGATATTAGGAGACAGTTTTTAGTAGCAAGGACACCTCAGCAAAATGGAGTGGTAGAAAGAAAGAACATGACAGTGTAAGAAATGACACAGATTATGTTGGTTGAAAGTAGAGTAGCAGATAGATTTTGGAGAGAAGAAGTCCATACTGTGGTGTATATCCAAAATATGTACATGATGAGAACACATGAAAGCAAAACTCCTTATGAGTTGTGGTTCGGTAAAAGGGCAATAGCAAAATACCTCAAAGTTTTTGGCAGTAAGTGCTACATCAAAAGAACTAAAGATAATCTTGGTAAGTTTGAAGATAGAGCGGATGAAGGTATTTTTGTTGGTTATTCACCAAGAATCAAAGCTTACAAATGCTACAACAAGAGGCTAAATAAAATTGTGGATAGTGTCGATGTTAAATTTGATGAATGTAGAGAATGAGTAGTTAGTTATGAAATGAACTACCCAATTTATGAAGAGGTTATTGAAGGAGATGAGGAAAATGAAATGGAAAATATAAAAAAAATTGACTCAAAAAAATTAAGTTGTGATTCAGAAGTGGAAGAAAATAAGAAATTCAAAACAGGCAACTGGCAGAAAAATCATCCTAGAGAGCAAATAATTGAAGACCCCAAAGTTGGTGTTCAGACAAGGATAAGAGTAGTAAGTAACTGTAGCACCCTAAAATTGGCGCAGTAAAACTTAGCAATAATTAAAATTACCTTAGTAATAATTCAAATTTAAATTTTCAACCCCAAAACCGCTCCAAAACCGCCTGCTACCCATTTCCTCATTTTTCATGCCATTCTTAGGAGTTGTTGTGACCGTTGGACGATATCGTCGCCGATCAGACGATATCGCCTCAGATCGGACGATTTCGTCTGGACTAGGACGTCCAGACGATTTCGTCCCAAAACTAATTTTTCATAATTAGCTTCTGTTTCAACGGCGTCTCTAAGTTGGGCAGAAGCGTGTCTGCGCCGCTAGAGACCTCCCCCATTGGAGATCTTCCAAATTAGGATGATCTCCAACCTCCTAACCTCCCTCCTAAGCCTATTTAAACCTTAGGACCCCCCTTGACATTCCCCTGGCTGAATTTTCCTGTAACTTGACCTTTACACGCATTAGAATACCCTGGATTACCATCTGCATTTGTGCTTTCCAAGTTTTCTTGCAGGAACTTTGTTATTCTTCAGTCGGAGCAAGCTCAGATCATCGCAGATGATCCTGTCCAATTCGAGATGATTTCGTACCAATTCGAGATGATTTTGACTATAGTCTGCATTGGGGGCAATCAGTGCCCAGAGTTTGCGCTTTTCCTATACTTTGCTGCTATTTTATTCTGCATTTAGTCAATTTTATCATTATTTCCTATTATCCTGCATCTTGGAGTTCACCCATGTAGTTTAATTGCATAATAAAATCATGATTAGCTATTAAAGTGTCACAATTTACTTGCATTTCTATTCGAGATTATCTTATTAACATCCTTATTATTATTGTACATCATTTTCCTTCATCAGAATAGTTGCATTTCTGGTATTTTGTATCTATTTCTCTGTTTGCAGGTCTCTGATGAATTCATCTGACGAATTCGTCAGATCTCAGACGATCCTGTCAGATAGGAGACGATCCTATCAAATTCCAGACGATCTTGACTGCTTCAAAAATCAGAACCTCCATCAGACATCCGAAACCAGGTATGGATTTCTTCACTTAATTTATTCTCTGTGTTTTATATTAATTCTGCTTTTTGTATTCATTTAAATCTGCATTTCATATAGAACAACTTAGATTCATTTGGCCAAACCTAGGCTTTGGATGATTAAAGATAAAATTGAACACATCAAACACATTCCCAACCTAGGCGTGGAAACTGCCATTCAAAATTTTCCTGGTGAACCCACCATCCATCAAAAAATCACCTTAATACACCTCCCCCGAGAGGCGGGACCTTCCAAAGGCCTCTCAGTCCGAGGTATTGTCCCATCCTTTTCACATCCCCCTTTCGGGCACGGATCCTATAGCCTGAAGGTAAGGGTGTGAAAAATTTGGAACGATACATTTTGGTGAACCCGACGTGAAACTAAAACCTTTTGAAAACAAAAACAAAAAAATAGATGCATTTAAAATCATTAGAAAACTACTAAGTTGCATATCATGTTTAGATGGTAGCTCCTAAGAAAAGACTAGCAGTTACTATAAATGTTGAAAATCAATTAATAGCCATAGAGATCGATTCTGTGCTTAGTGTGCCTGAAACAGATAGAAACCAACTTTTGTGGGACGAACTCAATAGGAGACTAGGTATCATTTCATCTAGGTCAACAGAACTTAAACAAATCAAGAGGCTTGCCCTAGATAGAATCCTGGATCCTCATCAACTCATTTTTTATCATGAACTTCAGAGAGCTTGCCATAGGTGGTTAGCTTATAGGAGAGCTCTTGTGTCTTCAGAATTGTTCACCTTCGAGGAATACCTCGAGAACGCAGCCACTATACACCAATTCCTAGGTCGTGTAGAAGACCAAGAGGTCATTCTTACGGATAGGGAAATATGGAGGAGAGTTCCTAGAGCTGTGTTATATCGAGAGTATTGCCATGAGCTTTACTTTTACAAAATAGAATCTGAAATAGATAATATCACTATAGCACTTTTTGTCAAATTCTTGAAAGAAAATTTTCAATTTGAAGAAGAACATTTCATGAATCCTGAAGAACTTGAGCCCATTAATGATATTTATAAATTGTTTATAGAAAACTAGATCATTGCTTTCATTATTATTATTTCTTGCATTTTGTGTGTTGTTTGTTATCTTTATAATATTGTTATTAAAACCAAAAAAAAACATAACAAAAAAACCAAAACATTTCATTTTAAATATTATAGTAGGTATATAATTAAAATATATACCTCTTAAGCTTGTTGCATATATATATATATATATATATATATTTGCTGAAATCTAAGTTTAAGCACAATGACTAAACTTAGGAATGGTAAACAAACTGAAGAAGAAGAAGAAGAAGATTGGTTAGGCAAGAAAAACAAAAAATTAAATACCCTTCCTGAGGATACAATCCCAGAAGAAGAAACTCTAGAACAGCCAGAAGATGACCTGGTTGAAGAAAATGAACAACAAGAAAATGTTAGAGAGGAAGGATCCTCATCCCCTAGAATGGCTCAAGATGGAACTGTTACTTTTGATAACATAGATCATTTTTGGAAATTCTTCAATAATAATATTGGTGCTCTTAATATGGCAGTTCGTATTGATAGGGGACAAATTAGTGACACTCAAGCAGCCATGGAACATATGTTTGACATACACACTAATCCCTTGTCTTTCGTTGATCAAGAAAGTGATAAAGCTGGGCCATCCAATATGGATATGGCCGCTATAATTCAGAATATGCAAAAACAACAGGTTACCCAACCTCCTAAGGAACCTGTTATTGAGCCTAAAATCATGCCCACACAAAAGAGACCTTCATTTACTGCTTTATTTCGCCAAACTATTGATCAATATGCTTCAAATCGACAAAAACCTAAAATGAAGCCAAACACCAATTTCCAACAATCTGGGATACAACATAATACAACTTCAAAACTTCTTCATAACACCCTTCCTACCAACAATTTACACAATAGTAATATAGCATCTAATATGCATGTCCCTCCATCATATGCTCACCAATCCCATATTCATGCTCCACCGAATCAATATGGTGGGCAAACCAGTAATCTGGAAGCCATGGTGAAACAGTTAGCTTCCCGCATGGACCAGATGGATCCCTACCATCCCTCGTACAATTATCGAGAGATGTGTAGTCAACCTCTAGACCCTATAGTTGTAGCACAACCATACCCTAAACACTTTCCCATGCCCGTCCTGCCTATATATAAAGGAACTGAAGATCCCATAGAGCATCTTCGCATGTTTAGGATAGCATGTCATGATATATCACATGATGACTTGTTGTTACTAAAAATGTTCCCAAAAAGTTTAGGAGGAATGGCATTAGAGTGGTACTACCAATTGCCCACTCATTCTTTGAGAAATTTTGAAGAGACAGCTGAATCTTTTGTGCATCAATTTAGTGCCTATATCGAAAGGCATGTAACCATTAAAGATTTGTACAACTTAAAACAAGACAAAGATGAATGTTTTGTGGATTTCTTAGCTAGATGGAGGCAGTTGATAGGAAAACTGCACTTTGTGCTACCTTATAGGGAAATGTTGGACATTTTTATTAATAATTTGCAAGAACAAATATCTTATGAGTTATCAATTGCTACCTTAACTACCTTCGATCAGGCTATAGACTTAGCTCGAAGAGTAGAAGATGCTCTCATTAGGAGAGGCCAACTTAGGAAGAAAGATGATGAGAAAACATCCAGAAATCAATATAAAAACAAACAAGTTGTAGGTGACGGAGTCACTGACAACAGAAATGTTGCTAATATCAATACAACGAAGACAACAAAAAAATTTATATTAAAACCTCCTGATAAACCTCCTCGAGAGTTTACTAGATTAAATCAACCATTATCAACTATTCTACCCCAATTACTCGAAAGAGGTTTGATTCAATTACCGGCTATCCGGGAACCTGATCCAACCATACCCGGATACAGAGCCGATTTACACTGTGATTTCCATAGAGGACCTGGACACTCTACCAACTCTTGTAAAAGGTTAAAACATAAAATACAAGATCTGATTGATAATAATGAAATGGAGGTGCAAGCCTTCCAACCTAAACAAAATGCTCCTAATAATGCTCAAAAGAACATTCCCCAAAATCAAAATCAAAATGCTAATCAATCATTAGATATATTTCAACATCCTTTACCAAGACATGGTAAAGAGGTGGCCAATCAAATTGAGCATCATAATGTTCCTCCTCCTACCCGATATGTAGGAACTATTAGCGGACATTTACCTAATCATGATTTACAAAAATTTGACACAACTTTATCCATGGTCACGACCAGGCCCCTACATAATATTCAAACACCGGATCTCAGTGATGTAGAATCGGATACTGAAAGTGACATGGAAATCACTTCAAATCAATCGAATAGTTCTGAAGATGAATCAGATCCTATTCAACCTATCACAGATTCTATGGTTCCAGAAGAACCATTTCCTAGAAGAGTTACTACTCGACCCTCTTCTAATCAGTTCCTTTCTAATGAACAAGCTATAAATGCTAGACCAAGACCTATTCAACGTCCTCAATATAACATTGTAGGTACCATCGGAGTCGTTACCAGACAACAAGCTCAAAATTCTCAACAAGATCAAGTTCAAAATGATGGATCAGCCCCATTTGTTTTGAAAAATCCCAATAAAGGGAATCATGCTCCTAATGTTCAACCTAAACCTCCTTATAATATTAATGAGCAATTATCCAATACTACAGCCAGAATTTCCCTTTTGGACTTATTAAGATCTTCTCCTACCCATAGAGATGAATTGATGCTTACATTAAGCCAAATGATGGTACCACAAAACATTCAACCTGAAGCCATGACCAATACTATCATCACTAGAGAAGTCGATTGTATTGACTTTCGAGATAAAGATATACCGCAACATAGTTTACATAAGGATAACCCCTTATATATTACTGCCCTAATAGGAGATGTAGCCGTCAAAAGGGTTTTTATTGATAATGGTTCATCTCTAAATATTTGCACTTTTGACTTCTACCAAAGATTTGGGTTTAGAAGTGATGAAATGAAGAAAACTGACATGATCATAAAAGCTTTCAATGACGAAACACAAGAAACGTGTGGAGTTATCACCATCCCATTGCAAGTTGGTCCGAGAACCTTAGATACGACCGTGTTTATTGTACATTGCCCCGCATCATACAATATCCTCTTAGGTCATCCTTGGATCAACGCAATGCGGGCTGTCCCATCAACTTTACATCAATGTGTTAAATTCGAATTTAAAAATCAGTTGGTCACTATCCATGGTGATCCTAGACCCTTTGATATGTGTGCTTTGGCAGAACCTGTTGGAGTCCAATTTTTCCCTGCTCTGTCATCCACACATCCTAATTCTTATTTTTCATCTACGAAACACACACCCATAACTTCATCTGTTTCTCCTCCATTAATTTCACCCTCATATATAGATCAACAATCTTCTAAACAAACCACACTAGAACCTCAAAAAGATCTTAAATCCATAACCAATCCTTCATGTTCTATCCCTATCATTTCAAAACCTATAGACCCATCTATTAACACCTCCACATTATCTACATCTATCATACCTTCCACATCTAAAGATATAGGGAATGATCCTTCTACATCTTATGCTCTTTCTGATGAACTCTTACCTGATTTATCTCACATTCTTATATCAGAAAAAACAAATGCTTCTATGCAAAATTCCATTATCTTAAGTAATTTGCCTCCATCTCCTCATACTTTGGGCCTCCCACAACCTATGGGAAGTACTTACCAAGTCGGGAGTTGTGCCTTCATTTATAAGGGATATGACTAGGGAAGAATACCTAGGAATATCAAAACTCATCATGATGGATATGCTCGATGTTATTTTACTAATGAGTATATTAAAGCTAAACCTATAATGCTTAAAATGGGATATAAAGGGAAAGGCTTGGGACCTTTCCAAAATGGTATGAAAGAACCTTTTGAGGTAGAACCATGGCCCGCCCGATGTGGTGTGGGCCTATTTCCTAGTAAGGGTCAACCCTTCCCTTTTGAAGATGATGATCAACTTATATGTTATCAAGATTATTTGGATGATCATGATGATTTGCCTCTAAAAAATCAGCCATTTACATGCAATATGCTGTCCATAGCTTATCCTGAAATGATTGTTGAATCCGATGATGAGTTGGAAGGAGATATTTTCCATGATGTCTCCGTTGAAGAGATGTTACACAATGGTTTTTATTTTGATGGTTCTATACCTACTATAGCCCAACTTGAGGCCACGACTCCTCAAGATGAATTATCCAAGTTAACTTTAAAAGAATTACAAGAATTGGGCGTTTCACCCGCCCCACCTAATTTTGAAAGAGATTTACACATGGAAGTAGAAAACGTCATTAAAATTAACATTGGAACTGAGGATAATCCCCACATAATCAATATTGGATCAGAATTAAGTCAAGAAAAACAAGAGCAATACATTGCATTTCTTAAAGAATATGAAGATGTCTTCGCTTGGACATATGAAGATATGCCAGGTTTAGACCCTTCTGTAGTCATGCATCACCTAGTAGTCCATCCGGATGCTAAACTTGTTAAACAAAAACTTAGAAAAATGCATCCCAAAGTGGCCTTACTAGTCAAAGGGGAGTTAGAAAAACTCCTGAATGTTGTTTTTATACAAGCTATTGATTATGCTGAATGGATCTCGAATGTAGTTCCAGTCACCAAGAAAGAAGCTACCAAAGTTAGGGTTTGCACAGACTTTAGAGATATTAACGTTGCATGCCCTAAAGATGATTTTCCTCTTCCAAACATGGATCAAATCATTGATTTTACTACTGGAAGCGGAATGATGTCCCTAATGGATGGATTTTTCGGTTATAATCAGATCAAGATAGCTCCTGAAGATCAAGCTAAAACAACCTTTATTACCCCTTGGGGTACCTTTTGTTGGAAAGTGATGCCATTTGGCTTAAAGAACGTAGGTGCAACCTATCAACGAGCTATGACTTATATTTTTCATGACATGATGCATGATATCCTACATGATTACGTAGATGATATCATAGCTCGTTCTATCAAAGAAGATGATCACTTAAAATATTTAAGGATAGTGTTTGATCGGTTAAGGGAATATCTTATCCGACTAAATCCTGCTAAATGCATATTCGGAGTTAAGTCCGGTAAACTCTTAGGGGTTATAGTTTCTTTACGTGGCATCGAAATTGACCCTCTCAAGATTGTGGCTATCACAGATATGCCCGCACCTACCAATATATCTGAGTTACGAAGTTTACAAGGTAAGCTTCAAGCTATCCGTCGCTTCATCGATAAGTTGGCGGACAAAACCGGTCCCTTTCTTAAGCTCCTTAAGAAGGATGTCCCTTTTAATTGGGATGACGAATGTAAGGAAGCTTTTGAACTTCTCAAACAATACCTCCTTAACCCACCTATGCTTTCACCGCCTAGACCTGATCGCCCATTTATCCTGTATATTTCAGCTTCAGATTTTGCTTTAGGAGCTATGTTAGCTCAACTTGATGATGAGAAAAGAGAACGTGCTAATTATTATATTAGCCAAACTTTAATTAGTTATGAAACCCGCTACACAACATTAGAAAAACTATGTCTAGCAGTCATATTTTCTACGCAAAAATTATGCCATTATATGCTCAGTCAGAAAACTTATGTCATTGCTAAATATGATCCCTTGCGGTATCTCATGAGTCGACCTTATTTATCGGGTCGCACAGCTAAGTGGGTTCTTGCTTTGAGCGAGTTTGAACTCGCGTTTATAGGACAAAAGTCTGTTAAGGGTCAAATCATAGCAGATCAATTAGCTGTTGCACCCTTAAAGTCTACCCATCCCCTCATCATTGAGTTTCCTGATGAATGCCTTCAATTAGAGGCAGACCATGTTGAACAATGGTCCTTATACTTTGATGGAGCCCGATGCATGAGTGGGGCTGGTGCAGGTATTATTTTAATATCTCCACAAAAACACATTATACCTTTGTCCTTTAAATTAACATTTGCTTGCACCAATAATACTGCTGAATATGAAGCTCTAATCCTTGGATTACGAGCTGCCTTGGCGCTAAAAATTAAACATCTGCTAGTTTTTGGTGATTCTCAACTTGTTATAAACCAAATTAATGAAGTTTATCAGACCAAAGATGATAAATTGTGTCCATATAAAGCATATGTTTTACAATTAATATCTCTATTTGATCAAGTTACCTTGGAAGCTATTCCTCGAACTAGCAATCGTGCGGCTGATGCTATGGCCGCAGCTGCATCTCTTCTGCCCTTGGAGTTAGATGACGAATATGCCACCATCATTATTCGTCGACTCTAGGAACCCGCTTCAAATAAGTCATGCTTAGAACCTTTGGATGTGTTTCTAATCAATGAAACTACTCCTGAACCTTGGTATATAGATATATTTGATTTTCTTCACAATGGGACTTTCCCTGCCAATTCCAATAGAAACCAGCGTCGGTTATTACGTAGACGAGCAAGTCGATTTGTAATAATTGGCAATACTTTATATAGGAGATCTTTTGAAGGTATCCTATTGAGATGTTTGAATTTAGAAGAATCCAGATCAGCTTTGAGTGAAGCCCACGATGGATCTTGTGGAGGACACTTCAGTGGTAGTGCCATTGCTAAAAAGCTCCTTAGGATAGGATACTTTTGGCCTACCATGGAGAATGATGCACATGATTATGTGCGCCATTGCGACAAGTGCCAGAAACATGCTGACCTTGTCCATGCCCCTGCACAAGACCTGCAGGCTATTTCATCTCCTTGGCCCTTTTCAAAATGGGGCTTAGACATTATTGGCAAAATCAATCCTGTGTCATCTGATGGACACAAATTCATCATAACCGCCACTGAGTATTTCACGAAGTGGGTTGAAGCTATGCCTTTAGCTTCCTGCACTGGAACACAAGTCTCTAAATTTATTTTTAATCAAATCATTTGTAGGTTCGAAATTCCTGCAAATCTCATCTCAGACAATGGAACTTGTTTTAAAAATAAAGATGTTAAGAAATTATGCCAAAAATATAAGATTCAACATCGTTGGTCCACTCCCTATTATCCTCAGGGTAATGGCCAAGCAGAAGCATCTAACAAAACCTTAATCAAAATCCTCAAAATATTGGTCAATAAATCTGGCCGCGACTGGCACATTCAATTATATCCTGCTTTGTGGGCATATCGAACTAGCGTTCGTACTCCCACAGGTACTTCACCTTTTGTTTTGGTTTATGGCACTGAAGCCATTTTTCCCTTTGAATTAGAAGTTCCTTCTTTGGCTCTACTACTTCAAGATACCGAAGTAGGAGATGAATATCGAGCTGGCAGACTCAGTCAGCTGGAACTCCTAGATGAAAAGCGCATCAATGCTTTGGAGCATCTTCGTGCCTACCAAAACAAGCTTAAAAGATCATATGCTAAGAAAGTTCGTCATCGATCCTTTGAGGTCGGCGATCTTGTTTTAAAAGAAAATCAAAAAAATACTAATGCAACTAAAGACCTTAAAGGTAAATTTGAGCCCAACTGGCTTGGACCATATATTATCACTGCTAAATTTGAATCGGGAGCATACAAATTATCTACCTTAGATGGTAAAGAACTTAAAGAACCTATGAATATTATGCATCTTAAACGTTACTATGCATAAAAATTGGTCATTTCATCATTGTATATATTTGTTTAAAATATTTCAAAAACCACTATCTTGTATTTCTTTCAATTTATAAACTTAAAAATCTAAAAAACACCAAAAACATTCAAAATCATCAAAATCTTCAAAAACATCTTTTATTTTTGTACTTCTCAAATTGTGACATATTGCAGTTATATTTTCAGTTATTTTGGATAAATTAGCATTTATTTGGAATCCCGCACTTTCACATTCACATGAATAAATATCTTGATTTATTTGGCATGATTACTAATCTCTCTTATATCAAAGTCCACAAAATTCAATTAAATAAAGTTTGAGCATAGAGAATTGATCTTGTTATTTACTTAAACCAAGCATATCTTTTCACAATAAAATGATTATATTTGTAATGTCCATGCTATGCTACATAGTAGAAGTGGTTTCTTGAGCGAAAAGTTTCCCCTGCTATCCTATCATGCACATGGTCTAGAATCTTTGAGAATTGGCAAAAGGACAAGCTCACCCCTACCCAGAATAAAAATCCCTTGCTCTACAGCTAATCCGAGCAAGTATCCCTAGAATAGGAAGCAAAAGAAAAAGAAAAGTTCAAGAAAAAGAGAACAAGAAAAAGGTTATTTCAGCATTATCTCAAATATCAAAGCAAAAGATACGAAAAAGAAAAAAAGAAAGAAGAAAGCAAAATGAGCAAAAGCAAATGCAATAAAATCCCTTTCCCTACCCCTTGAAAAGAAAAGAAGGGTTGATGAGCTTGAATCCCTGGAATTCTCAATTATTCGAAAACTGTGAGGTAAGCCCCATAACAAGTGGTTTGTGCCCAACCCGCTTGGCCTTGGGTAACTCCTAGCGTGGTGATATGTCTGTCACATTAGCGACCTTCTTTTGTACAGACCTATGTCTGCTTATGGATTAGCTAGCTCTTGATAACCCGACTTACATAGTAGTCAGGTATGGTTATATGCATCTAAATCATGGTTAATGAACACTTATTTGGTTAATTCAAATCACTTGTATCATAGTATCTTGCTCAAACCTGGTAAATGAATACTACAATCGCACACACATTTGTATTTGAGAGATTTTGTGTATCATTATGATAAATCAAGATCGGAAATGAACTCACATACGCACATGGGATTCCTTATAAATCTAACTTTTGTCTTTAAGATACCTTGAAATATTTTTGCAAATTGTCTGGAATAATTTCATTTTCTTCTCTGAGAACAATTGTTTAGTATAAAGACAACCACATGCATTACCAAAAAAATCAAAATCATTTTCAAAAATATGCAATAAAGTTACAGTTATATATAACTTTTGACTTTCGTGACGATGGTATAATTCCAAAACCACAATTGGAATTTTATGCCTAGCGCAAGTCCTCATCTTCATATTTTCTGTTTATTTTCAAAAAATTAAAAATCAACCATGCAATAAAACTATTATTTTCTTCTTTGGATTTCGTGATGATGGTATAAGTCTATACCTAAATATTCTATGCCTAGCGCAAACCATTGTTTTAATTTTATTTTCCCATTTATTCCAAATCATAAAAACATATGACTTAAATCATTATGTTACACAATTATGCTTTACAAACAAATGAACACTTATTCTATTTCATGTCATTATGTTCAAATTCAGTTTTTGCAACCATGGTATAATTCCTAAGGAATTGTTCAAAATTTTATCACACTTAGGAATTTATGCCTAGCAAAAATCATTTTAAAATATTTCATGCATACTATTTTTATGAAAAATCTGAAAACAAATCACCATCATCATCATCATTTGCATCATCACAACAAAGTCTTAAGACAATCTCTTAAGCACTCTTTTACTTTTTAACAATATTTCTATACTGGGATTAGCTTGACGACCGAGTGAGCGGCGACTCCATGAAATGGTCTATAATAGCGACAATGTCCTTTGAAATTATTGTTAAAAGTCCCTTTTATTTTTTATCAAATTATCACATCACAACAACCAATTTGTTTACATCAGATTATTTCATTTAAATTTTAAAAGCATGACATTCAAACCATAATATTTCCAAACGACATAATTACATGAATCATCAAATCAATCACATCAAAAACATTAAAGCATCATACAAACACATAAGACAAGTCATATGATCAAAAATATCATATATATATATATATATATATATATATCTCAACAATATATGTACATCATATCAAAACTAGATTGGTATGCCACAATCTACATCTTGGCATACTCAATCCTCTCAATCATATATCCAATCTATGCAGTGCAAGTAGCCTAGCCTCGAGAACCCCTCGAGCTCTCAGCCTCATCTCCTCCCCGCCCTGAGGTGGACGAGGTGGCCCCATCGTAGTATGTGTGGTACTGTGAGTCCTAGTCATCGATCGAGATGAAGTCCTCGATGACCCAACCCGATCGAATCTGCAATGTTGGCTGGTAGCTGTACCCTCTGGCCCTATGGCACCAGCTAGAAGTAGATACCCTGATAGAACGTGGTCTGAGCAATCGACCGTGCCAGCTCCTGAGTGCTCGCTCCTCCGCTCCGTGCTCTGAGGCGTGCAACCTCATCTCCGAGCCTGTAGCCTCCGCTCGATGACGTGTAGCCTCATCCTGTAAAGTCTGCACCTATGCCTAGAGATGGACAGTCTCCACCCGGAGAGTAGCCATCTCACTACTCTCTCTTGTGTCCACACCCTTGCCCTTATCGGGCGATGGTGGCCTCTCTCTCTATGGAGAAGGGGGTCTCTCCTCCCTCCTCTCCCACTGTCATGGCCTCTGCTGAGCCTGTGGCCTCCTCTGCTCTCTCCCACCATGACCCTGTGCTGCCTCAATGGCCGCCTGGCGCCGCCTCCCCATCCGATGCACAACTGCATGAATCGGACCCTGAGCCCTCGTCATCCGAGGAGGGCGGATGCCTACGTACCAGGCATCATAGCCGTCGGCAACCCCTGCATCGTCCCCATCCACTGGCTGAATGGGGGCATCATCTACGTCCTGACTCTAGAAGCACTGCATATCTGGAGCCCCGCTAACTATAGTGTTATCCCGGATAGTCCGAGAAAACTCGTAGTCTCTGAGAGATGGGATCCCCTGTTGTAGACCGAACTGCCTCAAAACTTGGTCGTACCGATGGAGCTCCACCTCTCCCCTCTCCATCCTCAGCCAGTAGACTCGCCTGACGTGAGCTAGCTCCTGTCTATCCTCGGCCCACCCTGGATGATCTCTCCAAGGCCTCCAGGTGATCTGGTCGGAGACAAGGTCATCAAGTAGTCTCCGGGACACTGGCAGATCTATCCGCCATTGTGACCCTCTCTAGAGCCACCAGTAGAAAACTCGGGGCCTCTCCCCATCAATCCCTATCAGTGGGAGCCCTACCGGCCTCCGCACCGTGATGTGCTCCCAACACCAAACCTGTAGTAGCGATGTCATGACTAGACATCGGTCGCCCTTGTATACGACCCCATGCAGGATCCTATACAATCGGCATAGAACAAAGCTCCCCCAAGCAAACCTGTATCCGTGGTCTCTCATGTCGTAGACCACATCTGTCAGAAACCATGGTAGCCTGCATCCACTCTGATGGCATAGTAGCAGACCACCTACCACCCCAGCCAAAACCTGTGTCAGCCTAGATGCCCCAGGCATCTGGCGCAATGACTCGATGTTCACTCCGCCCTTCTCCAGGGTGAAGCTCGGGTCTCCGCATAGTCGCATCATCGCGTGGCCCTGATTGGCCATGGGAGTGATTAGTCGTCCTTGTATGGGGATCCTCAAAATCCTCCATACATCCTCCAATGTGGGAGTCATCTCCCCTGTCGGTAACCAGAAACAAGAAGAACCCGGATACCACCTCTCTGCTAGGGTTGTCAATAGCCCCATGTCTGTAGACACTTGTGGCATATCTGCCATGTGCTGCAAGCTGACCTGTGCTAGCTGATCTCGCTTTGCCTGAGATAGAGTGGCCAAGTCATCCCTCAGTCCATCGTATTTCCATTCTTGGCTCTTTAGTAATCCTCTCTGCAACATAAACAACAAAATCATCAATAACAATCATTAATAAATCATTAATTAAAAAATGCAAGTAAAATAAGTTCACTTTCACACAAATGATGATATCGTCCACTATTGGACGATATCGTCCCAAATTTGAGCAAATTCGTCTCCGATTTTGCATGAGGGAATCATCCCTTATTGGACGAAATCGTCCCCCTATCGTCGATTTCGCCCTTGGACGAAATCGGCGATATCGAGACGATTTCGTCTCGACGACGTCGACGGCCCAAAAACGGCCGCGATGCTCAAAAATCAATCAAAATTGATCTAAAAAACATGAAATTCTAAATTAAAGCACTCTAAACTAAGTTTAGACCCTTACCCGTAGCCCGCGTCGGACCTCTGTCGATCTGTGCGCTGTCTCAACCATCTTGTCTCCAGAGCTCTAAAAACCAGTAAAAATGAACAGTAACAATGAATTAGGGTTTTACCCTATTTTTCTTAATTTTATTCAAAAACACTTAAACAACATTTTAAAATTTTGCTTTTCCGCGTTTTTACCTCAAACGTTCGATTTGGGTAAAAACACGGAGGGGGCACCATAGTAAGTTGTCGTACGATTCGACCAAGAATCGTCGCCTAAAAATGGGAATAATTTTTGCTTTCTCGTAGATCGAGAAGAACTCATATTTAACGCATTTTCTTCAAAAAATTCGCTAAAGAGGGGGCAAAATGTAGCACCCTAAAATTGGCGCAGTAAAACTTAGCAATAATTAAAATTACCTTAGTAATAATTCAAATTTAAATTTTCAACCCCAAAACCGCTCCAAAACCGCTTGCTACCCGTTTCCTCATTTTCCATGCCATTCTTAGGATTTGTTGTGACCGTTGGACGATATCGTCGTCGATCAGACGATATCGCCTCAGATCGGACGATTTCGTCTGGACTAGGACGTCCAGACGATTTCGTCCCAAAACTGATTTTTCATAATTAGCTTCTGTTTCAACGGCGTCTCTAAGTTGGGCAGAAGCGTGTCTGCGTCGCTAGAGACCTCCCCCATTGGAGATCTTCCAAATTAGGATGATCTCCAACCTCCTAACCTCCCTCCTAAGCCTATTTAAACCTTAGGACCCCCCTTGACATTCCCCTGGCTGAATTTTCCTGTAACTTGACCTTTACACGCATTAGAATACCCTGGATTACCATCTGCATTTGTGCTTTCCAAGTTTTCTTGCAGGAACTTTGTTATTCTTCAACCGGAGCAAGCTCAGATCATCGCAGACGATCCTGTCCAATTCGAGATGATTTCGTACCAATTCGAGACGATTTTGACTGCAGTCTGCATTGGGGGCAATCAGTGCCCAGAGTTTGCGCTTTTCCTATACTTTGCTGCTATTTTATTCTGCATTTAGTCAGTTTTATCATTATTTCCTGTTATCCTGCATCTTGGAGTTCACCCATGTAGTTTAATTGCATAATAAAATCATGATTAGCTATTAAAGTGTCACAATTTACTTGCATTTCTATTCGAGATTATCTTATTAACATCCTTATTATTATTGTACATCATTTTCCTTCATCAGAATAGTTGCATTTTTGGTATTTTGTATCTATTTCTCTGTTTGCAGGTCTCTGATGAATTCGTCAGATCTCAGACGATCCTGTCAGATAGGAGACGATCCTATCAAATTCTAGACGATCTTGACTGCTTCAAAAATCAGAACCTCCATCAGACATCCGGAACCAGGTATGGATTTCTTCACTTAATTTATTCTCTGTGTTTTATGTTAATTCTGCTTTTTGTATTCATTTAAATCTGCATTTCATATAGAACAACTTAGATTCATTTGGCCAAACCTAGGCTTTGGATGATTAAAGATAAAATTGAACACATCAAACACATTCCCAACCTAGGCGTGGAAACTGCCATTCAAAAGTTTCCTGGTGAACCCACCATCCATCGAAAAATCACCTTAATACACCTCCCCCGAGAGGCGGGACCTTCCAAAGGCCTCTCAGTCCGAGGTATTGTCCCATCCTTTTCACATCCCCCTTTCGGGCACGGATCCTATAGCCTGAAGGTAAGGGTGTGAAAAATTTGGAACGATATAGTAACTACTCTCTATTATCCAGCATTGAGACCAAAAATATTGTTGACGCAAGGAAATATGAAAGTTGGATGAAGGCAATAAATGAAGAATTAGATCAGATCGTGAAAAACAAAACTTGGGAGTTAGTACCTAGACTTGCAAATAAAAATATAATCGAGACTAAATGGATTTTTTGAAACAAATTGAATGAAGACAGACAGGTAGTCAGAAATAAAGCAAGATTGGTATGTAAGGGTTATGCACAATTTGAAGGCATTGAATTTGAGGAAAATTTTGCACAAGTAGCTAGACTAGAGGCAATTAGAATGTTTCTGGCTTTAGTAGTCTACAAGAATTTTAAATTTTATCAAATGGATGTGAAATCAGCATTTTTGAATGGGAAACTTGAAGAAGAGGTTTATATTGAGCAACCAGATGGTTTCCAACTTGGTGATGATCCCAACTTGGTTTGCAAGTTGAAGAAAGCATTATATGGATTAAAACAGGCACCCCGAGCCTGGTATGCAAGGCTAGACAACTATCTCACTCAAAAAAGGTTTAAGAAAGGTATGGTGGATAGTAATTTGTATGTCAAAACAAAAAATGGGCATCTTATTGTTCTTGTTGTATACGTAGATGATATCATATTTGGTAGCAACAAAGATGAGTCATGTAAAGATTTAGCAAATAAGATGCATAAATAATTTGAAATGTCAATGATTGGTGAACTTTCGTATTTCCTTAGGTTGCAAGTTAATCAATGTAAGAAGGGCATATTTATTTCTCAAGTTAAATATGTAAAAGAGATGTTAAAGAAGTTCACAATGGAGGATTGTAATCCAGTTAGCACTCCCATGATGACAGGTTGCAAGTTGAGCAAGGATGACAAATCTCCACTTGTTGATCAAACCATGTACAGATCTATGATTGGAAGCTTATCGTACTGACGACTACCGGACCGGATATTTTGCGAGCGGTATGCATGGTAGCATGATTTTAGGCTAATCCCAAGGAGACTCATGTGACGACGGTGAAGAGGATTCTTCGGTACCTCAAGGGTACTATGGAGTATGGTTTATGGTATCCAAAAGGTAAAGACTTCACCCTTATTTCGTATTCAGATGCAGATTGGGCAGGATGTTTCGATGACAGAAAGAGTACCAGTGGAGGTGCATTCTATCTTGGAGACAGATTGGTCGCGTGGCACAGTAAGAAACAAGAGTCAGTTTCTTTATCGATAGTAGAAGCAAAATATATTGTAGCGACAACATGTTGTACGCAAGTATTGTGGATGAAAAAAACCCTGAAATATCTTGATATTAACTTTAGTGAGCAAATACTAGTTAAGTGTGATAACACTAGTGCCATTAACATCTCCAAGAATCCGGTTATGCATTCACGCACAAAACACATTGCTATTAGGTATCACTTTTTGAAGGAGAAAGTTGCAGAAGGTGAGGTTAAGTTGGATTTTGTTCCAACTATAGATAAAGTAGCAGATATCTTCACAAAACCATTGCCCAAAGAATTTTTTGAGTACCTTCACAATAAATTAGGAGTGGTCACACTTCCCAAGAATTGACTAGCTATAGGGATCACATTCTCAAGGGGAGCATTTAAGTATTTGATTATATTTTTGCTCATGTTCATGATTTTTGCTAAGTGTAATAAATTTTTCCTGAGAATGTTGTGCATGGACTTAGGGGGAGTCTACAGTAGCCCTTTGGTATTATTTTCAAATGGGGAGAAGAGTTACAGGAAATTGCACGTGTTGCCAACAATTCCAAAGGGGGATATTGTTGAGCAAGGTGCAGCAACAGTATTGTCATTATTGTCAACACAGTTAGATAGATCTGTTGATGCAGTGGATAGGAAGTTCAAAAGTTATTCAGATGCAGAAGATAGGATTTTAAAGGTTATTCAGAGTATGTATAGTGATTTTCCAAGAAGACCGAAGTGGCTCATATGCAAAAGATCAAATAAAAATACAAGTAAGAAAAATGTCGCGATATCGCGACATATACAACAGGAAATAAAAACTGTCGTGATTTCGCGACATGTTGGAGGAGAGAGAAAAATCAGGAAAAACTATCGCAATTTCGTGACATGTTGGAAGAGAGAGAAAAAGCAAGAAAAACTGTCACGATTTCGCGACATGTTGGAAGAGAGAGAAAAAGCAAGAAAAACTATCGCGATTTTGTGACATGTTGGAAGAGAAAAAGGCAAGTGGAAAAACTGTCGCGATTTCATGACATGTTGGAAGAGAAAAAGGCAAATGGAAAAAACTGTCGCGATTTCGTGACATGTTGGAAGAGAAAATGGCAAGTGGAAAATTTGTCGCGATTTTGTGACATGTTGGAAGAGAAAAAGGCAAGTGGAAAACATGTCGCGATTTCGTGACATGTTTGAAGAGAAAGAGAAAGTAAGAAAAAGTGTCGCGATTTCACAAGTTCGAAGAAAGAGAACAAGTTGGAAAATTTTTGCGGTTTCGCGACTAAAATAGGAGAGAGAAAGTAAGTTGGAAAAGTGTCACGATTTCGTGACATGTGGCATTTTCGCGACTAAAAAAGGAGAGAGAAAGTAAGTTTGAAAAGTGTCACAATTTCGTGACATGTCACATTTTCGCGACTAAAATAAGAGAGAGAAAGTAAGTTGGAAAAGTGTCACGATTTCGGGACATGTCACATTTTCGCGATAAAAGAAAGAGAGGAAGCGTACGAAAGCAGAACTATCACGATTTCATGACAAAATCAGAAAGGAAGACTTCGGAAGTAGAAGTGTCACGATTTTGCGACAAAAGCAAAGAAGCTAAGTACGAAAGCAGAAGTGTCACAATTTCATGAAAAAAGTAGAGATGACTTTGAAGGCAGAAGTGTCGCGATATCGTGACAAAAGCAAAGACGAAGTATACAAAGGTGAAAGTGTCGCGATATCCCGACATGTTGTATTTTCACGGGCCTAAGCAAATAAAAAGAGCAAGGAGAAAAAGTATCGCGATATTGCCACATGTTGTATTTTTGCGGACCAAAGCAAAGAGAAAGACGAGAGAGAAAAAAATGTTGCGATATCATGACATGTTGCATTTTTGTGGGCCAAAGCAAAGAGAAATATGAGAGAGAAAAAAGTGTCGCAATATCGCGACATGTTGTATTTTCGTGGGCCAAAGCAAAGAGAAAGAGGAGAGAGAAAAAAGTGTCGCAATATCATGACATGTATTTTCGTGGCAACAGCAACAAAAGAAGCTACAGAGGTAGAAATGTCACAATTTCGTGATAGGTCGTAAATGCACAAGTCAAGGAGGAGAACCCGACGAAAATGAGAAGGATGACAAACGACTAAAATTAGGGTTTACAGTTGTTATGAAAGCCGACCAAGATTAGGGTTTACAGTCGACTAAGATTAGGATTTTCATCATGAAAAATATTGTTATAAAAGGAGGGTTGTTTGGAGAATTGAGAAGAATGTCGAAGGTGTGCAATATACGGTCATTGTGCACAGAGAGAAAGTCATGTCGAATCATGCTAAGTACGGAATTCGCAAAGAGAGTAGAGTGCACAAAAGGAAGAAGACGATCGTGAAGTTCGACTGTAACAAAGCAGAGTGTGCGAAGTGATTGCACAAAGAGAGCAGAGTGCGTAGAGAGCGAAAAGGTTGAAGTTTGACTAGGTGCTACTGTGATTACGCAGAGAGAGCAGAGTGCACAAAGAATGCAAAGGTGAAGAAGACCAGTCAAGGTCTTGCAAAAGCAAAGGTATCTTACTGTCAAACTTATAGATTCAAATTGAAGTCTAGGTTGTAGCTTGGCATTAGGGGTTGGTGCTCCTTTTTGTTGGTGCAGATAAATAAGGGGTTGGTGCTCCTTCCAGTTGGTGTTGGTAAATCAGGGGTTGGTGCTCCTTTCTATTGGTGCAGATAAATCAGGGGTTGGTGCTCCTTCTAGTTGGTGCTGGTAAATTGATTGTAAAGTTGGTGCTTTGCAAAGGCTGGATTTGGATGGTAGTCCAAGCAGTAATTTTTGAGGAGTAGCCACATTGGTGAACCTTGTTAAATCTTGTGTTATGTGATGCTATTTTGTTATACTTGTTGTATCTAGTAATAAGTTTTAAGTGCTACGATATTACACTAATTAACCCCCCCCCCCCTCTCAGTGACATTGTAAGACTAACACTTATAAGGTGGAATTGTGATTTGACATCGATATTTCACCCATTTTGAATGTCTCTTATTTGCATGAATTTCATGGTGATATTACATATTTTGAGGAGGCAAACACCATAGCTTGGGAGAATAAAATCCCTAAGAATAAGAAGGAACACATCGCACAGGTCCTTGATAGGAAAGTGGTCATAGGTGGTAACTATAGCAAATACTTGGTATAGGTGGAAAGTTTTTTCCAAAGGTGATAACACTTGGATTTCCAAGGAGGAGCTAAAAAGGCTTGACATTGACAAGTTTGAGGTATTTCATCAACAAAACTCAAAGGACCTGAGTTCATTTTCAACTAGAGGAGAATGATGCACCTTGCTAGGGCCATAACTTTTTCTCTGAGTGTCTGTTTTGTCTCATTATTTTTTTAGAACATGCTAAATGGGATAGAGAACCATATGTTTTCTAGCGTGAAAATGCCTCTAGGAGGCCCAAAATTAGATTTTAATGTAATTTTAAGTTTTCACAACTGAAAAGTTATCATAACTATTAGTGTAGAACTAGAGTGGGGTTGCTATCTTGGGGTAGTGGGTTTTATTGAATAACGAGTTCATGATTCCATTTTGGATGCCATCCAAGTTTTTTTTAGGGTTACTAAAAATAGCAAGTGAGTTTCTAAAAATAGAAAGTTACTAAAAATAGTAAGGTTGTAGTGTAGGCTAGGGTTTTTATCTTTTTGCAGTATAAGAAGTGGGAGAATCTATTGTAAGGGGGATGGAAATTCAGTTAATGAAAAGAAGCATTAGCAGGTTTCTTTTATTGGTGTATTTTGTATCATGTCTTATCTTGTAATTTTACCCTTGGAGTCCATTGATGGTCTCTTGTAATGAATTTTTATCACTGCTTATCAACTTTGCCATCACCTAGAAAGACCACGAACATATCCTTACCCAACCATCATTCTAGGTAAACACCATACAATTGGAAAGCACATGATTGTGCCCATGAAACTTCTAGATACACTCCAAAAGACCCCCATATACCAGGACAAACTTAATTTCACCATCAAAGGAAATAGTAGATGGTTCCAAACGAGACTTAGCAAACTTCTATTTGGTAGAATAAAGCTTGGCCTTACCCATCGACACAGAGAAAAACCACTCCCTCCCAAACTCAAACTAGGGTTTTGGAATAAAAACAATAGAGCCCAGACCATAAGAATTGCACAACCATTGGAGGCCCCATAACGCATCAAGAAAGAAATACATGAACTCCTCCTCACAATTCAAATCCCAATTATAGGAGATAAAATTGAGACTCTTAAAAATGGGAAACCAAGAAATACCGAGAATCATCATGAAGAAAAACAAGATTAACCAAAGAAAGAATACATACTCCAACATAAGGGGCAAACATTTAACACTGGGAGTAGATTGCATGGACAACCAAAAAATCCCTGCCACCTTCGAGATTTGGACAACCTAGTAGGAACCACTTGTCACCATCTAAAAAATCCTCTGAATAGGTGTGAGGACGAACAAAAAAAAACTAACTAATAGAGAAAGAGGAGGCTCAGAAATACTTCTCGACCACCAAGGGAAAATAATTATCAGGGAGCACAAACCAATGGAGAGGGAAGGATAAAGCATCAAGAAGCTTCCAACAAAAAAAATAATAAATGCGCAATCTCCCAAACTGAGACAAAAAGGAATCACAAAAAAGATAATGATCTAACATGGTCATACTAAAAGAAGTTTCTAAAATCCAACGCTTAACTAGGGAATCCCACAACACCACCAGAAGGGAAGCTGTTGGAGGAAATTTGAAATTTGAAAAGAGGAAAAGACCCTCCTGACACCACCATGATCGACTAACATGCCAGAAACTCTAGAAAGGACATACTAGATGTAAGGAATAAAATAGGCCCACTTCCAAGCCTTTAACCTGCAAACTCCACCACCACCCGAGGATCGACCATAATACGAGATGATGTAATGCCAACTGACAAACCTTAAGGTTTCTCGACATTCGCAAGGCAAATAATCTCAGGCAAAAAATCCATTCACCATACCGATAGGCCCTGACGAGATACACCAAGGTTTGCTAGTAGATCGGTTGTCGAATTCCCTTCTATGAACTCATGCTTAATTAACACCTCCTCCATAGAACGTATATGAGATATGGATTCATAAATTAAGTTAGAGATACACAATCTAGATCGATAGTCCTCGTTGAGCATGTTGACGACATTCATCGAATCACCCTCAATAACTGCCCTATGGATACCTACGTCTTTGAGAATTAACACCCCTAAGAAGGAAGCACGAACTTCATCCATGTGAGATGATTGGACACCAATATGCTTCACAAAATCCAAAATCAGGTTACTAATATTACCACGGATCACACCCCAGCCCTAGCAGAGCCCAGATTACCCTTCAATGCCCCGTTGAAATTAATCTTAGACCACCCAGGAGGTGGCGGGTTCTAATAAAATGACCTTCTCAAATTAGGAGATAGTGGGGGCCTCAAATCTAGGTGGAAACCAAGACATTCCTCAATACATAATTCCAGGTGGCCATGAGGCACTGAGGAGCATGAGTCCTTGGTAGTCGATAAAACGTTCTCTACCACCTTCCACACAATTTTTTGACTGATGTGGTAGATATATTTCTCCGTGTTTTTAAAGACCCTTGCATTTCGCTCCTTCCACACACTCCAAAGTAAATGAGGTAACAAAAACTTCCAAAAGCATTTGAGACGGGGCGAAGAAAATGGTGAAGTCCATTGTTGTACACAATCACTTATCGATTCAGGCAAGATCCAAGACACACCGAGGTGCTGAAGGATTAAATAAAGAATTTATTAAAAAACCTGGTACTTAAGTAAGAAGTGAGAGGTTGATTCCCAATCCTGCTTGCATAAAAAACATCTATTAATCAAATTGGAGCCTCTCTTATGCAAATTCTTAATAGTCAAAATCTTATTCTGCACCGCCAACTATAAGAATATATTAATCTTAGGAATCAAGTTTTTAAGCCATATCTTCATGATTAATGATTGGAAAGTTGCCAACCCCTTCAGGGACAAAGCATATCCATCATAAGTAGACTTGACCGAGTAAGAACCTTCACTGTCACCATTCTAGACCGGTTTGCCACCTCCTCAAGCCTCACAACATACAAACGCAATTAAATCAAAAGAGAACATCACAGACCATGGTCATGGCCGTTCCTTAAAAAAAAGAGGAAGTTGATCCAAATTTTATGTCCATTCTAAAGAATTAAAAAATCAGCTACCTTAAAAAATCTGACCACCTTAAAATTCAAACACAAATCCCTAAAGTGAGGATCCTCAGCAAAGGATCTCTGAACCATGGTTATTAGAAAACATACTTTATTTACCTTGAATATCTTAAATTCGCTGTGGTTACGTACTGGTCCAAACCCAGGCGCAAGCGCTGAAAGTGTGTATGTTAATTGTGGTAAATGCTCTTAGGATCATTTTGTTAACGATGTTCAATGTTTATTACGCTGGTTAGTGATTAAATCCGGTGTTTAACGATGTTCAATGTTTATTACGCTGGTTAGTGTTTAAATCCGGTGTTTAATATTTTAGTTTATGTAAGTCGGACCGTTTCATTGATTGATGTGAAAATAAAAGAATAAATAATAAGTAAAACTAAATAAAAATTAAGAAATACAACTTTCAACTATTAATCATCTTAATTTTAACAATTATCATGTAAAATACTATAACTTCAAAAATATTAAAACGAATTAAATTTTCATTAAGAAAACGTACAAAATTAAAATACCTCTCCTACTGAATTTTGCTTTAAAGTATTCATTAAAGAAAACGTACAAAATTACTTTTAATAGATTGGCCTAGCAAAAGTAAGTGATGCAATGAGATTTGAGCCCCACATATTGCCTTTATATAGTCAATTTGCTTAACAGTTTAAGCTAGAACCATAGGGACTGTTAAAGAGGAGAATCTATTTAACTAATTTTCTTTACCTTTGAATGGAAGATCGTCTAACGTATAGATGGGTTATCTTAATTAAATTTTTAAAAGATTAGATTTATTTTCGTTTTTATTTTGTAGACATTGTTTTTTAAGATATTTAAAAGTATATTGGGGTTACCCTTCTGAAAATAAACAATGATTTTTTTTGTTAGAAGAGTCCAATGTCTTGTCATATTATAATATCTTATTACAATGTCCATGTCTAAACAATAAACTAAAATTTATAAAGTTATCCACTCATGTGGGGGGAGTTGGAGAGAAGTGGGTAGTTGAAACTTTCCTGTTGGAGAGACCCCAGGTCTAAATCTCTCCCTCTCATATGTTACAAATATGCAAATATGCTTTGTAATAGTTATTAGGGACCCTACTGGAGATGTGTCTATCCACCGAATGTAATCATGTGCTTTAATGATGAAATGACCCACATTTTAAAAAAATTATAAAGTTGTAAAAATCCCCAAAATAAAAAAGAATGGATTATTTTGGATGAAAAAATAATCCATCCTTAAAATCACGTGCATTAATGATGAAACGACCAACATTTTAAAAAATTTATAAAGTTTTAAATAAAAAACAAAAAAATTAAGGATGGATTATTTTCCATGGAAACCTGGAATTACAAACACATGACTGTTAATAAATAGTACATTCCTTCCATTACCTTCTAGTAATGTCACGATAGCAATACATAGTTAAGGTCACAACCCAAAAATAGCTTTAAAAAAAACTCGGACGTAGCTCTCTTTACATAACTTATTCAATTGTTTACCATTGATACGTACACTTCTTCTAAGCATAAACGCTGAACATAACTATACAACATATAGTTGGTTAACCATAAAACATGTTGGTCAAAACATACAGTGAGGATAATCCTCGCAGTTTCTACATACATCAGTTGTAATCAAAAGACTCCAGACTACATTCCATAAACGCTGAACATAACTATACAACATATACTTAGGTTAACCATAAAACATGTTTATCAAAACATACAGTGATGATAATCCTCGCAGTTTCTACATACATCAGTTCTAATAAAAAAACTCAGGCTACATGCCAAAAGGTTCGGATCAATATATATATACATATCCGTGTCTGTATCAGATGAAAAAACATCTCAACAAAACAAGGGCAACGTTTCAGGCATAAATTGCTCCGGGATTGCTTCTACGTTCAGATCCAAACATTTCCCGCTGGTATATTTCTCTGAAGACCAAACGCCAACATCCTTTGCAGATGAAATCACTTCCTTGATTTTAGTATTGTTGTTGTTAGCCAGAACAATTGAATCCCTCCGTTCTGAGCGACAATCGTTCCTTTCGGATGACATCCCATACTCACAATTGCAGAAATCCTCCCACTCGAACGAAAGCTTCCATGGAGATCTGCTTTTCACGATCTCCGCATCCACGCATAGCTTTTCTATAAAACTGCAACTCATGCGCTTTTTCTGAAACAGTTCTTTTGTTGATTGAATTCTATCCATTAAAGCGAAAAAAACTTGGACTTCACCTTCGTCATCATGTTCTGTCCGTGGGCGCTTGGCTCCCGCCTCTCGATCACCTCCCAAGATCCTGCTCCTCGGAGAACGGGAAAATCCCGATTTCCTTCCTGGATCGCTGGAATCCATCATAATAACAATTTTAAAGTAAGACCCACGCAATAAAGCCCTCCCACATGATCTATATATATTAAAGAAAACTAATAGGTTATTAGGGGAATTAAAGCCCTTCTACATGATCTATAAAAGAAAACTCAGGTTATTATGAATAATTTTTTGTTTTGTTTTATCCCCTTTGTAGCGTAAGTTGTAGCGTAAGTGGTGAGGAGAAGGCGATCTTGGTCCTGTTAAATAGGAGGTCCATGGTTCGAACCTCGAGGATATAAAGGGGATTTATGGTTGGATTAAAACCCAAAGAAAAACTCCTTAATGGAGTTGTTGTAACACGTTGCAGATTCCTGGTCAAATTTGCATCTGGGGTGCAGTTTGGGCTTTGGCTCTTCTTCTGGAGGTCCAAGGTTCCTGGCGTGGGTGAGTGTGTGAGGGGTAGATGTGTGTCTCCTGATGGAGTTGTTGTGTCAGGTTAGGAGATTCTTGATAGAAACCTCATATCTTAATATTACCAACAAAAAAAAATTATTTTTTTAATTATATAACATTTATACTTAACAAATCCAACTAAAGTATAAGAATATTAGCTGAATAATTTTGAATCTAAATATAATATTAAAAAAACAGAAGGTTTTCATTTCTTTTCATCTTGAAGTTAAGGTTTGGATCATCTAATCACTCGTTTTCTGACTCAGGTACAGGTACAATATATTGAAAAGGAAATGTTACAGCACTCATTATGGCCATTGTTTACTCTTAGTCTGAACAAGACAACCTGCGAGTACGACTTGCAAAATATTAACCACACTTTAACCCTAAAATTGGCAAAACGTTATTTTCATTTAAAAAGGAATGAACATTGAAAGAAAGCGAAAGATTAATAATGCGAAATGAAAAGTCGTAGTGAAAAGGGATTTAATTTCAAACTTGAATACCAAGAAAATCGAAGCTTTTTCAAAAGTATGTATTTTATTTTAAAATTTTACTTAGAAAAATTAAATGATTGCGGTCTAATGTGCTTCCGTTGGATTTACTAATTTCGTCTTTACTCATTACTCATAAACTAAAGAATAATGTGAATTGAAGAGGCTCAGCGGTACTAAGCTAGGCAGAAGACAAATGCTTCTTCGGTACGGGATTATGACGCGTATTACAGCTGTAGGACAATGAGATTTCATTAGGAGCACCATTGAACACACCAAAAAAACAGACATCTGTCTGTCAACGTTCCACTAAGAATTGTTGGGGGTTTTTCAAGTGTGATAATTGATGATTAGGTGTACATCTGTGGCAGAGAACGTGCCATGTGTTTTCATAAAATTGTTGGTATCATCACAGGCATCACATGGGAGCAGTCACCGACACTCCTTTCAATCGTACTTCGTGAGAGATGCCACTCACCATTCAACCAAATTTTAGTAATATTGTTTTTAATTTTTTTTAAAAAGTAATCTTATTGGGTTGAGTTCCTACCACTTTATACTTTTTATCAAATTTATCGCTAATATAATTTTAATTTTAATTTATTAATGGTATAATAAATTACGGAAAAAATTGTTTTTTATTGGAATCCAGTTAATATTTATCTATTTTTTATAAAAAATTATTATAGATTTTAAAAATTTTAATTAATTATGAAATGAAAGATTTTAATTACGTCCGCGGGACCCAAATATGGTCTATGGGACCTCAAATATGGAAGTACAACTGCTCAAATCATATCATATGATCTTTAATATCTTTGAGAAGGTTGTTCCTTCTCCTGCTGATTTGGGTTAGCAATTCCCCAACTTTTTTTATTTTAATGTCTTCAAATAACTTTGTCATAGACCCGTTTTCAAGTGTTTTTTTGTATTTGCCACGGATGCCTGAAAAACTCGGGCACTTATAGATGAAGTGTTCCTCTGTCTCTATTGCCCCTGTGCTGCATAAAGTACATATCCTTTCTTCCCATTGTTCTTTGATGTTGTCCATCTCCCTGTTTCACATCTAAGCCTATGAGAGCTAGTCCTTATATGAGCAATGAGGATTTTTCCTTCCACTTGATTTCAGCGCCTATATATGCTTTTTCCTTGTGATCATATGTTGGGTTAAACTTTGCAATATAATATTGTCTTTTCCTGTTTGCATTTTTCCACATTCCACTTTTAAACTTTTCGTTCACATAGCTTTTCATGTCTTTGTTGAAATTTGGGCATTCATTTATGTTGATTTCCCAACGTTTCATCCATTTCTGATTTTGTTTCATCCATCTGTTCTTCTGCCTATGCAACTCTTCGTCCTTAGATGCCTTTGGCCATTTGTCGTTTTTCATGTTTTCTATTTTTTTCAAGTAATATAACAGCTTGGTCATAACAATTGCTTCTAAAGGAAACATTCGAGTTTCAACTAGAATAATTTCATAAGGGGTTGTGGCCTTAATTTTGAGAAAATTTGTGATTAGATATTTTTGAATTTTTTTAATTTGCTTCCATTTTGCCTTTGTTGTGCCACTAGCCCACACCTCGCAACCATACAACAAAATAGGTGTAACAAGTAGGCCAAATAAAACCTTGGTGGTCTTCCAGTCCCCCAACTCGGCATTTCTACACCTATTTTGAAGTGATAGTATCATTTTTTATAAGATGGATGAAGAGGTTTTGAAAGGTGTCTCGAACCTTTTACAAAGGTTATATAACAAACCAAACTAAAACCATCAACACATTCAAGCTTTTACTATCACTAGAACCCCAAAAAGACATCATGTCTCATGTAGGATACTATACCTATCTAACAATATATATTCAAGCAAAAAATCGGGAAAGAACATACAACATCAACAACTATTTCTGGCACAAATTCTTCTATAATTCAAATTCAAAAGTCAGCCACTATTTAGGTATAGTCAACTACTATTTAGGTACTATGTTCAGCAAGGGATCTTTATGACCACAGATCAAAACCATTTGAAAATACAAATTATCTCGTCGATATTTCATTGTGTATTTGATTTAATCCATCTAAGAAATCCTGCTCTTAATAATCTCTTCGAGATTTCATTGTTTATTTGATCTAAGTCCCAAGTTTGCTAAAAATCCTTCGATCTATTGCTCCCCTGCAAACATAGTTAATATTTAATATCAACAGCTTGGACGGTTAAAATTTGTCTTTAACGTTAATTAAAATTTGATTATTTGAATGTAAAATAATAATATTATTTGTTATGTATAATTATGGATGTAAAAATTATTATTATCATTCTTTATACATTTAACATAATAACAAACGGTATTTAATATGCATTTTCTTAAAAAAATAGTCTCATTAACCATTGATTTTAAAGTGAAATCATGAAATATATGTCTAATATGATGAGCTATACCAATTATGTTATAAAACATTTATAAAAGTCACATTTTAGGTTAGGAGAGTAAAGCTTATTCTATTTATTTAATTTCTTTTAATGTTTTGAATGTTGAGAATGTAATGTCCTCCATAGGTATATTTGCCCTATCGTTAAGCTTGTTTTTCTTAGAGTTATGCAATTAGATTATTATTCATCAATATCCAGTCTAATATATTCGTTATATTCATTTGCGGTTCCTATAATAAAATATTTTAACATTTAAAAGGACACCATCATGTAAAGTAGGTGGTGAATAGACCTACTTATTAAATAAACCTGTAATACAATGATGTTTCACCAAATATGATTAATTGTACCATTTCTTCAAACTCATTTAAAAAAATTCCTCAATAACAAGTATATTATTAGTGGAACTTAATTAAGTTAGTTTCATTGATACACCATTGAAATTTAAGTTATAAATTCAATTATGCTTTTCATTCTCTAATCCCTTGAACATATAAAATATTCTATATTTTTTATTCAACATTTAAATTATTATTCAAAATATTAAATCGTTGGGTTGTACTAAGAGAACACCTTTTAAAATATAATAAAAATATGTTGGCATTATTAAAAGACATGTGGGATAATCAAGTGGTATTAGCTGAGGTTTTTGGCAATTAGACTTTGGAGCTCTGCTAGGGTTTTATGAGGAAAAACTACTCTGCTAGGGTTTGATGAATAAAAACTGCTCTACGGGGATGGTAACAACTTTCGGAGGAGGTCTGAAAAATTGAAGGAATGTCGTGATGACATCGGGTCTGGCATATAGAGTGAATGCTCATGATATTTTTTCATTTGAAAATGACTGGAAGAAATAGGACTTTTCAGTGCATGTTAGGAACCGCTTGTTAAATAACAATGGATGTTTGGAATGATGTGAAGCTAGGCCAGTTCTAGTGGTTCAACCAGACTCGGTGGCAGAAGATGTGGAGTATCTAACCAAACATGCCCTTATTGGTAAATTTTTGGGCATCCGAATTTCTCTTTCCTTTGTGGAGGCTTGGGTCATGAAGACATGGAATCCTGAAGGTGATGTGGAGGTGATGTTGAGTGTGAACAACTATTTTATGGTGGTTTTCTCTTGTATTGCATATCGTAACAAAGCATTTGTAGGGGGTCTTTATTTTTATAACCAAGTGGGACTCTTTCTTAAACCCTGGCATGTGGGTATCAACCCATCAGAGGAGCGGCCATCACAGTTTCCAGTATGGGTGCGGCTTCCATGGCTCCCGTTGGAATTCTGGAGAACTGATATCTTGCATAAGATTGCCCTTCTGCTTAGAAATTCGGTTCGACCGTCACAACAGACAATGGATAAAAAGGTAATCTCTGTTGCTCGTATTTGTGTTGAAATTGACTTAAATAATCTTATTCCATATTCTATTGAAATACAATTGGATCAACTACATGGGTTCAAAAACTTGACTATGAAGCTCTTCCATTTCGTTATCGGATTTGCCATGAATATGGCCACCTGCAAATAAAATGCCCTAAGTTTGTCCCACATGTGGCTTCAAATCTTGGGCCCTCTCGGTATGGAAAAATTTTGGATAAAGGAAAAGCCCCGATAAAGGAATGGGAACGGGATAAGGAAGGTTTTATTCCGGTAAAAGCCTAAAATAGAGGATGAAGGGCAAACAAAGACCTTAAGGATAGCCAGCCAGATGCTCTACTCAACCATTTTGAAATATTAGATGATCTTGATCAGTGCATGAAGATACCTGAAACTTCACTACCTGATGCAAATATAACAAGGCCAAATCAAATGTCCCTTCCTGAGGGAGAACTTAAGGAATCAGATCTAGGGGGTTTAAATGAAGAACAAAAGGCTTTGGATCTGACTATAGGGGACATGGTTGGGTCTAGCCCTATAAGGGAAACCATTTTGGAAATTGGTACAAATTTAGTTATGCCCTCTCCTACTCAGGCACTGATGCAGTCATCCTTGGACTGTAAAACTCCTATGGTGTTGGGATTGCAGTAGAAAATAATTAAAAAAAGTTCTTCGGATAAGAATATGAAGGTGGGTCAAAAGAAGGACCAAGATAAAATTAAGTTAATGGGGGAGACTTTGGTGGATTCAGGCTTGGCGAGAACATTGAACTCCCATTTTTATAACTGTCAAAAATGATTATCCTCTCATGGAATGTAAGGGGGTTGAATAGCATCCCCAAACAAAAATTTATTCGTGATTTGGTTCGTGTGCATTCTACGGATGTGGTGTTTATTCAGGAGACTAAATTGGCTATTGATAGTATGTTCAATATTGCTCCCAAGTTGTGGATAAGGGGGCAATTCTAGTGTATTGGTGCATGTGGATATGTTGGTGGCATTGCTTGTTTATGGGATCCGGTTAAGATATCCCCTCTTACTTGGATTTCTAGCATATGGTCTATTTCAATGGTAGGGCATGATAATGAATCTGGTGAAATCATCCTACTTACAAATGTGTATGCTCCTGCTGATTACAATGGTAAAGTGAATTTGTGGAAGCACATTTGCTTTGTGAGAAGTTTGGTTCCCCTATACCCATGGATTTTGTTTGGAGACTTCAACTCTATCACTTGTCTAGAGGAGAAACATGGTGGGGTGGACCGTCTCGAGCTTTCTTCTATTTTTAGTGCTCATATCTAGGCCCTAAACTTAGTTGACATCAATCCAGATAATGGGATATTTACTTAGCACAATAGAAGGTGTGGGGAAGCTTCCATCTCAGAGAGACTGGATAGGTTTTTTATATCCAGTTATTGGATGGGTAATAACATAGGTGCTAGTTCTGTGATTTTGGAGGGTAGGGGATCTGATCATTGGCCTATCAAACTCTCTTCTTTGGAGTTAGGGCTAAAAAAGAATCCCTCCTTTAAGTTTCAACTTATGTGGCTTCATGATTTCATGCGAGGCTGGTGGACCACTAGAAAACCTCCTCATGGCACCACTATGTATTCCTTTATGAAGTGACTACAATTTGTAAAACATAAATTGAAGATATGGAATAGACTAAATTTTGGGAACCTTTCCTTGTCTAAGTTGACAGCTCTTAGTAGGATGGAATAAGCTTCAAGGAAAATTAGAGATTAGGGATTCATGAAGGAGCTTCTTGTTGAGGAATCTAAGGCTGCGAAAGACCTTGCTGAATGGGAACTAAGGGAAGAATTTTTTGGAAAAAAAAAGTTTGAGTAGATTGACTTTAGGAAGGGGATAGGAACACAACCTTCTTTTATAACTCAGTTAAGGCTCACCGTAATGGTAACCTGATTACCTCTCTTATGAATTCTAAGGGTGCCCTAATCTCTTCTTTCAAGGATATTTTAGAAGATACTAAGAGGTATTTGTCCTCTCTCTTCAAGGAGGACTCCCTATCAGATGATGATAATGAAAAGCTTATTCTAAAATGTATTCCAGTGATTGTTTCTAGAGATATGAATGAGCACTTGATGGGTCCAATTTACCTTGAGAAGTTGGAAAATGTTGTATTCAAGATGAAAAAAGGAAAATACCCAGGCCCAAATGGATTCTCGATTGAGTTTTATCAGGAGTTTTGGGATTTAATCAAATTTGATCTTTTAGAGGTGGTCCATGAGCCCCAAAAGAACAAACAGATGCTAAGGGCCTTAAATGCTACCTTTGTGGTGCTTATACCCAAAAAAGAGGGAGCAAATTCCTTGGATATGTTTAGGCCTATTGCCCTCTACAATGTTGTGTATAAGATCATCACCAAAATTATTGCTAAAAGGCTGAAGATATGGTTGAGCAAAATCATCTCTGAGGAGCAAGGAGGGTTTGTTGTTGGTAGACGAATCTTGGATGGGGTTGTTATTGCTACAGAAGCTATTCACTCGATGGAAACTTCTAAGGAGAAAACTATGTTCATTAAGTTGGACATGGAAAAAGCCTATGATCGGGTTAGATGGTCCTTTCTTTAGAAAGTTCTTGCTACTTTTGGATTTGAGGAGGAATGGATTAGATGGGTGATGAGTTGTGTTTCTTCTTCCTCATTATTTGTTCTTGTTAATAATGAGCCATCAAAGTTGTTTCAGGCCTTTAAGGGGATTGAGGCAAGGAGATCCTTTATATCCTTATTTGTTTATCATTATGGTGCAAGGGTTGGGAATATTTCTCAAGTATCAAGTCATGTAGGATCTCATTCAAGGGTGGAAGTGGGATAGTAGTTTGCCACCTCTCTTCCACCTTAAATTTGTTGATGATACTACTTTGTTGGGAGTTGCCACTATCATGGAATCTGACAATATTAGACAGTCACTTGACATATATCTTTGTGCTTCTGGACAGTTGATTAATGAGGACAAGTCTTTTATTTTCTTCTTCAATACCCCTCCTCTTATTCAAGCCAGGATTGTTCGCATTCTAAGATTCCAGGTTGGGACTCCCCCATTCATTTATCTTGGTATTCCAATTTCATCTCACCCTCTACCTAGATCTTCTTGGCAGTATATGCTTGATAAGTTTAGAAGGAAGGTGAATCACTGGACTTTCAGATGGCTATCCATTTCAAGTAGAGTGTTGCTTTTAAAATCTGTTGTTCAAGCTCTACCCATTTATAGACATTTTGTACAAATAGCTCCCTCTCACTTCATCAAGGACATGGATGCTTTGTCAAGACAATTTTTATGGTTTGGAAAACTTGATCAATCTAAATGGAGTTTGGTTAGGTGGGATTCTATATGTAGGCCGGTGCAAGAGGGAGGCCTTAGGTTACGACAGACAACTCTTTTTGGGTAGGCATTGGTTGCAAAACTTTATTGGAGATGGTATACCTCTCAAGATCAGATTTGGGCTAAAATATTATCTTGTAAATACTTGAGAGGTATTTTTGAGGCTGAAATCCCTAGAGTCAACTTGGTTGGGAAAGGTTCAGTTATATGGGATACTCTAAAAAGAGGATCAAATTTAATCAAGCAAGGTATGTTCTGGATTTGCAATCCGGGATCAAATGCTCTTTTTTGGGAGGATTCTTGGGATGGCCACCCTCCTATCTTGAATCAAAATTCTAGGTTATGTTCCCTAAGCATTTTTTTCTTGGAAGAAGGTTGGTCGTGTGTGGAGGACTTTAAAAAAATCTAGTCTTTTCGAAATATTGAGATGTATAGGTGGAAATATCCGCAAGAATGGCCCGAGGGGGGACTGGCCAAGGATAGAGAGGTGATTGCTCTTATTCTTACAATGAGGCCTTGTTCTTCATTGAGGGGTAAATATATTCTGGATTGGAACCTTGATCCTAAGGGAACCTACTCGGTAGCCTATGGTTATCAGGTTATTGATAAGCAAAAGTATGGGAGTATTCCTGTCACTTGGTGGAAAAATATGTGGAATAAATTTTCCTAGCCAAAATGTAACTTCTTTCTCTGGTTGGTAGCTCATAATAAATGCCTCACTTGGGATAATGTGAGGAAGAGGGGATTTCAAGGTCCCTCTTTTTGTGTCCTTTGCGGTAAGAATGAGGATGACTCTTCTCATTTATTTTTCCAATGCTCCTTTTCTAGAGACATTTTTCACCGTTGGTGGAGCGCCTGGAACCATCCATGTTTTCATGTGTTGTCCCTGGTGGAGTTTTGGAGTAGTCTGGGTAGAACTCTGGTCAAGGCCCCCTTCCTTCGGGTGGCTTGGAATTTGGGCCCTTCTTTCATCATCTGGTAAATTTGGCTCGAACAAAACCGGTGCATATTTCAGGGCAGTTATTTGGCTGTTCAACAGATCTAGCAAAGGATTATGTATATGGTTCAGGAAACCATCCATAGTAAATGTGATGTGGACCCTCTTTTGGATTCTAGGGAGAAGGTACAGTAAGCCCTTGGTCTCTTTGGGGATGGTGTGAACTCTTCTAGCCCTAGTAGGGTTCCTTAGCTTAGCAAGAAGGTTAGGAGAGATGGTAGGTGGAGGCTACCCCCTAGAGGATTTTTAAAAATTAATACTGATGGATCATCCAGGGGTAATCCCGGATATCGTCGGCATTGGCGGTGTTGGGAGAGATTCTACTGGTGGTGTCAATTTTTTCTTTTCCATTTATAAAGGTGTTCAATCCAACAATTTTATGGAAGCTCTTGCAATTATTGAGGCCTTGTGAAGGGGGTTTTCTCTTGGCTGGCATAGGATTATCTATGAGTCTGACTCTCAAATTGTGGTTAATATTTTAAACAGTAAAAGGGTGGAGGAAGTTAATTGGTAGTTGGCCTCTATAGCCATTCATATTCTTAGAATTAGTGAAGAGTTCGGATTTATATCCTTTGTGCACATTCCAAGGGAATAGAATGTGGTTGCTAATTACCTAGCCAAAAGGGTTTCTAAGTTGTTGGATCCTTGGAGTATCGATAATTGGGAGAGTCTCCCATCTGGGGACTCTCAATACCTATCGTAGTTGATCCACAAGGATGTACAGACTTAATGTAGTTTATTCTTGTTGTCTTTTTTGGGTTTCATTCTAGTCTAGTGGTTTTAGCCTGTTTGGTTATTTATTTGAGTCATGGTAGTACTCTGTATTCCATACTTTTTATCAATAAATTTGTACCCCTTTATTTAAAAAAAAAAAAGACATGTGACCCTAATATGTTGACTTGAGTACAAATTTTCTCAATCACATTTATCACATTTAGGATTATATGATTTGAACATATATTATGATATGATGAAATGAGGTCAACTTGATTTGAACATATGTGATTTATTATGATATGTTCTACAAAAAGTTCATTTTTTTTTAAATTTGAAATAATGTTCATAAAATTTTCTTCCTGTCACACACACACACACACACACACACACACACACACACATATATATATCTTATTAAGCAAAATCATCATTCAAAGTGCTATAATTAAAAATAAAAATTACATTGTTTGAATTAGTAAATTTTTCGTCACTTGTAAAATAATAATTTGTTTGAGGTACTAAGAATTTTTTATGTCTTAAGATAAAAAAATATGTGTAGATATTATAAATTTCAGTTGTCCTTTGATAATAATATTGTAAGGCAATTGTCTAATTTTAAATATTTTGACATTATCAAATTAGTTTTTGAGATTAAAATATTTTACAATGTAGATATTTCTTAGATGAGCTAACATTTTCTTCTACAACATTTGTTTACCTATGCAAAATAAATCTACATCATCTCCTTCCATGAATGCAAGAAATGTATTGAAATATTTTTAATTTAATAGATAAACAATATCATGATACTAGAAATAATAAAATATGTGTTTATATAGGTACTCCCATGTATCCACCCACCCAAACATCCCTAAACTAATTAATACTCTACCTATTAAATATGTATTAATTATATGCTATATATAAAAAGTGCAATTCAGCTTTGTCACACATATCCTGCCATATTAACTAAAAACACTCAAAAATTTTAAAATAATATTTCATGATTTGTATGACCAAATGCATAAATAATACTTTGTAGATTTTGTGGAGGGGCAAGGAACTTAATCAAGGTTACTAGAAAATGTTTGAAAACAAGACAATATTTATAACTAAAGTGACATCATTTGTGATAACACTAAATTTATGTTTGTAAAGGGATATTGAGATGAGATTTTATTTTTATCTAAATTGAAGTTTGTAAAGGATGTTGCATTGTGTAGGATGTCAATGAGAAATTAAATACTATTAAAAAGCATGACACTATGGATGCTAGGGATATTAAAATTATTTACATTTGAATGTTGTTCTATAACCATTCATATAATCCTTTGTCATAATATACTTGAATGATATTCTTATCTTAAATAAGATATTCAAAGAGCACCTTCAACATGTAAACCAAGTCATGGATACTCTATACCAATGTAAATTTTAAGCAAATTAGGGTGAGTGTTCCTTTGGAATCATAGAAGACTCCTAATTTGGCTACATCATTGATGATAATGGCATACATGTGGACCTGGAAAACATAATTGTCGCAAGGAAATGACATACTCCATCCAACATGCCAAAAGTTGAATATTTTTTATGCTTTTCATATTCCATCATTATTTAGTGTTATGATATTGACATGTGTCATGACTAGTCACCTAGGTCATGCATAAAAAAGCGAGTTTCATTTGGAATGTATAACATAAAAATGTATTTAACAAGTATAGGCAATGTCTCTTCTCAATGAAAATGTTTGCTATGCTTTACATCATTCAATCCTTTAAATTTGATAATAATGCATTTGATTTATCTCTTTGTGCCATGTTGGTTTAAAATGGATATTGTATAGCATATAATTCTCAAGTAGTCAATGATACATGTTGATGATACTAATATACAATGAATTATATACTAGTTTAAAGTTTTTTTATATGGGTATGTACCACTACAACATTAGAAAGAAAATATTAATTCACTCTAGTCATAAGCTTCTATAATTTCTTTGCACTTAGAGCAAAGTAGACAATGTACTCCACATGAAATGGATGACTTGACTACAATAGTTCCACCTTATGCTCAAGAATTATAAGGGCATGGAAACTTAAGGTAAAATATTCTTAATCCATATACCATTATAAATGCTACTAATAATTATGGATAATAGGGATAAAAATACCAATAACTAGAAGGTGTTATACCCTAATAAAATTGAATTTACTACCATACATAAACAATTGATATAGGGAAAATTCATGCTATAGTAGAACCTCCTTAATGAGTTGATATTCCATCTAGGTAATCTTTGGGTGCCTTTTGGTACACTTTCCAACACCTCATTTAGAAATAACACTACCCAAAGGTCTTTAGAAATATTTATGTTAGTAATACTATTTGAATAGTATAGTAACATTTTCATTTGACTCACATGCACCAAAACCTAGAGATCAACATAAAATAATGTACACCATGTAACATTGCCAAAGTAAGTAGTATAACATCAAGGATCTACACACCATTATGGATTCTTTCTAGGCCCCGGGCATCAATCATCATAGATTATAAATGGCCAACCATCAAGACTCATAATGATTATGTTTCTATTGTTATTGATATGTATGGTGATTATAGTCCCATATAAGAAGATCATTGATCAAATAGAGATAATAATATAAATTTTTAGCATGTTTTGGTCTACTTTGATATTCCAAATTCCATCATTTTTTATTGATACTAAAATTTCATTAGCAACTTTTGTTTCCACATTTGGGAGCAACTAGATAGAACGTTCAAATATTCCACAACTTTTCATCCACAAATTGACTTACAAATTAAAGTGATGAGTCCAATTCTAATGCATCCACATGGAATGTAAAACCATAACCCCCATTGAACATGGGATGAATCCTATCATGTATATGACATTCCTACAATAGGTATTTTCATAGGTTAAAAATATATAAGCCATTTTTAGATGTTTTATATTATATCCAAGTGCACCCATAAATATTGCATTCCACATTTAATTGGTGTCATAATCACAACATGGGTTAAGGAAGTCAAAATAGTAGCACACTATTTGTAGCTTATGCAACATATACAAAACTAAGCATAAAAATACTACACCATATCAATACAACATTCTACATTTATTGGATATAGACACAAATATGATATGCTTGATATATAAGCCAAAAAATCAAGCCTTTATATTATGGTGCATACACCCTATAACACCTAATAGGTGAGAATGCTTTTATTTTTTATTTACTTTATTACTTAGTGATGTATCAAAAGTTCAATGTAAAATTTTCAATTTATTCCATCCTCCTCTACTAGATCCTATCACAGTATAACATCATGGACATCTAGATCCCACTTAGTTGGTACTAGTTTTGATCAACTAGTTAATTGATGTTAGCACCATGTATACTCACAAAGGTATATAGACCCTTTTTAGCGGTGTTAAGAGTTTACGATATGTAAAACAAGTTATGTGTTATAAACTTGACCAAATATAAAAGTTATTTTTATAATTGGAGGCTAATTCTATATATATTAGTGATTCCCATGAGAAGCATAAAACATTTGAGCAGAATAGGGATTTTTCAAGTCTTAAAACATAATGATGTGTTAAAAATTTTAGCTTGAAATGTATAATACCTATTTAGACTCTTGACAAAAAAGTCTAATATCATAAGCACCTATAACATTATACTCAGTTACAACATAAACACTACTTTTGGCATCATGACCATTATGGTTCTAATATTACCTCGGTACTAGTGACTCAAGCACCCACTCACACAAATAGAGACAATTGTGGAACCAATACATTGTGTTACCATTAGACACCAAAATAAAGAGATGAAAACCTTATAGAACCATGTATTAGAAACATAATTACAATCATTTAATATTACCACTTGGAAACTTAAATATGGACACCAAATCCAATATAATTAGTTGGAGAACTTTATAATTGTGACTGAAACTGCTTTGTGATGAGTTGGGACAAAATTGTTGAACCTCCCATTTATTTTATAGCTATTAAACATGTGTACATAATTTTAAAACATCATAGACCATCGGATTCATCCATGTGATCTCTACACATATGTCCTTATTCCATTTTTTAGATTGTTATTTTCATTGTAATTCTAAAGATATATTTTTAATCCAACTATTATGGAATGGAAGTGAGAAGTATTTTTTTAGCATGTCCAACTTATGTCATTCCAATCCATTTAAGTAGGGTTGGTAAAATTTTATAGGTTGGATTCATAGGCTTACAATACCATACACTATATATGTAACCTATAAGGGTGAGATAGTTAGACTATTTACTACTTATTGTTTGATGCCTACCATCCAATGTTGATAATTGTTAGTATATTTGATTATTTATGCATTGATTATCCTAAAAATTAGGGTAAGATTTCTTAGGTATATGTTGACTTATTTGTCTCTCATAGATACCATTTTTCATGCTCTCACTCATGGTGTTTACTTCTTCATCCCTCATAGATAAGTGGCATGATCTCTCACATTATGTTGACTTATTCATTCCTCACACATATTGATCGAGAGCCAGAAATACGAAGAAGAAAAACAGTTGTCTTTTATTCAAATGCAGCAAAAATTTATTGTTACAACAGAATATTACATAGGTCACAGAAGAGTTGCACCTTTTCAAAATTTCTCCATTCTCGAAATACAAAAAAATTATCATTTTTTCAACCACTCGTGTGCATGCATTGTCTCCCCTTTTTAAAGGTTCTTAGGTGGCGCTCCATTTCTAGCTGGCAGCCCTTCGTTTCCTCTTCCAGAACCTTTCATTTCACCTCCCCGTGTCGCTTCATCGTCCAGGAATTTGACATGTCTCCCTTTCTGACTCTTCATCTTCGGCTTGTCTTTCAATGCGAAAATACGATTTGTCGCGATATCGTGACGTATTTCTATCACATCCCCCTTTCTTCTGCTTTGGTCGTGATATCGTGACATGTTGCGATATCGCAACATCTCTCTACCGTGCCTTCGTTCTTTAGCTATGATCATGATTTCATGACATGTCATGATTTTGCGACCCTCCGTACTGTCGCAACCTCTGCTTTCATTTTGGTTATGATTTCGTGACCCTCCGCACTGTCGTAGCCTCTGCTTTCATTGCGATCATGATTTCATGACCCTCCGTACTGTCGAAGCCTCTGTTTTTGTTTTGGTCATGATTTTGCGACCCTCCGTCCGTCGTAGCCTCTTCCTTTGGTTTTGGTCACGATTTCATGACATGTCACGATTTCGTGACCCTCCATCCGCCATAGCCTCTGCCTTCATTTTGGTCATGATTTCGTGACCCTCCGTCTGTCGTAGCCCTGCTTCTTGATTTGGTCATGATTTTGCGACCCTCCATCGGCCGTAGCTTCTTTCCCTGTTTTTTGTCGTGATATCGTGACACTTTTAATGTCGTGATATCGCGACACATTTTTTTATTATTATTTTTTTTTTCTTTGCAAAAACACTTAGACAAATTTGGTTGGTGCAGGATTGCTCTGTTGCCCTCGGATGCTCCTGCATTAGAAACCCGGGGTATATTGAGAAGTGATCCTCACTTCTGAACTGTTGGAGGGAGACCCAGGCGGTCAACCTCCGTTTTAGACAACCAAGTTGCATCTTCTACCGGTCTGCCCTTCCACTTGACCAAATATTCAAAATACTGTCTGTTTTTGGTACTTCTGCCTTATCTTGTGTCCAGTATTTCCTCTATCTCATCTGTGGTTGGAGCAGATGCTAGAATACTCCACAAATCTGCACATGGTGTCTCACTACTATCCCCTTCATGGTATTTCACTAAATCTGATATGTTAAAAATAGATGAAATGTCAAGCCCACTTGGCAATTCCACTTCATATGCATTGCCTGACTCCCATTTTTCTAGTATTCTGCATGGCCCAAATTTCTTCATCATCAATTTGTTATAAGTTTTGGCTGGAAACCTTTCTTTTCTGAGATGGACCATGACTTCATCTCCCACTTCAAACTCTTTGAACCGCCTCTTTTGGTCTGCTCTTGTCTTTTACTGAGTATTCATTTTTGTAATTTGTTTCTTTACTTCTTCATGCAGGCTTTTCATCTATTTTGCAAATTCCTCAGCCTCGGCACTGCACTTTTCTCCTTTATCTAATTTTCTCAACTTAGAAACATTCCTTGGGCTGTTTCCATATATGAATTGGAATGGATATTTGTTCGTACTCTTGTTGATAGAATTGTTGTATGCAAATTTTGCCTGCGATAAAACCAAATCCCATCCATTGGGTTTATCTGCTATCAAGCATCTTAATAAATTACCCAGACTTTTATTTACCACCTCTGTCTGTCCATCAGCCGTGGGTGGTATGCGTAACCGAACTTCAAATCTGTCTTCAACTTCTTCCACAATGTTCTCCGTAAACACCCAACAAACTTTGTATCTCTCGTCGAAACTATGCTTTTTGGTAGACCGTGAAGTTGTACTACTTCCTTGAAAAATAACCCTGCAATGTGAACCGCGTCACTTGTTTTCTGGCAGGGAATAAAATGTGCCATCTTGGAGAATCTGTCAACCACCACAAATACGGAGTCATTTACCCTCTGTGTTCTTGGCAACCCAAGAATGAAATCCATGCTGATGTCCTCCCATGGCCTCTCAGGTACAGGTAACGACTGATATAATCCTATGTTCTGCCTCACTCATTTTGCCATATGGTATATTATGTGACTTTGCACAAACTTGTTCACATCCTGCTGTAGTTACAGCCAATAATAGTTCTCACTCACCAGGGAAATGGTCTTATCCCAACCAAAATGTCCAGCCAGTCCTCCGTTGTGTTTCTCCTTGACTAAGTTCTCCCGCATGGAACTCCTTGGAATGCATAATTTACTTCCTTTGAACAACATTCCATATTGGATTAGAAAATCCAACCATTTTGTCCTGTCCACAGTAACAGGTGCCAAGCAAGCCGTCTAGGCTTCCGTAAAATCAAGATCTTCAGGGTACAGGCCCTTCAGTTCTTCGAATCCTACCACTTCCACTGTCATTTCAATCAGCAAATTCTGCCTTCTACTTAAGGCATCTGCAACTCTGTTTGATTTTCTACTTCTATGCCTTAACATAAAGGTATAGCTTTAGAGAAAATCAACCCACTTCAAGTGCCTCTAGTTCAGTTTTCCTTGGCTGTTTATATACTGTAAGGCCTGATGATCAGTATATAACACAAACTCTTTTGGCAGCAAATAATGTCTCCACTTCTTCAAGGACTGAACTATCGCATAGAATCCTTGGTCATACATTGAATACTTCTTCTTGGCCTCATTGAGTTTCTCACTGAAGTAACAATAGGCTTACCTTCTTGACTCAGCACAGCTCCAATGGCACTCCCATTGGCATCACAGTCTACCTGAAATACCTTATTAAAATTTGGAAGTGCTAAAACAGGTTGCTCAGTGACCTTCTTCTTCAACATATCAAAGCTCTTGTCAGCTCCCAAGGTCCACTTAAAATCTTTCCTATCCCATCTCATTGTTTTTGTAAGGGGTGCACAAATACTACTAAAATTTTTGATGAATTTTCTGTAAAAACTGGCTAGACCATGAAATGATCTCACTTCAAAAGTGCTCCTTGGAGTAGGCCATTCAATGATAGCCCTCACTTTTTTTGGGTCTATTTTTAGACCTTCAACTGAGATGAAAAATCCCAAGTATACCAGCTCATTCACAAAATTACATTTCTTCAAGTTGATCAACAACTGTTCTTCCCTCAATTTCTCAAAAACCCTCCTGATATGCATCAGGTGCTCTTCCAGGGTTCTCATCGAATATCAAAATGTCATCCAAATAGACAATAACAAACTTGCCTAAAAACTCCTTCAACACTTCATTCATCAACCGCATGAATGTGCTTGGTGCATTGGTTAGCTCAAATGGCATGACCAACCACTCATACAAACCTTCTCTAGTTTTGAAAGCAGTTTTCCACTCATCTCCTTCTCTGATCCGAATCTGATGGTAGCCACTCTTTAGGTCAATCTTGGTGAAGTACTTGGCTCCACTCAAACATTCCATAATATCATCCATCCTTGGTAATGGAAATTTGTATTTTATGGTGATCTTGTTTATAGCTCGGGAGTCTGTACACATCCTCCACTCCCCATCCTTCTTTGGTGTCAGTACTGCAGGTACCGCACATGGACTCAAGATTTCTTGAATTAGTCCCTTTTTCAACAGCTCATGGACTTGCCTGCTCAGCTCCTCACTTTCCACCAGAGTCATTTTGTGGGCTGCCTTGTTGGGTAAACTAGATCTAGGTACCAAATCAATATGGTGACTGATCTTCCTCATCGGTGGTAAACCTTCAGGCACATTATCTGATATGATGTCTGGAAATTCTTCTAACAGGTGTTCGGCCTCTACTATAACATCTATATAATGTTCTTTCTTAACAGTAGGGATTAATTCATAACACATTGAATCCCTCTTCAGACCATCCTAAAATTGTCTTCCTTCCACCAAGCAGATTCTGGCACTACTACACACTTTCTCATCCACTTCCTTTAGTGGCTTCAATTTGTGACGTACTCCATCCTTCATTAGAGAGTACGTATTTGCATGCCCATCATGCACTGCACGTCTGTCAAATTGCCATGGTCTTCCCAACAACAAATGGCAAGCATCCATCGACAATACATCACATAAGACCTCATCTTGATAATTCCCAATGTGAAATTTGACCAAGCACTGTTCACTGACAAGTGCTTTGTGGTCTTTCTACAACCATGCAATTCGATATGGATGCAGGTGCTTCCTCTTCCCCAAATTCAACTTATTAACCATCTCTTCTGAAACTAAGTTGTCTGTGCTACCATTATCAATGATAACATTACAAACCTTCCCTGCACATTTGCACCTCATGCGAAACAGGCTCTTCCTCTGTTCTGGTTCTTTTTTCCTCATTCAACAGTGTTCTTCTCATCATCAACACTTCTCCTCCTTCTGCCTCTTTAGAGTGTCTCGACTCGCACCTTCATCTACCACAGTAGCTCTGGCATGACCCTCAGTTCTCTTATCCATCCTTTCTTGGTGTTGAGGACACTCGTATGACCGGTGTCCCTCTTCTCCACACTGGAAAAAGGTTCCATGGAATACCCCTATTCCATACCCACGTCCAAGTCTACCTCTTCCTCTTTGGTAGTCATTGTTTTGATCACGCGGGCGGTAGGTATTATCCTTTTTCTATTCCTAGGGTTTGCTTGTTTCCCCAGTCTTCTTCTAGTCTCGGTAATTTCCTCCATCGGTTCTTCCATCGGTTCTTCCACCACGATCCCTTCCTCTCTGGTTGCATTTGAATATTCTGTTTAGTTTCTCTTCTACCTTCAAGGCCAATTGGTATGCATCTTCTATGGTGGCTATTCTGATCAAGCTAAGTTCTTCCTGAATGTTCATTCTCAACCCATTGATGTATTTGGCTACTTTCTCTTTATTAGCCCCTGAATGGCCAGTTCTGATGGAGATCTTGTAGAATTCTTCTGTGTATTCTTGGACAAACTTGCTTACTTGCCTCAGAATCTGCATTCTCCTTAATAGGTCCAACTCGTAATCTACGAGAATAAATTTTCTTCAGCTTCTCCACCATTCGGTCCCATCTTGTTATTTTCTCCTTTCCATTTTTATTTATTTTGAGTTGGACTCCTTTCCACCATAAACTAGCATGGCCTTTTAATTTTGTTTTTGCAAATTTTATCCGGTCTGGATCCGCCACCTCCTCATACTCAAAGTATTCCTCCATATCGTTGATCTAGTCAATCAACTCTTCAGGGTTGAGGTTCCTAGAATATGTAGAGACATCAAACTTTGGTCTCTACCTAGCCTGAGATAGAGCTTTCAATAGTCTAGCTTTAGAAGGATCCAATGCTTCTTCATCATCTGATGGATCCTTAGTTTCCCAGGCTTCATCATCACTTTGTTCTTCTCCCTTAGGTTCGGTCCTTTTTCACAATTCTTCCTACAGGGCTTGCACTTGTCTCTGCAACGCTCTGAAATCTTCATCCTGTGCCATATTTCTCTTGTGACCACGATTTCTTTTTGGAGGCATACTTCTCACATTTCTCGCAAATACCAACTGGTCCTGGTGCAAGCTGCCTCACTTTCGGTGGTCTACTTACACACTCAGAAACTCCCGCTCTGATACCACTTGATCGAGAGCCAGAAATATAAAGAAGAGAAACAATTGTCTTTTATTCAAATGCAGCATAAATTTATTGTTACAATAGAATATTACATAGGTCGTAGAAGAGTTGTGCCTTTTCAGAATTTATCCATTCTCGAAATACAAAAAAATTATCATTTTTTCAACCACCCGTGTGCATGCCTTGGCTCCCCTTTTTAAAGGTTCTTAGGTGGCACTCCATTTCCAGCTGGCAGCCCTTCGTTTCCTCTTCTAGAACCTTTCATTTTGCCTCCCCATGTCGCTTCGTCGTCCAGGCATTTGACAGGTCTCCCTTTTCGACTCTTCATATTTGGCTCGTCTTTTGGTATGAAAATACGACCTATCATGATATTGCGACGTATTTCTATCGCGTCCCCCTTTCTTCTGCTTTGGTCGTGATATCGCGACATGTCACGATATCGCGACGTCTCTCTACCGCACCTTTGTTCTTTAGCTAGGATCACGATTTTGTGACATGTCATGAAATTGTGACTTCGCAACCCTCCATACTTTTGCAACCTCTGCTTTCGTTTTGGTCATGATTTCATGACCCTCTGCACTGCCGTAGCCTCTGCTTTCATTGCGATTGTGATTTCGTGACCCTCCATAATATCGAAGCCTCTATTTTTGTTTTGGTCGTGATTTCACGACCCTCCATCCGCCATAGCCTCTGCCTCTGGTTTTGGTTACAATTTCATGACCCTCCGTCCACCGTAGCCTCTACCTTGGTTTTGGTCATGATTTTGTGACCCTCCGTCCGTCATAGCCCTGCTTCTTGATTTGGTCGCGATTTTGTGACATGTCACGAAATCGCAACATGTCACGATTTCGCGACCCTCTGTCGGCCGTAGCTTCTTTCCCTATTTTTGGTCGTGATATCGTGACACTTTTAATGTCGCGATATCGTGACACATTTATTTATTTATTTTTATTTTTCTTTGCAAAAACACTTAGACAAATTTGGTTGGTGCAGGATTGCTCTGCTACCCTCGGATGCTCCTGCATCACATATGTATCATGATCTCTTACATTGTGTTGCCTTATTTATACCTCACACACATGTATCATGATCTCTCAATTGTGTTGACTTATTTGTACCTCACACACATATGTCTTGATCTCTCATATTGTGTTGACTTATTCATATCTCACACATATGTTTCACAATATCATTCATTATGTTGACTTTTTCATCACTCATTGATGTTATGTGTCACATTGTTAAAAAGATTCCTTTTTGGATATTTACTATATACCCATATCATGCTTATACTTAAGTAGGTGGAAGAGTGTGAGAATGTATGTATTTTTTAGTATTAATTTTGCACTTGTAGAATATTATCATTATTCTAAATATTTGTGTTTGCCTTATTAACGAGAACAAAATTATCATTTTGGTTATGTAACTTGATTCCTTTATCTAGATCTTGGGCCCCATATATTTGTTTCAATCCATAGGTGAATCTCACATGGTATCAAAGCTTGAGGGAGGGAAGGAGTTTGTTCATTTATATTTGACACATCATAGGGTTCAAGCATTACTTTTTCTTGAAAACTTTATTCAAATTTTTGGAGTCTACATTTTTTATAGACTTGGAGGTAGCCCATGTTCTAAACTTGTGCATTCTTGCATTGCAGACTTGGATGCTACCCAACTAGGCCAATATTTTTAGATATATCATTTTTTTGAAAATTTGGTCATAAATTCTAATCACACTATTTATAAAGTGCCAAGTAGTATTTATGGGGTTTTATTTATTGAGTAATTAAAGGGTGTTTCTTTGTTGAGTAATTCATGAGTATATATACATGGAATAATCACAAGAGTTAACATCATTGATATGAATATTGTAAAATATTATGGCCTCAAGCATGCTCCTCAGACTTGGTATGGAAATATGGACACCTTATTCTCTTCTCATGGATATGTGAGATACCACTCAAATCCCAATATCTATATTTTGAGATAATATGGTGTACTACTTATTTTGGTTCTTTGTGTTGATGACCTTATCATTATAGGGGTTCCTCATTTGGTATTAGTGTTAGATTTTAAAGCTTTAAACTTATAGAAAATGCAACCACAAGTATGGAAATAAGCATGCAATGTCATAACTATGATAATGGCTAACTAATATGCATGAAAATATGATAGAAAACTTGATACAACACTCAAGAAATTCTCATATAAGAAATCTCATAAAAATATACAATTCTCTCCAATGGAGGTCATAACCTCTGCATATTTGTAAAAATGGATCTACATTGTATCTACTACTACTCAACCTATGAAATCCAAAATCCTCTCTACTTTTTATTCTATAAAGACCTATTTCTAATGAGATGCAACTCTTTGCCTTCAATATTTATATGACACCTCACTATTCTATTCTAAGGACTTATGTACATGTGGACTACATGCACATTTACATCATTGGATATTCTAAAACTTTTGCGTTTATTATATTTCATTAATAAAGTACTTAAGTCCTAATACACTCCTAATCTAAATATGTACCCATGAAGGTACATTAGTAAGGAACCAAATAATGTAATATATTCCAACACCCCTATGTATTACATTGTTTGGTTTTTTGAAGACTTTAATCTTCAATATGGATCTTCATATTGATCTTGAAATTTGAGCTTCTCTTCTCTGTTTTCTTCATTGTCTACATTGTTTGACTTTGAATGTGCATCATATTCTAATTCTGCTTCAATTTTTATGTTGTCTCTCTATGTTTTCTTCATCCCATTATTTTTTGGTATTCTAAAGTGTTTGGTAGAACTCTTGAAGTTTTCTAGATAGCCTTGTTGAACTAAATATCTAATAATATTGCAAGTTAGAAATGAATCATAATCACTTCCTCTACTATTCCATGGTTTCCTAAATGGCCTATATCCTTGATATTAAAAAATATCAAGCTTGAATTTAGTGTCAGTAAATGCATCTAAAATAAGAACTTGGAAGAAATAATTTAATCTAAATATTACTCTTTCTTCAAAGCTTTTATAATATTTATCCTTATAGTAACATAAGTAAGATGAATGAGACTTTCCTTTACAATATTTGCATGGATGGACACCCAAAAAATTAACTCTATCATGACCAAATTTATTGAAATAAGTGTAAAATAAATATATCCCAACTTCTTTGTAATTTGTTTTTGGAATATCATGTTTATCTATTTCTTTTATGAAATAGTTAAGCCATGTGTGAACAATTGAGGCAATTCAAACTTTCCTTCTTGCATTAATCTATATGGTGCCTTTCTGATCAAGATGTCTTCTTATTTTTGAATATGATCTTAAATTTATTTATTGGTATTGTTGTTATTCTTCCTTCACTGTCTCATTGGAAAATATTCCTAAAGAATTTACTTTTGTCAAACTATTAGTTTGTGGGTTTTTAGATATTTCTTTAATTCTTATTGATTATTCTATTTCATTTGTATCTAGATTACCAATCATGCTTTCCATTGAATCAACTATATTTTTAAGCCATATTGGTATTTTCCTTTCTCCTTTTCCAATTGTATTATTTGATGAGTTCTTTGGAGTAGACATTCTTATAGCTTCTTAGTTTATAAATTGAGAATAGTTTTGATAGAACCTTTGGAGTAGTCTACCTTATGACTCCCTAGTGGTTGATAATATGTCTAATTAATATATTTTAATTTGTAGAATCAATCTTGAAAAGACTTTTCCAAATTTTCAAGTTTTGTAGAAGTATCCTTTTGTGACAATATAGTTAACTTTCTGGATCAACTTTAGGTTGAATTACTTTTATCTCCCTATTAATGTGATAACAAGATCAATATAATGTTCAACAATTGTTTTCCCTTGTAGTAAGCTCAACGACGCAATTAGATAGAAATTTGCAATATCTTTAAGATATTCAAGTTGGATTTCCTATGTCTCTTCAACTTAAGTATGAGACTAATAAAATCAATCTTCCAACTTTTAAATGAATCTAGAGTTTTACATACTTCTACCTTTGTATAATGTAGTTTCTAAATTTGTATTGTTTAAATTTTATGTAGGAGTCCTTATATCTACATATTTAGAAATTTATATTGAATATGTATTTGTAAATTAAGTTTCCCTACCCTTATAACTCTTTGTTTTTTATGAATTTGCAAATAGTTGAAGCACAAATAATAAATATTTTAATGCTTCTATTTTCTACTTCCTTATCATAATAATTAAGAATGCTTTCTAGATATTTAATACCTTATTACTCCTATCATTCAATTTCTTCATATTATAAGGTTTACCTTATTTCAACCTTAATAAAATTGGAAATATAACTCTTACCTTTTTAATACTAATATCGGTCTTGAAAGTTCTTTGTAATCAACTCAAACAACTACAAATTGGTGAAAGTTGACTCCTTGCCAACTTCGAGATGTTGCATATAGTTTTTGACTCCTCCTTTGTCATCAAACTGCATGCCTTTTACAATGTTCACTTCCATACTTATGATTTTTCTTCTTCAAACACTGAGCATGCTTATCATTTACATCTTAGTGTTGAATTGTGCACTCTAAATCAATTGGCAAGCTTACCCTTCAACATAAATGTTTCTACCTACACACTTCTTCTTCTATAGGTGAACTAAAAATGATTTATCACTCCTTGATATCCATGTGCTATAGAATTTTAATGTTGCCTTAATTTCATTCTATTATCTTTGAATTGACGTCCTCCTTTGAGTGCTACACAATCACTTCTTTTAAAGTGTGTTCCTATAGGATTAGAACATGGTGTAGGAAGGATGGTGCCAAGTGGTACTTGCTTTGCCTAACTCCTTTCAAATGCTTATACTACACCTTCCCAATGTCAAATAACAAGTGACATTGAATGGACTATACATTACCTTCAATACCTCTAACCTAAAGCTTCTACAAGAGTGTTATACGAATGATGCTTCATCTAGGTATACTTCTAATCACTAAACACTTGAGATATATTCGATGTGGTGGTAACTTTCTACTGTGTGCATGAGACACCTTCTTCCACATGGTCTAATTTCTTCATCACTTTCCCCTAACTCCCTTGGGCTATACAAATATTGTTGCTTTTCCAACGTATTAATAATAGATATTCTCCAAGTACTTATTGAAGGGAAATGATGTTTATTCTCTCACAACTTCTATGTAAGATATGTTTATCTTCCAACTCTCCTAAATAATTCCAACCAGCTATACATGGTGTCTTCAGTGATGGGTACTTATTGAATTTGAGTCGAACATGAAGGATATGTGCTATAAATTTGATGTGTTTTCTTCTTGTAAATCCCTAAGTTTGCTTTACCAACTATAATGGTTTCCATATTGTATGTCTTATCTAAATGCAATACTTTATTTGGTGCAAGTGTGTGGGTAAAATGATGCTTAATATTAGTGTAGACACCAAAATAGCACCAATCCTATTATGTGACAACAAGCGCTGATAGCATTGACACAAACAGACCCTAGGGCAGCCCCCAGAGGTCAAACAGTGGTCCTAACCACTCCCAAAAGCAGTTTTGAGGGTCAAAAGTCAAATTTGCACCTTTTTGGCACCTTTTTCTCTACTCGTCCTACCCAGGGACGAATTCAGACTGGTATTCATCCCACCCTGAAACGATTAAGCAATCGCTCAAGGGTGGGACAAATAGCAGGTTTGATTGGCAAAAAGTCAAACCTCGGCAACTCCGCCAGTTAACTGAGGCTTCAGGCCATGCAATTGCGAGGAATAGCTTTTATTCAAGAGGAGAGACTTCTATCATGCATGTCTTTATTTTAGAGACCTCATGCAAGAAGCTTTTTTATCAAGGAGTTAGATTTTCTCTAAAAATAGGACAGTTAACTCAAGTGGCGCCCTCGCATGCACAATTCAAACAAGGAGACCCTAAGGTCTATAAATTGGGGAGTTTTCCCAACCAAAAAAAATATATAGAGAAGGAGCATTTTGAGCGATGAAGTGCTGCTAATTTACTTACTTACGATTTGTGCTTCACATCCATAATCTCTTAATCAAAAAGGAGGTTATTGGGTGACTTTGGAGGCATGAATCAAGAACCAAAACCCAATTTTTCTGACCACAATATCCTACCAATTTTCCGACAACCCATCACAACAGGTTTCGGACCCATCCCAAGCGGATTGGTTTCGAAACAAAGTTTCACCCGTGGGTGGTTTGCCTTCGGGCACCCCCTGCCTTATTGCGTTTGGTGACTATTTCTTTTACAGTATTTTGCTAGTTACATGATTATGCTTCTATTAAATTTTCAGTTTATTTGGACTCATTTTAACCATCATCATATTTATCTTTCATTTTTCATACACGTGCTACTGATTCTTTGTTTGTTTCTTTGAACGTAGATTTGCAGCATTAGAGGAGTAGCAAGGAATCTACTTTTACCAACACAAGCGGCGGCAACATTTTGGTTCACCCATCTTATATGTGGGCACGCGAAAGAGGGAATTCTAAAACAAGTTGTAAAAGACCAACATTTAACGCTCTTATCCCCTCAAAAGGAAGGAGACGCATTGTAACACAAATTTGAAAAGCATATCAATAAAAGGGCCGTATTTTATATTGCTTTGATATCTTGTGTTCATGTTCTTTCTTTTTACGCATTTCTCAATAACATAGGGTTTAAGCGTTATTTTAGCTTCGTTTACATTGCATTTTTTAGTCTATCCTTTTTGTTTCCGAAATCTCGTGTTTTCAATGGCGATCATGGTGGGACCTATGTCCTTTGATTTTTAAGATTAAGATTCTGATTAAAGTTTCTTGTTTTGTTGTTTACAGGTACCAAGTTTTCCAAAGATAGAATGTTTTAGGCAGAAATTCAGAGATAACCGACTTGGGCAGAGAAAAGGTAGAGGTATTAAACATATTTGGTCAATTCTTTGTTTTGTGTTTTCTGTTTATTTGCTTGCATAGGAGAGTTTAGATGCTTGCCTGTTTCATTTTTTTTTGCAACTTAAAATGAACCCCACACACCACGTGGTAATTTAAACCAAGGCGTTGGTCGTAAAACCCCAACCCTTGAGCAAGACCAAAGGTGGATTCCATTATCACTTTGGATTGAGATATTGCATACATTACCCCGATCGCACTGTTGCTAGACGTAAATCCTGATGAAAGCTGACCAAGTGTAGCTATGGTGATTCCTAGTGCATGAGGATAAGTCTTCTATGGTAGGTGTCATAAACAGAGTGATTCCCCTTCCGTACCGCCTATGTTCCACATATCATCTGCTCTCACGTACCTATAGTCTCCCTCACGTAAGGGCGGGTATATAGAGAGGTTGGTATATTAGTCCGGCAATGGTATATTGAAGGGGTGACCATTTTGGGAGTCATAAGAGCCTTCATAATTGCATTTAAACATTCTTCACAAAAATCTTCAAAACAAAACAAAATCATCATCAAAAACACACTAAAACCAGTCTAGGACACACCATTAATCTTTAAAAGAGATAATCATTGCTTTGTGTGTGTATGTTCTTTTCTACTTAGTGTAACAAAAAAAAATCAGAAAACCATAAACAAAAGATAAAAATCTACGTAGCTTGTAGAGAGCCATTACCATGGTATTCACCCGCAGTCAAGCCCACTCACGGGCAGACGCTGTGGAGAATGTCCAAGGAAGCACGAGTCGCCTCCGTTACAGTCCCTAGGATTTGGTCATACCACCTTGGCGACCTAACACACAAGGTAGTCCCCTCCACACCTTAACAGAAAGGGACTATAGGGGCACCTCTTCTAGAGGCACTCCTGGTCAGCATAGCACCCAACACACACCCTTCCATGAGGGCTACAACCATAGGAGATCTCCATTAGATGCTCTCTATGAGTGGTCACCGTGCGATGAAGCGTTAGGTCAACATAGGGTTCGACGAGAGGAACCACATGATTACATTATCTCTCCTTCACCCCCTCTAGTTTTCATGACTACAAGGACAAATCCAGAGCACAAGGCTCCTCATATGGGGTGAGCCAACTCTGCCCATTCCTTTTTTGCTTATGAAAGAGAGCACGAGGAAAACCCTTACCTTCCTCAAGAGCAATATACATCGCAGGAGCAATACGCCTCCGTAAATACTAGATATTAGGATCACCTACTGAGGCTAAAGCCTCAAGAGAATGTCGCTGCCCCTAACATATGGAGGTGGCCTATAGAGATCTCGGATCACCACGACCGAGATAGATATCTAGGAGAGGCATCTAGGCCTCTAGACATGAGACGGTAGGACCAACTATCTTAGAATCTGCCAAGCATATCACACGTCGAATGGAGCTCACGTTACTTGTGCTAGACTGACAACAGTTAGAGCAAAAGTATCTCCTAAATCAAGATTGCATTCAGCACCAGGAGGATGAGTTGTTCCAACACACTATGCAGACGAGGACTCCAACCCCTTGCATGCATAAGACAACACATTATGAGAGACACAGCTGGGTACGAGACAGGTCTTCGAGACCTTATCAACCGTTGCCTCCTACACCTCCTAGACTTGAGTGGGAGGCCACTCCTCAGACCAATGATAGGCGCCTTCTTCAGGCACCCACCCAGGTTCGTGGGCCACCCTCAAAAATTCCTCAAGAAGCCTCTGAGGAATCTGAGCAAGAAAAAGAGTGGACTAAAACACAATACCAAGGCAGGGGGGGTGCTATCCGGCTACCCCTCCATAGGCCCCATGTTCCTCAATAAGAACCAACCAAAGAGGAGGAGCCCAAATCCCCCGATACATGCAAAGCATTAGAGCACTTAGAGTCGATAGAGACCAAGATCTTGGGGTCCCAAAAGCCCAAATTATGCGAGGCTCCTCTTGAAGAGGATCAGCCTCTGACCGTGGAGCTACCCGAGGATGAGGTCTTCCATGTCTCAGAATTGCCAGAGAGCTTAATGGAAATATTCCCCTTAGAGGTGCCAATCGAGCAAGTGCCACATCAAAGCAATCAGGTCCCCCCGCAACAAGCATAACAACCCCATGAGGACCACATCAATATGCTCGAACAAGAAGAGCCTAGCATGTTGCAGGCAATTGTCGAGGCCAACAAGGGCCTTTGGTTTTCTGACAGATATTACGAAGCCAAAATTGAGATGGAATATCTCAATCATGCGCGATGGCACAATCACCCTGTAACCCATGAAGAACTGATGGCACAACTAGGTACAAGGCTAGGGCATGAGTGGCACGTTAACCTAGCGCACTGAAATCAAATGTTGAGTCTGCCACTTTTGATAGACCAAGAGCAACTTCCACCTGGAGACCCCATAGCCACATCAGTGCCGAAGGTAGACCCTGTCCTCTTATCTGTGCATAGGGCCGATCCATTTGTGTCAATCCCTCCAGAGCCAGATTCGGTGCACAAAGATCATCAAGCTGGGGGTACCTCTATTCCCTGAAGAGCAAGTGGATTACACCAAACGCTCCAAAGGTGTCCATAAACCCTTTGGTCAACCCAAAAGCTCCAAGGATTATCGCAATCACTTGGTCACCCTACAATCTCCAAGGATTATCGCAATCACTTGGTCACCCTAAAAGCTCCAAGGATTATCGCAATCACTTGGTCACCCTACAATCTCCAAGGATTATCACAATCCCTTGGTCACCCAAAAGCTCCAAGGATTCTCATAATTGCTTGGTCAACCTTAAAACGCCCCAAAGGTATCTATAAACCCTTTGGTCAAGCCAAAAGCTCCAAGGATTCTCGTAATCGCTTGGTCAACCCTAAATGCTCCACAGGTATTCATAAACCCTTTGGTCAAACACCAAAAGCTCCAAGCGTTCCCATAACTGCTTGGTCAAAATAAATATTCAAAAATAAACAAAAACAATACAAAAAATCAAAAATCACAAAAAAAAAAAACAATTGCATTTCAATTCCATGAATACTCAAAAAAAAAAAAAAACAAAAACAAAAATCAATCAAAAATCACAAAAACAATTGCATTTCAATTTCCTGCATTCTCATAAAAATCAAAATACAAAAATATAGGTTGCATTAAGCATTGCATCCATACATTGCATACTTCGCTAGGTCATACAAGTCAATCGCACCATAGACTGTCATCACTTGGCAATTCCATCATTTTCCACAAACGCATACATCTAGAATAGCACCATCGCCATTTTTTTAGCATCGTCAGTTGTCTCCTAATGTATCTAGGGTTTTTGTCATTCAGCTGTCTTTAACTTTCTAGCCAAAACGGTACATAGTTAAACGGATTTTACACGGGAAAAGTTTTACTTGGATCACGCCTTGTTACGTAACATCCCATCACAAACTAACACACATAAAATAATTCCTAAGTTGTGTGAACGCGAGAGAACCCTACAAAGCAGTCTAGGGTACCATAGGTGAAATATTAGCCTGTTCATCCCCCTGTGTGAATGGTTCCGGAATGCTGAGAATTAACAAAAGGACGAGCTCTTCCCTATCCATTCACCTTAATAAATAGTGGTTTTTACCACTACCAAATCCAAATCATAGTTGGTCCCCAAAGTTGTAAGGATTTTTACTACACATCCCTGCCAAGGATGGGTAGTCATCCCCAAGACCTAAAAGGATCAATGCCCTTCACAAACAAAATTCCAATGAACCATCATCCTAACCTTTCCATTCACCTTTGATCTCCAAGTTGTAAGGATTCGTACTATCCACCCCTAATCAGGATGGGTAGTCATCCCCAAGGCCTAACAGATCAATGCCTTCACTTCATACTCTCCATTCTCCCTTTGGTCTCCAGGTTGTAAGGATTTGTACTATCTGCCCCTAACTAGGATGGGTAGTCATCCCCAAGGCCTAACAGATCAATGCCCTTACTTCATAATCTCCATCATCCCCTTGGTTCCCAAAGTCGTAAGGATTCGTACTACATGTCCCTGCCAAGGATGGGTAGTCATCCCCAAGGCCTAAAAGGATCAAGGTCATTCATAAGCCACAATCCTACAAGCTCAACCTTACAAAGTTCAAAATCCAAAATCAAATAATAGTGGTTATCACCACTATTCAAAATCATTGCTCACAAAGAAAAACAAAGAGAAAAATAAACAGTGATTTTCATCACTATATCGACGAGCAAATCTCCCAAATCATTCAACCAATAAATAACCTGAACTTGAATCCTTGGAATTCTTAGTATTCGAAAACCATCTAGGTGATCCTCATTACAGGTTTGGTTGACAGCCTACTTGGCAATGGTGGTATCCTACCCGCATGATGATATGTCTGTCACATTAGCTTTGCATGTGCGCAGACCAATGTTTGCATGTGGATGAGCTAGCCTATGGTACCTTAGATTGTCCCATGGATTAATCTTGCTAAATACAACGGAGTTAGTGGAGATAATTAGGTGATCCTTAGTACAGGTTTGGTTGATAGCCTATCTGGAACTGGCGGTATCCTGATAAATACCACATAAACAAAGTCAATTGCACACACAGGGATGTAAAATAACTTGGTTAAATTCCAGTCAGATTTAGACCTTGTTCAAAAGTCTTGCGAGATAAATGTACAGTCTTGGCTGGTTAGTTAAAATATATGAATCTCAGAAAAGCTTAACTACATTTTAAAACAACTGGTACATTTCATTACGTACATCACCATCATAACATATGCAAAAAAAAACAAAAAAACAAAAAAAAAAACACACAGTTATCACATGCAAAGTCATTCCACAAAGTCATCCCATTAGTATAGCAAGTCAGTCAAATCTTGTATAGTCTATGGTGCATCGACACATCATCAACAACTCATTTCATTCATTCCATATCCATACATCATACAAATTAGAAACATCACATTCATAATTGCATCTGCATACATCAAACACATACATAACAACAAAACCACTAAAAATTGCCGGATGAAAGTGCTCTTGTACTTAATCTCTTGGCATCAAAAAAAAAAAAACAAACACAACAAAACAACCAAAATATAAAAATGACTGCACCACAACAAAACCACTAAAAATTGTCGGACGAAAGTGCTCTTGTACTTAATCTCTTGGCATCAAGAAAAAAAAAACAAATGTCGGGGTTTACATTTTCCTTATATGTCTCCCAAAGAAGGCTACCATGGCCGGACTGCTCCATGAGAGATCATATTTTTGCCAATGTTAACCCCAAATGGCATCCCCAAATGGGTTCAAACCCACCAAAAACAGGTCCAACAATCAGGAAACTGCTCGAGCATTCACCGAATAACAACTGAAGGAACCCTTACTTAAGTCATCATGGGTCAAGCGACTCGTCGCTTTTCTCATGTCGATCATTCCCTCATCGATTCGTCGCTTGAGGGGGTAGTCACACTTAGTCACAAATCAACAACAACATACCCAATTAAGGAAATGACACGCATTCAAAGTATCATTGACAAAGACAATCATGCCCCTGCTTGGGGCAGCAAACAAGCAACAATCACAAACTGATCAAACACTTGTCATGAACTCAAGGTTCCCACAGACAAAAGGTTGCGCCCTTTGCCTATTCATGACTGATCAATGCCCAAGCTCAAGTAACACCTCACTGAACAAGGTTAACACTTGACATTAGTTCCTTAGCTCGTCAAAAGCAAGGATTCAAGAATGCGTGCCCTTTCCATACTTGGGGCATCAAGAGTTGGTTAGGTTACTAAGAAAACCTAATCATTAGTGCTTTGGTTATCTATTTTTGCTTGGTGCTACGCCTTGCACAACGCTTCCCAAAAAGGGGCATCTGTAGACACCAAAATAGCACCAATCTGATTATGTGACAACAAGCACTGATTGCATTGACACAAACAGCCCCTAGGGCAGCCCCCAGAGGTCAAACAGTGGTCCTAACCACTCCCAAAAGCAATTTTGAGGGTCAAAAGTCAATTTTGCACCTTTTTGGCACCTTTTTCTCTACTCGTCCCACCCAAGGACGAATTCAGACTGGTATTCGTCCCACCCTGAAAAGATTAAGCAATCGCTCCAAGGTGGGATGAATAGCAGGTTTGACTGGCAAAAATTCAAACCTCGGCAACTCCGCCAGTTAACTGAGGCTTCAGGCCATGCAATTGCGAGGAATAGCTTTTATTCAAGAGGAGAGACTTCTGTCATGCATGTCTTTATTTTAGAGACCTCATGCAAGAAGCTTTTTTATCAAGGAGTTCACTTTTCTCTAAAAATAGGACAGTTAACTCAAGTGGCGCCCTCGCATGCACAATTCAAACAAGGAGACCCTAAGGTCTATAAATTGAGGAGTTTTCCCACCCAAAAAAATATACATAGAAGGAGAATTTTGAGCGACAAAGTGCTGCTAATTTACTTACGATTTGTGCTTCACATCCATAATATCTTAATAAAAAAGGAGGTTATTGGGTGACTTTGGAGGCACGAATCAAGAACCAAAACCCAATTTTTTTGACCATAATATCCTACCAATTTTTTGACAACCCATCACAATATGTTTCGGACCCTTCCCAAGCGGATTGGTGTCGAAACAAAGTTTCACCCGCGGGTGGTTTGCCTTCGGGCACCCCCCGCCTTATTGTGTTTGGTGACTATTTCTTTTACAGTATTTTGCTAGTTACATGATTATGCTTCTGTTAAATTTTTAGTTTATTTGGACTCATTTTAACCATCATCATATTTATCTTTCGTTTTTCATACATAGGTGCTACTAATTCTTTGTTTGTTTCTTTGAACGTAGATTTGCAGCATTAGAGGAGCAGTGAGGAATCTACTTTTACCAACACAAGCGGCGACAACGTTTTGGTTCACCCATCTTATATGTGGGCACGCGGAAGAAGGAATTCTAAAACAAGTTGTAAAAGACCAACATTTAACGCTCCTATCCCCTCAAAAGGAAGGAGACGCATTGTAACACAAATTTGAAAAGCATATCAATAAAAGGGTCATATTGTATATTGCTTTGATATCTTGTGTTCATGTTCTTTATTTTTATGCATTTCTCAATAACATAGGGTTTAAGCGTTATTTTAGCTTCGTTTACATTGCATTTTTTAGTCTATCCTTTTTGTTTCCGGAATCTCGTGTTTTCAATTAGTACCAACGATGCTACTCTCTGCCACTTGGTCTGTCTCTATATCTACCGCTGGGTATACCATAGATTTTACCCTTTATGTAGAAGCCATATAACATTTCTTTCATCATGGTCCATTGTGTGTGATATGTCCATCCACAATATATATGAACCTTGCTGGCCATTTTCATTTTATACCAACAACTTGAAGAATAGTGATTTGTGAATCCACATGAATCGCACGGATGTAAATTCCAACATCTAGCTACAACATGCCCTATTTTTCAACAATGATTGTAAGAATACTTTTTAGGATTTAGAGGAGATTTAGGGTTTAAAAATATGATTTTACTGGTACTTGCTTGTCTATAATAGCGAAGGCCTTTATTCTTTGCCCTAAAATTTAGCATTATTGGAGTTTTAATGCCTTGTTTCTATTTACCTAATCTCTCACCATTGAATCCCATTTTCTTCATCAATTTGGAACCAAATCCTTTGGTGTGTTTTTCAAAACACCCAATGTCATCATCTTTATTAATTATTTCAATAATATGGTATTTATCTCTATTTTTGAGTTGTATCAAGCCTTCAGATTCCTCTCCATCTAATGTTCTTCCTTCCATACCACTGGCTTTGTACCAAGGGATGCCAGAATATTTGTATGCTTATTTCATTATCATAAAATTGCTTGAACATTTAATGCAACAAATGATTCAAAAAGATCCCATACCTTATTGTGATACACTTTTAGGTAGTGTTGCTTTGAAACGCACTTACTGGTCACCTGGTTAACAATCAACTTGGAATCGCCAAAAATTTGCAATTTTTTAATCCCAAGTTTCTTTGCTTTCTTTAAGCCCAAGCATAGTGCTTCGTACTCAGAGGAATTATTTGCGTAGCTCTAGCTCAGCTAGTATGAATAGATTTTTTGGATTATTGAAGGATAGATGAATACTACTCCAGCTCCAGCACCATTCTTGCATCAAGCACCATCAAAATATATTTTCCACTACTGGTCAAGGGCAGAACCCATATTGTCAGCTATTTTCTCTTTGCCCTTCTTGGGTTTAGTGATGGTATAGAAACCGATCTTGGTTTCTATAATTGCATTGAAATCAAGCGTAGAAAACTCATCCTCTAACCAGATTTTATCCAAAGTTTCCTCCATTAGGTCTATCTCTTCTAGCTCTTCAGTCACCAAATTCACTAATTTTACAACCTTTTCTTCATATTAAATCTTTGTAAGAGGTATGTGGAGGGTTTTTCATTATAGACCTCTATTATATTCCCCTTGAATGGAATATATAGGCAATAATAATCCAATGATAAGTAACCCCCTAGCTTGGCTATAAATTCTCTAGATAAACACATACTAAAGTATGGTTCCAGGTCTACCACAATGACTTCTTGTATGCCAATTATCTATGGTATGTTGTACAAAACAATTAGGATAGCCTTAATTAATCCTAATATCTTGATATGAGTTCCATCCATCTACAATATGTGTGGGCTACTTCTCATATACTCCATTCCCATGACTTCGTACACTGCCTTTTGCATGACTTTCGTTGCTGCACCTGAGTCAATCATGCAATTGTGTACTATCCATACCTACATACTAAGATATATATAGAATGGAGGAGGTCTATTTTTCCCAATGGGTGAAGTGGGAAAATTCTAGACCAAAACTGTCTGATCAATATTTTTCTTTTTATCATTCAAAAATTTCAATGATTCCTACAATAGATCTACTTGTCTAGGCAACTATAGCGCATCATAGAGGCTCACCTTGGTAGGAATCCTCTTTAGTTCCTCAATTATATTATACAACTATATGTTGAGCTCTTTTAATTCACCAACATCTTCATATCTACTCTGGTACTATTGTGTAGCCTCCACCTTCTGGCACTTGGTCAAAAATAGGTACTTAAGCTTTTATTAAGATTTTTATTTTGTTTTAGTTTGCATTTATGCAGTGATAGGTTGCAAAGTTGAACTTTCACTTACACTCTATATTTTTCTTGAGTAGGCAATAGATCCTTTAATAAAATAGGCTTATTTTCTTTATGTGCTGGTGCGGGCACTTTCTCTTGAAGCTACTGCTTTTCATTTTGTGTCTTATGTTCAATAGGTACCTTCAATGGGTCCATTTCAACTAGATCTACTGTGATAGGTTTATTTCCTAACCTTGTAAGTATATAAACTTGGTCAATATATGGAACCATAAAATTGTGATCAATTTTTGATATCATATTGACTTGACCACCGATAGCACTTTCAGCCAGCGTTTGAACATAGTTAAAATGAACCATGCAGGTATCTTCACCATGAGGATAGTTGCAGGTAGAACAAAAATATTTCCACTCTGATATACTTGCTTCTTTATTAACCAATATGGTTGTATTCTTATCAACACCTCTACTAGTTGAAGCTACTTTTTCTATACTAATTGATAGAGTTTGAAATATTCTTGATCGAAACTCAGCCTCAACTTACTTCCTTTTAACTATCATGATTTCATTTGACATTATCCTCACTGCTAAATTGATAGAGTGCATATCCTATAATAATTTCATTTAGGGGTCAAAATTTGTAGTTGTTGGTATTGGAATAGGTAAAGGTACTAGTGGGGAAGGCAATACCGAGATAGGAGGATCAAATAAGTATGGAATAACGAGAATGGATAATTGAGGGATAACAGGAGGGGGTAATTGCAAGACTTGAATTGGTGCAATTTGATGTAGGCTTGAGCTCCATGAAGGGATAGGATACATTAGAGGCATAGGCTATGAAAACACATTAGAATACAAATGTTGTGGGAGATCAAGGAGGATAGGTATTGTTACCTTCTAGGATAGTTTACCTATGGTAATCATATCCACTTCAACATTTTGAGCTTGCATAAACATATTTTAAAATGTGTGGGTATTGGCTTGTCGGACTGCCATACCAATATCAAAGTTGAAGGCTCAGAGATAGTAAAATGTAGCTTGTTCATAGGTCGGTCAGAGACCATAAGGGACTCTTTGCCAATTTCGAGCGAATATGATATTGAAATTGACTATTTTCTCCTACAGATGTCTTTGGATGTTTGTGAATTGATGCAGTAAGGAAAAATGATTTGCTTTCTCGTGAAAAATTTTAATCAACAACTTCACCAACTGGTCCCATGTGGTGATGGTATCAGGTGGCAACGACCGATACCAGTACAACAACTTTCCTCTGAGAGACAACACCAACAATCATACCAAAATATATTCATTTGCAATACCATGTATTATCACCAAGGATGCCTCATATTGAATGTGCTCGTAAAAAGTCTTACCCGTACCATCATAAGTAGGCAAAGCCTTCAATGTTGCTTGAGGGACTGGGTTTTAAGCTTATAGATTTAATGCTTCAAATCTATTCCCTGCTATAAAATGCCTTAGTGGTGGTTGATATTGTGGTGTATTTTAAGCCATATGGACTGGTGTGTGTGGTTGGGGAGGTAGAAAAGTAGTAGTTGTACTAGCAGGACTTGTAGGAACAGAAAACACATCAGCTGACTGAGAGGATGTTTTAGTGGATGAGATAGTCGAATAGGTTTTTCTCCTAAATCTTGGATATCGAGTTCATAAAACTCAACCAGATATTCAAAATTCTTGGCCTTAGATCTTGTAATCATGAATAAATATTTTGCTTACTTCATATTCAAAAACTTCTAGGTAGATCTGAGTCACAAAATACTCTAATTCTATAGTACAATGTGAACATCAAACCTTTATACTATTTATAGTGGAATCTTTTGAAAGTCCCATCGGGCATGCCAAAAATTATTGGTCATGAATACGCCTAGTTATAAAGTCTATGCTTATGCATGCTAGACCCAGCTGACATTGAAAGACATGAGGAAAGAAATGCCATTCGTACCAATCTCTAGAGAGGGCTAGCTCTCTTACTAATTTCTACACTAGATATAAGTTAATAGAAATAGGAAATAAATGGGAAATTGTAGAAATAAATGGGAAATATTGCTATAAGCCAGCTAAATAGGATGGAGATAGACTAATAGCAAAGCTTCCACCAAGTAATCAAGTAGCATCCAATAGAAAAAATAAGTGTAGAGACTTGTAATGACTATGCAAGAGAATAATCTTTAGAATGCATTCCAATGTTCACTACCATACAAGCAAAGACTTAATTCAGTAGCAGAATTCACTCACAGCAAATAATGGAAATAAAACCTTAAGAAATCACACACAAATAACTATCAAGTGCAAAATCATTCTAGGAACTAGAAGCCAAATTGTTTCGATTAATGCAAAAAACTTGGAGTATATTTCTGCAGAATGTCCACCCTTCCATAATTTACAATGAAAAATTATTAGTATTTTATAGAGGGATTCTATCTCTAACATTTAATGCATGTACACCAAAATGCTGATGGATCAAAAATTAGAGTGCATGTTTTCCTCCTTGGCATCAGTGGCATTCTAGTCAAAATATTCTGCAAGGGAACCATGATCCAACTTTGACAGGTGAACATTACCCAAAGAATTCAACATAAGTAAATATTCAGAATAACCTTGGGTATTGGTGCATTGGGATACAAAAAAATCACCCGAAGATTGAACATAAATTTAATTCACCTTGCACCTTGGAAATTCACTACTGACAGGAAAGTTCACTGAGTATTAAATTTGCTTTGGAAATCATCATGGTTGATAGTCGATGCATTGGAAATGAGCAAGAATTACCTCTGATATCTCAACATTGAAGCGAATATTATGGAAATACTGCCATGCATCACTCCCAAAATTAAATGTTATTCTTCCTTTCTTTCTAGAAAATTGTAAAAGTGCATGCCTAAAAACCAAATCACTGTTGAGGAGTTAATTTCACCCAAATAAGGGGTGATACAACCTTGTCAGAGCAATAATTGGTGATAATGTAGCCATTCTTAATTTTTGAGAAATTTCATCTTTTAATTCTTTTCTTATAACTATAATTTTTGTTGTTGCCTCGAAAAATTATGACATGGATTTTTTCCTTTCTAGAGAGGCGACATCACTTACCAACTCTATCAAGTAATGCTTTGCACTAATTTTCACCTGAAACTGCACCTTCAAAATCTTGTTCACCACTTGGAAGGGCGGTTTCAATTTACCATGCTTTGAACTCATCAGAAACTCTATTTCATCTCTGCCCAGTCATGAATTAAATCATCGACTGTATGATCCTTCAAAACCTTGGAAATACTCTTTCACCCCAAGGAGGGATGACAAGGATATTTACCCCTCTCTTGGGGAAAAAGTGCTACCTTTTATATTCATATCAGGCTTAAATTTCAAACTCTTCTTGTGATATGTTTCACCCCAAGGAGATGTGACAGAGATTTTCTCCCCTCACTTGGGGTAAAAGTGCCTTATTACCTCTGTTAGCACCTAGCTTATGAATTGTCTTTGAATGTTATATTTTTCCCTAAAGAGAGGCGACAAAGACTTTTGCCTTTCATTTCGAATAAAAGCACCTTTTAAAATTCCTCTTCTGGTCATAGACGTGCAACACAAACCTTGTATTATGTGTTATTCCAAAGAGGGACACCAAGGAGTTTCACCCCTCTATTGGGGTGAAAACACTTTCAGCATTTTCATATTTTAATCAGCCTTTGATACGTTCAGCGAGTGAAACAACTTTTTCCTAAAAGAGGGACAACAAGAGGTTTCACACCTCAGTTGGGGTGATAGCACTTTATTCATTCATTTGCCTTTTCACTCCTCTTTTGGGGTGACAATGTTTTCTCGACTCTTTTCTTCAAAATTCAAGCACAATTTTACCATTTTCTGAAAAGAAATTCCTTGGGGTGAAAGTGTTCTACTTTTTTACTCTGAAGCGCTTCTCATTTGACAACAAACTTCTTGCACACACTTCTATTCCTTAGCAGCTTTAAACAAAATTCTACCCATTTCTAAAAAGATTTAGATTTTATTTATAGTCATACTCTTACAAGAATAAAGAGGCAGAAATTAAAATCTGCATTAAAATTGAATGTATTAACTACCATGCTTTCATTGGCATATTCATCAAAAAATTTCAATCAATTATCAAAACAACATTGAAATGTTGTGAAGTTGCAAAAATACCAATACGTCTCAAATATATTCTTTGTTGGATGCTATTTTCATCAACCAAATATTCCCTATCCCATTCATAATTTTTTTTTTTACATAATATTATTTACTCACATGCTTGTTAAGGATTGTATAACCCTATTTATCAAGGACCATTTATAAGGATTAGCTAAAGACCTTAGTGATCCTTAATTGAATTATTAGTCTGATTCTCCATGATGAACCAATTTATCCCTACTAGGCCCGACATGGGGTACACCCATCCCTATAAATTACATACATTTGTCTATGTAATTGTACTAGGTGTAGTGCAAGATTAATATATCGATCTCATTCTTCCAAGGAGCTAGATTGTCTATTTTTTCTATCAAAAATGGGTATGCTAATATCTACACTGTACATAAGTCCATATATGTAGGTGTACTAAGCACATTGGGTTTATACTATCTAACTCATATCCACGATGAGCTAGCCTTCTCCTCAATAGGTCTCACTCAAAGTCTAAATTTGTGGACACAAAATAAAAAAAATATCTTTTTCACACTATTAGGATCATCATGAAATAACTTATCCCAATCATGACATGAATTATTTAGATCTTTATCAACTACTTTATATGAAGTAACTTATATTAGCGTAAACCCCCTTAAATGTACATTTATCAGGATGTGTACATTAAAATTTTCCTAAAGGAGCTTGCAACCAAATTTTACTTTAGAATAATGTATCCTTAAGATTATTTTAAGTGGAACTAACCAAGTTCATCTCTAACCCAAAACTCATTTTATTCCAAATAATATTTTTAACAGAATTCAACACTTATTTGACATACGAATCCTAATATTTCCTTTATTAACTTCAGAGTACATAATAAATCAAACCAACATGAACCCATATAACACATTTAGATTATATTCTATTATTATAAATAACTCCAATAATATATCACCTTAGTCTAATTTTGACCAAACATCTCAACAATGATTAATATATCTCTTTATTTCATCCATAATTTTCTTTGAATGAACCATGTAAATACAATCATTTCCAATGTTACTACTGGATATAAAATCTAATAAACCAATAGAATTCACACATGTGAAGCATTAAATGTCTTGGTGATTCGTATTAACTTATCCATCAATAATATGTATTAACATAGAATCCATACACTAGATAACTATGTTTCAAAGGTCTCTCTCTCTCATCAAGAGAGTTCTAGTAACAATTATTACAAAAATACATATCAAGTATGAAAAATTCAATACTTACAATGTTTATTCCAAACATGGACTTAAATGCATGGTAACAAAAATTATGTCTTCAGTCCTTTGCTTATGTGCTACTCAAGTCTCAGCTTCTTCGTGTTCTCCATTTTTCTTCTTTTTCCACTGAAAAAGAGATGTAATAAGGGATCAAGAAAAACTTATTAGGATGAGTGTGTATTCCTAAATACATATATTTTCTTTTTCATTGCTTGCAGTAATTTAAAGTAAACTAAGACATATTCTAATATGTTATTTCTACAATTATAATCATGGTCTCTGCTTAATACAAAGTTTTATTTACCAAAAGGAATCCCATGCTTTATTTTGTAAACAATGACTCCATACCTTACAATCTAATAAAATAGCAAGTATCTACTTCCTTAATTTTTAAAGGATCCCATAATCCTATCGATATAAAATTGGAAAACTCACATCCATTTAGTTTAAACTTAATCACATCAACATGCTTCACAAAGATAAAATATATAACAATCATTTAAATATGAAAATATTACCTGAAAGTTCTATTATGGTAAGACCCCAACGTATTACTATAAAATAATCAACAAATTAATGTAAATGTAATCGCAGGCCACTCAAAGGGGGCTCCCTTGTAATTGCTTTTCCGCTATAGGGGGATCCCTCCTTTAGAATCTATGACTCTTATTCTTATTCTTCTTCTTGGATGATTTGATATGGATGTCCAACCTAATATATATATCTACCCTAAAGCTACGTTGGTGAAGAGACATGATGGTTCACGTATGAAGAGACGTGATGGTTCATGTTATGAAGGGTTGTGATGGTTCACTTTATAAGTTAATAATATAATAATTAAATGATTAATAATACTAACTAATACTAACTAATAATGTTAGGATTGAGGATCCTAACATGTCACCCTCCTTAAAAAGAGCTTTGTCCTCAAAGCTCAAGGTGAGGAGCTTTATATTTTGTTTTCCAATAAGGATTTGCGTAAGTTCTTGGACTCTTTTAATGGCATCCTTTCGTAGGCAGGGATATCAAGAAGGATGAAGCATTAGCATGGGGTTTCCAAGAACAATAATAGAATCTTCCTTAGGAAAATCATTATGACGATGGGAGGGCAACCCTTGGGGTTCCTCAAATACTTCAGAATGATGCATCAAAAGTGATGGTAATGATTTCATATCTTTTTTTAGTTCCTTGGTAGAGCCAACAGAGGAGTGTGTAGTCACTCTACGTTGGTTCCGAATAGGTTTGGTCATATGGCAATAACTCACTATTGGTGAGGAAGGTATGTGTAGGTCTTGTAGAGTGCATGTTTGGCTAGTATTGATCACTTTGGGTATGTCTACCTCATCCTTGCTTGGTACATAAATCACTTCTTGCACATCAACCTCATTGTCTTCATTGCAATGAGTAGGTGCACTGGTCGCTTCGAAAACAACTACCTCATCTGCTTTCTATATGGAGAGACAGGGATAAACTTCCTTCAATAAATACAATGTTAGTGTAGCACATTTATGGTGGGGTCCAAACTGTTCATCACAATTATCACAGAGTCCTTTTGCTCATCGTTCCTTCATCTCCTCAAAGCTAAGATGTTTAATTTGTAAAGTTCGATTAGATTTGGGGGTTGTGTAAGTGCTTTGTGCCCTTCCATTATGCATAGGTTTGGGAACGATGTAAGTGGTCAATGATTTTTCCATAAGTGGTTTCCCTAATCCTTGTGCATTGATTTTATCTTCAGCTAATTTTTCCAATCCACAGGTCTGCATCATGGTATAGGGATTGAACCTTGTCACCTCCATTCTAATTTCCTCTTTTAATCCCCTAACGAAGCCATTGATTGTTGTACTTAGTATGGCACTGAGAGGGGGGGTGAATCAGTGTAGCATTCCAAGACATGAATTAACAGCTCTAAAAATTGCAGCAGATAAAATTTATAAACAGATATAATAAGTACCGCAAGAGAACATCACACAACACAGATTTTTAACGAGGTTCACCAAAATGGCTACTCCTCAAAAAGAACGGCTGCTTGGACTCCCATCCAAATCCAGCCTCTTGCAAAGCACCAACTTTACAATTTGTTTACCAAGGACCAACCGGAAGGAGCACCCACCCCTTATTTATCTCGCATCAACAAAAAGGAGCACCAACCCCTAATTTGCCAAGCACCAACTCGGACTTCAATTTTGAATAAAAATGTTTGACATATACCTTTGTTATTGCAAGACTCTAACCGGTCTACATCACCTTTGCAATCTCTGTGCACTCTGCTCTCTCTTGCGCAATCACTTCACACCGTCTGCTGCACCGCTACAGCCAAACTTTGCAATCAACTTTTCCCTTCGTGCTCTCTGCACACTCTGCTTTCTCTATGCACACGCTTCGCACACTCTGTGTCATTTCACATTCTGCTCTCTGTGCGTATTCACAATCGAACTTCGAACAACTCGACATGACCAGCTCACATTACACACTTCGCTATCATTTTGCCAGCTCTACGCTATCTACGCTTTTACAGCCGCATATCGCACACAATACTCACACACCCCGCATATTTTCAAACTCGAAGTAGCCCTCCTTTTATAGAAGAAATTTTAGGAACAAACCCTAAAGAACGTCGGCTAAGAAACCCTAGAAATTGTCGGCTACCAAACCCTAAAATCCGTCGACTGTAACCCTAAGAATGTCGACTGCAAAACCCTAGAAATTGTTTGCTGCAAAACCCTAAAATCCGTCGGCCCAGATTTAACTTTGTCGGCCTCAAACTCTTCTGCCACCTTTGTCACCTTCCTGTAGCTTACTGTCGTGAAATAATAACATGTCACGATATCGCGACACTTTTTGTGGCCGTACGCCTTCTTGTCCTTGCTGTCGTGAAATCGTGACCCTTTTGGCCGTTGATAGCTTTGCCACCGTTCTTGTCATGAAATCGTGACACTTCAAACTTTTGCTGACGTCATTCTCATTCTTGTCGCGAAATCATGACGCTTTCGGCTTCCAACGGCTTTTCTTGCACCCTGTCATGAAATCGCGACACTTTCAGCTTTCATTGATGTCATCCTCAGCTTTGTCATGAAATCATGATGCTTTCGACTTTCAACGGATTTTCTTGCATCCTGTCACGAAATCGTGACACTTTCAATTTTGCTGACGTCATCCTCAGCTTTGTCACGAAATCATGACGCTTTCGGCTTCCAGAGGCTTTTCTTGCAGCCTATCATGAAATCGTGACACTTTCAATTTTGCTGACATCATCCTCATCTTTGTCATGAAATCGTGACGCTTTTGGCTTCCGTACATTCCTTGCTTCATGCAGTAGCGAAATCGTTACAACTTTGTGCCTTGTGCTTCCAACTTTGCTTCTACCCGTGAGATTTTGACTTGTAGCAAAATCGCTACACTTTTGTGCCTTGCACTTTCGACTTGTAGCATAATCGCTACACCTTTGAGTTCTGCACTTTTGACTTGTAGCGAAATCGCTACACCTTCGTGTTATGCTTTTTCAACTCGTAGCGAAATCGCTACACCTTTGTGTTGTGCTTTTTCAACTCGTAGCGAAATCGCTACACCTTTGTGTTGTGCACTTTTGACTCGTAGCGAAATCGCTACATCTTTTTCACTTAACACTTTCTCCCTGCTTCGGCCAATGAAAATTCAACATGTAGCGAAATCGCTACAACTTTTCCACTTAACGCTTTCTCCTTGCTTCGGCCAACGAAATTTCAACATGTAGCGAAATCGCTATAGTTTCTCGACTTAGCTTCTTGGCCTCCAACATGTCGCGAAATCGTGACAGTTTGCCTTGCGTCTTCTCTCTCCTCATTTTTGTCATGAAATCATGACATTTCCGACTGTGCCTTCTCTCTCCTCATTTTTGTCACGAAATCATGACATTTTCGGCTGTGCCTTCTCTCTCCTCATTTTTGTCGTGAAATCGTGACAATTTTCTTTGTGCCTTCTCTCTCCTCCGACCTGTCGTGAAATCGCGACATAAAACATGTCGCGATATCGCGACAGTTTTCTTACTTGTCTTTTTCTTTGAATGTTTGAAACCGGGCCACTTCTTTCTTCCTGAAAACTTGTTGTACATGATCTGACTAACTTTTGAACTTCTATCCTCTCGCATCCGAATGACTTCCGAACCGCCCGTCCATTGCATCATTAGATCTAACCGACTGTATTGACAACAATGACAATACTCCCGCAACACCTTGCTCAACACTGAACTCCTATCCATTGTACTTTGGCTGCACCTTGCTGTTCAATAAACTCTTGTCCATTGCATCAATAAATCTGTCTGACTGTGTTGACAACAATGACAATACTGTTTGTTGCACCTTGCTCAACAATCTCCCCCTTTGGAATTGTTGGCAACACATGTGCAATTTTCTTGTAAATCTTCTCCCCCTTTGACAATAATACCAAAGGGCTGCTGCAGACTCCCCCTGAGTCTATGCACAACATTCTAAGACACAAATTATTACAATTAGCAAATATTCCAAGCATGAACAAGAAGAAAAACAAATACACAAATGCTCCCCCTGAGAATGTGATCCCAAGCTAGTCACTTCTTGGGAATTTTAACCACTCGACCAATCTGCCTTCTCGATAAAATGCACCTCCACTGGTAAACTTCTGGTTATCTACACATCCTGCCCAATCTGCATCTCTAGGATACCATAAACCATACTCCATAGTACCCTTGTAATATTATAGAAGACTCTGTCTCTTTGCTGCACTGACTGGTGGACCTCTTCTTCACTTGAAGAATCCTCACTCCGATCTAACTTCAGCCGTGTTGGATGCCAAAATTTCTATCCATTGAAACTCTGTATTCTGTACTCTGTCACCTTCAATGTTCAGTCAATAGGCTCACTAAGAACCTGCTCAGCAAGCTCACCAAGGAACTTGCCCAAATCTGCTCTTGCCAGGCTCTCTAAAAACTTGTCCAAAACTTCTCTAGCAATTTGTCCCAGCATTGTCCTCAAAATATTTCCCAAAGACCTTCTTCAAAGGCGCAATCAAACATGCTCAAGTGGTACTCAATATAAGCTCAACAAAGAATGATAGTCTGAAATTAAATCCACTTCATAGAAGCATACAAAAGATTGTTAGAGACTTAATATCTTCTATTCTCAAATCTCAATCTCAACTCAAATCAAGAAAAGTTTATTTTATGGGACTTGAACAACCACATGCAATCAATCACTTGACTATGCTCAATTATCTTTACTCAACCAATCATCTCTCACACAACCCTAGTCCAAGAATGTATCAACCAACTCTTGTTCAATATCGTACCAACACCGCAAGATATCGTCAACTCTGTGTATGCATAAAATACTGTACCTCAACACAAATCAGATCCGTTTTTACATTTGCAGCTTTGTCTAAGTTTTTTGCAGTCAACGCTGGTCACCCCTTACTTTCAACTATGCAAATCTGGAGAAGACATTCTGTCAAACACTTCACGACCAACCATTCATCTCTTTACTCAACCTTATACTTCTTAACCTCGGATTGGCATTTTATTAACAGTTAAAACAAAACTGTCTGAGAATTAAATAATTCCACCAAGGCACCATGAAAGTTCTAACAATATTTACATCAATGAATGGAACAGATACACGCTTCTTTTATCGAAACATAAATACGTAGCTAGAGCAAAAATTTTTCCACTAATCAAATTATCTGAACAGTTACATTTCATGGCTTCGAACAGTTACAGTAAGAACCATCAACAGTACAACAATGACATACAACAATACTAGAAATGGTGGCGACTCTTCATTTAATCTCCAGCCTTCATGGCACTTCCACAAACAACTATATGAACTGAAATAAATTTAAACAACTATAGTGCAACTCCTCCTTATTGCTTGCCTTTCATCCTCAGGTTAACCCAACAAACATATAAGAGCAATAAAATAAAACCTTTTTCAAAATGCTCCCCCTGAGGATGTGTTACCTGGAGTTGCTTAGTGCAGTAGAAGAGCAGTCTCCTTTAGTTCAAGGAGACACGATTTCCTCTCTTCTTTCTTTCTCCAGACTTTCTTGACCTCGGGCTTGGATTTTTCACCTGCGTCCCTATTTTGCATCATTGCGTGAACTCGAATATCTCTCTGGTGTGGTTGTCTCTTATGCATCCATGATGAATGATTATTTTCCTTTCTTCTATGAACTTGATTTATTTCCTGTCTATGTTGTGTTCTTTGCGTCTTATAAAATCTACTTTTTTGCCTTAGATTTGATACATAAGCGCTTGGACAAAACCTTGCTATGTGCCCATGACCATTGCATTGAAAACATTGTACAAAGTGTTCACTCAGATATGCAGATGTATTTCGACCAAAATAACTCTTTGATTTATTATTTAATCCACAATAAGTTGCCTTGTGACCATACTGGTTACATCTGAAACAATAGCCATTAAAAGTGTTAGTATGAAAAGAGTGAGAGTGGTAGAACCTCTTTTGTTGTGGCTGCTTTGCTGTAAATCTCCTTTGATATTTTCTTTCTTTTGAAGATGCAACTTTAACCTTTTCTTGCTCGGACCCTTCAATAGTGAACTTCTTCTTCTCTGCAGAATTGGAAGATAAAGGTTGTTCAACTTCATATCCAAGACCATGCTTAACCGTGGAGCTTCTCTGATGACTTATCATTTTATCTAGCAATTTTGTGCTCTTCTCGAATTTAAGATTTGTATTGGCCTCTTCTAGTTGTTTCTTCAATGAACCAATCTCTTCTTCTTGTTTGCGGCAAATAATCTCTTTCTCATTGATCTATGACCTGAGAGTTTCCTCAATCCTTTTAGACTCTTCTACTTGCAACTTTAGATTACTAACTACTTTGTTAGAATCCTCTTCATGTTTGTTACACACATTGACTTTATCATTCAAATATGACTTCAAGTCTTCTTCTATTTTCTTGGCCTTTTGGAATTGTAAGAACAGATTTTCAATCTCATCCCCATATTCTTCCAATTTCTTGGACAGTCTTTTGTTCTTTTTCTTTTCTATACTCAACTCTTCAAGAGCAGAGATCAACTCACCTTCCTAGTCTACTTCAGCATTGAGGTTTTTATTATCTGCTTCAGTGTTCACTCCTTCTGCCTTTTCTGGTTCAATTTCCTCTACCACTGAAACTGGCTGAGATGTCTTTTTGAAGGAGGTTCTATTCTTTTTACTTGGAGCTGTAATTTGATCTTCATTCCAATTTGCTTCTCGCATTCATTTCTTCTTTATTACATTCCTGTTCTGATTCTATTTCTTCTTCATCTTCACTGCTACTAAACCCATGACACTGACGTTCATTATGCCCGAGTTGATCAAAACATTCTGAACCTTGTGAACCTGCATTATGACCGAGTTGACTCTTGGCCTTTTCTCCATTGTTTGATTCATCTCTTGAATCTACAAACAATAATGAATTTATCTTTATTTTCTTTTATGACCCCGTGTGATCTTTTCTTCTTGTGTCTCATGGTTCCATTCTTGCCTTTCTTTGCCATTAGAGTATTAATCCAAGATCAACCCTAGCTGATTTAGCCTTCAAAGGGAACCTTGCTCTGATACCAATTGTTGTACTTAGTATGGCACTGAGAGGGGGGGTGAATCAGTGTAGCATTCCAAGACATGAATTAACAGCTCTAAAAATTGTAGCAGATAAAATTTATAAATAGATATAATAAGTACCGCAAGAGAACATCACACAACACAGATTTTTAACGAGGTTCACCAAAATGGCTACTCCTCAAAAAGAACGGCTGCTTGGACTCCCATCCAAATCCAGCCTCTTGCAAAGCACCAACTTTACAATTTGTTTACCAGAGACCAACCGGAAGGAGCACCCACCCCTTATTTATCTCGCATCAACAGAAAGGAGCACCAACCCCTAATTTGCCAAAGACCAACCGGACTTCAATTTTGAATAAAAATGTTTGACATATACCTTTGTTATTGCAAGACTCTAACTGGCCTACATCACCTTTGCAATCTCTACGTACTCTGCTCTCTCTTGCGCAATCACTTCACACCGTCTCGCTGCACTGCTACAGCCAAACTTTGCAATCAACTTTTCCCTTCATGCTCTCTGCACACTCTGCTTTCTCTGCGCACACGCTTCGCACACTCTGTGTCATTTCACATTCTGCTCTTTGTGCGTATTCACAATCGAACTTCGAACAACTCGACATGACCAGCTCACATTACACACTTCGCTATCATTTTGCCAGCTCTACGGCTATCTACGCTTTTACAGCCGCATATCGCACACAATACTCACACACCCCGCATATTTTCAAACTCGAAGTAGCCCTCCTTTTATAGAAGAAATTTTAGGAACAAACCCTAAAGAACGTCGGCTAAGAAACCCTAGAAATTGTCGACTGCCAAACCCTAAAATCCATCGACTGTAACCCTAAGAATGTCGGCTGCAAAACCCTAGAAATTGTTTGCTGCAAAACCCTAAAATCCGTCAGCCTAGATTTAACTTTGTCGGCCTCAAACTCTTCTGCCACCTTTGTCACCTTCCTGTAGCTTATTGTCATGAAATAATAACATGTCGCGATATCGCGACACTTTTTGTGGCCGTACGCCTTCTTGTCCTTGCTGTCGCGAAATCGCGACCCTTTTGGCCGTTGATAGCTTTGCCACCGTTCTTGTCACGAAATCGTGACACTTCAAACTTTTGCTGACGTCATCCTCATTCTTGTCACGAAATCACGACGCTTTCGGCTTCCAGGCTTTTCTTGCACCCTGTCATGAAATCGTGACACTTCTCACTTTCGCCGACGTCATCCTCACTTTGTCATGAAATCGTGACGCTTCCTTTCAGGCTTTTCTTGCATCCTCGAAAATCGTGACACTTTCAACTTCCCGACATCATCCTCGCTTTGTCGTGAAATCACGACCTTTCGCTTCCGAGGCTTTTCTTCATCACACTTTTTTTATCCTCATCATTTCTAAATCTGACCTTTCGGCTTTCATACATTCCTTGCTTCATGCGAGCGAAATCGTTACAACTTTGTGCCTTGTGCTTCCAACTTTCTTCTACCCGTGAGATTTACTTGTAGCGAAATCGCTACAACTTTGTGCCTTGCACTTTCGACTTGTAGCATAATCGCTACACCTTTGAGTTCTACACTTTTGACTTGTAGCGAAATCGCTACACCTTCGTGTTATGCTTTTTCAACTCGTAGCGAAATCGCTACACCTTTGTGTTGTGCTTTTTCAACTCGTAGCGAAATCGCTACACCTTTGTGTTGTGCACTTTTGACTCGTAGCGAAATCGCTACATCTTTTTCACTTAACACTTTCTCCCTGCTTCGGCCAGCGAAAATTCAACATGTAGCGAAATCGCTACAACTTTTCCACTTAACGCTTTCTCCTTGCTTTGGCCAGCGAAATTTCAACATGTAGCGAAATCGCTACAGTTTCTCGACTTAGCTTCTTGGCCTCCAACATGTCGCGAAATCATGACAGTTTGCCTTGCGTCTTCTCTCTCCTCATTTTTGTCACGAAATCATGACACTTCCGACTGTGCCTTCTCTCTCCTCATTTTTGTCATGAAATCATGACATTTTTGGCTGCGCCTTCTCTCTCCTCATTTTTGTCACGAAATCGTGACAATTTTCTTTGTGCCTTCTCTCTCCTCCGACCTGTCGTGAAATCGTGATAGAAAACATGTCGCGATATCGCGACAGTTTTCTTACTTGTCTTTTTCTTTGAATGTTTGAAACTAGGCCACTTCTTTCTTCCTAAAAACTTGTTGTACATGATCTGACTAACTTTTGAACTTCTATCCTCTGCATCCGAATGACTTTCGAACCGCTCGTCCATTGCATCATTAGATCTAACCGATCGTATTGACAACAATGACAATACTCCTGCAACACCTTGCTCAACACTGAACTCCTATCCATTGTACTTTGGCTGCACCTTGCTGTTCAATAAACTCTTGTCCATTGCATCAATAAATCTGTCTGACTGTGTTGACAACAATGACAATACTGTTTGTTGCACCTTGCTCAACATTGATGAGAATTGATTCATCCAATATTGTGTTGTGTTTGGTGATATCCTCAAACCGAGTTTGATACTCATGCACAAAAGTGATTTGTTGAATATCTTTGAGCAATTCCCATATGATTGGGTCCCACATGGCTCTGACACAAAATAGTAAGACCCCAAGGTCTTACTATAAAATAATCAACAAATTAATGTAAATGTAATCGCAGGCCACTAAAATGGGGCTCCCTTGTAATCGCTTTGCCACTATAGGGGGCTCCCTCCTTTAGAATCTATGATTCTTATTCTTATTCTTATTCTTGGATGTTTTGATATGGATGGCCAACCTAATATATATATCTACCCTAAAGCTACGTTGGTGAAGAGACATGATGGTTCATGTATGAAGAGACGTGATCATTCATGTTATGAAGGGTTGTGATGGTTCACTTTATAAGTTAGTAATATAATAATTAAATTATTAATAATACTAACTAATAATGTTAGGATTGAGGATCTTAACATATTACGAATTCCAAAAGACTTTCCTCTCTTATGAATATAAAATTTAAATGAATTAAAATAATGAGGGACGACATGAAGATATAAGTAGACACCATAATATTCAATGCTAAAATGTAAATATCATTCAATTAATTTACATCATTGAAAGGTCCTCTACAATTAATAGTGAAGGCTTACCAGCTGGTTCTGCTTCGCTGGTGGTTGTCCTTTAATTCATTTTTTTCTCTATTTTGTTTTGTGGGTCAGTTTCAGTTTCCTCTCTGTTGTTGCTGTGCGGATGCATTTTGATCCTTTTTTGCATCCTCTTTTGTCTCTCTAGGCTTTCCTTTGTTCCTTTACTTTTGTTTCTCTGATGTACAAGGCATTGGGATGCCTTTCAAATACCCTAGGTTTTTTAATGAAAAATATTTAACTTACCAAAAAACTTCTTCCTTCCTCATATATGAAAGAATACTCAAAAAATCTCCCAGCATAGTCTTAACTAGTAAATATTTTTTCTAGAAAAGAAAACAAGAAATTCTCACCACTCCTAACACAAGGTCTTCCACTATGGTGGTACCAAGCATTAATATAGTCCTATTAGTTGCTGCAAAAAAACCAATATTTTGTTTTTACCTCCATATGAGCATTTATAAACAATTATTAGACCAGTGGAATATATAGGACATCAACCTTGAACCATATATTAATTCTAAATAAAGAGTATAGCTAATAATATTATATATTCCTCTTAAGCCTATGGAATCACATTAATAAAATGAGTACAGTTCTTCACTTTTTTTCTATGACATATAGTATGAACAAGACAGATAATTTAATTTAGATAAAAGGTATTCTACACTTTTTTGTTAAAAATATTGAGTTGTCATTGATGTCAAAGGCAAAAATATATTTAAGGATGAAATGTTGAGTTTTCATTAATATTAAAGGCATGAATATCATCAAGGATAAAATGTTGAATTGTCATTGATGTTAAAGGCAAAAATATCTTCAAAGATGATTTGAATTACAAGTATATGCTTTAAAATTTAAATTGGAAATTTAAATATTAAAGTTATAAAAATATTATAAATTTAAACCTTATAATATTTAAATATTAAAATTAAATATTATAAAGTAATGGTTCAAATATTTATATGGAGTTGAAGTTTGAAATTGTGAGAGTGTCGACCTCTTAGGTTCCAAGCAAGACTGAATGAAAATGTATGGGCCAAAAATACCGAATACTAAAGTAATTTTGCATATATATATCACTTTTGAAAATTCATTTGAAGTAGGTGTAATTGAATGTCCTTGCGAGAGGATAAGATATTATTTTTGAGCAGTGAAACATAGTGATAAGAGAATAGTGGTGCAAGGTGATAGCCAGGAACTGAAGAAAAATTAATTGGAAAAATACATTCAAATAATTTAAATTCAGATGGTGGCGTTGGTTTGAGTGATCTAATTGGATCGACTTTTTGGTGATTGAAAGCAAGCATAATTTGCAGTAAGTTCTGAAGAAGTGTGAATATTTTATTGTTGTCATGAAGGAGATAAAGCACACAAAAACTCATGATCAAGGTGTTAGAGTTTTAGTGATTCGTGGTCAAGAAGCTACAAATATCATGAGCAAAGAAGACAATGAAAAATCACCTTGAGCACCATTAGCATCGTCTAAAAGGGAGATCAAAATATTGATTACAATAGGAGAGCACAAACATCATTGTATCTCTACTAGAGAAGTGTCCTAAGGGGATAGCAAAGAAAACCTACATTCACGATGACTGATAATAACACTTTTAACTCATATTTCCTAGATTTAAATTGGCTAAACTTTGCTTGTGTTATAGAAGATTTTATGTGCCTTACTGAACATATATTCTAGGAGATGCATTCTTGAGGTAATCTATGTTTCATTTCAAATAATATTTTTTTAATTAATGTCTCTAGAATACATGAGTAGATAACGAGAAATTATGGATCTTCTCGAGTGAAAGTGTTGAGCGTTTTAGGCATATGTGTAGAACAACATAAATCTAAGGTACATGATTTGATATGTTAAAAGACAGAAACTCTTTTTCATTTGTTGTTCCATAAAAAAAGAGAGCCTATGGTGTTTTCATAAGCTTAGTGAAATAGTGCTAAAGCTATGTGAAGAAGATGTTCAAATATTTGGAGAAATGGTGCATTGAAAGTTGAGGATATTTGATGAGGTTCTAAACCTTACCACTAATTTCAAACATATAAAGAGCCGCTGGTACCTTTATGATATGGTGTAGATACTTTGAATATTTCATGTGGATTGTGTTTAGAGGAATGGTGTACAACACACCCACCGTGACTAAGGATAACACTACTAGAGATTCACTTAGATGCCACTGAGTACCAGTAGTCCAAGCAACAACCACATCCATTCAAAACAATGAAATAACAGGAGCCACACATTATTTTTTCAATGTGGCCCAAAGCAAGTGACTATAAATCATTTTTCAAAGCAACAAAATAAGAGTGTGAGCAAAAGGTATGCAGGAATTCAAAAGAGAAGGTAAAGTGTCTAAATTTGATTGAAGTATTAAGGAGATATAAGGAGTCATTTTGCCTTTAATAAAGTTATATTTTGTAAGGTATATTATTGGAGTGATAAGAGTGTTTGATTTGAAGTTTAAATAAATAAGCAAAAAGAAAATTATATAGCAGATTTGGAGGGCTCATACAAAATAAATATTATCATTTTTGTTGAGGCATATTTGAAGTCAAGGTGTCACATAGTGGAAGGACATAGTAACATAATTAATGCATATCTTCCTATAAGGATCAAATTGAAAAGAACACTTTAGCTATCCACAAGAATAAGGAAATATGCATAGGATAATTACAAATCAACATTTATAAGGTTAGTTATCAAGTGCTAGACTAGATCTACCTTTAAAATGTAATAAATATGAGATAGGTGAAAGCAACAGACTTAATGAATGTGAAGAACATGTTGGCAATTTGAAGCTTACTACATTAGGGCATATCATTCTCTATATCTTTATGAAGATAAAATAACTTTGGGTAGAATATTTCTGAATTGCTTTTAGTTGAAGAAAGTAAACTCAAGAAACGGTGAAGAAATTGATGCCATTATTAAGCAAATTTTATAGTAAATTTGAGCAGTGTTTATAGCATATTTTGGAGTAAATGAGCAGTGTTCCTGAGCAAGTTTTGGAGCATATTTAAGAAGGTTTTTTAAGCAAGTTTTAGAGCAGATTTGAGAAGGTTTTATAATCAGGTTTTGGAGTATATTTGAGCAGGTTTTGTGAGCAAGTGTTTGAGTAAGGAGATTGGCATATCCTATGGATTGGTGTCCATGAAATTGAAAGAGAATTGGTGTCTAATGTGGATTGGTTTCCATAAAGTTGAGAAAGGGTATTGGTGTCTCCTATGGATTGATGTCCATGAACTTGAGCAAGGGGATTGGTGTCTCCTACGGATTGGTGTCCATGAACTTGAGCAAGGGGATTGGTGTCTCAATGGATTGGTGTCCAAAAAATTGTAGAGGGTATTGGTGTCTCCTATGGATTGGTATCCATAAAATTAAATAGGGGATTGGTGTCCACAAAAATGTATATGGGATTGATGTCTCCTATGGGTTGGTACCCACAAAATTTATTGAAGAAATTTATAAGGAATATTTTATCATGGTTTTATCCCAAGAGGGTGTTTCCATTAAAAATATGTGTCTCTTATGTGCATGATGATTTGTGCATTATTCCATTATTGCATTGATATTATTTGAATTTATTACTTTGGAAATAAAAGATAAAAGTTTTATTTTATACTATTCACCCTCCCTCTTAGTATAAGCTTATGTTCTTCAATTGGTATCAGATTGGGTTCCTTCAATAAAGCCTAACATCTTGAAGGAAGATCTTACAAGAACACACATGGCTAGCCATGAAGGTTTTTAATCAAATAGGGCACCACTATTTGATGGTATTAACTATGATTTCTATAGCATAAGGATGCAGACTTATTTTATGGAACATGACTATGATATATAGCAATCCGTTGAGGATGGTTTCACACCACCTACAACTCCTTCCATGAATAGAGATGGCAAGAAACTATTTGAAAATAATACCAAGGCAATGAATGCAATATTAAGCAGGTTATGTGAATTAGAGTTTGTGAAAGTCATTCAATGCACCTCAGCAAAAGAAATATGGGACAAGTTCCAAATAACATATGAAGGAGACAACAAGGTTAAAATGGCAAAACTTAAAACCCATAAGAGGAAGTTTGAAGACCTAAATATGTAAGATGAGGAAGATATTACCAAGTATCTACCATGATTTGATCAGGTTTTCAACACCATTCGTGGACTTGGAGAAAATATTGAAGGCTCTAATATTATTCAAAAAATCTTAAGGTCACTTACCATGAGGTTTGATGCAAATTTTTCATCAATAAAAGAGATGAAAGATCTTAAAACCTTAAGCATGGATGAGCCACATGGAATTATCATAGCCTATGATATGAGGACTAAATAAAATTAAACATCCAAATGGGAAGCAACATTTAAAGCTTCAAATAAGACAAAGAATAAGGAACCAGAATAATCAATCAGTAGAGAAGAAGCTAACTTTGTGCGAAAAAATAATAAGGGTCCAAGAAAACATAAACGTATGCTTTCTGTAAAATGTTTTAATTGTGGTAACCTTGGCCACTATGCATCTATTTTCCCACAAGATAGAAGTAGTAGCAATAAAGAAGAAAAGGAATATAAGAAAAATAAAGAAAGAAAATTTTATCATGAAAAGAAAAATAGGCATGGTCAAAGCAAGCATGAGAAGATATTTCAAATACATAGGAAGCATTTTTATGTTGAGGAAGCAAGCAACTCCTCCAGTAGCAATTATGAAAGTCTCTCCAATAGTGAAATATAATAAATCCTAATTTTAGCCATAGAAAAGAAATAAGATGCTCCTATTGTCAAACACCAACAAGAAGAGAAAGATTCAAAAAATGAAGAAGAAGCCATGGTTGACATAGAATAGGAACTTGTTGCTATTGAAGAATTGAAGAGGGTTAGAATGAATAAATCAATATTGAAGATTCAAGTACAAGAGGATGAGAGTACAAAGGTAAATTTATCACAAGAAATCATTGCCCTAAAAGTTAAAGTTGAAGAGGTAAAGAAAATTGAATAAGGTATGGTTGAGAAATTAAAGGCAAAAGAGTTGGAATGTGAAAAACTGGAACATGATTTTGTCTCTCTAAGGAAGGAAGTGGAAAAATATAATGATAAGCTACATGGGTTTGAGAAAATCTAAAAAATTATAGGTGATATTGTCAAAGCACATAAATATTTGGTTATAAATATTGGACATGGTTTTGAATAATGTCAAAGAAAACAAAAGGGGGAGTCAAGCTCAAAAGTAATAGAGGCATAAAATAAAATGATTAAAGAGGAACCTAATACCTATGCTAATGTGTTGAGAAATGAAAGCATCAAGGAAGATGAAAATAAAGCATCATAAAGGAATAAATTCCATAAGAGAAACAATAATAAGAGAACCATGCATCAATATCCTCCAAGGTAATCAAACATGTTTCAGTATATTTTTCATGGATTTTGTTTCTCATGTAACCAATTTGTTCATAAATATATAAATTGTAGGGTCTGTGCTATGAATTATTTTGGTTTCACCAAGAGGAATTTCAATTAATTTGCATCTCTCATGGACTACAACATCATATGTTACAAATGTAATAATTTTGGTCATATAGCTAGATGGTGTAGAAAAATGTTCCCTAATCTTCCAAAGTCAAGAAAGAAGGAGAATAGTCAATCTGTTCAAAAGAATATGACCTCAAAAGTTTGGAGAAAGAAAATAGAACAATAAAAAGGGCATATTAATTTGGGAGTTTCACTCACATCTCATAATTGAACATCTCAAGAAGAGCAGGGAGGAAGGGGGTGTTGTCAAACATCTTATCTTACAGCCCCGAGGAGCCTTTGCCATTGATTTCAAATGGGGATAGTTTTTAGTAAGGGGTAGCATCTTATCAGGGGGAGTAGTTTGTGAGCATGTTGCAATAAAGGACAATTTCATTTTAGGGTTGCCATAAATGACAAAGGGGGAGATTGTTAGAAATATTGAGTTGTCATTGATGTCAAAGGTAGAAATATATTTAAGGATGAAATGTTGAGTTTTCATTAATGTTAAAGGTAGAAATATCTTCAAGGATAAGATGTTGAATTTTCATTGATGTTAAAGGTAGAAATATATTCAAGTATGATTTGAATTACAAGTATATGCTTTAATATTTAAATTATAAATTTAAATATTAAAGTTATAAAAATATTATAAAGTTAAAACTTATTTAAATATTAAATTTAAATATTATAAATTAATGGTTTAAATATTTATATGGAATTGTATTTTGAAATTGTGAGAGCGTCAACCTCTTGGGTGCCAAGAAAAATTGAATGAAAACATATGGGCTGACAACGCCAAATACTAAAGCAAGTTTGTACATATATATCAATGTTGAAAATTCATTTGAAGTGGGTGTAATCGAATATCTTTGCAAGAGGAGAATAGACCAGTACATATACATTCAAATAATTTGAAATTAGAGAGCAGTGCAGGTTTGAGCGATCTAATTTGATCAAATTTTTGGTTATCAAAAGCAAGTAAAGTTCATCGCATGTTCTTAAGTAGAAGTGTGAAGATTCTATTATTATTATTAAGGAGAATGAGCACATGGAGACTCATGGTCAAGGTGTTAGGGTTTTAGTGATTCATGGTCAAGAAGCTACAAATATCATGAGCAAAGAATATAGGGAAAAATCACCTTGAGCACCATCAACATCATCTAAAAGGAAGATAAATATATTGCTTACAACATGAGAGCACAGTTGTCAAACTGAACGCTTGTCCCTTTCTTGGTGCTTTCAGTGGCGTAAAATGTTTAAAATGATTATGGCATGGTGGTTATAGGGGTGGACTGTGTGAAGATTTGTGTGGCGGCTTCTAGGGCAAACAGTGCAGAATATTGTAGCGGCCATAAAAGCCGGACAACCTGCCCGGATTCGTGGTGGCTACCAATTCCACCATGTAAATACAAAAAAAAAAAAATAGGAGAGCACAAACATCACTGTATTTATTATAAAAACCAGAGAAGTGTCCTACAAGGACAATAAATAAAAATTACATTCATGACAACTGATAGTAACACTTTCGACTCATCTTCCCTTGCTTTAACTTGGATGATATATGCGTGTGTCATAGAAGATTTGATGTGCCTCATTGAACGTGTATTCTAGGAGATACATTCTTGAGGTAATCTATGTTTCATTTTGAATAATGTTTTTTTGATTAATTTCTCTAGAATACATGAGCAGATAGTGAGAAATGGTGGATCTTCTCGGGTGATAACATTGATAATTTTAGGCATTTGTGTGGCACAACACAAATCTAGGACACATGATTTGATATGTTCAAATATAGAAACTATTTTTCATTTGTTGTTCGATAAAACAAGAGAGCCTTTGATGTTTTTAGAAGCTTAGTGAAATAGTACTAAATCTATGTGAAGAAGATGTTCAAAGCTTTGAAGAAATAATGCACTAAAAGTTGAGAATAATTTAAAATTTTCTAAACCTTATAACTGATTTCAAACAAACAAAGAGCCTCTGGTACCTTTAGGACATGGTGTAGATACTTTCAAGATTTCATGTGGATTGTGTTTAGAGGGAAAAATATAGTGTACCCACCGTGACTAAGGAGAATATTGCCAAGGATTCACTTGGCCGCCATCGAGCACTAGTAGTCCAAGCAACAACCACAATCATTCAAAATAGTGAAAGTGTAGGAGCCACACATCAAGTTTTCAACATGGGCCAAAGGGAGTGACTGGAAATTTTTTGTCAAAGCAACAAAATAAGAGTGCGAGAAAAAAATATGTAGAAATTCAAAAGAGAAGGTAAAGTATCTGAATTTGATTGAAGTATTAAGAAGATATAAGGAGTCATTTTGCCATTAACAAAGTTATATTTTGTAAGGTATATTATGGAGTGATAAGAGTGATTTGAATTTTAAATAAAGAAATAAAAATAAAATTATATAGAATATTTGGAGGGCTCATAGAAAAGAAATATTATCATTGATGATGAGGCAGATTTGAAGTCAAGGTGTCACATAGTGGAAGGATAGAGTAACAGGATTAATGCATATCTTCCTCCAAGCATCAAATTGAAAAGAAGGACATTTTAGCTATCCACAAGAAGAAGGAAAGGTGCACAAGATAATTACAAATCAACATTTACAAGGTTAGTTATCAAGTGCTAGACTAGAGCTACCTTTAAAATGTAATAAATGTGAGACAAGTGAAAGCAACAGACTTAATGAATGTGAAGAACATATTGGCCATTTGAAGCTTACTACATTGGTGCATATCATTCTCTATATGTTCATGAAGATAAAATAATTTTGGGTAGAATATGTCTAAATTTCTTTTAGTTGAAGAAAGCAAACTCAATAAAAGGTGAAGAACGTGATGCCATTATTAAATAGATTTTGTAGTAGATTTGAGTAGTATTTGTAAGTAGATTTGGAGTAGATTTGAATAGTGTTTATGAGAATATTTTGGAGCAAATTTGAGTAAGTTTTTCTAGCAGATTTTGGAGTAGATTTGAGAAGGTTTTGTAAGTAGGTTTTGGAGAACATTTGATTAGGTTTTGCGAGTAGAGTTTGAAGCAAATTTGATAAGGTTTTGTAAGCATGTTTTAGAGAATATTTGAGTAGGTTTTATGAGCATGTTTTTGAGCAAGGGGATGAATAACACAAGCTTATACTGAGAGGGGGGCTGAATAGTATAAGACCACTTTTTACTTTTATTTTCTTTAAAAATATTTTGCAAAATATCAATGGTAATATCAACAAAAATAATCAAAGCAATGCATAAATCACCACACAAAATAGAGACACCAATTTAATGTGGTTCACCCAATGTGGGCTACTCCATGGAGAAAATATTTCACTATAATTATCTCAAAAAATATTTTGGAATCCTTCCCTATTACAATGTTTATGGACCTCTGTCCAAAGGAGACACCAATCCCCTAATCTGGTTTGTGGGCACCAACCCATAGGATACACCAATCCTATAATCTGGTTTATATATTAATATCCATAGGTGACACCAATTGCCTTAGTTGGTTAGTGGATCTCTATCCATAGGATAACTCCTTCTTCTTTGCTCAATCTGGTGATCCTCTAGAAGACTACTACCTCCACTTCTCTATCTTGTGGATATCTCTCTACTGAATACATATATCCTCACTCAGAAGCCTTGTCCTCACTGCCCTGGCTAATGGATATCTATACACTAGACACTTTTATCCTCCTCTCTGTCACCTCCAAAGATTGTTCTTAGCTCTTCTCAATCTCTGTATCAAATATACATTAAACACATTCCTTATATCTAGCACAAATCTGCTCAAGCTCTATCTCAAATTTACTTAATATCTATCTCAAATCAACACTAAACACAATCCTTTGGTCTAACACAAATCTGATCAATCTCTATCTCAAATCTACACTAAACACAGTCATTCGGTCTAACACAAATCTACTCAATCTCTATATCTTCTATGGTACAAACCTGCTCTCAAATTTTCAGCAAGCTCTATCCTCAAATCTATCAGTCATTCGGTCTAACACAAATCTACTCAATCTCTATATCTTCTATGGTACAAACCTGCTCTCAAATTTTCAGAAAGCTCTATCCTCAAATCTATTCTTAAATCTATCCTCAAGACTTAACACAAATCTTGACTCAATCACAAATAAACTCTGCTAGATCTATCCCAAAACTTAACTCAGGGTTTTAACAAATCAATCAATCAAATCTACTCTCAAGTCTACTCAAATACTTACCTCAAATCTATCAAAAAATTCTTCACCAAGAATTACCTCAAATATTCTCAACAAGCCCTCACTAGAGCTTGTCCAATATTCTCAACAACTCTTCACCAAGACTTACCTCAAATCTACTCAACAATTCCTCACTAGAATTTTTTCAATCTTCTCAACAAGTCTTCACCAAGACTTACCCCAACTCTGCTTGTAAGCTTCTACAAAAGCTCACACAAATATGTCCTTAAGCTTTCACAAATGCTTCCTCAATTATCTCCTTAATTCCCCTCTAGGAATTACTCAAACTTGCTCATAAGATTTCACAAAATCTTATTCAAATCAATTGCAAAACTTGCATATAAAACTCAACACAATATCTCACATAAAACCTCTTCAATCCTACAAATGAGTTTCACACATAATCTTGTTTGACTTCAGAAACATATAGATAATGGTTAGAGACTCAATATGTTTCACACTCACTAAACACTTACAAAACTCAACTTAATCTATTTCTTAAAACCTTTGCAATAACTCAAATAATTTTCACTCAGAATATTGTTAAACCACATAAACATATAGAGAATGGTAGGAGAATCAATATGTTTCATACTCACAATAACTCACTCACTTTCAAACTCTTTTAAAATCAATTAATAATAAAGAACAATTTGTTTCATAGAACTTGAACTATGACTCCAACACTTCCAATCAATTATGCTCAATCAAATCCACTGAACCTATCACTCAATGAAACACAACCTACTTACAAATTTTAAACAAGTTTTTCACTACACTTTCAACAACTCACACTATGAATCTCAATCCTTGACTCAAGATGATTCCTCATTCACATAATAATTATATTCATTATATTTTCACAAACCCTAATCATGCACATGAAGGTTTACTCAAATATTATCAACAATGCATATAAAACAATATCCCATAACAATTATACTCATGATATTTCACAAACCCTAGTTTGATATAGTTCTCAATTTCTCACTCAAATATTTTCACAAACATTCACCAATCATGCACATGAAAGCTTACTCAACAATTCTTATCAAATAAACTTTTTCACTCTAACATATATTCATAAAACCTCAATCAACCATACACCTCATACAAAGAAGAATGTTCCCATACCTTTTTGATTTTATGGAGATATGTATTCAAAACCTATTTTACTCTCAATCAAAAACTCTTGTCAATTCTAGGTTAGATAGTAACAATATACCTCAAAACTCTCCACTGGAAAATTCCCTTTAATCATGCAAGAATTACAATGCAATGTTCAATATTAAATACACCTTATCACTTCTACTTTAAAAACAACATATAACACATACATAGTAATATTATTCCTTAATTACACTTTGTAATCTCCACACTCTTAAACACTACTCAAAACCCTAAATCTCAAATTAAATTGGCAAAAATAAACTCCTCAAAAATATCCACATAACAACTTTATCAAAAATTAAATCACTCCTTTAATATGCTCAAAAATGTAAAATTAAACTTTAATAAAACACCTTATACCTCCCTTTAACTCAAAAATTCATGCCACATTAAAAACCTTAGGAGAAAAATTTAATTAAAAAATTAAATACCTTTATTGCCCTCGATGGGATTCAATCCCCTATTGTGCTACCACCAGCACCCTAACCATGACCCAACTATAGTGTGAGATAGGTGCTCATGTTGGTAGACAAAAGTGTGTTGTGTGCTTTGTATCATGTTCTAGGTGCCAACCAAAAGGAACACCAGCAAAACACTCCTAGGCCTACCGCTAGGATTCGATCACGGGACCTCCTACCTGTCAACGCTTCAACGCACAGCCAATTGCCACTAGCCCAACCACCAAGTTTATAATGAGGATTTAAGCCTCCACTATCTTATCCCTTTGATGGCTACCAAAACAATAAAAAATATTTTCCTTTTTCTTGCACACAGATCGCAGAAATTCGTAGGCACTAGCAATATTAATCTATCGAAGGTAGGAGCTTAGGCAACCAAATGCACATGGTATTTATACCATTGTGCCATATTCCTTTGGATGTCGGTGGAGGTGGAAAATACGTATGGCACCGACGCTTTAATAAAAATTAAACCTTTTGCCCTTATAACCCTAACCTTAGGGTTAATTAAATTAAATTATAAATTAATTTATAATTAATTTAATAACTTTAGGTCTTAACATTAGACCTTTAATATTATAATAAAATATTATAATATTATTTTTATTTGGCCTTCTTATTGATCCTTTAGACCTTATTTGACCACCTTCAATATTATAATAAGATATATTATAATATTATTTCCCTTAGGCCTAGAAGCAATCTTTCTCTTGCAATGCTTACTGAAACTAACTCTTGACATCCTTCCTTTTGCACTGCTCACTTAAACTAACTCTTGACATTTTTTTTTTTTATTTGTGGAAAACATCCCAAAAGGGATGCCACTTTTGGGTAAGACCCAAGGAGGCAGGGGTATCCATTCTACAAAAAATGCCTAGGACTCGGACCTGGCCTACCACCTTTGACATACTCAAGGAGCAAACAAACACACAAAACCAATTTAAAAATAAGTAAATAACAACAAAAATAATAAAATAAAAATAAAAAACATGCTCCTTGAGTGTGTCAAAAATAAAAGCACAACCAAACACGCACAATAAGATAAAAGAAACCACAACACAAACCACATAGAAAAACACAAGAACCACATAAAAAAACACAAACAAGACAAAAACAATAGAACACTACAAAGACATAACCCAAAAAAAACATGAAAAATAAACACAACCAAAACCTAAAAAATTAAAAAAATAAAAATAAAAAACAACCAACAACAGACAATAAACAAAAACAAAAAACATAGAAAACACTCACACATAAAAACATGAAATAACACAAACAAAGAGAAACCCAAGAACAAGAACAAAAAAAACACAAGAACAATAAAAAAAAACATAAAAAATAAAAACACATGAACAACAAAAAACAACACAAAGAACACAAAAACAAAACAAAACAAAAGAACCCACCCACCTTAAAAAACTAGACAAAAAAAAAAAAAAAAAAAAAAAAAAAATTGAACAAACAATGACCTATCTAGACCAGAAGACTATTAAGGCAAGAATCAACAGAGGAAACAAAATAAAGAATAGAATGAGCTAGGGAACTAAAAAAAACTGAATGAACCAAAGAGAAGCAAAAAAAAAAAAAACAAGAAGAAACTAGGTACCTTCAAGACTGGAGCCATCCAAAGAAATGATAGAAAGAAGAGCTTCCCTAATTTGAGAAGCCCACCATATAGGAGGGTGGCCATAACAAGTAAGATCACCTTTGTCCAAAGCCCAATTAGCTAAAGCATCACCACTCTTGTTTTGATCTCTGACCACATGATTGTAATCAACTTTCAAAAATCCCATCTGGATTAATTGAATCTTCTCAATAATTCTTTTTATTCTCCAATCCACCTTATGATTCTTAGAAGGAGTCTTCAAGAGATTAATCATAAGTTGAGATTCAGAATCAACTAACACCTTTTCCCATCCAACCTTAGTAGCCTCTTGAAGGCCTCTGAGGATACCATACCCCTCAGCAAGGTTATTGGAAAGAATACCCAAATTCTCAGCAAAAGTAAAAACCAGGGAGCCATCTAAAAGTCTACCAATTCCTCCCACACTGGCTTTTCCAGGGTTCCCTCTAGAGGCTCCATCAGTATTGACTTTTCCAAAATCCTTAGGAGGAGGTTGCCAATTTCTAGTCCTATCCATCTTACTAATACTCACATTCCATTTAAGTTGGTTGCCCTTAGAAGATTTAATATTCAATCTTTGCATCACTTGATCCCATATTTTGTGGGAGTTTTGGGGGTGATTAAGGAGTTGATGGACTGATTCAACTAAGTTGGCTATGGTATTTTTCCAAATATAGTGAATATCCTTCCTATCTTGATTAAAAATTCGGTTGTTCCTTTCATTCCAAATATTCCAAAGAAGAATGGTAGAACCCATCCAAACTAACTGCCTAATAAAATGATCAACACCCTCTTGATTAGGCCAATCCCTCCAAAGTTGTTCAAAAGTAAAAAAATTGGACCATTGTAAGACAAGTAAAGTGGCCATTCTCCTCCATAGCTCAGAGGCTAAAGTACACTCAATAAAAATATGGTTGAGATTTTCTACATTCTCTTCACACATTTCACATCTAAAAGGGCCATGAAAACCACGCTTCATAAGTTGCTCACCAGTAAGCACCCTATGATGCAATAAAAGCCAATTAAAGAACCTCACCTTAGGCTAGAGATTTTGAGCCCACAATCAAGAAAATATGTCAGAAGAATGGTTGGGATTATTATGGCATAAGGTCAAATAACCTTGAGCAACTGAATACTCACCCTTAGTAGTGTTGTTCCATCCAAAATAATCTTTTTCATGGGACCAAGAGAGGGATCTCATATGAAGGATGCCTTGGATATCTTGTCTTTGCCTTTCTTGGATTTGAATAGTCCAGTCCTCAATAGGGATCCAATATCTACCAACCTTTGAATTACCAGTATGGTACCGATAGTAATTAGCCACCTTTATCCAATTAGCTTGGTGAAGCTCCTCCATCCAAGGCCTCAAATCGGGAAACTGAGTTATCAAAGGCTTGTGACCATCCCAAGAATCTATCCAAAAAATTTCCTTTTGACCATTATGAATGATCCAAAATTATTTTTTCTTTATCAAATCCTCACCAGTCTTAAGAACTGCTAAAATGGGAGAACCTTTGGTAGGAATTTGATAGTGAACAAGGTCTTCAGGACTTTTGTTCTCAACATATTTAGCATGGATATTATTGGCCCAAAGAGCATTGGGGTTATGCAACATCCTCCAATATAATTTAGTAGCTAAATATTTATTGTTATTAATAGAAGACCATAATCCTAACCCCCTTTCACTCTTAGGAAGACATAAAGTATCCCATTTCACCAAGGCCCATTTTCTTTTCTCCTTAGTACCACTCCAAAGGAAACGATGATCGATTTGATCCAATTCTCGAAGAACAGCCTTTGGGATATTCAAAATGGAAGAAACATAAATAGGAATAGCTTGAAGGACTAATTTTACCAAGGTGATTCTACCCCAGAAGAAAGCCACTTGTTGGTCCACTTTCCAATTTTCTTCTTGACTTTGTCCAACAACCAATTCCAATATTTATTTTTCTACCTTTGAATATTTATGGGAATACCTAAATAAGTGATTGGAAGAGAGGTCTTCTTATATATTAATTTATCCAAGACCATGGATTCCTATCTAGCAGAGCAGTGAAAGAAAATAACTTTAGATTTTTCTTCATTGATCAACTGCCTAGTAGCCTTAGAAAAATAGCTAATGATTTTCTTAATATTAGAAGCTTCCTTAAATGTAGCTTTACCTAAAAGAGTAGAGTCATCCAAAAATTGAAGATGAGATATAGGTCTAGCTCCATGAGCAATGGTAACTCCCTCAAGGGTTTTTTTTTCCCTCTTTTTGGTTATAGTCCTACCCAAGCATTCAACAAGAATGATGAATAAATAAGGGGATAGCGGGTCACCTTGCCTAATACCTCTGGAAGCTGGGAATGACTGAGAAGGCCTACCATTGATAAGAACTAAGTAGGAAATTGAAGAGATACATCCCATAATCCAATCCATCCAATCCTTAGAGAAACCAAATTGCCTCAAAACTTTGATAAGGAAGTGCCAATCCACTTTGTCATAAGCTTTGGATAAGTCTAACCGAATGAACATGGAAGGAGAATTTTGCATATCCATGGAATGGATGGCTTCTTGAGCAAGAACTATCTCATCTACTATTTGACATCCTTCCACATAACCCCCTTGCTCCGAGGAAATAATCTTATGTAAAAGAGGCTTCAACCTTTCTGCCATGATTTTAGTAATGATTTTGAGAAGAACATTACATAAAGCAATAGGTCTAAAAGCTGAGATATGATCAACCTCTTGAGATTTTGGAACAAGAGTAATATAATTTTTATTGATAACCTTCAAAATTTCTTTGGCTTTCCTGGATTCTTCCACCACCTCTAATAAATCAACATGAAGGATATCCCAGAACTCTTGGTAGAACTCAATGGGAAAACCATCAGGACCTGGGGTTTTCCCTTTTTGCATTTTAAAAACTACTTGTTGAAGCTCATTGATAGTAACAGGAGTAGTGAAAATAGAGTTCTCCTCAAAAGTGATAAGATAAGATATTGCTTGAAGAACATTTTGTTGTGAATATGATTCAAGAGGAGTAGAAGCAAAAATATTGGAAAAGTAATCAACAACAATAGAGTTCATGCCATCCCAAGTATAAACAACATCTCCAGAATCTGATTTTAAGGAAGAAATAAAGTTGTGAGATCTTTGATCTAGAAGATATTTGTGGAAGAAATTTGTGTTTCGATCTCCTTCTTTGAGCCATTGAATTCTAGATTTTTTCTTCCATAAGATTTCTTCTATTTTTTCCCATTCCTCTAACTGAGTTGTGAGTTTAATTTCATCTGCACTTCTCTTCTCTGTGAGGCCATCTAAATGGATTTTCTTATTCAAATTTTCAATATGAGCAATAACTTCATGCTTTTTTTTATGAACATCCCCAAACTCTTTCCAGTTCCAAGTCTTGATTTTGGATTTAATGTATTCCAGTATTTTGGAAAAACAGAACATCTTAGTCCCATGCCTAGGTTTACCTTCCTTCCACCATTGTTGCACACGAGGTCTGAAGGAAATATCTCTAAGCCACATTAATTGAAAACAAAAAGGAGAGAAAATCACATTGGTTTTCCACATTTCCACCATGATTGGCCAATGATCCGAACCAACATTATTAAGAGTCTTCACTTTAGGAATGTGACCATGGATTAAGAAATTTTTAGAGAGCAAAAACCTATCCAATCTCTCCATTATACAAGCTAAGCCTTGCCTTATGTTAGACCAAGTCATAAGGCCATTATCTGGTTGGATATCCACAAGATGGAGGTTTGCAATATATTTGCTCATGAGGTCAGTGCTTTTGTCCAAATTTCTATTTCCCCCCATTTTCTCATCCAGAGAGAGGATGGTATTGAAATATCCTCCGATCAAGATCCAAGCTTTAGGAAAATAAGAGATAATATGAGTAATATCCTTCCACTGTCTTATTTTTTCCTCCAAAGAAGTCAGAGAATAAACAATAATGCAGAGCAAAATCTGGTTGGAATGTCTACTTTGAATAGCTATAGCCAACAAACTCTAACTGCCAACCATATGGTGAATAACTACCTCTTTTGGGTCCCAAAGACAAGCAATGCCACCCGAAGTCCCTTGGGAACTGAGGGAAACCACTTTTCCAGCTGGCCAAATTTTACTGGCAATTGAGTCCATATCCTCCATTGACATCTTTGTTTCTTGAAGGAAAATAAGATGTGGATGATTTATCTGAATCATTCTTCTAATTTCATTTTATTTTGAAAGACTCCCTTTGAGTCCTCTAATATTCCAAGTGATGATCTTCATTAATACCAAGGCTAAAAAATTTGGGAAGGGCATTAATATTACCTTCCTCTACAATATTTTCACCTTCTTTTACCATATGATATTGATTGGTCTTGCGACCTGCTTTTTGATTAGAATCCATCTTCAATTTTTTTCCTTGTTTCTTGACTTATTCCAATTGAATCTGAGATGGCTTCTAACCTTGAAGAATGCTCATACATAGCCAAAATTTTACTAGATGGTTCAACAGAGTCTATATTGGGACCTGCATTATTTGAAGTTTTGACATTTGAAAGATTGTTTTTCTTGTGTAAATTTTCTCCTTTTTTTCTGTTGAAAACCTTTGATTTGTTGGTTTGTCTTTGAGTTCTTCCATTCATATTTAAATTGTGTTTCTAAGATTTTAGTTTCCATTATTTACTCTTCCTCACTTGGGACATCATTTGTGGAAAGGATTTCAAACATATTAGCAGATGACTTTGATTGATCCTTCATAACTAGTTTTTTCTGAGTGTTCTTCTTCTTAGGTATTTGGAAACCTGCTGAGTTTATATCTTCTTTATTTTGATTAGGAATTTTATTTGGGCAAGCACTGGCCAAATGACCATATTCATGGCAAATTCTACAACAAAAAGGAATGTTCTCATAGTCCACTACTTGCTCCCAAGTGTCTTCCCCAAATTGTAATGTGATATTTTTAGGTAGGGGTTTGTCAAAATCCATTAAAACACAAATCCGAGCATAAATAATATGTTTAAAATTTTGAGTACAATCAACAGTCATCATAAAAGTTCCTAAAGAGTTTCCAATTGAAGAAAAAATAGTAGTTTTCCAAAATTCAATAGGGAGCCCAAAGATTCTAACCCACATGGGAATTATAGAAGGTATCTCTTCTTCAGATTTCAATTTAGTATGTCAGGGTTTCATGAAAAGCCCCGCCCTTCCAAAAAACCAAGGACCCCCTTGAAAATTTTTCTCTCTATCTTCATTATTAGCAAATAAAATAAGAAAATAACTATTTGGATAAATAGAGATTTGTAACTCACTTTTATTTTTCCAACTTTTTGCAGCCCAGACTTTGAAAGCAGATAGACTCGAACGAAAACCCATGAACCAAAAAAATAGTCCTCTTTTTTCCAAATCTTCAATGCCAGTCTAAATGTTACCCATATCAAACTTAACAATAGGAGTTCCATCAGTTGCTTTAAGGCATCTTGACTCCATTTTACTAGGATCAATCTTAGGCATTCTTAGAGGTTTTTTGGGAAGCCCTAAGATTGATATTAGCATTGGGCTGAGGCTATCCACCACGAAGGGCATCCCTAAAATTCATTTTTGGGATTGAGTCTTCGAAATTCTTACCCTTGATAGGGGTTTTCATAGTTTAATTATTTTGTGGGTGCACCTTAGCACTAGATTCACTTGAGATATGAGCCATTTTTTGATCAACTACTTGAAATTTGTTTTGTGATCTCTTTAATCCTTGCCCTAGACACCGTGGAAAGGTATGATTTTCACTTTTCTTTTGTGCAGCAAATTGGAAGTCATTGTCACTCAAGTTCACAGTATGATATGTTGAAAGATAAATTTCTAACCCATATTGGATCCCCTGCAACATTTCTTGCTAAAATATTGAGCATAAACCATAAAAATATTGGCCGCTAGGGCTCGAAGGCCCTAAAAACCAACCTATGGAGTTGCTTGCACTCAACCCAGATGAAACCCTTGCATAGTTGCTTGCCAAATATTTCATTCACACATAGGGGTTTTCTAGGATCTTTGTTGCTCCAAATGATATGAAAATTTGTGGAGAAATTCTAGGGTTTTTCAAGCATCTACCCTTAAAATTTTAGCTCAATCCGAGTCCGGATGAGTGAGATATGGCTAAAACGAGTTCGTCAGTTTGGGTAGTCCTGTGAAAAACATCTAATCCAATATCCACAACATGAAATCCCTAAAATAACTCTTGACATAAATGATAATAAGGCTTACTCATATTTTCAACAATATCCCCCTTTGTCATTTATGCCAACCCATTTACCTTCTACCATTTCTTTTACCTCTTTATGTTCTACTCCCCCTAAGAAACTTCTCCCACTGACTGAATGCTCTCCCCCTAACTCAAATATTTCCCCATTTGAAATCAATGGCAAAGGGTCACCTTTGGGAATTAGTGCTAAGAGTGAGACTCTTATCTTAGCCCCTCCCCCACATCCTCTCTTAAGGTGGTTAATTTTTGGGTGGGAGTATCTCTACTCCCAACATACACTGATATTTACCTTTGCCCACCTTCCTCAACTAATCCTTCTGATTCCTCTGACTATTCCTGTTCCTGCTTATCTCTAGAATTTTTGCTCTACACCACTTGGATATATGCCCAATATTATTGCACTTTTAACACTTAATTTTATTATTCCTTAAAGGTGCAAATTTCTTGGAGTTTCTCTTGGTGAAGCCATATCCATTCTTGTCATAAACCCTGCAATTTACAGCCTTGTGACCAAACTAATTACAAGAGTAGAAATACCCTTAAAATAAATGTTTTTTTCTAAAATTCCCATATTACTGTCTTTCATGTGTCCTACATTGTGTAGCCTTGTGCCCAAACCTATGATATGAGAAGCATCATCCATTGAAACTACCTTGCCTTGATCCCATTGGTCTCTTAGTCTCTTTTACCCTGTGTTGCTTCCTATTCCATCTATTCCTCATTTGTGCATTTTTCCTTCTCTTATTGAACTTTATATTGTCCAAATTATCCTCAAAAGTCTCACTTTCTCTTACACTCTCCTCTTCCAAATTTTCTTCTTATTTTGAGATTGATATTGACTCTCCTCCATTCTTTTTTTTCCTATTCAAAACCAAGTCCTATATTGTTTTATGAGGATATTTATACCTTGATAATCTTATATAATTTATTTGATCTTCTCCTAAACCTTTTTAGCTTATATATAGACTATTTTACTTCCTTACTTAATGAATCTACTTCATGCTCTAACTTTTCACATTCTAAAACCTTTGCTTCTAACTTCTCTTTTAATCTCCTTGTCTTAGCTATTGATTTGGTTATATCCTCTATAAGCTTTCCTTTCTCTTCATCACATTCTTGAAATAGAATCCTGAGTTTTGACTTCTACTTTCTTACCTTCCTTAATGCATCAAGGGCATAAATAAGCTCACCCTCAAGATCAACTTCTCCTTATTCTCTTTTTGATTCTTCCTTTATTATTTTGTTTTCAAAATCATCCTTATTCTTTTCTGATTTATTTCCATTAGAAGCACTTCCTTCTTATTCTATTTCCATAAGAAGACTTTCTTTTGGTCCTTCAAGTGTATCTTCATATTCATCATCACTAAAATTAAATCCATTCCTTGTACAACTATCTTCAAGATGACCAAAGTTACCACATCTAAAATACTTGAGAATTATTGGTGTCCTATTTCTAATCACTTATTTTTCTTCTGCAAGAAATAGAATTTCATCTTCATCATTACTTGAGGAGATTCCATAATTATCACTTGAAATATTACCTACCTTGTCTGCAAAAAAAATCTTCTTATACCTTTGAAAAAACTTCTTTCCTTGCTTGAATTGTCCATCCTTGATTTTCTTTTGGTACCTGTGTTTTCATGTTTCCCTATTCTTATGATCCTATTTTTATTCATCATTGCTCTTTTCAGCCTCTGGATAATTAGATGCATAGTAACCATATTTTCCACAATTGATACATCTAACTAATTTTTTACCTTTATAATTTCTTGAGTCCTTGTTCCTTCTACCATAATTTGCTTCTTCATCACTGGATAACTCATTGCTTGAATCTGACTTCTTACCCTTTGTGTTCTTAGTAGCTTTGAAGGCTACTTCTTTCTGGGTAATAGGTTCCTCTTTTATTCTCATCTCAAAACCTCTTCAATCCCACAAAAACATTTCACACAAAATCTTGTTTGACTTTAGAAACATATAGATAATGGTTATAGACTCAATATGTTTCACACTCACTAAATACTTACAAAACTCAACTTAATATCTTTAAGAAAACCTCTTCAAAAACTCAAACAAACTTCACTCAGAATCTTGTTAAACCATGAAACATATAGAGAATGGTAAGAGACTCAATATGTTTCACAATCAGAATCAGTCACTCACTTTCAAAATCTTTTCAAATCAATTAAGAATAAAAAAAATTGATTCATAGAACTTGAACTATCACTACAACACTTACAATAAATTATGCTCAATCAACTCCACTGAATCAATCACTCAATAAAACACAACCTGCTTACAAACCCTAAACAGGTGTTTCACTACACTTTCAACAACTCACACTATGAATCTCAATCCTTGAATCAAGATGATTTTGCATTTACATAACAATGATACTCATGATATTTTCACAAACCCTAATCATGCACATGAAGGTTTAATCAAATATTTCCAACAATTATTATTAAAAAATCTCACATAACAATGATACTCATGATCTTTCACAAACCCTAGTTCAAGATAGTTCTCATTTTCTCACTCAAATGTTCTCACAAACATTCACCAATCATGCACATGAAAGCTTACTTAACAATGCTTATAAAACAAACCTTTTCACTCTAACTTATATTCAGAAAACCTCAATCAACCATACACCTCATACAAAGAAGAATGTGCCCATACCTTTTTTCTTTGATGGATATATGTCTTCAAAACCTATTTTACTCTCAACCAAAAACTCTTGCCAATTATAGGTTAGATAGTAATAATCTAACTCAAAACTCTCCATTGGAAATATCCCTTTAATCATGCAAGAATTACAATGCAATGTTCAATCTTAAATACACATTATCACTCCTACTTCAAAAATAGCATCTAACATATACATAGTAATATTATTCCTTAATTACACATTATAATCTCCACACTCTTAAACACTACTCAAAACCCTAGATCTCAAATTAAATTGGCAAAAATAAACTCCTCAAAAATATCCTTATAAATCCTTTCTCAAAAATTAAATAACTCCTTATATATGCTCAAAAATGCAAAAATTAAAGTTGAATAAAACACCTTATACCTCCCTTTAACTCAAAAATTCATGCCACATTAAAAACTTTAGGAGAAAATTTAATTAAAAATTTAAATACCTCTATTTCCCTCAGTGGGATTCAATCCCCTGTTGTGCTGCCACTAGTTTCATAGTGAAGGTCTAACTACCATGTGAGCTAGGAACTCACGTTGGTATACCAAAGCATGTTGTGCACTTTGTATCCTATGATAGGTGCAAAAACCTAAAGGACCGTCAACAAAACACTCCCAGGCCTATTGTCGGGATTCGATCGTGGGACCTCCCGCCTATCAATGCTTCAACGCACACCCACTTGCCGCTATCCCAACCACCAAGTTGGTAATGAGGATTTAAGCCTTCACTATCTTATCCATTCGATGGCTTCCAAAACAATAAAAAAATATTATCCTTTTTCTTGGATACAGATCGCGGAAATTCACAAGCACTAGCAATACTAATCGATCGAAGGTAGGAGCTTAGGGAACCAAATGCACATGGTATTTATACCATTTCGCCATCTCCCATTAGATGTCGATGGAGGGGAAAAATACATATGACTTCAGTGCTTTAATAAAAAATAAACCTTTTGCCCTTATAACCCTAACCTTGGGGTTTGTTAAATTAATTTATAATGAAATTATTATAATTCTTTTATAATTAATTTAATAACTTTAGGTCTTAACATTAGACCTTTAATATTATAAAAAAATATTATAATATTATTTTTCTTGGGTCTTCTTATTGCTCCTTTAGACCTCATCTGACCACCTTGAATATTATAATAAGAGATATTATAATATTATTTACCTTAGGCCTAGAAGCAATCTTTATCTTACACTACTTACTGAAATTGATGCTTGACATCCTTCCTTTTGTACTGCTCACTGAAACTGACTCTTGACATCAATGACAACAAAACTTTCTCATATTTCCAATAGGGGATTGGTGTCTCCTATGAATTGGTGTCCATGAAATTAAGAGGGTATTGGTGTCTCCTTTGGATTGGTGTCCACAAAATTGAGCAAGGGCATTAGTGTCTCCTATGGATTGGTGTCCATGAAATTGAGCAAGGGGATTGGTGTCTCCTATGGATTGGTGTCCATAAACTTGAGCAAGGGGATTGGTGTCTCCTATGGATTGGTGTCCATGAACTTGAGCAAGGGGATTGGTGTATATGAACTTGTATAGGGGATTTTTGTCTCATGTGGATTGGTTTCAATGAACTTGTATAGGGGATTGGTGTTTCTTGTGGATTGGTATCCATAAAATTTTATAGGGGATTGGTGTCTCCTGTGGTTTGGTGCCCACAAAATTTATTAAAAAAAATTATAAGCAATATTTTTTCGTGGTTTTCTCTTGAGAGGGTTTTTCCACGTAAAATATTTGTCTCTTATGTGCATGGTGATTTATGCATTGTTTCATTATTGCATTGATATTATTTGAAGTTATTACTTTGGAAAGAAAATAGAAATTTTTTAGCTTATACTGTTCACCCCCCTCTCAGTATAATCTTGTGTTTTTCATTTTCAACACATAACACTATTATATATCTAGTGTACAACTATAGTCCCTAAATATTTAAAAGTAATAAAAGGAAATTGACTTAAACATATTAAGTAATCACTCCTAGTCATGTCATTTCCTAAGTAATCATCCAATGCACTTGTGTGGTTATAAGCTTCACAAATTTCTTCTCTTCCAGTTTTATTTCAGGAGAGAAAATTCATTAAAACATAGGCTCTAAAGCATAGCATTCAAGAGGTAAAAGAATCAATACAACAAAATGTATTTCTATTGGAAATGCATATATTCAAACTAGGCAATGTATCATCCACACAACAAGTTGCAAGGTACATATATAAAATATTCTCTTTTTTTTAGAATAGAGGTAAATTTTTAGTCCAAAAAAATCAGACAACCATTGTTATGCATCAAGACAAGTTGCAATTTAAATAATAGCACTACAAATCCCCCACTAAACCATAGAAGTAAGCTCTCAGAGTCTACCTAAAAAATACAGTATGATTTCTTCAATAATTCTAGGTGATAAATCTAGTTTTTAATTCATTAGCTTAGTTTTCCTCCTTCACTTCAACATATTCCTTTTCCTATATTTTTACTACACTTCATATCTTCTCCATCATCTGCTACATCTGGGATGTTGCTATGGGTGATGTGTTATATCTACCTCCACTATACATATCCCTCCCCATATTCAAAGCACGATGCAATAATTCCAATCAACCAGAAATAATGAATATATGAACATGTATATATATTTATTTATTTATTTATATATGCCAAAGTTCTTATCAAGGTCATAACAAGAGACTTAATCAATATTATTTTCTTTGGTTTCTAATTTGGCAACAATCTCACCATGAAGCAAAAAAAAATTTCAAACAACCAAACACATGGTCATTAAGTTCCTACTTAATGAATATTTCCTTCAAAGAGTGACTTTTCCTTTCCATGGTAGACAAAAGCAAGAATCATTAAATAATAATGAAAATCCTTCATCACTATTAAATTCAAGCAAACATAATAATCCTTCCCTATTTTGGCTTAAATAATAATGTTGATCAAAATATAAATCCTTTATATCTTTTTTTCATAAAATAAGAAACAATAAAATTAAACATTTATCATTATTTGCAATGAATCTCTTTATATCGAATAAAATTTTATCTAAAGTATGATTATCATGCAAAAAACAAGTTTCATCCTAAACTTAATATATTTCCTCATGCAAATCATGATATGCAACTACATGAAAATAGCATTCATCCATGTTGCTTCAAGCTATTCAATGAATAAATCATCACATCATTTCCTTTTCTTATGGCATCCTGTTATTGGTGGTTAATTATTTCTTCCACCCATGAAAATGCCTTCTCTTGAAAAAGTGCAAATCCATTAGCAACATCATATTCTTTAAAAAAATAGATGTTTGCAAAAACTAAACATGAAATAGTCATACATCTCATCAATAAAATAACATATCATTTCATGAGTCCATTATATGAATAAGTTTTCCAAGTGAGGGTTATGACATACTACCCTCCTTAGGCTAAACATGGTCCTATATGTTTCATAAAAGTCTAAAATTATAACAATTGTTACATTTCATTTTTAAAAGAAAAGGAAAGTATCTTTGCATATCTATCACTTTATTCCAAGTGGCATTTCTCTCAGAATAGAAGTCTCACTAGACCTTACATTGCTCCAGAGTCACCTTCCTCATTGTTTTGTAGTGAAACTCTAGGATTTTCATTGGTTGCACCTCAATACCCTTTGGACCTACCATATGCAATTTAGGGAAATCCCATATATGATCTAGATTAGCAATGTATTTTCTTAACAAGTATATATATGGAGAATGTCATGGATCTTTGATAAATTAGATAGTAAGGTGAGTCTATATGCCATAATACTAATCTCTTCTATGATTTGAAAAGGTCCAACAAAGTTAGGATCTTGTTTTTTGGATTTTATGGCACTCTTCTTAGGTCTCACCCTTAGGAATACTCTATCACCCATAGCAAAATCTATTGGAATCCTTTGCAAATTGGCATAACATTTTTGATGATCAGTGGCTTTCTTAAGCCTTTGTTTGATCATATTTACCTATTCCTCCATTTCCCTAATTATTTTTAGCCCAAGTAAAACCCAATCCTCTAGTTTGTCCTACAAAAATAGTGTCCTACACCTCTTGCCATACAAGGCTTCGAATGGGGCCATGCCTAAGGATGAATGGTGACCATTGTTATAAGAAAATTATACCAAGTGTAAATTTTCTTTCCATTGAGACTTTTGATCCATGCAATACATGCAAAGAATATCTTCCAAGACCTGGTTCATCCTTTAAATCTGTCCATCAGTTTCTAGATGATATACAAGGATAATGTCTATTTTGTTACCTATGGTATGATGTAGAGCTTGCCAAAACTTGGATGTAAACCTGGAGTTAATATCTAAAATAATCACCTTAGAAAATCCATGAATCTTGGATATTTCCTTGGCAAATCTATTAGCCATAATTATGGTGTCATCATTGGTATTTATTAGTATAAAATACACAACCTTAGTCAATTTGTTGACTACAACAAGGATTACATCATGTTGGAACCTGGTATTACGCAAACCTATAATGGAATCCATTGAAATAACCTACCATTTATTAATAGGTATGCCATGTGGGTATAATAGTTCTGAAGGATGTCTATGTTTAGCCTTTACTTTTTAGCATTCAAGGTACTGGGAAATGAATTCAGTGATATCTCTATTCATCCCTAGCTAGTAAAACATTTTATTCATATTTTCTCTCATATTTTCTCCCCATGGATGAGCAGAATAAGGAGATCTATGTGCTTATTGCATGATTATTATTCTTATATTAATAGCCTTGGGGATCACTACCCAATATTTGAATCATATAAGACCATTTTATCCCAAAATAATTTCTTTCTTTGGGTTTCCTTTCTATTTTAACCCAAATTTTATTGTCGTACTTGTGTTGATATTGCATTTATTTGACTTGATTCATCAAGTCCAAATGGCTATGGGTTAATGCAACAATGTATCCTATCCTAATTAGGGCATCTATAACCATATTTTCCTTTCCATTAATGTATTTGATTCAAAAATCATATTCAATGAGGAACTCTATTCATCTTCTCTATCTTGCATTAAGAAAAGGTTGAGTAAATATTGTAGACACCTAAAACATGTCATGTTTAGGAGACTACCTGTATGGGAAAATTCATAAACCATATGAGCCCTCTTGGATCTCTCCAAGACCAAGAAGTGGTCCTAACCACTCAAATAGGGCATTTTTTGCCCATATAAGCTTGGTCGCTCTCAAGAAGAGCAGCCAACAAACTTGGCCACTGAATACTACAACGACCACACCTGGCCGCTAAAATTGATAGTTGACAGGGTTACACACAGTCTGGCCATGAATACGAACCTAGATCATGCAGTATGACTACACATTTACATGGATAATGAGCATATTTTGACGAGGAACTCCATGAGCTCCTCCTAACTGCCCCTTCCATGCCAGTTTGGTACTGATGCTACTCACTCGGGATGGTCAGTCACATGCAATATGGACTAAATCTTCTCTAGGAAGTTAAAGTTCTATATTTTAGAGGGAAGTCTACATATAGACTCTCCCACAAAAAGCAAAGGATCCAAGGAGTTTCAAAGTTAAGCAGTGAAGCCCTATTGAAATAGAGGACCAATCTTCAGGACTTTGAGGAGCATTGGAGTGCCATTAAACTAAGCTATGCCCATGCATTAGTTATCAGTTTCACCATTCCCATTGCCAATCAGTGTAGGAGACACACTAGGTAACATTTGAACATCAATTACAACAAATAGGATAACTCACAAATCCTTGTATCACAAGGAGGAGAGCCTCACATCGTGGTTGCTATCTCAAACAATGGCCCGTAGGCACATATTAGGGCATAAGTGTTATTTCCTCTTTTTGTTATCTTAGCTTTATTATTGCTTGATTTATGGCTTGATCATAGTTTAGGTCTGGTTTCATTGATGCTTCTATTTCGTATTTCTTAGATTTATATGCATCTATTATTATTTTCATGTTTAATTTATTATTAGCATCATGAGTAATCAGATCCGCTAACAAAGGCCTCATCCGGAGAGGTGGCCCATCCTACTGAGTGTACTTTGTTGTTTTCATGAATGTAGGTGCAAATCATCAAGACTAGATTGAAGCAGTGGAAGCATAAATATCCCTATAGGATCAAATCTAGATAAATGCCTCCTCGTATAGTTTCATGTGTGGGACTAGAAGGCCTGTGTAGATGCACCGTTATCTTGTGGGGAATATATCTGATTGATGCTCTATATTGTGTAAATATTATATCAAAATGATGGGTATCCCTCAGAGGGATGAAATTGTAACCAAGAATTCAAGATATCAATAAATAAAGCATCTTCATTTGTTTCTTATTCCTCGTGTTGCATGTTTTTTCAGTATTTTTATTTTGTGCAAGTGGTAGCATACATAATAAATCAATGTTGCAAGTAGGGTAGCTGAGGTTCGTGCATCTCAAGGTCACATAGATGGCGATCGCGGTGGGAATCCCACCAGGTTTTTGTTTTCAACCATTTTACTAACCATTCAGGCATGTTTTTGTGTGTAGGCTTGGTTGCTCTGGTTGATAGTGGCTAGTAGATATTAGCTGCTATAGCCTTCAAAAGCTAGAATCAGCTGCTCTGGTCAAAATTGGCCAGCATCATATTTTAGTAGAGGATAGAATATTCATCATCAGACAAGGAATTAAGGTTGGTACAAATCCTTTATTCTCTATGATTTTTTATCTGCATTTATTTTCTAGAAAAAGTAAGCAAAAACATAGTTTAAGTAGGGAAAAGTGGAGAAAATGAAAAGAAAATTACATTGTATATTTCTTAGATTTATCTAGTTTCCTCTAGGCACTGCTAGGAATAGTGAGTCTCTATTTGTAAGGTCTGCCCTAGTATTTAGTATGCTAAGAATATGTGTGATCAATATGCTTGCATGTGTCCCAATCAGTAGGTCGTCCATTCACAAAGTAGAAGGTACATTATATGAAAATAATCTAGAATAGATTAGATATGCATCTCTCTAAAAGTAAAATGTTCTTTTTAGGCATGTAGTGAGGTAAAGCATTCATGCTTGTTGATGCATCATTTTATATTTCAAATTTTAAAAGGAACCCCACACACTTGCACATTCCACAATAACATTGGTAAGTTTGGATTTCATCATCGACCCCCATTTTAGACCGGTGATGTTGGAATTCATCTCCTTCCACCGACTTGCCCCCTATATGTCCTTAGATAGAATAGAAATCTCCTTTTTAGTTGGTGTTGGTCACTTGTGTTCAAATTGTCTCCCACTATTTCATATTGGAAGAGCTAGGCAAACCCCCAACTGGGATTTAATCGGTGTACCCTAGACTCTTTTGAGAAATCATGTTTGTCACTAGCGTTCCTAGCCTCCACTTTGATTGAGTTCACTCATTATAAGTCCACAATACAAACAAGAAATAAAGAACAACAACAAATCCAAACACACCAAACAATTTAGGGAACACACAAAATCCTTAAAAGAGATAAACACTTGCTTGTTTTGTTTGTGTAATTTGGAAACTAATAAAAAATATAATGCATAATCAGAATGGTGAACACACGAAGCAACTACTCTCGATCCAACATCAAGGGGGATACTAATGCTCCTAATATTCAAAGTTATATTGGTGTGGAGCCACCCAGCCATAGTGTAGCCATACGAAGTTTGGCAAATCTTAGGGGTGAAAATTAAACCCTTGGGTGAACTCCACAAGAAACCCTAGCAAGAGATACACATATTTGTTACTCACCTCGTAGACATGAGGAGGCCTCAAGGCCCTATTTGATACATAGAGATGAGTCTTCATGGTGCCTCTCATCACATAGACAACATGGGGCATCATGACCTCCCTATTCACACCGACATGCAAAGGCATCTCAAACTTCCTCTTCTCATAGACATACGGAGGCTACAAGACCTTGTTCATTGCACCGACATGAGGATTCATCAAGACCATCCTCATCGCATAGGCATGCAAGGGCTACAAGGCCCCAATATTCATAGAAAACATATAGGACAGATCCACCCACTAAGGGGAAAGACCATAGGGCTACACCTAGTCATAGAACCTAGACATCATACAACCTCCTCACAGATGGGAGAGTGCCCTTAGACCATTATCTCATTGGTGCCAATGGAACTCCATAGGAGACACCATGGATAACCCGATAACTTGATGAGTTGGATTGAGTTCCCTCGAGACCAGCTCCAAGAAGCATAACTACCGCACATTATACTTTAGTAATTTCATGTAGTGTAGCCACTAGATGCACCAATGAACCAAGGGAAGCTTCATAGTGACCCCAAATCACATACACTACTTTAGATCATGAGCATACTCAACCATTAATGAAGTACATAGAGCAAGTCACCCTAGCAGATAGGGGCAGGCACACAACAAGAGTCTCCCTGAGAGGTCACATCATTAGAACTCCTCACGAAGAGGTGATGTAGGAGCATCCAGTAGCACCTAATGCAGAAGCATCCAATGGTAGGAGGGCCACTTCTAAAAAATTGGCTAAGGAAGGAAGTTGTCGTGATTTCATGACATTTCACGAAATCATGACCAAAAGAGGAGAGAGATTATAAGGAGGAAAACTGTAGCGATATCGTGACAAAAAAAGTGTCACGATATTGTGACACAAAGAGGAGAGAGAAGTAGTGGACGAAAGATGTCGCGATATCGTGACATGTCGCATTATCGTGACCCATAGATGAAAGAAGGAAGCAAGGAGGAAAGATGTCATGATTTCGTGACATGTCGTAGTTTCGCGACCCGTAGAGGAGAGAGAAGGCATAGATGAGAAGATGTGATTTTGTGACATGTCATAGTTTCACGACCCATAGAGGAGAGAGAAGGCACAGATGACAAGATGTCACGATTTCATGACATGTCGTAGTTTCACGACCCACAGAGGAAAGAGAAGGCATGGATGAGAAGATGTCATGATTTCATGACATGTCACAGTTTCACGACCCATAGAAGAGAGAGAAGACACAAATGAGAAGATGTCACAATTTCGTGACATGTCACGATTCGCGACCCACAGAGGAGAGAGAAGGCACAGATGAGAAGATGTCATGATTTCATGACATGTCATAGTTTCGTGACCCGTAGAGGAGAGAGAAGGCACAAATGAGAAGATGTGATTTCGTGACATGTCGCAGTTTCATGACCCACAAAGGAGAGAGAAGGCACGGATGAGAAGATGACGTGATTTTGCGACATGTCTTAGTTTCACGACCCATAGAGGAGAGAGAAGGCACAGATGAGAATATGTCACAATTTTGTGACATGTCATAGTTTCGTGACCCGTAGAGGAGAGAGAAGGCATGGATGAGAAGATGTCACAATTTCATGACATGTCGTAGTTTCACGACTCGCAGAGGAGAGAGAAGGCATAGTGGAAAAGATGTTGCGATTTCATGACATGTCACATTTTTGCGACCAGAAGGTGAAGAAGAATCCAGAGGAGGAAAATGTCACGATTTAATGACATGTCACATTTTCACGACCAAGAGGCGAGCGAAGGAGCCGGAGGAGAAGATGTCGCGATTTCATGACATGTCGCATTTTCACGACCCGAAGAAGCGAGAGGAAGCAGAGAGGAAAAGATGTCATGATTTCGTGACATGTTGCATTTTCATGGCTAGAAGAGAAGAGAAAGTGGATGAAGAGAAAAGTGTCACGATATCGTGACATGTCATGATTTCGTGACCCGAAGAGAAAGTAGAAGGCGATGAAGCAGAAATGTCATGATATCGCGATAGGAAGAGAAGAAGATGAGGAAGAGAGAGGATATGTCACGAAATCGTGACATGTTGCTTCATGACTCGAAAGGGGCAGACGGTTATAGGGACCATTACAGAAGGAGTCCATTGAGTGACACGTGGAAGCAAGGTGCAGTGAAAGTAGACGAAGACAAAGAGTCGTGCAAAAAATGTAACCGTAAGTGGGAGTCAGACGGTAGTTACAAATGTCGTTACGAAATGCAGTTATGGAACCAAATAGTCATGGCAAAAATGAAGGAGAAGCCACCAGCTGGAAGATGAAGAAGCACACCAAAAGCTATAAAATGGCAAAGCAGAGACTTGTACAAGGGTTGGAAAAATAGTTTCAGGCAGAGGCTGCAGTTGTGAGGCCAGAGGGCCATCCTGGCCCTGCTTGCATTGTTTTTCTTCCAGAAGAGTTGTGGAGATGAAATACTGTGAGATAGATGCACCGAGTGTGAGGCAGTTTTAGACTGTGTTTCCTTCTAGAGAAAGCTCAGATTTCTTGGGTAGTGTAGGCAGATGCGCCGAGCGTGAGGCAGTCTACACCAGGATCATGCATGTCGAAGGACGACAGAGAAAGCGGTGCACGAATTTATTCTAGACGGGAGGTTAATGGTTGCGGCCATTTTTCTATAAATTTTATTGTAGACTACAGAGGGTCGGGGCCTCTATAAAAATCCATTGAATGTAATGTGAGAGCATGGAGAGCCAGATATTGCATGGAAAGTTGAAAACTACGCCTGTAGGCTAGTCTGTGTAACTGTATTTGAAAATAGTGAATGAAAATGTTAGATTTGGTTCATGCAATTTTTGGCCCCCCATCAAGTGGTATCAAAGCCAAAATATTTTGAGTGTGTAAGCAGAGCACCGAACGTGAGGCAGCTTGCACCAGGATCTGTGGAAGAGTGGTGAGAAGACAAAGGGTTGATTAATGAGAGTTTGAGTCCCTGTGTAGAAGAAGGCGACAAAACAATACAGAAGTGAAGGTCACTTCTCCATCAACCCCGGGTGTCTGATGCAGGAGCATCCAGTAGCACTTGATGCAGAAGCATCCAGTGGTAGGAGGGCCACTTCTAAAAAAATTTCTAAGGAAGGAAGCTATTGTGATTTCATGACATGTCATGAAATCACGACCAAAAGAGGAGAGAGATGAGGAGGAAAACTATCACGATATCGTGACAAAAAAAGTGTCGCGATATCGCGACACAAAGAGGAGAGAGAAGTAGCGGATGAAAGATGTCATGATATCGTGACATGTCGCGTTATCATGACCCATAGATGAAAGAAGGAAGCAAGGAGGAAAGATGTCGTGATTTCGTGACATGTCGCAGTTTTGCGACCCATAGAGGAGAGAGAAGGCACGGATGAGAAGATGTCACGATTTCGTGACATGTCATAGTTTTGCAACTCGTAGAGGAGAGAGAAGGCACAGATGAGAAGATGTCATGATTTCATGAGGAGAGAGAAGGCACAGATGAGAAGATGTCACGATTTCATGACATGTCACAGTTTCACGACTCGTAGAGGAGAGAGAAGGCACAGATGAGAAGATGTCACGATTTCTCAACATGTCACAGTTTCGCGACCCGTAGAGGAGAGAGAAGGCATAGATGAGAAGATGTCATGATTTCATGACATGTAGTTTCGTGACCCATAGAGGAGAGAGAAGGCATGGATGAGAAGATGTCACGATTTCACGACATGTCATAGTTTCATGACCCGCAGAGGAGAGAGAAGGCATAAATGAGAAGATGTCATGATTTAGTGACATGTCGTAGTTTCATGACCCACAGAGGAGAGAGAAGGCATGGATGAGAAGATGTCATGATTTAGTGACATGTCATAGTTTCGCGACCCGTAGAGGAGAGAGAAGGCGTAGTGGAGAAGATATCGCGATTTCATGACATGTCGCATTTTCGCGACCAGAAGGCAAAGAAGAAGCCAGAGGAGAAAAATGTCACGATTTCGTGACATGTTGCATTTTCGTGACCAAGAGGTGAGTGAAGGATTCAGAGGAGAAGATGTTGTGATTTCATGACATGTCACATTTTCGTGACCCGAAGAAGCGAGAGGAAGCAGAGATGAAAATATGTCGTGATTTCGTGACATGTCGCATTTTTGTGGCTAGAAGAGAAGAGAAAGTGGATGGAGAGAAAAGTGTCATGATATCGTGACACATCATGATTTCACGACCTGAAGAGGAAGGAGAAGGTGATGAAGCAAAAATGTCGTGATATCACGACAGGAAGAGAAGAAGATGAGGAAGAGAGAGGAGATGTCACAAAATCGCGACATGCTGCTTCACGACTCGAAAGGGGCAGATGGTTATAGGGACCGTTATAGGAGTCCATTGAGTGACACATGGCAGCAAGGTGTAGTGAAAGTAGGCGAAGACAAAGAGTCATGCAGAAAATGTAACCGTAAGCGGGAGTCGGACGACAGTTATAGAGGCCATTGCGGAATGCAGTTATGGAACCGAACAGTCATGGCAAAAATGAAGGAGAAGCCACCAGCTGGAAGACAAAGAGGCACGCCAAAAGCTATAAAAGGGCGAAGCAGAGACTTGTACAAGGGTTGGAAAAAAATTTGTAGGTAGAGGTTGCAGTTACGAGGCTAGAGGGCCATCCTGGCCCTGCTTGCATTGTTTTTCTTCCAAAAGAGTTGTGGAGACGGAAGATCGCGATATAGATGCACCGAGCATGAGGTAGTTTCAAACTGTGTTTCCTTCCAAGGAAAGCTCAGAGTTCTTGGGTAGTGTAGGCAGATGCATCGAGCATGAGGCAGTCTACACCAGGATCATGCATGTCGAAGGACAACAGAGAAAATGGTGCATGAATTTACTTCTAAACGGGAGGTTAATGGCTACGACCATTGTTCTGTAAATTTGATTATAGACTACAGAGGGTTGGGGCCTCTATAAAAACCCAGTGAATGTAATGTGAGAGCATGAAGAGCCAAAGATTGCATGGAAAGTTGAAAACTACGCTTGTGGGCTAGTCTATGTAACTGTATTTGAAGATAGTGAATGAAAATGCTGGATTTGGTTCATGCAATTTTTTCCCCCCCATCAAGAGGTAGAAATACATGAACCCTCAATAGTAGGTCACTATGATCGCTTACGTAGGTTGGAAGAAGAGTTGTGTATTGAATGGAAAAACATGGACGATCTTGAGCAAGATGAATGTAGTAAAATTTACCTACGCTTACAAGAGCAACTCTCAAGAGAAGAAAGAGAGGAGTGTGAGGAGCTAGCAGAAATGCTAGCTCAAATAGATGCACACATAGCTAGTGAGAGGTATCAACATGGAAGGTGTGTTGATTCACCACAAGATAGAGGTACCAGACAAAGATATGAGCACACTCACCATGCTCAAAAATATCAACAACCTGGACCCTGAGAAAATACAATACAATAAGGACCAAAATAGGATGGAGGATCAGGAATAAACTCATCCTGAACCTCCAAACATGGTCATAGGAGATGAGTGTAGATGCTCGATTGGAGCAAACACCAAGCTACCTATTTTACCACCATGAGCTAACCTTCAGGAACATGAGATCATTTCTTCGAGGGTATACCAAATGCTCGCCAAGAGAGTCAAATCTCTCGAGAAGGACACAAGGAGAAAAAATACAACATTAGACAAGATACACAACTAGCCTCTGTGCCCATAAGTCCCAAGTCACGCATATTCGAGGCACTTTGAGATGTCTAGATTGGATAAGTTTAAGGGAGAGGGAGATGTGTAAGAACACGAGATAAAATTCATGAATGCATGATTCCATATTGATAAACATGATGCCCTGATATTGAGAACATTCAACACGACGTTCTTGGGTATGACAATGCAATCGTTCAACCAGTTGTCCAAGCATAACATCACCGGCTTTGAGCAACTGGTTAATGCGTTCCTAGAATGATTCTCATTTGGAGCCAAGATAAAAGTAAACTTGTCTGATATGACCAATTTTAAACAATACGATGATGAGCTAGTGATGTACTATGGGGATAGATGGAGAAAAATCATGGCAAAACTATCATTTTCCATATCCACATACGATATTGTAAGGATGTTTACTAAGAGTTGCACAAAATACATTTCCCTATTATTGTAGCTATAGCAATATGAATCATTCAAAGAAGCCTTGGCTCAGACCAAGCTTATTAAAGATATTAATGTCAATAAGGGAGACATTAAGCTCCATAATAAGAAATAATGGAGAAAGAACAATCAGAATAACAAAAATAAGCAAAAATCGGCCAAGCCTACTCAAGTTAATCATGTTGTATTGGCCACACCAAATAAGGGGAATGGACATAAACCCAATAATTACCAAGTTCACCCTTTTTCGGCCAACTATGATCCTAAGAACAATCAGGACCAAAAAAAGGAGCAATAGCCACCTCGCTATTACATGCCTCTAAATGAATCAATGCAATAAGTTTTTAATCAATTGAATGAGGCACAACGGATAAGATTTCTTTATGTACAACCTCTTTACCCTAACCGTCCCAAGACAAGGGGATCCAGGTAAGATTAGTACTACCCATACCATAGGAGGCAAGGGTATGACATTGATAATTGCATCAGATTAAATAATGTTGTCCAAAATATGATTGAAAAGGGAGAGCTCAAAGTTGACAACCTTCTAGATCCTGATAATAGAGACATGGGTATATATGGGAACTCATTACCCAATCACAAGGCCCCTAGAGATTAGGTTCACCAAGTTAACCAGGTCTATGTCCAACCACCCATTCAGGGATATATCAAAATGGTCGAGTTGGTTAATGTGGCAACAAAAAGTTGGAGATATGGGCAACCACAACCTCTAGTGGCTCCCATCAATATCCCAACTGCACCTCGATAGAGACAAGTGCATGACAACCCTCCTGGTCCACTGGTGAGACCTATGGTTACTGTTTGGATTAGACTAGAACAAAATCTACAAATGACTCTAGATAAGTTATCCATATATGATCTCATACAACAGTCCCCTAGGCACAAGGAGACTTTAATGGATATTTTGAGATAAATCGAGCTCTAGCATTTGAACCTAGTTGTGTTCACATATTTTGTGGGGCAATTTCAACAGTACCAATAGCCCATGATTCATTTTTATGATCATAAAATTATGGCAGTCCCTACTACCTCAATAGTTCTACCTTTGCACATTATTACATCAATCAATGATATTTCATTCAAGTGGATTTTGATCGATATGGGATTTTCGATCAACATCATCACTACCAAGGCTATAGGGAACTTGAAGATCCCTAAGTCCAACATTGTCCCAACTTCCTACACACTTAGGGCTTTCAACAATTCATTGTACTCCATCGTGGGCACTATCATTCTACTAGTAAAAGTAGGACATAATACCATCCCCATGATGTGTCATGTGCTAGAAGGTATGATGTAATATAACATCCCTTTAGGCCATCCCTATATTAGAAACATGTAGTGTGTACCATCAATCCTACACTAATACATCATGTATGTGCACAAGGGATAAGTTCACATGGTTCCATCCGACGAAGATCCGTTTAAGTATGTGCATCAAGTCGACTTGCTAGGGGATTTCTTCCTTCCATCAACACACTTGTACATAAGGCCTTCATCCCCAACCACATATCCAGGTAGAAAAATCATATCAGTACGAGGTGACCCCTCTATGTCGACACCACCACCTACATCCAAATCTACTGGAACTTCTAAAAATTCTTCTACAAATAAGGCAAATGATAAATAGAAGGTGAAGGCACCCCTAGTGGAGAAAGGACCCAAGGAAATTCTGATAATAGGAATTATGGGAATCCCTACTCCCATGGAGGGGGAGAATTCCTAGGAAAAAATTGAGGAGGTACCTCAACCTACCTCACCTGCATCATCAATAGCGTCATCTGCACTACAGGTGACAATTCACCTAGCCAACACAAAACTAGGTAAATATCTTGTGCAGAATGTAATTTTTATTTCAATCATTGAATCTGCACAAGACATTGGACGACCAAGAGTCCTCAGTCTATCAGTAGGGATAGTGGTTCCCTTTGGAATACCACCCAACCATACTAACTTCATATATGATGGGCTATATTATGCCCACACTTCTCCTGATCTAGAAAGGTATAAGGATAAACCTTTGAACATGAAGTTTCATTACTTATCGAATCTGAAGTTTTCTCTAAAATAATTTGAGTAATGTCACTATAAAGGTTATGGCCTAGGCCTGTATGATTAGGGGTGATGACTGCCCTTCCAACCATAGTACAAAATACCTATGGATAGGTGTGATTTGGGCTATCAAATGCAAAGCCATGATGATTTTCTAGAAGCATCCTTAGATAGGATAAGCATTGGGTTCAAGGAGGATATCGACTAGAATCCCTATCGCCCTCCACACAAAAATATTTTGGATGATGAATGGGTGTCGATGTTAAATATCACACCACCTAAGATATATCACCCTTAATCCTCTCTTAAAGCGCCCCAATATGGAGCCATCCTATGGGAGAAGGAGCCAATGCATGGCTATGAGTTAGAGGAGTATGATTATGTTCCAAGCTAGGATGAAGACAAAACCAAACTGGCCTACCATGGGCCTCAGTATGTGCAAAACCTTGCTTGGACAAGACATGCAGAAAGTTGTTACATATCATATGAAAGTGAATGCATCTCAGATGAGGATAGATACATGTTGAATGAGAGTGGATGCAATACATAAGATTCAACTGAGATGGCCTTCATAAGAAATGCATGCCAAATGGTAGGGCCCACAGTAAATGACAATGGTTTATTCATAAGTGATGATGACTATGAATATGATATTGACATGGCCTATCTAGGGCATAAGAAAGCTAACCACCAGCTCATATTTGGACTAGAAACCAATGCCAATGGCTTCTGGATAAGCGATGATGACTTTGAAGATGATACTAAAATGGCCTATCTTAGGCATCAACAAGAAAATATGTGTCCAAATCCCATAGGCAGGAATGATAGTTCTCCCACTAGTAATTGTAGCTTGGGGAATGAATTCGAAAGAGCCTACCTTGAGCTTCACTTCCAACAATTCAATATACTTGCGAAATGAGAAGCATTACTTCACACCATAGATCACAATATTCACTTTCTAAGGAGACCAATAAATCTAGATACCATCCATCGCATGGTCAATCTGAATCCACCCACCTTCAAAGAGTAGCTACTACCAAATGACCCCATCATCTCATCTATCCACATACCAGATCTTGAGATCTCCTATGCCCCTAGAGTCTCATTGCGAGTATGGAAGACACACCAAAGATATAGAGTTCCACCTGCATGGTCCTAGAGATCCCATTCCATCCATCAACATGATATCCATTGATTTGAACACTCCACTCCATAACCCAGTAGATCCTAAAAAACCATTGTGTCTTAATCTAGACGCTATTTATTGGGATCATGCTGATTCACCCTTAGAGCCCGAGGATTTCTTCCCTAATGAAGAAATGTTACAACTATTCCATTTGGCATCGGGGTGTGCTCATGATGTCTATCACGTTGGTTTTGACCCTGAGTTAGTAGAAATTATAAATAGAGTATATGACATTCATTTAATCCCCACTCCTCACCAGCTTGAGTATGGGTCACTTTCGAGGTAGACAAGATCAATGATCCCTCTCAACCAAATAATGTCAAGTTCATAGAAAGTCTATCTCTAGAAGAACAGGCCATCATAATTCCTCTACTGAGAGAGAGACCAAATCTCTTTTCTTGGACCTATAAATACATGCCAGAGCTAGATCCGAAGTTGGTTGTCTACAACCTATTGCTAGATCCCATGAAGAAACCGGTCAAGCAAAAGCTTAGAAAGATGCATCCAACCATCACTTTTATGGTTAAAAAGGAGTTGCAAAAATTGTTGGATGTAGTATTTATTATTACCATAGACTATCTAGAGTGGGTATCAAACATGGTGCTCATAGGAAAACCTGATGGAAGAGTCCGTATTTACATGGAATTCAAAGATATCAAAAATGTAACCCCAAAGGATTCATTCCCATTGCCCAACATAGATGCTCTTGTTGACGCAACTGCACGTCATGAGATGCTCTCCCTAATGGACTATTTTTATTGTTACAATCATATTTAGATTAAACCCGAAGACCAACATAAAACCACATTCACCACTCCATGGAGGACATTCTTCTACAAAGTGATGTCGTTTGGCCTTAAAAATATTGGTGCCACTTATCAGTGGGCTATGAAATACATTTTCCATGACTACATGCACATGATATTGGAAGACTACATTGATGACTTATTAGCCAAGTCATTATTATGAGAATAGCATGCTAAGACCCTTGGAAAAGTCTTCGATCGTCTAATTGAGCATAATTTTAGGTTAAATTCAAAGAAATGCGTCTTTGGTGTGACTTCTAAAAAACTCTTGGGATTCATCATTTCTAAATGAGGCATCAAGGTAGACCTCGCAAATGTAAAGGCTATATTAGAAATGGATCCACCCATAAACATCAAATAACTGAGAAGCTTATAGCGTAACGTATCATCCATAAAGCGATTTATCAGATAAATGTCGACCCATGAATCGGCTACTACACAAGCAAGTTCCATTCCAATGGGAAAAAGAATGTCATCAAGCCTTTGTTGAGATCAAAGAGTACCTAGAAAAACAACCATTTATAGCTCCGCCAAGGCCAGCCGTGCCATTCTTGTTATATATCCACTACTAATTTTACTTTGGGCACCATGTTGGCTCAAAAGAATGTGCAAGACAAAGAGCAAGTGATATATTATATTAGTTGCACCTTGGTGAGCTATGAAATTGGATACACATACATAGAGAATATATGCTTAGTGGTGGTATTTACAACCAAGAAATTGTACCACTACATGTTGAGCCATATGACATATGTAATATCCAAGAAAAATCCTTTGCAGTATATGATGAGCAAGACATATCATAATACATGTACTGCAAAGTGGATCATGATATTGATAGAATTCAATTTGGAATTCATAAGATAAAATTCCATAAAAGGATAAGTCATAGCTGATCAACTAGATGAGGTGCCTCTTCAGAATAGTAGGCCCATTACCATAGAACTTCCTAATGATGTGCTCTTTGAACTATCAGAAGCACCCGAACCCAATGAATCTGACATGACGCTACTATTTGATGGTTCAAAGTGTGAGAAATGAGGCGGTGTGGGAATTGTATTTTTCATAACATAGGTCGCTCCAATGTCCTTTTCATTCAAGTTAGAATTCCCTTGCACCAATAATAACACCGAATATGAAGCCCTAATCTTGGGTCTCTAAACACATTTCAATGAAAATCAAGGATCTAAATATCTTCGGTGACTCCCTCCTCATAGTCAACTAAGTCAAATGATTGTTTTAATGTCAGGATCCAGCCCTGAAAGCTTACAAGGAGCTTGTTGAAACATATCTATCCAAACTAGAATAGTACAACATCGAGGCCATCCATCATTTGCATAATAGATTCATAGACACCATGGAATTTTGGGATCCTTTGGATTGTTCACCAAACTAGAATAGTATTTGGATCATTCGCAAAAATCCATCTGCCAATTTCACTATCATTCACGTCAAAATGCTCTTGCATTCAACGATCCAACATGAGGCCTTTTATAACAAGGAATCCGTTAACATGATCCATATAGATCTAGACCATGATTGGTTCTATAAAGCCAAAGACTTCTTAAAGAAGGCACCTTGGGGGTCCTTGATTTCTTAGGATCCTACGATGAATGGTACCACTATTTCTCACAAGGTTGTGTATCAATATGCATTTTCACAAGTCAAATTGTAGGAGGCACAATTTGTCTTATTTATCGAGGTTGTAGACTATTAGGATTAGCTATCCCAATTACAATACTTCATTAGGCTTGTAAGTGTACCACAGGGATTTTCACATACTGAAAGATGAGCATTCAAGAAAAATATGACTAGATATGTCTTGCTATGAGGAATATTGTATCGGTGAAGCTACGATGGAGTTCTCCTACATTTCTTAGAGCCCCAAGAATCAACTTAACCTAGAAAATTGGTCCTCGGATTGCAGAGTTCATACTTCACAATATCATTTATCATTTTGGGGTACCTTTTAATATAATATTGAATAATGGTTTGTCATTCAAAAAAAAAAATGTGTGAGCTCTAATGACTAGATACAACATTCAACACAGTTTTGTGACACCATACTATCCGCAAGCAAACAAACAAGTAGAGGCATCAAACAAGAGAATAGTAGCCATCTTAAAGAAGACGATGAAAGAAAATCATAAGGATTGGCATCTACAGTTTCCCTTAGCACTATGGGCTTACAGGACTAGTGTACGGACATACACCATTTTCACTTGTATATGGCAATGAGGTCGTTATGCCCTTAGAGTTGTAAATTCTGACATTACGTGTTGCATTGAAAGAGTTCATCAAAGACGACACTACATGAAAATCTCACCTAAATTAGTTGACCCTTCTGGATGAATGATGCATCAATGCTCTAGAACATATTTACGTCTACCAAGATCATATAACACGAGCTTACAATACTAGAGTCCGCCTAAGAGACTTTAAATTAGGTGATCTTGTGCTCAAAGAGAACCAACAGAACTCAAATCTGTCACCGCATCTACAAGACAAATTTATGGCTAATTGGGTAAGTTATTATATCATCTCGGAGAAGATTGGGGCTAGGGCATATCACCTAGCAATGCTATAGGGTCTTTAGGATCCAAATCCCCTCAATATTATTCATCTGAAGGCGTTATACACATAAACCAACAAAGTGTCAAAAACATTCAAATAGTTCCAAAATTCCAAAAACAATAAAAATCATAAAAATCCAAACAAATAGGAAAATATTAAAAGTGATCACAAAATATCCAAAGGCATATTAAATCCCTTTGGTCACATCACAAAAATCTCCAAATGCATCTTAAAGCCCTTTTTTCAAATCACAAAAATCTCCAAAGGTATCTTCAAGCCCTTTGGTCAAATTCAAAATGCAAAAAGCACAAAAATAATTTAAAATCAAAATATCAAAAACATTCAAAATTATCAAAAGCTCAAAAATAATTGAAATCATCAAAAATAAAAAAAACATTTGCATTAGCATTCTGCATTTGTGTTCACTTAGTTGCATTGTATTAGGCATTTGCATACATCATAGTTGCATTAGTTACATTGATGTTTGCAATATTCCAAACGACACCATGTTTGTACCTCAATCATGCACCTTCAAAATATATCATCACGCATCACCCATGTGTGTAACTATGTTTTTCAACACAACCCCTCCTATTGCTATAAGGTATATACTAGGGTTTTTCGTTCACTCAGCCATACCTAGTGGTTTTATCAAACTGTGTAGAAAGTTATCTTTGCTTTTGATAGGTAAGGTTTAGTTTTGATAGAACCTGGTATATTTCAAAATCCTATCACTAATAAAAACACTAAAATATTAGTTGAAACAAGGGAAATATAAATGCTACAAAGTGGTATTAGGTATCCTAAGGTGAAAATTTTATCTTTCTCATCCCCCTGTGCGATCGGTTCGAAAATTTTAAGAATTGGCAAAAGGACAAGTTTAGTTCTACCCAAAGAAATCCCTTGCTTTAATCAAAGCAAGAAAAATCCTGAACAAAGAAAAATTCAAAGACAAATAAACAGTGATTATCATCACTACATAAATCCCTTGCTCAAAAGGAAAACAAAATTCAAAATAAACAGTGATTTTCATCACTAAATCATGAGCAAGTATCCCGAATGAATATGAAGAAAAGAAGGGAGTATGAACTTGAATTCCTAGAATTCTTAGCATAAAAAAGCCGTAAGTTATCCTTATGCACGATGATATGTTTATCACATCAACATCTTAATTTTTGAATAGACAAATGTTTGCATGTGGAAGAGCTAGCCTTAGGTGTCTTGTATTGCCTAGTGGTCTAATCCAACTAAGTCTAGCTTAGGATCAGGATAAACATTTGAGGATACCCAATACAACAATGGATTGAATGAATCCCACCTTACATTGAGGTATTCTTATGTTATATATAATATATTCATTTGCACACATAGGGATAATGAGTATCTAGGTCTGCATAACCAAGCTTTATCCTTTAGAAGCTTTGTATGGTCAGTATACAAATTTTGATAGAGTAACTAGGGTGATTGAGTCTCATGGAAAACCTCAAAAATCCCCTCATAGCAACAAATCATTTCATCAAATCATGATAAACTTTCTTTATGAGGTTTTTTTCATTAAAGGGTGTTCATAAAATAGGATAAATACTGGATGAATGTCAGAAATGACGTTTAGACAACCACTGACTATTTTGGGGATATCTTTTAATTTGTAGAAGCTTATAAAGAAAGTACATACATATCACATCATATCATCTAACATTGGAAGGTGTAAATGATTAATTCTTATTATAAGAGTTATTATTTATTCATGATTTATTTACATTTTGTGGTGTTGCCCATTAGATTTTTAAACTCATATCACATGCATACCTTATGTTTTAAGTGATTAAAGCATACAAGTTCATTCCATTAAATCATCAGTATAACATAAAAATTTTCATTTTCCATATCATAACAGCATAAGGTTAGATTCATACAAACACATAAAAAGCAAATATGCATGTAACAATAAGAATTGCATCCATATATGCATCCATCGTCATCATCTAGATCATGCCTGCTAAGAATCCACACATCATAAAACATAAGTCATGATATCCACATAGCATCAGATCATACAATAGGTCATCTACGCATACACATTATAACATCTAAAGCATCACCTCACATAATATCACATTAAATCATATATTGCATCCATAAACGTAAAATAATAATCATAATAGATACACACATGGTTTCAAAGTCTAGATATCATAAAAAAGTGTATCCAAATAAGTACATGTAGGTACAAAAAGTGCTAATAAGGCTACAACTATGTAGGTCGGTTGAAATTACACCAAAAAAATTGGTACAATATATTAGAAGAGCCACAAAACTCAATAATAACCTCCACCACTGGTATCATCTCTATCCTCGCCTCCCCCTCTAGGATATGACATAGAACTAACACCCCCAGTCCGCTCTATCCTAGACCTGGTCCTATGGCTCGATCGAGCCGATGATTGTCATGAGATGCTTTGGTCGATCCTATGGGACCCTCCTACTCTGGGCCTCTATGGTAGATGGTCTCCTCGAAGCCTGACCTCATTCTCCAATGATAAGATATAGGCAACATATTGGATGTCCTCCTCCAAATAATCTGCTAGCAATCCATGCAAGCGATAAATATCTACACCTGCATCTAGACCACTAGGTATCTAAGGAGTTTTAGGAGGTGGTGTAATCTAGCTCTGAGCCTCATCATAATCTGTAGTAACCTGGGCAAGCTATATTTGGATATCAACTATAGTAGGATCCCTTTGCTAAACCTAGATCTAGAAAGTCTATAGCTCGACCTCAACCTAGTGTAGCTAATCTCGAAGAGGAGACTCTAGCTCCACAAGATACACATCCTCCTCCTCCTCACGATCAACCTGCTCCTCTATAGCTAGCTCCTATGCCACCTACTCATGCTATCCTTCCTATCCCCAGCCATCTTCTCAAGCCTACACTTGACACCCATCAGGATCCTCAACCTCAGCATCAACCAAAGACCACCCAAGGTGGCCGCCACCATACCATATTTGTGTACCCCACCAGAGGGTGTATGCCTATGTTGCTCCAACATCAACCACACTAGGATCAACTATGGGAGGGTCATCCTCCTCTAGTACTACTGTAACTCAGGGTTATGGAAGGTTCTTCTTAATGGAAATTTAGTGATAGACAATCGGCTCGAGAGTAACATCCTGCTAGATCCTAAAATGTCAGAGCACCATAGAATAATATAACTCCTTGATACTGACCTTGCATCCAATAAACCATTGGTTTTGGTGAGTCCTTGTTGTATAACTAGCAGGATCATCCCAAGTGGAACACTCATGATATGGTCTCCATATGATATCGACAGCCTATAAACCTGTTAAATATGCCCTATAGTAGGAAAGCTCCCCTGCATGACGTTGACTCTTGTGCTCATTGAGCGCCTTGGGCCACCTAAATATGTAACATTGGATATCCTTATCCAAATCAGTAATATCCACTGGAAGTCCTTTGGGGTGGTCAATATTGATGTGCTCCCATCCCTAGACCTGAAGGATCAAGCTACATGTAATACTGTCCCATCTACAGTGTTGAATATGGTACATCTCATCATAGCAATACACTAGCAATGCACTCTCCTAGGAATAGATAATGGGCTACTCACTGTCAATCAGGTCTTGTACCATCGCTAAGAGATTCCATGGGAACCTCAATCTAGAGCAGTCAGGTATAAGGCTATTGTAGATAACCATCAACAACATGAAGTACAATCAAGAAAATACATCCACCTCATACCAATGGGAAATGGAGATTCCCCGAGTGAGTATCCTTGGAGGTAGCAGTGGTATGATCCCCAAAGACCCTAGCAAATATAGCACCCCATGCAGTAGTAGGGGAAGAAACAATGGGCACTCCATCAAAAGGCACCCTGAGAATCCTTAGACGTCCTCCGATGTGATGGTCATCTCATTGGTAGGAAGATAGAAGGGTTTGGTCCTGGGGTCCCATCGATGGGCCAGGGCCATCAAGTAGGTCTGATCTAACATGATCATGGGTAGGCCAATGACATGCTGGAGCCCATGATCCTTGAGCCAAGCCCACTTTGTGTCAGGCATCTCACGCAAGAGATCACAGAGTAGATTCGGGTCCTGAGCCTATGTAGAAAAAATATAAAAGTATAAAATAAAGCTCAAATCAATGCACTACAACTAAATAAATGCAATAAAATAGGCCGAATGGTGCAAATACAATAAAAATACTCTAAGGCTACATGAGAAACAAATAAAATGCACCTAATCATGCAAAAATTTTCATAAAAGAAACTCAAATTTTTAAAAATTAACTTGCCTAAAAATTCAAAAAAATGAAATAAAGTCTACAGTTTCTTGGTTGCTCATGCCAAGAGCAGCCACGACTCAGCCGATGAAGTTGGTAGTGGCCATCTCCCAATGGTAAAAAAATTGACCATTGGGATTTTAAACTAGTCGCTGATAGTAGCAACGACCAACATCATTACAAGCTAGTCATGCTGAGCGGTAGCAACCAATGGGTGACACGTCAACAACGTTCCTCATGGGCCCAAAAACCACAAAAAAATACAAAATCACAAAACTAAAAGAAACCCATCTATCTAAAGCCTAAATGAAGCCTAACTATGGTTAATGAGGTTCATTTACCAAAATTGCTTAATTAAGTGTATTCTATTTATAATAACAAAGGATGATAGGGTTTAGAGAGGTACCAACAAAGCTCCAGCTCCTCTGCTTGTTGAAAAATCTCCCTGCTTAGCCATGACATCCAATTAGTAGTGTTCCAGTAAGAGTAGTCTCTTCCACCTCATAACTCCAAAAGCAAACTGACAACTAGAAACAATGACAACTCAAAATCCTAATTTTCCTTTTATTTTTTCAAATTGCACCCTAGCCACTGCCAGCATCAGGGACCCAAAATTATTGGCCGCTAGATCTAACAGTGGCCACACATGAAAATTGGAGGCCACTGCTCCTGACAAATACCAGCAAATGAAGAATTTTTTTTTACCAAATTTCCACCACAAAGCACTTCAAAATAGGCCATAAAAAGCACTTATGGGTCCAAGGCATCCAAATTTTCAACAAATACCAAAAAAATTTACATACATCAAATCCCAAAAACATCATAAAATTTAAAATCCAAAATCAAATAGAAACCAAATCCCAAGTGAGCCTCGTAGTCAGTTATTTTCTCTATACACTTGGTGATTGCAGTGACTAGCGCTCCATGAAATTCGATAAGATGAATAGATTACCATAAGGCCACTTGGGGCAAAATGGTTATATTATAATTGAGATGCTTCCCTTAAAATATGAAGAAGGTCATTGATGGCCAGACCACTCCATGGGAGTGAGGATGCATCTCAATTATCCTATAAGAAAAATAGTGAGTCAACACAAGCTAAATTAGAAGTGTTGTCACCTTGATTCCCTAATAAGGCCATTGCGACTGGACCGCCCCATGGGATAAAGGTGTGCAATTAACAAATAGGGTTTAAGTCACACCTAGATGGGAACTACTCTATAACAATAGAGAACCCTCTAAAGAGGTCCAAATATTTCATTTTTGTCAAGCGACTCATCGCTTCATTAATGGTCCTTTCCTCATCAAATCGTCGCTTGAGAGGGTAGTCAAAATTTTCAACAATCATAATAAAATTCAACAAAAGATCAACCGATCATGTCAATTTGTGTTTGTATTATGAATCATTGCCAATAACTATCATATGCTTACCCTTTTATGGGGAAAAAATCAAATATGAAAGTTAATTTTGTAGCTCCCCTCCCTTCGAAGATATAGTAGTAATGAAGCTACTCGATTGATTTATGAGTGAGTGTAAACTTCAATAAATTTAAGCCTTCCATTCAGTTAGAAGCAATGATTCTAGGATTCACGTCCTCCCACATGACTGGGACATCCTATGTTGATCAGATCAATGATCATCATACAACCTACAATATGGCCCTAGGCAGTTTAATGTTTTGCTCTCCGTTGTGTTTTTCTCATAGCGCATCCCAAAAAATGGTATATGTAGACACCTAAAATATGTTATGTTTAGGATACTACCCATATGGGCACATACACAAACCATATGAGCTCTCTTGGATCTCTCCAAGAGCAAGTAGTGGTCCTAACCACTCAAACAAGGCAATTCTGGCCCATCCAGGCTTGGCCACTCTCAAGAAGAGTAGCCAACACACCTAGCTACTAAAGACTATAGTGGCCACACCTAGACATTGAACCTGATAGTGGCTAGGGTCACACATAGTCTAGTCATGAATACAGGCCATATCACATAGTCTGACTACACCTTTACATGTATAACGAGCGTATTTTGGTGAGTAACGCCCTAAGCTCCTTCTAATTGCCCCTTCCATACCAGTTTGGGACTAATACTTCTCACTCGAAATGGTTAGTCACATACAATTTGGACTAAAGCTTCTTCAAGAAGCAAAATTTCTAGATATGAGAGGGAATTCTACATATAGAATCTCCCACAAAAATTAAAGGATCCACAAAGTTTTAGAGTTAAGTAGTGAAACCCTATCAAAATAGAGGACCAATATTCAACACTTTGAGGAGCATTGGAGTGCCATTCAATTGAGCTATGCCCATGCATTAGTTATTATATTCACCATTCCCAATCACCAATCAGTGTAGGAGACATGCCAGACGACCCTTGAACATCAATTGTGGCAAAGAGGATAGCACGCAAATCCCTAAATCACAAGGAGGAGAGCCTCACATTGCATTCATTATCTTAGATAGTGGCCCATAGGCACATATTAGGGCATACATGTTATTTCCTCTTTCTACTAGCTTAGCTTTAGTATTGCTTGATTTATGGATTGATCATAGTTTAGGTTTGGTTTCATTAACGCGTCTATTCTGTATTTCTTATATTTCTATGCATCTATTATTTTGTTCATGTTCATTTTTATTATTAGCATCATGAGTAGTCAGATCCGCTAACAAAGGCCTCATCCGGAGAGGCAACCCATCCTACTGAGCATGCTTTGTTATTTTAATGAACGCATGTGCAGATCATCATGACCATATTGAAGTAGCAAGATCGTAAAGATCTCTCCAAGACTAGATCTAGAGAAGGAGGCATTTGTAATCCCTCGTATAGTTTTATGTGCAGGACCAAGAGGCCTACATAGATGTATCGTTCCCTTACGGGGAATATATCCTATCGCTACTCTATACTTATGTAAATATATGTATCAAAATTATGGGTATCCCTCAGAGGGACGAACTTGTAATTAGGAATCCAAGATATCAATAAATAAAGCATATTTATTGTTTCCTATTCCTCGTGTTGCATGTGCTTTCAGTATTTTTATTTTTTTGCAAGTAGTAGCATACATAATAAATCAATGTTACAAGTAGGGTAGTTGGGGTGCACGCATCTTGGGGTCTCACAAATATATATGTCAGACTCTGATGGTAAATCATCAACTCAAATGGTCTTCCCACAAAATAATGTTGCTAGACCTTAAGAGCATATACGACTGCTACCATCTCTAGATCATGTGTATCTTAATTGACTTCATGCCTATTGAGCTTACTAAATTCGTAAGCTATGACCACCCAATATTGTAAAAGCTACCTCACACTTATTTGACCACTTCAATTTATTTTCCTTTTTCTAAAGGTTAGTTATTGTAGAGGCTATCTTAGAATAATCCTTCACATAGCACCTATAATAACTAGTCATACCCATGAAGCTTCACACTTTAGTCATATTTGTGGGTGCCAACGAATTCAATATAACCTTTATATTTTTTGGATCCACCATGATACCTTATGTTGATACTATGTGTCCTAAGTATTGTACTTCTAACATAAAGAATTCACACTTGGATAGATTCCCTTAAAGTTGATTCTTCCTTAATAATACTAGCACGATTCTAAGGTGTCTATCATGCTTTGACCTATTCAGGAAATATATCAAAATTTCATCCAAAAAATATAACGATGAACCGGTCTAGATGCTTTCTAAATACACTATTCATCAGATTCATGAATGTTGTTGGAGCATTCATCAATCTAAAAGGTAATACTATAAATTCATAGTGTCCATATCAGGTTTTAAATGTTGTCTTATGGGTATCTTCTTCATGGATTCTTAGTTGGTGATATCCAAATTTCAAATAAATCTTAGATAATATGATGGCATCCTTTAGTTGATAAAAAATATCTTCAATCCTAGGGAAAGGATATCTATTTTTAATGGTTGACTTGTTAAGCATTATGTAATCTATGCATAATTTCAAGGAGTCATACTTCTTAAATAATAGCATGGTTGTGCCCCATGGAGACACACTTAGCCTTATTAATATCTTTTCTAGAAACCCTTGCAACTGGAGGAAGTCTTGGTAAGTCCTATGGAAACACATCCCTAAATTATTGTAATACTTGATATTTACCAAACACTTCTTCCTTATTATCATCTTCAATTTTTTTAAGCTTAACTAAAAAAATTATTCCTCCCTTTCTAATGTATTTCTTTAGCTACATTGTAGAGAGGATCTAGGCTTGAAAAGCCCCTTGTTGGCTATGGACTCTCTGCCTATCCTTGTCATCTTATGAATATTCAATCCACCTTTCCCAAAATTAATCATAGTTCTTTGAACTTGTATCCAATCCATCCCTAATACTACATCAAAAACGTGTAGCAACACTACATAAAGACATCCAGTGGTAGTACAACTAGGTAAGGTAATTTAGGTCATAGGGTAACATTGATACATAAAGTAGGTTTTTCTAGAACCATACTTGATCTTGCACCAATCTGCTAATATTCAAGGTCTTTCTGGTATATCCTTGACAAAAATAGATGAAACAAAACTATCAGTAGCTCCACTATCTATTAGAATTTTTACATATTTACCAAAAATATTACCCTTTAAGAGCAAAGGAGTGGCTTGCCCTTCCATATTTTGAATTCCTATTATCATGTATATCTTATGTGTAGGTTCCATATGAACAAGTTTCTTTCCCTTTGAGATTGATATTTATTTGTACAAGCAATTATTGTAATAGTGTGGGCCTCAACAGTTATAGCATCCACCCTTGGGACTTGGGTGTACTCCCTACTTCTATCCCTTTGCTCTCTCTATTGATGGAGGGTTGGACTATTTCTAAATAAGTGGTTTGTTATAATTTTTGTTATGGTTGATTGTGTTGTTGTTCTTTTCCTTGAACTTCCTCTTAATTTTTCCTTATTTTTTGACATTTCTCTTGTCATACCTTGGGAAGATTTTTTTTTGTCTGTTCTCTCTCTTATTTCATAAAACCCATACTATTTCTATTCCAGAGTGCTTGTTTGTATTTCTTAGACATCGCTTCATAATCAAAGTAGGGCTTTAGATAAGTCTTTGCTTTCCTAGTCAAGTTGTAAGTCTTCTATAGAGTTTTAGGCTCATGCATATTCATTTCATATCCAATCCTCAAATATACCCCCAAAATGAATTTGTGTATTTTCATATTCTCATTGTATCTAGGTACATACTTCAACAACTTAATTTTTTTTTTATAGTAGGCCTCTACCATATTATTTCGTTGCCAAAGATTGGTGAAATCCTCAAATTTCTTGGCATAAAAATACTTTGTGAGGAACCTATCCTTAAAATCTATGGCAAAATCTTCCCATTTTAGGTCAACTGCCTCAATATTTTGTTCCCCACTAAAATTTTCCCACCAATCCAATACAACAACCTATAATGTAAAGTGGCATATGATGTTCAATTCCCAGTGGAGTAATTATTCATAGTAAAGAAAGTTTCCAATTCTCTCAACTAGGATTCAACTGCATCACCTCCTTCTTCTCCATTAAACATGGAGGAGCATACATGCTTCAAATATTTAGCTATTTTAACCTCCAACAATGTTTTGGCATGTTGTGCCTTCGTAGGAGAATCATTAGCCTATCTAACTCTAGAGCCTCCAACATATGAATCCTGATTCATTATGGTTTCTAACAATTATCTCTATTGTTCCATCTATTCACAAATTAAAACAACTATTACAGTGAGGTTCTCCCTCTCTTTAGCAGAATTACCTGCATATGAATTTAGGGTTTTGGCCTCAACATTATTTTATCATGTATACCTCTTTGGTGGGACAACATTTCCTCTTCTCGTTCTTGGTATCATTATCCCTGATCACACAAGAAAGAGAGTTTGGATTAGGTCATAATTCCTTATTCACCTAGTCTAACTATGTCTAGGTATTATCTAAGGAAGCTTATAGTCCTACGACCATGATATTTGATACCAAATGCCATCACCAAAATATTCCTTATTCCATTAATATGTTTTCCCTTTTTTACAAAATATTATTTACTCACATGATTGTTAAGGATTGAACAACTATATTTATCAAGGATCATTCCTAAGGATAAGCTACAGACCTTAGTGACCCTTAACTCAATTATTAGTCCCTTTTCCATGATGAACCAATTTATCCCTACTAGACCTGACATGGGGTACACCCATCCCTACAACTTACATATGTCTATCTATGTAATTGTACTAGGTGTAGTGCAAGATTAAGCTATCAATCTTATTCTTTCAATGAGCTACCATGTCCATTTCAATCTATCAAAAAAAAGTACACCAATATTTGCACCATACATAAGTCCATCTATGTAGGTGCACTAAGCACATTGGATTTAGACTATCTATCTCATATCCACAATGAGCTAGCCTTCTCCTCAATAGATCTCACTCAAAGTCTAAATATGTGGACACAAAATCATCAAATCTATTTTCCACACTACTAGGGTTCATCATGAAAGAACTTATCCCAAGCATGGCATGAATTATTTAGATATTTCTCAACTACTTTTTATGAAGTAACTTATATTAGTGTAAACCCCCTTAAGTATACCCTTATCAATAAGTGCACTTTAGTTTACAACAAAAATTTACTTTAGGATAATGTATCCTTAAGATTATTTTAAGTGGAATTAACCATGATCATCCCAAAGCCAAAACTCATTTTATTCCAAAGAATATTTTTAAAATAATTCAACACTTCTGTGACAAACGAATCCTAATATTTCCTTGATTAAATTTAGAGTCCATAATAAATCAAACCAGCATGAACCTATATAACACATGTAGGTTATATTCTATTATTACAAATAATTCGAATTATATATAACCTTAGTCCACTTTTGACCAAACATCTCAACAATGATTAATATATCTCTTTCTTGCATCCATAATTTTTTTAATGATCCATGTAAAAGATAATACTTTCCAATGTTACTACTAGATATAAAATCTATTAAACCTTAGGATCCACACATATGAAGCATAAAAAGTCTTGTTGATTTGTATTCACTTGTCCATCAATAATATGTATTAACATAGAATCCATCAACTAGATAACTATGTTTCTAAGGTATATCTCTCTCCTCAAGAGAGTTCTAGTAATGATATTTATTCCAAAAATACAAAAAAGTATGAAAATTCAATGCTACAATGTTCATTCCAAATTTGTACTTAAATGCATGGCAACAAAAATTTTGTCTTCAGTCCTTTTCTCATGTGCTACTCAAGTCTCACTTTATTCATGTTTTTGCCTTATCTTCTTTTACCACTAATAAAAATATGTAATAAGAGATCAAGAACAACATATTAGCATGAGTGTGCATTCCTAAATGCATATCTTTTCTTTTTCATTGAATGCAGTAATTCAAAGTAAACTAAGGCATATTCTAATATGTTCTTTCTACAATTATAAGCATGCTCTCTACTTAATACAAAGATTTATTTCCCAAAAGAAATATCATACTTTATTTTGTAAACAATGGTTCCATACCTTACAATATAATAAAATATCAAGCATCCCCTTCCTTAATTTTTAAAGGATCACATAATCATTTCGATATATAATTAGAAAAATCACATCCATTCAGTTTAAAATTAATCATGTAAACATGCATAACAAAGACAAAACATGTAGCAATTATTTATATATGAAAATATTTTGTGAAATTTCTATTATGAATTCCCAAATAAACTTTCCACTCTTATGAATATAAAATTTACACAAATTAAAAGACGTAGGGATGACATGAAGATATAAGCATCTATCACAATATTCAATACTAAAATGTAAATATCATTCAATTAATTTAAATAATTGAAAGTTTATCTATAATTAATAGTGAAGGCATAATATTGTAATTATTCCTTCCTCATGTTTGAAAGAATACTCGGGTAACTCTCCTAGCATAGTCTTAACTAGTAAAACTTTTGGTTGGAAAAGAAAATAAGAAATGCTTGCCACTCCTAACACAAGTTCTTCCACTATGGTGGTACCAAGAATTAATATAGTTCTATTAGTGGCTGTAACAAACCAATAAGTTGTTACCTCATACAAGCGTTCATAAATAATTCTCAATTTTGTGGAACATCTAGGACGTCAACCATGAACCACATATTAATTCTAAATAAATAAAGAGTATAAATAATAATATTATATGTTTGTCTCAAGCCTATGGAATTGCATTAATAAAATGAGTACAATTATTCACGTTATTTTCTATGACATAAAGTATGAAGAACACGATATAGGTCATTTATTGTAGAGAAAATGTATTCTACACTCTTTGCAATACACAAAACTATAAGATATCTAGTGTATAGCAATAAAAGTTAGCTTAAATATATTAAGTAATCACTTTTGGTCATGTCATTTTCTAAGGCTTCAAAATTATCAACCAATTCACCCGTGTGGTTCTAAGCTTCACAAATTTCTGCTTTTACATTCTACTTTTAGGAGAGAAAAATTGTTAAAACATAGGCTCTAAAGCTTAGTATTCAAGAGCTTAAATAAACCATACAACACAACATATTTTAATTGGAAATAAATATATTAAAGCAAGACAATGTATCATTCACACAACGAGTTGCAAGGTATAGGTATAAAATATTATCTTTATTTTTTTTTTAGAATAGAGGTAAAGTTATCAGTCCAAACAAGTCATACAACCATTGTTATGAATCAAGACAATCTAAAATTTACAGAATAGCACTACAAGCTGCAAACCCCCCAAACCATAGAAGCAAGCTCTCAAAGTCTACCTAAAACTTACAATATGATTTTTGTAATAATTTCAAGTGATAAATCCATCTCTTCATTCGTTAGCTTAGTTTTCCTCCACTTCAACATATTCCTTTTCCTATTTTTATTACTGTGCTTCCTCTCTTCTTCATCATTCGCTACAGCTCGTATGTTATTGTGGGTGGTGTATTATCTCTACCTCCACTATGAATATCCCTTCCCATATTCAAAGCACTATGGAACAATTCCAACCAACTAGCAACAATAAATATATGAACATGTATATATATATATATATATATATATATATATATATATATATATATATATATATATATATAAATTCAAAGTTTTTATGAAGATCATAGAAGTAGAGCTGATTAATATTATTTTATTTGATTTCTAACTCAACAACATGTTGGGACTGAACAATAAGGCACAATTGTATTTACAAAAATGGTACAATATATAGGCATGAAGCCTATGAGGGAGATATGACAAGTGTCATAAGCTCCACTCCAAGTGTCTTGCAGAAGACACCACTCCAACTCAAACTAAAAATAGGACAAGTGGCATAACAGGAGTAAGGCATAGTGCACATTACATAATATTCTAACATTCCCCCTTAATGTGCACTATCCTAACTATAGAAAAAAATAAGTCAACATTAGATAACATTCCCCCTTAATGTTGACTTCTATTACATAGATAGAGCAATTTGCTAAACTGAGAAAACTTGTCTTGCCCAAGTGACTTGGTGAAGATGTCAACCACTTGATATTGAGTTGGTACATACTCCATGTGTATAATGTCTTCTTGGACCATTTCTCTGATGAAGTGATGATGGATCTCAATGTGCTTTGTTCTGGCATGGAAAACTGGATTCTTGGTCATCTTGATGGTACTTTGATTGTCACAATATATGTAAGTTGGACCATGTATGAATAGCCCAATGTCCTGAAGTAATTGCCTCAACCAAATTGCCTCCTTAGTTGCCTCAACTTCTGCTCTATATTCAGCCTCTGCTGAAGATAATGATATTGTGTTCTGCTTCTTTGTGCTCCATGAAATAGAGCCTTGGCCCAATTGAAAGCAATAACCTGATGTGGATCTTCTAGTTTTAGGACAACTAGCCCAATCTGAATCTGTGTAGCCAATCAATGAAAAATCATCACATGATGTATACATGAGGCCATGATGAGGTGTGGCCTTGAGGAATCTCACAATCCTCTTAGTTGCTATCCAATGGCTCTTCTTAGGATCCTGCATGAATCTAGAAATAAGGCCAACTGAATAGGTAATATCTAGTCTAGTTGAAGTTAAGTAGATCAAACTTCCAACTAGCTACCTATAAAGGGTGCCATCAACCCTTTCTTCATCATCATTATTAACCAATTTCAACCTGGTTTCCATGGGAGTGAGGGAGGGCTTACACTCCTCCATGCGAAACCTCTCCAAAATAGACTGAATATATTTAGCCTGTGAGATAAAAATATTTCTAGGTTGTTGCCATACCTCTATGCCTAAGCAATAGTGGAGGAGGCCTAAATCTGTCATCTCAAAATTCTTGCATAAGTCCTCCTTGAGCAACCTTATTCCTTCTGTGTCATCACCTGTAATGAGAAGATCATCCACATACAATGTAACCAAAATGATGTGATTCCTCCAATGTTTCACATAGAGAGTAGATTCTGCTGTAGATCTAGTGAAACCAAGGTTGAGGAAATAGGAGTCAATCTTTGCATACCAAGCTCGGGGTGCTTGCTTCAACCCATATAGAGCTTTCTTCAATCTAAGGACTTTGTTTTCTTGGCCTTCAACTGTGTACCCTGGTGGTTGTTTCACATACACTTCCTCCTTCAAGTGACCATTGAGAAATGCACTTTTGACATCCATTTGATATATAGGCCAATGCTTTTGAGCTGCCATAGCAATAACTATCCTGATTGTAGTCATCTTTGCCACAGGAGCAAAGGTCTCCTCATAATCAATTCCCTCTTGTTGCTTATAGCCTTGAGCTACTAGGCATGCCTTGTAGCGATCTAATGAGCCATATGCTTTATACTTTGCCTTGTACACCCATTTTGTGCCAATGGTATATTTACCTTGGGGTAAATCAACTAACTCCCAAGTGTGATTCCTTTCAATGGAATCCAATTCTTGATCCATGGCAAGAACCCATTTAGGATCACCAAGTGCTTCTTTGACATTAGAAGGTTCTGGTTGGCTAAGGACTTTGGCCATGAGGGCATAATTCACTTGGTGTCTTAGGGCTGAAGGCCTTTTACCTGTATAAGTGGGCAAATGACTTTGGGCTTCATCTATTGTGGCTTGAACCCACTTAGGTAAAGGATTGGATGATGTGGCTTGATCATTAGATGGAGGAGTAGGAGGAGATGGAGGACATGGATCATTTATGGGAAGTTCTTCATGTGGATGAATTTCTTGATTTATGAGTGAAGGGGAAGGACTAGATGATATTGTATGCATGAAGGGAGCAACTATTTCATTAGTTATTTCTAAAGTGGGGGCCTTAGGAGGATTATATGGGGGATACTCATGAAAGGTAACATCCCTAGATAGAATGATCTTTTTGGAAATAGGCTCATATAACTTATATGCATTGGCACTATCACTATAGCCAACAAAGATGCATTTTTGGCTCTTATCATCAAACTTCTTCCTTTTCTTATGAGGAATATGAGCATAGGCATCACATCCAAAGACTCTCAAATGGCCCACATAGGGCGTCCTTCCACTCCATGCTTCTTCAGGTGTTCTTTCATGTAAGGCCTTTGTGTAGGACCTATTAGTCAAGTATGCAACAGTAAGAACAACTTCTCCCCAAAATGAGTTAGGCAATGTAGCAACATGTAACATTGATTTTGCCCTATTTGTGATTGTTTGATTCATCCTCTCAGCTACTCCATTTTGTTGTGGGGTATAAGGGGTTGTGAATTGCCTCCTTATCCCATGGTACTTACAAAAATTGAAGAATTCATTGGAGACATATTCTCCACCATTATCTGATCTTAAGGTGGAGATTTGATAGCCACTTTCTCTTTCAACAAGTGCCATGAATTCTTTGAACTTATCAAGGGCTTGCCACTTATATTGAATTAGGTAGATCCATACCTTTATGTTGTAATCATCAATGAAAGTGATGTAGTATTTAGCCCTAGTATAATATTGAATAGACATTGGCCCACAAATGTCTGAATGAACCAATTGCAAAGGTCTATTGGCTCTCCAAGCCTTTCCTGATTCAAAAGGTTGTCTATGGTGTTTGGCTATTACACATGGCTCACAAAAATATTTTGACTCCTTAAGATGTGGAAGTCCTTTAACTAATCCTTTCCTTGCCATCATTTGAAGATTATTAAAATTTAAATGCCCCATTCTTTCATGCCACATGTACTCCAAAGAAAAAGTAGTAGTTGTATGCAAAGATGTTTGTGTTACAGATTTTGTAAGGAGGTAGTAAACACCATCCTTTTTGACTCCCATGGCCTTGACATTGCCATTGGGTTCCTGAATGTAGCATTTGTCTTTTTCAAAATAGATAGTATAGCCCTTATCTGTAAGCTGCCCAATAGAAAGAAGGCTCCTTTTAAGACCAGGCACATACAAAACATCTATTGCAGGAACATTATTCCCATCATGCAAAGTAAGTGGTGCCTCCCCAACACCTTCAATGGGAAGAGCACTTTCATCACCAAAAGTAATGAATTGATTTGAAGTAGGTTGAACCTTGGTCAACCAATCTTGCCTTCCTATCATGTGCTTTGCTACTCCAGAATCAATATACCAACATTCTTTATCTTCAACATGAACTTGGTTTGCTGCATATAATGTGTTGAGATTATTATTTTGTGGACCCCCTTGATCTCTTTACCTCTGATAGCAATTAGCAACATTATGATTCCATTTTCCATAATATTCACACCCTTGATTGTTGTTTTGACCCCCTTGAGGTCTTGTTTGCCATCTTGGTTGTTGTTGGTACTATTGATTTGGTTGTTGCTAGTACTATTGTTGCTGACATGGCTATTGCTGGTACTATTGATTTAGCTGCTATGGTACTGTGGGTATCTCTGATGTTGTCTACCCCTCTGATTCTGATTATGTTGATTTTGACCCTTATTTTGTTTAGGCTATAAAGATGCCTTGGTGGCAAAATCTATTGATGTGGCTTCAATTTCTTCATCTTTGATTAGGGCTTGCTCATGTTTCTTAAGTAGAATCTCAATGTCCTCAAGTGTGGAATTCATTGTTTTACCACTTAGATCTAACATTGTAGCATAGGAGTGAAATTTTGAAGGAAGGCCATGCAACATTATAGGAATCAACTCATTATCTTCAAGAGTTTTACCAGCAACTAAGAAATCATTCTTAATAGACTTCACTTCCATAAGATAATCGGTAAGTGAGCCTTTCATACATAGATTGTGCAATTTTTGTTTGAGATACAAAATATTATCTTGACTTGGCCTATCAAACAATCTTATGAGAGCATCCCATGCTTGTTTAGGTGTTTTTGCAGCCCTTACAGTTTCTCTGCATTGAATTCCTATAGCTAGCTTGATTAGACTTAAAGCTATATTGGAATTCTTTTCAAATTGTGCTTTTTCTTTAGGGTCTTTAGGTGCAGTGAGTGGGTCTTCATCAGCCTTCCTATCTCTCACAAAATCCCACATGTCATTCATCATTAATATAGATTCCATTTCATACTTCCAATTTGCAAAAGTTTGAGCTCCTTCAAGCTTCTTAGTGAGTCCACTTAATAGATTTGTAGTAGCCATGATTTAGAAAAGGTTAAAAAAAAGGGAGCTCAACAAAGGATGAAATAAGAACCACAAATGCCAAATTAGAGCCCTAAAAAAAATCTAGGGTACACCACTTAAAATCTAGAGGAGGGTTCGCCTAGTTTTTCCACTCTGAATCTTCAAGTGATTCCAATAGTGGGAGGGATAACTTGAACACAAGTGCCCTTTTCTACCCAAAGAGAGTAAGAATTGAAATGGGAATTCTTACCAAACCTTTATACCGAACTTCTCAATATACCCGCCCTTACGTGAGGGAGACTATAAGTATATGAGGAGAACGATACGTGGAACATAGGCATTTTTGAACGGGAATAACCTGCCAGACCTTTATACCGAACTTCTCAAATACCCACCCTTACGTGAGGGAGACTATAGGTATATGAGGAGATCGATACGTGGAACATAGGCATTTTTGAAAGGGAATAACCTGCCAGACCTTTATACCAAACTTCTCAAATACCCGCCCTTACGTGAGGGAGACTATAGGTATATGAGGAGAATGATACGTGGAACATAGGCGGTTATTAAAATGTGATGCTTGCTTTTTGAGAATTTGTTACAATAATGTGCCAAAGTGTTTAGGTGCTTTATGAGAAGATGCTTGTATATGTTTGCTTGCTTGTATATGGCATAGTTTCAAGTGTGTATGCAATGGAACTACACTTGATTACAATTATAAAACCCAAAGATATGCAAGGGTAATAGCAAGCATAAAATGTAGAACAAGCCCAAATAAGGAGATGCAAGCAACAAACACCAAGTGGCCAAGAGAGTGCCACAAAATGACTCCACCAGCAAGGGACAAGGGGCCCTAAATCACCCCTTGAGTTGATGATTGTATTGGAAACTTTGGCTAAAAAATAGCCCCAAATGTGCCTCAAAAGATGATACAAGATCAATGCCTTCAAATATAAAATGCCTCCAAACTTGCCAAATTCAATGAATAATTTGGCCTAATGTCCCCCCAAAGACTTAGAATTGAGCCTCTCACAAGTTTGCCAAATTTTTGTTCAAGAGTGTCGGATGCAACCGAAAATGCACTCTGATTTACAATCTCAACTTTGAGTCAAAAATTAGCTGAGTAAATGATCTCAAAACTGAAAAATAATTTCACCAATAGATTCCCCTCGAAAAACTCTTTCCAACGACTATATATAAGCCTATAGTCGGATACAATTTGATGCTTCAAAAAGGAAAAAAACAATGACCTTCTAAATGTGTGCAGCTCCGGGACTTCCCAAGTGGTCACCCATCCGAGTTGTGCTTTGAAAAATTATGCTTGACTTGGGAGTTTTAATTAAATTTCTTGCCACTATGCTTACTATCCTTATGAGGATGTGAGGGATTTTAATAAGCACATATAAAGTCTATTACAACATATATGAAATTCTTGACTTTTAGAGAATATTGAAAATTTCTAGGCAGGAAAATATTTGAAAGCGTTGTTTGAAATTTCGAGAAGGAAATTTTTGACGGCAATATTTTGAACTTTTTGATGGCAAAATTGAAATTTGGAAAAGGGGTCAAATTTTTCAAATATGATAATTAGAAGGGGCGACAATTTCAAATCAAAAGAGTATTGATATTGGAGGGCCCCGCAACTTTTGCCGTGATCACCATTTACCTATTAAAATTTAGCAAATTAGCTCTTAAAAAACTTTCGGTGTCTTTGTTGTCATCCTCAATTTCAAAACCTGTGCACCTACGCAGACTTAAAATAAAAAAACAACTAAATAGATGCACTGGTGTGCAGCTACCAAAGAAAAATTACCCATTTTATAGTAAACAACTTCTTCTGCGAGCACAGTCAAGTTGCGCAGATCATGGCAATCATTTGGCAGGTGTTGGATGACCCAAACAACGCTCTTCCATGGCTTTAGATACAATAACATCCACTTCTATTCGATGCTAGAATTAAACCCATTCGTTAAATTCTATGACAGAAGCAATTTATTTAGTGTGACGGTCGTAAAAAATAATTAAGGTGCACCTTCTCCTTGAAAGACTTATAGTTCTATTATATCTTTGGCATGATTTTTTGTATATTGGTACAAGAATTTAGAGTGAATCTCGATCACCTAAAACATTGGCTAACTATCATGTCTCTGACTGGTGATCCCATATTATTTTCACTGTCACAGGGCCATGAGGCAAAGAGCTTCCTATGAAAAAAATTTATGTCTATGTCCTGCACTGTTGTTATGAATAGGAGCTATATCGAGGGTGGCATCTGTGAGTGGCATATATCCTGAGAAATTTATAAGATGGAGAAAATAGATAAAATTGATTGGATAGAGGGTCAACAAAGGTCAACTATGAATTTTACATATTATATAGATATATATCATTTAAAACAATGATGAGGTTCATGAAGCATGTATGATATGGTAGTCAATTCTAAAGCTTTACAATTTTTGGTTGGGGATGAACTTCAATAGACACTCCAAATTTTTTTGGAAAATAAAAAAGGAAATTGGCTATTGATAGGAGGAAATTTTGCACTACATACCCAATCAAGAAGATTTGTATCTAAAAATAATTCATAATTCTCAATCAATGAGTTGGTGTATAGGGATATGTGCACAAAAATAATTATTGATAATTCACATGATTAACAAAAACTTTTGCCACTGGTTCTATTTGTTGCTTTTCAAGAAGACTTAAAATTAGACTCAGGATCAAAGTCAAGGATGTGGCAAATTATTTACCAAGTTGGTTGCATTCCCCAAGATGTATATCACAGAGAGAGATGCAATTTTGGAATAATATGGTCTAGTCATTGTAGGTTCAAATGTAAGAGCCATATGAACTAAATATTGGAGACAGTTAGCATGGTATTTTCATGCCATAATTTTGTGTACATAGGTCGACAAGCAAATAAATTTTTTACAACAACAAAAAAGTAACAATATAGGAGAAAGTTAGAGAATTACACAATCATACAAGATATATTACATTATAAAATAGATATAGGATGTGACAATGATAAGGCTAAAGATTAAGAGGGTTGACAACCCTAGAAAAATGATAATTTCTTCACAAATGGGGCCTATAAAAAGGTGTATATCCTTTGTCTACCTACCCCATTGCCAAGAAAATATATTAGGAGATAAGACGAATGGTGAAACATAGGCTAACATTATAATGGATTAAGAACACATTCTATTGTTTTTCCCTTGTTTTTTTTTAAATCCTAATCTTCAATAAAATTCAAAATCGAAGATATCGATAAGAAAAGAGGAAGGTAAGAAGACAAAATCACAAAGGAAGCTAGAAGTGAAATCCTCTCTTCCCTTTGGTATGAATTTATTTTATTTTATTTTCTTCTTAACTTCCTACCATCTTCATATTATGGTTATGTATATCCTGCTTATTACATCCTTTCCTCTATACATTCTTTTTCCTCTTCTTCCTTCCATATTTTTGACTTTGTAGCTCAATGGAAAAGTTGGCTTAAGTCATCATTCACAACTATATAAAGTTATTTCACATTATTTTGGTAGTGTGTGGAACTAACGATCTCAACATTATTATGATGAAAACTTGCCAAATATCCTCATGATGATGTCACAGATCAAGTTGGCATGTTGTTGGTCAAATATCTACCTAATTATACAAACATGCATTTGTGCACCCTAGACATGGTCAACATTGAAATTCCAGAGGAAAGGAATGTTCTCTGTGCCAATATCCAGAGAGGGTTGGCTCCCTTACTAAACATTACACTGGTTTAAGACTAGAGTTGGAAGAAAAAAATTGGAAATGATGGAAAGAGATGGGAAATATAGCCCTAGGTCAAAGGTGTAGGATTCAAGATAGACTAGGAGCAGGAATTCCACTCAAGAATTAAAACAACATGTAACAAAATAAGGAAATGAAATTTACTTATAGCCTTGCAGATACAACCTCCAAGATCACTTTCAACAACTCACTCCCTCACCAACAATGTTCAAACTCAGATGCAAAATTTAAACTTAAAAACAAATAATGAATATGAGCATGAAATAGAAATGCATAAAATAGAAAGAAATCACACACAAGATCACTTTAAAATTTAGTAGCCAAGTATCATCTATTGATGCAGGGAACTTGAATAGTTTTTTTGTAGAATGTCTAATCTCCTTTACAATGAAAATTTTATTATTATTTATAGAGGATTTCACCTCTTTCATTAAATTCATATGAAGACAAAATATTTATAGATCAGGGACATTAGTGAGACAATTCCTCCTTGGAATCCTTGAAAATATTCCCCTGGAGGTAGTGATCAATGATTTAAGGGTGAAATTTCTAATAAATTAGTGGTATCCTGTTGTTGGTGCACAAAAACTGCAAACCTAGTCATTGACTCAGGACCTTCTTCTTTCTTTGGAAATTCAACTTTGTTCGTAATACTTTAGAACTTATAAAAATCATCAGACGACTTAAAAATAACAACTTCTTCACCTTGAAATCATATTTTGGCTACTTTATGCTCCAATCATTAAATGCCTTTCATTCACCTATATTGGACACCTTTGAAAAACTATGTTGGCACTTAATTTAAATTCGCTCAGAAAATGGGCAAAATCACTGCCTTTAAATACTTAGACCATTGAAATCCATATATAGCACCCCTATTTGACCTTATTATCATATTCACCTTCTAATGCTTCATCTTCAAAAATGAGAAGTCAAAACTTCATATTTCTTCATAAAACATTTAACTTTTATAAACACGCGTTTTCCCCAAAAGCAGGTGAAAGACACTATCACTCATTGCTTTGGGTGAACATAGCTTACATCCCCTGGAACAAATGAAATCTCAAAAAAAGGGGAAAATCACTTCTATGTAGTTTCACCCCAAAAGGAAGGTGAATGTGATGTTTGCCCCAAAGTGGGGTGAACGTCTTATTGACTTTTCAACGTCCCCATTGATGCTTTGCAATTTTTTTTTGTTGCGCTTTCACCTATGGGAGGGGCAAATGGAACGTTCACCCCTCAACTAGGGTGAATGCGCTATCGACTGGTCAACAAGTGAACACGTTGCTGACTGGTCAATGTTTCCTTTAGCCATTCTTTAGATGATGTTCACCCCAAAGTGGGGTGAATGAAGCTATCACACCTACCTTGGGGTGAATGTACTTTATTTTATTTTCTTTGCACATTGACTTTGGGCACCCTTAATAATTATTTAAAAATGGATTTTCACCCTAAAGTGGGGCGAAAGATATTTTAACCCCTCATTTGGGGTGAAAGCACCCTGATTTGAAACTTAGCCCTTTTATTTTTCTTTTGCTTTATAGAAAGATTACGTTCACCCCAAAATGGGGTGAATGCATCAGTCATCATTACTAACAGGTGAACGCACCCTTGCACTCTTGCTCATAACAATACCCATTTTTAAAACAAAAAAATCATTTTTGATTAATGATGAACTTCTGAAGTAGTGCATTCTATGACCACACCTGATGATTTTCACTGAATATTCTTTTCTCATACTGTTATTTATAAATATTATTTCTAGGCAAGATATGAATGAAAAATAAATTTTAATATGTACAATGTTGTAACATACCATATAGGCCAAAAAAAAAACATCATAGCACATATATATCTACTGAAATTACATTAATAAAAATCATCAAAAAATTTAATGTGGCATATTACAAAACTACCAACATTTCTGGCAGCTCACGGGGTATACAGATCGCATGGATGTAAGTGATCCAAGGTATTTATCCATTGGGCTTCTATGGAGTCTTTTTTTTGGCTGCATTGGCTAGTGCTTTTGATGTAGACGCTTTTATTCATGCCTCCTCTTCTGCATTCTCAATGGCTTCAAATTCTGCTTCTACTCAAAGTACTTATGCCTATTTTGCTTCTTTTGTTGCTTTTTCTGCTGTGACCTTCTCAACTATAGCTCGTTACTCCTATTCCTTGAGGATTTCGGAGGTTATCTCATAGACTAAAACCACCTCCTACCAAGCATGAGTAGTAAATAAGCAAGGAAAACTCAGCGACTCATAAACAAAATGTAGATTTTGAACATCTTCTAGGCTGAGGTGCTTTGCTCATTGGGCCAGCTCAAAGAATGATAACTCCATGCATGTAAACTTTTGCATAAGTGGTAGCACTTGTTTCTATGTAATGGGTTTCTTTCATGAATTAATATATGAGGTGTCCTCCACAAATTTATTCCAAGTTGCTTCTAATTGTTATTTTTGTAGAGGTTCACCCTAGTCATCAGTAAAAACTAGAAAACCCATATCAACGAGAGCATCAAAATGGATCATGGAAACAATATGCTCTTTCTCTATGTCATTGAGGATATTTTTGCCCTCTCTTACCAGGTCCATTATCTAAAAATAACTACACAAGATAACCTTCATAATACACCAAGCGTGATCCATCTCGCTCAAGGGGTGAATATGCATACTGGAATTAGCTAGAGCTTAGATTTTTAAAACCATATCCATGTAGGGTTCCAACATCTCATTGGTATTATCTATCAATTTTTGCTCCATCTAAATTTGTATTCAAGCTACCCACAAATAGTAAAAAACTTGGATTGCTTACACCACAAACTTTTCATAATTCTAAAATGAGCGAAGGCGAGCCACCTTAATTGTTTTTGAAGAAAAGCCTATAGCCTGCATGGATTTCTCCACTAGTTAAATTTGTATGGCCTCCAAATGTGTTCGGAGTGCTTGCATTTCTATTCTTGTTGTATCCCTTTATTTCAAGTGCACTACTACCTATTGGTGCAAATATTCATTCTTCATGGTTGTCTTCTCCTCTTGTGCTCTACTTTTGGCCAAGGTACTTTTGAGTTCAATAATTTTATTCTCATGATCAAAATATCTCTGCTTATAATACTCGCCATGCAAGTATACCAAACTCATATCAACCTGTATGTTGCCCATTTTCTTTGTGGGATCAATCTTGGTCAGGTCCTCTGTTATGGTCTCACAAACATAATCACTCGACATCATTTCTCCTTGTGGATTCTGAACCATGGGAGTGATTTTAGTTGTGTGAGTCTCCATGGCAATTGGATCAAAAGCAACCTTTTTGAGCAGCCGTGCTGGAGCTAATGCTTCTTTACATTTGTGGCTCTACAACCACCACAATAAAATGAGGTATGTTCGATTGATTTTCTCTAAATCAGGCTATTTTAGTGCCACCTAAACTTTGGGTAGTACTTGCAATTCCAAAAATGGTGTAAAAGGTATCAAAACTTGTGAGCAATCGGGCCTAAAGGAAGCGGAAGAGATGGCTAGAAGGGGAGGGACTGAAATAGTGGAGTGGGCGGAGGAATCCAGTTTGACTATAGTTATGCTCACTCTAGGAGGAGATTGAATACTTATGACCTCAATGAAAGTTATGGCAGAAATGGAAGGGGAAGAGCACGAAAATAGATTCGGCCCTAATGTGAATGAACTAAAATAAAAGGAGGCTGAAGAAAGGGGAAGAGAAGAAGGAGCAATAGTGACTTGGAAAAGGGAAGAAGAAGGGAGTGAAATGGACATCGAGGGCATACCAAAGGGAGGAGAGACTGATGCAAAAACTAACAAAAATTAATTGATAGTCACTAAATGCTTCGAAGAATGAGGGGGAAAGAAAGATGTACCTTAGAGCACAGGCACCGTATGTGTTGGTTATGGAAGCAATTGCAAAATAATTTCTTCCTATTGCTCCTCAACTTTGTATTCAATATTAATGATATCCACCTATGGGTTCTCCATCTACTGGTCCCTTGACTACTCATGAATCATTGAAAAAATTTGGATGATTGTCTTTAGAGCATCTATCACCAGCATAGGGGAAATAATAGTTGTCGAAACAATTGGAACTATGGAAAATGTAGCAACCAAAACTTTAGTAGTAGAAGAAGAAGTGGCATTGGTCCTTGGATTCTTTGTAGCTTTAAGAAATGGGGGTGCATCTCTGACAGTTGGTTTTTCTATCAAAGGTGCCTCATCAATTTTACACTTCATCCACTACAACCTCCATTGAAACACATACTGATATTCCTCCTCTTCAGGGGTTTCTTCTTCAATTATTGGGCACTCTTATTTTGTCCCGCTTTCACCACTATTAGAATATTGAAAATTTTGAGGCAAGATATTGGCAAAAATGATGGGTTGATAGGTGCCAAAAAACTCATCATAGGTGTCCTAAAATACCTCATCCATCTTCAACCCAAAATATGACGTAATTTTCCCTCTATGAACCGACATTATCCACCAGTTCATAATTTTTCCTCGGTCCACAAGGGTTGGCTTTCTTTTCCCTAACTAAATATTTGATGTGTAGGAATATGATTTTGTATCTTGTCAAATTATATTGAGCCTCCTATTCATAACAATCATTCTAGGGTAGCAATGACATGATATTTTTGACGTGCCACTCCAAGTCAGGTCCATCAAAATTATTCCACATTTTTTAAATATTAGGTTATGGGTAACAGTGAAATTCCTTGGCCCTGATTATTTCTATAAATATACCAATGGATCATACCTCCATATTGTGGTAGTTCTATCAACACCAAGTCTTGAAATTTCATTGTGAGTAGCCTGTTCTTCCTGACTTGGCTTACTTCTATACTGTCGAAATTGAAAGGCATATTGCAAGTTGTCCTCTTGTCATGTCCTGCTCCATATACATCATTAGCATAGTCTATTTGGCACACCAAATCCATGGAAAAAATGTGTTTGGTGGTAAATAATGGGAGTAGGAATGGCTTACCTATGAAGCCATAGATTCTTACGACCATGCCTTGAGTCAAAAAAATGTCATCCTTTTTTGTCGTAGTGACTTCTTCTCTCATCTCCCATGGAACTCTTTCACATGCACTAGAAAGTAGCTCTATTGTAGGTGTAAGAAAAAAATGGTTAAAATATTAAAATGAATCCCGACTTGACAGAGCAAAAGTCGACATATATACGAGTAAAAGCTTATCTTTCTCATCCATTTTCCTTATGGTGATAAACAAAAAATGTTGGTGTAGATGGAAAAATAAATACCAGACCAGAAAGGAGGTATGCTTGAATGATGTATCTTCTCCAGTATGTAACCTCTCCATATGTAAATATAGTTTTTGAGATATAAAATTTCCTTAATCAAAGAAAATCAGATTGGAGCCTTGCCTCATGACTGATGAAGCGTAAAATTATCCTTGGCATATACACTTTGCTAGAGCCATTTTCCACTTATGAACTATGGAATATATCAATAAAACAACCCATGCTAACATTGTCAAACTTTTGCAAGTTCGACAATTACCCAAGTTATGGATCTTTAATTAACTGTGTCTCCATAAATCGATGCATCGTCACAGTAGATATCTTGTTGAGTGTTAATTTGTCATATTACAAATAATAACACGCAACTTAGAGTCTCGAACAAAAGACTCTTTCTTGCAAAGAAATAATTTATTTTATTTTCCTTCCTTTTATTATTTCTCCAAGTTTCTTTGTGAAACAACTTTTACGTATATAAAAATGAATTTCAATTTAATACATACAACTGATATATCCCAGAATAACTCAAAATCCTGCAGATAGTCTGTTAACAAGGGGCCTTTGTTGATTCTCAATGAACTTTATAATCTTGACTTGTTTGATTAATCAAAAATAAACAAAAATCCTTTTGATGTTCTAATATTCACAATTTATTCTAAGGTTAACCTGTTCGTTTTATCTCTATTCAATAGTTCTGTTATTTCAGTGTTAGTCTCTGACATGAAATTAAGCATATCAAGGAATAAAATAGAAACTGTTATTTTGAATCAGCTGGAAAATAATGAAGGATATTAAAATGGTTCACGATCTCCTCCCTGCAAAATCCCAAGTTAAGAGATGAAATCCCCAAAACAACCCAACCGATCAGATCTGTACTAACACACAATCTAATCAGATCAGATGCAAGACTCTAAGGAAAAGAATATAAGCTGCATCATTCTACCATTCACCTATCGTAACCCATCCCATGGCGTAAACGAAATAGATACAAGACAAAATGATGCAACGGAAAGATTGATAGTAAAACAATAGTTTTGGCTTCGATCTCCTTTTGATTTTACACACAAAAGTCGTGTTACCAAAGAAAAATCCTTTATTTCAATAAGTAATGCTTTTTTTGTTACAGTCTCCGGCCCCTGTATCCATCTACATTTCTGCTATTTAACCTTTCTGTCGCGCGTTCTCGGCTGCTCCATGGCGCTTCGTTTCGACTCCCGGGACCCTTCGCTTCAATTCCCGCCTTTTGGTATTCTAACCTTTGCGTGCAATCGTAACGCTCGATCTCTGCGGCCAGTAACTGTTGTTATGAAACGTTACTCTGGTTCTGTCATTTCTGCCACGTGTCCTGCGTCTCCTGCACCTTTCGTAACGCTTTCCCATGGAAATCCCGACGGAATTTGCATTTGGCCTCTTCCGTTTCCTAGCCGCGATAACGCGACATGTCGCGAAATCGTGACATGTCGCGATATCGCGACATGTTCTTGGTCCGTACGCCCGTGGTAGCTCGTTGTAGCGATATCGCTACCGACTTTGCTTTGCCTTCTTTTCAAAAAGTGGTAGCGATATCGCTACCACTTTGGTTCCGAGCCTTCCTTTCAAAAAGTGGTAGCGATATCGCTACCACTTTGGTTCCGAGCCTTCCTTCGAAGAAGTGGTAGCGATATCGCTACCACTTTGGTCTCGAGCCTTCCTTCGATGAAGTGGTAGCGATATCGCTACCACTTTGGTCTCGAGCCTTTGCTTCACGAAGTGGTAGCGATATCGCTACCACTTTTCCTTCGAGCCTCTGCTTCACGAAGTGGTAGCGATTCGCTACCACTTTTCTTTCGAGCCTCCGCTTCACGAAGTGGTAGCGATTCGCTACCACTTTTCTTTCGAGCCTCCGCTTCACGAAGTGGTAGCGATTCGCTACCACTTTTCTTTCGAGCCTCCGCTTCACGAAGTGGTAGCGATTCGCTACCACCTTTCTTTCGAGCCTCCGCTTCACGAAGTGGTAGCGATTCGCTACCACTTTTCTTTCGAGCCTCGCTCTGAAGTGGTAGCGATTCGCTACCACCTTTCTTTCGAGCCTCCGCTTCACGAAGTGGTAGCGATTCGCTACCACTTTTCTTTCGAGCCTCCACTTCACAAAGTGGTAGCGATTCGCTACCACTTTTCTTTCGAGCCTCCGCTTCACGAAATTGTAGCAATTCGCTACAACCTTTCTTTCACCTCGCTCACAGTGGTAGCGATTTCGCGACATCCTTTCTTTCAGCCTCGTCACGAATTGTAGCGATTCTCTACCACTTTTCCTTCAGCCTCGCTTCACGACGTGATCGATTTCGCGACAACCTTTATTTCACCTCCGCTTCACGACACGTCACGATTTCGCTACCACATTTCAATTTTTGCTTCTCTAGGCGATGGAGAGACAGGTCGCGATTTCGCGACATGTCGCGATATCGCGACATGTCGCGATTTCGTGACCCTTTCAACACTTAGGCATTTTTCTTCTTTTCTTCATTTTTAGCATCAGGGTCTTTGAGATCTTCCCTAAAACCTGCAAAAACAAAGGTGGGTCCCCACTTCGGGGGTGTGTTGTGGATGAACCACAACAAATGGCGACTCTATTTGTCAAATGCTCTTGAGCATTTTAGTAAGAACCCAACCTAACACAAATCACAAATTTGAAAACATGGGTTAGCCCATAATCAATATAACTAATGCCCAAAATCAGAAGTACATGAATTATCGGAATCATCAAGTACTAGCTCGGTGTGTGCAATGAATTCCTTTCCTTATCATTTGAATTTGATCCACATTCCATCATCGGTTTTGCATGAATGCATATGCGAAATTGTGAATGATTTGTGTATCCTCACTGAATATGCCATGAGAAAATGCATAGTCACTCTTGTAGTATTATGTGCAAACATTCAAGACTGCCAAACCCTCTTAGGATCCACTAGTGAACGGTTCATTATATCCCAAAGTTGGTTATGAGTCCCTACTATCTTGAACCCATGTGCAAGTGGATGTGAAATCAGAACTTTGGGGAATCAGACTCCCAACCAACCGAGATGAGAGTTTAACCCTATCCTTACTATTCTGATTTAGAATTCTTTACCTCACTTTGAGCAAAATAACTAAACCAACCATGGAAGAAATGGTCATGCTAGTCTAACCCTCTTAGACAATCAGTGGTCTTGTTTTTTTAGGCAAGACATGATGCCATGCATGGGCCTATCTAACCCCATAATCCAAAACTTATCTTCATTTCTTTGGACCTTGGGGATGACTACCCATCCCTTGCAGAGGACAAGTAGTACGATCCTTACAATCCAATATAGGGATGAGATGGGAAAAATTTATTTATTTTACTTCTTGGACCTTGGGGATGACTACCCATCCTGGTTAGGGACAAATAGTACGATCCTTACAACCCAAGATTTTAAATGTAAGTGGAAAATATTAATCTTGTTACTTAGACCTTGGGGATGACTACCCATCCTTTGCAGAGGACAAATAGTACGATCCTTACAATCTAAGACTTAATACGAAATGAAACATAAGAGCTTTGGGGAATCGGATTCTCAACCAACCGAGATGAGAATTTATGCCCTATCCTTACTACTCCATGTGGGTCCAATCAAAGCTTTGGGGAATTAGATTCTCAACCAACCGAGATGAGAATTTAACCCTATCCTTACTACTCCGATTTTAGGCTTTAAGCTCTATGGAAGTGGTCAAAACCACTATTTTTAGGATCATGTTGCATAATAGGATAGACATGAAAACCATTTTCGCCCAACCTTTTCCTCCAAGTTAGGTTTTGATCATTTTGCTCAAGATCCCTTTTAATGTATGAAACGTGCTTGGTCCTAGATACTTCAAGACTCAGTTTCCAACCTTAGGATTTACTTAGATTTATGTTATAACATAACCCTAAGAGGATTCAACATACTCAAATGAATTGCACCTAAGATGCATATGCCACTACGGTGAAATGTATGAAAAGTGAGATGGAACATGAATGCATTATTTCTTGAATTGCAAATGAGATGATTTGTCATGCAAAGCTGACTTTTTCATGCATCACAAGCTTCAAATGATCTAAATTAACTGTTTGTATTACATGTGGAGCTTTTACAACATGATTCCAATGTTTCATATTCTCCCAATCTTAGGCATGTGTTCAACATCAAGCTTTTATTCCCCTTTTTTTTTTTTTTTTTTATAAGGCAATGAAAAGGAAATCAAAGGAACACCACCGCCTAAATGTCCAACCTGCACACAAACGCAAAAACCCAACATTAATACAAGAAAAACCTGAAATAAAAAATGAATACATACTAACATATCAAATCTGCACATCAAAAAACTAAATTACAGCATTGACACAAAACTAGATATCTCCTGAAACACACACTTAAGTATCAAATCTGCACACAAAGAAACAGATCACAACATTAATACAAAGCTTAGACATGTCAAAAAAAAAAAATAATACACACCTAAACATGAAAAATGAAAGCAAGAAATTACAGCGTTATTACATATAATACAAAGCCCAACTACCTCATGCTTGAAAGTAATGCTTCAAGTGCAACCCATTGATAGGTAGTGCCAAATCCTTTCCATCCAAGGTTTTTAGTCTAAAACTATTTTCCCCTAGGATCTCCGAAATCTGGTAGGGACCTAACCAAAGGTAATCAAATTTATCATGTTCCCCCTTCTTCTCATGTCTTTTGTCCCATAACAGCACTAAATCTGAAATTTTAAACGCCTTGGCCTTAGACCTTTTGTCAAACCATATTTTTACAATGTCTTGGTGTTTACTAAAATGAAGCATAGCTTCATCCCTTTTTTCATCCAAGCGCATTAATTGCGTTAGTCTAGACTCAAGTTTATCATTAGTTCCAAAATAATCTTTCATGAAGTGCAGCGTTTGTAATCTGAGATTTGCGGGAAAAATGGGATCTTGTCCATAAACCGGATGGTAAGGAGATGTCCCTATTGCTTCTTTGACTCTGATTCTGTCAGCCCAAAGGGCCAACTTAAGCTTATTGTGCCAGTCCCATGGATTCCTTTCCAACAATTTTTTTATGACAGTCAACAGATTCTTATTGGATGACTCGGCCAATCCGTTACCTTGCGGGTAATAATTGGAGGAGAACTTTAAACTCACGTTGTTATCAAATGCCCAATTAGCAAACTCTAGAGAGGAAAAGGCCGAACCATTATCACTTACGATGGAGTTAGGCATCCCGAATCTAGTGACAATGTTATCTTCTAAAAATTTAATGACCACCTCTGCAGTAGCATTCTTTGTGGGGATAGCTTCGGTCCATCTCGTGCAATAATCCGTAGCCGTCAGAATATATTTGTGAGCATCGGATGAATTGGGGCTGATAATCCCAATAAAATCCAAGCCCCATTGCGTGAAAGGTCTGGACTCGATTACGGACTGTAAAGGCATGGAAGCGTTTCTATCTCTATTGGCTGCAGTTTGACATATGTGACATGACCTCACATGAGAATGGGCATCCTTGAATAGTTGAGGCCAATAATAACCGGCTCACGAGGATTTGATGGGGCTGTGGCATTAGCAGACCCATGCCCTGTCCCATGTTTACCATGAAACTCTTCGAGTATTCGCATTGCCTCCTCTTGATCAACGCAACGAAGGTAAATACCTTCATGGTTCTTTCTGTATAATGTGCCAGATCTAACTAGAAAATTAGCAGACTTCAAACGCAAGGCTCTGCGTTGAGTAGCATTCAAAAGTGATGGACACCTACCATTTAGTAGATAGTACACCACATCTGCATACCACTCCTCCTTGGTTACATCAGCGACTTCATAATGTTGACAAGGAATTGTGAGATCCTGTTCTGCGATTGCCTTAGCTAACCCTTGCCCCCGCACTATCTTCATCGATTGAATCTCCAGATCAAATTCTTGCAAAGTTGAAACCCACTTACCATGCTTCTCACCTAATTCATTATGAACGAACATGGCTTTGACAACAGGATCTGGGACGATAGCAAAGACCCTATTGTGGACTATGTAGTGCCTGAACTTTTTTACAGTCTTAACCAGCGCATACATTTGCTTGTCTAGGGTAGAATATCTCAGTTTCGCATCTTTGAGAGGACTACTCAGGAAAGCAATGGGATTTTCAATGCTGCCTTCACTCTTCTGAGTTAAAACACTCGCAAAGGAGTGATCTGAAGCAAATGTGTAGATATAGAAAGGCTTCGTATAATCGGGACTCACCAAAACCGGGGCTTTAGAAATCGCATCCTTGATATTATCAAAAGCCTCTATCCTTTCATCTGTCCAAATGATCTGGACCTCTTTCTTTAGCATGTCGTTCAAAGGTCTTGCTATCTCTGCAAAATCTGCGATAAATTTTTTGACAAAATTGATCTTTCCGAAAAATGATCTCAACCCCTTCTTGCTATTGGGACGAGGAATTTGCTGTATGGCTTCTATTCTCTCAGGGTCAATGGAAATTCCATCCTTAGATATTATATGCCCCAACAGTTTTCCTTCTGTTACCCCGAAGATGCACTTCTTTGGGTTGAGAGATATACCATGTTCCCTGCATCTTTGAAAGACTTTCTTAAGATCCCTGACATGGTTTTCCCTGTTCTTAGAAAATACAGGAATGTCATCGACGTAAACAATGATGCACTTACCAATAAGCCCTTTAAAAGCAAAATCCATAGCTCTCTGGAAAGTGGCACCTGCGTTCAATAGTCCGAAGGGCATTCTCCTGTATGCAAAGGTGCCCCATTTTGTCGTAAAGGCAGTCTTCATCCTATCACTAGGATGGATAAGGACCTGATTATATCCCGAATAACCATCCGGGAATGACATCATCTCCGACACGTTTACCTTTTGGAGTATTTCATCGATGGTGGGTAACGGGTAGTTGTCCTTTTGGGATGCCTTATTGAGATTTCTGAAATCAATGCACAACCTTATTTCTCCACTCTTTTTCCTCACGGGGACTAGGTTAGCAACCCACGTGGAATGCCTAACGGGAAAGATGATCTTAGCTTCTAACAGTCGCTTCACCTCTTTCTCTATCAAGGGTTCTAATAATGGATTAACTCGCCTTTGTCTTTGCCTGAAGGGCTTGGACTATGGCTTCAGTGGAATCGTGTGCATTATGACATTTTGATCATAGGTTTTCAACTCCTTATAACTCCAAGCAATGCAATCTATGTATTCTTTTAATGCATTTGCTATGGAATCCTTCTCCTGCTTGGTACATGCTTTTGCTATGAATACCTCCCGGGGATTTTCTGCACTTCCAATGTTAACCAAATCACAGGCCTCTCCAGGAGATGGAACCCTTTTACCTTTTCTTGGTTTGCATCCGATATCAAAGATTTTTTCTAATGAAGCTATCTCATCAGGCATCCTGTTGTTTTTTACAGGATTTTTATCTTTCGAAACTACCTCCTCTACGTCCCTTTCTTCTTCATCTATGTCTTGCTTTTCAAATATACCAGAATTAGTGACAAAATGAAATATGTACCTGTCACTATCAAATACTTGGAAGTTCGTAACATTATATGGTATCGAGGGACAAGGGACCAACTCTATAGAGAACTTCTTGCATTTCTTATGGTCCACTGGCTTCAACATACTCGCTGCTACAGAAAGGGAGTCTGCCAGACGATTGCCCTTTCTCGAGATCAGAGAAATGTTAAAGGCATCAAACTCATCTATTAAATCTCTGACCCTAGTTCGGTAAATCCTGAGCCACCTGTCCTTGCATATGTATTGTCCCCTCACTTGTTTCACCACCAGTTCCGAATCACCAAGGACTTTGATATATTTAATTTTCTTCCGAATGGCCAGCTGTAGTCCAAGAATCAAAGCCTCATATTCCGCCATATTGTTGGTGGTAGGGAACTGTAGTCTGTATGCAGCGAATATAGGCTCCTGGTCCGAACATGACAATTCAACACCGGCTCCTGCTCCTTGTCTGGACCTGGATCCATCAAATCTTAAGGTCCAAATGTCTTGATGTCCTTCAGTAAAGTTGTGCCCAATCCTTTCATCATGGGTATTTTTGAGTGCTTCTATGTCCAAACAGTATGCTCCCAACTCAGCTTCAATGTACTGGATCTCGTTCGGCTTGTTGTAATCTGTGATCATCTCTTTGAGTCGGGGTTCACTGTCAATTCGAATTTGATTGGCCACTCCCCTCCAAGGCAGCCACATGTGTGAAGAGTCTGTCACAATGTAACCGTTTAGGTTCTTACTCCAATCTCTTCCCAATACCATGCCATATTTGATAGGAATATCGAGCACCAATATGTCTATGCTGTTGTTGAACTCCGGGTTACGAATTGACTTGAATATGCACATCACCCGGCTCTCCTACTGCCTCCATGGTTGACCTGTCCAATTGCACCACCACTGCTCCTAGAAGGCTTTGGTGTAAGTCCCAATATTTTCTGATTTCTAAGGGCATGATAGTAGCCGAGGCCCCTGAGTCTATTAAACAATTGTGCAAGTTTTTACCTGCAATTCTAATGGTTACCAAAAAGGGAGGTATATCTCGTTTTTCTTTTTGTACAACCACTTGGGACTCAGCACTTTTAGCTTCATGAACTTGTGCAGATGGATTTAATCCTTTTGGTGAACTCACTTCTTGGCCTAATAATCGGGCCATGTCATACATCGATACATTGGCCCTATTCTTCTTCATATCTTCCACCAAATCGTAAGTGAGCTTTTCTGGATTTGGCAAGTTTTGCATCATCTTAGACTTTTCGACCTTCGATGGAGGAGGGGGATTGACATCTCCTTTAGGGTCGGGAGGGAGTAATTGATTATTAGGAGGAGCGGAGGAAGTTTTGGGCTCTTTAGAACTCCTAGTGTAATATTTGTGATTTGCTTTCCCAAAACGTTTGTTTGCATGAACTTCCAAAGCTTCTTCATCTTCGCTTCCAAAAAATTCTACATCCTCCTCTTCTTCACTTTCATGGGAATGTATGACCTCCGTTAGCATAGACTCCGGTTTCACGTGGCCACGGTGCGGGCAATCATTATCACAAGATCCTGCATCTCCACGGTCTTCCGAAATGTCTACCTGGTTGGCAACGGGATTGGGTACCCGCCCGTTGTTAGGGCTGCGTGTTATACATTCCTTTTCCTCTATGATTGTGAGGTCGGTTATGGCCCATGGCCTGATCAACTTTTTTATTGACATTCCCCACTTTTACCAACACCTTGGCCAACGTTTCTTTCATATTTTCTATGGGCTGCTTCGGACCCTTGTGGTTGAGGCACTGCAATTGCAGGTCCAGTTGTGTTGGCTGCATTAGCCACCTCTGGACTAGGTACAATGGCTTGGGTTTGGGCAGGTGGATTCCATCCTGGATTCCCATTTTGAATGGCTTGAGTTTGGGCAGGTGGATTCCATCCTGGATTCCCATTTTGAATGGCTTGAGTTTGGGCAGGTGGATTCCATCCTGGATTCCCATTTTGAATGGCTTGAGTTTGGGCAGGTGGATTCCATCCTGGATTCACACTTTGAATGGGAGTGATTGTTGGATAAGTCGTTGAGCTTGGCGTGTTAATTGGAGCAAACCCCGACATGGTCAACAGATTATTGCCCATACCGAACCCATGCAAACCCATCGAGTTATTTTGAATCAAACTCTGTGTTTGAACAGCGGCATTCGGATAACCTGACAATGGCGTAACTTGGGTGGGTGTTTGGAAGTTGTTCAACATCGGAGCCTGTGGTGCTACTACCTAGTTCATCATGGCAAATTGGCTGTATGGGCCATATTGTCCCATCCCAATCAATTGAGACAATCCTACGCACGGCGAGGTTCATCTGTGTTCGAGAGTCATTGTTTGCATAAGCCAAAGGAAGGGTTGTAACATGAGGGTTCCTTCTAGTCAACAAAGATGTCAAAGGATCTAAGGCTTCGAAGTATAGCTGCAAGGCAATTGCAGGGTCTACCGTAAAGTGACGAGTCACATTCGTATATAGCTTTTGAAATCTCCGATTGAACGCTCGAATGGGTTCATTGGTTTGTCTTTTGCAAGATACGAAGAAATTGTATGTCATGGAGGGATCTACTAAGCTGTACGAATTGACCTATGAACGCGGTTTCTAGGCTGGGCCCATGAAGTTATGGACCCTGCTTGGCAAATTTCGATACCATTCGTTAGCAATGTGGTCTAGACTAGCGGGGAAAACTCGACAGGCAACATCCTCGTGAGTAACCCCCTGCCTAAACATGTAATCTTTATAGATTTGGACATGATCTTCTGCTGGTGTTGGACCATCATGAATGAATTTGGGTAATCCCCTTTCAATGTTTCTAGGCAAGTCGTGGACTGCCCCGGGAATATCTAAAGGGGAACTATGAGCACCATACCAAAGGGCATGTGGCTGTTGTTGTTGTTGTTGTTGGGCCATGTTATTCAAAGGTGTCAACCCTGTGGGAACAATTGGAACTCCCGGAGCTGTGGAGACAGATACAAGCTGGTGTTACTATCCCACTTGAACTTAAGGGTTCAGGCCCACTAGAGGTACTTGAGTCCAAAGAAATCCCTAACTCAAGTATACTGGGTGGTATTTCGACTTCTAATGTTTTGTTTTTCGGCCTCCTAGCAGTGGGAGAAAGGCTTTGGAAGATAGTTTCCCCTGTGGTTTTAGACCTAGTAGCAATGTACTCAGGTTGGGCCAGCTTGGAAACTCTAGGACTCTAAAAGATTTCTCAACTCTGCTGCCAGATAAAATGTCTGGTGTTACACCTGCAAGCACAATAGGTGGAAACAAAACTACCCACGTTAATTGTTAGAACAAATCAAAATTGCAAAGCAATACAGAAGGCCCTCCTTCTAGCGCCAAAATGTTGAGTGTTAATTTGTCATATTACAAATAATAACACGCAACTTAGAGTCTCGAACAAAAGACTCTTTCTTGCAAAGAAATAATTTATTTTATTTTCCTTCCTTTTATTATTTCTCCAAGTTTCTTTGTGAAACAACTTTTACGTATATAAAAATGAATTTCAATTTAATACATGCAAGTGATATATCCCAGAATAACTCAAAATCCTATAGATAGCTGTTAACAAGGGGCCTTTGTTGATTCTCAATGAACTTTATAATCTTGACTTGTTTGATTAATCAAAAATAAACAAAAATCCTTTTGATGTTCTAATATTCACAATTTATTCTAAGGTTAACTTTGTTCGTTTTATCTCTATTCAATAGTTATGTTATTTCAGTGTTAGTCTATGACATGAAATTAAGCATATCAAGGAATAAAACAGAAAGCTGTTATTTTGAATCAGCTGGAAAATAATGAAGGATATTAAAATGGTTCACGATCTCCTCCTGCAAAATCCCAAGTTAAGAGATGAAATCCCCAAAACAACCCAACCGATCAGATCTGTACTAACACACAATCTAATCAGATCAGATGCAAGACTCTAAGGAAAAGAATATAACTGCATCATTCTACCATTCACCTATCGTAACCCATCCCATGGCGTAAACGAAATAGATACAAGACAAAATGATGCAACGGAAAGATTGACGGTAAAACAATAGTTTTGGCTTCGATCTCCTTTTGATTTTACACACAAAAGTCGTGTTACCAAAGAAAAATCCTTTATTTCAATAAGTAATGCTTTTTTGTTACAGTCTCCGACCCTGTATCCATCTACATTTCTGCTATTTAACCTTTATGTCGCGCGTTCTCGGCTGCTCCATGACGCTTCGTTTCGACTCCCGGGACCCTTCGCTTCAATTCCCGCCTTTTGGTATTCTAACCTTTGCGTGCAATCGTAACGCTCGATCTCTGCGGCCAGTAACTGTTGTTATGAAACGTTACTCTGGTTCTATCATTTCTGCCACGTGTCCTGCGTCTCCTGCACCTTTCGTAACGCTTTCCCATGGAAATCTTGATAGAATTTGCATTTGGCCTCTTCCGTTCCCCGCCGGCCCGCCGATTTTGCGACATGTTCTTGGTCCGTACGCCCGCAGTAGCTCGTTGTAGCGATATCGCTACCGACTTTGCTTTGCCTTCTTTTCAAAAAGTGGTAGCGATATCGCTACCACTTTGGTTCCGAGCCTTCCTTTCAAAAAGTGGTAGCGATATCGCTACCACTTTGGTTCCGAGCCTTCCTTCGATGAAGTGGTAGCGATATCGCTACCACTTTGGTCTCGAGCCTTCCTTCGATGAAGTGGTAGCGATATCGCTACCACTTTTCCTTCGAGCCTCCGCTTCACGAAGTGGTAGCGATTCGCTACCACTTTTCTTTCGAGCCTCAGCTTCACGAAGTGGTAGCGATTCGCTACCACTTTTCTTTCGAGCCTCCGCTTCACGAAGTGGTAGCGATTCGCTACCACTTTTCTTTCGAGCCTCCGCTTCACGAAGTGGTAGCGATTCGCTACCACCTTTCTTTCGAGCCTCCGCTTCACGAAGTGGTAGCGATTCGCTACCACCTTTCTTTCGAGCCTCCGCTTCACGAAGTGGTAGCGATTCGCTACCACCTTTCTTTCGAGCCTCCGCTTCACGAAGTGGTAGCGATTCGCTACCACCTTTCTTTCGAGCCTCCGCTTCAAGAAGTTGTAGCGATTCGCTACCACTTTTCTTTCGAGCCTCCGCTTCAAGAAGTGGTAGCGATTCGCTACCACCTTTCAACCTTGTGCTTCCTCTCGACAACTCGTAGCGATGGAGAGACAGGTCGCGATTTCGTGACATGTCGCGATATCGCGACATGTCGCGATTTCGTGACCCTTTCAACACTTAGGCATTTTTCTTCTTTTCTTCATTTTTAGCATCCGGGTCTTTGAGATCTTCCCTAAAACCTGCAAAAACAAAGGTGGGTCCCCACTTCTGGGGTGTGTTGTGGATGAACCACAACAGATACATATATGTCCTCATTCTCATTGGTGTGTAGTTTTTTATGGATCACATATGAGGGAGGTTTCAACCCACAAGAAAATGCTTCCTATACTTCATCAGTAGAAATAGAAAAAAGTACTTTATTTTCCTTTTGCACCATCCTAGTAACTAGATTGTAAAATTTAGTAATTATCTTCACCAGCTTCGGACAAGGGTGTACGGGTGTACATAAATACCAAGATATCCACGTGTGGAATAACATAGTTAAAGGTATTTCTACTATTAATCACTACTTTACTCCGAACTCTACATCTTACCACAACTTCTTGATACCCTTGTTGGTAATCACACAGTCTCCTATTTTTGCCATCATGTCATAGTATGGGTCTAAGTCCACATTCTCATTCCTTCGGACCTTCTAGGAATTTGATCCACATTATTTCTTTCTATAATTATTGGGCTCTATAGTCTCCTATGCCTCTTTACTTCTTTTTCCCATTATACCTCTCTGGTAGCTATTCCAAATTCTCTCTGTAGTTTCTACAATAGAAGATTTCGAAAATACAATGACAGTTAAATTTTAAAAATTAAACTGTGAGGGTGTTACCTATTTCTTTATATAGAGCATCCTTCCAGCCACCATAGTAAGTACCAATTTTCCCTTTGGTGATTTCGAAATAACATACACTTTGTTTCACCTGCTTGGCACTGTTCATGATGCATGAATGGTATCAACTGTTATTTACCGCAAGATCATCCTTGGAAAGTGTTCATCCCTTGCCATGTAATTTCATTGTAAAATGTGTCCTTGCAATTAAAGCTTACTTGGGAAAAATAAATCGGCCACCCAAAAATTAATGATGTGAATTCTTGAGAAAACCAAATTATTTTCTAATGCAAATATGGGTGCATGTTTTGCATTGAATACCCCAAAAACATGTATTGGTTATCTAAACTGCTTCGAAAATAACAAATTTACCACTTATAGACTAATGGGCTCTTTTTCTCCTGATGTGGTGAAATATCAGCTCTTGAGAAAGCACAAACGCCTCCCAATGCACCCTAGGTACACATTTTGCATTAATTACCTCGAGAATGCATCATTTAATGCACCCACTCTTTTTTCGAACTTCACCACATTCCAAGCGAAATCACCTTGAGGGTGCTCTTCATCTCCTTTAACTCCTAAAAAATCATCGCACCCCAAAGAATAATGAGGGTGAAACGTCACTGAAGCACACTTTGATTTTCTTCTCTTTCACCTCGAAACTATTCTCCACCTGATTGATGAAATTCATGGTGAATGCCTTTTCTTTTAAAGACATCTCTTCCTTCTCATTTACCCCAGAATTAGAAAAAGCATGGATTGATTTTAGCTTTTCTAAAAAAACTTGATTTATGGCTTTTTCTTTTCTTTTTTAAAAAATAAAATAAATAAATAAATAAAATATTCCTTCTAAATTCGGAATTTACTTGCATGCCAAACACCTTGTATAACTTGTGTTTTCATGCCCCTTTTCTATTTATATCTTCTTCTTTTTCTATTTTCTTCTCATTCATTTTTTTTATTATAATGACATTGTATATCAACGCCTAAGCATTGCATGCATTAAAATCTAAAATGTGTTCGCAAAAAAGGAGCGTGCACCTTTTACAACTCCAAAGGGAACCATGCATTTTAATTAAAACATAAGCTAAAAAAGTTTAATTATTTTTTTTTAGATATATATACATTCACCTGCACTTGGGGACGAATGAAGCTTTCACCCCACTTGTCATGCGAAAGTGAATTTGACTCTTGAAATAGAATCAGAGTCACCTTATTTGGGCCACCGCATACATATACATATTTTTTGATATTTTTTCACATCGTTTTTTATAAAGTAGTAAAAGATAAAAATTGCTTGCAAATAGAAATATGTACATATTTACAAATCGGTACCTCTTGAGTTGATCACTAAATGTAGGCCTTCAAATGAAGATCATTCACTAGAATCGAAATATCCTAGCCATCCATATCCCAAAGATGATATGCATTTATCGAATTTATTATAGAGATATGGAATGGGCCTTCCCAGATCACATCAAAGTTGTGGTGCTTCCCTGACTTAGATTTGTTCTCGTTCCATTTTAGGACTAAGTCTCCCACCTGAAACCTACACTCTATTGTATTTTTTCCAAACCATTTATATATGGCTTTAGTGTATTCAATAAAATATTGATATACCTTTTCTCTTTCTTCCTCCAACTATAATAACTTAGCTAGCCTTGCACTCATCGAATCATACTCATCATGTTCATATTTAAATAACTACAAGGTCTAAAGCACAACGATCTCAATGTGGGTGGGCAGGACCACTTCTTTCCCATACATGAGGGAGTAAGGAGAGGATTTAATAGAATTCTTCACTGATAATCGATCTGCCCATAGAGCCTGGTTCAATAATAAGTGCCAGCTCCTTTTATTACTTCCTAGTGTTCTCTTCAATATTTGTAGCAAGTTTTTGTTTGTATATTCGGCCAAGTCGTTCCCTTGCAGGTAATAATTGGATGATGTATTAAGATAAATCCCCTAATTTCTTGCAAATTCGATGATTTTTACCATAATAAATAGAGTCTTGTTATCTGTTACAATAGCATCTGGAACACTGAAATAGGTGATCAATTCCTCAAGGGAAGAGATGACCATAGCTTGATCTACTTTTTTGGTAGGGATGGCCTCTACCCACCTAGTGAAATAATTTGTTGTAGTTAGGATGTATTTATGCTTAGCTAACTAATGAGGATCTATGACTCTAATGAAGTTCAAATCCCATTGCTAAAATGATGCTTCCACTTGAATCGGGTGCAGAGGCAATGATACTTTCTTAATCCTACCAACATACCACTAACAACTATAATAGTTTCATCTCACCTTATGTGCATTGGTGAAAAGGGTAGGCCATAAGTAACCAACTCTAATGATAGACCAAAATGAAACTCTTCCAATATTTTCTCCTTTTCTAACCCCTTCACACACTTTAGGAGCACTTCGTCTATATTCTTATGGAACAATCCACTTGGAAATAAGATATATTTAAGTTCTTGCAGCATGAATCACTGATGCTATGAAAGATCAAGATGTGATGGACATTTTCTTGAGGTAAATAATTTGACAAGGTCCTCTATCCAGTCATGATCATTTATAGCATGATTTGCATAAATGCTTTCATTGATATCCTCATTATGTATTGGAGCCAATGATTCAGATGTTGCACTTTTGGATAGTTCCTAATAAAGAGCTCATCCATGGATAAGATTTTTTGGTCGGATATCCACATCATACTCTTCAATATTTGAGACCTAACCCACTATTTTATTGCCTAACTCCCTTTGAAGAATGAAGTTTTTGATATCTAGGTGTGTAACATAAATGTTTGTTTTACTTTGTGAGACAACAAAATGCCAAAATTTCTTTAGGGATTTCATCACTGCATACACCCATTTTTCAATAAAATTATACTTCTCCTAGTGCGGCGCAATAATTTGGCTCAAAAATACAATCGGGTTTTCATATTTGTCTTCTAAATTTTGTGTAAGAACAACATAACTTTCTTGTTCACCTACTGCATAGAGAATGAAGTCTTTTAAATAATTTGGGTTAATTAATATCGATGCTTGAGTGATTATTTCCTTGATTTTACAAAAATCTTGTCTTATTGCTTCGGTCCATTTAAAATCTGCATTCTTTTTTAGGAGCTCGGTCATGGGCTTTACCACCTGAGAAAAATTAGCTATGAACTTTCAAATGAAATTTATCTGGCTGAAGAATTACTACAGGTCCTTATTTTTAACTGGCAATGGTAGTTTCAAGAGTACCTATGCCCTTGTGGGATCAATTTCCAATACTTCTTGTGAGATCACATGGCCTAACAATTTTCCTTCTTTGATAGCTAATATAGACTTTTTTGGGTTAATGGAGATCCCAAACTCCCGATATTTTTTGAACACCTACCTCAAATGAGAAACGTGATCTTCTTTGTGATGCAAAAACACAATCATGTCATCAAGGTAAATCACAATAATTCTATTTTAAAATTAATCAAAAGTGATGTCCATGTGAAATTTTGTGCCAACATTTGAAAGATAGAACAAAATTCTTTGATAAGCGAATGTGCCCCACTTGGTAGTGAACACCGTTTTATGCTGGTCCTCATATTTTACCCAAATCTAATTATAACTAGAGAAACCATCCAATAAAGAAAATATTTGTGCTCTGGTGACCACATGAAGGATTTTATCAATCTAAAGTAGAGAGTAGTGATCTTTTAGTGATGCCTAGTTCATGTTCCAAAAATCTACGCACAAATGGATATCCCCATTCTTCTTCCAAACTAGCACTAGGTTTGCCACCCATGTTGAGTGCTTAATTAGATATATTATTTTCACTTCCAATATATTTAATAGTTTCACCTTCATGAACACCTCAATTTTAGGATTTATAGGCTATTGTTTCTGTCGAAAAGGTTTTACTCCCTCTTGTAGTTCAATGGTATGTTGGATTATATTCTTATCATATCCCTTCAAATCATAATAGCTCCATACAACGATTTTTGGGAACTCGTAACAAAGAATTTTAATATCTTCCACCTATGATAAAGTATAGTCAGTTTCAATTTTAATGATCTTCTCAGCCTCCAGCCACAACTACTTATATTCCTTCGTATCTACCTTGATTTTATGTTTCTCAGCCCTATCATTTTGGTCAAATAGACTTTCCAACAAAATCAGCCCCTTGGGAATGTGATTATTCTTCAATTGGATCATTCCTTCCATATCCTCTTCGACAAGTACTCTATCATCTTCACTCGCATATTCCTTAATTATAAACTTGACTATTTGCTCATCGTTGTCAAACACTTGCCAATAGAAATTCTTATCAGGGACTGAGGGTCTATAAATTACTATGACAGTCTTGGGTTTCTTGACTACTTGCTCAACGAGAGAGTAATTTGCACCAAGAGAGGCTAACATATTTGTATGGTTATTCTATTCTCATGAAATTTATTGAATGTTCAAGGCTGTAAAGGACTCAAAAAAATACCATACATTGTTGCGATATACCTTCAAGTAGTTTTTCTTTGACACGCATTTGTTTGTTGTTTGGTTGACATTAATTTTAGAGTCTTAAAATATTTTTAGTTGTTGTATGCCCAATGTTTTAGCATTTTTCAAACCAAGATACAATGCTTCATATTTGACAAAATTGTTTCTTCAACTGTAGGTTAATCTATATAAATATGTATTTTGCAACCCAGTAGGAGAAACAAGACCAATACCAGTCCCTGTGCCATTTTTACACCTTGCACCATCAAAATACAGCTTCCATAATTGATCTATGATAGGGCCTGAGGACTTAGGGACTTTTTCTTCAATCTACTCATATTTGGTTATAATGTAACAATCGATGTCAGTTTTGACCATTGTATTGAAATCCATAAGTGAAAATTCATCTTCAAGGTGGAGCTCACCAAGCACTTCTTCCATCAAATAAACTTCTTGTAATTCTTCAGTCATCATATTGATTATGCCTGTGGATTTTCTTCCTCTTCTTCCAATTTCTCTATATGGAACGTAGAGGGCTTCTCATTATAGATGTGGATTATTCTTCCCTTGAATGGAATCTGCAAATGTGAATAGTCCATGAAAATGTATACTCCTATTTTTGCTATGAACTCTCTTGAAAGACACGTGTTGAAGTATGGTTCCAAGTCAACCACCACTACTTCTTGAATAACTGTGATTTATGGGATCCTATGTAGAACAATAGGAATATCCTTGATTACTCCCACTATATTGATTGGGGTCTCATCCAACTGTAATAATCCTAGACTACTTGTAAATTCCATCTCCATGACTTCACATACTGCTTTTGGCATGACAGTAGTTGCAACACCAAATTAAATCATATAGTTATGCACAATCCACCCCTCCATTATAAGTGATAAATGGAATGGGGGTGGTCTATTATTTCCAGTGGTAGAAGTTGACAATGTCTATGCTAACATAATTTAGAAATGACTCTTCTAATATTTTGCAGTCTTAAGAGACTCTTGCAGTAGGTCAACTTGCCCAGGTAACTACAGTGCATCAAAGAGGCTTACTTTTGTAGGAATATTATTCATATCCTACACAATGTTACAACCGAAGGTACCAAGAACCTTTTCTTTTACAAATTGCTCATAATTATTTTTTTATTGGTGAGTAGCCTCCACCCTTTATCTCTTTGTCAACGATGGATACTTGAGTCTTTGGATTGCTATTTCACTTCATTTTGTTCTTGAGCTATTGTAGGTTGTGAAATTGATGCCTTCATCTTCTCTTGTCCTTGCTTTGGTAGTAAATCTTTCAACATGACATAGTCTTGTTGCTTTACCATTAGACCAGGCAATTTTACTTGTAGTTGCAATTTTTCACTCTATACCTTCTGCTCAGTGGGGACCTTCAGGGGTTCCAATTTTGTTGGATCTATAGTCACTGGCTTCTTTTCGGTCCTTGTAAGAACTAAAACTTGCTCCAAATATGGGACCATCAAATTATGATCAACTTCCATTATCATATTAACTTATCTGCTAGTATAACTTTAATATAACGTTTGTACATAGTTCAAATGCACCACACACATATCTTCTCTGAGGATCATTATAGGTGGAGCATTGGTATGCTCTCTCAGACGTACTGGTTTCTTCATTTGTTAACACAATTATGTTCCTTTTAGGTCCATTGCTAGTGGTTGATTGATCCTAGGTAATCAATGGTGTTTGAAATATCCTTGACCAAAAATTAGATTTATCTTACTTCTTCCTTATTGCTATAAACTCGTTTGACATTGTTCTTATGACTGAATTAGCAAATTGCACCTCTTGTAACAATTTCATGTGGGGATCAGGATTCAAGGACACAAGAGGTGCTGGTAAAGGTAGAGGTACTGATGGGGCATGCAATGATAGTGTAACTGGTGGTGCTGGTAATGTTGTGAAAGGAACAAGTGCTGACAACTATGGTGTTCCTGGTGTAGGTAGTTGCAAAAAAATGGGAGTAGAAAGTTGTGGGAAAAGAATAAAAGAGACTTGAGGTGGACCCAAGCTCCATGAGGGAACTAGATACATATAAGGCATAGACTATGAGAACATATTGGAATACAAAAGTTGTGTAAGGTCGGGGAGAATGGACATGGTCACTTTTGGGGGAAGCTTGGCTATAGCAATTAAGTCTTATTTAGCCTTCTACACCTACATGTATAGATTTGGAAATGTATTCATATTTATTTGTCGAACATCCATGCCAATGTTAGAGTTAAATACTCTAAGATAATAAAATGCAGCTTGTTCATGCATAGGCCGAAGACCATAACAAACTCTTTTTGTTCGAAATATGAGTTAATTTGAGGTATTTTTTTTTTTAATTGATGTCACATGGATCATTGATGTCACATAGATCACATTTGGTTTTGGTGGCAAAAATATTTCATAAATATGCATTTATGATATTTTGGAAAGCATGGCTATTTACAAGGTTTTTATGAAAACCAAGGCAAGCAAAATATAAGGTTTTATCTAAAACCATGGTGGGCTTATGTGGAAAGGTCTTTTCTTAAAATCCAAGGTGGAACTTTTTTTCATCGAAAAAGGACCTCCGGTGATGAATATATTAAAGTTTAAAGTTTAATTTTAAATTAATGGAGGGCCGACCTATGTGCAATTAATGGAGGGTGGCATATATATATATATATATATATATATATATATAAATGTTTCAATTTATTTTGGAAATGGGGCATATTATATATCATCGGAAAGCTTATTTGGAGAGCTATTTGACTAACTTATTTAGAAGGATAAATAAAGTATGTGTAAAGAGATATTTCTTATTTTGCAAAAGGGTTCCAAAAGTGAAGTTTGACTTGTTCTTTTTCAAGAGGATTAATTCTTTCATGAGGTGACAAGGTATGCAATATTGTGATTTATTTTATTTTATGGTATAAGTGGTTTTGGTAGTGAAAAGGTTATGCAATGTTTTGATTTATTTTAGTTTATGGTATAAGTGGTTTTAGGAGAGATAAGGAAGTTGTGCAATTAAAGGCTTGGTGATGATTATTGAAAAGTGGAGTAATGTTGATTATTTTGTGATCTACTAACCCTTGTGAAGATTGGCAAAATAATTTTGTGATTATGGCATATTTACAAAGAGTTTTTTCATATTCATAAAAGGTATGGGCACATTCTCCTATTGATTGTTTATGGTGGTTGATTTCTGAAATATCATTGGAGGGAAAAGGATTGTTTGTGGTTTCCTTTTTGAAAGTGGTTGGTTGAATGCTTCAAGGTTTTATGAATTGAGAGTTGTGTTTAAACCTTGTTATAAGCATAGTGTTTGAAGCCCATTGGTTGTGAAATAACTTGAGTTAGAAAAGAACATGATTATCATTGTTATGTAAGATTTGTGGTTGTTAATTGTTGGAAATATTTTAGTTGGTTGATGCATACTTGGATTAGGATTTTGTGAGAAATATTTGTCCCTTGTGGTGATTTAGGTTGAGAGTGATATTAGAACATAATTGAGTCTCTAACAATTCTCTTTATGCTTCTATGAGACTGACTTGAGTTGAGTTGAGATTGATTTGAGTTGAGTTGAGTTGATATTGAGATTAGAACATATTGAGTCTCTAACAATTGTCTTTATGCTTCTATGAGTTGATTTGAGTTGAGATAATTGTTGTCATGCATTGAAGAGTACATTGTCATTCATTGTTGAGTTCATATGTGAGCTTTGCCTTGATAGATTTGTAGATGATATTTGAGTACTACTTGAGCATGATTGATTGAACCTTTGAGAAGGCATTTATGAATAGTTTTGAGAAAGCTTTGTGGATTGATTTGAGGACAATGTTGGGACATATTTGTGAACAATTTTTATTCAGATTTGGGCAAGTTCTTGGTGATCTTGCTTGAGTAGATTTGACAAGTTTTGTGTGAGTTTGTTAAGTAGGGTCTATGTGAGACTATCGAGAAGGTTCTTAGTGAGCCTTTTTATCGAGATTTGGAGGTTACAGAGTATATAGGACAGAGTCTCAGTGGATAGATATCCAACAACCATCACAGTTGAAGATAGATCTGAGTGAAGAGTATTCAAGTGGAGAGAGGTCCACCAGTTAGTGTAGCAGAGATACAAAGTCTTATAGAAGATCACATAGCTAGAGTAGAAGGGGAAAGAGTTCTCCTGTAGAATACATACACAAAATTGATATTAGGGTATTATCATCTCCTTTGGACAGAGATCCATAAAAATTGTAATTGGGAGTGATTCCCAAAGATATTGATTGAGAAATTTTTAGTAAAATATTTTCTCTATGGAGTAGCCCACATTGGGATAACCACATAAATCGTGGTATCTCTATTGTGTATGGTTTTTGTGCATTGCTTTGATTACTGCTATTGATACTGCTAACTTTACACAACATAATATTGAATTGGAATAAAAGTTAAAAAGTGGTCTTATACTGTTCACCCCCCCTCTCAATATAAACTTGTGTTCTTCAATTGGTATCAGAGTGGGTTCCTTCGAAAAGGCTAAACAACTTGAGAGGAGATTCTACAAGAACACATATGGCTTCACAGAAAGGATTATCTACAAATAAGGCTCCATTATTTGATGGTAACAATTATGATTTTTGGATCATGAGGATGAAGAAATACTTGATATCACAAGTATATGAGGTATGACAGATGGTTGAAAAAGAGTATAGGGTTTAAAATGATCCCGAGGAAGATAAGACTACCAAGAAATTGGTTGAGATCAATGCAAGAGAAATGAATTGTATTTTGAGTGGGCTACCTGAGACATATTTTGCAAAGGTCATGGTATGTACTTTAGCTAATGATATGTGGACCATGTAGAGGAATACCTATGACGGAGATTCCAAAGTAAATTTGGCAAAACTACAAACTCATAGAAAAATATTTGAGGAATTGAAAATGGAAGATTATGAAGATATTGCAAATTTTTTACTTCGATTTGATGAGATTACTAACACCATGAGAGGCCAAGGTTTTGAGATGAAAGAATCAGAATTTACTCAAAATGTTTTGAGATCACTTACCATGAAATATGATTCTAATGTTTCAGCAATAGAAGAGACAATGGATATCAACAAGCTAACAATGAAAGAATTGCAAACTACTCTCACAGCTTATGAGATGAGGGTAAGTAAGCATCAAGCTCCAATAAAAGATATTGCATTCAAGGATTTATAAAAATATAAATGAAAATTTTTAGAAATAGATAGAGTTTTATAAAATGATGAGGAAGCTAACTTCATCAAAAGGAATAAGGACTCAAGGAATTTCAAAGATATAAGGAAAGTCAGGTGCTACAAGTGTGGTGATATTGGTCACTATGCATACAAGTGTCCACATGAAGAAATAAATGATGATGAAAAACAAGGTCAAAGAAGAAAATAAGATAAAAAGCATAAGCATGACAAAGATGACAGATTCAAGGAAAATAGGTATGAGAAGAAGAAAATTTTTCGTAAGGCTAAGAAATATTACTACATTGTAGAAGCAAGTGATATTTCAGATTACAGTGATAAATATCAATCAAATGAAGAATAATGTACATTCTTTGGAATAAGTGAAGAAAAGCAAGAACACCTATTCCTAGGTATTGAAGTTAAAGAAGAAGATGTGCCTATTGAATAAAGACATGAAGAGCTTGCCATAGCCATTGAGAAAGAAGATAGGTACAAGAAAGGTCTAAGGATACTAAAATTCTTCATATGTGGATAATTTGGGCATATATATGATGATTACACATACTACAATAATTACAACAAGGAAAGTGTATTTGAAAAATAAAGCAGCAGTTATAGTGACAATTCCAGCAGTAGTGAAAAAAAAGAAGTCACATTTTTGGAAATATAAAAGGAAGAGGATGAGCCAAGTAAACAAAAATTAGAAATCAAAATGCTAAAATAAGAATACAATAATATTTAAAACAAGATTCGAATAGATGTCAAAATCAAAGAAGAACTACTTCAAACAATCAGTAATATCATAGAAGAGCTTCAAAATACAAAAAGGATAGAAGAAAGTATGAATGAAGAACTAAGGGTAACCATGGCAAGACATGATACATTAGATTAAAGTATTCAAAAAGGAGTGGAAACTTATTTTAAGGCTATATATTACTTCCAATAAAAGTCACACTCAAAGGGAAATTTTTTTTTTGAAGAGAAAAGCAAGGAATAAACTAAGGAAGAGGTTTTATATGCTACAAAGAAGGTTCAAGGATGCAATACACAAATTGAAGATAATAATAAGGATAATGGTCAAGAAAGGTATGAGGAACCAAGGCATGAACAAAGGGCTTTTCAAGGATATTATTTTTCTTGTAATGGATTTAGACACAGGGCTATACATTGCAGGATCCATGGATCAAAGAAGTTTGATTTTGCTAGAAGAAACTTCAAGGGAAGAAGGTATGGTTTTTAGGGACATTGCTTCTAATGCAATAGGATTTGTCATATAGCTTTTTAGTGCAAAGAAAATGAGCAACATGGTTTTGGTTTTAGAGCTACACAACTCAGAAGTCATGTTTATAATGGTCATGAAAACAAAGCTTCACAATACAGGGTTTAGGAAAGGAATGGATATGGAAATTATTTTAAGAATAATTTTAGGACATGGGCACCAACCAAAGGCTACAATATCAAGTATTTTAATTGCAATAACTTCGGGCATATTGCAATATGGATTAGGACTCAATTCCAAACAGGTTCAAGACAATAAGGTCAAAAAGGTTCTAGACAAGAAGATCAAGTAATTCATCAAGAGAAGGATATCAAAAAAACATGGAAGGAAGTTGATAGAAGAAAGAAACAAAGTGATATGGGATTAAAAGTACTTCCACCCCAAAATTAATCACCTCAAAATAAAAGGGATTGAGGAGGCCTAAGCTTAAGAGTCATATCTTTTAACCCCATAGGTGTCCCTTTTTCCATTGATGTCAAAGGGGGATTGATTTAAGTAATGGGGAGAGCATTGAGTTAGGGGAAGCTGCATCCAAGGAGATATTTGAGTTAGGGGGAGCAGCATACAAAGAGATTATTGAGTTAGGGGGAGCAGCCTCCATAGAGATTATTGAGTCAGGGGGAGCAACTTTGATTCTGAGAGTTGGTTTTTGCAGTGATTGTAGTGATTTGCATTAGAGGTGTTGCCATCAATGACAAAGGGGGATATTGTTAAAAATTTGAGTTAATTTGAGGTATTTTGTGTTGTCATTTATGTCACATGGATCATTGATGTCACATGGATCACATTTGGTTTTGGTGGCAAAAATATTTCATAAATAAGCATTTATGATATTTTGGAAAGCATGGCTATTTATAGGGTTTTTATGAAAACCAAGGTAGGCAAAATAAAAGGTTTTATTTAAAACCATGGTGGGCTTATGTGGAAAGGTATTTTCTTAAAATCCAAGGTGGAACTTTTTTTCATCGAAAAAGGACCTCCGATGATGAAGATATTAAAGTTTAAAGTTTAAGTTTAAATTAATGGAGGGCCGACCTATGTGCAATTAATGGAGGGTGGCATATATATATATATGTAAAGGTTTCAATTTATTTTGGAAATGGGCCATATTATATATCGTCGGAAAGCTTATTTTGAGGGATATTTGACTAACTTATTTAGAAGGAGAAATAAGATGTGTAAAGAGATATTTCTGATTTTGCAAAGGGGTTCCAAAAGTGAAGTTTTCCTTGTTCTTTTTCAAGAGGATTAATTATTTCATGAGGTGACAAGGTATGCAATATTGTGATTTATTTTATTTTATGGTATAAGTGGTTTTGAGAGTGAAAAGGTTATGCAATGTTTTGATTTATTTTATTTTATGGTACAAGTGGTTTTAGGAGAGATAAGGAAGTTGTGCAATTAAAGGCCTTGGTGATGATTATTGAAAAGTGGAGTAATGTTGATTATTTTGTGATCTACTAACCCTTTTGAATATTGGCAAAATAATTTTGTGATTATGGCAGATTTACAAAGAGGTTTTTTCATATTCATAAAAGGTATGGGCACATTCTCCTATTGATTGTTTATGGTGGTTGATTTCTGAAATATCATTGGAGGGAAAAGGATTGTTTGTGGTTTCATTTTTGAAAGTGGTTGGTTGAATGCTTCAAGGTTTTATGAATTGAGAGTTGTGTTTAAACCTTGTGTTATAAGCATAGTTGTTGAATCCCATTGGTTGTGAAAGAACTTGAGTTAGAAAAGAACATGAGTATCATTGTTATGTAATATTTGTGGTTGAGCATTGTTGGAAATATTTGAGTTGGTTTATGCATACTTGGATTAGGGTTTTGTGAGAAAGAGTTGTCCCTTTTGGTGATTTAGGTTGAGAGTGATATTAGAACATAATTGAGTCTCTAAAAATTATCTGTATGCTTCAATGAGTTGATTTGAGATTGATTTGAGTTAAGACTAAGATTAGAATATATTGAGTCTCTAACAATTCTATTTATGTTTCTATGAGATTGACTTGAGTTGAGTTGAGATTTATTTGATTTGATTTTAGTTGATATTGAGATTACAACATATTGATTCTCTAAAAATTCTCTTTATGCTTCTATGAGTTGAGTTGAGTTGATATAATTGTGGATCATTATTGTCATCCATTGAAGAGTACATTGCCATTCATTGTTGAGTTCATCTTTGAGCTTTGCCTTGATAGACTTGTGGATGAGAATTGAGTACTATTGGAGCATGATTGATTGAGCCTTTGAGAAGGCATTTGTGGATAATTTTGAGAAAGCTTTGTGGATAGATTTGAGGAAAGTTTTGGGACAAATTTGTGGACAATTTTTATTCAGATTTGGGCAAGTTCTTGGTGAACTTGCTTGAGCATATTTGACAAGTTCTATGTGAGCTTGTTAAGAAGGTTATGTGTGAGCATATTGAGAAGGTTCTTAGTGAGCCTATTGATAGAGATTTGGAGGTGATAGATTACAGAGGATAGAGTATCAATGGATAGAGATCCAACAGCCAGTATAGTTGAAGATAGATTTGAGTGAGGAGTCTTCAAGTAGAGAGAGATCTACCAATTAGTGCAGTAGAGAGACAGAGTATTATAGAAGATCACATAGCCAGAGTAGAATGGGAAAGTGTTCTTCTGTGGAAGAGATCCATAAACTTGAGATTAGGGTATTAGAATCTCTTTTGGAGAGAGATCCATAAATATTGTAATTTGGAGTGATTCCCAAAGATATTGATTGAGAAAGTTTTAGTAAAATATTTTCTCCATGGATTAATCCACATTGGGTGAACCACGTAAATTATGGTGTCTCTATTGTGTATGGTTTTTGTGCATTGCTTTGATTACTGTTGGTCATCAAATCTACCCAGGAAAGGATTTTGGGAAGGTGTATGTGCCCTAGACCTGGAGCAACATTGAAATGCTGAAGGGAAGAGATGCCTCTCATGCCAATCTTCGAAGAAAGGTCGGCTCCTATACTAAACTACTTCGGTGTTTAAGATAAGGGTGCAAGAAAGAGATAAAATAGTAAGGGTACAAGAAATAAATAAAAAGATGTAAGGGAAGAGATGTGATAATTTAAAGTGGGAAAGAACCATAAGCATGATTTCTGGCCAATAGATTGAAACAGAAGCAAGAAACACCAAGAATAAAGTGAAAAGAACACGATATAAGCCTTCCTATGTATCCTCTGGACGAGTTCCAGGATTACCCTCCCCTTTCGTAAAAATTCATAGTTTAGATTTACGATGATTAGGATAAAGTGAATATGATAGAAACACGATCCACAGGCGGCATACAAGAAAACTAATACAACATTTTCCTCTCCTATGTATCCTTCGGGAAAATTTTAGGGTTCCGTCCCCAATCGCACACCTAAATTTAGAATGCAGAATTATAGTATGCAAATGAAGAAAGAGGAAATAAATAAATGTATAAGGCAACATACAAAAGAGAAATTAGACTCAAATCTCTTTAGTATTAATCGCAGGGATTCAAGTTACAGCAGCTTTCTTAGCAGAAAGTTTCCCCCCCTTTTTCATTACAATGCCTAGGTTTTTATAGAGGACTCGACCCTCTGAGCCATAAATGCACAAAATTGAGGAGTACATCCTTGAAACCTGAGAAGTCAGCTCTTTGTGGTTCTCATGACTGAGCTCTCATATCCTTTACCAAAACTAGCAATTGCGACCGGGTCAACCAGGGAAACATGCATTAATGAGCCGCCTGAACGTCCTTGGTCTCTGGGTGCAATGCTCAAGTGGCCGCCATGCCCATCGGGTTCTACTTTAGGAACTAATACCTCATTTAAAATTGCCAAAAATGAGCAGCGGTCTTATTGGGCATGTAAAAATGCATTTATGAGGCACTTGATTACCTCAAAAAAATACCCGACTTGGAGTGTGTGCCCTTGAAGCGCTTCGCTAGATTTTCATTCGCAACTCCGCTTTGCAATGGACTTGAGCCAAAGTAGATCTTCCTTCTTCATTTATACTTCGTATGGTGGAGCTTCACAAGGTAGCTTCGGGGGTGCTGAGTGCCGAAGCAGGTATTCCTCCTCAAGGTGGGGTTCTTCATTTGTCGCTGCCTCACTGGAGAGACGCATCAAAACTGATTCGTTGAAGTTCTTCGCCTGAAGTAGATGCTTCACTAGTGAGGCTTCAAAATGCTTCACCACGATCCTCCCTCGAAACTGTGGTTCAGGGGAATTTCGGTCGAAGCACATCCTTGCCTTCGAAAAATGTTTCATTCCTTATAGTAGCTACCGCTTTGGTTGAAAGTGCTTCACACGAAAGCTAGCCAAAGCAGATGCTTCGCGATAACTTTCGATGAAGTAGAAATAGTTCACTGGTGGGGAGGCCCGAAGTGGATGCTTCGGTGGTTTTTCGGTGAAGTACTTTTACATGTTTGCGCTCTTTCTGCTTCATAAGATTTTTGTCCGAAGTGACTATTTGAAATGCTTCGAGCCCATTGTAATTTTCTCACCTTAGCAAACTCGGACCACGATCTAGACTTTCCTTCTTTGGTGAAGCTGCTATTTTGGACTGCTTGAATGCCGCTTCGTAAAACTTTCATCCGAAGTAGCTGCTTGAAATGATTTGGGTGTGAAGCTCTTTTCATCCTCTACTCCTTCCTTTTGGCGAAGCTATCTTCTTTTTCTTGCGAAGCTTTTTCTTTAGCCTGCTCGGTAGCGAAGCTCTTTCATATTCATTCTATGTACAAGGGGGATGGCGATGAAAGCCAAAATTGCTGCAATGCTTGAAAATGTTGTTTCTAAAAAACAAGGGAACAAATTCATGAAATTAAAAGGAATACTTTACAAAAATTTTGATTTTACTACCCCTCTAGGCAATGTGACAAAACTGTCAACATTCTTGGTGGCTCACGGGGCAACGAGCTCATCTCGGTGGAATAACCCTCAGTTTTGATCCATTGGGCCAGAGTCACCTCTAGACCCTCTCCCTTTTCTCCTTTTGGGGGTGCTCCCATGACTTCTTCTTCTTCTTCTTTTGCATCTCCTTCTTCTTCTTCCTCCTTTGGCGAGGTTTCCTATTTCGGTGATGGCTGAAGACGATCGCGGATGTGTTCCATGGTTCGATGAACGTGAGCCCAGGAACCTTTTGAGAAAGGCTCTTAGTCTTATAGTGCTTTTACCAGAACATGAAACCGATCTATTTGCCCTATGTCAGCATGCTTGGCTCTTGTACTTAGATCGTTGAGGCAGGCCATGATCTTACAATGTCTCATAATGAAATTTGTGACTTGTCCTTTGGTAATCGGTTCTTCCTAGCCGTCTATTTCTGAGACATCACTCTCAAAATGTAGCCAAGCTGGCTTAAGTTCTTCCTTAGTCAAAAGGTTCCTGTATTTGTTCGTGAAACTTGGGAAACCTAAGGAAGAGAGATCTTGGAAATATCCCAGTGATGTGCATTTCTCATGCTCAAATACATCCAGGAGGTCATTCACCTTCTGTGCCTTCCTCACCTTGGAGAAGAAAGCGTGGACAGTGGCTTGAGCTGTAGACCAATCCCTGGTAGTTTGGCTCATCGCAGCGACCTGCAGGTCCTAATATTTGACACTTTGGACCTCGAAAGCCAATTTGAGTTGCTTTCTAATTTTTTGGGTGACCTCATCTACTACTGGCCATTCCTGAGCCATGACATACTAGGCTTCGATGATGAATGTTAAAATTAACAGGGCATCGGAGGCCCGAGATCTAAAGTTCTTGAGCAAGTGTGAGCGAATTTATTTTATACAACCCCTATCAAATAACTCCAGATTTTCTTTCTCGTACAACTGCTACTGCATCTCCAGGATTTTTATTTCAAGCTCCTTGGACCTTAGGTTAGCTTCGACATATATCTGGCTCTGACTTTTAGTTGCATTCTACAGTTGTCTCATTTGTCGTTTCAGAGTGTCTACTTCTTTCTTTATCTACTCACATTGCTTTTTTGAGTCCTCCAGATTGGAGCAGATCCTGGCTAGCTCTTCTTCCAGCTTAATGTTGGTGCTCTCAGCCTCAAATTTTTTCTGATTGGTGATGTTCACATGCACTCGAAAAGTTTCAATTTTGACATGCATGGACGCATATTCATTATCTACATTTTGGTGTTCTAGGTCCTTGGTCTTATCTTGATAATCATAATCTACTGGAGTCATTTCATCCAGAGGTTTCTGGACCTCGGGGACCTTCTTCACCTTATGTAGCTTTCTACCCTTTAGATAAAAAATGGTGCATTTTTCTACTTCGTCCAGGGAGCACCCTCTCTTTTTCCTGGCCTCCTTCAGCATCTTCTCTGTATTCTATCGGGCTTGGAGTAGCTTCTTGGCTAGAGGGCGTTCCTTAATCAAGGACAATTCTGATTCAAATGAGGTTGTATCTCCATCCAAAAGGGTGAACAAATAGAAGGAATGAACGGGGGATGCCTCACCAGTAGGTTCGACGACGGGTGTGGCAGGAGCTTTGACAAAAGGAACTATGTCGTGTGTAGCAGGGGAACAAGGAACTGGGTTCGATGTTGGGGTACTATCTTCACCCTAGCTAATAACCAAGGGGATGGTGGCATGGGTAGTCGAAGTGGTATCAATAGACTTGTCTCGGCAAGATGACTCAAGTGGAGTGGGGCTAACGGGATCATGAGACAAACTCAGAGTAGTAATGGGCAACACGCGAGGGGGTGATTGACCTTGCAAGGGAGGGAGAGACTGATGGGGAGACTTATGAGGAATTTTGGATAGGACTACAGTGGAAACACCTTGAAAAACTAGGGCAAAGGGTGGAGAGTGCGTACCTTCGTGCCCTCCAAGCAGAGCAGTAGTAGTGACTTCTTGTGTGACCGACTCTTGCTCCTTCCAAAATTTGGTACTCGTGACCTCTATTACTTCTTCTTTGGGGACCCCTTCTTGTTGGAGGAGTTCCTCCACATCAATGATGTCCATGTTCAGGGTTGCTTTGGCTCTTGGTGATGCTATCCCTTCGATATTTTTTTGGTTGGGCCGGTGGTAGGTTGTTCGGCAGAGGCACTTGGGTGCTTCATGCGGGGTTTCTTCGGGTGGGTCGGAGGCACTTGAGTTTGCTCCTACCTATTTCTCTTATTTTTCTTTGATGATTGCACCAACCCTGTGGCACTTATGTCGGGTGTAGCTTCTACCTCCTCCTCTTCTTTTGCTTCCAAAGATTCATCATCTCTCCTTGGGCTTTCGCCCAAACCTGGGGCACTTGGGGGAATGAAGTCGGTGAAGGAGGTCAGCTTCTAAGTCTCAACATTGGCTCTGTAAATGACCGCAAAATCCTTGTCCATTTTCAAGAGTCCATATTATTTCATCTTTTGCCAATGAAATCTCATTTTCCACCATTCTTGTAGTTGTTCCACGCCCCAATATTTCAATTCCTCCCTTATATCGTTCTCCATATTTCTCCAAAAAGTGGAGTCTAGGGTTGGGAAAGGATGTTGCACAAGATCAAAATCAACCTCCATAGGGTATAAATCATGCCAGGGGGCAAGGTCTTCATCCTTTCTAAATGCCACTCCATATTCTTCCCATTAGGATTATTCCTTTGCTCCATAATTTTTGGGTGAGGGCAGACATGAAAATTCTTGAATCTGAGGTGGTCCCTCATTACTCCCAAGGGATCGTAGAGCCACCTCTGAGGAATCTGGAGCATACCAAAGCTGGTAAGCTTATCCTCCAATAAAATATGTTGTTTTAGGGCAAACACATCTATTACCCCCATTTTAAAGGGGAAGGCATAGGTGTGCACCCATTTCTGACCATTGTCATAGATGACATTCGTTGCGTCGCTCTACCGAATGACCTCCAATGCAAAATAGTACTTGAATGGGTAGACAAGCAGTAGGAAGGTCTTCCTCGTGAAGCCAAACATGTGAACCACAAGTCCCTATGTTAGTTGAAACATGTATCCCTTCTTCTCCATTACTATTCTATCTCTCAAACTGAGGGGCACCCGAGGACAAGAACCCTTCAACAAATGCATAGCAGGTCCTAGGAACTACTGATTAAAATAATAATAAGACATTGTCCTCAATAGGAGGGGAGTCCACTGGTACACAGGCAGAGGATTTCCATCCTTTCCGCTTGAATAAATGGAAATATGGGGAAAATTATTATGCACATGATAGAAAAATAACCAAACAAGGAAAGAGTAGGGTGCGAAGTACTAGCCCGTTCCAAAATTTTTCATGCTGGTAAGCAGTGTCTGCAAGGTTTGGGACACCCATTCTACCCAATTGAAGAATATTGGGTTGGTGTTCAGCATTGAAGCATCAAGGGCATAGAATTCCCCTATTGAAATACATTCTACCAAAGACACCTGCTATGGGTGCACCGAAGCATCGGTTGACAGGCCCGCCATCCATGCGATGATGGAGAAGATGTCCATGCTCTTGAAATCTGTTAGGAGGAAGGGAATCTAGGGTATCTTTGCCTGAAGGGAGCCCATTCTTGAGGTTCTCTCTTAGAAATTTTAAAATGTAGGTGGAGGTAGTGAATCTCTCCATTTGTTCACTCAGGATAACATTGCGAACCGAATAACCCTTGGGCGGCCCCTGCTATGGCGGGAAAGCTGCTTGCACATCTTCTTTTAAAATTAAAAACAACTTATGACCTACAACATCCAACACTTGCTTGGAGGAGGGCTGGTAGTTATGTGTGATAGCACATATTAACTCAAGACAATGGTGAGCTGGCGGGGTCAGATACCAGTAAATTTGAGAATAATATGCAGCAACTCTTTTGTTCTCTGAGGTGAGTCTACTTGTCATAAAATTGATAGTGCATCAGAGCTTGGCCACACCCTTTGAGAGATCTGTGTCCCTAATTTTCTCCCACCCATTAATTGGTGGTTCTTCAAGTTGTTCCTCTTTAGAATCCTCTCCTTCTTCCACCGACTGCTTCTCTGGGTGGGGGTTGAGATTGATTTTCTTAGGTGTATGTTTTTTCTTTTCCCTACCCTTCTTTGGGGCCGCTACCTCAATCTCATTCCATTTATCTTTAGAATTATTCTTTCCCATTGTGGATATTCATGACAGTAGAGTTCAAATTGCAGAAGATTTCGACGCGAAGGACTTCGATGCAAAGGGCAGAGGAATGCAGGCTATCACAGCTGCTCTCAATATTTGCATAAACAGTTGGCGAACACCTCTATCACCACCAAGCATCACATTTTATAGCCTTAAAAGGCAACTACCTTAATTTATGGCACCTACCATAATTAAATTTACAACCCAAACTGGGAAGGTTGCCGTAACTTTTGATTGGTTCTACGATGGCATGGTATGCGGGCCCATGTGGTTCGATGATTTCCCCTAAAACGGGAACTTAACCTTCTGCCACCTCATACCCGGGCGTGAACTTTTATTGCAACAAAATTCTCTCGAGATGTGCTCTGCAACCCTTGCATTAATTTCACTTGTTGCGGACATTCCCCTAGGTTATTGTTGGCGCATTCCTTTAGGTACGTTTCAAATTTTCCTGCCTTGCACATTTTTTGGGTTGGCGAAGTTGAAATTGGCACTGGAGATGCTTCGCAGTGAACCTTCGGTGTGAGCTCATTTTTTATACTTTCGGCCCAATTTTTTTTTACTTCACCGCATCGCTACTTTGCTTCGCGAAAGGCTAGCCCCCATCGAATCTTGTCTTCTTTGGAAAATGCTTCGCTAGGCTTCTTTTGAAAATTGCTTCACAAAACTTCTACCCGAAGTAGCTTCTTGAAATGCTTTGGGTGCGAAGTTCTTTTCATCCCTACTTATTTCTTTTGATGACTCCCTCGATCTTTCGAGGACCCTTTCAAAGTCAAAGTGCTTCACTACGAAGCATCTCGCATTAGTTGCTTCGCATCAAAACTTACCGAAGGAGCTTCTGGCTATGCTTAGCAAAGCTAGAATTTGTCACTATGATACTTAGCCTTTCGAAGATCTTGAAGTAGGGTATATATACAGGAATGAAAAACTATATACAAAAGTAAAATTCAAACATTTTTTTTTTATATTATGCTACATCTTCAGTGACGAAAAGTCTTCAAGTGAAGACCATTGACAGAAATTGGCAATACCTGGTCGACTGCATCCTTGAGGATGAAAGAATTGGCCGAGTTTACCTTCACAACTTCGAACAGCCCGTCCCAGAATGCGTTTAATTTGTCATGATTCCTAGGCTTGGCCTTCCAAGAATCCCACTTCCATACTAGATCTCCCACTTTGAAAGTGCGATCGGAGGACTTCTTCTTGAACCAGTCTCGGGTGATCTGAGCATGCGTAGTGAAGCTCTAGTAAGCCTTATCGTGATCTTCCTCTAGCTGCAGAAGCTGAGACAGTATATTTTCCATAGGATGAACTTCCTCTTCATCTTACAGTAGCTGCAATGCAAGGATATCTACATGAGTTGGTAAGATGACCTCCTTTCCATACACCAGGGTGTAAGGCGATGTTTTTATCGACTTCTTGACAAAAAATTGATTGGCCCACAAGGTTCAATCTAGAATAAGGTCCCAAGTTCTTTTGTTCATATCTATGAGCTTTCTTAGCACTCTCAATAGAGTCTTGTTGGTTGATTCTGCCAATCCGTTGCCTTTTGGATAGTAATTGGAGGAGACTTTATGATATATCTCATATCGATAGAGGAATTTGTTGATTTTGGCACCTAAAAACTTGGGACCATTGTTTGTTACGATTGCTTCTGGGATGCTGAACCGGGTGATAAATATCTCAACGAAGGCGATGATGGTCTCCTGATCAGCATGCTTCATGGGAACTGCTTCGGCCCATTTGGTGAAGTATTTGGTTGTGATCATGATGAACTTATGCCCGATGGAGGAGTTAGGTGATATGACCCCTATGAAATCCAACCCCCATTGTTGAAATGGTTTTTCTACTTGTATCGGTCGGAGAGGCATAAGAGCACTTCTGCTTCGACCAGTGCACTTTTGACATTGCTCACATCGATGACAGACCATAAAGGCATCGATGAAGAGTGTAGGCCAATAATAACCAGCTTTGATTATTTTCAATGTCGTTGCTCTTCTTGTGAAATGACCTCCAGCCAACCCTAAATGAAATTCTCCCAGGACTCTCTTCTTATCGTCTTCCTTTATGCACCTAATAATAACGCCATCAATGTTCTTGAAAAATAGGCCTTCAAGGCGTAGCATCTATCAGAGGGATCGCATCCTGAAATGCCTCCGCTACGAAGCATTTAGAAGTGAAGGACATCTGTCGATGTTGAAGTATTCAACTATCTCGTTGACCCAATCCCTCTCGTCCTCTTCTTGGTTTGTGAAGCATTCTTCAGCTACTAAGTCATCCCACTGGAAAGTTGTCAATTTGGTCGCTATGCTCTTTGCCATCTCTTGACACAATGCGTGATCGTGAACCAATTTTGTGGGCCTAATCTTGATGTCGAACTCTTGTATCTTGTTGACCCAACCGGTTCTTTTGCTACCCAATTCTCCTTGGATAATTAATTTGCACACATCTGGGTGAATGACAAATATTGTAACCTAAATTTGGTAAATGAATTGCTTGAACTTCCTAAGAGACTTCATTACTACATGCACCTGCATTTCTATGAAATTGTATTTTTCTTCATGGGGGTTTATCACCTGGCTTAGAAATGTGATGGGGCGCTCTTCGCCATATTTCCCCTTTTGTGTTAGGACTGCAGCATAGCTCTCAGGTTATCCTATGGCATATAGGATGAAATCCTTGTTGTAGTCAGGGTTTTTCAGGACCAGCGCCTGAGCGATTCGGGCCTTGATCTCTTCGAATGCTTATTTTATTTCCTCCATCCAAATGAATTCGGTGCCCTTCTTCAAAAGTTTGGACATAGGCTTGTAACTTGGGTGAAGTTTGGAACAAACTTTCTTACAAATTTGATATATCCATAAAAATATTGAAGTCCTTTCTTGTTCACGGGGAGTGGGAGCTGCAATAGAGCCTCAGCTCTATCAGGATCTACAATGAGACCCTTCTCTAATATCACATGCCCCAATAGTTTTCCTTCACTGATCGCAAATATGGACTTATTTGGATTGATTGAAATGCCAAACTCTTGACATTTTTTGAATACCTGTTGTAGATGGAAAGGATGATCCTCCCTTCTTCGATAGAAGACAGTCATGTCATCAAGATAGATAATAATAACCTTATTTAGGAGCTCACCAAAAGCTATATCCATGGCTCTTTGAAAAGTGGCCCTCGCATTCGAAAGGCCGAATGGCATTCGCTGGTAAGCGAATGTTCCCCACTTGGTTGTGAATGCAGTTTTATGTTGGTCCTCATCCCTAACCCAGATCTGATTGTACCCTAAGAAGCCATCAAGTAGGGAGAAGTGCTGAGCCCCAGCCACTTAGTGCAAGATTTGATCTATCTATGGGAAAGGGTAGTGATCTTTAAGAGAAGCCTGGTTCAGGTTGCGAAAGTCCACGCATAGTCGTATATCTCCATTCTTCTTTCTAACTAGGACTATATTTGCCACCCAATAGGAATGCTTAATGGGATAAATTATCTTTGTCGCAAGCATCTTCAGGAGTTTGGATTTCATCAAGACCTCGATCTTTAGATTTACAGGCCTTTGTTTTTGTCGGAAGGGTTTGATTCCCTCCTGCAATTCAATTGTATGTTGGATTAGTTGTCGATCGTATCCCTTTAAGTCTTGATAATACCAAGCCACTATGTCGGGATACCTTCTGCACAGGGATTGGATCTATTCTAGCTCCTCCGAAGTGCAATTTGTTCCAACTTTTACTACCTTTCTAGGTTCAAGCTCCAAATCCTGATGCTGCTTTGCATTAACTTTGATCCTATGAGAAACTGCTCGATCATTTTGATCAAAGAGGCTCTCAAGAGTAATTAATACCTTAGGAACATGATTATTCTTTAATTGAAATAGCCCATCATATTCCTCATCATCTGGGATTCTTCTTTCAATTGTGGTTGCTTCTTGAATCATAAAATTCACAATCTGCTCATCACTGTCAAAAACCTGCCAATGCAGATCTCAGTCTGGGATAGAGGGCCTATAAATCATCCTCATAGCTTTCGGCTTGTGCACCATGTATTCTACTGGAGAGTATTTGGCTATGATGGATGCTAGAACGTGAGCATGTGAATTTTTTTCTTGTGGGATGGACTACAGATTAAGAGATTCGAACTGGTCAAACAAGTCCCATACCCTATTACGGTATGACTTGAGATAGTGCTTCTTTGAAGTACACTTGTTGGTGACTTGATTGCATACCAATTCTGAGTCTCCAAAAATCTGGAGATGCTTTATGCCTAACTTTTTTGCTTTCTTGAGTCCTAGGCATAATGCTTCATATTCTATTGCATTTTTGGTGCAACTTCATACCAATCAGTAACAATATTCCTTATGCTCTCCAGAAGGTGATACTAAAAGAATCCCTGCCCCGACGTCATTTTTGTATCGGGCGCCATCGGAGAATAACTTCCATAATTCACCTTGGGGAGAAACCTTATTTTCTGACTTGATGTGTTTCTCAAGTTTGGTGATGGCATAACATCCCATATCAGTTTCTATCATGGCATTAAATTTTTCCAATGAAAATTCATCTTCACAACTTAACTATGCGAGGGATTCCTTGACCAGGTCCACTTGCTCTATTTCTTCCACTATCGCCTACACAGGATCACTGCTCACTTCTTCGGATATTTTTTGTACAAGGAAGGTAGAAGGATTTTCATTATAGATCTTTACCTTCTTCCCTTTGAATGGGATCTCCAAGTGCGAGTAATCCATAGATAGATATCCTCCTAGCTTCATCATAAATTCTCTTGATAAACACATACTAAAATATGGCTCCAAGTTGACGACCACCACCTCTTGTATGACTATGATTTGGGGCATCTTGTGTAGTCAGATAGGTATGTCCTTAATCACACCTACAGTCTTCATGGGGGTACCATCCAACTGGAGCACGTTGTGGCTGCTTCGGGTATACTCCATCATCGTAGCTCCAAAGTCTACCATACAATTGTGTAAAATATACCCTTCCATCTGTAGAGATAGGTAGAATGGAGGTGGCTAATTCTTTCATGTAATGGAGGTGGATAGGGTCTACACTAGGGCAAGCAGTGCTAACCTTTTCACCTTAGTTGTCTTCAATGATTCTTGCAGCAAGTCCACCTGACCGGGCAACTGTAGTGCGTCATATAGACTGATCTTGACCTGAATCTTCTTTAGCTCATCTATAATATTGTAAGCTAGGGATTTGTGCACCTTAGGTTCTCTTTTTTCCTTGTACCTAGTGTGATACTGCTCCATAGCTTTGACCCTTTGATGCTTGGTCAATGAAGGAAGCTTGAGATTCTCTCTAGCTTGTTCTTTAGTTTCCTCCTGAGGTGGATTTGCAGGGGTCTGTTGGACCTTCTCCTAGGATGGTGCAGGATGAGGAGCTTTGCTCGAGACCTAAGAAGGTTTTTTTCCCTTCTTGTGGCAAGCATGCACCTTTAAAGGAGCCATTTGAGTAGAATCTACCTCTATCAACCTTTTCCATCCTTTAGTAAGGACTGCAACTTGCTCTTCTTCACCAATTACCAGGTTTTGATTCAATTGCCTGATGATGTTGACTTCATGACTACTGTTCACCAGTGTTTGCACGTAATGTTGGTGCAACATGCAGGTGTTCTCTTCATGAGGGTCATTACATGTGGAGCACCAATGTATGTAATCGTAAGTGCTCAGAGATTCATCAATCATGACATTTCTTGTCGATGCTCTCCCTTGCTGGACTGCTTGATCTTTGGTAAGTGCGGGTGTAGGATATGACCTTCTCTATAGAAACTCATGTTGTGCTTGCTTCTTCTTCATAATTGTCATGTCATTAGATAGAGTCTACACTATGGAGTTCAGAGACTAAACTTATTACAGTTTTTGGCTTGCATATCATCGATTTTAGGGATAGGTGGCAATGGAGCCATTGTTGGTATTGGATGTAGAGCAGGGTATTGAGGTGGTGCTGGCAATATAGGGAATGCTGAAGAGACAGTGGGCTGTGAAACCAAGAACGTAGGAAAATGGATTTGTGGAGTAGAAATCTGTGATACAATGGGATTCGGGTTCCAAGACGATATCAGATATGTAGGGGTTACAAATATCTATGAAGCAGCTGTGCTCGCATACTGGGATTGAGGGAAATCAAGAAGTATGGGCATCGACATCCTTTGGGGAAGCTTGTCCACAATTATTAGACCCATCTTCGCTCTCTGGGATAACTCATATAACTCGGGGAAGGTATTAATGTTTGAATACCTTACCATGACACTGATATCGGGGTTGAAATCCCGAAGGAAATAGTATGCTACAGCTTCGTTAGTTGGCCGAAGTCCAACTAGTATTATTTGCTAGGTTCAAGCGAACCTAACATTGAAATCAGTAATCTCTTCTTGTGGATGTCTCTGGATTATTGTGAACTGATGTAGGAGAGAGGATGGATCGGTGGACTCATTGAAGCTTCTCATCAACTGTTCAGCTAACTGGTCCCATCCCGTTATAGAACCGAGTGATAAAGATCTATACTAGTAGAGGAGCTTCCCTCTAAGAGATAGAACCAAAAGCTTTACCATGACTTGCTCTTCTGTGATGTCATGAATCATTGCCAGATAAACTATATCCTGGATGTGCTCCAAGGCAGTCTTCCCAGTTCCATCGAATATTGGGATCTTCTTTATAGCAACAAGCAAAACTTGCCCTTACCCTGCTATATTTAGTGGTCTGAAAGAATTCCATGCTGGGAATAGTTTGGGCGACGATTGCTACTGCTGCTGCTGTATTTTTTGTTGTTGTTGCTGTTGTGCCATATTTATGAATGGATTTTGAGAGACAAGAATTCTCGAAGCTCCTTCTTGGTTTCTAATAGGATGACTAGTAGGAACGGAGGCACTAGGATGCTTTGGTGAGTTGGGAGGATTAGGAGGAAAGCTAGCTGTTGTGCTATCTAAGGTCAGGCCTTGTTCATCAATAGTAGCCTCTTGTGAGGATGGTCCACGTAATAACGACTTAGGGGTGACTAACCTAGAGCGTTCCCCAAAGATGTCAATATCAAGCTCAAAGAACTTAGTTTCCTCTCCTCTATTCCTAACTCTCCATCTTGTTTGCATGAAGGCACAGACTTAGGTACCGATCTCTACAACTTAAATATTTTTGGGTTGAACAGAGTTTCCAGATGTTAACAGTCTTTTAGAAATGAGACGAGCATCGACTCTCACTACCACTCATAAGGTGAGACTGATCGGGTCCCACCGGGCATGCCAAAAACTGTTGGTCATAAAATCTACCCAGGAAAGGATTTTGGGAAGGTGTACGCACCCTAGACCTAGACCAAAATTGAAATGCTGAAGGGAAGAGATGCCCCTCGTGCCATTCTCCAGATAAAGGCTAGCTCCTATACTAAACTACTTCGATGTTTAAGATAAGGATGTAAGAAAGTGTAGACACCAAAACAGCACCAATCCGATTATGTGACGACAAGCACTGATCGCACTAACACACACAGCCCCTAGGGCAGCCCTCAGAGGTTAAACAGTGGTTCTAACCACTCACACAGCAGTTTTGCAAGTCAGAAACCAATTTGGCACTTTTTAGACACTTTATTGCTTATTCGTCCCACCAAGGGACGAGTGCTGTTTTACTCGTCCTACCCAGGGACGAGTGAAAGTTTTACTCGTCCTACCCAGAGACGAGTGCTGACTTATACTCGTCTCACCCAGGGACGATTACCAGCGCTCGCTTCGGGGTGGGACGAATGTCAGGTTTGACCGGCAAAAAGTCAAATCTCGGCATGTAACAACTCAGAACTGCCACTTAGCTTTCCCTGCATGACATAGGAGTGCGAGTGAGTTCTTTTGACAACTCATATCTACCAATTAACTCTCCCTTCACTGCATGGGAATAAGAGTAAGCTTTTTAAGACAACTCAGATTTGCCACTTAGCTATCCCTTCATTGCATGGGAGTGCAAGTGAGCTTTTCTAAAACACACAAAGACATGCACAGAGACAGTTAAGAATCCCTTGATCAAGAAGAAGTCTTTCTTTGAGGCAAAAAGCATTCATGCAAAGAAACACTTTTGCATGTTAATTCAAAGAGACCCCTTGGGTCTATAAAATGGTGAGTTTCCTCACCCAAAAGATATACCGAGCAGGAGCATTTTGAGCGACGAAGTCTTGCTAATTCATTTACTTGCGATTTGTGTTTTCAACATCCATAATCTCTTAATCGAAAGAGAGGTTATTGGGTGACTTTTGAAGGCACGAATCAAGAACCAACACCCCATTCTTTTGACCACAATATCCTACCAATTTTTCGACAACACATCACATCAGGTTTCGGACCCATCCTAAGCGGATTGGTGTCGGAGCAAAGTTTCACCCGCGGGTGGTTTGCCTTCGGGCACCCCTCCCGCTTTATTGCTTTTGTAGTTTTTTAGCTAGTTTCATGTTTATGCTTTTATCAAGTTTTCAGTTCATTTAGATTCATTTTAGCCATAGTTAGATTTATCTTTTATTTTTCATACACAAGTGCTACTGATTCTTTGTTTGTTTCTTTGAACGCAGATTTGCAGCATTGGAGGAGCAGCGAGGAATCGACCTGTACCAACGCAAGCGGCGACAACGTTTTGGTTCGCCCATTTTATATGTGGGCACGCGGAAGAAGGAATTCTGAAACAAGTTGTAGAGATCAATATCTAACGCTCCTATCCCCTAAAAAGGAAGGAGACGCATTGTAACACGAATTGAAAAGAATATCAATAAAAAGGGCCATAGTTTATATTGCTTTTATATCTTGTGTTCATTCATTTGTGTTCTTTCCTTTTAATACAATTTTGTTTAGTATTTCCTTTTTGTTTCCGGAATCTCATGTTTTCAATGGCGATCACGGTGGGACCTCTGTCCTCTATTTTTTTAGGTTAAATTACTGATCTAAAATTGCTTGTTTTTTTACAGGTACCTATTTTTCAACATCGGACTGTTATTCGTCTCTGCAAGTGACGATTACAGAATTGGTACTCGTCTCACCCCGGGACGAATAAATTATTCGTTCCACCCTATGACGATTACGGTTCTGTTATTCGCCTCACCCAGGGACGATTATAGATCTATGCAAATTTTTAGAGCAAATCAGAAACTTCCGATTAGGCAGAGAAGAGGTAGGGGTTTTTACAGCTTCTGTCAAATTTTTGTTTTTCTATTTTCTGGTTTTCAGTTTGTATGGCTTAGGGAAAGATTTCTTTTCATTTGCCTATTTCAATTTTGCAAAATTAAAATGAACCCCACACATCACGTGACATTTTAAACCAAGGCGTTGGTCGTAAAACCCCAACCCTTGAGCAAGACCAAAGGTGGATTCCATTATCACTTTGGCTTGAGATATTGCATCCATTACCTCGATCGCGACTGTTGCTAGACGTAAATCCTGACGAAAGCTGACCGAGTGTAGCTTGGGGTGATTCCCAACATGCGAGGATAAGTCTTCTATGGTAGGTGTCATAAACAGAGTGATTCCCCTTCCGTACCGCCTATGTTCCACGTATCATCTGCTCTCACGTACCTATAGTCTCCCTCACGTAAGGGCGGGTATATAGAGAGGTTGGTATATCGGTCCGACAATGGTATATTGAAGGGGCGACCATTTTGGGAGTCATAAGAGCCTTCATACTTGCATTTAAACGTTTCACAAAAATTTTCAAAAACAAAACAAACAACAAAAACACACTAAACCAGATTTAGGGCACACTATTAATCTTTAAAAGAGATAATCATTGCTTGTGAGTGTGTATGCTATTTTCTGTTTAGACAAAAAAAATCATAAAAAGAAAATCACAAAAAGAACTTTTGCATTTTTTAGGTTAGCATTACCATGGTGAATACTCGTAGCCAAGCCCAATCACGGGCAAAAGCTGCAGAACATGCACCAAGAGAGACAAATCGTCTCCGATATAGCTCTGAAGACTTGTTCATCCCGCCTCAACGGCGAGGTACACCAGTTAGTTCACACCATGCAGAACATGGCTCTAGAGGCCCCTCCGTGAGGGGTACTCCAACCCATACAGTCATAGAACATGGTTCTAGAGGTGCCTCAAGGAATGGTTCTCCAAGTCAGACCATCAATAGACGAGACTTTAGAACTCCCTCTCTAAGGGAAACACCTAAGCAACAAGAATCTTTTCAAGAAAATAACTTATATATACCACCTGGTCTAAGTACGAGGCCTCCCTTTGAAGTTCAATATGGGTGGCCTAGTGATGAAGCATTGTGTACTGCTATGGAACAACAAAGGGTCCAAAAGGAAGAACCATATGATTTTGTGGTTCCTAATTTACCCCCGATTAATGTCGGACATAGTAGACCATATCCAGAACAACAAGTTCTCCCGACAGGGCAAGACAATTCTGCCCGCACTTTTTATGCATATCACAGAGAGAGAGAGGAGGATCACTACATTCCTCCAGGCCAGTATCCAGTGCCAAAACGATGCACGTCTGCACCTGCATTATATCCAGATCGCTTATTGAGACCAGAGTTTCAAGTCAATGCGGCCAACCTCGACAGAGGAAGCAACATATAGGAGTCTCAGAGCATTATGATCGAAACAGATATGTAGGAGAGACATCTAGGCCTATTAAACAAGAGACAACAGAACAAAGTAACTTGGCATTTGCACAACTAGCCGCCCGCCAAGCGCACATCACGCGGCTTAAGCAAGAACAACAGGAATTAGAACATTTGTGTCGCCTTGATCAAGAGCGCATTCAGCGTCAGACAGCTGAATTGTTTCACAACCATGCGCCTGAGAGGGCCCCAGTTCCTCGTGCACAACAATCTGAGATGTATGTGAGGCACAACCCCTTAGTGCGAGACAGGTCTCCGTGACGTCGGCAAGCACCGCCTCCAAGACCTCTTAGACCTGAGCGGGAGGCCATTCCCCGTGACCATGATGGGCATCCTCCGCGGGCACCCGTCCATGTTTACAGGCCTAGGCCAAACACTCCTCAAGAAGATTATGAGGATTATTACCAAGAAGAAGAGCGGGCTGAAATGCCCTATCAAGGCAGAAGGGATGCTACCCATTTAGTCATTCAAAGGCCTCAAGTTCCCCGCAACCCACAACGGGAACAAACTAAGGAGGAGGAAATTATATCCTCCGATGCCTACAAAGTGTTGTTAGAACGCTTGGAGAATATGGAACTTAAGACTGGTGGGCCTCAAAAGCCTACCTTACGCCAACTCCGTAGTCATCCGATACATCCGTCAGTGCCAGCACCTCCATACCCCGAACATTTCAAGCTGCCCCAGTTGGCACTCTTTAAAGGGGATGAGGATGCTCAAGAGCATGTGACGAGATTTTTGAGCCAGTGCTTTGGTATACAAGACAATGATGCATTATTATTGAGAACATTCATAACCACATTCGCAGGATCTGCCTCGGATTGGTTTACCCATCTACCAAAGCATAGCATCTACAACTTGGATCAACTAGTGGACGCGTTCCTAGAACGTTTTGCTTTCAATACAAAGAAAAAGGCGTCACTCAGTGATCTAGCTAGCCTCAAACAGTATGAGGAGGAGTCTATGGTAGCATATGGGAATCGGTGGAGGACAGTGCTTTCAAAGTTGTCCTACCTCCCTCCTATGTCCGACTTAACTCAAATGTTCGCAAAGAGTTGTTTGCGATCGATCTCTGTGCTATTGCAGCTGCAGCAATACGCCACTTTGGAAGAAGCTCTGGCGCAAGCTAGACGTATCGAAGAGATCAAGATACAGGATGGCAAAATTGCCAAGCCTAAGAAAAAAGAGTGGAACAAGAGCACCAAAATAGGGAATACGCAACAGAAACCCGTCGCGGTCAATCAAGTTGCTATTAATGCCCCTACGCCTGCCCAAGCAACACAGCCTTCAAAGGCTAACTATCAGGCGGTGCCTCACAATAATTATGAGAAAGATAACAAGAAGCAGGATCAAAATCAGCAGCGTCGCCCCAAGCGACAATTTACACCATACACTGAGTCTAGGGATTCCTTGTTTGACCGTTTGTCAACGGCAAACTTGATTAATCTGCCAGATATTCCAACAATTGATCCCAATGCGCCAAAGCCTAAAGGGTATAGAGAGGATCTTTTCTATAGATTCCATAGAAGGAAAGGGCATGACCTTAATGTCTGTTGGTCGTTTAAAGGTTTAGTGCAAGATCTCATTGATAATCACACATTGGTAGTGGATAACCCCATCGCACCCAACAACCAACAAATGGGTGTTTTCAAAGATCCTTTACCCACACATGATGCACAAACAAAACCTCTGCATGTCAATGAAGTGCAACAGAGTTACCCTATGGAGGGATATGTTGGAATGATTAGCATTGTGACAAGAAACAAGAGACACCCAGGAGTTGTCCCCGCAACAGCCCCTAGGGAAGCTTCATCCATGTCACAACATCAACCAAATCCTACATAGTTGCCCCCACCTAGACCAGTGGCCACGATTCGAACTAGACTTACCCAAAGTCTACGGACCACATCGGCTAGGCTCTCCATTTATGAGCTTATTCAACAATCAGCGCCCCATCGGGAAGCTCTTATGGAGATATTAAAGGCAATTGAATTGCAACCCCACGAAGCGGATTCGTTCAACAATTTTGTGGGGCATGTCAAACAGTGTACTGAACCAGTCATTACCTTTAGGGAAGATGAGCTAAAAATGGTGACTGGAGATGTAACGGATCCACCCCTGCACGTTATTGCGCGGGTCAACGGGACTCCATACAAACGGGTGTTGATAGACACTGGTTCGTCCAGTAACCTTATTACAACCGCTGCACTGAAACATTTGAAACTACCAACCTCTCACATTGCACCTTCCACTTATACCCTTCGAGCATTTAATGATACGATATGCTCGACAGTTGGCACAATTGTCCTGCCCATCCAAGTGGGACAAAAGACCATTCATACGTTGTGCCACATTTTAGAAGGTGAGATGGCTTACAATATCTTGCTTGGGCGGCCTTGGATCCGGGATATGAAGTGTGTCCCTTCAATTGCTCATCAATGTTTGAAATATACATTTGAAGGACAAGTGCACGTGGTCCCCGTAGATTTGGAACCTTTTAAATATTGCAACTCAGTGCAAATCATGCCGCAGTCGACCCTTCCTTCAACGCACGTGGATTTCCAGTTAAATCCATCTAAACGGGGTCCGACTAAGCAAGAATCTTCATCACCAAATCAATCAAATTCTCAGGCGGGATCATCTTCTTCATCCAGTCCTCCCACAATGACGCCACCTACGGTGGCCACTCCAACGGACAAAGGAAAGAAGCCCCTGGAAACGGAACCACCTTTAGTCTCCAATATCTCTACAGAAGAGACGCCTAATAGAATGGAAGTTGAGACGCCTAGTTCACCCCACATGGAGTGGACTCAAGGAGAACTCCCATTCGCTTCCCCTCAATCGCCAACGATTATTGTTGAGATGTCTAACACAGGCATGGGGGAGTATATAGTGCGCAATGTTGTTGCAACGCCCACACTTCAATCTATGCAAGACATGGGAAGACCTCGACTCCCCATAGGCTCGGTGGTTCCTTTAGGTTACCCACCTAATCAGACAAACTTTATTTTTGGGGGCCTAGATCATGGCGTTGAACCTTCTCGAAAAGAAGAAGAAGATGAAGATCCCTTTGTGGAAGATGTTAACTATCTAGCCAACCCAGACTTCGCATTACGATATCTTAGCCAATGCAATTGGCATGGATACGGGTTAGGCCGGTATGAACAAGGAATGCGTGTTTTGTGTCAACCAAGATACCAAATGCCTTATGACAAGTCAGGAGTAGGGTTTAATCACCCTTTGCCCCTCGACATCTTGGTCGAAAACATGCAAGGCCTAGGGATAGGCAACAAGGATGGGTTGGCATCAGATCCATATGCCAATCCAAATACAACTTATACATTGGGGGATTATTTCCCATTGCAAACAAATAACCTTGTTGACCTCAACAACCCTTTCCCTACGGCTGAACAAGGAGAAACCTCATGGACTCACCCACAAGGGGAAGATGGACAAGACCACGAAGGGTCTTCTGAAGATGAGTCGGAGTACGATCATTCGCATGAATATCAAATGAATGACGATCAGGACAGCTTCCTGATGATGTTCCCATTGAATGATCCTAGTGAGCATAGGTTACCTCAACAACAACAAAATCCTTTGGACATAGATGACATGTTTGAAAACTTACACATAGATCCAAGACCTAGGAGGCATTTCAACCTGGCGCAGTTATAGCAATTACTGCATCCGCCACTCCAGGCATACAACGAGCATCTTTCGCCTGGAGACCCTATCAAACCATCAGTACCTAGGGTAGACCCTGTTTGTAGGTCCGCGCATAGGGCTGATCCCTTTGTGCCAGTGCCTACAGAGCCAGATCCAAAGCACCAAGAACATCCAGAATGTCAGAGTTGTCACATTTGCGGTAATGGAGATTACAATCATTTCATCAACATGGTCTCCATTGACTTGACCGCCCCCATCCATGATCCAGCCAATCCAACACGATTATTGCATCTAGACATAGAAGCTATTGATTGGGATCGCGCTGACACACCACCATCTCCATCAGAGTATTGGCCTTGCGGTGGGATGTTCCATTTCACTCCAGGACAGACTCAGGATGTCTTCCATGCTGAAGAGGAACTTGATGTTCCTAATGATGATCTTAATTCAGCAAACGATATCCATCTGATCCCAATTCCACACCAGTTGGAAGACGGATCCCATATGTCAATTGAAGCAACGACTGATGTAGACATCGGCACAGATCCAATGAATCCATGGATTCTCAAGCTGGGGGTAAGTCTTTCCCCTGAAGAGCGAGCCGATTATGTTGCCCTTCTTAAGGAAAAGAAGGAGGTTTTTGCATGGTCATACAAGGATATGCCGGGACTAGACCCACGACTAGTCACGCACAATTTAACGCTTGATCCGACAATCAAGCCAGTAAAGCAAAAACTATGCAAGATGCATCCAACAGTGGCCTTAATGGTAAAATATGAGTTACAAAAGTTGTTGGATGCCCAGTTTGTCATCTGTGTGGATTATCCGCCATGGTTGTCTAACATGGTTCCTGTCAAGAAACCCGATGGGAGGATTCGCATATGCACTGATTTTCGAGATCTTAACAAAGCGAGTCCTAAGGATGATTTTCCCTTGCCGAGCATCGACGCGTTGGTAGACGCTACAGCGGGCCACGAAATGCTTTCCCTTATGGATGGTTTCTCAGGATACAATCAGATTCGTATTAATCCTGAGGACCAACTAAAAATGGCATTCACAACGCCTTGGGGGACATTTTGCTATAAGGTCATGCCTTTTGGCCTTAAAAATGCCGGAGCTACCTACCAACGTGCCATGACGTACATCTTTCACGATTACATGCACAAAACTTTGGAAGATTACATGGATGATTTGTTGGCCAAATCTCTTTTGCGCCCAGATCATATCGGTGACTTGAGTAAGGTCCTTGATCGCCTCATTGAGCATAAAGTCAGACTAAACCCCAAGAAGTGCGTCTTTGGCGTCACCTCTGGAAAGCTCTTGGGTTTCATAGTCTCCAAACGAGGAATTGAGGTAGATCCAAACAAAGTCAAGGCAATCCTTGAAATGCGTCCCCCAACCACCATCAAGCAGCTCGAGGAGTCTACGGGGAAAGGTTGCGTCGATCAAGCGCTTCATAGCTCAGTTATCTGACAAATGCCGACCCATGACTAAATTATTGCATAAGGGGGTCACATTTCATTGGGATGACGAGTGCCGATCAGCCTTTGACGACATTAAATAGTACTTGGCTTCGCCGCCGTATTGGCACCACCCTGGACCGGAGTGCCATTCTATTTATACATCTCGGCCACCGAGGTGGCACTGGGCGCCATGTTGTCCCAGAAAAATGAACTTCACGAGAGAACGAGGCTACATACTATCTTAGCCGCACCATGGTCAGTTATGAACTTAACTATGCATATGTTGAAAAACTCTGCTTGGCAGTGGTGTTTGCTACCAAAAAGCTACGCCACTACATGCTTAGTAATAAGACGTATGTTGTGTCTAAGGAGAATCCATTGCGATACATGATGAGTCGTACTTATCATAGTAGCCGCACGGCGAAATGGATCATGTTGTTGACGGAGTTTGACATAGAGTTCATTGGACAGAAATCTATAAAAGGTCAAGTCATCGCCGATCAACTAGCTGAGGCTCCTCTTGAAGACGATCAGCCTCTGACTTTTGAACTACCTGATGATGGGGTCTTCCATGTTTCAGAGTCGCCAGATTCTGATGAGCCTGAGTCACAGGCTGACATAACCCTATTCTTCGATGGTTCTAAATGTGAGCAAGGGGGTGGTGCGGGAATTGTATTCTTCACTCCACAAGGTGCTCCAATGCCCTTGTCATTTAAATTAGACTTCCCGTGCACCAACAATAATGCAGAATACGAAGCCTTGCTCATAGGTCTTCGAGACAACAATCACCATGAACATTAAACGATTGAATATCTTTGGTGATTCGCTGTTAATTGTCAATCAAGTAAAAGGGATATACCAATGTAAATGTCCACTTTTGAAGTCTTATAAAGCCCTTGTGGATAAATTCTTGGCACAACTTGAATGGTATGACATCGAGGCACTCCCTCGATCATCAAATCATTTTGCGGATACTATGGCCTCCTTGGGGTCACTCATCCCGCAAGACTCTTCTGGTGAAATGACAACCATTCAGGTTAAAACATTATCGCAATCTGCGATGGAGCGTGCAAGCTCTGATCTGACGCCCAGGAATCCACATGATTCAGATTGAACCATCTCCGGATAAGTTCTCTCGAATTCGAGATTGTTTGACTAAAGCCAACTGGGGGTCCTTGTTCTCCCCGACTCCTCTTACTAGCAACACCACGTTGTTTTTGCAAGTTCTTTCCTGCTCAGCTTTTGTTCGGGATAGACTTCAAGAGGGATTGGCCGTTCATACTATCGAGGTTTCTGATCAGCAAGACTGGTATACACCCATTCGGGATTACCTCAAGCTAGGTAATCTCCCACTTGGATTGACACAAGCCGCGAAAAGATCATTCAAACAGAAAGCGGCAAAGCATGTCTTGTTAGGAGACATTTTGTATCGTCGAAATTATGAAGGAATCCTCCTTCGTTGTTTGGACCAACAAGAGTCCGCTTGGGCGATCACCCAAGCTCACGATGGTACATGTGGTGGCCACTTCAGCGGTATGGCCATCGCAAAGCGCATTCTTCGCATGGGTTATTATTGGCCATCTTTAGAGCGAGATTGTTGCGCATATGTGAAGAAGTGCGTGAAGTGTCAACACCATGCTAATTTGACACACGTACCTTCTCAGGCCTTGCAGCCGATTCAATCGGTTTGGCCTTTTTCGCAGTGGGGCTTTGATCTAATTGGAAAGATCTCCCCTATGTCGTCTGGTCGTCACACGTTCATTTTAACGGCCACAGAGTACTTTACCAAATGGGTGGAAGCAATTCCACTGACCACTACGACTGGAGCCCGCATTGCGGAGTTCATTTTGCATAACATCATATGTCGTTTTGGTATTCCATCCAAAATTGTCTCGGATAATGGGACACCATTCAAGAATAAAGATGTGCGTGCTTTGACCACAAAGTACAAGATTCAACATAGCTTTTCGACACCCTATTATCCGTAGGCAAATGGGCAAGCAGAGGCGTCAAACAAAATGCTAGTCGCCATTCTTAAAAAGATAGTTGTAGACAATCATAAAGACTGGCACATTCAGATCCCGCTTGCCCTATGGGCTTATCGCACCAGCATTCGGACGCCCACTGGGGCAACTCCATTTTCACTGGTGTATGGCTCCGAGGCAGTCATGCCTTTTGAGTTGGAAATTCCTTCCCTGCGCATTTCAATGCAAGAGTTCATCGATGATGACACTGCGCGGCAGGCCCGGTTAGATCAACTGACGTTGCTCGATGAACGACGCGTTCATGCTCTCGAGCATTTGCGTATCTATCAAGAGCGACTTAAGAAAGCATACAACATGAAAGTCCATCTTAGGGAATTTCAGGTTGGTGACTTAGTCTTAAAAGAGAACCAGCAGAATTCTAATTTGCCGTCCCATCTACGGGATAAGTTTGCAGCAAACTGGTTAGGTCCTTACATCATTGATAGTAAAATAGGACCCGAAACATACCGGCTTGCCTCTCTTGAAGGAATCAAGGAAACAGAACCCTTGAACATCATTCATTTGAGGCCATTCCACACCTAGAGAGCCATAGCCCAACAAAAAGCTCCAAGGATTATCACAATCGCTTGGTCAACCCAAAAGCTCCAAGGATTATCACATCTTCTAGGTATCAACTGTCAACCCAGTTTGGTCAACCCAAAAGCTCCAAGGATTACCACAATCGCTTGGTCAACCCAAACGCTCCAAGGATTACCACAATCGCTTGGTCAACCCAAAAGCTCCAAGCATTACCATCACTGCTTGGTCAACATAAAAATTCAAAAATCAACAAAAACAACAACATAAAAATCAAAATCACAAAAACAATTGCATTTCAATGCATTCTCAAAAAAAAAAAAAATAAACAAAATCACAAAAACATTTGCATTTCCATTCCATGCATTCTCATAAAAATCAAAATACAAAAATATAGGTTGCATTAAGCATTGCATCCATACATTGCATACTTCGCTAGGTCATACAAGTCAAAAGCACCATAGGCTGTCATTACTTGGCAATTCCATCATTTCCACCTCAAATCCATTTTCATAAACACATACATCCAGCATATCACCCTTTTATTTTAGCATCGTCAGTGTCGCCTAATGTATATAGGGTTTTCGTCATTCAGATGTCTTTAAATTTCTAGCCAAAAACTGTACACAGTTAAGCGGATTTTACATGGGAAAGTTTTACTTGGATCCCACCTTGGTACGTAGCATCCCAACACAAATTAACACACATAAAATAATTCCTAAGTTGTGTGGACGAAAGATGAAACCTGCACCGTAATCCCGGTTACCATAAGCGAAACGGCTATCTTGCTTATCCCCCTGTGCAATTGACCCTAGGAATGCTGAGAGTTGGCAAAAGGACAAGCATCCTCCCTACCCAATTCCCCATGAATCCCAAGTTCTCAAAAGTTGCAAAAACATCAAAAATTTGCAAAACGTCAAAACACTAAAATTTGACATCCTACAGTGCACACATCAAAAGGCACAAACAATAGTGATTCTCGTCACTCCATATTCAAATCCCTTGCTCAAAAAAAAAAAAAAAAAAAAAAAATACTATCATAAAAATAAACAGTGATCTCATCACTATAAAGAGCAAGTATCCCAATACACTTGAAGAAAAGAAGGGAGTCGAACTTGAATCCCTGGAACTCTCAGTATTTCGACAGGTCATGAGGCAAGCTTCAGTACCGGTTTGGTTGATAGCCTATTGGTCACTGGTGGTAAACCTCCCGCATGACGATATATCTGTCACATTAACTTGTGTGCAGATCAATGTTTGCATGTGGATGAGCTAGCTTATGGTATCCTAGATAGCATCGCAGATTAATCTAACTAAATACAATAAAGGAGTTAGTGGAGCTACTTAGGTGATCCTCAGTACAGGTTCGGTTGAAAGCCCATCTGGCACTGGCGGTATCCTGACAAATACCACATAAATGAACTCAATTGCACACACAGGGATGTGAAATAACTTGGTTCAATTCAAGTCGGATTTAGACCTTGTTTAGAAGTCTTGCGAGATAAATGTATGGTCTTGGCTAGTTAGTTAACAATATCTGCATCTCAGAAAAGCTTAACTACATTTTCGAACAACCGATCCATTTCATTCCATACATCACCATAAACAACTCGACAAAATCCAAAAACAAAGTTTTCACATGCACACGCATTCCATAAATCAATCTCATTACTCTAGCAAGTCCAATCCAAATCTTGTACAGTCTATGGTGCATCGACAAACCATCAACAATTCATTTCATTCATTCCATAAGCATACATCATACAAATTAGAATCATCGCATTCACAATCGCATATGCATACATCAATGTAAAAACATGCACATCAACATAAATCATGGAAAAAGTATAAACACCAAAAAGAATCATCTGTATATATAACAAAAATTGCCCGCAGGCTACAATGCACCGGTCCTCGGACCTCACTCCCATCATCCAAAATCTCAAAAACCCCCAGCCTAGGGCGTCGGCCACCATGATCACGCAGGATCGGTGCGACGAGAGCTACCCCCTATGGTATCCGTCCTTTGAGACCTCTCAGGGCGACTGCTCGCCCCTGCATCCCGACCGCTCGCTCCTCCCTCCTCTCACCGTCGACGACGGGATGATGCTGACTGCTCTGTCCCGCTGTCTCTCATCCTGAATGACGAGCCACTGGCCGGAGGCTCTGGTATTCGCCCACCCAGGCGGATAATCTCACCCTCCATCTTCGATCGATGCCGCCCCCAAGCGGCCTCTCGTCGCCCCCAATCTGCCTCCTGTAGCCTCCACTCTGCCTCCCGCCTACGGTAGTACGAGATGGCATCATCACGCTGTGCTAGCTGCACCCGTAGGAGATCCCTCTCCCGTGCAGCATCCGTATCCCCCACCTGCTGGTGAGCCGTAGCCCGCGCTCCCCTGCCCTACTGTGTCCACAGGAGATCTCTCTCCTACGTCATCTCGACAAGCTCTCCATCCCGCCTCTGCAGTAACCCTGTCAGACGTGCTACCTCACGCGCAACCCCGCCTCTGTCTCCCCAAGCCAGCCTGCTCTGGAGCATCCTGCATCTCTGGCTGCTCCTCCTCCCCAAAGTCATCTCCTGCCTCTGCCACCTCCACCATCTCCACATCCGAGGAGCTCCCCAACCCTCTCCTGGTGCCTCCGCACCCTCTCTGCCTCCCGCTGCCTCCTCTCCGCCCAATGGCCCCTCACCTCGCCACTGCTAGCGTCCACCACTCCTGGTACTCAGTAGTCACTCCGACGTCATCTACATCTAGAATGTCTAGTACGACATCTGATTCCTCCCCTAGTGGCTCGAGGATCGGTGCAGCTAGGGTCCTCTCATCACTCCGACGTCGGTAGGCTACGGGCTCCCCAGGCAACCCCTGGCGTACCCCAAACTGTCGCGTCACTCGGAGGTAATGGAAGTACTCCTGCTCTGTCCCATGCCGACCAATCACCCATCTCCCCCTTCGAACCCGTCGAAGCCACTCATCAGCCTCTGGCCATGCGGGACAATCCCGATATGGCCGCCATATCACATCTCCGGGAGTCAGTCATGCCAATGCATCTCTGTAATGGTCTACGTCTCCCGCAAACCGTCGACTATGCCCCCGCTCCTCTGATCGATACCATAAAGCACCATACCCAATATCCCTGTCCACCATCTCAGCTCGGGTAGTCCAGGGCAACCCTCGTGGTCGCTCTATGGCTATGTGCTGCCATGCCCAGCACTGCAACAAGAAACTGCACCCCATCCCCTTTCGCCTCCGACAGCGGACCTCGTATAGCTCATCATACAACTGTGCCAACAGTGTCTGACCCCATCTCATAATAACCGGCTCTGTCATCGGGAAATCCACTAACTGCCATACCACCTCCAATAGGTTCCATGGGAACCTCGCTCCTGACGAGTCTGGCAAGAGCATGTTGGAAATGAGGCTCATGAGTACCGCATGCCTCACTCCCAACATTCCCCTCGCATACCAATACCGTACCAGAATCCCCCCAATGTGGCAATCCAGCTCTGCCCTCTCCAATGAAGTCATCCCATCATCATCCTCTCCATATCCAAAGTACCGCGTCAGTACTGCCGTCCTCTGGCCCCGTGGTGTCGTCCGAATGGGAACCCCGTCTATCGAAATCCGAAGAATCTGATACACGTCCTCCAAGGTGACAGTCATCTCCCCCGTCGAAAGATGGAAGGTGTTCGTCCGAACATCCCATAGGCCAATCAGTGCTGTAAGGTACGCCCGGTCCGCCACAACTGCATCCAACCGAGCCACGTGCTTGAGCCCTAGGGCATCAAGCCACTCCCAGTCATCATCACTCAATGCCTCGCGGGCATTAGAAAAAATGGTCGGTACTCGATGTCGACTCTTCACCACCTGCACATCACAAAAAACAACAAACATCAAAAACATGCATCAAATTACCATCACATGTACAAAAATGCATAACTGTATAGTAACATCTTTCATTCACATGTACATCCAAAAAAAAAAATTCATCCATTTTTCAATTGTGCATCTTTAATTTCATCAAAAATGACAAAAGTTTGACATGGTTTACCTACGGTTTACCTCTTACGTAATAGTTTACCTAAGTTTACACAATTTCAAAAAAAAAAAATTTTCCATCTTTAATTTCATCAAAAATATAAAAATTTGACATGGTTTACCTACGGTTTTACCTAAGTTTACCATTTCAACAAAACTCTTTATTTCACAAAAATTGACATGGTTTACCTATTTTACCTAAGTTTACCATTTCAAATCAAAAAAATTTAAAAAAAAATTTAACATGGTTTACCTACGGTTTTACCTAAGTTTACCATTTCAAAACAAAAAAATTCACCTTTCATTTCATCAAAAATGACAAAAATTTGACATGGTTTACCTACGGTTTTACCTAAGTTTACCATTTCAACCAAAAAATTCATCTTTAAATTTCATCAAACAAATACAAAAAATCGACATGGTTTACCTACGGTTTCGACCTAAGTTTACCATTTCAACCAAAAAAAAATTCATTCATTTTCCATTTTTAAAATTCCATAAACATAACACAAAAATATGGGCATGGTTTACCTACGGTTTCGACCTAAGTTTTACCATTCACATAGAAAAACATTTTTTTAACCATGGTTACCCTAAAGTGTTACTCTAAGTTTCATTTTGGGTTTATCCTATGGTTTTCCATCTAAGTTTCCATCGGTTTGCATCCATGTTTCATTCGGTGTCATTCATTTACCTTTTAATTTAATTAATTAGGGTTTCATGTTTAAACACAAGAAAAACACCATAAAAACAAATTTGCATTTTTCAAATTCACAATCGAGGAGATAGTGCACTTATTGGTCTCGCCTCGGCTCCGCCGCTCGACGACCCGGTCAGTGCACTCATGGTGGCTGGATGATCCGGCAGCGCTTCGCGTCAAAAATCTACCTCCTCCTCCCAGAGCTCCAAATCGCAATCGCTGAACAGTGCAAATGAGCCAAAACCGTCATTTTCGCATATTTATACTTTTTGTCGAGTGGTACTCGTCCTTTACGGGACGAGCGCTTTTCACGCGCTCGTCCCACCCGGGACGAGTACCTTCGGAGACGCACTCGTCTCACCCTGGGACGAGTACCATCCGCACTCGTCCCCCCGGACGATTAAAAAAAAAAAAAAATGCCAACAAAACCAAAAAAAAAAGGTCAAAACAGTCGGGGAACTGCTCGAGCATGCTTAGCGGTAAACCATCTAAAGGCACCCTTGCACAAGTCATCTTGGGTCAAGCGACTCGTCGCTTTTCTCATGTCGGTCATTCCCTCATCGATTCGTCGCTTGAGGGGGTAGTCACACTTAGTTGCCAATCAACACCATTATACCCAGTCTTGGAAATGACACGCATTCAAAGGATCATTGCAAAAGACAATCACGCCCCTGCTTGGGGCAGCAAACAAGCAATCATCACAAACTGATCATATACTTGGCATTCGTGAATCATGAACTCAAGGTTCCCACAGACAAAAGGTTGCGCCCTTTGCCTATTCATGACTGATCAATGTCTAAGTTCAAGTAATACCTCACCGAACCAGGTTAATGCTTGATTTTAGTTCCTTAGCTCGTCAGAAGCAAGGATTCAAGAATGCGTGCCCTTTCCATACTTGGGGCATCAAGAGTTGGTTAGGTTACTGAGAAACCCTAATCATTAGTGCTTTGGTTATATATTTTTGCTCAGCACTGCACCATGTGCAACGCTTCCCAAAAAGGGGCATCTGTAGACACCAAAACAGCACCAATCCGATTATGTGACGACAAGCACTGATCGCACTAACACACACAGCCCCCAGGGCAGCCCTCAGAGGTTAAACAGTGGTTCTAACCACTCACACAGCAGTTTGCAAGTCAAAAACCAATTTGGCACCTTTTAGACACTTTATTGCTTATTCGTCCCACCAAGGGACGAGTGCTGTTTTACTCGTCCTACCCAGGGACGAGTGAAAGTTTTACTCGTCCTACCCAGAGACGAGTGCTGACTTATACTCGTCTCACCCAGGGACGATTACCAGCGCTCGCTTCGGGGTGGGACGAATGTCAGGTTTGACCGGCAAAAAGTCAAATCTCGGCATGTAACAACTCAGAACTGCCACTTAGCTTTCCCTGCATGACATAGGAGTGCGAGTGAGTTCTTTTGACAACTCATATCTACCAATTAACTCTCCCTTCACTGCATGGGAATAAGAGTAAGCTTTTTAAGACAACTCAGATTTGCCACTTAGCTATCCCTTCATTGCATGGGAGTGCAAGTGAGCTTTTCTAAAACACACAAAGACATGCACAGAGACAGTTAAGAATCCCTTGATCAAGAAGAAGTCTTTCTTTGAGGCAAAAAGCATTCATGCAAAGAAACACTTTTGCATGTTAATTCAAAGAGACCCCTTGGGTCTATAAAATGGTGAGTTTCCTCACCCAAAAGATATACCGAGTAGGAGCATTTTGAGCGACGAAGTGCTGCTAATTCATTTACTTGCGATTTGTGTTTTCAACATCCATAATCTCTTAATCGAAAGAGAGGTTATTGGGTGACTTTTGAAGGCACGAATCAAGAACCAACACCCCATTCTTTTGACCACAATATCCTACCAATTTGCCGACAACACATCACATCAGGTTTCGGACCCATCCTAAGCGGATTGGTGTCGGAGCAAAGTTTCACCCGCGGGTGGTTTGCCTTCGGGCACCCCTCCCGCTTTATTGCTTTTGTAGTTTTTTAGCTAGTTTCATGTTTATGCTTTTATCAAGTTTTCAGTTCATTTAGATTCATTTTAGCCATAGTTAGATTTATCTTTTATTTTTCATACACAAGTGCTACTGATTCTTTGTTTGTTTCTTTGAACGCAGATTTGCAGCATTGGAGGAGCAGCGAGGAATCGACCTGTACCAACGCAAGCGGCGACAACGTTTTGGTTCGCCCATTTTATATGTGGGCACGCGGAAGAAGGAATTCTGAAACAAGTTGTAGAGATCAATATCTAACGCTCCTATCCCCTAAAAAGGAAGGAGACGCATTGTAACACGAATTGAAAAGAATATCAATAAAAAAAGGGCCATAGTTTATATTGCTTTTATATCTTGTGTTCATTCATTTGTGTTCTTTCCTTTTAATACAATTTTGTTTAGTATTTCCTTTTTGTTTCCGGAATCTCGTGTTTTCGGAAAGAGATAAAATAGTAAGGGTACAGGAAATAAATAAAAAGAAGTAAGGGAAGAGATGTGATAATTTAAAGTGGGAAAGAACCAAAAGCACGATTGCTAGCCAATAGCTTGAAACAGCAGCAAGAAACACCAAGAATAAAATGAAAATAACATGATATTAGCCTTCCTATGTATCCTCTAGACGAGTTCCAGGATTACCCTCCCATTTCATCGAAATTCAGAGTTCAGATTTACGATGATTAGGATAAAGTGAATATGATAGAAACACGATCCATAGGTGGCATACAAGAAAACTAATACAGTGTTTTCCTCTCCTATGTATCCTTTGGGAAAATTTTAGGGTTTCATCCCCAATCGCACAACTAAATTTAGAATGTAGAATTACAGTATGCAAATGAAGAAAGAGGAAAGAAATAAATGCAAAAGGCAACATACAAAAGAGAAATTAGACTCAAAGACCTTTAGTATTAATCGCAGGGATTTAAGTTATAGCAGCTTTCTTAGCAAAAAGTTTCCCCTCATTTTTCATTATAATGCTTGGTTTTTTATAGGGGACCCAACCCTCTGAGCCATCAATGCACAAAATGGAGGAGTACATCCTCAAAACTTGAGAAGGCTCATTACAGCTCTCGTGACAGAGCTCTTAGATACTTTACCAAAACTAGCATTTGCAACCGGTTCATCTGGGGAAAATGCATTAATGAGTCGCCTAAATGTCCTTGGTCTCTGAGTGCTCAAGTGGTCGCCATGCCCACCGAGTTCTCCTTTAGGAACTGATACCTCATTTCCAATTGCTAAAAATGAGCAACGGTCTTATCGGGCACGTAAAAATGCATTTATGAGGCACTTGATTTCCTCAAAAAAATACCTAGCTTGGAGTGTGTGCTCTTGAAGCGCTTCACTAGATTTTCATTCGCAAATCTGCTTTGTAATGGACTTGAGCTGAAGCAGATATTCCTTATTTGTTTACACTTCACATGGTGGAGCTTCACAAGGTAGCTTCGGGGGTGCTGAGTGCAGAAGTAGGTATTCCTCCTCAAGGTGGGGTTCTTCGTTTCTCGCTGCTTCACTGGAGAGACGCAACAAAACTGCTTCACTGAGGTTCTTCGCCTGAAGTAGATGCTTCGCTAGTGAGTATTCAAAATGCTTCACCATGATCCTCCCTCGAAACTATGGTTCGGGGGAATTTCGGCCAAAGCACATCCTTACCTTCGAAAAACATTTCGTTCCTTATGGTAGCTACCGCTTCGGTAGAAAGTGCTTCGCACGAAAGCTAGCCAAAGCAGATGCTTCGTGACAAATTTTAGTGAAGTAGAAATAGTTTGCTGGTGGGGAGGCCCGAAGTGGATGCTTCGGTGGTTTTTCGATGAAGTACTTTTACATGTTTGCACTCTTTCTGCTTCGTAATATTTTTTCCCGAAGCGACTGTTTGAAATGCTTCGGGCCTGAAGTAATTTTCTCGCCTTAGCAAACTCAGATCACAATCTAGAATTTCCTTCTTCGATGAAGCTGCTCTTTTGGACTGCTTGAATGCCGCTTCGAAAAACTTTCGTTCGAAGTAGCTGCTTGAAATGCTTCGGGTGCAAAGCTCTTTTCATCCTCTACTCCTTCCTTTTGGTGAAGCTATCTTCTTTTTCTTGTGAAGTTTTTTCTTTAGCTTGCTCGGTAGCGAAGCTCTTTCATATTCATTCTATGTACAAGAGGGATGGCGATGAAAGCCAAAATTGCTGCAATGCTTGAAAATATTGTTTCTAAAAAACAAGGGAACAAATTCATTAAATTAAAAGTAATACTTTACAAAAATTTTGATTTTACTACCCCTCTAGGCAATGTGACAAAATTTTCAACAATTACTACTATTGATACTGCTATATTTACACAAAATAATATTGAATTGGAAGAAAAATTAGAAAGTGGTCTTATATTGTTCACCCCCCCTCTCAGTATAAGCTTGTGTTCAATTTTCCAGATTTGAGCAAATATGACGTTGAATTCCACATTCTTCTTGTGGATGTCTTTGGATCATCATAAATTCATGTAGCAAAGAGAATGGGTTAGCTTACTCATGAAAATTCTTGATCAGTAATTCTGCCAATTGATCCCATGTAGTGATAGTACCGAGTGGCAAATATCGGTACCAGTACAAATTTCCTCTAAGTGACAATACCGATAACCTTACCATGATGTCTTCATCCATAATTCTATGAATTATCACCAATGAAGCCACATATTGAATATGCTTATAATCCATTTTTCCAGTTCTATCATAGGTAAGCAAAGCCTTCAAATATGCTTGGGGAACTAGATTTTTTGCTTATAGATTAAAGGATCCTAAGCTATTAAATGTTGGGAACTGCCTTGGCAACTATGGCTACTATGGTGGTGGGTTCTGAGCCATTTGAACTGGTGTATGAGGTTATGGGGGTGGGATACTAGTAGCAGTACTATATGGACTTGACATAATATAAAATACACCTGCTATCTACGAGGATGTTGGAGAGGATGTATAAGGTGAAGGAACTAACCTAGGGTGCTCACCTAATATTTTAGTATCAAGTTCATAAAAATCAATGGAATATTCAAGATTTTTGGCCTTCAATATTGTAATAATGAAGTATAGCTTTCACTGCCTTCACATTTGGAGGCCTTTGGGTATAACTGAGTCACTAGATATTCTAACTATACAACACAAAGGTGAACATCAAACCTTAATAATATTGAAAGTAGAACTTTCGGTGTCCCACCAGGTTTACCAAAAACTATTGGTCAAATATCTACCTAATTATACAAATATACATTTGTGTACCCTAGACATGGACAAAATTGAAAGGTTGAATGAAATAAATGTCCTTTGTACCAATCTCCAGAGAGGATTCACTCCATTACTAAATCCTACACTAGTTTAAGACTAGATTTGCAGGAAAGAAATTGGAAATGATGAAAATATATGGAAAATATGGCCATAGGTCGAAGGTGTAGGATTGGGGATAGACTAGGAGCAAGAATTCCACCCAAGCATTAAATAAGCACGTAACAAAATAAGGCAACAAAATTTAGTTACAACCTTGCAGAGACAACATCCAGGATCACATTCCAGAACTCACTCCCTCACTAGCAATGTTCAAACTCAAATGCAGAATTTAAACTTAAGAACAAACAATGAATATGAGCATGAAATAGAAATGCATAAAATAGAAGGAAATCACACACAAGATCACTTGTAAATTTAGAAGCCAAGTATATTCTATTGATGTAGAGAACTTGAATAGTTTTTTTGCAAAAATTCTAACCTCCTTCACAATGAAAAATTGATTAGTATTTATCAAGAATTTTTCCTCTTTCATTAAATTCACATGAAGACAAATTTTTTATATATCAGGGACATTGGTGAGACAATTCCTCATTGGAATCCTTGAAAATATTCCCCTAGAGGTAGCAATCCAGTTTTTAAGGGTGAAATTTATAGGAAATAAGCCATATCCTGATGTCGGTGTACGAAAATTGTAAATCTGGTCATTGAATCGGGGCCTTATGCTTTCTTTGGAAATTTAAATTTATTCATAATACTTTGGAACTTATAAAAATCATTAGGTGACTTAAAAATAGTAGCTTATTCACCTTGAAACTCACATTTTGGCTACTTTCCACCCCAATCATTAAATGCCTTTCATTCACCTATATTGGGCGCCTTTGAAAAAACTACATTGCCACTTAAATTGAATTCACTCTATCCGCCCATGTTGAGGAGTTGGAGAGCATGTGGGTAGTTAAACCTCTCTAGTTGCTGAGAGGCCCAGGTTCAAATCTCTCGCCTCACATGTTGCGGATATGTTATGTAATGGTTCCCTCGTGGTCACAGTCTGTTTACCCCTTGTGGCCACCACCAAAAAAAAAAATTGAATTCACTCAAAAAATGGGTAAAAGTTCTACCTTTAAATACTTATACCATTGTAATCCATAGACAACCCCCCCCTTCGATCTTATTATCATATTCACGTTCTGATGCTTCATCTTAGAAAATGGTAAGTCAAAACTTCATATTTCTTCATAAAACATTTAACTTTTATAAATACGTGTTCACCCCAAAAGGAGGTGAAAGGCACTGTCACTCATTGCTTCAGGTGAATATAGCTTGCATCCCTTGGCACAAATGAAATCTCAAAAATGGATGAAGTCACTTCCATGTAGTTTCACCCCAAAAGGAAGGTAAATGTGATGTTCACCCCAAAGTGGGGAAAACTTCTTATTGAATTGTCAACGTCCCCATTGGCACTTGGCAATTTTCTTTGGTTGTGCTTTCACCCACAGGAGGGTTGAATGGAACATTCACCCCTCAGTCGGGGTGAATGCGCTATTGACTGGTCAATAGGCGAACGTGCTACCGACTTGTCAATGTTTCCTTTAGGTATTCTTTAGATGATGTTTGCCCCAAAGTGGGGCGAACGAAGCTGTTGCTCCTACCTTGGGGTAAACGTACTTTATTTTATTTTCTTTGCACATTGACTTTGGGTGCCCTCAATAAATATTTTAATTATGGATTTTTTTCCTAAAGTGGATCGAAAGGGATTTTTACCCCTCATTTGGGGTGAAAGCATCCTGATTCAAAACTTAGCCCTTTTATTTTTCTTTTGCTTTGTATAAAGATTACGTTTGTCCTAAAATGGGGTGAATGCATAAGTCACCATCACTAAGAGGTGAATGTACCCTTGCGCTCTTGTTCATAATAATACCAATTTTTAAAGTAAAGAAATCATTTTTTATTAATGATGAAATTTTGAAGCAGCACTTTTTGTGACCACACCTGATGATTTTCACTGAATATTATTTTCTCACATTGTTATTTATAAATATTATTTCCATGTAAGATATGCATGAAAATAAAATTTTAATATGTACAAAGTTGTAACATACCATATATGCCGAAAACACAACATCATAGCATATATATATCCACCAATCTTACATCAATAAAATTCATCAAAAAATTTAATGTGGCATATTGTAAAACTGCCAACACATGTGTAAGCCAAATATATGTGGAAATCTTTATCATTTTGGCTGAAACCCTTGGAAGAACCCTTACTGCTGCTTGCAACAGTGGACTCATATCCGGGATCAAACCAACCTCAACAACCAATGCCATTTCCCATCAATAGTTTGTGGATGATACTATTCTATCCTCTCATGCTTCTGTTCCCGAAGCAAAAATCATTAAGAACATTCTTGATTCTTATGAAGAGGCGGTTGGCCGGAAAGTCAATTACCGCAAAAGCAAGCTATACTTTCTCAATACTCCCATCCACAGGCAAAACAGGATTGTTGATATCCTTGGGTGTATCATTGGGAGCCTTCCAACTACTTATCTTGGATTACCACTTTTCCACGGCAAATCGGTCTCGGCTATGTGGAACCCTGTTTTAGATCGCTTCAACAAGAAACTTGCAGGTTGGAAAAGTTCAATGCTCAGTCAGGCAGCCAAACCCACTATGGTCCAGGCTTGCCTGCAAAGTATTCTTGTTTTTTTATTATCTATCTTCAAAGCTCCAGCTTCCATCTGCCAAAGAATTGAGCAAATTCAACGCAGATTCCTTTGGGCGGGAAACAAAAACAAGAACAAATTTTCCCTTGTTTCCTGGGACAAGGTTTGTTCCAAGAAAAAGGATGGAGGACTTGGCTTCAGGGACATCAAGCGGATGAAAATGGCCCTCATTTCCAAGTAGTCTTGGAGACTTACCATCAATGAAAAAGTCACTTGGATTGACATCATCAAAGCTAAGTACCTCCATCAGGTTCCCTTTCTTGGAGAGCACAACCTTCCTAGCAGATATCATTTCTGGAATGGTGTCACCAAAACAAGGAAGATCATCATGGAAGGCTTAAGGTGGTGTCTTGGAAATGGAATGACCATTCATTTTTGGGATGACCCATGGATCCGTTACAAACCTCTCAGCCAATATCCTCATCTTGTAGTGCTTAAAATGGTTACCGAAGCCACCTTTGGAGATAAGGTGTGTCATTTCATTAACCCAGGTATTACAAGAACCGAATGGAAACACCTGGATCTTAAGGGGCCTAGGCATATCATCGAGGCACTCAGGTGGTTACAAAACTTGTTGAGGACTTACGTCATCCCCAGCTCTCATAAAGATGACTCCATGGTTTGGAACCTTGAAGATTCAGGGAATTTCACTGTTAAATCTGCCTACTACAGCCAAGAAGCTCCTAATGATGGTAGGGACTTATCTAATCAGGTCTGGGTCCCCAAGATCATTCCCAAGGTCAAATTCTTTTGCTGGTTGGCCATCCAAAATAGAATCCTCACCACTAACAACTTGATAATCAGAGGGTTACTCATCCCCAATTAGTGCATCCTATGTAAAAATTCCTGTGAGTCAACTTCGCATGTTTTTTTGGAATGTCCCTTCTCTCATGCAGTGCTCAACCAGGTTCTCAACACCTTTGTCATCTCCGTAGCCCTCCCTCAATCCATTCCCCTCCTTTTTCAACAATGGCCCCGGCCTTTCAAGAGCAGTCAACTTAAATTCATGTGGCAAGCTTGCCTTCACATTTTCCTGTGGCAGATTTGGCTTGAGAGAAATGCCAAATTTTTTAAAAACCATGCCACTGATAAGAAGATTGTTATGGCCAAAATCTTGGCCCTTGCTACGGAGAATGCCTCTCTTGTCTTGTCTTCCAAACCCCCCCTCCTGGCATTGAATCGGACCTAACAAAACTTTTCAATCTTTCCAATTTCTCTGCTACTCCCCGTACTTCTGTTGACAGTTCTGTAATCAAGTGGGTCTTACCTCCTACTGGGTGCCACAATCTTAAATTTGATGGCACGGCCAAAGGAAACCCAGGAGTGGCTGGCGGAGGAGGAATTCTCAAAAATCACAGAGGATAAATAATTTTGGCCTTTGTTGAGAACCTGGGAATTCAATCTAACAATATGGCAGAGGCTCGGGCCTTGCTTCAAAGCTTGATTCTCTTGGAAGGCTTAACCATCAATAAACTTATCATAGAAGGAGACTCATTGCACTACATCAACTGGATCAATGGGACCTCTGTGCCTCCTTGGGCCCTTGTTTCGATCTTCCAAGAATGCAAGGCACTAATTGGCATTTACCTAGAATTAATCATTAAGCATCAGTACCGGGAAGGAAACAAAGCTACGGACTAGCTTGCTAACAAGGGAGTTGCCGAAATGGACATTCATGTTTGGAGAGACTCCTTCCCCATTGGCCTAAGGGATGCTTCTACAAGTTCCAATGTATGCATAATGTGAGTGGTTAACTGGTCACCGGGTTTGTTCGCTCTTGGAACTAGTCGAGTCTTCGCATCCTTTCTTCCTTCCTCTCCCCCTTCGGCTACGTTTTGGCAACTTGTTGCGATTTCACGACACTTTTCACCGTTGGCTGTGAAATTTTAGCTTGTCGCGATATCACGACATCCCTTTTTTGCTCTGGCCGCGAGGTTGCTCCTTGTCGCGATATCGTGACACTTTTTTCTCCTTCGGATGCGGTCTTCAAACTTGTCGCGATATCGCGACACTTTTTCTCTCCGGGTGCTTTTTTGCAACTTGTCGCGATATCGCGACACTTTTTCTCTTCAGGCACTTTCTTGCATCATGTCACGATTTCACGACATTTTTTCTCTTCGGCCGCGGTCTTCCATTTTGTCGCGATATCGCGACACTTTTTCTCCTTGGTGGCGGTCTTCCATTTTGTCATGATTTCGTGACACTTTTTCTCTTCAGCTGTGGTCTTCCAGATTGTCGCGATATCGTGACATTTTTTCTCTTCGGCTGCGGTCTTCCAAATTATCGCGATTTTGTGACACTTTTCCTCTTCAGCTGTGGTCTTCCAGATTTTCATGATTTCGTGACACTTTTTTTCTTCAGCTGCGGTCTTCTAGATTGTCGTGATTTCGTGACACTTTTTCTCCTTGGCAGCGGTTTTCCATCTTGTCATGATATCGCGACACTTTTTCTCTTCGACTGCGGTCTTCCATAATGTCACGATATCGTGACACTTTTTATCTTTGGTTATGGTCTTCTAGATTGTTGTGATATCGTGACACTTTTTCTCTTTGGTTGCGGTCTTCCAGATCGTCGCGATATCACGACACTTTTCCTCCTTGGCAGCGGTCTTCCATCTTGTCGTGATATCACGACACCTTTTCTCTTCGGCTGCGATTTTCCATAATGTCGCGATATCGTGACACTTTTTCTCTTCGACAGTGGTCTTCCATCTTGTCACGATTTTGCGACACCTTTTCTCTTTGGCAGCGGGCTTCCACAATTGTCACGATATCGCGACACTTTTTCTCTTTGGCTATGATCTTCCTTCTTGTCACGATTTCGTGACACCCTTTCTCTTCGACAACGGTCTTACTTCTTGTCATGATTTTGTGACTCCTTTTCTTCCCGGGCGTGGTCTTCCTTCATGTCGTGATTTGGTGACTCTTCTTCTCTTTCGGCTACAACATAGCAACTTGTTGCGATATCGTGACACTTCCTCTCTTCTGGAAGCTACCTTGCAACATGTCATGATTTCGCGACTTCTTCCCTCCTTCGGCTCCGATGATGCTTCTTGTCATGATTTCGCGACATCCTTTCTTCTCTTGGCAGCAACGGTGCAACTTGTCATGATTTCGCGACATCACCAATTTGGTCGCGATTTCGTGACACCTTTCCTAGTGTGGAGGTTTGCCCACTCTTTAATATTTTCTTCTTGGACCACCTCGATCATTCTGGAATTCATGTAATTCCTCTTGTACAAGGTTCAGGGACCTTTCAATACCCTTTCTACCAATAAAAAAAATATATATGTGGAACTTGGCAATGGATTTGAAAATGTAAACATTATGTTGAACTCAGACCTGTAAACTATGATCACAAGTTATGAAAGAAAATACATGTTTTTTTAAGGTAAATGTCATTGCTTTGAGCTATAGTTGGCTTAATAAAAGGGTAAGTAAAGTGACTTAGATGATCACATGGGCAATGAGATATGAGAAATCAATGCCAAATCTACAATTAAATATTCAACTATCATAAAATTCAACAAGAAACTTTAAAAGGATGTATGAAGCCATATAATGCATATAGTTCCATGATAATTTTGGGAAGCCATGCATTTTTTTTTGAGCTAACGAAGAGTCAAATAGAGGTCACTAGTACAGGTGGTCCCTACCTACACAATTTTGTAAAGAATAAAGTAATAAATGAGATGATGCTTTTGAGCACTTGGAATATTTACCTAATTCTTATTGCACAAGTGAACATTCACCTAAAGCTATAGATTTAGGCCTAAAATAAATTTTAGTTATAGTGAAATATGGTCATAAATTTTTTAGTTTTGTAGGAGGTTCTTGCTTTCAAGTGCCTCTGATTCCTTTCCTCTCTCTTACCTTACCAACATGTGCTTCCTCTTCCTATATATTTTTTCATATCTTCACATCATTCACATTTACAACCATCTTCTCACCTTATCTACCTAAATGTCTCTCCACCAAACTCTAGCATTCACATCCTTCACTTTGGTCACCTTTCTTACCTCTTGCTACTTTCATCTCTCTAATTCTCCACATCAATTCCCATGTTTGTTTTGAAATTATATTCTTCCTGACATCCAACATAATGCCTTCCAAAGACATCAAACTTTAGAAGATAATGACATCATCACTAAGGTCTTAATTACCTAGAATTTTAAATAGATCATAAGATTTAAAATAAATCTAAGTCATTTTATCTGGTAATATAGAATCGGTGCTTAGAGTAAATATACCCAATATTTGGAATCATACATAAGGAAATATAGTTTCTAGACTCTTTAGATAATGACATCATCAAAGGTGAAGAAGCTATATGACAACTGATAATAATAAGTTCAAAAACCTTGCATGCGGATAAAGTCAAAGGAATCCATACTTGGTCATGATAACTACCTAGAAACAAATAATATGTTTTCATACCACCAACTTCTACACAAATGATACAGAATCATCCATATTAGTAGGAACACACATGCTAATCAATCACTAGGTATTATTATTGTTAAAATATATTAATGACCAAAGACTTATCCATCACACATCCATCCCTAGTCAACTAACTATACACAAAAGAAAGGAGTGGACCATCATCTGATTGTTAGAATCTAACAATGAACCATGTAGGCCAGTCTCATAATCAAAACTGCATCATACATGTTAGGAAAGCATGCTAAAATAAGTTACGAACAATAAATTTGAGTGTGATAACCACTCTCTATGTTTGCTCTAATATACCTACAATATTTTCTATAGGTAATCATGATAGTATAACCTATTGTAATTGTAAATCTATAAACTAGAATGTAGACCATTCTAAGGGTCGAATCTTTAGAATTTACAATTGGCATAGTTGTATTGATTGAGGTTGTACACCTTTTGACTGAATATTGTATTATTATCTAGACTCTTAATCATTTCATGTGTTGAACGTGTATGTATGTCTTAATGAGTAGTTAGCAATTTTAATTAAATATAGGAATAGATAATTTTGTTACAGTTATTCAACATTATATATATCTACTTAGACTTACAATTATAGTTATGGAATTACTTATAAATGCTCAAAGTTCTCCATATTTAATTGTTTAAAAGTATAAAAAAAGTAGGATGTTATGTTAGGTACTTTTATTTAAATTTGAATTGTGATACTCTCTGCATTATATCTCTTGATGTTTCCAAATCTTCACCACTTTTAGCTTAGTTTCTAAATCTTCTACATTTCTTCCTTTAGTCTATAATCACCCATTTAGTTAGATTAGCTAGGCACATAAGAATTGATATTCTTTGGAGGTTGAGTTAGAGATATTTTTTTTTGAGGCATCTGATCTCTTCGCTGGGATCTTGAGGGTGCATCTCATTCACTTAGGTAGATTTTAAACCAAGATGCTTATTGTTCAACATTCTACAACCAGGGAGTCTAACAGAAATGTTCAATTACCTCTAGGATACTATAAAAAGAAAATGTCTCATTGCTTTCAAGAAGTCATTTGAAGCATTACATAAGAAAGTGAGAAAGGAAAATTTGAACATTTGAAGGTACACCTAACATATGTAGCAAGATATTCACTATCTAGGTAACACCAATATGTTACATAATTTTGCTACATGATTAGGTTTATAGGCGGTGAATTTATTCAAAATACCTTTATGAAATAAATTAATTAGGGATATAAGGTTAAAGGTTATTTTAATTTTTTATTTTGGTTTTAAATAGATATGGATTGATGAGGATTACTAATTAGGATTAATAATTAAAAATTTTGAATCTTATTAAGTTTTATAAGTGATTTAATATTGAATGAGGTAAAAGGTTTTTCAAGTTTTTGAAATTTAGGGTTTTTACAATTTGAAGCTATTTTAGAGATTTGAAAAATTTAAATCTTTAAATTTTTGAAATTTGAAATTTTGTAAATTTTGGATATGAGGGAGTTAAAAGGTATTCTAAATTAAATAATTAGAAAATTAGAATTTACATGTTTCATATTTGAAGTTATATATAAACCATATAAACCATATAATTGATTCATTAAGTTATATATCATGGAAGAAAATATTAGGAATGCATTCAATGAAGATAGTGAAGAAATGGTGAATAAGCTAAATATTTATCATCAAAACTTAATATATTATTTTGATAAAAAGAAGCAAATGACAAATATTTTAAAATAAAAACTATCATTATTTCTCCAAGATGCAAAAGATGAAAATTTTTCAATGCTTATATGTTGTCTTCATGAAAAAAATTAGAACAAGGTGGAATTTAAAAAATTTGATTATACTTACATTAGAATAATGTTTAATGGTGTATTTTACATTACTTGCCTTTGAGATCATTCATCAAAAAAGACAAGAAAAAAAAATGAAATACAATTTGAATGAAGCTTATGTTATCTTCAATGAGGATTCATTGAAATCAATGTTGTAATATTGTGATGATTTAATTACCTAATGTTTAGAAGGCACATAATTAGGTACATCATATCCAAACATGAAAAATAGAAGAGTAAGGAAGAAGAATAAAGGAAGGCACAAAATAAAAATTAATATATGACATGAATACAAAAATTAGATAAGGCTTGTATATTGAAGATTCAAAAAAATGTTTGAAAAAAGTTGATTGAAGATAAAAAAACAAAGGCCAAGATTGAAGACTAAAGTCTTCAATAACAAAATAATGTAATATAGAGGGTTGTTGAGGAATATTACATTATTTGAAACATGCTAATGTACCTCAATGGTACCTTCATGGGACGATTGTAAATATGTAATAGATTAGGGTTGAGTGTATAGTTTATGTGTGTGATTTAAATATCCCCTTTCATGTAAGTGTCAATGTGTAGGAATTGCACAAGTATCATGTAAGAGTGCGGGTGTAGATTTAGAGAATGTGCACAAGTTTCATGTATGTATGTATGCAAATATGCAATGTGATGATATGCACATGTTTCTTAGATTAGGAGTTCATGTAGAAGTGTAAGATTCATGTATATGTATGCAAGTGTTTAGATTCAAGTATCCATACAAGAAAAAGTGAACAGTCTAGTATGTAAGTGGCAAGATGCTAAGCCAAAGGTCATGGGACTTGTCATATTGAGAGCAATAGTAAAGTACTTGAAGAGTCATATTGCTATGGCTATATTATAGAGACAATGATCCATAAGAAAGCAATTGAATGTAATATGAATATCAAATTATATAGTTTTAATAGGAAAAAAATGAATTAATCTTGTATACAGATTTTGAGGAATTAATATTTAAGTTTTCTTCATGTATAGTTCATGAATCACTTAGGTCATTTACACTCATATTTGATTCTACAAGTGAATGTTTTTTCTTTATTATATAGGCTTTGATAAAAATATTAATTGGATTATATATTATGATACTCATTATATTATTATTTTGACTTTTAATATTATGGATATTTTATATGAGGACCTATGATATTTTATGGTAGTAAGGCTTAAAAAGCCAACATGAATAGAATCTAGGGTGGCTATATATTGGCAATATTTTTATGATATTTTTCCCACATTGTCATAGGTTGGCAAAGCATTTAGAGTTACTTGAAAAATAGAATTAAGATTTACCAAATTGATTGGTCCTATATTATTGTATCCAAAGAAATTTTATTGAGCTTGAGCCATATATTTTGGTCTAATGGAGTGAAATGATCTTGGATAGTCAAAATATGTGGAACTTAAACTTTTTATAGGGGTTTATGGGGGATATGATGGACATGTGTGTCTTTTAAATCGAAGTTGAGGTAGTTCAAAAAATTACACAGGTTGATCTAGGTTCTTGAATGCTAATATTATGATCATAAGCCTACAAATGAAATAGCAACTAGGTTTTAAATGAACAATTCATTCTCAGTGGGGTCACTAGATAATTGATAATTTTATCTATGAGAGAAAATTTTCACAAAGATTTTTCTCAATCAAGGAGGTGAGATTTGGGTCCCATTGGGTATGCCAAAAACTCTTGGTCCAAAATTTGCTTATGTGGATGAGATGCATCCTTGAATCTTGGCCAAGATTGAAAAACCCATAATTTCTTCTGTGTCATCCTCAATATTAGGCATATTTCTTATATAAATTTACTAAACTAAAATGGGGTTGATACTAAAGAGAGAAATTAGAAGGGTAAGAAGAGTGCAAGGAGAGAGATTAAAGTAAATTTGGTTGAGGTTTAGCTAACAAAAATAAGCTTCAACTACATATAAGTCTTACACACACAATAAAACCAATACCTAATAGACCAACTAGCATACAACTATCACAAAACAATTTCTAATTTATTTTACACATGTTATATAGTCCAAAAATCTACCAAAAGATAATCCAAATAACAATCAAGATTCAATTAAAATTTCTTTATCAAAATATGCTATTTAAGAAATATAAGAAAAATACATAAATATAACTTAGATATCATGTTCTATAACACCAAATATAAAGGCCAAACAACATTGAATTATATTGATAGGAAACAATCACCATAAAACTTACACAAATTGTAATTTTTAAAGATCCAACCCTTTTACTAAGTTACAATAAACTATTTATATAACCATAGAACATTCTATTAGCTCTCATTATCATATCAAAACTACTTATGGGTGTTTCAGAAGCAAGTGTATAGTCTCCATGTATCCTAATTGGGGTTCTTGGATGATTGCCCCTAACAGACGTTTTAGGGTTTATTAAGTTATTTTTAGACCCATATGATTTGTTTAGGGTTAAATATTTGAACCCATGGTTTTTCATCGATGGTATTATAAAATTTGTTCTTGTGTTATTGTTATTTAATTGCACTTGCATTAGGGTTTAAATATAGATGAGAGATGAAAATTATTGTATTGGATATGGTTAAGTTTATACAATAAGGAGATATTACTATGCTAGGTTTTTTCCTGTAAGGGTTTCCTAGGTGAAATATTGTGTTATGTGTGTATTTGTTATCTTCTTCTTATTTTTTCCTTTGATTTTGTATTTACTATTTTCTAGATTTAGTTTATCGAGGTCTTTTGCTCTTCAAAACCTTCATATTTCTATAGAATGCCATCATCACCAAGCTTGTGCAAAAGCTAGTTACATGGAGGATTATTGTCAATTCCTATAATATTTTCAACTTGGGATACCTTCATATGTGTAATTTATGGCTAGGTACTCATTTCCTTCCAAATAATTTTTTAATTCTCATGATAACAAAATTCTAAAATAAGGAGGGAGTTCTACCACAATAACTTCTTAGATGACTACTAGTTTTTGATATTTTGTTAATATCATTATCAAATATTTTAGTATCCCTATGACATTTGTTCTTGTTTCATTCATCTGAATGGGTTTTCCAACCTTTTTGAATGGACATCATATCTCTTCATACATGACTTTAGGCATTATAGTCATAACACACCCTAAATCTAAAACATAATTCAACAAATAAATTTCTATTTCTAGAGTGACATAAAATGGTAGTGAATTAAATATTTTGGTTTTAGGATTTTTTGGTATGTTTGGCATATTCACTTGAATATATAATGGATTTACTTATAGGTTGTATTGGTTTTCTAGATTAGGCTATGCTTGCTACTATACTATTGCTTTTTCATTGGCATAAATCCTCTCTTACTCTTTAAGATCTTCTTGGAGAAAATATCTTTATCCCAATGAGGCTAATGCTTCCAACATACTAACCTTAGCTAGTGTCTTCTTCATTTCTTTGGCAATGTTGAATCTAAATTTGGTAGTAATACTTTCATTGTGTGTAGTGAACTTCCTCTATTGTAATGTTTAGATTACATTTTCCTCATTGGTCAAGAATGAATATATTAGATGACTTTTGGATTTATTTTGGAAATTCTCATTTAATTTTGTTTATCAACCCCTATCACACTTTCTTGAGATTTGGACTTGACTTCTTGTGAAATATTGGTTGATAGATCTATATTTTGTGTATATTTTTTTCATCATCATTTTGTGTAGAAGGTTGATTATATTTTATTGGACCATTATTATTTAGTATAAATATGGTTGTCACCTTCTTAACACTATGATGATTGTGTTGGGCTCATTTTTATTTTTTAACATTCCTTGGGGATTTATATATTGTTTGGTATTGACCTCCTTACTCTTGCTTCCAACTCCTTGTTGTTGATTGAAAAACACTACCTAATATTCAAAGGAAAAGTTATCACCATCACTAGATACGCCACAATTAAAAAATACTATTTTGTTTAGATTATATAGATCAAGTAATGATTATTGAACTACCCCTACCTAAAATTGATGTCTAATATACCAATTGATTCACCATAGGTGGGTGTTATATAATTGAAGACACCTTACCTAATGCCATAACTATTATGCTTGGAATTAGAGAGTGCATGTCTTTGCTTTAGTATTCCTTATGACCATGACATATTCAACTATAATATTATTATATTTTTAAGTGATGCACTACAACTTGTTGACCTCTAAATTTAGATTGACCATATTACTTTTCACTTAATTGCTTTTTTGGTGCATAGATTTATGAGGAACTTTATCTTTTGTGCTGTATGGAGTCTTTTGTTATTTCCATCCATTATTCTATATCTTTTCTATGGTACTATTCTTCACTAGAATTTTCATCATATCCATCAAACCATTCACTTGGGCTTGTATTCTATCATTTTTATTTTGAGATGAAGAGATAGTGGATTTTAGAAAATTTCTAGATATTGATTGAAAGAATGTTAAGAGTAAGATCCATTGAGAACAAATTGGCCATTTTCAATAAGGTATTGGACCACATTCTTGAGGTCCATGTATTTGTCAGTCGCATGACCACTAAAATGGTCAAAGACACATTAAATATTGGGTTAAAACCTAGAGGCTTTTCCCTTCCAGGCTCTATATTCTAAAAGGGGTTCTTATAGTCGAGAGTACATCCTTTTGAGTTTTTGTTTCTTAGACTTCCTTAGGATAAGCTTTTAAGGTTTATGGTAGCATTAACATTATTGGTATGGTCTAGATTTATGACTCCATCACCTATAATGTGTTTCTTTTTAAACTATCCCTTTAGGTTAGAGGAAGAATTATCTTCCTCTTTATTGGATTTAGGTTTTAGTCACCCTCATTGGACGAGGGTGGTCTCTAATCTCTTGGCCATGTCAATTGCATCTTCAAATGAAGACACATTAGTTGTCTCCAAGTAGAAGGCTAATTTCTCATTGAGGTTTCTTATAAATATGTCAAGTAGGTCCCCAGGTGGAGGAACATATTGAAGTATTCCTAGTAGGGCTTGCCATCTTGTTAATAAGTTGGAAATATTCTTAAATTTGGACTATTGGAGTTGATACATGTCATTAATGATAATTTTTTTCTCAATGTAGATAGACAATTGCTTGACAAACATCTCTACTAGGTTCTTAAAGCTCTTTAAGAAATGCTTTTGGTATCTAGTAATACCATTTTAAGGTAAGACCACTAAGGTTCTTAGGGAAGAATTTCTATAACAACATTTTATTGTAAAAAATATCACTATATGAAGTCCTAAACAATCTAAGATTGTTAAGGAGATCTTTCACTTTGTACATTTGAAACTTAGGTGTTTTAAAGTTGGGAGTAAAGGGATGATTAACTACAAAGGGATATAGGGGTTGGTTATACAAATCATCATAAGTGTACTTGTGGCTAGATAACTACCCTAAGATAATGACCATTTATTTTTTTAATAACTCTAGTTGGGTAGTTAGGGCCTGAAGCTTAAGGGAAACAAGCTTTGATGAGATAAGAGGTACATTCTAAGAGAGATATTTGTTTATGATTGATGTAATATGGAGGTTGTTATACATCATAATATGTTTAAGCTAACATCGTATGACTTGTTCCTAGGATACCAAAGATGAAAGGGTTGGAATTTTGATGATGAGAGGTTGTAGGGTTAGAATTTTGTCCAAACCCTCTCCCTATGCTAATAGGATTAGAATGAAAACCATAAGGTAAATTGATATGATGTTTGAATATTAGGAAACTAGGTGGTACACTCTGGTTAAGAGTGTAACTTGTGTTTTTCTATTGAGATGTAGGGCAACTAACAATGAAATAAGTTTTGAACATAAATATTTTGACTATTGGAGGATTTAATGGGGATCCTTGACTAGAAAGTGTAGGTATTCTGATGGAAGTAAAATTTAAGCTCTTTGCTAATTGAATATAAGATTTCTATGTAATGACAACAAAAACAAAAATTAAAAAATAATACTAAGCTTAGGTATGAAAGGGAACAACCAAATAGATCCAATTAAACCTATAGTCTCAAGAACCTTGAAGGATACCCCTTGTCATAATGACGATTTTCTATTTTTTTGGAAGATCACCAAGATAACTTTTACTTGTAAAAACATATGTGTTGATATTGATTTTTGGTAAGGCTTATCTATGTTAGAAATTCATTCATATCACAACCCGCCATATAGGACCCTTAAGGAAAAGATAATTTAACTACACCTATAGTTTTGATGTCTAAACATTGTTGATGCTATGAATATGCAAGGATAAATTATGGCATTTAGTTTTGTTTATGATTACAATGCTACTAATTTTATGTGGTTTCATAGGTCTAATTGTGATTACATATGGACAATGTTAGGCTATCAATTTGATAATAGCATTTATGATGCCTTTAAATTTATCAATAAAGGACCCGAATAATAGCATTGCTTATAATGATTTTAAATTGAATTGACTAACCATTATAATACCAAGCTAATGATTTAATATTCACCCTGATGTTGTATTTTAATGGCTTAGCAAAAGGAAAGATTAATATTTGCCTTATGAAAATAATGGTTTAATTAAAATGGTAAGTCATTACATGACTAAGCTAGAAAATTTAATATTAATTTTGTTAGGAACCTACTATTAAAATAAAGCTTGCTCACACAAAATACTAAAAAAATAACTAAAATACATGAAATAATAGAATAAAACTATGAAAAAAATAATTTTTGAAATGAAACAATATCACAAATAACTCATCGTAGGTATCTTCGATGGGGCAACCTCCTTCAATATTTCATTAACTTGTAAAAAAATGCATTCGTCCATGGCTTCATATCTTTTAAAGAAATAATTCATGCAACCCAAACCCTAAGCTCAAGAGTTAGCTTACATGCAAAATGTCACTCGATCTAGAATCTTCTACTAAACGTCGGTTACAATATTGATAACAGTTACATCAAATGGCTCCACTTGGCTAGGAGCCTAACTTGCCACATACATTACAAAATATTGTAAAATAATTTCTTACTATAGACAATCTCTAGAAGATAGGGATGTATCTCCCCAATATATGCTTATTGTGTAGATGTGTGAAAGAATCCCTAGTCCACCTCTTGTCCCTCTATCCTTTCACTCAAGAATATTTTTACCTTTTCCTCAGGACCCTAGGTGTTCATTGGGTTTTTTATAATGATCTAAATATTGGGTCTTCGATGGGGCAACCTCCAATATTTCATTAACTTGTAAAAAAATGCATTTGTCCATGGCTTCATATCTTTTAAAGAAATAATTCATGAAACCCTAATACTAAGCTCAAGAGTTAGCTTACATTCAAAATGCTACTCAAGCTAGAATCTTCTACCAAACATTGGTTACAATATTGATAACAGTTACATCAAATGGCCCCACTTGGCTAGGAGCCTAACTTGCCACATACATTACAAAATATTGCAAAATAATTTCTTACTTTAGATAATATCTAGAAGAGAGGGATGTATCTCCCCAATATATGCTTATTGTGTAGATGTATGAAAGAATCCCTAGTCCACCTCTTGTCCCTCTATCCTTTCACTCGAGAAGATTTTTACCTTTTCCTCAAGACCCTAGGTGTTCATTGGGCATTTTATAATGATCTAAATATTTTTATGGAGAAGTGGAGTCCTCCCTTCTCTTTCCCTCACCTTCACAGTTTCTAGAAGTTGAATTTACCCCACCTATGGTGGCATGTGTGGAAGAAAATGAACTCCAAAACATTTAAATATGTCTTGCATCCGAATGGACTAGTATCTCTATGTGCTATAATGGACATCACTAAAAATGTGAAGATTCTCAACTTGAACAGAGTCACAGCCGATAGAGAGTTAGATCTGAAACTAAATATTATCTTTAGAGCCCAACAACTTTCTACATTGGGTCTAACACCCTCGACTAGAATTGAAACTATTTGGGAAGCTCCTCCACCTAGTTGGCTAAATTTAAACTTTGAAATAGCATCCAAAGGCAATCCCACGCCTTCTAGAGTAGGGGACTTAACTAGAAATATGAATCATGAAATTGTTTTAGCTTTTGCTAAAAATTTAAGGTGCTAGATTAGTCATTTTATGAAAGTGAGGGCACTTTACCAAGAGGTTTCTCAATTGGAGTCCATGGATTGGAGAAAGGTAATCATAAAGGGTGATTCTATTAACATCATAAACACGATTAAAAGGATCTAAACCCCCACGTATACCATCTCAAACATCCTTTTGGAAGTCCAAATAATGATCCAAAGCTTGGAAGTCATCCAATTCAAGCATCTATAAAGGGAAGGCAACAAATCATGTGATCTATTGGCCAACTTGGGCATTTCCCAGGAATATTTATATATTTGGAGGAAAAATTTCCTAGTTGGGTAAACTCCATAGATAATAATTTTAGATAAATACATCCCTCTCCTCTTTTTTTTTTTGTTGAGTTGGATAATTGGATCTCCTCTAGAATGGATCCTGATATCAGAGGTTTAAATCCAAAGAACCACCAAAGATTAAATTCAAATAATACATCGCTTCATGCCAATAGATATTTTTGTAGGTTATGTATAATACTATTTCACAGACGGAATAAGCACGGGCAACATCGTAGCTAGTAATGTATTTTACTCATCGATGTCATTTTGGAATGTTGGTGGAAGTTCCCTAGGTGGAAACCCATGGTAATGGGTAACGTTCGTTACAGAGACACCATATCTATGGATGAAAAATCCCTCCTCTTAATTGATGTGATAATCCATCATTGGTTGGGAAGGAACTTGGTCATAAGTTCAATTAAAGCATGTTGGGAGGATAGCACACATAACATAATCCCCTTTATAAATCATATCTCGATGTGGCATTGGAAGAATACTATGGGGATAAATCGATCGGGTGTACCTTGTGATCCAAAGCCCTCTAGATGGAAGGACGAGTAGAGTTCTATTAAGGTGTGGCTCAATCGCATTGGCCCAATGAGATGGTTTTATTCCTTGTTAACGATTGGATTTATGAGCTGGAGGTATGAAGCAAGAGTAGTTATTTCTCCAGAGTGGAGGTTGTCTAACACATGCAAGGAATTACCTTGGATTTATTTGGTTATCACCAACTTTCAGTTTAGTCTAGGGTGCATGGTTTCTAGAATCAATTATTCCTATCTTAGTAACTTCCCAAAACTTATTGGTAAGGCAAACATGATATTTTTTCCTTGGTACAACTCCCACTTTACGGGATGATATGAATGTGGTGAAAAGGTTTCGCTTTCTGTTAATGTCATAATACCTTATCTTCTCTATTGGTCACTCTTTTTAGAACCCCCTCTTTTTTATCCTAGTTTTTACTCATGGGTTTCCAAGTCTCGGGGTTGGTATATTTGGTTATCCTTTCCCTTCCTATCAAGGTTTTTTTGTTTGCTTGGGTACCTATGATGTTCAAAGATGAGTCTTCAATGGTAGAAGGGATTTAGGAGCTATGTGGGTTTCTTTGATTGGCTTTAGAGTGGTTATGAAGATGGAAATTTTGATACTTGAGCCAAATTCCTTGATGGTCGATGAAGATGTTAGGAATACTTGAAAAAAGGTAAAATTCTTTGATGATTCTAAATTTTTTTGAACACCACACGGAGATGGCCAAGCACCTGGTGTAACCTTGGCAGAATGGTGTAGTCAATGTTGATTCTATGGAGTTTGAAATTAATATCCCTTTGATTGTAGAAGTAATTAGCCTGGTTGTGGATGGTTTTGTTCATAATAGGGAAAAAAATTCCCTAGAGAAGGAATCGTAGATCTTCCTAGGAGAAGAGGAAGAGTTGGTAAAACTTCAAAATAGTTTCAAACATAATTCACTGAAGGCTCCTTGGAACCAAGTGGCCCTTGTTATAATGTAGTATTTCACCCTCGATGAAAACCATTTCATATTGCAAAGCTACCATTTCATGTTCCTCAAACACCTCTTCTACAAGAGGCTAATGAAAATTTCATCCTTTTTGTACCAATAGTTGCCTAGGTCTATTAGCAGGGTGAAAAAGGTGTGGCCCTAAACCCAATTTGTTAGGTCCTGGCAAATATGCTCTTTAATTTTATGATTAAGTCTAGGTAATTAGATGGAGAAGGTATCTTTAATTCCCTGAGCAAAGTTCTAATGCCTATCATGGACTACCTTCACTCTTCTAATTATGGATATTTTAACTACTTGAGTTAGAAAGTTGTTATTAATATCCCTTTGGTGGATTCTGCGACAAGAGTGGTGGACTCTCCTTTGAAAGGGTTAGGGAGAAATGAAGAAGGGACACAAAGGTCCAAGATATTGGTGGCCAAGATGGCCAACCATGGGAAGGCTCCTTTGAACATTGATCACTCTAATTTTGAATATTTCTTGATGTCTTCCAAAAATTTAAGCTTATACTCAAAGTGGGGAGTTCTAGGAAGGCATAAAATCCTAGGTTATAGGATGTGGGTTTGGTCCCTAAACATATTAAAAGGATATTGTTGAATCTTTAGAAATCCCTAATTGAATATTTTTGAATCTTTAGAAATCCATAGATAAAGAGGAGAATGACATGGGTTCCAGTGAAACCAAAATCTGAATTTTATGTTCTCTATCTAGGTGGTGTCCTAGCTTCTCTTTGGTCAGATTTTTTGTCCCTCTTATTTTGTTGGTTTTAGGTTCTTCCCTTGTGGAGGTTTGTTGCCCTATAGTTTTTTGGTTTTATCTCCTCTCCTGTGTGGAATCTTAGTTTCATTTATTTTTTATTTTTTTTCTGCTTCCTCCGCTCTAAGTTTTTGTTTCTAGATGCTCAAATTTAGTTATGCTAAGGTTTATTAGTTCCTTTACTGCTTTGTGTACGTTGTTACATTTCTAACTTCTCCAAGAAATACGACTAGTTCCTTTTTGTAAAAGGTTTGAAGATCATTTCAAAACTCCTTTGTCCATATAATCACACATTATATATATATATATATATATATATATATATATATATATATATATATATATATATATATATATATATCATATGTTAGAAATATATTAGAAGAAAATACATTGCATTTGATTAATTTAAATGATAAATGTATTAGAGGATAGTATTTTTCATTTGGTTGATCTAAATGGAATATAGTAGTCAATATTATATTTCATTTTAATTAGAATAGAATTGAAATATAGTAACAAGTTCTATCTTAGCAAGTTATAAATCCTTTGATACAATTATGTTGACATGGTTATTTATGATTTCTTCTATGAGTGTGGTATGCACATGCTTCCATTTGATGTTAGATGCTCTCTAACATACTCATTTTTTGCTAGTTTTCTTGATGATTGGGCTAGACTGTTTAGATTCTTGAACAACTAATTCTACCTAAAAGGGACACATCCAGGGCCTTTATCTTCTACCAAACTCATTTTATTAGCCAAAATCTCATTCCAGGCTATGTGTGTGCTAGGATTTTTTGTCTCCTACGTGATGTTAGCTAGCTTCAATAGTTTGACCTTTCTCTTCATACTTGAATTCTAGGTAACATGGATCAACACAAAGCGTTAAATTTTTGTAGCTCCTATGGTGATTTAATATTTATAAAACTTGGGTGCTTTTTTGTGCTAGGATTTATACCTTAGGAAAAAATTTCAATGCTTAGCCAGGTAGCATACCGAAATCCAAATATTTCTTGCACTTGTGCTTACATCAGTCATCCAAAAATCTAGTTAGCTTTTGTACCTTAGCAAAGTTTTTTTGATCTAGACTTCCTTTGTGTCAGATTTTTTTGCACTCTAGGATGACATCAACATCATAAAAAGTTTGGTCTTGATTTTTTACTTAGCCATTTTTTTGGGTCTAGTCCATTGTTGCACTAGAATTTTCTACTATTTAAAGTGACATCAACTATTCTAAAAGTTTTTTGTGCATCCTCCATACTTATCTAAATTTTTATTTTTGACACTAAAGAAAAATATTAGACTCTCCTACCCTATCCAAAATTTTGGACCCAGTTAGCGTTTTTATGCATCCAGCCATCTTACTATTGTTTTGCTAGTCTTTTATCAACTATTTACAACAAAAAAATCTTGTTGCAACAAAGCTACACATGCGGGTTATTGTAATGACCCACAAGTATAAACATAAAACTTACTACTACTAAAAGAACAAAACTATACATTTTACTAACAAAGTTACATACACTATGAATTTCTTAATTGACTGCCATAATTTTTTATATAGTGAAGTAAGAAAGTTTATTATATGAAGTGAGACACCTACCTATACAACTCTATGTTGATTAAATAGAAAAACTTTAAAACTTTGAATAAAAAAATTATAATAAAAAAAACATTAAAACTTTAAATAAAATATCCTCAATAAAAATTTAATAAAAAACATAATATAATTAAATAAATATATATTATATAAAATAATATTCACTATTAAATGGTCCCTTATAGAAATGAAGTACATCACATTTTCACTTTTAAAAATACACTCACCAAAATATATAAGACAAGACATGTAGCTACTTAAACCTAAACATTAATTTCTATACCTATGGCCTTCACTATATAAAAAATACTTCACATATACCTTTTAAATACACAACTACCACAAACATGTGTAAGATCTTTATACATACCTAAACTCCGTATATCTACTTAAACTTGAACCTAGACTATGAACATTTTATTATGAAAGACTCTACTTAATTCTAACACAATATAGCATACTAAATAATAAAGGAAACTGAAGTCACGGACATTATTTACTCTAACCTTGAACAAAACAATATCCATAATTTAACCTCAAGCGGACATATTTGTTTGAATAAACATTTACATAAAAATTTTACAAAACAAAATATTAATATTAATTAATTTTTTCTTATTTTTAAAAAGAAATTAAAATTAAAATTTTTAAAATTGTATTTATTATAATATGATTATACTAAGTTAATATAAAATATAATACAAATAAAACTTATAATCTAAATAATGTGAAATGCAGGCCCGGGTCACCAGGCATATTCTTCTAAAGTAGAAGAATACAAAGCTGACTAAGATGTAGGAAGGTAAGATATCATTTGGAGGACCACTGAAATTACAAGGTGAGATTTCATTAGGAGGACCACTAAAATTACACACAAGGAGGACACCTCAACCATTACAAAATTGACTAAGTTGTAGGAAGGTGAGATCTCATTAGGAGGACCACCAAAAATTACAGACAAGAACAAACATCTCAACTTCCTACTCAGAGTTGTTGCTTGATTTTCAAGTAGATAAAATTTGTTGAAGCAGAAAGGGACGGCATGACAACCTGTTTTCCTAAGAAAGTTTGGTGCAATCAGAATACCTTGCAGAGATAAAAAGGATCCACATGGCATAGGGCATCGCTTCTCCTGTTCATTGTACCATCTTCCACATGGCATAGGGCACCGCTTCTCCTGTTTATCGTACCGTCCCCAGAGAGGTCGGTTGGTTTTTCTCACAAATTTTGAAGAGATGATGTCACATGATTCGTAAATATATTCGTTTTGTCTCACGTCATATGCATGACGTCCATGAGATGAGAGATGACCGAGCAGTACTTATTCACTGTATAAAGGTAAGCATCGCTTATATTATTGGGCACATCTGACGAGTGCCAGAACATTTTGGACTTTGTTGTACGTAGAGTTTATTTTGTAACTCTAGGGTTTTACAATAAATTTATTGTGGGCGGTCTTATCATAAAAATTTAAATTGAAGTTAAAAAAAATAAATTTATACTCAGGTGTTGTAGGTGAGTTGTACAGGAGAGGGCAATCCTCCAAGGGAGGTCTCAGGTTCAAATCTCCACCCTATCAAAAAGTTGAATTGGGTATCAAAAATCTAATTGATAATGTTGGTGCGGACAGGGTTAGGTGCGACTCCCAGGTGACTTTGACGGTGTAGAACCCATGTTCGTGGTCTCTGAGACAAAGGCTGCCCTGCAAGGGGTTTTTTGCTTTAAATAAATAAATTAATTAATTAATTTATGTTTGGTGGGATATTACAGTAGTAGTTATGGTTCTGTTTTTTTTATGTTTCAAACAGTTCAAATCACAGTTTGTGTAGTTTGGTGGAATATTACAGTGGTTAAGTTTTTTATTTTTATTTTTAAAGTTCAAAGGGTTCAAACCACAGCCTTTGTAATTTTTTTTTTTTTAAATATGTAGTTAGATATCAAAAGTGATTATATATTTTTAAAACGGTGATTATGGTTTGAACCTTACACCTTAAACCAAAGCTATCCCATGATTATTTTTTTTTTTGGTTTTTTTTTAAATGATTATAAATTTTTAATTATTATATTCTCATTATTTTTTTAATTTTTTAAAAGGGTCTCAAAACTAAATATTAAAGAGAAATATGTTTATGTTTTTCTTTTTATTTGTGCTAGTTTCCTTTGAACTTGATTCATACACGTTTAAACTTGGATTTATGATCTTCAACATGCGATGGTTACTTGAACTCAAAAGAAGTATTTTTTATTTTTTATCCTCATTTTAAACATATTATTTTTGGATGAAGAAAAAAATATTATATTAAAATGGTTTAATCATACCAAAAAGGGTGGGTGGAATTAGCACATCCCGAGCACACAACCAACACACTAACTGTGTTCTAAACAGCTAGAAAAGCTACCAAAATAATTTACAGAAGTTCACAAGAAAACTAAATAGAGAATTGCATAAAAAAACAACTAATAGACTATGCATCATTGCTGTGTAGGGGATGGAGGAACATGATTCATTGCACAAGGAGCATTACCCTAATGATCAATAAGGTCTCGTAAGTGATGAAGCTCTATATTCACTTTTTCTGCTTGCACCAAGATTTGCAGCCAACAATCATAGAAAACCTGATACTTATCAGCAAGAGAAAAAGTAGAAGAAGGCTCCTGCTGGCTAAAAATCACTTTGTTGTGAGTTTTCCACAAATGAAAAAGAATCCCCACTCTAAAGATATGCCACATAGGAACAAGCTTTTCAGAAAACTCAAGTGGATCCCCTAACAAAATATTCATCCAAGAATAGGGACCTATCATATATGGTTTGAATAAAGAGAAAATCCACTGCCAAGCCTCATGAGCTCTCACACAAGACCAAAACCGATGATGCACATCCTCCTATGCTCCAAAATATCTGCAGGAAATATCATTCACACCCAAATATCTAAGCCACTGACCAATAGGAAGCCCTTGAAATAATAAACTCCAAGAAAAAAATGCTTGCTTAGGTTGCAGATACTTTGCCCAGAGTGTATTAAATCTGAGACTCCATCTAGACTGAAGAGATACTACATCCCACCTAGAATTAAGATTCTCTGCCATAGGCACAACAGGGGAAAGCCAAGAGTATCCCAAATGAGGTTTATACTTGGTGAGAGAAACATATTTAGACTAAGATCAATCAGTCCACCAAGGTTTCTTATAATATCGAAAAACTTTACCTGAAACAGATAAAAGAGTGGAATCAATAACAACCTCATAAGTAGTCTTATCAGTAGAAGATAAACCAAAAAAAATCTTAAAAATTTCTCAAGGTATCCAAGACCTTGAATGAAAATCCATGAAATCAAATAACCGAGAAATACCTCATTTATAAAAATTTTGAGCATTTATCCACTGGACTTGATCAAGGGGAGTCCCTTGCAAAGTGATGGCTGAAGACCACCAGAAATTAAGCAAAGGAATTGAAGCCCCCAGCTTCCCCTTGTGACCTTTCCAAGAAATCCAGGGTTTAATGGCCTCCTAGGCCTTCCAAATGCTTTGCATAACAAAGGACCCATAAATATTTATTGGAATAGGGGTTGTAAGAATGGTTTGCAAATCAAGCCCTTTCCATACCTTCTTACCAAAAGGAAACCCCATGGAGAGGCAGTGACAAATTAAAAGTTTCCAAGCTTCCTCCCTCTGTAAAGCTCTCACAATCCATTTAGCACAGAGGGAAAAGCCTTGTCACTGACAGTCAAACAATCCCATTCCTCAAAATTTTTTACGAAGATAGCAAATATCCCAAGCCATCCTATGAAATCCCTTCTTACAAACAGTATTTGACCACAAAAAATCTCGAAGAAACTTCTCAAATTTGGCATAAAAAGTATTGTAAGGGACCCAAAAATAAGAGTAATACACATGAGTAGAGGCCAATACCTTAGAACACCCAAAAATTTAAAGGGTTCCCTAGGTTGAATCCACTTCCAAGGCTTATCAACTAACCAGGTAGGCATATATTTTCCAGACTGTCTATAACAAGAAGTTTTTCTCCATTGAATATTAGAGCCAGAAGCTAAGCAGAAACATTAAGATAAAATTGGGTCTGAAATTGCTGAGGATGATGAAGAATGGCTTCCACAAAAAAATAATAGGAGCATGATCAGACAAAATAGTACCTGGGATAACCAAAATAGGAGGTTGAGAAGGTGAAACCCTAGCAATTTTAAAAGTCTCACTAGAAGAGATCATGGCTCGATCAAGGCGTTTTAACACCCTAGCTTCACCTGCTTGAAAATTTGACCATGTAAACCATTGAGCTTCATAAATATTAGCAGGATAAAAACAAATATTATGATCACTAAGACGCAGCTTATTTTTGATAAAATAAAAAACTTCCCACTCCCCAGCACACCAGCAGTTAGGAGATAAACTAATTTTATCAGAAGGCTTTTCCACCATATTAAAATCCCCACACATCACCCATGTGGCAAGAGGTAGAGACAAAGCCGACCACCACCACAAGGTACACCTTTCTGGAGCATTATTCAAAGCATAAACATTAATAACTCCAAATGATTTACCATGTAATTCCAACAAAGTCCATACAGCTTGATTGGACGGATCCACTCCCCACATCACAATATTCGAGTGCCACTTTGGGAAAATAAAAGTGACAGCTCCACCTGTCCCATTGGAATGATTTGTTACATAGAAAATACCATGAAGCCATAAAAAATTATAGGTACACTACAGATTAAAATTAGAAACTGTCACTTCTTGTAAACACATCACATCAATATTGCCAAATTTATGAGTGACATAAGTCATCTCACTACGGATCATATATTTACGGACTGGATCCATCAGTCCTCTTACATTTCATGAGAAGAAAATCATTAAGACCTATCAGTATGTGAAAGTTCCAAAACATCCTCAAAGGCTCCCAACTGAACAAGATACCCTAAGGAGTTAGAAGAATATTGATCCTGACCATCCTGGTAAACACGAGAAGCCTCCTTCGTTTTACGACGTTTATCATAATGCAGATTATTTCTTGAAGGGCTACGGGAACGACGAACTTTATAACTAGACTAACCTTCTGATGAAGGTTTTCGAAAGGCATCAGAGACATATTCCTTTGGAGAGGTAGTAGAACTCAGCATGGCCGTCACAACTTGACAAAAATTCGAAGGAATCCAAACATATTGCACTTCTGGAGGAGCAATAGGAGCTTTTCGAACAAAAACATCCTAAGGCACATAATCTGGTGGTGTGATAACATTGTCAAAGTGTGAAAAAAGGGTCTATGAAGCACTCTCAAGAGCTTGAGAATGTAATGCACTCTAGGAGTGGTTTCGTCGATTAACCACTTGTCATTCCTCTTGCTCCCCAATAACCCTAGCTGCCTGAGTACTAGATGTCGAGGCACCAAGTGTCTAAATAGAAAAATTATTAGGAGTTGGAGGAGGGTTTTGCTAGAATTTACCTACCATAAGTGGGAAATATTTTATCTTATGGGTAGCTGACTGACAACAAAAGTAGGTATTTGAGAGATTAATATAGGCCACCCTTTGTCTATGGGTATAATATCCAACATTAATCTCAATTTCCTCAGGTAAATCCTTGTAAAGGTCAAGCTTGACACATATCCTCCTACTGGGTCGGGCTGAGAAGAAACGAGGAGGTTCAATAAAGACAAACTTTCCTAAGGGAGCAACCAATTTATCTAAAAAAATCCAAAAGGGAATGGAAATACCAGGGAACTTGACCCAGACAAGAACCTCCAAGGAAGAAACCTTAGCAATAGTGAAATACCGTGTATAGGGTTACAAAATAAGCAAGGAATTCCTAACCATCCAAGGTCCTTTAGCCAACATATTTTGTGCATGCATAGGGTCATCAAAGCGAAACAAAAAATACCCTTTGGTAAGATTCTGAACATTCAAAACCTTGACACCATAAGGACCCCAAACTTGGTTGACCCAGGTACGAAGAAAAGTATCATTGGGGATTATACCCAGAAAATACCCCACCAAGTGATGACATTAAAACCATTGATAAGCAGATTGAAATTCATGAGAAGGGATAACAACTTGAAGAAGAGCAACATTACCTCTTGGTGCATTTTTAGATTGAGCTTCGACAGCGGCAGGATCAACTGAGCTTGCCGAGTGAGTGGTCGCCATGATGTAAAGGGCAGATCCACCACCCGAGGTGGTGGAAGAAAAATACATGGTAGTATCTAAGGCCAAATTCTATGCAAAAAATCCAGAAGGAGGGCGCAATATTCCTCTAAAATCCCTTGTATGCAATTTCATTCACCATCAAAAATCTATTTTAAACATATCTTATAGCATAAGGTTGAACTAAGAAAGAATACCTTCTAAAAGATGATAAAATTATTTTGATAGAAATCTGTGTGGTCCCAATATTTTGATTTGAGTAAAAATTTTATCAATTGGATTTGTATTAAAACCGAAGGCTATGATGTCATCTTGATTTGAATTTTTATGAATTTTTAATTATATATATAAATATATATATTTATTTATTTAGTTATTTTGATCAACATTGATAAATTTTACTTACTCTCATATTTATATGTAAATTATTGGATTTTATATTAGATTTTATAAATCCGCGTGATGTGGTCTACCGGCAAAGATGCCACTTGCATTATCGATGATGTGACCCGGGTTCAATCCCCACGACGGATATGTATATGTATAAGAAGTATTTACTCAATAAAAAAAGTATTTTTAGGTCCGAGGTGTAGACCAATTGGTTCATCCAAACCCCATAAGGGGGCCGGAGGTCCAAGGTTCAAATCTCGGGCCTCATCGGACTGAACACTTGTCCCTTTCCTGGTGCTTTCAACAACGTAAAAGGTTTAAAATGATTGTGGCATGGTGATTATAGGGGTAGACTGCACGAAGATCTGTGTGGCGGCTTCTAGGGCGGACAGCGCAGAATACTGTGGTGGCCATAAAAAGCTAGACAACCTTCCCGGATAAGTGGCGGCTACTGATTCCACCATGTAAATTAAAAAAAAAAATATTAGATTTTAGAGATTAATGGAATGAACACATTATTTAGTATTATTGAAAATTGATACATAGAAAGCAATGGACATGATATAAAAGTGTGTCTATGGACACCAAATAATCTCACTAAAGGAAAAATAGAATACACTACAACTTATTATCAAATGGTTGGGATAAGTGGGTATTTATACCTAATTACAAGTTAGCTTTAGGTCAAGGTTAAGGAATCGAAAATTTGGTTAAATAATATAATATTATAAAATTTTATGTTATAGAGATTACAAGGGTCCATAGAGTTTATACATGCAATAAAATAATAAATTAGTTCTAGCCTCAAGTAAAGCTTAGCCACAACTTATTTCGACATCTGCATTAAGCTAAATGAGGAACATAGAGAGACACCCTTAATAGTCATGCCACCTTAAAGGACACTCTCCCAAACTAAGTACTTCCTACATGTGCATACAATGAACCTCAAGCCTGATTTTGGTCGAGATATCTCTAGCCTATTTTACTAACTACATAAAATCTAGATAAATCATTGCATGGTGAAAAATCCATCACACATATTGCATCTAAATATCAACATACTTGATCTATTGATGGTATTCTAGATTTTGGACAAGTTATATGGTGTTTTAATTCTCACATTGAAGAGTGACTGAGTGGGACTAAGGAATGCCCACCTGCTCCAAAATCCTAAGCATCTAGTGAATATGCTTTGCTATCGCATTGGAAGCATAATATTTAGCTTTTGTGAAAGATTGAAAATATTGGATTATCATCTAGATCACAAAGAGACATGGTTACAACCTAGATGGAAAAAAAATATCTATGGTGAAGCATTTCTCATCCAAATCACAAACCCAATTTACATCTAAATTTTTTGTTAAAAATATAGAAGAATCAACTAAATAATGAATACCCGTCTAATATATACCTATGACACATCTATGTGATATAAATCCAGCTGCAAGAGGTTAGAACAAATACCTCCCATCATATAAAAATTATGATAAATAAAAATAAATCGGTAAAACCCTCTATTTACATAAAAACTGTGATAAATAGAAATAACCGATAAAACCCTCCATTCACATAAAAATTGCAATATATGGAAATAAACTAATAAATCTTTTCTTTTATCATTCCTATATTCACTTCCCTTTTAGACTGCAATACCAAGGGAATATATTTCCCCAAAGAAACCCTAAAAAAAAACCCTAAAGCTTAAAGCCCTAAAGATAAAAAAAAAAATACTATTTTTGGCAAATTATTTTTTATCAAAAGTTGCCATTTTTTGTAAATACTATTTTTAGCAAAAAAATATTTGTCCAAAATTGTCATTTTTAGTAATTAATAGTTTCGGCAAATTATTTTTTCGTCAAAAATTGCAATTTTTAATAATTACTATTTTCAACAAATTAATTTTTTTGTCAAAAATTTCCATTTTAGTAATTACTATTTTCAGCAAATTATTTTTCATCAAAAATTGTCATTTTTAGTAATAAAAAATTATTTAAAAACTAAAAAAATACACCCTCCAAAATATAGGTTCCCACATCATTCTCTAGTTGAAAAGAACTCTGCTCCTTTAAGTTCCTCTAATCAAACTCATAATTGGTCTCCATAGAGTGCCATACATATGCAAGCACTCCTTAGAGTACCAATCTCCTTCTTTCGAGGTTTTATATCTAAAACCTCCTACCAGCACTACACATAGTGCCAATTTCTTCCTTCGAGGTTTTACATAGAAAACCTCCTGCAAGCACTATGCAAAGTGCAAATTCCTTCTACTAAGGCTTTACATAACAAACCTACTACAAGCACTACATAGAGTACCGATTTATTTCCTCTGAGGCTTCATATAAAAAACCTCTTGCAAGCACTACACAAAGTATCAATTTCTTTCTTCTGAGGTTTTATATCTCAAACCTCCTGCAAGAAATACACATAGTGCCAATTTCTTATTTTGATATTTTACATTGCAAACCTCCTGCAAGCACTATGTAAAATGCTAATTTTTTCTTCTAAGGCTTTACATAACAAACCTCCTACAAGAACTATAGAGAGTGCCAATTTCTTTCCTCTAAAAGGTCTCTTCACTTCCAAAAATTTCTCCATGTTATTAAACCAATCTATCAACTCTTCTAGTTTCAATCCTCTTCTAAAATCATGGACATCAACCTTAATCCCATCTCTCTTTTCTTCCCAAGCTCTAATAAATCTATCATCGAAATGATGCTCCTTTGGCTTCCCCTTTGGTTCTTCCTCTACATGAACCTTTGATATGTTGTCTTCTTCCATAGTCTCATTATCAAGATCTACATCTGCAAAATTCGTTGGATATCTTTTTTGAATATGGGCCATCATTCTAGTCAACTGAGCAACTTATGCCTATAACTCATTTTATTCCCCAATGAGATCCAACTTGATATGATACCAAATAATGTAAATCCAGCTGCAAGAGGTCAGAAAAAATGCCTCCCATCACATAAAAATTGTGATAAATAAAAAAATAGTAAAACCCTCCATTTACATAAAAAATGCAATACATGGAAATAAACCAATAAATATTTTTTTTTCCTCATTTCTAGATTCACTTCCCTTTTACACTACAATACCAAAGGGAATATATATCCCCAAATAAACCCTAAAACAAAACCCTAAAGCTTAAAGCCCTAAAGATTAAAAAAAATATTATTTTTGGCAAATTGTTTTTTGTCAAAAGTTGTCATTTTTAGTAATTACTATTTTCAGAAAATTATTTTCTTGTTCAAAATTGCCATTTTTAGTAATTACTAGTTTCGATAAATTATTGCTTTGTCAAAAATTACCATTTCTAGTAATTACTATTTTTGACAAATTATTTTTTTCGTTAAAAATTTCCATTTTTGTAATTACTATTTTTGGTGAATTATTTTTGTAGATACAAATCGAACAACACCAAACAAAATAAACTTAAATAAATGAACAATTAAAGCAAAATAAACACATATGATTACACATAAATAAATTTTATTTTGTTTTCGGGTGGCTTTCTGATATTACAACCAAATATTCCTCAGATTGGGATTTTTACAAAGCTTGTATTGCTCAATACAGTAATCTTAATATGCTAGGGTTATCCGAAACTCTAGCCAACAAATCAGGGTGATGTATTCACACTCAATCGATCCCAACAGAAGTGAGTAGGCTTCAAATATCCTTTGGCCAGACCACTCCAACTTAAACAATTACTCAATGCTTGTGTATCTTCAAACATGCACACATAGAATGATAGAATAGGATTAGTAGTAACAATGAGGGCTCCACTATATGAGACCCTAAAAAACCAATAAAAACCCTAAATTTTAAGTAATAAGCTGCATACAAATATGGAAATAATAAAATTATTATAACAATAAAATATTTACCTTATGAACTCACCATTTTTTATTTGTAGTCACCATTGCAGGATGATGGTGCGTGTATGCCCTAGTGACACTCGAGGGTTTCACTAGTCATCAATAGCAGGTTCTAAAATATCTGTGGGTGCTTGACGACAACAAAAAACACTTGTGGGTGCTTAGGGATGGTGAAAAGTACCCAAAGACACTTGGTGGTGGAAGGGAACACCTGGAGGTACTCGACGGTGATAGGGAGCAACCAAAGGTGTTTGAGAGCTGAGGTGAAGATCTGCAGAAGTAGATATGGTTGAGTGAAATGGGTGGTGACGAACGCAGAGGCTAGGGCGAGTGAGGACGGATGGCAAGAATGCTTGGATACTCTAGGGTAATCACTTAGTAAATCCTCATATTGCTTAGGAAAACTTAGGGGTGAGAACTCAGGAAAAACTCAGGGGTTGAGCCATCAAAGTGGCCTCTATTAATAATCCACACTAGGGTATGTTAGGGTTTAAGCGACACAAATTTTATGGCTTATATTAAAACATATCAAAGAGTGGATAACCCTTTTTGTACTGTGTTGTGTGAAACACAATGCAGTGCAAAAACACAAGACACCTGCTTGGGCTAGGCACAAAAGCAACTTTCTCTTGGGATGGAAAAATGAACTTGAAGACAAAATAATTAAAGAATTTGGATTTGCATAGCTTACCCCCTCAATTGGCGAATGAGTTTGTGGATGAATCTCACGAGCCAATTGAAAAATTTGTGCAAATGATTTGTGGATGATATGAATGATGTAAATGTGATACTATTTTTGCCCCAATGAGGAGAGGAGATTGGTGGAAAATGTGGAATGATTACATCTATTTTTGCCCCAATAGATGAAGGGATTTGTGAAAATATGATGAAAATGTGTCTATTTTTGTCCCAAAAAATGAAGGAATTTTTTTTGCCAAGTGTAGATGCCAAGATCATGTAAGACATATACCATTGTGGGAAAGTCAAAACCAAATGTGGTTACCCCAAATTTGGGGTGATTTGATGCTGTTGAAGAATGTGTTTGGGCATTATTGATATGCAAGGATGAATATGTAAAGATAAAAATAGTTAACTTCGAAGGGCCAACTAGTGACTATCAGATAATTCCTATGATTGGAATCAATCACCCTAGTTAAGGCTAGTCACCATGATGATTTTAAAGGAGATGTGAAATGATGAAATGTGATTTTATCCATGTTTTAAGCCCCATGAACTAGGCCATCAATGAAAACTTTTGTGCAAATTATTCTTGGCAAGGTTTCATGCAAAAATATGAAGTACCAAATGTGATTGTGATTTTGAACAAGTATATATAGGATGATCATGATGGCCAAGAGTCATTATGGTAGATTATTCTTGTCGAATTGCATGGATGCAAATCACTGCAATCACCAAGTATATAGAATAAACCACTAGATACAAGGTTCACTTGAATTTTTGTTTGAACTTGGCAAATATGCAAATGTTATGATTGATGATTGAAAATGATGTGGAAATGAAGTATTGATGATGAGAATGATGATTATGGTTGTTTTGTGAAAATTTGGACCGTTTTGGAACCTTTTATGCGATTTTGTGACTTTTGGTAGCAAACCAAATTATGCGTCCAAATCGGTTGTATCCTTCATAAAACCTGTTAAGATGATGAAAATTATGTTTGGATGCAATATGGAGTGATTAGGTGGGGGTAAGCCACTATTTTGCATTCACTTTACCTTTTGTCAATTTTGATGCCAAATTTTGGTTGGTGTTTTCAGTATGCACAGATGTCCACAGGTGTTTGGGAACTTTGCAAACACCCTGGTATGCTTCTATGTACCAAGAAAATGGGTACTTTAAGGCACCTGAAGCAACTATAAATAGTTTGCAGGACAAACATGAAGCTCATTTGTGAGTTTGAGAAGCTGTGTCTAGGAGATATGGGTGAAGTGGAATAGAGTGAGGTGATTTAAGGTGGGTGTGGAATCTATGGCAGTGGGTGGAGTGAATGAAGGGACCGAAGTTGGAGCTGGAGTGTGATTTTCCAAGGTAAGTCCTTTCTTTGAAGTTCTCTTTATTTTTGTGCAAAATTTTTATGTTTTTGTGATTTATTTATTTATTTATTTTTTTATTCTGCACATGTATTAACAATTTTTTTTTGTGTTGTGTTGTAGCTTAGGATTTTGGAGGCTTGACATTGGTTATCGCCTCTCATCGATGAGATGAGGAAGGTGTTGGTGAAGTATGAGTGGTACTTTTTGGAGGTTGTGGGGCTAGTAGAGGTAGCCCAAATTTATGTGGTGAGGGCAGATGATGGGTACCTCTTAGTCTTGGTGGAGAGGTGGTATCCAGAGAGGGGGACCTTCCAGATTTCTACTGGAGAGGTTATCGTTACACTTGAGGATGTATACCGCATCCTCAAGCTACCGGTGGAAGGGATTCACATCGACGTTGGACGCAATCATGGGGTGAAGATGAAGAAGATGTTTGGAGACAACTAATAGAGTGTACGGGCAGAGTGTCATGGCATTTCATACTTGTTCATGTATGTAGACAAGAAACTGGATGCCCTTCAGGATTTTTTGATGTTCGTGTTGGCCAACATCATGGTCCCAAATAGTATCGATTGTAGGTTCCCTTGGAATTTGATAGGGTTGGCAAGTGATATGTTGGCTACCTCATAGGTGTATGTATGGGCTCTTACCTTATTGGTGTAGGTGTATCGAGAGATCTATGAAGTGAGGAGGTGGAGGAGGAAAGGATTAGATTGTAGCTTTCTACTATAGTACTAGGGATGGGAGAATTTTTGAGTGGCTCAATTGGAGGATCAACCAGCTATAGGCCTAGGTAGGGGTAGCCTTATTATAGGATATGGGTGGTGGTGGACGAGGTACAACTGAGTCAGCCTATGCAGATGAGCCAGTGGTATAGGGATATGTGGGCTAGATTGACATCCACTCAAGTGACATGGAGACCATGGTGGGGTACCATGTGGATAGGATGTGGAGAGTAGCTATGATGGGTGAGGCAAGCTAGGTTGGTGGGTGGGAGGTACTAGAGTGAGGCCAAATATATTCAATCTCACGGGTGCTCTAACAGTTCAACGTAAGGTAGGGTATTCCAAATGAGCTGGTGCTCTATAGGAGGTATCAAGAGGAGATAAGGCTACCATGTACTGAGACACATAGGGAGGCTTATGAGGATGATGAGGATATAGATCTCCTTTATGTGCATGATGGGAGGACTACTATAAAGTACGATGTATGGTTCACTATGTAGCCTCCATGGGCATCGAATCTAGTAGTAGTTGGTGAGGATGAGGCTGAGGTGGAGGAGATCCATGAGGATTCCAAGTAGCAGAGGTATATTTTATCTAACAGTCAATTGAGGAGGACTAAGGGTACGATGAGGTAGGCTCCTAGGAGTGGGGGAGATTGTGAAGATGGGGATAATATGTAGGAGACTTCGGATGGACCTCCACGTCAATATGAGGAGGATTGGGCGAGGTTGGAGTAGTAGGTGGTAGAGCAGGATGCGATGGTGATGGCTTAGGATCAAAGGATTGTGAGGATCCAAGCAGAGTTGTTAGAGAGGGAGCATCATCATAATGTTGATATAGCATACATTCAGTATCAGCATAGGTATATCGAGACTTTGAAGGATAGGTTTATGGAGCATCATATTCCACTTCCTAATCCTCCTACCTCCTTTGTATCTAATATTTCTAGGCATAGCGAGTCTAGGTATAGCTCTATATCTAGGGCTCCTTCTAGGTCATAGGGGTCCTCTTGAAGGGATTAGCTAGTGCTTAGATGCACTTTTTGTATATGAGCCTTGGTGTTCCATTGTATGTAGCCTTTTTGCACTCATTGTATATGTGATATATATATATATATATATATATATATATACATATACATGGCTTTTACTTTTGTGCTATGTTTTTGTGTGAATTATTTTATGTGGGTTTTATGTGGATGGAGTTGTGTATATGGATGCTTAATGCATATGATATGTTATGGATGATTAATGCAAGTTATGGAATGCACATGTTCTAATGATTATTCATAGTTTATATTTTACTTGACCATGTTATAGCATTGTTTTTTTAATCAGGGACACCAACTTGGTGGCTTATGTGGAGTGAAAGACTCATGAAATGATATGGATGTTGGCATGGAAGAAGATATGGATGTTGGCATGAAATGATATTGATGTTGATATGGAAAAGTGACTATTTTTCTGAGACTCAAACATACTAGTGGCATCAAATAAACTTACTAAAACTACCTAGTCCCTCTAGGACCAAATATGTGTGCAATAAATTCATTTGTCGAATGATGAGCATGATAATGACTCAAGGTAATCCAGAACTAATGTGTGTGCAAGTGAGTTCATTAACTCCTCTTGAGTAAATTGGGTGTGACCTGTTATGGATGAAATTAAGAAGCTATCTTGTCCGTATGTGCAGTCATAGGTCTCTTTAACAGATACATATTTCCAAGCATCAGCATACTCCACTGCCAGTCAACCGTCTATAGCTCCGATGGAGGCTAACTCCATAGTCCATGAATTTTGATTTCTTAAGTTTTGGGGATGACTACTTAACTGTTTGACTGAAAATATATTTTTATCCTTACAATCCAATGATCAGTAGTGTGTGATGAAATATTTAGATCTTTGGGGAATCAAATTCTCAACCTAAGTGTGATGATAATTATACCCTATCCTTACTACTCTATATTTTAAATTTTGAAGCAACTGTGGTAGTGGTAAAAACCACTATTTTTGTGGACTATGTTGCATGATGGTACAAGAGAGGATTACCTTTTTCACTTTGAGGTTCAAACCAGGTATTGTGATATCTCTCTTTGACAAAATATGTTTTTAAGATGTGAAATTGTGGTTGGTTCAAGAATGTTTTGGAGTAAATTTCCATAACTCAAAATTTTCTTAGTGAATATGTGTAATGGTCCTAAAAAGAACTCAACATGTATTTGTGGTTTGTGTAAAACACTAGGAGTGGCTGAGTGATCGAAAATGCCTAGGAATTATAGACATATGTAGGAAAATGATATTTTGGATTGATGGAATATTGTGGATGATGTTGTGAAGATGCCTTTTATTAAGGCAGAATGACTTTATTAGATCAATTAAGACCTTAAACTTCATAAATGATCTCTACTGTGAATTGTGAAATGGTAATGGAATGTATGAAATGCAATTTTGTGAAATGGAGTGTATGCATACAATTATTTTGAATGAAATATGTGCAAATGCAATGCAATATTTTTGAATGAAATGTGTGCAAATGAAATGCAATATTTTTGAATGAAATGTGTGCAAATGAAATACAAAAACATTGCATTGCACCTTGAATATTATAATAAGGAATATTATAATATTATTTTCCTTAGGCCTAGAAGCAATATTTCTCTTGCATTGCTTATTGAAACTAACTTTTGACATCCTTTTGCACAACTCACTGAAACTAACTCTTGACATCAATGACAATAAATCTTTCTCATATTTCCAATAAGTTGTTTGAGTGTTCAAAACATATTTATTAGATTCATGAAATCTTGTTAAATAATGCCATAACATAGACTTTGTTATTAACCCATCAATTTCCCACTACATGCACAAATCCTAACAATCCTAACCAATGCATGCTTAATAATAATAATTTTTTTAAAGTATGCATGCATAAACATTTATGTATGGTTTTGTTAATCTATCAAGTATATAGATGTGTCAAAATATTATTTTTATGTAACTTATGAATTGGTACATAAAAAACATATATAATATTTAACAATTGTTTATCGTAGATGTTTAATGGATATACTTATACATGTGTCCGAATATTATTTTTATGTAATTTATGAATTGGTACATACAAAACATATATAATATTTAAAAATTGTTTATCATAGATGTTTAATGTCTATACTTATGAAATGAAGAAATAACATATAATACATGTGTTTTTATTATTATTTAATTTGTGTAGTGCATGGTACCATGAGAGATATATTGTGAAAATTTATGTAGGCATCGTTAATGCATTATTCATTATTTTTTTTTTCTAATTAAGAGACGTCAAAGTTTGGGTAAATTTAAGAGGATACTACACCCTTAAGTGGAAGAAATGTTATTGCTAATTTAAATAAAGCAAAAGTATACGATAAAGGGTAAAGTGATTGAGATTGGTGTATGTATTTTTAATCTAAAAATGGTATTGTAGGAAGTTGATGTTATTTTATAGAATAAGATATATAGATATGAAATAATTAGTGTATTTTTTTTATTAATAAAAAAAAGGTTTTGAAATGTTTTTTCAAACCTTTTATAAATAAAACTCAAAGTTAAATTCAAGGAAAATTTTATTTTTTATTAGTGGAAAAAAAGGGCTTTGAAAGGCTTCTCCAAACATTTTACAAATAGAATCCAAAGCCAAACTCAAGGATAAATAAAGAAAATACCTATCCAGGACCAAGTTAAAACAAATCCCCTTAAGAAACCCCTCCCAAGGACTAGGTGGATTGGTAAGTGCATGTTTGGCCAGGCACTTACCAAGGAGACACCAAAGATCAATTCTTGGGGTCAGCCTATTTGCAAAGATAGTAGTCTAATCTGAATCTTTAAGTGCATGCCATATCGATGATGATAGTACAAATATCAAGTGACCAATGGTCCCCTTCTTGTTGGGTCAACAATAACAAGGTAGAATAGGTTTGGTAGGAGAAGTTATTATGGTTTGAACCCTGCGTTTAGTTATTAAAAATATTGTGGTTGTGACCAACTCTCCTATGTAATCAAATAAAAAATACCAAACAACTTCCAGTGTGTTAGTCTTACAATGAAACTGAGAGGGGGGGGTTGAATCAGTGTTGCTCTTTAAAAATTAAATCTTCAACACTAAAATCCAAAAAAATGGAAACATAAAACCAAATAAAGCAAGTATAACAAGAGAACATCACACAACACAAGATGTACCGAGGTTCACCAATTTGGCTACATCCACAAAAATGATTGTTTGGAAACCCATACAAATCTAGCCTTTGCAAAGCACCAACTTTAAAATCAATTTACCAGCACCCACTGGAAGAAGCACCAACCCCTGGTTTATCTGCACCAACAGAAAGGAGCACCAACCCCTGATTTATCTGCACCAATAGAAAGGAGCACCAACCCCTCTACCAAGCACTCACTTTATTTTGATATTGATAACAAAATGACATATATGAATGTCTTCACTAAAACCAGAACCCTCTATGGTATGTAAACTCAAAATATAAAACTTTCTATTTCACCTAGTATAACATCCCTCTCTCTGCATTACTCAGAATTTGAATCTTCTCTTATCACAAAATAAAACTGATTGTTATCTTAGATCATTCTACCAATTTCTAAATTCTTTATGGGTATTGTGCAACACTTTGTTTGTGAACTCCTCTAAAAATTTCAGTAAAAATGGATATAATATGAGAAAGTTATGCCCAAAATACTGAAGTGATATTTTTCACCACTCTCCAAAAATCACGAATTTTCACTCTTTATTTTTCTCCACACACACTTCTCTCTTCACAAAATAAAGTCCCCACTTTTCAATAAAATCCCTTGTCACTTAAAAAGCACACATTTGCATTATTTTTCCCTTTTCAATTTTAAAAATATTTTCTTTAATGAATCTTCTTAAAACAATATAACTTTTTTTTTTTTTTTTTTTGAGAAGGCATTTTATCAAACACGTCACATGCAAAGAATTGACACCTTACTTGTTCTCTTACTTCGAAGCCATGTGACACCTCAAAAAAAAAATGAAAGATGCTCTATTTTATGCCTTGAAGGTGTAACAACACTGAAACCGAAACTCTAGTGACTCTGCAAGGTCGAAATGACCAACTAAAGGATTTTGCACAAGTAGAACAAATTGACATAAAAGTGACCTGTACCATTTTTGCAACAATCATAACTATCACCTCGTAACTCTGTTTTATCTAAAATTTGAAACGTAGAATATATGTATGCTGAATACATACAATCCGAATCTCGCTGCATAACTCATTACGGTTCACTTGTACCACCTCCATGAAAATTGCTACTGACACACATTTTCCAAAAAGAGCATTTTTTTGATAGTCTTACAACGCTTGTAACATTTGCCTCGTTTCTCCATTTTTGTGGAAATTTGGAACACATGTTCTTGAAGATAATGAACACCTCCAATTAGAATTTCACTATCAAATTATTCTCGGTTTTCTCATAGTGCTTCTGATAAAACTACCATTTTTCGGCCTGTACAACCACTTGCCAAATCATCCGCCAAGATACCAAAAACGTCACCGATCAATCCAAACATTGTGTTGACATCTCCAACGCTGTTCTGAACTATTTATTGACATGCTAGAATGTTACAAACTGATCCATCCTATCCAACTGCGCCCGTGATGACTTTTAAAATTTTTTGACAACTTGATGATTTTTTCAACTTTTGCAAATTTGCACGAACAACCTGTAACAACTTCACCCAAACATAAAAAACATCCTCATAAGCATTGAAAATCACTGTACATACTCTAAAAAACCTCCGAAAAACTATCCACTATATAAACCTGTCCATATAAGTGTGTTGACAACAATAACAATACTGTCGCTGCAGCTTGCTCAACAATATCCCCCTTTGGAATTATTGGCAACACACGCACAATTTCTTGTAACTCTTCTCCCCCTTTGATAACAAGACCAAAGGGCTACTACAAACTCCCCCTGAGTCCATGCACAATATTCTTAGGCAAAAAATATTACACTTAGCAAAAATCACAAACATGAGCAAAAAGATAAACAAATACACAAATGCTCCCCCTAAGAATGTGGCCCCAATAGCTAGTCAATTCTTGGGAAGTGTGACCACTCCCAATTTCTTGTGAAGGTACTCAAATAATTCCTTGGAAAATGGTTTGGTGAAGATATTTGCTACTTATTTTGTTGTTGGAACAAAATCCAACTTAACCTCACCTTTCGCAACTTTCTCCTTCAAAAAATGATACCGAATAGCAATATGTTTTGTGCGAGAATGCATAATAGAATTCTTTGATATGTTAATGGCACTGGTGTTATCACACTTAACTTAAATTGTCTCACTAAAATTAATGCCAAGATCCTTCAGAGTTTATTTCATTCATAACACCTACGTACAACACGTTGTCGCTGCAATGTATTCTGCCTCTACTGTAGATAAGGAGTCTGAATCCTATTTCTTACTGTGCCACATGACCAAATTGTCTCCAAGATAGAATGCACCTCCACTAGTACTCTTCCTGTCATCTACACATCTTGCACAATATGCATCTGAATACGTAATAAGGGTGAAGTCCTTATATTTCGGATACCATAACCCATACTCCATAGTACCCTTGAGGTACCAAAGAATCCTCTTCACTGCTGTCACATGAGTCTCCTTGGGACTAGCTTGAAATCATGCTACCATGCATACTACCTACAAAATATTTGGTCTGGTAGCTTTCAAGTACAGTAAGCTCCCAATCATAGATCTATACATAGTTTGATCAACATGTGGAGATTTGTCATCCTTGCTCAACTTGCAACCTGTCGTCATGGGAGTGTTAACTGGCTTACAATCCTCCATTGTGAACTTTTTCAACATATTTAATTTGAGAAATAAATATGCCCTACTCCTTTTGATTAACTTGCAATTCGAGGAAATACAAAAGTTCACCAATCGTTGACATTTCAAATTATTTCTGCATCTTATTTGCTAAATATTTACACAAATCATCTTTGTTGCTGCCAAATATGATATCATCTACGTATACAACAAGAACAATATGATGACCATTTTCTATTTGACATACAAATTACTATCCACCATACCTTTCTTGAACACTTGCTGAGTAAGATAATTGTCTAGCCTTGCATACCATGCTCGGGTACCTATTTTAAGCCATATAACGCTTTCTTCAACTTGCAAACAAATTTGGGATCATCACCAAGCTGGAAACCATCTGGCTACTCAATATAAACATCTTCTTTAAGTTTCCCATTCAAAAATGCTGATTTTACATCCATTTGATAAACTTTGAAATTCTTGTAAACTGCTAAAGCCAAAAACATTCTAATTGCCTCTAGTCTAGCCATAGGTGCAATGGTTTCCTCAAATTCAATACCTTCAACTTGTGCATAGCCTTTGCATACCAATATTGCTTTGTTCCTGACTACCTGTCCATATTCATTCAATTTGTTTCGAAAGACCTATTTAGTACCAATTACATTTTTATTTGTGGGTCTTGGTACTAACTCCCAAGTCTAGTTTTTCTCGATCTAATCTAATTCTTCATTTATTACCTTTTCCCAACTTTTATCTTTGCTTGCGTTAGCAACATTTTTGGGCTCAATGCTGGATAATAAAGAGTAGTTACTTACTAATCTTCTTCTTGTCTGAATACTAACTATGAGGTCTCCAATTATTTTCTCTCTAGGATAATCTTTCTACCAGCTGCCTATTTTGAATTTCTTGTTTTATTCCACTTCTGAATCACTATTTGAATCCTCTGAGTCAATTTTTGGTTTGTTTTCAGTTTCCTTTTTCTCATATCCTTCAATGACCTCTTCATAAACTGGGTAGTTCTCTTCATAGCTAATTACTCATTCCCTTACTTCATCAACTTTAACATCAACACTATCCATAATTTTCCTTAGCATCTTGTTGTAGCACTTGTAAGCTTTGCTTTTTGACGAATAGCCAATAAAAATACCTTCATCCGCTCTATCTTCAAACTTACCAAGGTTTTCTTTAGTTCTTTTGATGTAACACTTGCTGCCAAAAACTTTAAAGTATCTTGTTGTTGCATTTTTACCGAACCACAACTCATAAGGAGTTTTTCTTTCATGTGTCCTCAACATACATCTATTTTGAATGTATACCAAAGTATGGACTGCCTCTTTCCAAAATATGTTTGCTACTTTGCTCTCAGTCAACATAGTCTGTGCCATTTCCTGCACTGTCATGTTCTTTATTTCTACCACACCATTCTACTGAGGTGTCATGGCTATTGAAAACTATCTCCTAATACCATACTTTTCACAATACTCTACGAAATCCTCTAAAATGAGCTCTCCTCATCTGTCTGACCTTAAACATTTAATCATTTTTCCTATTTGATTCTCAACTTGGTTTTTGAAAACCTTGAACATCTCAAAAGCTTCTGATTTATGCTTCAAAAATTGTACCCATGTCATCCTGGAATAGTCATCTATACACAAAATGAAATATTTGTTAGCATTTATGCTTTGCATTCTCATGGGTCCACATAAATCAGTATGTACTAGTTCCAAAGGTTTGCTTGTTTAGTACTCTTTTGTTTTAAATGAGACTCTAGTTTGAGTCCCCTTTTGACATGAAGTACAAATGCTATTTTATGGTTTGCCAATGGTGGAAATATCTCTCACTACTTTATTTGAGATTATTTTTACTAGATTGTCAAAACTGATATGACTAAGCCTCTTATGCCATAACCAATTCTCTTCTTCCTGTCCAATCAATCAAGATCCCTCTGAAGTCTCTGAGAGAGTGTACAGGTTTCCATATGTCCTTGATCCAGTTGCTATCAACTTACCATTGTTTGTCTTTCTGACTTCACAATCTTACTTCTTAAAGATCACTTCATGACATCTATCACAAATCTGACTTACACTCAACAAGTTATGCTTTAGACCAACCACAAACAAGACTTATTTTGACCTAATTTTTCTATCACTAATCTTAACTAAACCTCTTCCAAATATCTTAGCTCCATCATTGTTTCCAAACTTTACTGAACCACCTTCATATTGTTGCAGCTTCTCAAATTTTTGTTTGTCACCTGTCATATGACTGGAGCATCCACTATCAAGTATCCATGGTGTGGATTTATTATGTGCTTTAAATCTCATCTGTACGATCAAGGATTCCTTTTCTTTATTAGGTCACTTTTTTTCTTTCCACTCAGGTTTTGGGCTCTTGTTTTGGCTTTTCTTTTTCAATAGCTTGTGCATGTTTTTCGAGAAATTTTCTATTTTGTCTTATTCCATTTGGCTGAAATTTTCTTTCCTAAAATTGATTTGATGCAAATGTACTTCGAAAATTTCTTGCAATATGCCCAAAATTATGACAGTGAAAAATATTTCTATTGGTAAAACTCCTTGGTCCTACATTATACTTGCAATATGAGGTCTTATGTCCATAATCATTGCATTTAAAATAGTAACCAGAAAAGAGATGATTGAACTTGGATGGTGGTATTTGCCATGTTGTCGTAGGAGCCATAAATATTCTTCTTCTTTGATGTGTGACATTGGTGAATCCATCATTATCAATTCTTCTTTCAAGCCTTGTATTATTGCTTTCCTTTGCATGATTCATTTTTGCTTTAACAACATGTTTTTTCTCTTCATTCTTTGTGGATTATTCATTTATGGCCTTTGATCCATTTGACAATTCTCATTCATAAAAACCTAAACCAGATTTGATTCCTGTAGTATTTTGGTTATTTATGATCTTATCTAACTTCATAGAACTTTCTTCACGTTTGTGATGACAACTAATTTTCTGATTCATCTCTTCTAGCTGTATTCTTAAACCAACAATCTCTTATTCTAGCTTCCTGCAATAATCTATTTTCATGGTTATTTTCACTTCGAGATCTTCGAAGATTTTCTTGGATTATTCTATATATACTTTCAAATTTGTTATGATTTCATTTGAATCCTCAAGCTTTCTTGAAATTTTCTTATTCTTTTTTTTTTTCTATCTTCAATTCATCTAGAGCTGCACTTAGTTCCTCTTCCAAATTCACTTTTGCGTCAATTTCTTCTTCATCACATTCCTGTTCTTTTTCTGGTTTTTCTTCTTTGAGTGCCATGAAAAGAGCTTCACCTATTTCCTTTTCAGAATCCTCACTAGAGCTATCTTTTGACGAGCTGACATTATTGGAGATGAAACTTTTCTTCTTGAAGTTGCCTTTTCTGAAATTTGTTTTTTTCTTCCATTCACTTCTTTCTCCGTGCGATCCTTCATCATTTTTGTTCTTCTCATTAAGTGGACATTTAGCTGCAAAATTCCCAACGCCTCCATAATTGAAACATTTAAATGGTAACTTTCCTCTGTATTTTCCTTTTCCCCTTTTTAATTTTCGAACAAAGTTTGTTTCCATTTCATCTGATGTCTTTTCTTCCTTGGATTCTTGTTTTGCTTTCATATTTTTATGGGCTTTAAAAGCAGCTTCTCTGTCTACGGGTTTAGATTTTCCTATTCTCATCTCATATGTAGTCAAAGAACCATGTATCTCATCCATACTAAAAAAAATTAGATCTTTAGCTTCTTCTATAGCTGAAACTTTAGAATCAAATATTTGGGGAAGGGATCTTAATACCTTTTTCATGATGACAGAATATTTGATTTCCTCATCGAGTCCTCTAATCGCATTAATGACTTCATTACATCTCAACATATATGCCTCTATATTCTCATTGTCATTCATATTTAATACTTCGAACTGAGATCAATGTGTTTGCAACTTGGCCTCCTTGATCTTAACGTCTCCTTCATGAATGCTTTTTAGTTTATCCCATATTTCTTTTGCCATTTTACAACCCATAATATTTACCAGTTCATTGTCCACTAATCCACACATGATAGCATTCTTTTATTTTGAGTCATTCTCAAACAGTTTCTTATTGGCAGCATCGGTTGGAGAAGTGATGGGTACTGTGTATCCACTATCTATTGAATCCCAAATGTTGTATTCCAAAACACAAAGATATGTTTGCATCCTGAGTCTCCAAAATGCGTAATTAGTTCTGTCAACCAATGGTGCTTTGTTTGATGAGAAGCCTTCACCACCTGCCATTGTGTCACTTCCAAGATCACCCTAGCCGATTAAGCCTATTCAGGAACTTCACTCTGATACCAATTGTTAGTCTCACAATGAAACTGAGAGGGGGGGTGAATCAGTGTAGCTCTTTAAAACTTAAATATTCAACACACAAAGCCAAAAAAATGAAAACATAAAATCAAATAAAGCAAGTATAACAAGAGAACATCACACAACACAAGATGTATCGAGGTTCATCGATTTAGCTACATCCACAAAAATGATTGTTTGGACTCCCATCCAAATCCAACCTTTGTAAAGTACCAAATTTATAATCAATTTACCAACACCCACTAGAAGGAACACTAACCCCTAATTTATCTGCACCAATAGAAAGGAGCACCAACCCCTAATTTATCTACACCAACAGAAAGGAGCACCAACCCCTCTACCAAGCACCCACTTGATTTTTATATTGATAATAAAATGACATATATGAATGTCTTCACTAAAACCATAACCCTCTATGATCTATAAGCTCAAAATCTAAAACTTTCTATTTCACCCAGTATAACATCCCTCTCTTTACTCAGAATTTGAATCTTCTCTTATCACAAAACAAAACTAATTTTTCTCTTAGCTCGTTCTGCTAATTACTAAAAAATTTCTGGGTATTGTGCAACACTTTGTTTGCAAAATCATCTTAAAATTTCAGCCAAAATGGATATCATATGAGAAAGTTATACCCAAAATACTGAAGTGAAATTTTTCACCACTCTTCAAAAATCATGGATTTTCACTCTTTATTTTTCTCCACACACACTTCTCTCTTCACAAAATAAAGTCCCAACTTTTCAATAAAATCCTTTGTCAGTTAAAAAGCACACACTTGCATTATTTTTCTCTTTTCAATTTTAAAAATATTTTCTTTAATGAAGCTTCTTAAAACAATATAACTTTCTTTTCTTATTTTGAGAAGGCATTTAGTCAAACACGTCACATGCAAAGAATTGACACCTTACTCGTTCTCTTAATTCGGAGCCACCTGACACCTCAAAAAAAAAATTAAATATGCTCTATTTGATGCCTTGAAGGTGTAACAACACTGAAACCGAAACTCTGGCGAATCTGCAAGGTCGAAACGACCAACTAAAGGATTTTGCACAAGTGGAACAAATTGACATAAAAATGACATGTACCATATTTGCAACAATTATAATTCTCACCTTGTAACTTTGTTTTCTCTAAAATTCAAAACATAGAGTATTTGTAATTTTGAATATATCCAGTATGAATATCGTTTTATAAATCCTTACGGTTTGCCAGTACCACCTCCATGAAAACTGGTACTGACACACTTTTTCCAAAAGGAGCGTTTTTGTGACAGTATTGCAACGCTTGTAACATTCCCATCGTTTCTCCATTTTGGTGGAAATTTGGAACACATGTTCTTGAAGATAAATACCATCTCCAGATATAATTTTGCTATCAAATTATTCTTGGTTTACTCATAGTGCTTCTGACAAAATTGCCCTTTTTCGACCTGTACAACCACTTGCCAAATCATCCGCCAAGATACCAAAAATGTCACCGATCAATCCAAACATTGTGCTGACACCTCCAACGCTATTATGGAATATTTCATGACATGTTGGCATGTTCCAAACTGGTCCATCCTGTCCAACTGTGCCCATGATGACTTTTGCAAATTTTTGACAACTTCTTGATGATTTTTTTAACTTTTGCAAATTTGCACGAACAATCTGTAACTACTTCACCTAAACATAAAAACATCTTCATAAGCATTGAAAATCATTGTGCATACTCCCAAAAATCTTTGAACAACTGTCCACTGCATCAACCTGTCTATTTGAGTGTGTTGACAACAATGACAATATTGTTGCTGCATCTTGCTCAACACGTGTAGCTGAAAGAGACGGGTCATGTGAAGGTACATAGAAAATAGCCTACTAAAATATATTTAGTTTTATTATAGATACATGATTTTTCTCTATTGATTAACACTGCTTTGCTCTGCCATTTTTATTTGCTAACTTCATTATAATCTCTTCTAATTCTATGAAAACGTACAATTAGAATTTAATTCATTGTATTTAAAGATTATTTTTAATTTTTAAGTCAAAAGATAAATATAACCAAGTGGTAATGGGAGAGATGAGGAGCGGTGGAGGAAGCAGAGGAGGAGCAAAAATGGTAGGAAAGAATTTTGAACCAACAAAAGGAGAAGATCTAGAGGTAGGGCAGAATGCTGTAGCTGGAAAGGAAAAGGATTTGTTGTCAGCTCAGTTCAAAAATGCTAAAGGTATAGATCCTCCAGATAAACCCTCAAAAAAAGGGTCCCACTGGGGTTCGGGAGCTGGCAACAAGGGCCCAACCTTTTTGGAAATGCTGAAAGGGAAAAAGAAGGATCCAGTCAGTGAACTACCACCCCTAATACCAAACAATAACAGGTTAATTGCGCTAGTGGATATTATGGAAAGATTCTTGGCAATGGAGGCATCATCCTTAGTTGGCAAGTTTTTGGGAGGAAGGCCAAACATTGAGACTATTCGCTCATGGGCCGCGACAAAGTGGAAAATTTTAGGAAGCTTAGAAATTGTAGCCATGTCAAGAGGTTTTTTTATGATAAGACTCAACAACAAAGATGATGTAGAGCACATCTTGATAGGATGACCTTGGTTTCTATGAAGGCGTAGCCTCTTTCTGAGGAAGTGGGGGGAGGATTTTGACCCTAATAAGCAAAACATTAATATAACACCCATTTTGGTTCACTTACCAAACCTCCCAACCTATTTTTTTAATGAGTACTGGCTGAGTGGTATAGCAAATATGATAGGAGAGCTCGTGGCAATAGACCATTCAACCCGGGCAAGGACTAGACTGATGCATGCCAAGATTTGTGTAAATGCAAACTTGGATTCTGATCTACCTTCTTAGGTGAAACTAGCATATGGAGATTTTCTATGGATTCAACCTATGGAGTATGAGAACAAGTCGACATTTTGTAGCATGTGTAAAACCCAGGGCCAGATTCAAGCCCAATGTCTAACAATAACTGCAAAAAAGGAAGCCACGAGCAAAGGTTTTATGGGGAAAGCTAATGGGAGAGGGATTCCAAAGTTTTAAGGACCGCGTATTAACTTGGAAGGATACAAACAAGTTAATAATAACCAGGCTGACCAAGCCAACACAAAACTGGAAAAAATCTAGGAGAAAGGAAAACAACATAATGAGGGAGGCAAAAATCATAAGGTATGTAATAAAGATCCGAGATTGAACATGTTTGATATCCTAGCAAATATAGAAGTTGAAATAGAAAATAGTAAGGATGATACCATCAGTGTCAAGTTTCTTGAAACCCTAGAATCTCCATCCAAATCGGGACCATCCATAGCTATGACAAAAATCCCCAAAATCTATGCTCAAAATGAATAAAAATTGCCAAGTCATTTCAGTTTAAACATGGAAAAAATAGATTCAAGAGTTGAATATGTGGAAAAAAGAGCCAGGAATGTAGCTCCTAAAAGGTTCCTTGAAGGAAAACCCCTTGTTTAGGAACCAGATAGGAGAGGTGAACCAAAACAAGGCTGAGGATGAAGAGGGAATTGAAAACCCCCAAAATGAGGAAGAAGGTTCAAGCCCTAGACTATCGCAGTATATGCCCCCTCATTTTAATCCAAAACAGACTAGAAGCACTACCAAGCCTCCGATAGATTATGGAAGTGAAAGAAAGAAAGGGAGAATATCTACAGCAGAGCACTATAGAATGACAATCAATGAATAAATTGCAAACGAAAAGCAAACAACACTGTTACAACAAGCTATTCCTGGACAGGATAATAGAAAAATTGACAAACCCCCTTTGGATCAGGGAAGGGGGCGGGGAAAAAATATCAAACAGTCTAAATGAAGGTTCTCTCATGGAATGTGAGAGGCCTAAATGGCCCACCAAAACAAAGGATGGTGAAGTCTATAAGGAAGGATTGGAATCCTACTATCATTTTTCTTCAAGAAACCAAAACAAATGCGACACAATCAAAACTTATAGCTAGAAGGATTTGGAAGCAAGGGGAAGTGGCCTTTCAATAGGCGATAGGAGCATCTGGGGGCCTCATGATCTTATGGGATCCTATTAAAATAGAAGGAAGTATTATTCAGGAAAATGAAAGAGTCTTAAGCGTATTATTTCATGATTTTGATACTAATAAGAATTAGATTATGTCAAATGTTTATGCCCCCACATCTGTCCAGGGACGGTTTGAACTATGGGAGTTTTTGGGGCATTTGAGCCAAGATTTTAAAGACATTCCTAGGTGATTGGTGGAGATTTCAATACCCCCATTTACCCATATGATAAGAAGGGAGGATCTGGGTTACCCTCAAGGAGCATGGAGGACTTCAATGAATTCATTAACAAAAATGAATTGATGGATGTAAGACTAAAAGGAGCCAAATTTACATGGAGTAACAAGAGGATAAGAAGTCAACTGATTCAAGAAAGGTTGGATAGGTTTTTTTATCCAAGGAAGCTACAACAATGTTTGGTGATTCAGCATTACAAGCCATTCCTAAATGTGCTTCAGACCATAATATTATTCTATGGGATGCATTTTAGGATAACTCCTTTAAAAAGCCATTCAGATTTCTTTCAATGTGGGTTAAACATCCGGACTTCAAGAAACGAATAGAGGAATGGTGGCAGCAGCCTATCCATGGAAGTGCTTCCTTCAAACTATCTCAAAAACTTAAGATGGTGAAAAACAACCTTAGAATATGGAATAAAGAAGTCTTTGGAAATATTTTTGAGAATAAGAGAGCAGTGGAGGAAAAACTGAGAATAATAGAAAGCAAAATCCAAAATGGAACCTATTATGAGGCGACAAGGACTGAAGAGAAGGAAACCCTTTGTGAGTTTTATAATATTTTAGCTTGTGAAGATATGTATTGGAGGTAGAAATCAAGGGCATTATGGCTCAAGGAAGGGGACTCTAATTCAAAAATTTTCCATGTTACCACATTGAGCAATAGAAGTAACAATAATATTAGAAATTTAACTAAGGTGGATGGATCCTCAACTCAAAACATTTAGGATATTAGGGACAAGGCTATTAATTTTTCAGTTCATTATTGGGTGAAGAACGAGCCTATAATGCCCAAGCAAAGGACTTTATCCTTCAATTCATTCCACAACTCATTGATGAAATGATTAACGAGTCTCTTATAGCAGATTTTTCAGATGAAGAGATCAAGGAGGCTTTGTTTAACATGGATCCTGACAAAGCTCCTGGGCCGGATGGGTTTTCACCGTAGTTTTTCCACGTTCGTTGGGATATTTTTGGAGTAGAAGTTATTGCTACAATAAAGGAGTTCCAAAGTTCAAATAAGATTCCAAGGGGTTTCAATTCAACTTTCATTGCTTTGATCCCTAAAGGCCCCAACCCCAAGACTATGGCTGACTTTAGGCCGATTAGCCTGTGTAATATATCCTATAAAATTATGTTCAAAATTTTAGCCAACCATTTGAAGAAAGTTCTACCGGTTATCATTGATCCAAGTCAAGGAAGTTCTGTACAAGGAAGATCAATCTTATATGGAGTTATTACTATTCATGAGGCTCTTCATACAACCACTTAGACAAAAAAAGTAGTCATGAATTTAAAGTTAGACATGAACAAAGCTTATGACAGGATAAATTGGGAATTCCTAGAGGCAGTTATATTAAAATTTGGCTTCAACATGAAATGGGTCAAGTTAATAAGAGAGTGTATTTCTAAGCCTTGTTTTTCAGTTTTCGTTAATGGGTCTACTATAGGTGTTTTTCAAAGCAAATGTGGTCTAATACAAGGAGATCCCATAAGTCCTATGTTGTTCATCATTGTAGTTGAGGCCTTGGGAAGAACCATTAAGGCAGCAGTGTAGCTGAACTCATATCAGGTATCAAGGCCACATCGCTAACTACCCTGGTGACACATTAGCAATTTGTTGATGATACATTGCTACTGACTTTGGCTTCTGTGGTTGAGGTAAGAAGGATTACAAATATTCTCATAATGTATGAATAAGCGGCTGGATAGAAGGTAAATTTTGAAAAGAGCAAACTTTATTTCATCAATACCCCCATTCCTAGGCAAAATAGCATAACAAGGATCATGGAATGTCAGATTGCATCCCTTCCCACATCCTATTTAGGTCTTCCCTTGTTTACGAGGAAACCTGAAGGATCAACGTGGAACATAGTTCTGGAGAGGGTCCAAAAAAAGCTAGCAGGTTGGAAAGGACATTTGTTATCTCAAGCAAGAAAAGTAGTTTTAACTATGGCTTCACTTCAAAGTATATCCGTTTACTTCCTATCAGTCTTCAGAGCTCCTAGCAAGGTGTATCAAAAAATTGAGCAGCTTCAAAAAAAATTCTTTGGTCAGGGACTAAGGATAAGAAAAGGATCCATTTAGTAGGTTGGAACAAGGTTTGCAAACCTAAAGCTGATGGGGGGTTAGGATTGAGGAGAGTTGCTCATCTCAATACAGCTCTGTTAGCCAAACAAGTGTGGCGATTATTGACTAAGGTCGATAATGAATGGACTGCAATAGTTAGGAGGAAATACCTCCAAGGTGTGAATTTCCTTAATGACAACTTAGCAAGTAGGGGGTCTGCTTTTCGGAAGGCAATCCTCACGAGTAGGGATCTTGTCAAGAAAGGTCTTAGATGGATTCTAGAAAATGGGTAAACAATAGACTTTTGGAAGGATCGATGGGTGAGATCTGAGGAGTTATCCCAGAATCCTCATTTGGCTAGGATTCAAGAGCATATGGAGTAGCATATTGGTAAGAAGGTTGCAAATTATATGTGGCAGGATATAAATATCAACAGGTGGAAACACATCAGAGTACAATATTTTGAAGCGAAGTCTGAAGAGCTTTATAACATTTTAACTCAGCAAATTATTCCCTCTAGAGAGGATGAAGATCACATTGTTTGGGCTGAAACTGAAAGTGGTGACTTCACAGTTAAGTATGCCTATAATTTTCTTCTCAATGTGGAAGGTCAACAATTTCAACCGAGTTTGGTTTGGATCAAAGGCTTAATTCCTAAAATATCCTTTTTTTCATGGCTGATGATTCAAGGAAAAATCCTCACTATGGAAAATATGTTATCCAAAGGTATGGTTATTGCTAACCGTTGCTACATGTGTAGGGCAGGATGGGAGACAACCCAACACTTGTTTTTGGAGTGTCCGATAGCGGAGTCCATCTTGGATGAACTTTTCCAAGCCTTTAGGATCTCGTGGGTTAAGCCTGCTCTTATATCCGAAGTGTTCCATCAATGGCCTCAACCCTTTGTTAGCCTAAAACTTAAGTACCTATGGAAAATTTGTTGGCATCATTTTCTCTGGCAGATTTGGCTATAAAGGAACCATAGAGCCTTTAAGGATACCATTCACAACCCAAAAACCATCATCAATAGGATTATTGTCTTTGCAAAAGAAAATCTTAGCACCTTAGTGGATGAGAACCACTCAATTATTCCCCAAGAAAAACAATTAGCTCAGGCCTTAGGTATTGAGGAAAAACCTTCCATTCCTTTGCCCAATCCCAAAAATGGGATTTGTTGGGAGCCATCCCCAAAGGTTTGGTTTAAACTAAATTTTGATGGTGCAACCAAGGAGAACCCGGGAATAGCTGGAGCTGGAGGAATAATCAGGGATCATCAAGGAAATCTGGTCAAGTCCTTCGCTAAACCATTAGGAATCAGAACTAATAATGAAGCAGAAGCTAGAGCCCTTTGGAGAGGGTTGCAAGTAGCCCAAGAAACTCAAGGTAACTTGATTATTGAAGGTGATTCTATGAACATCATCAACCTATTAACCAATGGCAAAAAACCTCCATGGAGAATCGAGGGAGTCATCCATGAAGTGAGGATCCTTTTTGCGTCAAGACAGAACATGAGGGCTCGTCACATGTACCATGAGGCCAATAGGTCAGCTGATAAATTAGCCAACATAGGTGTTGATGTTGGTATTTTGGTGACATGGACACAAGGTGTGCCACGTGAAGTGGAAAATATTATTAGTCATGAAAAGAAACCTACCCATTAAGGAGAAATATGAATGGGTGTTCTTTCCCCATGGAGCTGGTAATAACTATGGGGTTTCCCTCTAAATCATACAAAATTGGAAATGAAGGTAACAGGGTGTAAGCCTTTGAATATTTCGACAGAGAATAGGAAATGGACAAGCATCAGGTTTCACAAGTGCAAAGTTCCAAACTTCAATTCCTGTCAATGTAAGTAATGTTTACGATTATGTTTAGGTATGGGTGTGCTTTGTTAGTAAGGTGTTGTAGGGGATTCAACACAATTTCCGGTAAGAAAGTTTCAAGGATGACTAGGATCTACAATCTCAATAGAAGGTTGGATATTGTAATAGGTTTTGGGTTAACCTGCAAAACACGGTAATTAAGGAAGACTTTTATTTACCAAAAAAAATAAATATAACCAAGTGATTTAAGTGGGTGACGTAAATGACAAAAAAAATTAAATAAAAATATAGTGGGTTAATAAGAAAAATAAAGGATAGATATTAATTACATATAAATAACCATATGCTTGAAAGAAAAACAGTGAAAAAAAACACACTAGAATTATCAAACTCAATAATGGACGCTAAGTCTGTAATATCGTATCACGTGATGAGTAACTTGGCCATATAGAGAGCATAAAAACATGGAAAATCAAATGCATATGAAGAAGAAATAAAAATAAAGAAAAATAAATAAATAATGGAAATTTGAAAAGGTGGATGAATGATTTAATTAATGAATAAAATAGAAATGCATCTATTCATATTAGGGAATAATTCTCTTTTTCTTACGTTGTACTTTTTTAATGAATAAATTAGAAATAAATCTAGTCATAGTTCTCTTTTCTTTGGTTCATAATTTAATTTTTTATTTTAATTTATTTTTAAAAACACAAATTTTCATTTTGCTTAAACTTTTGCTTTATCATATAAATAGTTAGACTTACCACATGAAAAGGTAAACCAAATATATGGTAGGACCTTCAATTAATTATATTAGCTTGAATCTATAACATAATGAAGGGAAAAATGTAAGGAAGGTATACATGATAACTAATTAACACTTGATATATTGCAGAATAAAAGAGTAATGACTAATAGATAAACTGAAACCCCATTTAGTGATATGTGCAGATAAATAATATTTGTATTAGTAAGCATAAGATACAGCTAATTCGGCTTAGGCTTTATGAATTTAGAACCATCATTCCAATAGATAAAATCAAACATCTGCTGCACATCAAAAACAAATTCAGGATTGATCAGCTGTCTAAAACATTTTTGAACCATAGAGTAAGTTCTCTGTTGGGAATCAGGCAGATGAAATTTTTATTTCAACATTTCCCAAGACTTCAAACTAGTAGGACATAGAATATATGGTCCAGGCATCATGAACCAAAAAAAAGTTTTTTTAGATGGCTTCTTCTATTATACAGGCTACCTACTATGGTTGATCCTAACAGTTTGGTTATATGCTCTTTAAGTAAAGTTTCAGAGACTATTTATCATATATTTTTTATTGTGTATATGCTAAAGAAATATGGCTTCTTTTCTGTTTTGGTATTCTTCGCTGGAATTGTAACTCAATTGAGTTTAAAATGCAAGTTGTTTGTGGGCATATTCAATAGTTGCAAAAAACTTATAATCTGTTTTGGCTCATTCTATCCTCTAAAATTTTATGGATGATATGGAGATATCGTAACAATGAAATTTTTTAGTAGCATTGTAGAAATATTATTGGGTCTCATTTGAGACTCATACCCTTCACAATATTATTGTAGGTCAACAGGTTGCTATGGACATTGAAGGGGACCTGCAAATCAAAGAAAGTTTTTGAGGACTTGGATCAATTGAAGACAAATGATTGGGCTATATGCTCCATTTTTTATGATATTCATGATCTTGATGTATATAAATGATTTTGTAATTTTTTAGAAGATATAACTCTTTGTATGTTAAAAACAACAACACTCTATGACTGTTTTATAGTTGTTATGACTGGAATCCTTCCAGTTATCTGTAGTTCTTGGTTTTAGCCTATTATGATGCTATGAGCTTCTGATGTAATAGTTTATTTTAATATAAATTTTCAGATATTTAATAAAAAAATAGTTGATATGTTGGGCTATTAAACATGATTTTTTTGTTAAATCATTTATTTATAGAATGAATGTAGACGATTAAATTTAATTCAAGGACGCAAATTATATTTTCTTATATTTTTTAAGTTTTATATGCCTAAAGATAACAGTTTTATTTTCCTTTATCAAATGGAATTAGCACAATGGATTAAATTCCTTGAAGGAACTAAGGTTTGAATATTGTTAAATGATACATGCATAATTGCCAAGATATTGTAATACTAGTTTATGGTCATGATGTAAATATGGGTGAAGCCTATTTTTATACCATATAGAAAATTAAAAAAAGAGTTTGGTTTTTATTTTAGACACATCATTAGTAATCAATAGAGAAAAAACATGTATCTATAATAAAACTAAATAAATTTTATTTTGTTAGACTCTAGATTCCAATGCCTCTCATTAAAGAAACTTCATTATAAAATGATATAATTTTACATATATGAGTCCTCCAAAGTTGTTTTGGTGACCCTATTAATTAGAAAGTTGATATAAATATAAATATGTAATTAAAATAATATTAAACAAAATTTATGTATTTGAAATTTATATTCTAATATCTACCACTCCATAAATTTGTATTATAAAATGATATGATTTGACCTAATTTTAAGGATTTTACAGTCATATTAATGACCTATCAGTAATAAACTTGATTGTTATTAAAGCCTGTTAGAACACCATGCTTTTAGCCTAAAGGGGATAAATATAAAAAGAAAAAGAGATATACTAATATAGATATGGATTTGATGGGTTCATTAAGGTCTTCTCCATTAAGCATTTGGAGTTGAAGAATAAATAGATCCATTTCTAAAATGATATGAAATTCACACCATATTTTGAAAAATAAATTCTTTTTATAATTATTTTTATCTAATCCTAGTGCTTGGTGTAGAGGCATAAAAATTGTGCACACCCACACCTATTTTTATCAAGATCTTAAAGGTTTTTTATTTGTAGTCTACTAGTGTAAGTTTGATGTTTTGATTGTAATATATACAAGGTTCAAACTTCTATTCTATCATTGATGTAATGTTACGATGATGATGCAATACAAGTGTAAATATGAAATGCAAGCATGCAAAGCCCTAGATCTATATGCTCTTTGTTTCTAATGCTTGAAAGAAAAATAAATGCTTTCCTTTTTGTATTTCAAGAAAAATGTAAAATAATGTGCATGTAAATGCAAGAAAACCAGCCTAGGATTCAGGTTAAATGTATTTTGTATTTGTTGCCTAAAATTTCAAAGAGAAAACCAATACTTTGTGCCTATTATAACTTTTAATAAAAGAATCCAATTCATACAAATTTCATGAAACTAGTTAGAAAAAGTAATGAGTTATAAATCTTAAATGTTTATGAGATTTCTCCATAGATTTAATGATATCTAACCTAATTTTAAAATAATACAACAATTTATAAGTCTACCAATGCCATTTTTATGATTTTGTTACTAGAATATGACTCGAATTCCATTTTTGAGATAGATCACAAATAGAGAGTAATGTGCCTAATTTTCCTAATTTGTTAGAATCACCAAATGGTGATAAAAGTATCAAATGATAGAATTACCAAATGATATAAATGCTAGATGATAGAAGTACCAAATGGAAAAAAATGTCAAATGGATAAAAGCACAAAATAAACAAAAGTTCCAAATGAATAAAAGTACTATATGGATAGAAGCACTGCATGGATAGAAACATTCAATGATGCAAAATATAATTTTGATAAGTTTATAATGCTATCATTCTATATCTGTAAGTATAGAATCTATAAATAGCAACAAATTGACAATAGTGATTAGTGTGAAGGGGCTTGGCCAAATATCTCTAAAAATATCTTTGTTCTCAGTGCAAGGATCAAACCGATTTGTCCTTTCATGGTATTTTTGATAAATTAAATTAATTATAATGTATATATAAGGCAAAGTATTTGAAATATGATGAAAAGAAGAATGGATAAAAGAGTCTAAAAGGGAAAAGAATGAATCTTAGCCAAGTAAATACACCTCAATTTGTTGTGGATCTATGGTAGATGAGGATTGCTAGATACCTTTGATATTCCTCTTCTCGGTACTAAATTTGAATATTTTTTATAGATCTTCAACCGTCAAGAGTCAATATCAATGAAATGTACCTACAAGAGGACTCTCAATTGTACAATAAGGGTGTTCTTAAAATTATAGTAGTATGTAAGTTCCAAAAGCAAATATAAATAGTGTATACCTATAAAAATTGAATATCCTTTTTATCTTATTCCAAGGGTGGTTTTATATAATACCCAAGCCCTTTAGAGGTTCCATTGTAGGTGCATGAATGAAGAGGTGAGTTTTCTAGGTTACAACAAAAATGGTAAGGTGAGATAATTTGAGTATTTTTTATTAGTAGTTAATAGGGATGAGATTTTGTTGCATGTATTGGTTGGGTATTTAATTAACTTAAATGGTAATTAGGTAATTCATTTGGTAGATATCTCAAGTAATGGATGAGGTGGTAGGTAAAATTTGTAAGAAACAACTAGTGCCATATAGTCAGACCATCAAAATATTAGTTCTATAAATGACTAAATAGAAGTTTTAAATGGTGATAAAACCACTAAACAATTATATTATTAGGTGATAAAAAAAATAGAATTATCCATATGATGTTATCATAATTGACACAAGTTCTATGGACCATATGATACTATCAAAGGTATATAACACTGTTGTTTTTGGGGTTCTGAGGTTTCTATCCTTAGAAAAGCATTGACAAATTTATTGACACTTTAAAGGTATTTTTGAGACATTTTTAATAGTACCATATTTGTGAAATTATGAAGCTTTGATTAAGTTTTGTAATCAACAAAGGCGATATTGTTTTTTCCCATAAAATTGGGTACAAAAGGGGTCAATATTTCTTAATTTGTCAAAAGGGATTATTTAAAAATGCAATTAATTTCTAGGAGATGCAAGAAATTGGGTGTGTATATTTAACCCTTTTAAATGTGTTTATTATATAACGAAAACATAAAAATCCATCATAAACAACATAATTTTATGATAAAAAAGGTTAAATATGTGATCTTGATTGAAGTGCAATTGAAATACAACTATACCCTTGTTGGAAATATTGAGTTATCATTGATGTCAAAGGTGCATGGTATTCAAGGCAAAAATATTCTTCAAGAAGTTTATAAGGTTGAGCAATTATTCAAGGCAAGGTATATCTCCAAGCAAGGAAAATATTTTTAAGAAAAGGATTATAATATTTAAATATCAAATTTAAATATTATAAAGAAGGATAAAAGCTTGGGACACAAAGGTTTAAAAGTTAATAAAAGTTGCTTGGGACAAAAGTTTAAAAGTTGTGTGTTAGGATTGTTTGAAAGATTATATTTTGGATAGTATGTGAAGGAGTTATTTTTGTATATTAAGGAGTTATAAGGTGTAATTGTGATTGTTATAAAATTGTATTATGTATAATTTTGAGTTATACGGTGTAACTTTAGAATTTTAATTTTTTATTTTGCATGTCATAAAAGGATAAAATAAGAAGTGACTTTATTGGTTTAAAATATTCATTGTATATATTTTCATAAGGACATATTTATTATTAAAATATTTATTTTGTGAGATTAAAAATGAGATATAACATATTATTTTCATGTGGATGATTTGAAAAAGAGATTTACTAACCTTGTTTTTGTAGTGAAAAAAGAAAGGAAATATATTTTTGACAAAATAAGTTTGGAAAATACATGTAAAAGAAGATTATCATCATTGTGGTAGATTTAGAGGTATGGTGATTTAATTCCTTTCTCAAGGGTGGTTTTGTTTGAGGAAAATATTTTTAATGTCATATGGTTGGAGGTATAAGGATTGATTTGATGTGCATTGGTTTTGATTGATATTGGGAGTAAATGTGCAAGGGTTATAGAACATATTTGAAAGCAAAATTTGTGCATTGTGTATGATTGAATTTGGGAGTAGATGAGCATGGAAGATTTGTGGATTGTTATATTTAGTTTTGGGTATAGATGAGCATTATTTGTATGTAAAATTTTGGATCATATTTGAGTAGGTTTTGTGAGCAGATTTAAGAAGGTTTTTATGAGTAGATTTGAGTAGAGTTGTGAGCAGGTTTGAAGTAGATTTGAGCATAGTTGTGAGAAGGCATTAGAGCAGACCAGAGCGGAGAGGATTGGTGTCTCTTGTGGATTGAGATCCATGAACTTGTGAGAGGGTACACATGTCTCTTATAGATAGAGTTCCACAAACATTGTAATAGGGAATTGATTCCCATAAAATTTGTTGAGAAATTTATAAACAATATTTCTCCACGGATGTAGGCCACATTGAGTGAACCACATTAAATTTGTGTCTCTCATTTGTGTGATAATTTATGCATTGTTTCATTTACTGCGTTGATATTATTACCGTTATCATTTGGATTGAAAAGTGAAAAGTTTTATCTTATACTATTCACCTCCCCTTTGAGTATAAGTGTGTGTTATTCAATTGGTGTCAGAGCATATTCCTTTGTGAAAGCCTAAAAGTTTGAAGGAAGATATTACAAGAAAACACATGACCACTAAATTGATAGAAGATGCTCCTATGGTTGAAATAAATAAGAGAGATCCTAAAAATGAAGAAGAAAACATGGTTAACATAGAGGAGGAACTTATTGTTGCTCTTGAAGAATTTAAAAGAGTTAGAAAGAAGAATTCAAAATTGAAGGCTCAAGTTCAAGAGGATGAGGAAACAAATACAAAGCTTCTTCAAGATCTCATAGATTTAAAAGTCAAGGTTGAAGAGGCAAAGAGAATTTAAGAAGTTATGATTGAGAAATTAAAGGTAAAAGAATTGGAATGTGAAAAATTGGAACATGAAGTTGTCTCTATAAGAAAAAAAGTAGAAAATTCTAAGGATAAGTTACAACAAAATATAAGGTTAGGGAAACAAAAAGAGGAGTCAAGATCAAAATGAACAAAATCATCAAAGAAAGTAAAGAAGAACCCATGACCTATGCTGGTGTATTGAAGGGTAAAAGCATCAAGGAGGAAGAAAATAGAGAATCATCATGGACACAAGTCAATCACAAGAACTTTAAGAATCATGTGACCATATCATCCAATACAATCAAACAAATTCCATGGTTATTTTTTTTCATGTAACAAATATGGTCATAAAGCTATACATTGCATGGTCTATGTGAAAAATAATGTTGGCATCATCAAGATAAATTACAATTCTTTTGCACCTCTCATGAATAACAATTTCATGTGTTTCAATTGCAATAATTTTTGGCATAAAGCTAAATGGTGTAGAATAGTATTCCCTAAATTTCCAAAGTCAAGTAAGAAGGAGAATGGTCAAGATGTTCAAAAGAGTATGACCTTCAAAGTTTGAAAAAATAAAATTGACAAATAATAAGATCATTGTAAGTTGGGATTAGCTTTACTCCCATCCCAAAATTGATCACCTAAATAAAAGGAGGTGGTGAGGGGGTTGTGCTAAGTGTATTATTTTTATCCCCAAGGAGCCCTTTGCCATTGATGTCAAAAGGGGAGAATTCAGTGAGGTGAAACAACTTGTAGGGGGGAGCATATTGGTAATCCAGTTGCAGTAAAAGAATTTTTTTTGAAGGGTTTCCATCAATGAAAAAGGGGGATATTATTGGAAATATTGAGTTTTCATTGATGTCAAAGGTGCATGGTATTCAAGGAAAAAATATTCTTCAAGAAGTTTATGAGGTTGAGCAATTATTCAAGGCAAGGTATATCTCCAAGCAAGGAAAATATTTTTAAGAAAATGATTATAATATTTAAATATCAAATTTAAATATTATAAAGAAGGACAAAAGCTTGGGACACAAAGGTTTAAAATTTAATAAAATTTGCTTGGGAAAAAAGTTTAAAAGTTGATTGGGACAACGGTTTAAACATTTATATAAGTTGCTTGGGACAAAGGTTTAAATATTACAAGAAATGGCCAAGGGTTTTAAAAGTTAATATTATAATTTTTTTTAAAAATATTATAAGGGGTTTATAAGGTTTGGCGCCAACATCTTTGGAGAGCATAAATTAAATGAAAATTAAAATTGTGAGTCGTATTTACAAGGTGCAAAGGAAGGCGTATAAACATGAAGGCAAATATTTCATTATTTACCACTGTGCAATGCAATAATTGAAAATTTCTAATGCGACCAATGATGTGAAAAATTCCAATTCATGTGCAAAATTTGAATACTTCCAGCATGAAAAAATTGATGAATAAGAGAAGAAGAATTTGTGTTAGAATTCCCAAGAGTATAATTACAAAGCATTACAATATTTGAAGAAACAAAATAGAACTCATTGATTTATTCTAAGGATCAACTTTGTATAAATAGCAAAGTTGATCATTGAAATTTTTTGGATTACAACAACTTATCAAGTCTGATGAAGACACCTTTGAGAGTTTACCTAACACATGGAGGAGTGGAACAACTCATCAAGTCTGATGAAGACATCACTGAGAGTTCACTTGACACATGAAGGAGTGGAAACTCAAGTGTGTTTATCCTAGTAGAAATTAATATAATATTCACTTATTCTAACACCCCCCCTTAAGTGATACTAGGGGTGGTTTGTACAAATAAGTCTCAAAAACAATTCATGATGAGGTACTCATGTACATTAATTTCTTTTTTGAAGATATGGTAAAAACCTAATGGGAAAAGCCATCAATCAAAAAAGAATTAAGAAAGAGGCTTGTCTTCAGATGGCAAATAATGTCCTATTAAAATAATAAAAGGATGAGTCCCGACAACATGGCCTAATGAGGTACTCATTTACAATATATAGATGGTGAAAAAACCCCTTGGGAAAAAATCATCTGTTACAAGAAAAATATCCAAGATAGAGACATCTTCGGATGGTGAAGATTGTCCTCTCAACATAAAAAAATAATGAGTCCTGGAAACTTGGCTTGATTAGGTTCTCATGAACAATATATAATTTTGGAGAGATGATGAAAAAAAAACCACAAGAGAAAAAACCATCCTCCAAAGAATACAATAGTAAAATGAGAGGTGGAAGACCTTTGTGTTAATGCAGCTGTATTACTCCAAGTTTCTCTCACAACTATATGTAATGCAAAGAAGGAAATGACTTGGTGAAGATATTTGCAATTTGCTCCTCAGTTGGAATATAGTCCAAGTATATGTCCCTGTTCTGAATGTACTATCGAATAAAGTGCATATGTATCTCAATGTGCTTGGTGCGTTGATGCTCAAATGGATTTCTTGCAATGTGAATTGTGCTCTGATTGTCACACCAAAGAGTTATAGGTTTGTCATGGGACAAACAAAATTCCCTTAGAATTTTATTAATCCAAATAGCTTCCTGACTTGCTAAAACTGCTGCCATGTATTTTGCCTCTAGAGATGATAAGGCTACTGGTTATTCTTTTTTGCATAACCAGGCTATTGGTGAATAACGAAGACAAAATATATATCCAGAAGTTGAACATATGTCTTCTACTGAACCTACCCAATCTGAATATGTGTAGCCAATGATATCCATGGATTTTCCCCTTATATAAGATCCCAAATTGAGTCGTTCCTTGCAAGTAGTGGACGATTATTTTTGTTGCTTACCAATGACTAAAGTGAGTTTGATGGGAGAATCTATATATGAGTCCAACAACATATGAGATATATGTACGAGTATGAGTAAGGTATAACAAAATCCCTACAAGCTGATGATATAGAGTTGCATCACATAGAGGGAACGAGCATGAAGTACTTAGATGTATGCCAGATTGAAAAGGTGTAGGAAAAGGTTTACAATCTGATATTCTAAACCTCTGAATAATATCTAGAGTGTATTTTTGTTGACACAATGAAATACTTGCATTTGTTTGATTTATTTGGATCCTACGGAAGTAATGACCTAAACCTAGATCAGCCATATCAAATTTTTTAGAGAGGGAGTCTTTTATAGTATGAATGTGATTGAAGGTACTACCAATGATTAGAATATCATCAAAATATAAAACAAGAATGGTGATTTTTCCTTCATTTCTCCAAATTTAGATTGTGTTATCAGACTCACAATGAGAAAAACCTGCGGAAAGAAGGAAGGAGTCCATCTAATCATACCAAGCTCTAGGATCTTGTTTGAGGCCATAGAGAGACTTTTTTAGCTTACAAACAAGAGAGGGGTCATGAGTGAAACCAGTAGGTTGTTCCATGTATATCTCTTCCTTTAAATACCCATTTAAGAAAGCACTTTTAACATCCATTTGAAATACATACCACTTTTGAGAAGTAGCCAGAGCAAGAACCAATATACAGAATCCATTTTCGCAACTAGAGCAAAGGTTTTGACATAATAAATTCCTTCAATTTGAGAGAAATATTTGGCTACTAGGCAAGATTTGTGTTTTTCAATTTATCCATTAGGACCATACTTTGTTCTGTAAATCTATTTACAACAAAATAGTTTCCTTACTTTAGGCAAGGGAACTAAATCCAAAGTTTTATTTATGATTAAGGAAGAGACTTAATTTTCCATGACATCATCCCTTTATTTAATACCAGTTGCTTCTTTGAAGGAATGAGGATCAGAGGAAATAGACTGACAAACAAGACCAGTGCCTATGGAGTTGGTTGATCTGGATGATGGAAGATTTTGGATGAAAGGAGTAGCTTCTTTAACAATGGTGCGGGCCCATTTTGGTATAGTGGAAGGAGTACAAGGAGTGGAAAGACATTGATTTGGAGTTATAAGTACCTCATCTTGATTATTAATCTCTAAGTTAACCTCTAGAGTTGGTTCTTCATAATATTGAGGTTCTATTATAAGAGAAAGCTCAATGGAGAAATAGGAGAGTTGAGGATATTTTTGAGGGAATGTTTCATCAAATTTGACATTCCTATGAAAAATACCTCATGATTTGAGGGATCAAGGAGCTTGTATGCTTTCATTTCCTCACAATAACCAACAAATATGAGCTTTCTAATTTTCTTATCTAGAGCTTCCCTTTTCTTCTTTGGGATGTGTACCCAAGCAGTACACCCAAAAATATTGATGAAGGAAACATCTGGTTTTGAACCAGTCCATGCTTCTTTAGGAGTTAAATGATCTGGATATTTATGAGGTGTGCGATTTTGAATATAATTGGCACAGTTAATAGCTTCTGCCCAAAAAAAATTTGGAAGATCTCTTGAATGGAGCATACAATTTGCCATTTCCTTTAATGTCTAGTTTTTCATTCCTGCAATGCCATTTTGATGATGATTATGGGATACAAAATGTTGATGAATTATGCCATTATTTTATACAAATATGGATAACTCGTTACTACAGTATTACCCCATTATCTATGCGAATTTGCTTAATATTGCAAGAGGCCTGATTTTCAACTAAGGCTTTGAAGACTTTGAAGTGGAATAGAACATCACTTTTATATTTTAGGATGTAGACTAAAGTTATTCTATAAAATTCATCAATAAAGGTTAGAGCATATTTTACTCCTTTGAAATAAGGTTCTAAAAAATTCATCAAGTACTATGGATTAATTCTAGAGGGGTTGAAGTTTTTAGAGAACTACTTGGGTGGAAAGGATCTTGATGTTGCTTTCCAAGAGAAAATCCAAGACAAAATCCATAAATAGAAGAGACTTGAGGTAAACATGTTACCATTTTATGGGAGCTCAATTCCTTTAGGTAGTTGTAACTGAGATGACCAAACCTTTCATGCCAAATTTTGCTTTCAAGATCTCCATGAGCCACAAAATAAGAGTCCCCTTCTGGAATTTTGAATCATTTGAAGTGAAATAGGTGAGTGTTGTGATCAATATCTCCTTTGGCTATGAGAGAATGAGGATCTTGAAAGTCTCTTATCTCAACTCCTGTTGGAGAGAAGAGAACAATTTTCCCCTTTCCAGAAGTATAAATCTGATAGACGGAGAGGATATTTATGGCAATGTTTGGAACATAGAGAACATTATTGATAGATACACCATCAATGGTTATATCACCCTTTCCTTTGGCTGGGATGAAGGAAGAGTCACCAACTTCGATGCTACAGGTTGAACTTGAGGAGATAGAAGAGAATGATTCATCTAAAGCAATCATGTGATGAGTTGCTCTTGAATCTAGGACCCAGTGATTAGAAGAAGAATTAGAGGTTTTTACTTGAACATTAAGGGCTTTTCCTATTTATTTTTTATTGTATATATTTTGATCCTTCATAGCTACCTCTAGTTGTTGTAATATTTTCCAATATTTGTTTATAGAGTGACCATTCTTTTTTCAGTGAGTACAAGTTATGGGATTCCTTTCCTTTTTTTTGAATTTTTATTTAGAAGAGGTGGAGGCTACTAAGGCTTTTGAGGAAGAGGAATAAGAAGATATTTCATATCTTGCAAGTTTTATTTCTTCCCTAGTTATTCTATCACAAAACTCTTCTAAAGAGGGCATTTTAAAAGTTGCACCAAGAGCATATTTGGTAGATAGAAAGGTGGTAGCAAATATTTGAAATACACCATTTAGTTTAGAAATGATTATATAAATGTATTCTTCTTTAGTATTAGTCTTCCCACTACCTTTGTATTGAGTGAGGACCTCTTTGAATTTGGTGAGGAAGTCAACAATATTGTTGAAGTCCTATGAATATAGAGTTGTTAATTCTGCTTCTAGTTGCATTGATCTTATTTGATCTACTTTCCTAAATAAGGTCTTTAGTTTCTCCTAACTTTCATAAGGAGTTTTACAATATGCAATGTGAAACCATAAAATTTCATGCACATTAGAGCTGATAATACCCATTGTTTCATACATTTTCCCTTTGTGAACAAATATTTCATATTCTTTTTTGAACTCAGGTTGCTTTTCTTCTAATAGGTGTGTGAGCCTTTTCTAAGAAATGAGATTTAAAATTTTGGGTTTCCATGTATAGAAGTTGTGAGGAGTGAGAAGATCAATTGTATTCATTGAATTCATTTTTAAGCTAACCCAAATATCCCCCCTTTAACTTTAATTTAGAGAAAGCAATGGATATTAGTCAACAGAAGCCTATAAAAAATACCAAATTGCTCAAAAAAACCTACCCTAACGAGAGGGAAACTATAAGTAATTTTGACTATATTTGATATTTATTGAGGTTAATGAGATAAATATGCCAAAGCTTATAGGAAACACCAAATAACTCAATAAATACCCACCCTAACGAAGGGGAAACTATAATTATTTTGAGTAAATTTTATATTAATTATGGTTAAGAGAATAAATATGTCAGGCCTATATATATTTTCTTCTCAAATACCCGCCCTGACTAGAGGTAAACTATAAGTATTTGATTAGATATGATACTTGAAATATAGGTGAATATCAACGAGGCTTGTATTGGTTACCAGATAACTTGCCCTTACGTGAGGGAAACTATAAGTTAAATAGTATGTACAATAAGGTGAGTGGTGATATGAATTATTTGTTCTTCTTAGGAAGTTTAGAATGAGAAATAATGCTTTTAAAAAGATAATTAAAAAATACTCTTTGTCAACAATAATAAATTGAACACATAAAGATTTTTAATTGCTTAATGAAATAATAAAAAAATAATAGATATATTTTAATTATTCTTTATTATGTAAATATTGGATTGAATACCCTTTTATTTCATTTAAGCTGACTATATGTAACAAATTGATTTCAAAAAAGTTAATTAATATAGAGATTGTTTTGAAAGGAAATATTTTTCATTCACTAAAATATATCTATAAAATATTAAAGACGTTTGGAAAATAGAGAATTTAAGTTGTTAATATAAAATTTTGCTTAATGAAATAAAAAAATAGTAAAAAAATATTTGAGTAATTTCTTTAATTTAGGATTGAATATTTAATCAACACCTTTTTAATATTAAGCAAGATATATAAACAAAATTAATATTACCAACTTAAGAACGAAAGTAAATAAGGCAAAAGAAGGCAAAAAGTGATGCAATGACACCCCCCAAACTTAGTATAGGTGCAAAAGGCACCTATAAACCCCCCAGAAAAATTTTATTAAAATTTTTACAATTCTCCTTTGATTTTTGAGCAAAGAAAAGCCGGAAAGGAAAGGGAATGAAACACTTTTTTTCTTGCTACTATATATATATATAAGATATTATAGCTTAAATTAAATGGGTTGACATCAAACAGAGGATGCAATAGAAAAAACATCTTGAAAGGCAGTGAGTAAGGGTCCATGGACCGTCTTTCAATGAACAAGCAGCGTGAAAGGGTGGTGCCTACGTTTGCCTCTCCAATGGCAATGTCCAGGAAAAATGAGACTCCTTCTATATCTGCACTGGATATAAGGAAGGGTGTAATCTACGTTCGCCGCACCAATGGCGAGGTCCAAAGAAAAATGAGACTCCTATATCTGTGTTGGATAAGAAAAATGTTATTTTAAAAATTATATAACACCTTACCATATGATGCATTGAAGAGGTGTTGAGAGGAGTGATGCCAAAGCAAAGAGTCTCCCTTAGCAACTGTGCCACATACCAACTTTAAAATATGAATCGGAGATGCTAAGAGCAAGGCACCAAAGAGAGGATGCAGTGACCTGAGTGTTTCTAAATCTTTCACTTGCAGAATAGATTATCTCACCACACACTAACCTAAAGAAAAAACACTTGCAAAGATTTACAGGGAACAATATAAAATGGGCCCAAATAAATATCAATCTAAGCTTTACCGAAGAAAATCTTAGGAATACAAAAGAGTTATGATATTAAGCTTAGAAACATGTTTATATAACAAGAGGAAATAAGATCCTCTTGAGCGCCAAAGGTCAAACAGATATGACGAACTTTGAGTAGAACGCTTCCTAAATTCTCAAGATAATCAAAGAATATAAAAAATTAATGAGGGAAATGCCCATTGAGAGACGCAGTCCCAATGCACGCCATAGAAAAATGCTGGCCAAAGGCCATGCTCAGAATTTTTTTTACAAATGTTGGTCTAGGTATGTAGACCAAGAGTCATTAATTAGTGATGCAGAGAGCGATTTTTACATTAATTAAAATTTATGAAGACAAAATGATTTGAGATTGTAAGATAAAAAAAATTAAATGCCCACCAAAAGTAAGGGCCTACGATTTTTCCCTTTCCTCCATGTTAGAAGATACGCAACAAGGATAAAATGGCGATGAACGCTTATCCTTATACGTTATGCAATGCGTAGCGAAGGCTATTTAAAGTCGAATGAGTTGGCATTTAAGGGAAAAAAAATTAAACGTAGGTGAAGTTGGAAGACAAATAAAAATAGGGGGCCTCTAAAAAACATTTGATTTATATTAGTTTCATTCTTGAGTGAAACACAGTGATGGATACGTTAGATAGGGGAAGAAATAATATAAATTAAAAAACACCTATAACGGATGCAGTGTTGCTTTAATTGTTTTAAAGTAAGTTGCGTTCGTTAAGGAGTATTTTTATAGAGGCAAAAAAAAAACTTCAATATGCATACACAAAGTAGTGAATAAAGAAATTTTGAAAGATTTGCATCAATGGTAAAACAAAATTATATAAACCAGTAGGTATTACCATAAGCAAATATATTTTAAAAAATTGCATATATGAGCATACTACAATATGAAAAAAAACCTCTTTCTTTAAAAAAACAAAGAATAAGAGATTAAGAACAAGTTCAAAACCCTACGACACCATTTTGCTTTGTGATAAAATTATGAAAGTGTGAAGGTTATAGGCCACTTGATCCTCTTTTTTTCTTGAGATGTGGTGCAACCCATCTGGTTGGCTAGGTTGTGGTGATACGCTATTCTGTGTGAGTACTGACGTCAAATTCCGTCGAGTGTGGTTTTTTCTTGGAAATCATGGTGGTAGTTGAGGTAAGAGAAAAATATTTTATTTTTATTAAATTAGGGAGTCATAAGGTGCAACGTTAATATTTTATATTCTGCATTATTATAATAAGGTGATATAAGGTGTGTTAGGATTGTTTGAAATATTGTATTTTGTATAGTGTGTGAAGGAGTTATTTTTGTATATTAAGGAGGAGTTATAAGGTGTAATTATGATTGTTATAAAATTGTATTATGTATAAGTTGGAGTTATAAGGTGTAACTTTGGAATTTTAATTTTGTATTTTGCATGTCATAAAAGCTTCAGTGTTTATATTTCTATAAGGGTATAGTTATTATTAAAAGATTTATTTTATGAGATTAAAAAGGAGATATAAGGTATTATTTTCAAGCTTTATTGTGCACATTTTTGAGAAGGGTTTTTAATGTGGATGATTTGAAAAAGAGATTTGCTAACCCTATTTTTGTAGTGGCAAAAGAAAGGAAAATTATTTTTGACAAAACAAGTTTGGAAAACACATGCAAAAGAAGATTATCATCATTGTGGTAGATTTAGAGGTATGGTGATTTAATTTCTTTCTCAAGGGTGGTTTTGTTTGAGGAAAATATTTTTAATGTCATATGGTTGGAGGTATAAGGATTGATTTGATGCACATTGGTTTTGATTGATATTGGGAGTAAATGTGCAAGGGTTCTAGAAAATATTTGAAAGCAAAAGTTGTGCGTTGTGTATGATTTACTTTGGGAGTAGATGAACATCGCAAATTTATGGATTGTTATATTTATTTTTGGGTATAGATAAGCATTGTTTGTATGCAATATTTTGGATCAGATTTGAGCAGGTTTTGTGAGCAGATTTGAGTAGAGTTGTGAGTAATATTGAGTAGACTTTGTGAGTAGGATTGAGCAGGTTTTGAGCAGGCTTTGTGAGCATATTTGAGCAAGTTTTGTGAGCATATTTGAGCAGGTTTTTGTGAGAAGATTTGAGTAGAGTTGTGATAAGGTTTGGATAAAATTTAAGCAGAGCTATGAGCAAGCTTTAGAGCATACCAAAGCATAGGATATTGGTATCTCCTAGGGATTGGGGTCCACAGACTTGTGAGAGTGGACAAGTGTCTCTTGTGGATAGAGTTCCACAAAAATTGTAATAGGGAATTGGTTCCCATGAATTTTTTTAAGAAATTTATAAGCAATATTTCTCCTTGGATCTAGCCCACATTAAGTGAACCATGTTAAATCTATGTCTCTCATTTGTGTGATGATTTGTGTATTATTTCATTTAATACATTAATATTTTTGTTTTTATCATTTGGATTGAAAAGTGAAATTTTTTATCTTATACTGTTCACCCCTCCTCTTAGTATAAACTTATTTTCTTTAGCCTTGGCATGCTCCATTGAGTTTTAGAGGAGAAAATTGAATTGAAATGAGGAACATGAAAGTCCATGTATTCACACAATATTTGTAGTAATAATATCTTAGAAGGAAAATGAAATATTGGTGCAAAAGTGCTAAAGGTTATACTTCAAGGGAAAAGGACTAGAATATGAAAAAGGGATGGAAGATTGAAAAAGAGAGAATTTTTAAATGAAGGGGTTATGATAAATGAGGGGAATGAGAGAGATAGAGTTTGCATTTTCCATGCAAAACAAATGAGAGTGGTTTGATTATAATTAAAAAGGATAATGATTGATTTATATAATATTGGATTGGTAAGAGAGGACAATCCTTTGAAATGAAGAGTAGCTAAGGAGGGATAAAAATGAATATGAAAGGATATGAGTAATTAAGGGAAAGGAGAAAAGAAACAATGGGAAATGGTACCAAATTATGCAATGCTCTTCTTCATTATGCTAGTTCTTGGCTATTTTAAGTGATTTATTTTGCTCGATCATATTAAAGGATTGGAAAGACACATAACCAAATGGTTTATTTAAGAAATTATATTGATTATATTCATACAAAAGTTGGTCCATTTAAGGATACATTGTTATACATTTATATGTAGAGTGGACTATTTAAGAACATGTAATTGACAAGTCTATTTACAAACATATTTTTATTAGGAGCTTTATTTAAAGATACATCTATATACAAATCAATCTATTTAAGGACACATATTTGAATTATGTATAAGTGAGTACTTGGGATTTAGTTTTGATTATTTTGAAGCAAACTCAATGCCCCTAGTTGAGAATATATTTCTTTGGGCAATATTAGCTTTTTTGTCTATGGTGTTTTTCATGTGAGGTGCCTAGAGGACATTGCTTTGATCGATCATCCTTTAGGTGAGATGCCTAAAGGGTATTATTTTATATATTTAAATTGATTGGTCTATTTAAAGTCATATGATTTAATTGGTTTATCTATTTATAGGCCTATTTCACACAAGTGATCTACTTGTTAGAAGGCACATGATTGAACAACCTATTTAAAGGAATATACTTTTAACTAGCCACTTTAAGTATACATATATGATTATCTTATCTAAAATTACATACTAGAGTGGCTTATTAAAAAGGACATGATTAAGTAGGTTATTTAAAATCATATGATTAAATCTAACCTATTTAAAGGAACATAATTTCATTTGGCTTATTTAATGGCATACAATTTTGGTTGGTCCATTTAAGGGCACCAAATTTAGCCAACCCATTTAAATGCATATGATTTTGATTGGTCCATTTATGGACATAGAATTTGATTGGACTATTTCAAGACACAAAATTTGATTGGCCTATTTAAGGACATAGAATTTGAACAACCGATTTAAGGGCACATAAATCATTGGCTTATTTAGAGGTACATGATTGAGTGGCCTATTAGATATAAAACTAGATTATTTAAAAGGACATAATTTGATTGTCTCACCTAAAATCGCATAGGTGAATGACTCATCTAAGAGAACATATTTTATTGGCTCATTTAAGAGTACATACATGATTGAATCATTTAAGAGCATATTCTTTATTGGCTCATTTAAGAGTGCATACTTGATTGGCTCATCTAATTGCATATAAGTAATTAGATAATATAAGAGCACATAATTGGTATATTCCTTTAAGAGTACATAATTTATTGGCTAATTTATGGTATATACTTTTTATTGGTCCATTTAAGGACATATGCTTTTTTTGGCCTATTTAAAGGAATATAATATTGATTGTTCCATTTAAGGATAGATGTTTTTGTTGGCCTATTTAGGGGCACATAGTTGATAGACTCATTTAGAATCACATTATTTTGACCATTTTGAATAGATGCTCTTAGTTTCAATACCCTCAACTAAGGGGGAACTATGTATTATGGGTTGCTTGCCCCACATGTGAAGGGTATGGTGTCTCATGATAGTATATGTATAATTTTAAATTGTGATAAGTGCCCATCCTCAAGTGAGGTGTTTAAGTAATATTTCATTATCCAAAAATATCCTGCTAGGTGTTTAAGTAATGTTTAAGTAATAGCTTTATTATGATAAAAGATGTTAAAAACCATATAAAAAGCATTTTGAAAAGGATCATAAAAGTAAGCAACATATTTAAATGAACACAACTAAGTTTAAGAATTGTTGACTATATTTAATTTATTCATTTAAGGGTATTCGATTTAGAAAGTGAACTTTAATATCCCTAGTTGGGAGGACATTTCACTTCTCTAGGGTTTTGCCCTCATATGAGAAGATTACCTCAATTGTTATTATGGTGGCAATCTTGTTGTTCTTGATTAAATGATATTATTTTTTATTAGAAATGCTAACTTCATAATACCTATGATGCAACAAGGATGGAGTAGTGTGGAAGATAAGGGAGATATGATTTTGATGAAAATATAATAGGAATAAATTTATATTAAGAGATGATTTCAATTGGAAAATATAGGTTAGTTTCAATTGATAGGATCAAGTAGAGTGGGAAAGTGATCAAGTATTCAATGTAGACATAAATACAATATTAAAATATAGTATTTATTGATTTTGCATTATTTATAGGGAAAACTAAGCTTTGCAGATCCATTTCTATATGTGATTCGAAACAAGAAAAGACCTAGAGGAAGTGAGAACTCCTTATTTGTTTCATCTAACCTTAATCCATTGATAGGAATGGTACCACCATGGGATCCAAAAAGGTAAAAATTTGGATTCATTATCATGATCAAATGATAATGAAGTGGAAAAATAAAAATAACAGTATACTTTATCCCATAACATCCCTATATTATCAGGTTGATGAGTTGAATTAAAGGCCTCAATGTATCATAAATCACCTTATCTTGGAAATAGCCTTTAATACTACATAATTCTATTCATGTATTAGGTGGATGGATGTTTTTAATAACTAGAATTTTTAATTCTTAGCTTTGATTCCTCAATAGGAAATGATGAACCTTGGTAATTTTCTAGACATTACTCCAAAAACACATTTAGAGGGTTTAAACTAGATTTTATATTGCCTTAGGCATTCAAAATTTTATCTTAAATTCTAAACATGATCTTCTAATATTAGGGAATGAGTGAGGAGATCATAAAGACAATATTATATAGTCTCATGCATCATGTCATAAAGTATATATGTCAAAGTGCATTTCTAAGTTGCCTAAAATTGTTTTAGTCCAAAATGCATAACTTGCTAGGGAAAAATCCCCCATTGGGTGGTAAAATTTGTCCTAGGTTGATACTATGGTTCTATCCTAATTTAATTATATCTAAATAATACATCCATAATAGATAGAATCCTAAAGTTAGAGAAATTGATAATCATGTCAATATTGTATTGGGGAAAATCATCTTTTCAACATGTTTTATTAATGTCTCTAAAGTTAGTGTAGATGCAAATGGTACCTTCCATTTTAGCAATAGGGGCTATATTAGATATCCAATTAGAATAGTTGATGGATTTCATACATTTGAATTTGAGGAGAGTTTAAAGTTCCTCTTTGATGAGTTAGGCTACCTTAAGCTACATTTTTCATAGCTTTTACTTTACTAGCTTGATATTTGGTCGAACATCTAAGTGATGTATGACAAGATATGGATCTAATCCCTACATGTCAACATAATACCATGAAAAAATATCATAAAATTTAGTTAGTACATTTGTATATACTTCATGTTACTTAGGAGTCAAGACATTACCCATTTTGAGAATTTTATGTTTGTCTTGGATTTTAATATTTATATTGATTATTTCTTCAATGAGGATATAAAACTCATCCTTGAAATATGGGGGTGTAGGAAATACCCCTAAGCTTTCAAAATCTATCATCTCCAAAGATAGTTTTCGAGGATCAAACCATTGTGAGGTATTGGCCATGAAGGGCTATGAATAGAATTATGTAGTCTTAAAGGTTGTGGATTAATATGTATGCCTCACAATTAATGTAGTTTCTTAAAAAAAAGAATTGCTCATTATTCGGGTCATAGTGTGTATTGGTTCAAAAATTTTATAGGGTATAGGATGAAAAATATCTATGATACTTACATTAATAATATTAATGGGAAGAAAATGCATCTCTTTATCCCTATAATGGTTTGATTTTGACTTGTTTACTATTGCGATGTCTTCATAATGTTTAATAAATTCTCTCATATGATGACAAGCAAGATTTGCATTTGTTACAATTGGGTTTATATCCCTTCTCCCATTAGTATATCTATGATTTTGGTTTCAAAGGTTCTTTGACACCTTATTCAAACCTTCTTAGAAAATTATCATCATACCCAAGGTTCCATAGGATCTGTTCAGGTATCTGAAAGCGATTTGATATGTAACAACAAGCATTTTGATGTTTAATGGGATGAAATTTGCTTCCATGGATAAATATTTCTTAACCATTATAGCGTAAATAAAGATACAAATCCATATTTGCACTACCTTCCCCTTATGATATGGTAGTCCTAAGGGAAACCTAGCTAGGTCTAATGTTAAATTTCATTGCATGGATTAACTTGGCTAATATCTTAAATTTCTTGGGTTTACTCCTCTTGCTCCTTAGGTTAAATAATAGTGCTTACATCATGGTCATTTCATCTAACCCTAAGTGTAAAGGATTTATGATAAGGTTATATGTGCTTAAACATGGAGGAAGACATATTTGTATTTACTTTTCAATGGATTGACAATAGGTAAAATAATCTCAATCTATCGAAATAGTGTGAAATTGACCTTGCTAATAAAATTTTAAACATTTGTGATAGGTGGATGGTACTACCTAAATAACATAGATATAAGGCCATCCCAATAGTATATTATAGTTCAAGTTACGATTTAAGACATAGACTAAGGTGTTGCATTAGTGAGGCCATACCTTTAGAGAAAAGACCAACATTCCAACTTCTTATTCTTAATTATCATATTATTTGATAATTATATTGTATTTTCTAAGTCTTACTCATTTAATTTGATCGTATATAGGAATTTGAGGTTGCGCACATTAATGGTAGATCAATTATAAATAAGTAAATTTTTGATGAAACTATCACTAATTTCATAGGTAATATGAAGAGGACATTCCCAAGCATGATTGACTACAAGTGTACCTACCATATGAATAAAATTGATTGGAATAATATCTCAAGGAACTACCTACCCATTTGAAGAGAATTTATCTATTAATTGAAGACATTTTCAGTATCTCTATCAAATAAATATGGGTATGTCTTTGAGTTGTTGTTGGAGGTTAAAGGTCCCTTTTTTATCTTGAGATTTTAGGATTAAGGTTTATTTTTTGAGAGAATGAATTTATTTTGATTGTATAATTAGGGGAGGGTTAGTAGGTGGAACATTCTTGTATTGATTATTGTTAGTTGTATGTTGATTATGATTTAGTAGATGATATTGTAAAATGCCTGCATCTTGATTTGAATATGTGGAAGGTTGGTAGTCACTAAAGGTAACTTTTCCTTCATCAATGAGGTATTGCATGAGGTCTCTAACATTTTTACATCTATTAGAGGAACTCCCATTGATGATATGTTAAGCACATTGTTCTTTGTTATGAAATATTGATACTTTTCTATTTTATGATTTCAAGGTCTTATGGATGGCAGTTTGATCATATTTTCTTCTAGAAGAGGGAGGTATGACTAACCTAGCATACTATCTCCTAGGCCATTTTTTTTTAAAACAATTTTCTAAATGGATACTACAATACTTCCACTATTGTCATTTTATCTAGAGTTAGTGACACCATATCCTACAACATGTTTACTCCTATACTACCCCTTTTTATTAGAATAGGGCTTATATTCCTTATTGGGTTTTAATTTTCCCTTTCTAAAAAGGGTGAATTCCACTTGTTTGTCTAATTGAATGGCATGTCTAAAAGAAAGTATTATGGGAATTTACAAGTGATAGGATGAATGTTCATCGAGGTTCTTTTTAAACACACTAGTAAGGTCTTTTGAAGGAGGTTTATACTCTAGTTCTACCACTAATAATAACTACCTTTTTAAGAATTATATAAATTGAGAAGGGTGGTAGTTTGTTGAATAAATTTCTTACCTAGTTCTTAAAATCTCCAAATAGAATGTTGAGATAGTTAGTAATACCAATCTAGTTCTAACCCAATGAGACTTTGTGAGAATATGTACAGTAATAATAATTCATATTATGCCATATTTACACAAGCAAGAATGAAGAGCTTTATATGGCTCATAGGACCACTTGAACCATCATACTCTAGTAATTTAGTATACATGAAATGATGTAACAAAAGGTAGGTTAGCTAAAAGTGTGTCTAATAGTTGATTGCACATATCCTCAAATGCACATTTTATTTTAAAATTACATGGAGTAAAGATATTTTTTGAGTCAATTTTTGTACCTAGGACATAAGGGCTTGGAACTTAGGAGATAGTTGACTAGTCAGAATTAGCAAAACTTACGATGAGGAAAAATAAATTTAGATATTAATAAAAGGATGCATTTGATAATTTTTATTAAAATAGGTATTTTATGTAGAAATAGATGGGTTTGATTAGTTTCTATATTTTCAAGATCAAGCATGGGTATTGTATAAAAACTACTACAGTTATATATGTCAAAGGAAGTTGTGTTATAGGTGGGAGTAACTAAAACGCAAGTATCTCCCCCTCTTGGATTTAAAAGACATGGTTACTTAAGAAATACCAATTGAGACAATAGTTTACTAAGTGGAATTTCTAATTGATTTGCTACTACAATTGGAGAAGTAGCATGAACAAGAGTTAGTTTAAATAATTCATCTATAGAAGGTAATGGGGGTATTTCCCTATGGATATGGTTTGGTTAAGGTTTCCTCCTTCTATAGTGACATTAGGAGGTCTCAACCTTTAAGTATTAATCTCTATTGGAGTATATTACATTATTTTGTACATGCTAATGTACCACCACGATACCTCCATGGTACAATTATAAATATTAAATTAGGGTTGAATCATAGTTTAGAGTGTGAGTAATATTTTCCTTTATGTAAGTGTGAATGTACCAGATATGCACAAGTGTTATGTAAAGTTGTAATGTGCAGGAAATAAACAAGTGTCATGTGCGTTAGTGTGCAGTTGTAAGTTAAATCTATGTGCACAAGTGTCTTATATGTAAGAGTACAAATATGTAATTTAAATAATTTCACAAGTGTCTTAGCTTAGATTGTGCAAAGTGAAGGTCAATAATCATGTTTAGGTGTGCACACAATATAGTGCCATGTGTTCATCAAGTATGCAAGTGTCAAGTATAGAATCCAAGAGTCATGAGACTTAGAATATGGAAAGGAATAGTCAAGTATACAAAGAGTCATACTTTATGGCTATATTATGGAGGAAATACTCCATAAGGAAGAGAAACACATTACAAAAAGTGATTAATAAAGTCTGCATACATTTTTAGCAATTAATATTGTAATATATTCTAGATGTTTAATACATGTATGATTCGGGATATTTACATTCATATTGTTGTTTATTATTGAAGTTATTTGATATATTATTATCCTTGATATGAATATTAATTTTCTTGAATTATTGTACTCATATAATTATCTTGACCTTATTGTATTGTGGCTATATTATATTCGATTCTATGATAGTTATATTTTGTTATTTCTAGTAGTATTACGGTTTTAAAATAAATCAATGTCTACATGCAAGGTCCTAAGAGAATTTTTTTTTTTTATCAAGAACACAAGTTAACCTAGGTTGTTGGATATGTTTTGAATGGGACGTCTCACCAATAGGATGAAATAACTTGTCTAAATATTCTAAAATATCCATGTTCATGATCATTAACACATTTTCTTTATTTTTATGAGAAAAAGTGGAAGGGTGATCCATAGATCCAAAAGCCACTTCTTTTTTTTCATTGTGTATAGGGAAAGATTCCCAAAGAGAGGAAGTCATTCGTGTTCTTAAAATACAATGTTATTAAACATTGCTGAACTTTTAGGAAGGGGTGATAAAATTTTTGTGTTGTGGATCATTTGAAAAACAATGCTTCTCATTATATATTGGGGTTATTGTTTAATTATGATTGGAAAAGAGGAGTTAATTTTGTTTAAGTTTTATTGATATAGTTTATTAGAGATGAATGAGAAGATGTTTCAAAAAAACATTATATATCCTCTATGATAGTATAACCCCTTCTTATGAATCCATTTAGACCATTTTTTTATACATTTCAAGAGAGATAACCCTCATGGATTACATAATTATTTACTCAATGTGTCATTAACCTTCCCACAATAGGATAAACTTTTTGTTATGTTCTTGTTATATTCGTTTACTATGATTTAATGTAATGAAATAATTTTATGTGGTCTTGGATTAAATTGTAGTATATTTTAAGTTTGACTAAGAGAAAAAAATTTAGACCAAAAGTTTCAAGACTCATGTGGTGGTCATGTCAGGTTCACCAAAGATGTAGACTCAAATTTGGGGATATTGATCTATAAAATCAAGGGTCAACACTCAAAAAAATATTCTTACCCAAATATTACCATTGTTAGATTTATTTTGTGAGGAGGAAGGTTTCACAAAGAGTGTTTTATGGATTCACTCTACATCCTATGCTTTGTTATGTTCAATTAAGAAAATATATATGTTTTATTAATTAGGAATTTTATAAACTATAACCTTTAAAATGAAGGTTTGGATGTTGAGATCAACCTGACGGTTCTTGTATGGTTTCACTCTCTAGTGTGATTTACTCTTGATTTATGTTAAGGTTTGTTTGGCCTTCTATGATCTTCAATAAACCCAAATCCAATAGACTAGTGAATAGCATTGGCATCATGAGAAAGAATACAAGCAACAATTTTACCCATTAAGTATCCCAAGAAATGTTTACTAATGATGGTTCATTAGGTAATTTCTCATTGCATGATGTAATTTTTCCTCTACTCAAGTTTGAAAATATTTTCAAATGGCTAGATTATTTTACCCTGGTTGGGTATTTTATGAGGCACATTCCTAATGAAGTAATTTTGTAGTCTTGGGTCAATTTGACTTAAGATCTTCATGGAGTAAAGCTTGAGTTAATTCAGATCATAACCAAGGGTATTTTACTCTTATTATTTTTATATTCTACTCATACAAAGATAATTTATGGGCATAGGCTATGGTACATGAGGAAATCCTGGTTACTCTTCTCACCATGGACCCAAGAATTTCTAGTTTTAGAGGAAAGAACCTCTAAGGTACTAGTCTTGGTATAGTTTCCTAGCCTTCCCCTCCCCCTTTATTCATTTTTGAAACACATTATAATAGTCTTAGGCAATGTCACACTAGCAGAAGAAAATACATTTTTCCATGACTTCCCATAGAAAAGGGTTTGTGTTAAGGCTTAAATGTCCAAAGACCTCTATGCATTTATTGAGATACAGTTCAGGGATACCATTTTAATAATAGGTGGTGTATTAACTTATTGAATAGATACTTTAGATGTCATACATCATACCATAACATTAAGAATTGTATGTGTATGCCTCATAATAATTCAAATCACCCCATGCAAACCACCATGTCTCTATCTCAAGATAAATAGTGAGAGGGTGTAAAAGCATATGTGACACTATAACCGAATCTTAGCACTCCAAAATAGTAATGAAGTTGATTTTTATTTAAAAACCATAACATATATAAAAGGAAAAAGAGAAACTAGGTGTAGGGACATCAATGGAAAAAATAGTTGTCATTGTAGCTACTTTACCTCACCAAAGATGCACCCCAATAGTAGCTAACATGGTTTTCAAACTATCCATAAGGTAACATCTCCTCCTCCTCATATTGTGAGTTATTGATGTTGTTGCATTCCTAGGTGAGAGGTGGAAAAAGGGGATGTTTTACCATATAAATGATCCCATCTCTCCAATATTTAGTTGGGGAGATATAGATCTAACCATGAGATATATAATATATTTGGGGTATTGGAGTTCCTTGAATGTATGGAGGATGAGGTAATATGTAATTTTATTCCTTTTCTCTCTAAATATACTATCTTAGAATGATTGGGGTCCTATAGAATACAAACATGCATAGGCATTACATGGTTCATTAGAAGTTTTTAGATATTGATCTCATGTGTTTGTAGTAGTTAAAACTTGTAGGGTTTTTATTATCAATAATTTGTTAGTGCACCACCTCCCCTATAGTGAGAATGAGTTGAGTTATAATGGAGTTGGCCCCTCATTGGTGGCATTCCTTGGTGAATCATAGATGTGACCCCACCATTGTGTTGAATTTTTTAGTTTTAGATATTCTTGTCTTGATGTAGTTGACTTTGTTGTTTAAATTTTAAAATTTTCTATTTTAGACTTAGGGCCTTGTTTAAGGTTTTGGGTGGTCTCTCAGTTTGATAATTTAAGGTGTGCTTCCATACCACTCACTTCTTTTGTGATTAGTATATCTATTATTTTTTTAGTGTTGAGGAATATTACATTATTTGGTACATTATTGTTAGTGTAAATATGTAGTAGATTAGGATTGAATCTATAGTTTAGAGTATTATTTATATTTCCTTTTTATGTAAGTGTCATGTAAGTTAGAGTGCAAGTGTAGATTGAGATAACATACATGTGTCATGTATGCAAGTATGAAAATATGTAATGTGATGTCTTAGATTAGGATTGCATGTAGAAGTGTAAGAGCCCTGTAGATGTATCATAGAGTCTAGTATGCAAGTGGTAATATGAAAATCCAAAGGTCATAGGACTTATCATATGAAGAGCAATAGTCATGTACTTGATGAGTCATATTACTATAGATATATTATGTATACAATACTCCATGAGAAAGCAATTGTAATAGTTCCAATTTGGAATAAAGATCATATACATTTTTGGAAAATTAATATTGTAAGTTTTTTCTTCATGCATAGTTCGCGAATGACTTAGGCCATTTACATTCATATTGTATTATATAAGTGAATGTTTATTTCAGTATTATATAGGCCTTGATATACATATTAATTGTCTCATATATTATTCTACTCTTTATTATTGATATTTTGACCTTTAATATTGTGGATATTTTATATTGGGACCTATGATATTTTATGGTAGTGAGGCTTAAAAAACCAACATTTAGAAATATAAGTCATTTAAAAAAAAAAAAATGAAGGTGTGAAATATGATGAAAGGAATAGAATAATGGAATAAGGCAAATTCTAAGTCCTATATGTTCTTTTGATTACTTATACAACTATGAAATTCAAAACATTAATTAAAAGGAAATAACTTTTATATTTCTAATCAAGGGTGTAAGAGAGAATGCATTGAACAAGATTATACTATATGAAATATTAATGAATTAATAAATCCCCATAGTAAAATATTTAATATTTATGCTACTTTAATGAACTAAATAGAGCATAACATTAAAAAATTAATTATGAAAGGAAAAACTAGAAGAAAAGTACCTAGAACCCTATTGAAGATAAATTTATTGCTTGAACTCAAATTCACTGCTTATGATGGATTTGCTATAAGTAGACAAGTTTACTACATATAACATGATCATAGCCTATTAAACTATGAATTTTTATAAAAGGATAAAAATGTAAAACCATATAATTTAGATTTTAGAGGGATTACTGGATGCTTGGAAATAAATTAAATTTCATTTTCTAGGGTCAAACCCCTCGTTTCCTTTCACAAAAATAAGTTTAACCTCTTAGAGGAATATTATATACATAAAAATAGAATGTAACTATTACCAAAATATATTGTATTAGAGTACATTACATTATTTGATATATGATAAGATCAAGAGTCTCTTAGATAGGTGCCAAGAGAATAAGATCAAAGGTTATTTTATATAGCTATATTATGGATACAAAGATGCATAACTTTGTTGTACATGTTCTTTCCTTAATAGAATTATATAGATTGTGGTCTCTCCTAGGTCTATAAGTTTCATTCTTATAATTATATTCATATTATTATTTTATGGTTATATTACATTTGATATTGTGGAATTTATCCTATGAGTTTTATATTAACATTAAGACTTAAAAAACCATCAATGGTATCAGAGTTATAGCAAGTAGTTTCTTGCATACGTAGAATTTATTTAGATACATATTTAATCAATTTTTTCAAGTTTGATAGAATTGGTTTAGAGTCTATTTTATTTAAATGTATATAGAACTAGACTCTCTTGTAAGGTGAAATCAAGTAGAAAGGCTAGAGTCTTTCCATAATTGTAGTAACAACTAGTAAGGATAAAGACTCAACTATAGAGTCTTTACACAGTTTGAGAATGACTAGTGAAGATAAGGAATCAAATATGTAAGGGAAAATAAACTTTAAGATAGTTGATCATTATAGGAAAATAGCCAACCCTTGACATAAAAAGTATTTTAGATCTTGAAGATAGACCTTGAAATTGATAAAGGAATTTTAGATCTTGAAGACAAACCTTGACATAAGAATAGGTCTTGAAGTGAGACCTTGGATTAAGGAATTTAGAGGTATTAAATATTTAGGTCATTAGATACTAACCTTGATAATATGCTTGACATTGGTATCCATACAAATATTAAGTAAATAAAATGCAAGCAGGTTGAAAAATACGAAAGTAGTCAATATAGAAGTTGAAGAGGTTGAACACCAAAGCAATGAGTTAAATAGCTAGCATTCAAAGTTTTAAATAGAATAAAAACTAAGAAGTGATCTTACAAAGAAGACTATGCAAGAATTGAATCTAAGTGACCAAATTTTAGAATAAACAAAGGCCTAAGGTCATACATGTAAAAGAAGTAGTCCTTTGAAAGAATATAAAGGTAGAATAGCAAAGGAAAAAGGTAATATAGATTATGGAGCCAAAGCCATTTGAATCAAATTGTATACAAAATTAAGGGTAAAGCAACATCGAGGAAGTATTAAAGATGGATAAAGGTAACATTGAATAGTAAATTTTAGACAGCACCTGGATACCAGGCTAGCACATAGACTTCATATAACACCTAGATATCATGTTAGCACATAGTCTTCGATCAATACTTGTACATCTATAAGCACCTAGACTATATCAATGTACAAACTATAGTCAACACTCAAAATTTAGCACCTAAAAACCAAGTAGCAGTTTATCCCGAGTTATTTTTATTCGATAGAGCTTGATCACAAAGCTCCTGATAAGTTCTCAAGGCATTGACAACTATAGATAAGGAAAAGAAAGAAATAGTTAAGTGAAGCATATGGTATACATTAGGTAACAATGTGTTAGAAGATTACATAATGATAGTTGATAGATGAAGTGTTGGTGTCAAAACAAACTAAATTTCTAAGTATTTTAATGCTCCTAAGCATAGATCGACATGATATAAATGAGAATGCCATCCTAGATTGTAACATCTACTCTACATAGTTGAAGCTAAAATATTTTGTTTGAGAGACACGTGACAGATCACCCAAGATCATTAAGACCCTCTGAACACACTAAAATAGTTATTCGTAATGGTATTTAAAAGAACACAATCATGAATCTATATAATATTGATTGAGGTATTTCAAATTTTTATATTTTTATAATGTTTCAATAACATTAGGATAGGGCTTATCTTCCTTATTGGGTTTTAATTTTCCCTTTATAACAAGGGTGAATTCCACTTGTTTGTCTAATTGAATGGCATGTCTAAAATAAGGTATTATGGGAATTTACAAGTGATAGGATGAATGGTCATCAAGGTTCATTTTAAACACACTAGTAAGGTCTTTTGAAGGAGGTTTATACTCTAGTTCTACCACTAATAATAACTACCTTTTTAAGAATTATATAAATTGAGAAGGGTGGTAGTTTGTTGAATAAATTTCTTACCTAGTACTCAAAATCTCCAAATAGAATGTCAAGATAGTTAGTAATACCAATCTAGTTCTAACCCAATGAGACTTTGTGAGAATATGTAGAGTAATAATAATTCATATTATGCTATATTTACACAAGCAAGCATGAAGAGCTTTATATGGCTCATAGGACCACTTGAGCCATCATACTCTAGTAATTTAGTATACATGAAATGATGTAACAAAATGCAGGTTAGCTAAAAGTGTGTCTAATAGTTGATTGCACATATCCTCAAATGCACATTTTACTTTAAAATTCCATGGAGTAAAGATATTTTTTGAGTCAATTGTTATACCTAGGACATAAGGTCTTCGAACTTAGGAGATAGTTGATTAGTTAGAATTAGCAAAACTTACGATGAGGAAAAATAAATTTAGATATTAATCAAAGGATGCATTTGATAATTTTGTTTAAAATAGGTATTTTATGTAGAAATAGATGGGTTTGATTAGTTTCTATATTTGCAATATCAAGCATGGGTGTTGTATAATAACTACTACGGTTATATATGTCAAAGGAAGTTGTGTTATAGGTGGGAGGAACTAAAATGCAAGTATCTTCCCCTCTTGGATTTAAAAGACATGGTTACTTAAGAAATACCAATTGAGACAATAGTTTACTAAGTGGCATTTCTAATTAATTTTCTACTACAATTGAAGAAGTAGCATGAACAGGAGTTATTTTCAATAATTTATCTATAGAAGATAATTGGGGTATTTCCCTATGGATATGGTTTGGTTAAGGTTTCCTCCTTCTATAGTGACATTAGGAGGTCTCAACCTTTAAGTATTCATCTCTATTAGAGTATATTACATTATTTTGTACATGCTAATGTACCCCCATGGTACCTCCATGATACAATTATAAATATTAAATTAGGGTTGAGTCATAGTTTAGAGTGTGAGTAATATTTTCCTTTATGTAAGTGTGAATGTACCAGATATGCACAAGTGTTATGTAAAGTTGTAATGTGTAGGAAATAAACAAGTGTCATGTGAGTTAGTGTGCAGTTGTAAGTTAAATCTATGTGCACAAGTGTCTTATATGTAAGAGTACAAATATGTAATTTAAATAAGTTCACAAGTGTCTTAGCTTAGATTGTGCAAAGTGAAGGTCAATATTCATGTTTAGGTGTGCACACAATATAGTGCCATGTGTTCATCAAGTAAGTGTAAAGTAGAGAATCCAAGAGTCATGAGACTTGGCATATGGAAAGTAATAGTCAAGTATACAAAGAGTCACACTTTGTGGCTATATTATGGAGGAAATACTCCCCAAGGAAGAGAAACATATTACAAAAAGTGATTAATAAAGTCTGCATACATTTTGAGCAATTAATATTGTAATATATTCTAGACGTTTAATACATGTATGATTTAGGATATTTACATTCATATTGTTGTTTATTATTGAAGTTATTTGATATATTATTATCCTTGATATGCATATTAATTTTATCATATTATTGTACTCATATCATTATCTTGACCTTATTGTATTGTGGCTATATTATATTCGATCCTATGATATTTCTAGTAGTATTAAGGCTTTAAAATAAATCAATGTCTACATGCAATGTCCTATGAGAAATATTTTTTTTATCAAAAGCATAATTTAACCTAGGTTGTTAGATATGTTTTGAATGGGACGCCTCACCAATAGGATGAAATAACTTGTCTAAATATTCTAAAATATCCATGTTCATGATCATTAACACATTTCATTTATTTTTATGGGAAAAAGTGGAAAGGTGATCCATAGATCCAAAAACCACTTCTCTTTTTTCATTGTGTATAGGGAAATCCCAAAGAGATGAAGTCATTCTTGTTCTTAAAATACAATGTTATTAAACATTGTTGAACTTTTAGTAAAGGGAGATAAAAGTTGTGTTGTGGGTCATTTGAAAAACCATGCTTCTCATTATATATTGGGGTTATTGTTTAATTATGATTGGAAAAGAGTAGTTAATTTTATTTAAGTTTTCTTGATATAGTTTATTAGATATGAATGAGAAGATGTTTCAAAAAATCATTATATGTCCTTAATGATAGTATAACCCCTTCTTATGAATCCATTTAGACCATTGTTTTATACATTTCAAGAGAGATAACCCTCATGGATTCTATAATTTTTTACTCAATGTGTCATTAAAATTCCCACAATAGGATAAACTTTTTGTTATGTTCTTGTTATATTCGTTTACTATGATTTAATGTAATGAAATAATTTTATGTGGTCTTGGATTAAATTGTAGTATATTTTAATTTTGACTAAGAGAAAAAAATTTAGACCAAAAATTTCAAGACTCATGTGGTGGTCATGTCAGGTTCACCAAAGATGTAGACCCAAATTTGGGGATATTGATCTCTAAACTCAAGGGTCAACACTCAAAAAAATATTCTTACCCAAATATTAACATTGTTAGAGTTATTTTTTGAGGAGGAAGGTTTCACCAAGAGTTTTTTATGGATTCACTCTACATCCTATGCTTTGTTATGTTCAATTAAGCAAACATATATGTTTTATTAATTAGGATTTTTATAAACTATAACCTTTAAAATGAAGGTTTGGATGTTGACATCAACCTGACGGTTCTTGTATGGTTTCACTCTCTAGTGTGATTTACTCTTGATTTGTGTTAAGGTTTGTTTGGCCTACTATGATCTTCAATAACTCCAAATCCAATAGACTAGTGAATAGCATTGGCACCATGAGAGAGAATACAAGCAAAAATTTTACCCATGAAGTATCCCAAGAAATGTTTACTAATGATGGTTAATTACGTAATTTATCATTGCATGATGTAATTTTTCCTCTGTTCAAGTTTGAAAATATTTTCAAATGGCTAGATTATTTTACCCTGGTTGGGTATTTTATGAGACACATTCCTAATGAACTAACTTTGTAGTCTTGGGTCAATTTGACTTAAGCTCTTCATGGATTCAAGCTTGAGTTAATTTAGATCCTAACCAAGGGTATTTTCCTCTTATGGTTTTTATATTATACTCATACAAATATAATTTATGGGAATAGGATATGGTACATGAGGAAATCTTGGTTACTCTTGTCACCATGGACCCAAGAATTTTTAGTTTTAGAGGAAAGAAACTCTAAGGTACTAGTGTTGGTATAGTTTTATAGTCTTCCCCTCCCCCTTTAGTCATTTTTGAAACACATTATAATAGTCTTAGGTGATGTCACACTAGTAGAAGAAAATACATTTTTCCATGACTTCCCATAGAAAAGGGTTTGTGTTAAGGCTTAAATGTCCAAAGACCTCTATGCGTTTATTGAGATACAAGTCAGGGATACCATTTTTCATAATAGGTGGTGTATTAACTTATTGAATATCTACTTTATATGTCATACATCATACCATAACATTAAGAATTGTATGTGTATGCCTCATAATAATTCAAAGCACCCCATGCAAACCACCATATCTCTATCTCAAGCTAAATAGTGAGAGGGTGTAAAAGCATGTGTGCCACTATAACCAAAGATTTGCACTCCAAAATAGTAATTAAGTTGTTTTTTATTTAAAAACCATAACATATATAAAAGGAAAAAGAGAAACCAGGTGTAGGGCCATCAATGGAAAAAATAGTTATCATTGTAGCTACTTTACGTCACCAAAGATGCACCCCAATAGTAGCTAACATGGTTTTCAAACTATCCACAAGGTAAGATCTCCTCCTCCTCATATTGTGAGTTCTTTATGTTGTTGCATTCCTAGGTGAGAGGTGGAAAAAGGGCATGTTTTACCATATAAATGATCCCATCTCTCCAATATTTAGTTGGGGAGATATAGATCTAACCATGAGATATATAATAGATTTGGGGTATTGGAGTTCCTTGAATGTATGGAGGATGAGGTAATATGTAATTTGATTCCTTTTCTCTCTGAATATACTATATTAGAATGATTGGGGTCCTATAGAATACAAACATGCATAGGCATTACATGGTTCATTAGAAGTTTTTAGATCTTGATCTCATGTGTTTGTAGTAGTTAAAACTTGTAGGGTTTTTATTATCATTAATTTGTTAGTGCACCACCTCCTCTATAGTGAGAATGAGTTGAGTTATAATGTAGTTGGCCCCTCATTGGTGGCATTCCTTGGTGAATCATAGATGTGACCCCACCATTGTGTTGATATTTTTAGTTTTAGACATTCTTGTCTTGATGTAGTTGACTTTGTTGTTTTAAGTTAAAAATTTTGTATTTTAGACTTAGGGCCTTGTTTAAGGTTTTGGGTGATATCTCAGTTTGATAATTTAAGGTGTGCTTCCATACCACTCACTTCTTTTGTGATTAGCATATCTATTATTTTTTTTTTTTTGATAAATATTACATTATTTGGTACATTATTGTTAGTGTAAATATGTATTAGATTAGGATTGAGTCTATAGTTTAGAGTATTATTTATATTTCCTTTTTATGTAAGTTTCATGTAAGTTAGAGTGCAAGTGTAGATTGAGATAACATACATGTGTCATGCATGCAAGTATGAAAATATGTAATGTGGTGTCTTAGATTAGGATTGCATGTAGAAGTGTAAGAGTCCTGTAGATGTATGATAGACTTTAGTATGCAAGTGGTAATATGAAAATCCAAAGGTCATAGGACTTATCATATGAAGAGCAATAGTCAAGTACTTGAAGAGTCATATTACTATATATATATTATGGATACAATACTCCATGAGAAAGCAATTGTAATAGTTCCAATTTGGAATAAATATCATATACATTTTTGGAAAATTAATATTGTAAGTTTTTCTTCATGCATAGTTCATGAATGACTTAGGCCATTTACATTCATATTGTATTATATAAGTGAATGCTTATTTCAGTATTATATAGGCCGTGATATACATATTAATTGGCTCATATATTATCCAAATCTTTATTATTGATATTTTGACCTTTAATATTGTGGATATTTTATATTGGGACCTATGATATTTTATGGTAGTGAGGCTTAAAAAACCAACATTTAGAAATATAAGTCATTTAAAAAAAAAAAAATGAAGGTGTGAAATATGATGAAAGGAATAGAATAATGGAATAAGGCAAATTCTAAGTCCTATATGTTCTTTTGATTACTTATACAACTATGAAATTCAAAACATTAATTAAAAGGAAATAACTTTTATATTTCTAATCAAGGGTGTAAGAGAGAATGCATTGAACAAGATTATACTATATGAAATATTAATGAATTAATAAATCCCCATAGTAAAATATTTAATATTTATGCTACTTTAATGAACTAAATAGAGCATAACATTAAAAAATTAATTATGAAAGGAAAAACTAGAAGAAAAGTACCTAGAACCCTATTGAAGATAAATTTATTGCTTGAACTCAAATTCACTGCTTATGATGGATTTGCTATAAGTAGACAAGTTTACTACATATAACATGATCATAGCCTATTAAACTATGAATTTTTATAAAAGGATAAAAATGTAAAACCATATAATTTAGATTTTAGAGGGATTACTGGATGCTTGGAAATAAATTAAATTTCATTTTCTAGGGTCAAACCCCTCGTTTCCTTTCACAAAAATAAGTTTAACCTCTTAGAGGAATATTATATACATAAAAATAGAATGTAACTATTACCAAAATATATTGTATTAGAGTACATTACATTATTTGATATATGATAAGATCAAGAGTCTCTTAGATAGGTGCCAAGAGAATAAGATCAAAGGTTATTTTATATAGCTATATTATGGATACAAAGATGCATAACTTTGTTGTACATGTTCTTTCCTTAATAGAATTATATAGATTGTGGTCTCTCCTAGGTCTATAAGTTTCATTCTTATAATTATATTCATATTATTATTTTATGGTTATATTACATTTGATATTGTGGAATTTATCCTATGAGTTTTATATTAACATTAAGACTTAAAAAACCATCAATGGTATCAGAGTTATAGCAAGTAGTTTCTTGCATACGTAGAATTTATTTAGATACATATTTAATCAATTTTTTCAAGTTTGATAGAATTGGTTTAGAGTCTATTTTATTTAAAGGTATACATAACTAGACTCTTTTGTAAGGTGAAATTAAGTAGAAAGGCTAGAGTCTTTCCACAATTTTAGTAACAACTAGTAAGGATAAAGACTCAACTATAGAGTCTTTACACATATGGAGAATGACTAGTGAAGATAAGGACTCAAATATTGAAGGGAGAATAAAATTTAAGATATTTTATCATTATATGAAAATAGCCAGCCCTTGACATAAAAATAATTTTAGGTCTTGAAGATAGACCTTGAAATTGATAAAAAAAATTCAGGTGTTGAAGACAAACCTTGACATAAGAATAGGTCTTGAAGTGAGACCTTGGCTTAAGGAATTTAGAGGTATTAAAGATTTATGTCATTAGATACTAACCTTGGTAATATGCTTTACATTGGTATCCATTCAAATATTAATTAAATAAAATGAAATCAGGTTGAAAAATACGAAAGTAGTCAATATAGAAGTTGAAGAGGTTGAGCACCAAAGCAATGAGCTAAATAGCTAGCATTCATAGTTTTAAATAGAAGAAAAACTAAGAAGTGATCTTACAAAGAAGACTATTCAACCATTGAATCTAAGTGACCAAATTTTAGAATAAACAAAGGCCTAAAATCATACATGTAAAAGAAGTAGTCCTTTGAAAGAATATAATGGTAGAATAGCAAAGGAAAAAGGTAATATAGATTATGGATCCAAAGCCATTTGAATCAAATTGTATACAAAATTAAGGGTAAAGCAACATCGAGGAAGTATTAGAGATGGATAAAGGTAATATTGAATAGTAAATTTTAGACAACACCTGGATACCAGGCTAGCACATAGACTTCGTATAACACCTAGATATCATGTTAGCACATAGTCTTCAAACAATTCTTGTACATCTATAAGCACCTAGACTATATCAATGTACAAACTATAGTCAACACTCAAACTTTAGCACCTGAACACCAAGTCGCGGTTAGTATCCTGAGTTATTTTTATTCGATAGAGCTTGATCACAAATCTCTTGATAAGTTCTCAATGCATTGACAACTATAGATAAGGAAAATAAATAGATAGTAAAGTGAAGCATATGGTATAAATTAGGTATCAATGTGTTAGAAGAGTACATAATGATAGTTGATAGATGAAGTGTTGGTGCCAAAACAAACTAAATTTCTAAGTATTTTAATTCTCCTAAGCATAGATCGATATGATATAAACGAGAATGCCATCCTAGATTGTAACATATACTCTACATATTTGAACCTGAAATATTTTGTTTGAGAGACACGTGATAGTTCACCCAAGATCATTAAGAACCTCTGCACACACTGAAATAGTTATTCACATCAGTATTTAAAAGAACACAATCATGAATCTATATAATATTGATTGAGGTATTTTAAATTTTTATATTTTTATAATGTTTCAATAACATTAGGAGTTATAAAGTGGTAGTTAAATAGCTAATCTAGTTGAGAGGTAATAAGTGATTATAATTTTTTTTTTAAACTTTAGGAGTAATAAGGTAGAGAGTTATTTATTAAATTTATTTTATTGAATTAGGAGTGATAAGATAATTAGAAATAATTAGATTTTTTTTTTGATAAATTTCTAGATCTAAAATTTATTTAATTAGAATATTATTGAATATTTGTAAATTAATTAATTTGGGAGTCAAAAGGAATACAATTTCAAACTTAGAAAAACATAAAAATTACAAAAAAATATTTTTAACTAGGGAGACATAAGGTTTACTACATTAGAAGTTATTATGGATTAATGATACATAGATTCTAGAGCCAACATGCATATGAATAGAAATAAATAATGGTTTAATACCTTTTATGAAAAATATGAGAAACCAATTATTATGGCAAATAGTATGACTTATAAAGTCAAAGGAGTGGGAAATGTTCTAGTCAATCTAACAAATTGAATAGGAGTAATTAGTAATTTGTTATATATCTCAGGATTAACTACTAATCTTCTTTCAATTTCTCATATTATGGATCAAAACTTGGTAGTAGAATTTAAAGTTATCAAAGGAAGAAAACAATGTCATATTATCAAGTAAGGAAAATTGATAGCTTCATGATGTTTTAGAGAGTTTATTTACCCTAGATACAGTAATAAGTTCAGCTCTTTCAGTAGGAATATCTAAAACAAAAGAACTTTGACATAAAAGACTAGGACATACAAGTGCATCATCATTGAATGAAATGGCTAAATATCAAATGGTAGAAGGATTACCAAAAATATCTTGGGAATATATAGTGTGTCCAGAATGGTTAGTAGAAAATCAATAGATAATATCTTTTAAACTTCATCAGCATAGAGTTCAGAAACCATTGGAATTAATATATATATATTTATGTGGTCCAATGAATGTTACTAGTATTAGAGGACATAAATATTTTCAACTATTTATTGATGAATATTCCAAAAAAAAGTGGGTATACTTTATGAAATATAAATCTAAAGCATTTGGTTATTTAAACATTCAAACATCTAGTTGAAAAAGAATTAAGGAAAACTATCAAGAATATTTGTTCAAATAAAGAAGATACATTTTTATTAAATTAATTCAATCTTTTTTTAGAAGAGAATGGAATAAAAGGACAACTTACTATATCATATTCACCACAAAAAATGGTATTGCAGAAAGAAGAAATAGATCTGCGATGGAAATTGTTAAATGTATGATAAAATAAGCTCATATTTATTATCAGTATTGGGTAGAGACAATTAAAAAAATTGTATATTTGCATAATAGATTACCTACAAGAATACTCAATAATGTTACACTAGAAGAAGTATGGTCAAGACAAAAACCAAATGTGGAGCGGTTAATTTTTTTTGGATGTAAGGATTATATGCATATTCCAAAATAAAAAAAGGCAAAATTAGATAAAAAACACTATGTGTGGGATATTTCTTGGTTATTATGAAAATATTAAAGCATATAGAATAATTGATCTAACAATAAAAATAATCTATATAAGAAAAGATGTAGTTATTGATGAAAATATTAATGATGGCATTAAAGAACAAAAAGTTTATTCAAAATTTCTAAAATTTTTAGAAGAGAACTCATAAAATGAAGATACATAATTATAATTTCAAGATGAATAAAGTGAAAGTACATAAACTTCCATAAATTCATAAATAAAAGAACCTATATGGCTAAGAAATATACTTAGAGATTCAAATCTTGAGCAAATGTTGGATCTTACTACTATAAGATCTCAAAATCATAGTCTAACTAGAATAAATAGAGGATTGTTAAGAAAAATGGAAAAAACTACAACAACACGTTAGGCTTTGAATCATCTAAAATAGAAGGTGTCTATGGAATCATAATATACATCATTGCTAAAAAATAAAACATAGAATTTAGTTGAAATACATCTCGGAAAGAAAAGGGTTTATAAGGTCAAATTATATAAAGCACAAGGCTTGACTAGTAGCAAAAGGCTATACATAAATAGAAGGAATTCATTATGAAGAAAATTTTGCACCGACAACAAGAATGACTATTAGTAGAACAATTTGTGCTTCGATAGCACATAATGGATGGATACTTTATCAAATTGATGTAAAACATGCATTTGTTAATGGTGATCTTGAAGAAGAAGTTTATATATGTCATGACCCTCCCTGGTAGGCTTTAATGCGTGAAAAAACTATGTGTCATTGTCAATAGTTTTGTTGTAATTAAAATAGCTATGCAATGTCTAGAATCAACCATAAAGACTATTATATATTTATAATAGTAGAATAATGTTTTATTATTATAAAAAGGCATTTTGTAATAATAAAGCTATTTATAAATAAAATGATATTATCATAATAAATATTATTATTATAAAAGGTGTTTTATAATAATAAGCTATTTATAATCAAAGGTTATTATAAATAAAATGATATTATCATAATGAATATTATTATTATAAAAGGTGTTTTATAATAATAAAGCTATTTATAATCGAAGGTTATTATAAATAAAATAATATTATCATAATAAATATTATTACTATAAACAAAAGGTTTTATTTACAATAAAATCTATTATATATAATAGTAAAATATTGTATACTTAGGTGTTGTAGGTGAGTTGGAGAGGAGAGGGCAATCCTCCAAGGGAGGTTCCAGGTTCAAATCTCCACCCTACCAAAAAGTTGAATTGGGTATCCAAAATCCAATTGATAATGTTGGTGTGGGCAAGGTCGGGTGCGACTCTCGGGTGAATTTGACAGTGTAGAACCCCATGTTCGTGGTCTCTTAGACCAAGGCGGCCCCATAAGGAGTTTTTTCGCTTAAAAAAAAATAGTAAATTATTGTATTTTAAATTAAATATTTATAATAATAAAGCTATTTACAATAAGAGGATATTATAATAATAAAAGGTTATTATTATAATATAAAGATTATTGTAAATAAAGTATTTTATAATAATAGGTTGTTATTATAAACGGGTAGCATATTAATAAAGAGTGTTAGATTTAAATAAATTAAATATTTATATTCTTTATTATGCTACTTTAAATGTCGATATTTTAAAAATAATACTTTAGATATTTTAAAATATCTTTGTTGTCATATGCGGATAAGGACGGACAGGTTTTGCAATTAATAAGGGATGGGATTCCTAACCTAGGCGATGGGGCAGCCTTCAAAGGAGGCATGAATACCTTTATTTGATAAGACATAGAGGGCAAGGGTTGAGTCTAGAGAAGGGAAAAAGAGGAGGAACGTGAGTAGTGGGGAATAGATGGGGGGAAGGTTGAGAAGTAAGATGACCAGAGGAAGGAAGAACATGAGGAGGCCACTTGGAGGAAACACTTGAGTACAATCAGGTTGGAGTTTCTACTTATATAAGTTATTCTAAACATGCTACGGATGCCTTATTGCATTGATTTAGCTATCTTAAAAGGAAAAACTTTGCTTACTATAGCCTTTGCTTATTTTAGATAAAAAATAAATTCATTTTATCCTGAGCTTATCATCATGTTGTTGGTCTACATTACCCCTTTTCAAACCTTACCAAGATCGATGCACAAGATATAATCTCTTCCTTAGATTTAAATCTCGAAAGAACCTCGATGTTTCCTCGGTCCCTTTTAAGATCAGGGTTTTTTTATACCATCAATCGGGATAAACGTATTATCTATCCCCTGTATCTGCAAGTAACACATTATAGTGCCTTTGAAGCTTCATCTAGTGGTCTATTCTCCACTCTTAGTGTTAACAGTTCCCCCTTTTGTCATTTCTGTCGATTTTCATGGAATCTACTGACTAGAGGTCTATCAAAATGCCTCTCTTCCTTGACTCACGATTGTCTCCTAAAATCCTTCGATACGGAGGAGTTTTTTAGCCATCTATGGGGTTGTTCATATGTGGGGATCATTATTGTTGGTGGCATCACCACCAATCGTGATCCTTAGAGGGAAATTTTTTTCCCTATGCTCGCATCTAGGCTTCACGACGAGCAGCGTGCCTCCGTTTGGGTAGGGTAGGCATCGGTGGGGCCACATTTGGACCCTGCACAAATATCCCAAATAGGATGTCCACGGGGACCCATGCACCTTAAAAGGAGGGGTGAGTTCTTCTTGGTTCAATCACCCCTTGGTGGTCAAGGCACCACTGAGTGGGGATCACTAGAGTCGATTGTATGACACCATATCCTAAATCCTTGCATTTGTGGTTATCGCGTGGTGCACATAAAACCCTTGTTGACCTATAGACCTTGGATGAGTTTTGTCCATATTGGTCATATCCTTAGGTTTCATCTCGTCGATGCAAAACCTAAAATCATACTTTTTAAACATACTTATATTTAAGTGTTGTGTACGGTTATGCATTCAAATGGAAGAGATATAAAAAATCTTATGATTATGTTATAAGGTGGAATTATATAATTGAGATGTTGAATATGAAACAACATAAAGTGGTTTGTGTTATAAAATCTAGAATTTTGATTTAAAATAGCATAAAATAGAATATGTTTAATAAAATCATATAATTATGTTTCAAAGGTAATTTAATATAGTTATAGTTGAAATTCATTTATTATGTTATAAAGGTAATTTAACATAGTTCATATTTGGAATTCAATAATTTTGTTATAAAGGCAATTTAACATAGTTATAATTGCACTTTATTAATTTTACTATAAAGCTAATTTGACAGTTGATATTTGGAATTTAATAATTATGTTATAAAGGTAATTTAACATAGTTGATATTTAGAATGCATTAATTATGTTATAAAGGTAATTTAACGTAGTTGATATTTGGAATTCATTAACTATGTTATAAAGGCAATTTAACATAGTTATAGATGGAATTCATTAATTATATTATAAAGGTAAGTTAATAGAGTGATATTTGGAATTCATTGATAATGGTAATTTAACATAGTTATATTTGGAATTCATTAATTATGTTATAAAAGTAATTTAACATAGTTTATATTAAAGAAAGGTAGATTATGTTCAATGAATGGAAACATAGTTTACATTGCAAGTTTATAGATTATGTTATAAGTTGGTTTAACATAGTTTATATTAAATAAAGGTAGATTATGTTCAATAGATGGAAACATAGTTTACATTGCAAGTTTATAGATTATGTTCAATGGATGGAAACATAGTTTACATTACAAGTTTATAGATTATGTTATAAGTTTTTTTAACATATTTTACATTAAATAAAGGTAGATTATGTTAAATAGATGGAAAAATAGTTTACATTGCAAGTTGATAGATTATGTTCAATGGATGGAAACATAGGTTACATTGCAAGTTTATAGATTATGTTCAATGGATGGAAATGTAGTTTACATTGGAAGTTGATAGATTATGTTATAATTTGGTTTAAAATTGTTTATATTAAAGAAAGGTAGATTACATTCAATAAATGGAAACATAGTTTACATTGCAAGTTTGTAGATTATGTTCAATGGATGGAAACATAGTTTACATTGCAAGTTTATAGATTATGTTATAAGTTGGTTTAACATAGTTTATATTAAAGAAAGGTAGATTATGTTCAATAGATGGAAACATAGTTTACATTGCAAGTTTGTAGATTATGTTCAATGGATGGAAACATAGTTTATATTGCAAGATTGTAGATTATGTTCAATGGATAGAAACATAGTTTATATCGTAAAAATTTAGATTATGTTATAAGATAAATAGCATAGTTATTATGAAAATTATGGATTATGCTAAGTAAGATAGTATAGTTATAATGAAATGGAAAGTTATGGATTGTTTGACTAACTAAAGGTATGGGACTTTAGTTAGTTTGATAAATGGATATGGATTGTTGTATTAACTAAATGTATGGGACTTTAGTTAGTTTGATAAATGGAATTGGATTATTAGATTAACTAAAAGTATGGGACTTTAGTTAGTTTGATAATTATTAGATTAACTGATGTAGGAGCATCCGGCGACAGTAGGGCAATCTTGCATCTTCCAAAAATTTTCCAAATTTTTCTAAGTACTTTGCATTTTTATTTGTTTCAGTTTTTCCCAAGGGGGAAGTTTTTGTAAAGCAAGGGGGAAGGGGTAGAGTTTACAAGGGGGAAGGGGTCGCGAAATCGCGACATGTCGCGAAATCGCGACCTCAAAGGCTGCGACATGGCATAGGCAATTTTCGTCGCGATATCGTGACGTCGCGATATCACGACGATATTTTGGAGCTAAGGCATAGGGGGGAGTCCCGTCGCGATATCACGACCAGTTAGAAGCTGCCACGTGGCATTGTTAACGACTTCAAAGCTAAGGCAAGGCGAAAGACAGGGCAAAGGGCTACGGCAAGACGAAGGCAAGGGGGGGTCACGAAATCGTGACCCCAAGGGGCTACGGAAAGACGAAGGCAAAGGGGGGTCGCGAAATCGTGACCCCAAAGGGCTACAACGAGGTGAAGGCGCTTTTGGTCATGATATCGCGACATGTCATGATTTCATGACCTGTCGCGATATCGCGGCCAATAAGAAGACAGGCCAAAGTTTACACGTGGACGGCCAAGCAAGGCCGAAATAGACACATGGCTGCCACGTGTGATAAAGCGACACAGCCAGTTGAAGACAAAGCCAGAACTAGACACACAAACTGCCACGTAATTCAAAACAGAGTTGACGGTCACGTATATTAAAATGGAAATAATCATCTAAGGAAATTTTCGGACAAGTATGTCGACCACAAATATTTTTAAATTCTGACAAAACAGCAATTTTAGAGCATGGACAGTATGGGTGAGACGATGGTTCAAAAGAACGATCTGACCAAAGCGGCGGTTGCAGGACAAGGGAGGTCTTTAATGCGAACTTCATAGCGGATCGGGGCAGTGGCCCATTAATGGAAGAAAATTCAAAAACTTGGCGGAGGGAAGGAATTTTCTGGTTTTGTTTGGTGAATTCTCTCAGGTGGGGCATTAATTGCCTGGAGGGCCGAGACCTCGATAAAAACTCAAAAATTGTAAGGGAAAGGGATGGCGAGTTTGAGATTGAGTGGGGAAGAACTATGCCTGGAAAGGATATTGTAAGACTATGTCAAGTAATTTACAAAAATTAATTTGAAGTATTGTTTGTGTGAATCTCGGCTTGCCATCAAGTGGTATCAGAGCGGGAGCTCCTGAGCGTGTAACATATCGTCGGAAGATAGGCAGTTACACCAGGATCTGTGGAAGGATTGGTAAGGGAAGAAAGAAAAAAAAAATGCCTCCACGAAGAAACCGTGGTGGAGTAGGAAATGTGGTGCCGACTAAAGACTTTTGAGCCTTACAGAGGCAAGTTCAAGCCCTACAAGAAGAGCTACGCAGAAGGCACGAGCCCGGAAGGGATGAGGGAAGTGAAGACAAAGTTGATGAAGAAGAGGACCAGTTTGAGGAAGAAGAAGAGGCTGTGGATCCTGCACAAGCCAGGTTGTACAAAGCCATCTCTCATATTGGAAAGCAACCAAAAATGGAGGTTTCTACATACTCGAGAAACCTAAATCCAAAAGAAGTGATTGACTGGATAAATGACTTAGAAGAATATTTCGAATATGAGGAGGTTGAAGACCCTAATCGGGTCAGATTTGCTAAGACCAAGTTGAAGGGTCATGCCAGCATTTGGTGGAGGGGAATACAGTTGGAGAGGAACATAAGAGGGAAGGAGAGAATAACAAGATGGGATAGAATGGTGGAAAAGCTGAAAAGATAGTTTATTTTGGCAGATTACGAGTTGGATCTGCTAAGGAAAATGTAGAGTTTGAGACAGACAAACAGAACTGTCCAAGAATACACCAAGGAGTTCTACAAGATCTCTATTAGAACTAGACATTTAGAGGCAAACAAAGAAAAGGTAGCCCGTTATATCAATGTGTTGAGACTCGGTATCCAAGAAGCACTGAGCCTAGTTCGAGTAAGCACCATTGAGGATGCTTACCAGTTTGCCTTAAAGGTGGAAGAAAAACTGAATAGGCGGTTTGAAGGCAAGCAAAGAGGAAGGGGCCGTGGTGGAAGAACTGGTGGGAGAACCAATGGAGAAAAATATAAAGATCTGAAGAAGACTGGTGAAGCCAGTAGTAACCAGGATCAAAGGGAAGAGGATGTTTATCAGCCCCGTGATCGTAACAGCTACCCAAGAGGACGGGGTGGATCTGGACGAGGGTTTGGAAGAGGAGTATTTCGTGGGACATGTTTCCACTATGGTGAAGAAGGACATCGGGCATTTGAGTGTCCACAACACCGAGAAAGGACGAACAAGAGGCCTGAGGGTCCAGCCAGAGCCGCTGTGGCAGAGGAAGATGTTGAGTCTGAACATTCTGAAGAAGCGGAGAGAGGGGAAGCAATGATCGTAAGGAGAGTCCTATTGAATGAGGAGAAGGACATAGATCAGAGAAGAAGTTTATTCCACACAAGGTGTAAATGCGCGGGCAAGATTTGCAATATTATTATTGATAATGGTAGCACGAATAACCTGGTTTCAGAAGAAATGGTTACCAAGCTACAATTAGAGAGGAAGAAGCACCTGCATCCATATCGGGTCGCATGGCTACAGAAGGACCATAGGGCCCTGGTCAGTGAGCAGTGCTCCGTTAAATTTAATATTGGGAATTATTGTGATGAGGTCCTGTGTGACATCCTGCCTATGGATGCTTGCCATATGTTGCTGGGAAGGCCCTGGCAGTACGATCGGAGTGCAGTGCATGACGACCATGCCAACACCTACTCATTGATGAAGAATGGCGTGCACCATAAGCTAAAACCCTTAAAGGAAGCGGATGAAAAGGTGTGTAACAACTCCAGAATCTGTTTAGTTGAAGGGAGAAAGTTTTTGGACGGTTTGAAGCATGAACATTTATGTTATGCAATAATTTTGAGAGTTAGGGAGAAGGAATGCCAAGATACCCCAACATAAGTCCTAGATCTGTTGGAGGAATTTCCAGATATTGTGTCTGATAATGTGCCTGAGGGTTTACCCCCAGTAAGGAAAATCAGCCACCATATAGATTTGGTGCCAGGATCGAGCTTGCCAAATAAATCTACACACATAATGATGCCTGTAGAGACTGAGGAGTTAAACAAAAGGGTCCAGGAGTTGCTGGAGAAGGGATTGATTCGGGAAAGTTTGAGCCCATGTGCAGTACTGCAGTGTTGGCACCAAATAAGGATGGAGAATGGAGAATGTGTACAGATTCATGGGCCATCAACAAGATCACTATCAAATATAGATTCCCATTGCCAAGGATGGATGATATCATGGACTGTTTGAGTGGAGCTGAGTACTTCACGAAGATTGACCTAAAAAGTGGTTATCATCAGATCCGTATCCAAGAAGGAGATGAGTGGAAGACAGCCTTCAAGACAAGAGAAGGCTTGTATGAGTGGTTGGTCATGCCATTTGGGCTGTCCAATGCACCAAGTACCTTCATGCGACTGATGAATGAGGTACTGAAGGAGTTTCTGGGAAAGTTTGTCATTGTTTATTTAGATGATATATTAATATTCAACAGAACCCTTGAGGAGCACTTGATGCATATCAGGAGGGTCTTTGAAAAGCTACGGGAGGAGCAGTTATTAATAAATCTGAAAAAGTGTAATTTTGTCAAGAAAGAGTTAGTATACCTGGGATTTGTAATCTCAGCAGAAGGTCTAAAAATGGACCCAGAGAAGGTGAGAGCCATCATCGAATGGCCTACCCCAAGAAGCACAACAGAGGTAAGATCATTTCATGGTCTAGCTAGCTTTTATAGGAAGTTCATAAGAAACTTCAGCAGCATTTGTGCACCTCTCACAAAAACAATGAGAGGGGATAAAAAAGAGTTCAAGTGGACATTAGGGGCTGAAAGGAGCTTTGATGCATTAAAGAAAAAGGTCACAGAACAGCCTGTTTTGGCACTCCCAGACTTTAACAAGGTATTTCAGGTGGACTGTGATGCCAATGGCAGTGCAATAAGGGCTGTACTGAGTCAAGAAGGCAGACCTGTTGCGTATTTTAGTGAAAAGCTCAATGATGCTTGAAAAAAGTATTTAGTGTATGACCAGGAATTTTATGCTATAGTTCAAGCTATGAAGAGGTGGAGGCATTATTTGTTGCCAAAAGAGTTTGTTCTATTTACTGATCATCAGGCATTGCAGTACATCAACAGCCAGACAAAATTGAATCAACGGTACATGAAGTGGGTCGAGTTTCTCCAAAGCTATACCTTTGTATTAAAGCACAGGAGCGGGAAATCAAACAGGGTTGTAGATGCTTTAAGTAGAAGGAAGAATCTGCTAATTGAAATGACAGTGGAAGTAGTTGGATTCGAAGAACTGAAGGGTCTTTATCCTGAAGATCCTGATTTTGCAGCGACTCGGACGGCTTGCTTGGCACCTGTTACTATGGATAGGACAAAATGGTTAGATTTCCTAATCCAAGACGGAATGCTGTTCAAGGGAAGTAAATTATGCATTCCAAGGAGTTCCATGCGGGAGAACTTGATCAAGGAAAAGCACAGCGAAGGACTGGATGGGCATTTTGGTAGGGATAAGACCATTGCCCTGGTGGATGAAAATTACTATTGGCCGCAACTACAGCAAGATGTGAGGAAGTTTGTGCAAAGTTGCAGAATATGCCAGATGGCAAAAGGCGTAAGGCAAAACACAGGATTATACCAGCCGTTACCTATACCTGAGAGGCCATGGGAGGACATAAGCATGGATTTTATTCTTGGATTGCCGAGAACACAGAGGGGAAATGACTGTATTTGTGGTGGTTGACCGATTCTCCAAAATGGCACATTTTATTCCCTGCCAGAAGACAAGTGATGCAGTTCACATTGCAAGGTTATTTTTCAAGGAAGTGGTACGACTTCACGGTCTACCAAGAAGCATAGTTTCTGACAGAGATACAAAGTTTGTTGGGTATTTTTGGAGAACTTTGTGGAAGAAGTTGAAGACAGATCTGAAATTTAGTTCTGCATACCACCCACAGACTGATGGATAGACAGAGGTGGTAAATAGAAGCCTGGGCAATTTACTGAGATGCTTGATAGCAGATCAACCCACGGGATGGGATTTAGTTTTACCGCAGGCAGAATTTGCGTATAACAATTCAGTCAATAAGAGCACAAATAAATCTCCGTTCCAGATAATATATGGAAACAGCCCAAGAAATGTGTCTGAACTGAGAAAGTTGGATAAGAGAGAAAAGTGTAGTGCCGAGGCAGAAGAATTTGCGAAACATATGAAAAGTCTGCATGAAGAAGTAAGGAAACAAATTATAAAAATGAATACTCAATATAAAACAAGAGCAGACCAGAAGTGGTGGTTCAAAGAGTTCGAAGTAGGAGATGAAGTCATGGTCCATCTCAGGAAGGAAAGATTTCCTGCCAAAACTTATAACAAATTGAAGATGAAGAAGTTTGGGCCATGCAGAATACTGGAAAAATGGGAGTTAGGAAATGCATATGAAGTGGAATTGCCAAGTTGGCTTGACATTTCATCTGTTTTTAATATTTCAGATTTAGTGGAATATCATGAGGGAGAGAGTACAGAGGCACCAAGTACAGGATTATGGCAAATTACAGCATCTACTCCAACCATCGACGAGGTCAAGGAAATATTAGACACTCGTGAAGGCAGAAGCACCAGAAACAAACAATATTCTGAATATTTGATAAAGTGGAAGGGCAGACCTGTTGAAGATGCAACTTGGTTGTCGAAAACGGAGGTTGACCGCCTGGGTCTTCCCTTAACAAAACAAAAGTGAGGATCACTTTTAATTACCCCGGGTGTCTGATGCAGGAGCATCCGGCGATAGTAGGGCAATCTTGCATCTTCCAAAATTTTTCCAAATTTTTCTAAGTACTTTGCATTTTTATTTGTTTCAGTTTTTCCCAAGGGGGAAGTTTTTGTAAAGCAAGGGGGAAGGGGTCGCGAAATCGCGACCTCAAAGGCTGCGACATGGCATAGGCAAGTTTCGTTGCGATATCGCGATGATATTTCGGAGCTAAGGCATAGGGGGGAGTCTCGTCGTGATATCGCGACCAGTTAGAAGCTGCCATGTGGCATTGTTAACGACTTCAAAGCTAAGGCAAGGCGGAAGACAGGGCAAAGGGCTACGGCAAGACGAAGGCAAGGGGGGTCACGAAATCGTGACATGTCGTGATTTCACGACATGTCACAAAATCGCGACCCCAAGGGGCTACGACAAGACGAAGGCAAAGGGGGGTCACGAAATTGTGACATGTCACGAAATCGTGACCCCAAAGGGCTATAGCAGGGTGAAGGCACTTTTGGTCGCGATATCACGACATGTCGCGATTTCGTGACCTGTCGCGATATCACGGCCAATAAGAAGACAAGCCAAAGTTTACACGCGGATGACCAAGCAAGGCCGAAATAGACACATGGCTGCCACGTGTGATAAAGCAACACAGCCAGTTGAAGACAAAGCCAAAATTAGACACGCAGATTGCCACGTAATTCAAAACAGAGTTGACGGTCATGTATATTAAAATGGAAATAATCATCTAAGGAAATTTTCGGACAAGTATGTCGACCACGCATATTTTTAAATTTTGACAAAACAGCAGTTGCAGAGCATGGACAGTATGGGTGAGACGGCAGTTCAGAAGAACGGTCTGACCAAAGCGGCGATTGCAGGACAAGGGAGGTCTTTAATGCGAACTTCGTAGCGGATCGGGGCAGTGGCCCATTAATGGAAGAAAATTCGAAAACTTGGCGGAGGGAAGGAATTTTCTGGTTTTGTTTGGTGAATTCTCTCAGGTGGGGCATTAATTGCCTGGAGGGCCGAGACCTCGATAAAAACTCAAAAATTGTAAGGGAAAGGGATGGCGAGTTTGAGATTGAGTGGGGAAGAACTATGCCTGGAAAGGATATTGTAAGACTGTGTCAAGTAATTTACAAAAATTAATTTGAAGTATTGTTTGTGTGAATCTCGACTTGCCATCATTAACTAAAGGTATGGGACTTTAGATAGTTTAAAAAATATTTTTTGGATTATTGGATTAACTAAAGGTATGAAACTATAGTTAATTTGATAAATAGAAATAAAAATATTCTTATGAAAAATGAGTATTGATGTTGTGGACACAATAGACTCATAGAGAAGCACTTCATCTCTAATAGACTACAAGGTCGGATCTACTCTTAGTAGAGTGAATGTAGAATATGATTTGTAGATTAAAAGAGCAACTCATGATAAATACACAGTAACTAGTATGGGTTTCTATGCATTGTATTGACATAGATTTAGGAGAAAATAATTATGTGACGGGGACAGGAAAGTCAATGCACACCTCCACTCCAAAACTTTCTTTGATGCATCCGATGTCTTTTACGTAAACAGAGTTACAGCCTGAAGAACCGAAACCAAATCACTCAGGCTATTCCAAAAAATTTCATTACATTTGCTGGAAAAATGCATACAAAATAGCCCCTGGCTTCAAAGACCAGAGATCCCCTGCTATTCTATTCCCACACACGCACTCTCTTCTCTTCCCCGTCCCCCAACTATTACAAAATCCAAGTTTTTATCGAGGTCTCGGCCCTCCATGCAATTAATGCCCCACCTGGTCCAATTTAAGAAATTAAATATGAAGTTCGCTTCCTCTGTTACAGTTTTCAAAATTCCTTCCATCAATGGGCAACTGCCCCGATCCGCTATCGAAGCTTACATTAAAGACACCCCTTTGCCTTGCAATCGTCGTTTGCCAGACTGTCCCTCGGGAACTGTTGCCTTGTCAGAACATTCATCTGCCTCCGCTGTCTCTTTTCACGCACGCGCGACCGTCAACGTGTCCATTTTCTATTCGTCTTCAACCGACCGTGAAATCGCGACATGCCACGATATCGCGACATGTCGCGATATCGCGACCATTTCTCCTGCGAGCCCCTTGCCTTGGTTTTCGTCGCAAAATCATGACGAAAACTGCCTCCATGCCTTAACCTTGAAAATCATCGCGACATCACGACGTCGCGATATCGCGATGAAAACTGCCTTCGTACCTCCACTTTGAAAACCATCACGACATCACAACGCCTTAGTTCTTCTTCCCTTCATTAACTCCGCCTTCGCTCTTGCCTTCGCCTTTGTTTTTAACTGCTGTCGCGATATCGCGATATCGCGACAAAAACTGCTGCCTTTGCCTTTGTCCTTTGGACGTCACGATATCGCGACGAAACACCCTCCATGCCTCAGCTTCAGAAACCATCGCGATATCGCGACATCGCGATATCGCGACAAAAACTCTGACTTGCCTTAATTTCCTTTAGATGCCACGATTTCGCGACAAAACCTTTGCCTTGAGTTTTCTGCCTTTGAGTTTTGCTTCTGCCTTCTGCCTTCCGCCTTCGAGCCCATGCATTATGCTTTCTGCCTTTGATCCTTGCTTTTGAATTTTTGTCGCGATATCGCACGTCGCGATATTGCGACCACTTTTGCCCTTGGCCTTTGTTCTGCGTTTCTGTCACGATATCGCGTGTCACGATATCGTGACCATTTTTGGTTGCAATCCTGTACTCTGCTTCTCTATCGTGATTTCGGACATGTCGTGATTTCGCGACATGTCATGAAATCACGACCTGTCGCGATTTCGCGACCCTCCAACTTCTGCTTTATTCCTGCCAAACACTTCGAAACAGAACCAAATTTTGGAAACACTTAGAAAAATTTGGTTAATGCAGGATTGCTCTGCTGCTGCCGGATGCTCCTGCATCATTATGGGATCCTTGTACTTATGAAGACCAAACTTATGCAATAAAAGAAACATTTGAGGTTGGGTTTTATTGAAAGGGTTTTCCCTAGGATATATAATGTGTTATGGGTATTGATTCTCTCTTTTTATTTGCTTTAATGTATATCTTTATTGAAGTTTTCCATATTTTCTTTTAATGTATCTTTTGTTGGTTGATTCTTATGTTTGATTTGAATAGATGTTTAGTAGATATTGTTATTTTTTGTTATAAAACTAGATAAACTTTGTGGTTATTTGTATGTTATGGTGTTTGATGTTGTTAATTAATTTTAATATATAGCTGTAAATAGTGACATCTCTTAAACTAGTTGGGTTTTTGGGGTGTTACAGATGGTATCAAAGAAGTAAGGCATATGTTAAGACACTTGTGTGAAGGGAACTTTAGGAGATAATGGACTAGTAGGTTTCATTGGAATGTACTAAGGTTTAGGTATCTTCCTAAATAAGCCCTTGCTTAGTTAAAGTTGAAACTGGGAAGACCTTGAACTACCAATTGCTTCAATTCAAAGCACATAGTTATGGGTCTATAAGCTTTCCTAGATAAGGACATAGGTATGACAAGTTAGAAGATTCATTGGATAAGCTAAGGATTTCTTAAGGATTGGTCCTAGGAAAGGCAACTTTACTCAGGTATAGTATCTTGCATAAAGCAAGCATAAGCTTAGCCATTCACAAATGAAATGAGATATATGACTTTAGCTATCTCAGGTAAGATAGATGGATTGATTCAACTCATAGAAAATGAGATTGATATCTTTAGCTATATCAAGTGTGATATATGGATTGATTCAACTCATAGAAAAAATGAGATAAATGACTTTAGCTATCGTAGGTGAGACGGATGGATTAAGTTAATTCATAGTAAAAGAGATATATGACTTTAGTTAATTTCATCAATAAGATGAGATAGATGGATAGAGTCAACTCCTAGCAAAAATGAGATGGGTGACTTTAGTTATTTCATCAATAAGATGAGATAGACAACTAAAGTTAACTTATAGTAAATATGATATGAATAATTATATTTATCTCATCAATGAATGTGAGAAAGATATCTTAAAGTTAGCTCATCATAGGTGAAATGACTAATTTTGGTTAAGTTAATCATACTTAAGAATAGATGTAGAGTTCTATTCTTCGGATTTGAGCTTGCTTATCTAAAAAATATTAGGTAGGAAATCTACTCTAGAGAGGATTATGGGGTCCTCTCCTTAAGTTGATTAAATAATGAACCAAATTTTGAGTTTAGTAAACACTTGAAGGCATAAATAATCCATCTAGAGAGCAAATTCTAAGACTAGGAAGTAAGAAAATCCTACATAGCTTCAAGCATTAAAGAAGGCAAAAAGTGGTTTGAATTGAAGACACTTAGGTTTAATAGAGCAATTCAAGGAAATGCAACCTCAAAATGAGAGTTGCAGTAAGTTTCAAGCCAAAATAAATTAAATTTTGAAGAGATTAAGGTTCCATCATGGATAATAGACTTTTATACCTTAAGGATGGGGTATTTCCACACAAAATTGGTAGTTTGACGCAATGTGTTATGAAAAAATTTCTATGTTTTCTTCTTTATCTTACCCTATAGGTACAAGGATGCAGGAAATTAGGAATAAAATCACCTTCTAGATAGATTTGAAGAAGGATGTTATTACTTTTGTTGCTCAATAAATGGGATTGCATCCCCTATAGAGTGAACGTAATATTGATATTGGTAAGGGATGATGAAATATTGACTAAACTCAATAGAATGGAAGTTATACATTATCCTTGATCATCTAACTTTGGTTAGCAAAGATCCTTTTGCAGGAAACACCTAGGATGATGTTTAGCCCCAAAGGAGGGAGGATGTCATGACCCTCCCTGGTAGGCCTTAAGGCAGGAAAAAACTATGTGTCGTTGTGCATAGTTTTGTTGTAATTAAAACAACTATGCAATGTCTAGAATCAACCATAAAGACTATTATATATTTATAATAGTAGAATAAAATATTATTATTATTATTAATTCATTTTTTATAATAATAAAGCTATTTATAATCAAAGGTTATTATAAATAAAATGCTATTATCATAATCAATGTTATTATTATAAAAAGTTGTTTTATAATGATAAGTTATTTATAATCAAAGGTTATTATAAATAAAATGATATTATCATAATAAATATTATTATTATAAAAGGTGATTTATAATAATAAATAATTTATAATGGAAGGTTATTATATATAAAATAATATTATCATAATAAATATTATTACTATAAATAAAAGGTTTTATTTATAATAAATACTATTATATATTATAGAAGAATATTGTATTTTAAATTAAATATTTATAATAATAAATTTATTATAATGAGATGATATTATAATATATATATTTTTTGGTACTATTAAGAGGAAAGAGGGTTTTTAAAGGGACCCCACAACCTTTTACAAAGCAACCTGCCACAGAGGCATCCCGAAGAAAATACAACAAAACATAGAAAAGAAAGAGACCCCCAAAACAACAAGGGAAACAAGGCAAATCAACCAATGAGAGAACCGAGATAATTATACATCATTGAGTAAAAATCGTTGACAACATTACCAAAAATTTGGGCAACCTCCTCAATAAAATCTAAATCCATATTAACAGAGCTCCATACCGTACGTTGCTTAATTTCAATCAAACACAGGCTATGGAAAAGAGCACTGTTCTTCACAGAAGCTTCCCCTGGGGAATAAACATCAGCCATCAATTTTTTCTTGATGGAATCTGCACTTCTTCCACTTTGTATAAGGGAGAGGAATTTTCCATATCCCTATTTCTACCACTGAGGCACAACGAATTATGGGTACCACTTCCATCCACAATGCAACCAGTATAAAGTCCCTCCACCACCTAAGTAGCAATAGGAGAAACCATAGAATACTTAATAACCCTAGAAGAAGATTTCTTAACAGTAGAACCCCATACCCCTTTAGCAGAAACAAAGAACCTTGTGGAAAATCTTCTTCAGACTGAAACCCATGGAAAACGAATACACATCCTCAGAGTTCACACTCGAACTCTTCGAAACCCATAAAGCATCATCAAGCATCGAGATTGGAAGAGAATTCAAATACTTTAAAATATCCTCCACAACAATCCCTTTCTCCATTTAGAACATTCAAAAACCAATAGTACCAAACCTTGATGTTTTTGGGACTGAAAAATAAGGCACACAATATTTATAAGTTATCTTACAATTTATAAGCATCAAGCTTAGGAGGGAGATATGACAAGTGTCATAAGCTCCACTCCAAGTGTCTTTCAGAAGACACCACTCCAACTCAAACTGAATACAAGTGGTAGAAGAAAAATGTCAATATATCAATTATAGGCATAGTGCACATTATAAAAATAATAATATTCTAGCATTCCCCCTTAATGTGCACTATCCTAAAAATATAAGTCAATATTAGATAACATTCCCCCTTAATGTTGACTTATTTTACATAGATATAGCAAATTGCTAAACTAAGAAAACTTGTCTTTCCCAAGTGACTTGGTGAATATGTCTGCTACTTGATATTGAGTTGGTACATACTTCATGTGTATAATGTCTTCTTGGACCATTTCTCTAATTAAGTGATGATGGATCTCAATGTGCTTTGTTCTAACATGAAAAACTGGATTCTTGGTCATATTGATGGTAATTTGATTGTCACTATATATATATATATGTTGGACCATGTATGAATAGCCCAATATCATGAATTAATTGCCTCAACCATATTGCCTCCTTAGTTGCCTCAACTTCTGCTCTATATTCTGCTTCTGCTGAAGATAGTGAAACTATGTTCTACTTATTTGTGCTCCATGAAATAAAGCCTTGACCTAATTGAAAGAAATAACCTGATGTAGATCTTCTAGTTTTAGGACAACTGGCCCAATATGAATTTGTGTATCCAATCAAAGAAAAATTATCACTTGATTTATACATAAGGCCATGATGAGGTGTGGCCTTTAGGAATCTCATAATCCTCTTAGTTGTTATCCAATGGCTCTTCTTAGGATCCTGCATGAATCTGGAAATAAGGCCAACTGAATAGCAAATATATGGTCTAGTTGAAGTTAAGTAGATCAAACTTACAACTAGTTGCCTATAAAGTGTACCATCAACCCTTTCTTCTTCATCATTATTTACCAATTTCAATCTATTTTCCATGGGCATTAGAGAGGTATTACCCTCCTCCATACGAAACCTCTCCAAAATAGACTGAGTGTACTTAGCATGTGAGATAAAAATCTTACCAGGTTGTTGCCATACCTCTATTCCTAAGCAATAGTGGAGGAGGCCTAAATCTGTCATCTCAAAGTTCTTGCATAAGTTCTCCTTGAGCAACCTTATTCCTTCTATGTCATCGCCTGTAATGAGAAGATTATCCACATACAATGTAACCAAAATTATATGGTTCCTCCAATGTTTCACATAGAGAGTAGATTCTGCTGTAGATCTAGTGAAACCAAGGTTGAGAAAATAGGATTCAATCTTTGCATACCAAGCTCGGGGTGCTTGCTTCAACCATATAGAGTTTTCTTTAATCTGAGGACTTTGTTGTTTTGGCCTTCACCTATGTACCCTGGTGGTTGTTTCACATACACTTCCTCCTTCAAATCACCATTAAGAAATGCACTTTTAACATCCATTTGATATATTGGCCAATGTTTTTGAGCTGCCATAGCAATAATTGTCCTGATTGTAGTCATCTTAGCCACAGGAGAAAAGGTCTCCTCATAACCAATTCCCTCTTTTTGCTTATAGCCTTGAGCTACTAGGCAATCTTTTTAGCGATATAGTGAGCCATATGCCTTATATTTTTATTTGTATACCCATTTTGTGCCAATGGTATATTTTCCTTTGGGTAAATCAACTAACTCCCAAGTGTGATTTTTTTCAATGGAATCTAATTCTTGATCCATGGCATGAACCCATTTAGGATCACCAAGTGCTTCTTTGACATTAGAAGGTTTAGTTTGGCTAAGGAATTTGGTCATTAGGGCATAATTCACTTGGTTTCTTAGGGCTGAAGGCCTTTTACCTGTATAGGTGGGCAAATGATTTTGGGATTCATCTATTATGGCTTGAATCCACATGGGTAAAGGATTGGATGATATTTCTTTATCATTAGGAGGAGGAGATAGAGGACATGGATCATTTGTAGTAAGTTCTTCTTGTGGATGAATTTCTTGATTTATGAGTGAAGGAGAAGGACTAGATGATAATGTATGCATGAATGGAGCAACTATTTCATTAGTTATTTCTAAAGTGGGGGCCTTAGGAGGATTAGATGGGGGATAATCATGAAAGGTAACATCCCTAGATAAAATGATTTTTTTGGAAATAGGTTCATATAATTTATATGCATTGGCACTATCACTATAGCCAAAAAAAATGCATTTTTGGCTCTTATCATCAAACTTCTTCCTTTTCTTATGAGGAATATGAGCATAGGCATCACATCCAAAGATTCTCAAATGGCCCACATAGTGCGTCCTTCCACTCCATGCTTCTTCAGGTGTTCTTTCATGCAAGGCCTTTGTGTATGACCTATTAGTCAAGTATGCAACAATAAGAACAACTTCAAATAAGTTAGGTAATATAGCAGCATGTACCATTGATTTTGCCCTATTTGTGATTATTTGATTCATCCTCTCAGCAACTCCATTTTTTTGCGGGATATAAGGGGTTGTGAATTTCCTCCTTATCCCATGATACTTACAAAAATTAAAGAATTCATTGGAGACATATTCTCCACCATTATCTGATCTTAAGGTGGAGATTTGATAGCCACTTTATCTTTCAACAAGTGCGATGAATTCTTTGAACTTATCAAGGGCTTGCCACTTATATTGAATTAGGTATATCCATACCTTTCTACTATAATAATTAATGGAAGTGATGTAGTATTTAGCCCCAGTATAATATTGAACAAAAATTGACCCACAAATGTTTGAATGAAACAATTGCAAAGATCTATTGGCTCTCCATGCCTTTCTTGTTTCAAATGGTTGCCTATGGTGTTTGGCTATTACACATGACTCACAAAAAAATTTTGACTCCTTAATATGTGGAAATCCTTTAACTAATCCTTTTTGTAGCCATCATTTGAAGATTATTAAAATTTAAATGTCCCAATATTTCATGCCACATGTACTCCAAAGAGAAAGTAGTTGTTGTATGCAAATATGTTTGTGTTACAGATTTTGTAAGGAGGTAGTAAACACCATCCTTTTTCACTCCCATGGCCTTGACATTGCCATTGGGTTCCTTAATGTAGCATTTGTATTTTTCAAAATAGACATTATAGCCCTTATGTGTAAGTTGTCCAATAGAAAGAAGACTCCTTTTAAGACCATGCACATACAAAACATCTATTGCAGGAACATTATTACCATCATGCAAAGTAAGTGGTGCCTCACCAACACCTTCAATGGGTAGAGCACTTTCATCACCAAAAGTAATGAATTGATTTGATGTAGGCTGAACCTTGGTCAACCAATATTACCTTCTTGTCATGTGCTTTGCTGCTCCAGAATCAATACACCAACATTCTTTATCTTCAACATTAACTTGGTTGGCTGCACACAATATGTTTAGATTATTATTTTGTGGTTCTCCATGTTCTCTTTACCTTTTATAGCAATTAGCAATATTATGATTCTATTTTCCACAATATTCACACCCTTGTTGATTGTTGTTTTGACCCCCTTAAGGTCTTGTTTGCCATATTGGCTGCTGCTGGTACTGCAGCTGATTTGGCTACTGATGGTACTGCTAATTTGGTTGTTGCTGGTACTGTTAATTTGGCTACTCCTGATACTGTGTGTATCTTTGATGTTGTCTACCCCTTTGATTATGATTATGCTAATTTTGACCCTTGTTTTGTTTAGGCTGTAAAGTTGCCTTGGTGGCAAAAGTTGTTGATGTGGCTTCAATTTCTTCATCTTTGATTAGGGCTTGCTCATGTTTCTTAAGTAGGATCTCAATATCCTCAAGTGTGGAATTCATTGTTTTACCACTCAAGTCTAACATGGTAGCATAGGAGTGAAAATTTGAAGGAAGACCATGCAACATTATTGGAATTAACTCATTATCATCTAGGGTTTTACCAACAACTAAGAAATCATTCTTAATAGACTTGACTTCCATAATATAATCGGTAAGTGAGCCTTTCATACATATATTGTTCAATTTTTGTTTGAGATACAAAATATTATCTTGAATTGGCCTATCAAACAATCTATTGAGAGCATCCCATGCTTGTTTAGGTGTTTTTGCAGCCCTTACAGTTTCTTTGCATTGAATTCTTGTAGCTAGCTTGATTAGACTTAAAGCTATATTGGAATTCTTCTCAAATTGTGCTTTTTCTTTAGGGTCTAGAGGTGCAGTGAGTGGGTCTTTATTAGCCTGCCTATCTTTCACAAAGTCCCACATGTCATTCATCATTAATATTGATTCCATATCATACTTCAAATTTGCAAAAGTTTGTGCTCCTTCAAGTTTCTTTGTAAGTTCACTTAATATATTTGTAGTAGCCATGATTTAGAAAAGGATCAAAATAAAAGGGATCTCAACAAAGGATGAAGTAAGAATGACAAATGCCAAATTAGAGCCCTAAAAAAATCTAGGGTACACTTCTGAAGGTCTAGAGGAGGGTTTGCCTAGTTTTTCCATTTTGAATCTTCAAGTGATTCCAACAGTGGGAGGGTTAAGTTGAACATAAGTGCCTTTTTCTATCCAAAGAGAGTAAGAATTAAAATTTTGCCAGACCTTTATACCAAACTTCTCAATATACCTGCCCTTACGTGAGGGAGACTATAAGCATTTGACCTGTTGATATGTGGAACATAGGCGATTCTGAAAGGGAATAACTTGCCAGAACTTTATACCAAACTACTCAATATACTCGCCCTTACGTGAGGGAGACTATAAGTATTTGAGCATTTGATACATGGAACATAGGCGGTTATAAAAATGTGATGCTTGCTTTTTGTAGAATTGTTACAATAGATGTGCCAATGTATTATTGCTTTATAAGAATTTTCCTGTATGTGTTTGCTTGCTTGTATATGGCTTAGTGTCAAGTGTGTATGAAATGGAACTACATTTGATTACAATTATAAAACCCAAAGTCATGCAAGGGTAATAGCTAGCATAAAATGTAGACAAAGCCCAAATAGAATATGCAAACAACAAACACCTAGTGGCCAAGAGAGTGCCACAAAATGAATCCACCGACAAGGGACAAGGGGCCCTAAATCACCCCTTAAGTTGATGATTTGTATTTGGCTAAAAATAAATTAGCCCCAAATGTGCCTCCAAAAGATGAGACAATATCAATGCCTCCTTTTACAATATTGCCTTCAAACTTAACAAATTCAATGAATGACTTGGCATAGTGTCCCCCCCAAAGACTTAAAATTAAGATTCCCACAAGTTTTCTAGATATTTTGTCAAGGAGTGTCAGATACTACAGAAAATGCACTCCAAATTACAATGTTAATTTCAAACTTCAATTTAGCATATTAAATCATTTCAAAACTGAACATAAACTGTACCAATGGATTCCCCTCAAAAAATCCTATCCAACGACTATATATAAGGCTATAGTCGGTTACAATTTGACCCTTGATTTTAATACAACAAGACTTTTTAGAGGCAAAAAATAGGACAGATTGCCCTCCACAAATTTGAAAATTGAAATTTTGGCTTGAAATTGTTTCGGCAAGAAAAATTTGAAAATAATCGAGCGGGAAATAAATCAACTCTGCTTTAATAAAATCTATCCACAGTTCATCATATTCGCACCCGTTTCAGAGATTTCGACCACCATATCTACAAACAGTGTTTCCACAGGTTTGGAGAGTGTTATGTGTGGTGGATCTGATTAGTGGAGGAATTCATCAGAGAAGGTTTCTATCACCAAAAAAACATAGCAGTCGTTGGACATCGAATCTGGTCTTCGTATTCAGTTGTAGTCTATGACACACGTGCCACGAGTGCATAGTCGTGGGCGTCAATATGATGTTCACGACACCTCATTGACGTAGACATGCAACTTTCAAACAACAAAACTCTTTATGCCACCATCAACCAAATCGTAAGAAAAAAATTAATGTGACATGGTGAATCTACAATCTCCAGCTGTATTCGTCTCCTCCTGGTCTAGTTCACCGTGATATCTCGATCACGAAATATGGGAAAAACAGTAAATATTGACAATAAACAAGAGCTTGAGTCATGCTTCTAGAATACCAAACATAAACATCAGTGTCTCCTCTCATCGTGCATATCACAGAAATGGTTTAGATTTTATAGCAATTTTCTTTTAGATGCTTGCTATGATTACGGTAATGGTGGCTCAAGCTATCTTGGCTACTTCAATAGATGTACTTCATAGGTGCTACCATCTCCATCGTCGTGTTCATGCAAATAGGGGTTTCGAACGCCCAGTTTCCTGATGTAATTGCGTCAAAGATGCTTGCAACAATTGCAGTCGAAGTATCCTAGATAACTCAAATAAATGTTGTAGCGACCTATTTTTGAACACACCAGTTAAGGCCTCTTTTCAGCAGTAGGTCAGAATTCACCTTCTTCTTTTGAGGGATGTCCTATGACTTGTTCCTGGGATTCTAAAGCTGAAAGAGCTTTTCCAACAACACAGTTTCTTCTTTAAAAAAATTGCTCTCAAATCTAGCTCAAAAATTTCTCAGCAGCAAAGACTCATATTTTAAATTTCTCAACAACAAATAAAAAAAATTTATAATGGAGTTTCTGGTTTTTGATCCACTCATTGAATGGAGAGCATACTCCCTAACTCCATAGAACAGTCCCCATAGGCGGATCTCATCGCTCTAATACCAGATGTTGGGATTGAAAAATAAGGCACACAATATTTACAAGTTATCTTACAATATATAAGCATCAAGCTTAGGAGGGAGATATGACAAGTGTCATAAGCTCCACTCCAAGTGTCTTTCAGAAGACACCACTCCAAATCAAACTGAATACAAGTGGCAGAAGACAAATGTCAATCTATCAATTATAGGCATAGTGCACATTATAACAATAATAATATTCTAACAGATTTAGGGCAAACTAGCCCCACCAACCTTGAACAACCAACATCAATTTCCGCATAGAATTAAACAGGAACAAAGGGATGTTCATCCACATTTGCCTTCACAAGTGATTCAAGAACATAGCATGAAAACTATGAATGATGTCATACAAAGTGTCCAACATGAAAAAATATATAATAACCTTAATCACCTTGCTCCACGGGTAAGGTAGAGCCTTATCACTGAACCCATTCTGAATTCTCGATAAGAATTCATCTCCTTCCAAGAAGTTGATCTCCTTCAATAATGAGTGTATGTCCTAGTTTTGATACACTCCATCTAGCTCTAACCCCATAGTATGTCTAACCAGCTTCACCAAAATATCAAAGGACCATGACCCTATTCTTATCCATCCCTCCTTCCACGTAGCAGCCATCCACTTAGAACTAGGTTGTGTTCATGGAATTTTTGGACACATTCTAGTAAAACCCCATCCTTCAGAATAGAAATAATGTCCTCATCAAAAATCAAAGCATTAGGCTCTACCCTCTACTTAGTCTGCTTCATCTTACGCCCAAGGACTTAGCCTTCCCCATATTCAATAAGGACTTAATAAATCAATCACAAAAAACCCCTACAGTCCACACTGAGAAACTAGAGAGGAAGATGTATGCATACACAATAAAAAATAATATGCCATAGAACTGGCTCGCGCATAAATAAAATATCACTCCCATCATAGGACAAACAAAAATTTCAAAGTAAAAAACAAGGTCCTCAACACTAGAGTCTCATGAGCACCGAGAATAGCCATTGATCCAGAACTTCTCCAACCGAACACAAAAAAGAGGAGAGCAAGATGGAAAAAATGCATAAGCACAAAAATGAGAAGGAGCTTTAGAAACCAAAACAAGGACACAGGCATCCTTCTAGACCTAAGAGGGAGAGATAAATTACCACAAAATACATGCCCAAATAGATAAATCCATTTCCCACTTTCATTTGGCGAGATAATATAAATAATATGGGTAAGTGGAGAAGAAACAAAGGGGTACATCACATGTGACAACTCCAATACCAAGGAATAAAAGGGAGTTAACAGTCCAAGGAACAAATTCCATAAAGGAATTATCAAAAACCAATCACAAAAATAGTCGGTTACAATTTCCAACGACTATATATAAGGCTATAGTCGGTTACAATTTGACCCTTGATTTTACTACAACAATACTTCTTAGAGGCAAAAAATGGGATAAATTGCCCTCTACAAATTTGAAATTTGAAATTTTGGCTTGAAACTATTTCTGCGAGAAAAATTTGAAAATTACCGATTGGGAAATAAATCAACTCTGCTTTAATAAAATCTGTCCATAGTTCATCATATTTGTGTTTGCTTAGGAGATTTCGGCCACCAGATCTATGAATAGGGTTTCCATAGGTTTGGAGAGTGTTCTATGTGGTGGCTCTGATTAGTGGAGGAATTCGTCAGAGAAGGTTTCTATCACTGAAAAAACTTAGCAGTCGTCGGACGCTGGATCTAGTCTTTGTATTCAGTCGTAGTCTATGAAACGTGCACCACGAGTGCATAGTCATGGGCCTCAATATGATGTTTATGATGCCTCATTGACATAGACATGCAACTTTTAAACAACAAAACTCTTTATGCCACCATCAACCAAATCATAGGAAAAAAAAATGTGACATGGCGAATCTATGATCTCCAGCTATATTCATCTCCTCCTGGTCTGGTTCACTGTGATCTCTCGATCATAAAATATGGGAAAAACAACAACTATTGACAACAAACATGAGCTTGAGTCATGCTTCTAGAATACCGAACATAAATATCACCGTCTCCTCTCGTCGTGCAGATCAGAGAAATGGTTTGGATTTTATAGTGATTTTTCTGTAGATGCTTGCTATGATTGCGGTAATGGCGTCTCAAGCTATCTTGGCTACTTCAACGGATGTACTTCATATGTGCTACCATCTCCATCACCGTGTTCACGCAGAGAGGGGTTTCGAACGCCCAGTTTCCCGATGTAATTGCGTCAAAGATGCTTGTAGCAATTACAACCGAAGTATCCTAGAGAACTCAAAAAAATGTTGTAGCGGCCTATTTTTGAACACACCAGTCAAGGCCTCTTTTCAACAGTAGGTCGGAATTCACCTTCTTCTTCTGAGGGATGTCCTGTGACTTGTCCTTGGGAGTCTAAAGCTGAAAGAGCTTTCCCAACAACACAGTTTCTTCTTAAAAAAAAATTGCTCTCAAACCTAGCTCAAAAATTTCTCAGCAGCAAAGACTCTCATATTTTAAATTTCTCAACAACAAATAAAAAAAAATTATAATGGAGTTTATGGTTTCTGATCCACTCATTGAATGGAGAGCATACTCCCTAACTCCATAGACCAGTCCCCACAGGTAGATCTCACCGCTCTGATACCAGATGTTGGGACTGAAAAATAAGGCACACAATATTTACAAGTTATCTTACAATATATAAGCATTAAGCTTATGAGGGAGATATGAAAAGTGTCATAAGATCCACTCCAATTTTCTTTCAAAAGACATCACTCCAACTCAAATTGAATAAAATTGGCAAAAGACAAATGTCAATCTGTTAATTATAGGCATAGTACACATTATAACAATAATAATATTCTAATAGATGTAGGGCAAACTAGCCCCACCCACCTTGAACAAACAACATTGATTTCTACATAGAATTAAACAGGAACAAAGGGATGTTCATCCACATTTTCCTTCGCAAGTGATTCAAGAACATAGCATGAAAACTATGAATGATGTCATACAAATATTCCAACATGAAAAAATCTATAATAACCTTAATCACCTTGTTCCATGGTGAAGGTAGAGCCTTATCACTGAACCCATTCTGAATTCTCAATAAGAATTCATCTCCTTCCAAGAAGAAGTTGATCTCCTTCAATAATGAGTGTCTTTCCTAGTTGTGATACGCTCCATCTAGATCTAACCCCATAGTATGTCTAACCAGCTCCACCAAAACCTCAAAGGACCATGACCCTATTCTTACCCATCCCTCCTTCCATGTAACAACCATCCACTTAGATAGAACTAGGTTGTGTTCATGGAATTTTTGGACACATTCTAGTAAACCCCCATCCTTCAAAATAGAAAGAATGTCCTCATCAACAATCAAAGCATTAGTCTCCACCCTCTACCTAGTCTCCTTCATCTTATGCCCAAGGATTTAGCCTTCCCCATATTCAATAAGGACTTAATAAATCAATCATAAAAAACCCCTACAGTCCACACTGATAAACCAGAGAGGAAGATGTCTGCATACACAACAAAAAATAGGATTTCTATCCCCATGTGGTGGCTCTGATTAGTGAAGGAATTCGTCGGAGAAGGTTTTTATCACCGAAAAAACTTAGCTACATCGAACGTCGGATCTGGTCTTCGTATTCAGTCGTAGTCTATGAAACAGATGCCATGAGTGCATAGTTGTGGGCCTCAATCTGATGTTTACGATGCCTCATTGACGTAGACACGCAACTTTCAAACAAAAAAACTCTTTATGCCACCATCAACCAAATTGCAGGAAAAAAAATATGACATGGTGAATCTACGATCTTCAGCTGTATTCGTCTCCTCCTGGTCTGGTTCACCGTGATCTCTCGATCACGAAATATGGGAAAAACAACAACTATTGACAAAAAATAGGATCTTGAGTCGTGCTTCTGGAATACCGAACATAAACATCGGTGTCTCCTCTCGTCGTGCAGATTAGATAAATGGTTTATATTTTATAGCAATTTTTCTGTAGATGCTTGCTATGATTGTGGTAATGGCGGCTCAAGCTATCTTTGATACTTCAATGGATGTACTTCATAGGTGCTACCATATCCATCGTCGTGTTCACGCAAAGAGGGGTTTTGAACGCCTAGTTTCTCGATGTAATTGTGTCAAAGATGCTTGCAGCAATTGTAGCCGAAGTATCTTAGAGAACTCAAAAAAATGTTGTGGCAACCTATTTTTGAACACACCAGTCAAGGCCTTTTTTCAATAGTAGCTCAGAATTCACCTTCTTCTTCTGAGGGATGTCCTGTGACTTGTCCTTGGGAGTCTAAAGCTGAAAGAGCTTTCCCAACAACACAGTTTCTTCTTAAAAAGATTGCTCTCAAACCTAGCTCAAAAATTTCTCAGCAGCAAAGACTCTCATATTTTAAATTTCTCAACAACAAATTAAAAAAATTTATAATGGATTTTTTGGTTTCTGATCCACTCATTGAATGGAGAGCATACTCCTTAACTCCATAGACCAGTCCCCATAGGTGGATCTCACCGCTTTGATACCAAATGTTGGGATTGAAAAATAAGGCACACAATATTTACAAGTTATCTTACAATATGTAAGCATCAAGCTTAGGAGGGATATATGACAAGTGTCATAAGCTCCACTCTAAGTGTCTTTCAGAAGACACCACTCCAACTCAAACTGAATACAAGTGGCAGAAGACAAATTTCAATCTGTCAATTATAGGCATAGTGCACATTATAACAATAATAATATTCTAACAGATGTAGGGCAAACTAGCCCCACCCACCTTGAACAACCAACATCGATTTTCGTATAGAATTAAAAAGGAACAAAGGGATGTTCCTCCACATTTGCATTTGCATGTGATTCAAGAACATAGCATGAAAACTATGAATGATGTCATCTAAAGAGTCCAACATGAAAAAATCTATAATAACCTTAATCACCTTGTTCCACGGTTAAGGTAGAGCCTTATCACTGAACCCATTCTGAATTCTCGATAAGAATTCATCTCCTTCCAAGAAGTTGATCTCCTTCAATAATGAGTGTATGTCCTAGTTGTGATACACTCCATCTAGCTCTAACTCCATAGTATGTCTAACCAGCTCCACCAAAATATCAAAGGACCATGACCCTAATCTTACCCATCCCTCCTTCCACGTAGCAACCATCCACTTAGAAAGAACTAGGTTGTGTCCATGGAATTTTTGGACACATTCTAGTAAACCCCCATCCTTTAGAATAGAAATAATGTCCTCATCAACAATCAAAGCATCAGGCTCCACCCTCGACTTAGTCTGCTTCATCTTACACCCAAGGACTTTAGCCTTCCCCATATTCAATAAGGACGCAAGAAACCAATCACAAAAAACCCCTACAGTCCACACAGAGAAACTAGAGAGGAAGATGTCTGCACACACAACAAAACACAAGAGGCCCCATAACCGGCCCGAGCATAAATAAAAATTCACTCCCATCATAGGCCAAACAAAAACTTCAAAGTAAAAAAGAAGGTCCTCAACACCAAAGTCTCATGAGCACCGGGAATAGCCACTGAGCCAAAACTTCTCCAACCGAACACAAAAAAGAGGAGAGCAAGCCTAAAAAAATGCATAAGCACGAAAATGAGAAGGAGCTCTAAAAACCAAAACAAGGACACGGGCATCCTTCTAGACCTAAGAGGGAGAGAGAAACTACCACAAAATACATGCCCAAATAGATAAATCCATTCCCCACTTCCAGCTGGCCAGATAATAGAAATAATACGGGCAAGTGGAGAAGAAACAAAGGGGCACATCATAGAAAGACAACTCCAAGACCAAGGACTGAAAAGGGGTTAACAATCCAAGGCACAAATTCCAGAAAAGAATGATCGAAAACCAATCCCAAAAATAGGAATAATCACCATCCCAGGTACCCTCCTGACAACAAATCCAAAGGAGAAGCCACCAATAACCAATGAACATGTGAGAAGACACACAAAAGAAGGTCTAGAGCCGATCCACAAAACAAATCCCATACCCGAAACCAAAAATGAGGGCAGGACTTTGGGTAGAGGGCACACTCCAATGGAAGCTAGAGAAGCTTTGGGACATTCCTTGACACCAAATATGAGGAGGGAGATGAAATTTGAAATTTAAAATTTGAAAGGCGAGTGTCTCCATGATGCCAAGGGAATAAATACCAACCACCCACCTAAACTTCGACCAACAATGGTTGCAACTCCAAAACCCCATCCACCCAAGCAAGAATAAGCAAAACACCTGCCAACAATTAATGGAGGTCATTATGAATACAGTGGATGAGCTCAGGAGGGAAATACCTCTACCAAATAGAATATCCTTGGAGATATGTCCCGATATTCGCCATTAAGTCCACTACAGAATTACCTTCTCTAAAAATGTGCACCATCAAAACTTCATCCAGGGATCAAGAAATATCAACAACTTCATCAATCAAATTTACCACCCTCCAACTGACATGGCAAGAACCATTTAGCATCTTTATGATGTTTAATGAATCACCCTCAACAATAACTTTACGAATACCTAAATCTCTAATCAAATACAAGCCTAAGAATGTAGTCCTCGCTTCAGCAAACTGGGATGAATTGACACCAATGTTTTCCGCATAGGCAAGGACCAAATTTCCACTATTATCTCGAATGACCCCCCGACACCAGCAATCCCTGGGTTACCTTTTGAGGCCCCATAAAAATTCAATTTGTACCAACCAACCGGTGGAGGGGTCCAACGAACCAAACTCCTAGGATCAGGAGCTGGTGGAGGGTGATCAACATGCCCAAAACCAAGACTCTTCTCAATCAAAACTTCATAGGGAATGAAGGCCTCTGAAAACTCAGACTCCTTGCAAGCACACAAAACATTCTCCATAGTATTCCATAAAATATGAGCACTCAAACGAGAAGCAAAATATTCCTTATCTTTAAAAACATGAGCATTCCTCACCTTCCACACCCCCCACATAACATGGGGTAAAAGAAATCTCCAAAAACACTTAAGTTTGGGTGACAAAAATGGGGGAACCCACTGCATAACACAATCCATCACTGAATTAGGAAAAACCCAACTAACACCCAACCTATAGAGGATGGACATCAAAATTTTCTTAAAGACTCCACAATTAAGAAGTAAGTGCGAAGTCGATTCCCAGGCTTCTTTACACATATAGCACCTGTTAACTAGACACCAACCTCATTTGTGGATATTTTCAATAGTAAGAATATTGTTTTGCACAACCAACCAAAAAAACATATTAACCCTGGGAGTTAAGTGCTTTAACCAAATAGAACCATGAGGAAAAAAACCATCCCCATCCTCATTGAGGAGCTCGTAAGTAGACTTAATAGAATATACACCCGCACTATCAACTTTCCAAATCAGGTGGTCCTCCATATTTATCTATCATACCACATAAATACGGAGCTCCTCCATAAGCAAGGACCAAATATGGAGATCCCTAGCATTCCTTACCATAGTTGGAGGATTGGACCAGACTATTCTATTTCCATGAACCTTAGTAAAATCCACAACTTTCACCAGCCCAGCAATCCTAGACCCTTCAATTAGGTCTCTAAAATGAATGTCTTCATTCAAAGGATGATCTCTCAACCAAACATCATCCCAAAAATTCACATTCCTACCATTACCAACAATCCATCTGCAATTAAGATTAATAAAATCCCTAGATTTCATCAGACTATTCTAGAACGTCGACCCACCAGAAGGGAGAAAATCAGAAATGAAAGAGTCAAAATTATACTTAGCCTTCAAAATTTGACACCACAAATGGTCATCATTAGAGGTGACCTTCCAACCAAGTTTTGCCACCAGGGCCTTGTTCATCCTAGCAACACTCTTTAGATTTAAACCCCCAACTTTCTTTCTTCTGCAGAGCTGCTCCTAAGAGACCAGATGAAATTTACCTTTAATCTTTGGGTATGCCTATAAAAACACCTTGCAGATGCTATCCAACTTAGTAGCCACTTTACCTGAAAGGTGAAATAAGAACATAAAATAGATAGGGATATTTTGCAATGTGCTCTAGATGAGCACCACCTTCCCTGCTCGGCTTAGAAGAGCCCCTTCCATAATGCTAATTTGCATTGAATTATTTCAATCACTGGGTTCCACATAGCATCTTTGGCCCTCCCAAAAAAAAGAGGAAGACCAAGATAAGAAGAAGGAAGTGAGGCAATCCAATAATTCAAAATGTCAGCAATCCTCCTTTACCATAATTTTGAAGTGTTGATAAAAAATAAATTACTCTTCAAGAAACTAATCTATTGACCTACTACCTTCTCGTAATAGTCTAAAATAGCTTTGACTTCCTTGGAAATTACAACCGAAGCCACACATGATAATAGTGTATCATCTACAAATTGTTGATGGGAGATCGGGTTACAAGGAATCACCGAGCGCATCCCCAAATCATTATGATTCCTAGAAATCGTCCTCCCAAAAGCCTCCACCATAAGAATAAAAAGAAAAGGAGACAAAGGATCCCCCTATCTAAGACCATGGCAAGAATGAAAAAATCCTACCAGAGAACCATTGACAAGAATAGAAAACCACACCGATGAAATGCAAACCTTAACAAGCTTAATCCAGTCTTCACATAATCCAAATTTCTACAAAACGCTAAAAAGAAAGGCCCAAGAAACCCGATCATAAGCTTTATTAACATCTAATTTGAGGAAAAACCCTGCTCTACCACTTTTGAACACTGAATGCATCAGTTCATGAATAACTATAGCTTCGTCTAGAATCTGCCTTCCCAGAATGAAGCCACTCTATGCCGAATCAATCAACATCGAGAGAAACAAATTATTATAAATGGATAGCATATTAATTAATAATGTTAGATTTAAATAAATTAAATATCTATATTCTTAATTATGCTCATTTAAATGGGCAAATATTATATCAAAATTTGAAAAATAATACTTTAGATATTATAAAATATCTTTGACATCATATGTGGATAAGGACGAACATATTTTACAATTAAGAAAGGATGGGGCAATATTTAAAGAGGTAGGCGTGCCTTTATTTGACAAGACAGAGAGGGCATGGTTTGAGTCTGGAGAAGAGATAAATAGGAGGAAGAGTGATGGGGAATATAAGAGGGGAAGACCAAGAAGTAAGATGACAAAAGGAAGGAAGAACATGAGGATGCTTCTTAGAAGAAACACATGAGGAAAATAAGGTTGGAGTTTCTACTTATATATGTTGTTATGAACATGCTATGTCTACCTTGTTGCATTTATTTAGTTGTCTTAAAAGGAAACACTTTTCTTACTATAGCCTTTGCTTGTTTTAGATTAGAAATCAATTCATTTTATTGTGAGGTTATCGTCATGTTGTTGGTCTGCATTACCCCTTTTTAAACCTTACCAAGATCGATGCACGAGAGATAATTCTCTTAGATTTAAATCTCGAAAGGACCTCATTGTTGCCTCGGTCCCTTCTAAGCTTAAATTTTTTTTATACTGTTACCTACAACAAACATATTCTCTATCCCCTATAACTATACTAACGCATTATAGTACCTTTGAAGCTTCATCTAGCAGTTTGTTCTCCATTATCAGTGTTAGCAGATCCCCCCTTTGTCATGCCTATTGGTGTTCATTTAATATACCAACTGGAGGTCTATCAAAACCCCTCTATTCATTGAATCATGATTGTTTCCTAAAATCCTTCGTTGCAGAGGAGTTGTTTAGCTACTTGTGGGGTTGTTTGTCTATAGGGATCATCATTGTTGGTGGTGTCGCAACCAATCATAATCCTTAATAAGATTAAAAATATTAGGAAGGGAAATGTTTTTTCTTGTGCTCGCATCTAGGCTTCACCATGAGTGGCATGCCTCTGCTTGGGGAGGGAAGCCATGGGTGGGGTTGCATTTAGGCCCCGCATAAATATCCTAAATGGGATGTACGTGGGGGCCCATGCATCCTAAAAGGAGGATGATCCCCTCTCGGTTTGATCATCACTTGATGGTCGAGGCACCATTGAGTGGGGATCAGCAGCATTAGTTGTATGGTGACAAACCCTAAATCCTTACATTTGCAGTTGTCGCATGGCACGTATAAAATCCTTGTTGACCTATAGACCATGGTTGAGTTTCATCCATATTGCTCCTATTTGGTTGTCTATCCTGAGGTTTCTTCCCACCAGTGCAAAATGTAAAACCCTACTTTTTAAAACATAGTTATATTTAAATATTGTGTACTGCTATGCATTCAAATGGAAATACTATCGAAAATCTTATGTTTATGTTATAACGTGGAATTATATAATTGAGATTTTGGATATGAAACAACATAATGTAGTGCATGTTATAAAATCTAGAATTTAGATATAAAATAATAAAAAAATATAATATGTTTAATAGAATCATATATTTATCTTATAAAGGTATTTTAAGATAGTTATAGTTAGAATTTATTAATTATGTTATAAAGGTAATTTAACATAATTGATATTTGGAGTGTATTAATTATGTTATAAAGGTAATTTAATATAGTTGATATTTGGAATTCATTAATTATGTTATAAAGGCAATTTAACATAGTTATAGTTGGAATTCATTGATTATGTTCTAAAGGTAATTTAACATAGTTGATATTTGAAATTCATTAATTATGTTAAAAAGGTAATTTAACATAGTTGATATTTGGAATTCGTTAATTATGTTATAAAGACAATTTAACATAGTTATAGTTGGAATTCATAATTTATGGAAATTTTACATAGTTATATTTGGAATTCATTAATTATGTTATAAAGGTAATTTAACATAGTTGATATTTGGAATTCATTAATTATGTTATAAAGATAATTTAACATAGTTATAGTTCTGATGAAATTGGAGTGAAGCGCATGAACTAGGGTTTCTAGAGCTAGGGAAAAACTAGGGCATCAGTTGGGTAGCCGAAGAGATTTCTGGTTACTGTGGATTTGAAGGCAAGATTGCTGCCCCAGGAGGGTCCAATGGGGACACCTCCGGATCCTCTTCTAGAGAGAAATAGCTCTTATGCAGATTTGTTAAAAGATAAATCTCCATCCAAGACTGACGAAGCACAAAGAACTGCATTAAAAATGCTCTTTACGGCTGTTGGAAATAGATCAACATCTCAACGAGTTAATGGATGCTTGCCATAGTCAGAATCAAGGCCAAAGATTGTCATTGAGCCAAGGATGGTTGAAGAAACAGTCTTATATAGAGCCAATCACGATTTGATCTGTAAATTCATGGGTATTCGCCCTACCCTAAATTTTTTGCATTCCTGGGTCCGGCAAAACTGGGAGCCTCTTGGTGAGTACTCTTTATGGTTTATTAGCAATGGGTATTTTATTGTTAGTTTTTCTTCACCGGCCGATAGAAATAGGGCTTTCAAATAGAAAAGAGGAATCATGGTCCGACAAGATTATTTGTTCAACCTTGGAGAGTGGGATTTGATCCTCGAATTGAACCCACTGTTGTCCCGATTTGGATCCGTTTGTATGCACTTCCAATGGAGTTTTGGAGTGAGCAGGTTTTGGAAATTATCGATAATTCCCTTGGAAGACATTTGGGTGTCTCCAAAGACACAATAGAAGGAAACACAACTGTTTATGCAAGAGTATGTGTGGAAATGGATCTTAGCCAACCTCTATCGGCAGAGGTGGAACTTGAACTTGCAGGACTATCTTGGATTCAATAGCTGGATTATGAGGCACTGCCCTTCAGATGCAGAGTTTGCCACAAATATGGGCATTTGGCCCGATCTTGCCCAAATAATATGAACACAAAAATGGAGGCTCCTCTAGGAATGTCAAATCTTCCTAAGGAGGGTAAGTCAACAATAAACAAAGAACCAACCAATATTTCTCAGGGTAAAGAAGCACAGAGAGATGGTTTTGAACAACCCAAAAGAAGGAGAAGGCAAAAGAAAAAATATGGTAAAGAGCAAACCCAACTCAAGCCCGCCAATAGGTATGAGATATTTAAGACACTAATGGACCAAGAAGAACAATTCATGGAAGGAGTGGATGGGAATAATGAAAATAATAACATCCACGTTCAAGCTCCTCTTTCATCTCCCCCGTCATAGAGCAGGTAATTGAGCACAGTGAGTTACCGCAGTCAGAGAGTGCAGGGGCATTGATAGTGCATAACCAAGAGCAGCCAATAATTAAGGATGTCAACATGGGAATAGCAGAAAAGAATAGAGAAAGGCCAACTTTAGGGATAACTCAGGTGGAAAAGAGATAAAAAAATAGCAACTCTCAAGGAGTGGGTAGAAAATCAAATAAGGAATTGCTAGCAGTTCAAGGAGACAAACTGATCACCAGAGGATCGGTGAGGCCAATAGATTCTTACTGCTCTCAAGGTAACCAATGATTATACAATCATGGAATGTTAGGGGTTTAAACAAGTAGAACCCATCAATCTGTTGTTCGAAGACTCTTAGAAAAATGTAAAACAAATTTTTTGCTTATCCAGGAGACAAAAATGTCGTTAGATCTTATGTGTAAAACAGTTAACAGAATTTGGAGGGGTGCTGGTCATATGGAAGTGGCTGCCCAAGGTGCCTCAGGGGGGATAGTTACTCTTTGGAACTCTCTAGAATGGACTGCAATAGAACATATAGCTTGGAGGGGTGTTCTCACATCACATTTTAGAAATAATGTCACAACTGAACATGTTTTAATCACAAATTTTTATGGGGCTCAAAACCTAGATGGTCAAAGGCTTCAATGGAAAGTTGTGCATAACATGAGAGTCTCAAGGGAAGATTTAGACTGGATTATTGCTGGGGATTTTAATGCTAAATTATCCTCTAGAGATCAGGAAGGGGGAACCCCAATTTTGGACCCAGGGGATCGACTTATGATTGCCCAAGTCCAGGCTTTACACTTGGTGGATATTAAATGCCCTGGAACCAACTATACTTGGACTAATAAGAGGAGGGAGCCACATAGCAGGAAGGTAAAGTTAGACCATTTTTTGGTTTCAGAGGAGGCATTTGTAAAATGGAATACAAAATTTCAGATTTTGGAGGGTCCAGTTTCAGATCACTTTCCCATTTTGTTGGAAGGAGGGATTAAGACAGGGCAGCATCACAAACCATTTAAATTTGAAAACTTTTGGTTACAAAAAGAGGAACTTCGAAAGAAAATTCCACAGTGGTGGGAAGAAGGTCGCCCAACATATGGGACAACAATGTTTAGATTCCACAAACAACTTCATTATGTCAAAGATCAACTGAAACAATGGAGGCGAGCTAACAAGACAGACTTCCAGGTCCAAAGAGCTCCTTTGGTGGCCAGATGGGATGAGGTTCAAAAACACTTTAGGGAAGGAACAATTACAGAGCAGCTCAAAGACGAGGATGATGCCTTGCGTAAAGCGGTTGAGGACATTGACAACCAAGAGGAGACCTACTGGAAACAGAGAGCAAGAACCACTTGGTTATTAGAAGGTGATAGAAATACCAAATTTTTCCATCGGATCGCTTGTGCTAGGAGACAGATGAACAACATGGAAGCTCTTCAAGATGAGAATGGACACTCCTTTGATACACTTCCAGGTATGCATTTCCATTCAATGGATTATTTTTCTAAACTATTTAAGGAAAGTATGGTGCAAGATGAAGAGGCTCAAAATGACGTTATTGTTGCCATACCTTCCGTTATCTCTGAAGAAGAAAATCAGACCCTTCTTAAACCCATTGATAGAGAGGAACCGAAGAATGTGGTCTTTGGAATGAGCACCAAAAAAACTCCAGGTCCAGATGGCTTTCCAATTGAGTTTTTTCAGGCCTTTTGGGATAACTTGGAGGAGGATGTAATGGTTGTTATAGAGGAGTCCAGAGGTAGTAAAAGAATGCTTAAAGCATTAAATCATACTTTCATTACCTTAATTCCAAAAGGGGAGGAGGGGGTACATATTTCAGATTATAGACCTATTGCCTTATGCAATGTTATATATAAAATAATCACAAAGGTAATGGTCTGAGCGGCTAAAACCTCTTTTACATAACATTATCTCCTCGGAGCAAGGGGGTTTTGTAGAGGGTAGGCAGATCTTGGATGGTGTGGTTCTAGCTCAGGAGGCAATCCATTCAATGCAAACATCTGGTAATAGAGGAATGTTCATAAAATTAGATATGTCAAAGGCTTATGATAGGGTGGAGTGGAGCTTCTTGTCAAAGATGATGGCAGCCTTTGGTTTCTCTCAGGATTGGATAGAATGGGTCATGAGTTGTGTTTCTACTCCGACATACTCAGTGTTAATCAAGGGTCTTCCCTCGCAACCGTTTGGAGCCACTCGAGGCCTTCGTCAAGGAGATCCTTGCTCTCCCTATATTTTTCTCATATTGGCTGAAGGATTAGGTAGACTTTTCTTGAGGAGAAGACAACAAGGTTTGCTAACAGGTATCAAGGTGGGTGAGGAAGTTTTGACTCACCTACAGTTTGTGGATGACACAGGATTGGTGGGAGTGGCCAGCTTCAGGGAAGCAAGAATGATCAGAGATACTCTTAATGTCTACCTTAGGGCTACAAACCAAGTCATCAATGATAAAAAATCCAAAGTGGTCTTTTTCAATCTTGATCAAAGGCTTCAAGACAGAGTTTTAGAGATCTTGGGATTCACAAGGACTTCTCTCCCAATGGTTTACTTGGGGGTCCCTTTGCATTTTAAAAAACTAAAAATAGATATCTGGAGGAATATTTTGGATTGTATCAAGGATAGAATTAATCATTGGTCTCACAAATGGTTAAGCTATGGGGGTAGATTAACTTTTTTATAGTCAGTCATTCAAGCCATGCCAATTTATAAATTCTCTATCCCGGCTGCCCCACATACTATATGGAAAGAGTTGGACAAGATGGCTAGAAAATTTTTATGGGAAGGAGTAAAAGGAGAGAGGAAATGGGCCTTAGTAGGTTGGGACAAAGTAACCCAGCCCAAGGTAAAAGGAGGTTTGGGACTCGAGAAGATCAAAGTTAAATAATAAAGCTTTGGCTGGAAAGCTTTACTCGGAGGTGGATTTCCCAACCAACTTCCTTATTCAAGAGAATCCTAACTAGTAAATATTTGGGACATGTAAACCCAAATGAGGTGGGTCATTTCCCTTTGGATGGTAATGGATCCTTAGTGTGGCAGGCTCTCAAGTTAGGATCTTAGGTAGTAAAAGATCGATTATTTTGGAAAGTGGGGAGAGGGGAGAAGGCACGATTTTGGACAGATTCATGGGATCAATACCCACCTATCATTGTTGAATTTCCTGAATTGCAACCAATAAAAACAGCCATAGAAACCAAGGGATGGGTCCAAATTGAAAGTTATTTCACCACTAGTCAGCTGGGGGATTATAAGTTTAAGCAGTTTAAGAAGTTGGATGAGTGGCCAATTTCAATCCCTCCGGATTTGGCACCCATCATGACTAAAATCTTGACAGAAAGATTTCTCACAGGTAGAGACGAGGAGGATGAATTAGCTTGGGGCTATGGGAGCCTTGGTGTCTACACAGTGAAGGACGGATATGATAAGATCCTTCCGAGCCTCCCCCTCATACATATCAGGTTGAGGATTGGAGAAAGATTTGGCAGTCCAAGGGTTGGCCGAAAGTAAACTTTTTTGCCTGGCAGTTCATGCATAATGGAATTCTCACTTTTGATAATCTCAGATGTAAAGGAATCATCGGTCCATCTCAATGTGTCTTATGCTACAAGAGTGAGGAAACAACTGATCACTTGATGTTTGAGTGCCCATTCACGCGCCAGATTTGGGAGAGATGGTTTTTATATTATAAAATTCAAGTTAATGGTGACTTGAATCGGATTAATATCTGGGAAAGATGGAAGAGGGGTAGATTTAAATCTAAAGCTCTTTGTATTGGTTGGGAGCTTGGATTAAACTTTATTTGGTGGCAAGTGTGGTTGGAGAGAAATGCTAGAATTTTTAGAGAAACTTTTTCTTCTTTAGATGGAGTTTGGCAGGTCATTTGGAGCAAAGTCACATAAACCGTGGTCGTCTATGCTAAAGAGGAAACTCAAAGTTGTTATTGGGGCAATGGAAGAGGAAGTTGAAGTGCAAGAGGGACAGGACAGAGCTAGTTGGAAACCACCCCCTAAGGTTGGATTAAAATTAATACCGATGGAGCCGCAAAAGGCAATCCGGGTAGAGCCGAAATTGGAGTGGTTTGCCGGAATCATGTTGGAACAGTGCTCTATTGGGAACTGCAAGGCTTGGGAAGAGCCACAAACAATGAAGCAGAAGCCATAGCTATCAAATCTGCTTCTATTTGGGCAATGAAACAGGGCCACAGGAGGATAATACTTGAATCAGATTCTCAAATAATGGTTGGAGCTCTAGATTGCATGAGGAACTTTGCTTTGAAAGCATGGAGGTTGAGGATTCTTGTCACTCAAATTAAGGAATTATGGAGGGAATTAGATGATGTGATTCCAGTTTATGTGAGTAGAGATTTAAATAAAGTGGCCGACTTCCTAGCTAAGATGGGTGCTGAGAAGGAGGTAGGGGTTCAGCTTGCACAGATGACATGGCTATTGAGGATGAGGTGATTAGGCAGGGTCTTGAAAGGTCCCTGAGCTAATGATCAAAGAAAAAGCAAAGGGAGGAAAGGTGTCGCGATATCGCGACATGTTGCTTCATCGCGGCCAAGGGAGGAAAGGTGTCACGATATCATGACATGTTGCACCGTCGTGGCCAAGGGAGGAAAGGTGTCACGATATCGCGACATGTTGCTTCATCGTGGCCAAGGGAGGAAAGGTGTCGCGATATCATGACATGTTGCTTCATCGCGGCCAAGGGAGGAAAGGTGTCACGATATCGTGACATGTTGCTTCGTCGCAGCCAAGGGAGGAAAGGTGTCGCGATATCGCGACATGTTGCATCGTCACGGCCAAGGAGGAAAGGTGTCACGATATCATGACATGTTGCATCGTCACGGCCAAGGGAGGAAAGGTGTCGCGATATCGCGACATGTTGCATCGTCGCGGCCAAGAGAGAAAAAGTGTCACGATATCGCGACATGTTGCATCATCGCGGCCAAAGGAGGAAAAATGTCACGATATCGTGACATGTTGCATCATCGCGACCAAAGGAGAAAAAGTGTCATGATATCGCGACATGTTGCATCATCATGGCCAAAGGAGAAAAAGTGTCACGATATCGCGACATGTTGCATCGTCAAGGCCAAAGGAGAAAAAGTGTCGCGATATCGCGACATGTTGCATCATCGCAGCCAAAGGAGAAAAAGTGTCACGATATCGTGACATGTTGCATCATCGCGGCCAAAGGAGAAAAGTGTCGCGATATCGCGACATGTTGCATCATGCGGCCAAAAGAGAAAAGTGTCGCGATATCGCGACATGTTGCTTTGTCGCACAAAGGAGGAAAAGTGTCGCGATATCGTGACATGTTGCATCATCGCGGCCAAAAGAGAAAAAGTGTCATGATATCGCGACATGTTGCTTCGTTGCGACCGAAGGAGGAAAAGGTGTCGCGATATAGCGACATGTTGCTACACCATGGCCCAAGGAGAAAAAGTGTTGCGATATCGTGACATGTTGCATTGCCAAGGCCAATGGAGGAAAAAGTGTCGCGATATCGCGACATGTTGCATCATCGCGCCAAAGGAGAAAAAGTGTCGCGATATCGCGACATGTTGCATCATCGCGGCCAAAAGAAAAAGTGTCACGATATCGCGACATGTTGCATCGTCATGGCCAAAGGAGGAAAAAGTGTCACGATATCGCGACATGTTGCATCATCGCAGCCGAAGAGGAAAAGTGTCACGATATCCTACATGTTGCATCGTTGGCCAAAGGAGAAAGTGTCGCGATATCGCGACATGTTGCATTTTCGCGGCCAAAGGAGAAAAGTGTCGCGATATCGCGACATGTTGCATTTTCGCGGCCAAAGGAGAAGAAGGAAAAAGTGTCGCGATATCGCGACAAGTTGCATCAACAGACCAAACCGATCCCCTTGGCAACATCTCACATTGTGTGAACATTGAAACCTGTAGGATCGTGCCTTAGGCCATTGGGGAAGGAGTCTCTCCACTCTTGAATGTCAGATTCGTCGTCTCCCCTGTTAGCTAGTTAATGGTTTAAGAGATTTGGCTCCATTGCAAATCTTCTTTTACTGTTGTAAGCATGTGTTCTCTCTGACTATGGCTGGGAAAAGTCTCTTCCCAACTTGTAAATGATCTTTGTTTTAATACAAGTTTTTTCAAAATTTTTCAAAAAAACATAGTTATAGTTCAAATTCATTAATTATGTTATAAAGGTAATTTAACATAGTTGATATTTGGAATTCATTAATTATGTTATAAAGGTAATTTAATATAGTTGATATTTGGAATTCATTAATTATTTATTTTTATATTTTGATACATAGGGGAATTGGTAACTGCCTTTCCTTTTTGAACAACTAGTCACAGGGTCAAATGACATTGCCTCTGGTCATAGCATTAAATCATGGAGCTACCATTATAACCCCTACCTTGCCTCAGTAAAAACAGCCCAAAGTGAGGGAGACAAATCATGGAGCTAACATTATAACCCCTACCTTGCCTCGATAAACACAGCCTAGAGTGAGGGAGACCCCTGGTGGCTCGGGGTTGGTACCATCGTCATCAAGCTAGTGCACACTCAATGAAAACTAGTCATACTACTACCTTTGCCCTAGAGTGGGCATGGGCGCGAGGTTTGAACCTAGGTATCCTCTTGGTAAGTGCCCAACATCTTACCAATCCACCTAGCCCTCATTGAATTCGTTAATTATGTTATAAAGGCAATTTAACATAGTTCATAGTAGGAATTCATTGATTATGTTATAAAGGCAATTTAACATAGTTCATAGTAGGAATTCATTGATTATGTTATAAAGGTAATTTAACATAGTTGATATCTGGAATTCATATTATGTTATAATGGTAATTTAACATAGCTGACATATGGAATTCATTAATCAGGTTATAAAGGTAATTTAACATAGTTGATATTTGGAATTCATTAATTATGTTATAAAGGCAATTTAACATAGTTATAGTTGGAATTCATTAATTATGTTCTAAAGGTAATTTAAATTCATTAATTATGTTATAATGGTAATTTTACATAGTTGATATTTGGAATTCGTTAATTATGTTATAAATATAATTTAACATAGTTATAGTTGAAATTTATTAATTATGTTATAAAGGTAATTTAACATAGTTGATATTTGGAATTCATTAATTATGTTATGAAGGTAATTTAACATAGTTGATATTTGAAAAAATTCATTAATTATGTTATAAAGGTAATTTAACATAGTTATAGTTGAAATTCATTAATTATGTTATAAAGGTAATTTAACATAGTTATATTTGGAACTCATTAATTATGTTATAAAGGTAATTTAACAGTTTTGATATTTGGAATTCATTAATTATGTTATAAAGACAATTTAACATAGTTATAGTTGGAATTCATTAATTATGTTATAAACATAATTTAACGTAGTTGATATTTGGAATTCATTAATTATGTTATAAAGGTAATTTAACATAGTTGATATTTGGAATTCATTAATAATGTTATAAAGGCAATTTAACATAGTTATAGTTGGAATTCATTAATTATATTATAAAGGTAATATAACATAGTTGATATCTAGAGTTCATTAATTATGTTATGAAGCTAATTTAACATAGTTGATATTTGGAATTCATTAATTATGTTATAAAGGCAATTTAACATAGTTATAATTGCAATTCATTAATTTTGTTATAAAGGTAATTTAACATAGTTGATATTTGAAATTCATTAATTTTTTTATAAAGGTAATTTAACATAGTTATATTTGGAATTCATTAATTATATATATATATTTTAATTTAGACAAAACCCCTTATGGGGCTGCCTTGGTCTGAGAAACCATGACTAGGGGGTTCTACACCATCAAAATCACCCATGAGTCACACCCGGCCCTAATCACACCAACATAATCAACAAGATTTTGGGTACTTGATGTTTTTTTGGTAGGGTGGAGATTTGAACCAGGGACCTACACTCTCCAACTCACCTATAGCACGTGGGTCATTAATTAATTATGTCATAAAGGTAATTTGACATATTTGATATTTGGAATTTATTAATTATATTATAAAGGCAATTTAACATAGTTATAGTTGTTATAAAGGTAATTTAATATAGTTGATTTTTAAAATTCATTAATTATGTTATAAAGGTAATTTAACATAGTTGATATTTGAAATTCGTTAATTATGTTATAAACGCAATTTAACATAGTTATAATTGGAATTAATTAATTTTGTTATAAAGGTAATTTAACATAGTTGATATGTTAGGATCCTAACATTTCATTATTAATCGTAGTATAATTTCTTTAAATATTATGAACCACCATTTTGTAATATGAACCGACGTAGGGATAGGTATAAAAATATATACGAGCAAAAGCAATTAAATCAATTAAATCCTTTTGAAGCTTCATTAGGCCAGTCATTAAACTTACCTCTCACTGATGGCCTCAATCATCCTCAAGTCTGTCCTAGAACCATGATCACATGGACCCCACCCCCCCTAGGGTGGATTAAGTTAAATTTTGATGGGGCATCTAGGGGCAACCAGGTGAAGTTGGGGCTGGTGGCTTACTTAGAGACCACAAGGGTGAGGTGCTTGTAGCTTTTGCTGAACATCTTGGAGCTCAAACTAACAATGTTGTTGAAGCAAGGGCGGTTTGGAGGAGCCTAAAGGTGGCAGAGAATTATCCAGGGAAACTGTTGGTGGAAGGTGATTCTCTTATTATTATAAATCTTCTAAAGAACACTAAGAGAGCTCCTTGGAGATTTGATGACTACATCCATGAAGCAAGGGCTCTAATTCATGACCGACCTGAGGCCATAATTTTGCATACCTTTCGGGAAGCAAACATGGAAGCTGATAGGCTGGCAAATGAAGGCATTGTAGCAGCAAATTTGATCACGTGGACTGAAAATCTTCCTCATGCAGTCTCAATGGTGATAGATAATGAAAAAATTTAGATTGGAAGGCTCAAAGTGGATCAATGACAGAAAATGGGGGCATTTAAAAAAAAAAAATTTGAACCTTATAATGGATTTTGTCATATTTGTTTTTTTTGTTCATGTGACTAGTGTTTTTTGCAGCTGGTGGGGCACTGATATAGGTTTTTTATCTACAAATTCATGCATGGGAAACATCCGCTTTGGCCTCAAGTATTTCCCAAGGTGTGTTTGGATTCGATGTCGCAAAAAGGCCCTAGCAAGAAATAACAAAGTGTTGGAGATCCACGACAATGAGGCACCGGGCCCCACCATAATAGTCTTGGAGAAGATGACAATTTCATCGACCTCCAACGGTATCAACCAGATTGAAGAGTCTGTCTGGCCTCATAAGTGCAGCTGTTGATTTGTGTGATTCCCTAAATCTTCTGTTTTATAGCCAGCAGTTCCAGGGGCACAAGGAGTCGAAGGCAAAATCTAAAGATGATGGCAAGAACGATGATAATAAGTTAGATGAGGACTACAAGGAAGACTGCTTGGCCTCTTGGCTGTCCATTCTATGGGATGTTTTTTTTTACCATATTCTATTATTTTTATATGGGCACAAGCTACTCTGCATGGTGCTTGCATGATTAGTTTTTGTCTTTGTTAGTTCTTTTTGCGTCTTTCTTTTCTGATGGCCATAATATTATGCTTTCATAGTTTAGTTTGGCTGTATTCTAATGGAAGAGTAGGTCTTGGCCATTTTTGTTGTCAGTTTAAACTTTTAGGGCTTGGCCTTTGTCCAGTTGGTCAGTGGACCCTATTTTGTAAAATGGTTTTGGGTCAACCAGTTAAAACCCGGTGTTAATTATAATATTCTCTTACTTACCAAAAAAAAAAATCATAAAGAAGAAGAATAATATGTTTTATATAAATTTTTCAGGAGGAAAGCCCCCTCGAGGTGGCCTACAATTTCTTGATCATTTTATTTATTAAATTTAGTTTAGAACCTCAAGGTTCTAACATTTGGTATCAGAGAAATTTTATGAATGGGAGTTTATTGCACCGGTCATATTCAAATCTACCTTTATCGGTTTCCTAACACCAATACTCTCTCTTATGAAAGAACCCTTAAGGTCCCACTTGCTTTAAATTAGTAAAGAACAATTTGACGTAAACCAATGGATAAAAATATTGTGCATCCTATGTAATTTCGTAGACATTATCATCTTCTCAATGGATGCAAAAATAATTGCATACTACTTGGTGCAGTCATTTCATGCGTAGTAGCGACATCACCACATACACCCTCGCTTGCATCACCGACATCCAATTGACACTGGATTACTGTTACTGCAGGTCATAAATCTACCCATACTAAATAAAATCATAGTTAAAACGTCAAGTAAGAACAACACAACATGCTATGAACTCACAATTCTTCTAACTATAAAACCTAAAAAATACACCCAAGGGAATAACGCCACGTAGCGAGCACAACATGGACTAAAAATCATCAAATATTTCATCTCTCGGATGGAATCGCTAAGTTTGTTTTATTTTCAAAGGGAGGATAGTTTTATTTTAGTGGGAAGTTAATCCCACATAGATCGTGAGATGGTCTAGAAATGATTAAAAAGGGTGTTCACCCATATAAGAGATAACCACCTTGTGTTGGTCACCCCTACCTATCCCTTTCTACATCCATGACCCACTTCATGGTATTAAGCCCCTACTTTACTACGTGTTTGTGTTGTCTCGATTGTCATACCTATCTGTTGTCTGTCACCCTATCCACTATATTTCTGGCTATCATCTGCTTAGTTGTCAATTTGTGTTGTGTCTCTTATCCCTACATCTATATTAGTTGGTTGTCCATAATTTTCCATCTCTTGTAACCTATATCTATCTCTTATCTTTGTGTTTGTGTCAGTTGGCTATCTACCACTGTCAGTTTCTATATCTGGTCAAAACTAATGGTTGTCACTCATGCTAAGTGACCGTTGGACCCGTATTATTGTTGAGATTTAAAAAAATAGCCATTGTGACCATTGCCATCATGCTAGTAACCGTTGGCAACTACAAATATGTTTTTTATCTTTTCCTTACCATGCCACTTTTTTTTAGCATCCCTTTTCAAGAATATTACGAAAATAGCAATCCCAAGACCCCACTTTATAAAAATTGGATAATGATATTCAAAAAATCAAAGACCTACTTTTACAGGTTAATCTCAAGCATTCCTTTCAAGAAATAAAGGTAAGGATTGTTATATTGAATTCTAAATATGACTCTTTGAATCAAAACATGACACAAGTACAACATATCATGTAATCAGTTATGGCTAATTAGTCTCAAAACACTGAAGGTTATGGTTCCCCATAATATTCAGGATCCATTAGAGGATCCATGCATCAAACACTCCTTGGGGGTCAATAAATATCCATCCTTCCAGGAACAACTAAGTTATATTTTCCTACATTTGAGGGAGGAGATCCCACTAGTTGGGTCTATCAGGCAGAACAATACTTCTCACTAAACAAGATTCTTGAGGTACAAAAATTTTGTATTGCATCATTCCACCTTGATCATGATGCTATCCAATTGTACCAATGGTACAAAAAGACTAATGGTACTCCTACTTGGGGTGACTTTACAAAGAATTTGTTGGTTCAGTTTGATCCAAGTAGATTAAAAATTTCATAGGAGATCTCACCAAACTACATAAAATCACTTAAGCACATGAATACTAGGCTCGATTTGAGAAGCTCAGAAATCGTACAATAGGTTTGGATGTATAATTTTTTAAAAGTTGCTTCATCAGTGGATTTAAAGAAGAAATTTGGGTGGAAGTACAAATGTTCAATACCATCACCATAATGGAGGCCATTGTATTAGCCAAGTTAGCAGAAGATAAATTCAATTCTCAATGTCGACAAGGGAAGCAACCTATTGTAAAATCAAAAATCCCCCACACTGCCTTGAAACCTAACTGACCCTTGCAATTTAAGTGACTCACTACCAAGGAAATGAAGGAATTATGGGAGAAAGGCCTCTACTATAATTGTGATGAGAAATATGGGTCAAATCATAGATGTATTGTATAGAATTTATATTTTTTGAATGCAGTTGATACTTGTAACTCAAGAGAGGAGGAAGATGAGGTAGAAATGGAATAAGTGATAGATGCACCTAATAAAAACAATGATGATATCATAGAAATTTGTTTTAGTGCTCTCATAGTATTTTCTTCTCCATAAACTATGAAAGTTTGAGGATACTTCAAACGAAAAAATCTCATTATGCTCATTGATTCCATAAGTACACATAATTTCATTGACCCAAGTATGGTGAAATAGGCTAATTTTCATATACAACCTTGCAATAGATTTGAGGTTATGATTGGTAATGGGGGAATGATTACCTATAAAGGGAAGTATAAAAATTTCAAACTCACCATGGGTGACTACAACATGAAAGATGAAATTTTTGCACTTCCATTTGGGAGGATGTGATATTGTCCTAGGGGCTCAATGGTTATAAACACTTGGGCCAATACTATGGTATTTTAATACATTTTGGATGCAATTCATAGTTTAAGGTCATAGAACAATTTGAAAAGGAGGCAAGGGGATGGTTGCACAATTATTTTCAATTCAATCAATAGGGGAAGAACAGGGTGAAGTGGAAGAGCTACAATACCTTTTGACACATCATTCCAAGGTATTTGAAGATTCAAAAGTGTTTCCCCCAATTTTAGTCATGATCATGCTATATAATTTCTTTCTAGAAATCAACCACAAAATATTTTACCTTATAGATATCCTTGCTTACAAAAAAATGAAATCAAGAAACTTGTGCAAGAACTATTGAAAACATGTATTATTTGATGAAGTTTTAGCCCTTATTCTTCTCCATTCTTATTGGTTTGTAATAAATATGGTTCATGGTGACTGTGTATTGATTTTTGTGCGCTCAACAAGCTCACAATCAAGGACAAATTCCCAATCCCGTTTATTGATGAATAATTGGATCAACTACATGGCGCCAAGTATTTTTCAAAGTTAGATCTACGATCAGGGTATCATCAAATCCAAGTCAAAGAAGATGATATTCCTAAAATAATCTTCCACACCCATGAGGAACCCTATGAATTTCTCGTTATACCTTTTGGCCTTACAAATGCTTCTTCAACATTCCAAATATTTATGAATAAGGTATTTCACCCTTATCTTAGAAAAATTATTTTGGTTTTCTTTGATGATATTTTAGTTTACAGCAAGACTTGGGAGGACCATTTGGTTCACTTAGAAAAGACCTTGCAAATATTGGGTGAAAACCAATTATATGCCAAATGATCTAAATGTTATTTTGGGTAAAAGGAGCTTGAGTATCTCAGACATATCATTTTATAAGATGGGGTTAATGTGGATCTTCACAAAATTAAAGATATGTATAATTGGCCTATCCCAAAATCATTGAAAAGCCTCCATGGATTTCTTGGATTGACTGGGTATTACCGTAAACATGTAAAGGAATATGGAAATATTGCAGCCCCATTGATAAATTAACTTAAAAAATGGCTTTCTTTGATCCACAAATAGTAAAAATGCTTTTCATATATTAAATTAAGTAATGTGTTTTAACCCTGTATTGGCCATGTCGGACTTCTCGAAGGCCTTCATGATCATAAGTGATGCTTTCAAATTGGAAATTGGTATCATTCTCATGTAAGAAGGTAGAACCTTAGCTTTTACTAGCAAGGCACTTTTATGATGGAACTTGGCATGATCAACTTATGAGAAAGAGATGTTGGACATCATTTATGCCATCCAACATTGGCAGATGTATCTCATTGGTCAAAATTTCATAATCCATTCTGATCATCATAGTTTGAAGTAATTTTTGGAACAACGTATCTCTACCCCATAACAAAAAAATGAATCACTAAACTATTGGGGTATTATTATGAGATTGTGTATCATAAAAATAAGGACAATGTGGTCATTGATGCCCTTTCACATAAATTTAAAGATTTGACATAATTGCAAGTACTCTCTTCACTTGTTATGCAATGGATATACAAGGTAACACATGAATGACTTAGTGATAGTTCAACATACGCATTAATTCGGTAACTCCAATAATATTTAAATAGCAAGCCTCAATTTAGAGAAATGGAATACTTTGATTCAAGGGATGTATTGTACTACCTCCTACATATTTGTGTCGATCGAAGATACTCCATGAATTACATGTTACACTTGTAGTAGGGCACTTTGTGTTTATAAAAATTTATAAGAATTTGGCTCAATATTTTTATTGCGATGGAATGAAACAGGATATAAAAAAATATATTCCCAAATGTGAAGTTTACCAGCAACAAAAATGGAATACCATGGGTACTCCAGGACTTCTTTAGCCTCTTATTATACCAATAAATATATGGATTGATATTTCGATGGATTTCATTGAGGGCCTTACAAAATATTTTATAAAATATGTTATCCTAGTGGTTTTGGATTGATTATCCAAATATACACACTTTTGCTCCTTAGCCCATCCCTACAAGGTTGTTAACATGACTCAACTATTCCTTGATAACATTTTCAAGCTCCATGGTATGCCATCCACTATCGTCAGTGATAAAGAACCCACTTTCACGAATCATTTTTGGAATGAATTCTACAAGATCTAAGGAAATTAGCTCTATATGATTTTGGTATATCAGCCCCAAACTGATGGACAGATAACGATTGTTAATAAATTTTTGGAGACTTACTTGCACTGCTTTGTTTCTGCACAACCGGTTCATTGGGTTAAATGGATTCCCTTGGCATAATGGTGGTACAATACTTCATATCATACTACAATAAAAATGATACCCTATGAAGCACTATATGGCCAACCTTTGTTGATAGTCACATATTATATTCCTAGAAGCACCAATGTTCAAGCAATAGATTTTGAGCTTTCTAATCGAGCCAATATTCTTCATCTTCTTAAAGAGAATTTACTCATAGCACAACATCAAATGAAATAGTAGGAAAATAAATAGTGGATTGAACATGAATTTTAGGAGGATGACATGGTGTTCCTGCAACTTCAATATCATCTCTAGATCTCTCTCATGCTTAAGGATTCAAAGAAATCCCAAAATTTTATGAACCTAACAAAATTTTACAATACATAGGACCAATTGTATATGATCTAAAGTCACCCAAGTCTTTTTAAATTCATCCAGTGTTTCATGTATCTTACCTCAAGAAGGTCATCGGCTCATAAGTGACAGAGCAAACCAAGTTACCTGAATTCACCAAGGATGGTTCCATAGTGGTTGAACCTGAAGTAGTCTTGGATAAACACACCCGTCAACTTCATAATCACTCCATCACCGAAGTCCTGATTTAGTTGCGAGTATTGGAACCTAAAGATGCTACTTAGGAAGTGCTTCATCAGTTTCAACAACAATTTCCTTAGTTCCATCTTTGAGGACAAAGATTTTTCCTACAAGGGTGGCATGTTAGTATTCTAACATTTCATTATTAATTATAGGATAATTTCCTTAATTATTATGAATCCCAATTTTGTAGTATGAACCAACATAGGGATAGGTGTAAAAATGTATACGAGCAAAAGCAATAAAATTATAAAGAAGAAGAATAATATTTTTTATATAAAGTTTTTAGGAGGAAAATCCCCTCTAAGTGGCTTGCAATTTCTTGATCATTTTATTTATTAAATTTATATTAGAACCTCAAGGTTTTAACATGATATTTGGAATTCATTAATTTTTTTATAAAGGTAATTTAACATAGTTAAATTTTTAATTCATTAATTAGGTTATAAAGGTAATTTAACATAGTTCATATTAGGAATTCATTAATTATGTTATAAAGGCAATTTAACATAGTTATAGTTGGAATTCATCAATTATGTTATAAAGGTAATATAACATAGTTGATATTTGGAATTCATTGCTGGAAATTTGAGTTGTTTTATGTTGTCATTGATGTCACATTAATGTGACAAGGTAACATTGAGTTTTTATGACCAAAGCATTCATATTTCGGAGAGCATGGATATATACAAGGTTTTTGTGAAAACCAAGGCAGGTAAAATAAAATGTTTTATTTAAAACTATGGATGGCATATTTGAAATGGGTATTTCTTAAATCCTAGGTTGGCTTTTCATTTTGTCAAAAAAGGTGCCTCGAAGATGGAGATATTCAATTTTTGAATATTTGGTTTAAATTTTAAATTTAAAAATTAAAATTACCTCAGCGTCAACATCATCATAAAAAAGAAATTAATTTAAAAGTGATGCCGAAGTTTGCAAAATTAAAAGGGAAGTTGCATATAAATGCAATGGCTTTTATTTCAAAAGCCTTGGAATCGAAAAGCGTTGAAATCTTTGTGTGGCAGTGTGGTCCAACGACGAGCGAGGGGAGTGCAAAGGTTTTTGCTTGTGAAAGAGATGAAGTTCGATTACCATGGATTAGATTTTTGAGCAAGAGAATTGACCCACATTTTTGTTGATGTGAGTAAGGGGAGAAGGACAAAAGCGCATTTTTTGCTCTTCGTTCTATGCAAGCGCAAACCTCACGTGGTATTTGACGCCGCGGTTGAGGATTATTTGGGCAGAGATGAGGGTTAGATTCCTTATAAGAGGAAAGTAACATTTTTATTAATAAATCTTTTATTATTGCCTAATGTTGCAGGAATAAGGTGATGAGGGTTGATTTGATTTTTTATTGGAAGGCAAGTTTAAAAGCACTTTTAGAAAAGAATATATTTCTGGTATTTTTGTTTTATAAAAGTATATCATATTATATATCATTGGAAAGCTTATTTAGAGGGCAATTTTACTAATGCATTTAGAGGGATAAATAAGGTGCATGTAGAGATATTTTTATGTTTTTGTAAAAGGTTTCAAAGTGAATGTTGTTTTGTTTCAAAGTGTGTTGAGTGTGGTATATTTCCAAAGTGGTTTCTTCACTTCATAAAAGGTATGGGCACATTCTCCTATTGATTTTTTATGGTGGTTGATTTATAAAATATCATTGGAGGGAAACATATTGTTTGTGGTTTCCTTTTTGAAAGTGGTTGGTTAAATGCATCAAGGTTTTCTGAATTAAGAATTGTGTTTAAACCTTGTGTTATAAGCATAGTGGTTGAAGCCCATTGGTTGTGAAAGAACTTGAGTTAGAAAAGAACATGAGTATCATTTTTATGTGAGATTTGTGGTTGAGCATTGATGGAAACATTTGAGTTGGTCAATACATACTTGGACTAGGGTTGTGTGAGAGAGAGTTGTCGCTTGTGATGATTGGTTGAGTTGAGTTGATTGAGCCTAGTCAAGTGATGTGTGAAGTGATTTTTCAAGTTATATGAAATAAACTATTCCATCATTCTATGTTGAGTTGAGATTGAGGTCAGAACATATTGAGTCTCTAACAATTCTCTTTATGGTTCTGTAAGGCTTGAGTTGAGATGAGGTTGACTTGAATTGAGTTGAGGTTGATTTGAGTTGAGAGTGAGTTTAGAACATATTGAGTCTCTAACAATTCTCTTTATGCTTCTATGATTTGAGTTGAGATTGATTTGGGTTTAGAGTGAGATTAGAACATATTGAGTCTCTAACAATTCTATGTATGCTTATATGAAGTGGATTTGAGTTGATATTGCCATTCATTGTTGAGTTTATTTTGAGTACTACTTGAGCATGATTGATTGATCCTTTGAGAAGGCCTTTGGGAAAAGTTTGAGGACAGCTTTGGTACAAATTTGAGGACAGTGTTGCGATAGATTTGAGGATAGTTTTGGGATAGATTTGTGGACAGTTTTTGGTAAGTTTTTGGTGAGCTTGCTAGAGCAGATTTGGGAAAGTTCTTGGTGAGCTTGCTAGAGCATATTTGTATAAGTTCTTAATGAGCTTATTGGAGCAGCATTGGACAAGTTCTATGTGAGATTGTTATTCAACATTGGACAGATTCTATGTGAGCTTGTTATTCAGAATTCAATAGGTTCTATGTGATCTTGTTATTCAGCATTGGACAAGTTTTGTGTGAGCTTTTTAAGTAGGTTCTGTGTGAACCTATTGAGTAGGTTCTTAGTGAGCCTATTGACAGAGCTTTGGATGTGACAGATTACAGAGGACATAGTCTCAGTGGATAGAGATCCAACAACCAACATAGTTGAAGACATATCTGAGTGAGGAGTCTTCAAGTGGAGAGAGGTCCACCAATCAGTACAACAGAGAGATAGAGTCTTATAGAATATCACATAGCCAAAGCAGAAGAGGAAAGAGTTATCCTATGGAAGAGATCCATGAACTTGAGATTAGGGGATCAACATATCCTTTGGACAGATATCCATAAACATTGTAATTGGGAGTGATTCCCAAAGAGATTGATTGAGAAAGTTTTAGTAAAATATTTTCTTCGTGGAGTAGCCCATATTGAGTGAACCACGTAAATTATGATGTCTATATTGTGTATGGTATTTTGTGCATTACTTTAATTAATGTTATTGATATTTCTATCTATACATAACATAATATTGAATTGGAAGAAAAAGTAAAAAAGTGGTCTTATATTGTTCACGCCCCTTTCACTATAAGCTTGTGTTCTTCAATTGGTATCAGAGTAAGGTTACTTTGGAAAGACTAACAGCTTGAGGGTAGATTCTACAAGAACACAAATGATAAAGAAAGGCAAGAGTAGAAGCATGAGACACAAGAAGAAAAGAACACCTATGGTTATGAAAGAAAAGGAAGAACATCTATTCCTAGGAATAGAAGGTGAAATAGAACAGTGATTTGTGTGTGGTCAAAGAGATCACAGATTAGGATATTGCAATGGTTTCAGTGATAGTGAAGATGAAATGATACATCAAGAAAACAAGCATGGTCAAAGAAATCTTGAGAGTTTGTTTGCTATAGAATATTATAATGATAGTGATGTTGAAGAAGAGAAATGTTTAGATAAAGAAAAGAAGGAAGCCATTCTTAAGGAACTTGTTGAATTGAAAAGAGAAAATTTAGAATTGAAGTATCAAATACAAGAAGATGAGAAATTAAGATAAAGCTTCTACAAGATATATCTGACTTGAGAGATAAGCTTGAAAAGGTAAGAAGAGTTGAAAACGGTATGGTTGAATAGTCAAATGTAATAGAGATAGAATGTGAAAGGCTTATGGTTACTCTTGAAGAGTTAAAAAGGGAGAACTCAGGATTAAGGGTTCAAGCTCAAGAAGATGAAAAAGCAAAAGCAAGATTTTTATAGGTACTCACCAATTTCAAAATCAAAGTTGAAGAGACAAGGAAAATTGAAGAAAGTATGGCCAAAAAATTAAAAATAAAAGATCTAGAGCGTGAAATATTAGAGCATGAGATAGTTTCACTAAGGATGGAAGTAACATGTTCTAAGGACAAGCTACACAAGTTTGAGGAAAATTCAAGGACCTTGGAAAGGACTATCAATGCACAAAGGTCATTAGTCATCATAACATGACTTAGTTCTAAAGAAGAACAAGGGAAACATGAAGCACCTAAGTGTTATAAAGAAAGTTCCAAAGTTCCTATGGCTCCAAATATTTAGTTTGGATGTTTTTTTGAGATAGGTGAATCAAGTTCAAAATAAATAGAAATACTTTAAGGGGAAAGCAAGGAAGAAATTAAGGAAAAGGATTTAGGTACTACAAAGAAGGTTCAAGAATGCAATGCACAAGTTGAAGATGATAATAGGGATAATGGTAAAGAAAGGTATGAGGAACCAAGGCATGAACAAAGGGGTTTTCAAGGACATTGTTTTTCTTGTAATGGATTTGGACACATGGCTATACATTGCAGAATTCATGGATAAAAGAAGTTTGATTTTGCTAGAAGAAACTTCAAAGTAAGAAGGTATGATTTTCAAGGACATTGCTTCTCATGTAACATGTTTTGTCATAAAATTTTTTAGTGCAAAGGAAATGAGTAACATGGTTTTGTTTTTAGAGCTACAAATTTCAGAAGTCATGATAATAGTGGTCATGAAAACAGAGCTTCACAATACAGGGTTCAGGAAAGAAATGGACATGGAAATTACTTCAAGAAATAATTTAGGACATGAGCACCATCCAAAGGCTACAATATCAAGTGTTTTAATTGAAATAACTTTGGGCATGTTCCAAAATAGTGCATGACTCAATTCCAAACAGGTTCAAGGCAATAAGGTCAAACAGGTTCAAGGCAAGAAGGTCAAACAGGTTCTAGACAAGAAGATCAAGTAATTCATCAAGAGAATGATATCATAAAAACATGGAAGGAAGTTTATAGAGGAAAGAATCAATGTAATATGGGAGTAAAGGTACTCCCACCCCAAAATTAATCACCTTAATAAATAAGGTGCTGAGGGGGCTATGCTTAAGAGTCATATCTTTTAGCCCCCTATGTGTCCCTTTTGCCGTTGATTTCAAAGGGGGAGAGGGAGATATTTGAGTAAGGGGGAGAGAATTGAGTTAGATGAAGCAGCCTCCAAAGAGAGTATTGAGTTAGGGGGAGCAGCCTCGAAAGAGAGTATTGAGTTAGGGGGAGCAACCTCTAAAGAGATTGAGTCAGGAGGAGCAGCATTGATTCTCAGAGATGGTTTTTGCAGTTATTGTGGTTTTTGCTTTAGAGGTGTTGCCATAAATGACAAAGGGGGATATTGTTGGCAATTTGAGTTGTTTTATGTTGTCATTGATTTCACATTAATATCACAGGGTAACATTGAGTTTTGATGACCAAAGCATTCATATTTCGAAGAGCATGGATATATACAAGGTTTTTGTGAAATCAAGGTAGGTAAAATAAAAGGTTTTATTTAGAACCATGGATGGCAGATTTGAAATGTTTTTTTTTAATACCCAGGTTGGCTTTTCGTTTCATCAAAAAATGTGCCCCGAAGATGGAGATATTCAATTTTGAATATTTGGTTTAAATTTTAATATTGAAAATTTAATTTTAAATCTTAAAATTAAAATTACCTCAGCGCCGATGTCATCATCAAAAAGAAATTAATTTAAAAGTGCCACCGATATTTGCAAAATTAAAGGAAATTTGCATATAAATGCAAAATCTTTTATTTCAAAAGCCTTAGAATCGAATGCAGAGCATATAAGACGAAAAGCGTCGAAATATTCGTGTGGAAATGTAGTCCAACGACGAGCAATGGAAGTGCAAAGGTTTTTTCTTGCAAAAGAGATAAATTTTGATTCCCACAGGTTAGAGTTTTGAGCAAGAGAATTGACCCATGTTGTTTTTGACGTGAGCAAGGGGAGAAGGATAAAAACGTATTCTACGCTCTTCATCCTATGCAAACACGTAGCTCGTGTGGTATTTGGCACCACGGTTGAGGATTGTTTGGGCAGAGACGAGGGTTTGATTCCCTCTAAGAGGCAAGTAAAATTTTTATTAATAAATTTTTTATTATTGCCTAATGTTGGAGGAATAAGGTGATGAGGGTTGATTTGATTTTTTATTGGAAGGTAAGTTTAAAAGCACTTTTAGAAAATATGATATTTCTGGTATTTTCCTTTTATAAAATTATATCATATTATATATCATTGGAAAGCTTATTTCAAGGGCTATTTGACTAACTCATTTATAAGGAGAAATAAAGTGTATGTAGAGAGATATTTTTGTTTTTATAAAGGGTTTCAAAGTGAAGGTTTTTTTGTTTCAAAGTGTGTTGAGTGTGGTAGATTTCCAAAGCGGTTTCTTCACTTCATAAAAGGTATGGACACATTCTCCTATTGATTGTTTATGGTGGTTGATTTCTAAAATATCATTGCAAGGAAAAGGATTTTTTGTGGTTTCCTTTTCGAAAGTGGTTGGTTGAATGCATAAAGGTTTTTTGAATTTAGAGTTGTGTCTAAACCTTGTGTTATAAGCATAGTGGTTGAAACCCATTGGTTGCAAAATAAATTGAGTTAGAAAAGAACATGAGTATCATTGTTATGTGATATTTGTGGTTGAGCATTGTTGGAAACATTTATGTTGGTTTATACATAATTGGACTAGGATTGTGTGAGAGAGAGTTGTCCCTTGTGATGATTGGTTGAGTTGATTTTATTGAGCCCAGTCAAGTGATGTGTGAAGTGATTTTTCAAGTTCTATGAAACAAACTATTCCATATTTCGATGTTGAGTTGATATTGAGGTTAGAACATATTGAGTCTCTAACAATTTTCTTTATTGGTTCTATAAGACTTGAGTTGAGTTGAGGTTGACTTGAATTTAGTTGAGGTTGATTTGAGTTGAGAGTGAGTTTAGAAAATATTGAGTCTCTAACAATTCTCTTTATGCTTCTATGAATTGAGTTGAGATTGATTTGGGTTGAGAGTGAGATTAGAACATATTGAGTCTCTAAAAAATCTCTTTATGATTCTATAAAGTGGATTTGAGTTGAGATTGTCATTCAATGTTGAGTTAATTTTGAGTACTACTTGAGCATGATTGATTGAGCCTTTGAGAAGGCCTTTGGAACATATTTGAGGATATATTTGGGACAGATTTGAGGAAAATTTTCAGATAGATTTGAGGAGAATGTTGGGACAGATTTGTAGATAGTTTTGGGCAAGTTCTTGGTGAGATTTCTAGAGCATATTTGGGCAAGTTCTTGGTGATATTTCTAGAGCATATTTGGGCAAGTTATTGGTGACCTTGATAGAGAATATTTGGACATGTTATTAGTGAGCTTGTTGGAGCAGCATTGGACAAGATCTGTGTGAGCTTGTTATTCAGCATTGGACAGGTTCTATGTGAGCTTTTTATTCAGCATTGGACAAGTTTTGTGTGAGCTTGTTATTCAGCATTGGACAGGTTTTGTGTGAGCTTGTTAAGCAGGTTCTGTGTGAACCTATTGACTAGGTTCTTAGTGAGCCTATTGATAGAGCTTTGGAGGTGATAGAGTACAAAGGACAGAGTCTCATTGGATAGAGATCTAGTAGCTAGCATAGTTGAAGACATATCTTAGTTAGGAGTCTTCAAGTGGAGAGAGGTCCATCGGTCAGTGCAGTAGAGAGACAAAGTCTTCTAGAAGATCACATATCCAGAGTAGAAGGGAAAAGAGTTCTCCTATGGAAGATATCCACGAACATGAGATTAGGGGATCAACATCTCCTTTGGATAGAGATCCATAAACATTGTAATTGGGAGTGATTCCCAAAGATATTGATTGAGAAATTTTTAGTAAAATATTTTTTTTGTGGAGTAGCCCACATTGGGTGAACCACGTAAATTGTGGTGTCTCTATTGTGTATGGTATTTTTTGCATTGCTTTGATTACTGCTATTGATACTGCTATCTATACACAACATAATATTGAATTGGAAGAAAAATTAAAAAGTGGTCTTATACTGTTCACCCCCTTTCAGTATAAGCTTGTGTTCTTCATTCATTAATTTTGTTATAAAGGGAATTTAACATAGTTATAATTAATATTCATTAATTTTGTTATAAAGGTAATTTAACATAGTTGATATTTGGAAATCATTAATTTTGTTATAAAGGCAATTTAATATATTTATATTTGGAATTCATTAATTATGTTATAAAATTAATTTAACATAGTTGATATTTGGAATGCATTAATTATGTTTTAAAGGTAATTTAATATAGTTGATATTTGGATTTCATTAAGTATGTTATAAATGTTGGAATATTACCATTAGTAAAAGGTTAAAAAAATTGTTTTTACCTTGGGTAAAGGTAACTTACCTTTTACCTTACCTGGACGGTAGTGGACGGCAGCATTTGGGCGGCAAGAGAATTCTATTCATCTTTCCTTTCCCCCAATTTCTCCTTTCCCCCTTTCTTTCTCAAATAGGTTATTTACTGCCTATTTAATCTATGTAACCTAAGTTTTAATGTTAATGCAATTAATCCTTTTTCGTCCACACTCACCTTTCACATTTGGTATCAGAGTGGCACGATTCCCGAGGTAGTGGGGCCTACAGTTCGAGGCGACAACATGGATCTCGAGGTAGCCCGCAAGAGCCGAGGCAGCACGGATCCCGAGGCAACCCGTAGGAGCAGTCCGACACGTTTCTTGAGGCACTGGAGGAGCTAGACGAAGCGACCCACAGGAGCAGCAGATTCGCATGATTCCTGAGGTGTTGTTGACGTGGCGCATGATTCCCAAGGCACGATATTGACGTGGCATGACGTGTGGCGACGTGTGACTGGCGCACGGCCCGAGGTGTGGTGATGTGGCACTGGAACGTGGCCCGAGGAGTGGTGACGTGGTGATCCGCGCGTGCATCGGTGGCAAAAGGATCCTGCGGCATTAGTGACTGCCCGTAAGCAGTCAAAGCACTTTATGTGCTTAGCTCTTTTTAAAGAGCTTTTACATCGCCCTACGGGCGATGTGGGACTAAAGTACTAAGTAAAATCAAGCTTCGCGCCGAAGCGCGAAGCCAACATTAGCTTCGCGCTCGACGCAGAAGCTAAAGGGCGGGGAGCACGCATTGCTCCCGGATCAGCTCGGTAGCGTAGCGGCTACCCTCAGCCCTGACACCCACGAGGTCGCAGGATTGACTCTCGGCGGGGTCAATAGATAATTAAATTAAAAAAAAAAAAAAAAAACTAAGGAATAGTTTAAATTTAAAAAAATAATAATTTTTTTTGTGTGTAATTTCCTAAGAGGAAATATCTGTTCATTAGTTTTTTATAATTTTTTTTTTTCAAAGTTGATAGAAATTTCCTGAGAGGAAATAATTGTAAAGTTTTTTTAAAAATAAACTTTGAAAGTTAATTTTTTTTTTATTATTTCCTAAGAGGAAATCTTTGTAAAAGAAAATTTCTGGGAAATTTTCTTAAATGATAAGATCGGATGGATGTTATCATGCCCTCTGCAAGTTGTTATTGAAAACAAACCCTGAAAACTTTGATAGGCACGTGAAAACACTAGGACTTAATACAGTTTTTTCACAGTTGCAAAACGCGGTTATTGCACACCAGAGAAATCTTGATCAAGGATACGAAGCAGATTCAGAAGATAACTCCTTTGGCAGCAGATTTGAACAATCCGACACAGTTGCAATTGCTTCACAAGGATCCGAATATACTCATTATAGTAATTCAGTTGAAATCCTTCAACCTCCTCCTGAAATAATATTGATCAGTGACGATGATGAACAAATCGCTGACAATTTTGTAATTGATGAACAACAAGTGTGAGTTGTTTATGATTGTAAATCAAGCAGGGCTTGATAGTTTGTAAAGTATTTTTTGCAATAAGACTATAAAAGAGAGGTTTCTTGTTTTAGTAGATAATAATGGGATCACATAATAATCTACCAATTCCCGAATTCAGTGGGGATAATTATGAGTACTAGTCCATCAAGATGAGGACATTACTCATTGGAAAAGGACTATGGGATATTATTGAATACGGATACATTGCTCCAACATATTGGACTACTTTAAGTGCAAATGATAAGAAGATCTACAAAGATGCAGAGAAAAATAATTATTTTGCCTTATACCATCTTCAATCAACATTAGATCCTAGTATCTTTCCTAGAATTGCATCTTACTTAATCACTACATGATGCATGGAATGCCTTGAAAGAAGGATTCCAAGGAAGTGATAAAGTAAAGCAAGTCAGGCTTCAGACTTTGAAAAGAGATTTTGAAAATCTCGGAATGAAGGAAAATTAAAGAGTCGGAGACTACTGTGTATGAGTCAAAGCAGTAGTTGATATGATGCAAACTTTAGGTGAAGACACAAAAAATGAAACAATTGTGAAGAAAGTGTTGCGAACACTTCTTCCTAAGTGGAATCACATTGCTATCATAATTGAAGAATCCAAAGACCTTTCTACTCTTACATTTGATAGTTTGATTGGATCATTAACATCACATGAAGAGCGACTTCAAGGAGCCCCTTCAACAAGCTATGGAGGTGATGACAAAGCCTTCACTTCGAATGAAACTACAAGACGAGAACAAGGAAGAGGTCGAGGCAGAGGACAACAACAAAGAGGCAAGAGCCAAAGCAACTCCTACAGAGGAGGTAATCAAAACAGAGGTGGAAATCAAAACAGAGGAGCCAATCAGAACCAAAGAGGCAATGCAGCCTGTGGAAATCAAGGACAAGGAAGTAACAAGACTAAAACAACTTGTTTCAATTGTGGGAAACAAGGTCACTTCGCTCGTGACTGCTGGTCAAAGTATTCAAAAGATCAAAGTAGTCAATATGGCTCATTCTACGAAGAAGAAGAAGGTCCATCAAACCTTTTTCTCTCTTATGGACAGCCAGATCAAAATCTAAATGATACATGGATTTTGGATACTGGTTGCTCCAACCACATGAGTGGCAAAGAAAATCTCTTTGCTACATTAGATTCAAATTACAAATCTCATGTTAAGTTAGGGGATAATAAATATTTGCAAGTTGAAGGCATTGGAGCTATGGCAGTTCCAACAAAAGAAGGCCTTAAAAATGTGAATGACATATACTATACTCCACAACTACAAAACAATTTGTTAAGTGTTGGCCAAATGATGGAGAAGCATTACAAATTAGTTTTTGATGAAATCAAATGTACAATCTTTGATAAAAACAATTGTAACCAGGTCATCACAGAAGTACCTATGACAAAGAATAGGTTGTTCCCTCTAAAATTTGGTGAGCCAGGGGGAGCTCAACTTGCAAACATTGCTATTACAAATCCAAGTGAATTGTGACACTTGAGATATGGTCACCTCAATTCCGCTAGCTTGAAAATGTTAATATCACAAGCTATGGTGACAGGACTACCAAAAATTCCAGAACATAAAAAGTTATGCGAAGCATGTGCTTTGGGAAAGCACTCCAGAACGAAGTTTCAAAAAGGCCGAGCGTGGAGAGCAAGCTATCCTCTTCAGCTAGTACATTCGGACATCTCTGGTCCAATGCAAACAAAAAGTCTTGGAAACAATTCTTATTTTCTAACATTCATAGATGATTATTCTAGAATGTGTTGGCTCTATTTTCTGAAACACAAAGATGAAGCATTTGATTGCTTCATAGACTTCATAAATAATGTAGAAAAGCAAAGTGACTACTATGTCAAATGTCTTCGCATCGATAAAGGAGGAGAGTACTCCTCAAATGAATTTCTTCATTATTGTAAGCAAAATGGGATAAAAAGGCAGTTCACCACTGCCTATACCCCACAGCAGAACGGTGTGGCTGAGAGAAAGAACCGCACCATTTTTGAAATGGCAAGAACAATGCTTTAGGCAAAACATCTCACAAACAGCTATTGGGAAGATGCAGTGAGAACAAGTGCATATATTCTAAATAGAAGTCCGACTTCTAGTTTAGGTGGTATCACTCCTTATGAAGGATGGTACGGTAAGAAACCAAATGTCAAACATTTCAGAGTATTTGGTTCTTTATCTTATGCACACATTCCTGAGGAGAAGAGAAAGAAGCTTGATCCAAAGAGTCAAGCATGTGTTTTTGTAGGGTATTGTGATTCAACCAAAGGGTATAGATTGTACAATCCCATGACACATAAAATCATTATCTCCAGGGATGTAATTTTTGATGAAGGGGGAGAATGGGGTCATAAAAAATTTGTTGATTTTGACTCTAATTCGGATAGTTCTACATTAGTACCTCCCACATTGGTACAACCCAAGAAAAGCAGTGGAAAAAGTCCTCCACAAATTCCACATCAGGAAACTTCATCAAGTACATCAAGTGGTACACCAAGTCCAAGAGGGACTTCTTTGTTGGCACCACCAAATTCTCCAAAACGATTTCAAAGATCAGTAAGCACTCCAAGCCCGATGGATATTGATTCAGTTTCTCAAAGGAAAGAGACAAATAGAGGAAAGCGCATACTACAGAGTCATCCATCTACTCAAATGTTGGATAGGAATTTCCAACAAAGATACACTAGGAGTCAAGCTAGTGAGATGGATGACATTTTGTCAAGACTTGAAAATCTTCAAATGTCAGGGGATGATGAGTCTCATGAACCAAGGGGTGATGTAGTCAATTATGCTTTGTTGGTTGCTGCACAGCTAGAACCTTCTAGCTATGAAAAAGCATGCACTGAAAATATATGGCAAGATGCCATGGAAGAGGAAATATCCTCAATTTAAAAAAATGATACTTGGGAGCTTGTGAGGCTTCCCAAGGGAAAAAAATGTGTTGGATGTAAATGGGTCTATAAGACCAAATTCAATGCTGATGGAAGCATTGAAAGGCACAAGGCAAGATTAGTAGCTAAAGGTTTTACTCAAAAATATGGAATAGATTATGAGGAAACCTTTGCTCCAGTTGCTCGACAAGAAATAATTAGAACTGTTCTTTCCTTGGCAGCCCATAAAGGATGGAAAATTCAACACATGGATGTGAAAAGTGCATTTTTAAATGGATACCTGATAGAAGAAGTGTATGTTCAACAACCTCAAGGTTTCCAAGAACCAGGAAAAGAGAACCTTGTTTATAAATTAAAAAAAGCACTTTATGGCCTCAAGCAAGCACCAAGAGCATGGTACTCACGAATTGATGGCTATTTCAGCAAATATGGTTTCACAAAAAGCAAGAGTGAACCAACACTATACTACCTAAAAAATGGAGTAGATATCCTCATAGTTTGTTTATATGTGGATGATCTAATATTCATGGGTAGTAATAATAAAATGAATATGGATTTCAAAAACTCCATGATGAATCAGTTTGAGATGAAGGATCTCGGATTAATGAGATACTTCCTAGGAATGGAAGTACATCAATCAAAGAATGGGATCTTCATATGTCAACATAAATATGCTCATGACATGATCAAGAAATTTGCTATGCAAGACAGTGCAAATCAGCTGCAACACCAACCGGACATGGAATCCAGCTAAGCAAAGAAGATGGAGCACCAAAAGTTGACTTGACCAATTTCGAAGCATGGTTGGGAGTTTAATGTTTCTCACCAACACTAGGCCGGATATACAAGATGTCATGTTTCTCTTGTATCACGGTTTATGGCATGCCCATCCGAGCTGCATCTACAAGCAACCAAACGAATTTTACGATATGTAAAAGGTACATTGGATTTTGGAATCCATTACCACAAGTCTAACTCTGTGAAGTTATTTGGTTATAGTGACAGCGATTGGGGCAGTAATATAGATGACAAAAAATCTACATCAGGGAACTATTTTAGTCTAGGTTCAGGACTAATAACTTGGAGTTCCAAGAAGCAATCTGTTGTAGCATTATCATCTACAGAAGCTGAGTACATAGCCATTACTCATGCCAGTACTCAGATCCTCTGGTTGAGGAAAATCCTTGAAGATATTGGCGAAAAACAAATTGGTCCAACCAAACTGAATTGTGATAATATTAGTGCCATACAGTTGGCATATAATCCGATCCACCACAAAAGGTCAAAACATTTTGATATGAAGTATCACTTCATAAGAGATATGGTGGAACAACAGACAGCTTGAGCTTCAATATTGTAGCACTTTGGATAATCTAGCAGACATCTTTACCAAAGGCATGGCTAAAGCTCAATTTATAAAGCTGAGAGACTATATAGTTAGTCCTCTCAACTTTAAGGGGGAGAATGTTGGAATATTACCATTAGTAAAAGGTTAAAAAATTGTTTTTACCTTGGGTAAAGGTAACTTACCTTTTACCTTACCTGGACGGCAGTGGACGACAGCATTTGGGCGGCAAGAGAATTCTATTCATCTTTCCTTTCCCCCTTTCTTTCTCAAATAGGTTATTTACTGCCTATTTAATCTATGTAACCTAAGTTTTAATGTTAATGCAATTAATCCTTTTTCGTCCACACTCACCTTTCACAATAAAGGCCATTTAACATAGTTATAGTTGGAATTCATTAATTATGTTATAAATGTAATTTAACATAGTGATGTTTGGAATTCATTAATTATGCTAATTTAACATAGTTATATTTGGAATTCATTAATTATGTTGTAAAGGTAATTTAACATAGTTTATATTAAAGAAAGGTAGATTATATTCAATGGATGGAAATATAGTTTACATTGCAATTTTATAGATTATGTTATAAGTTGGTTTAACATATTTTATATTAAAGAAAGGTAGATTACGCTCAATAGTTGGAAACATAGTTTATATTGCAAGTTTGTATATTATGTTCAATGGATGGAAAAATAGTTTTCTTTGCAAGATTCTATAATATTTCAATGGATGGAAACATAGTTTATATCGCAAAACTTTAGATTATGTTATAAGTTAAATAGCATAGTTATTATGAAAAGTATGGACTATGCTAATTAAGATAGTATAGTTATAATTAAATGAAATGTTATGTATTATGATATGGATTGTTGGATTAACTAAAGGTATGGGAATTTAGTTAGTTTGATAAATGGAATTGGATTATTGGATTAACTAAAGGTATGGGACTTTAGTTAGTTTAATAAATGGAATTGGATTATTGGATTAACTAAAGGTATGGGAATTTAGTTAGTTTGATAAATAGAATTGGATTATTGGATTAACTAAATGTATGGAACTATAGTTAATTTGGTAAACAAAAATGAAAATATTCTTATGAAAATGAGCATTGATGTTGTGGATACAATAGAATCGTAGAGAAACACATCTCCTCTAATAGACTAGGAGGTTGTACCTACTCTTAGTAGAGTGGATGTAGAATCATTTGTGGATTAAAAGAGCAATTCATGATAAATATGCGTGAACTAGTATGAGTTCCTATGCATTTGTATTGTCATAGGTTTGGAAGAAAAGGATTATGGGATCCTTGTACTTATGAAGACTAAAATTATGCAATAAAGGAAATATTTGAGGTTGGATTTTCTCGAGAGGGTTTTCCCTAGGATATGTAATGTGTATGGGTATTGAGTCTCATTTTTTTTTTCTTTAATGTATCTCTTTATTGAAGTTTTCCATATTTTATTTTAATGTTTATTTTGCTGGTTAATTCCTATATTTGATTTGAATAGATTTTTTGTAGATATTGTTCTTTTTTGTTCTAAAACTAGATAAAATTTGTGGTTGTTAGTATGTGATGGTATTTGATGTTGTTAATTAATTTATTATATAATAGTAAATAGTGACATCCCTTAAACTAGTTGGGTTTTTGGGGTGTTAAAATATGTCACAACTAGAGGGATTTGTAATCAAGGGACAAGAACAAAAAGTTTATAAATTAAACAAATACTTATATGGTTTAAATAAAGCTCTGAGAGTATGGGATATAAAAATAAATAATCATTTATTACAACATAATTTTAAGAGAAGCTTGTCAAATTCAAATCTCTATACAAAGAGGATCAAAATTTATATAAGAATACTTATATATTATGTTGATGATATAGTTATAACAAGAAACTCAAATGATTTAATAAATGAAGTTAAAAGGGATCTTGAAAAGGATTTTGAAATGAATTATTTGGGATTTATGCATTATTGCCTTGGTTTATAAATTTATCAAAATGAAGATAATATTACAATAACACAAACAAAGAATACAAAAAACCTATATAGAATGAACGATTGTAATCCCAAGGATACACCTATGGAACAAGGACTACAATTTTATAGGTATGATGGGACATATATGGTTTTAGAAATAATGTAATGGTAACAACCCAAAAGTACCAACCTAAGAGAGAGAAGTTTGTTTTTGAAACCTAACACAAGTAAGGTTCTCAATAGTTCCCAGTACTTTTCTTTCAACATTCTCAAGGTTTCACTACATATACGATACTCAATGGATAAGATTGGCCAATATTTTTTAGTTTTTGGGGTTCACCTTACTAAACCTCGCTATTTAGAAGGATGCCAAAGTGGCCCCTCCTAATTTTCCTCTACCCTACATGGTATAGGATAATGTGACCATAGTGTAGGGATTACCCTTTAAGGCTCATAATACCTAAAGGGGAACACCTATTCCCTAACCTTAACCTAAGTCCAACTAGGTAGGTTAATTAGGCATAAATCCTTGGTGCTTAGTTACCACACCTCCATGGGTTAACTAAGGTCAATACCACTCACTTGGTAATGGGCATGATTACTAAAACCTACGTGTTTGAGGAATCACCACTATTGTCTTGTGAATTATCCCATAACTTATAGTCAACATACATGTAATCCTTCATGTTTAAGGGGCATTGATTTCCAAAAAAACTTGGCTATTGTATTCACACAACTCCTTCTAGATTCATGAGTTCTTAGCTATTGCATTCTCACAACTTCATCTAAGACTCATATCTACCTGGTTATTACATAAATCCAATGCCTCTTAGGATTAGGTTTTTTGTTGACTTAGGTCACACAAAAGATTCTATAACCAACCCGAGATAACCTTATTCCTCTATAATTAACTTTATTGTTAGCAAGTATTAAATTTTAATAAAATAAGTGCATAACACTTCTCCAATTAGGTGGGTGGTTGATAATCGGTTGGGTAGTTTATTAACTACCTTAGAACCACTTCGTCATTGTATATATTCCAATATCAAACTCAATGCAAGTGCTTCGTGTTTTGTAATATGGTACCAAAGTCAGAGGTATGCTAGGGACAAGTATGGCACATTTTCTCATGTAGTGCTAGGCAAGGAGAGGTTAAAGATGACACAATTTCTAACACACTAGACTGACCAGACCTTATGCTGAGGATTGACCAGACCAAACATAGATGAACTGATGCAAGAACCAGACACCGATTGATGCAAACTAGACACAAACTAGACTGGGTGAACAAGACAGGACCAAATGGATGAGATTGATGATAGACCAAGGATGCACGATGATAGACCGATCTTGATAGAAGACACTTGGTAATACATAAATTCTAAGACAACACTTCACAGGGTTTCAAAGGCTAACATGAATGAGTTTGAAGGTTGACATGGATGGGATCAAAGGTAGACGACATGGCAACAACGTGCAGCAAGCTACATGGTGATTTCTTACTGGCTAATGGAGGAAAAAGGGTGGATAGGTGACCGCCCAAAGGTAGTCACCCTAGTAAGGCCACATCATAGTTTAAAAACTATGTTAAATGCATTAGTAGGATGCGTGTGGGATATATACCACTATATTTAAAAAAATATATTTTCTTCACTTCTTTACATCTCTACTGGTGTGTTTTTATTTCCAGCAGGCCCAGTAACTCATCTAGTCCATACACTTGGTGGTTTTCCATAGGTCATTAGTTCAAATTCTACGGAGGTATTTCAAAGTTTTTTTATTAACCTTGGCACTGGAAGGTAATAAGAGCATGTGGTTGCTCTCTTCTTCCCAACGGGCCCTGTAGCTCGTCTGGTTTATACGCTTGGTGGGTTGGTGGTGGTCATTGGTTTGAATCCCTTGGAGGGATTTCAACAACACAACACTGATTTTACCTAAAATTGAAATTGATAGTTTTTTTTGTCAAAGAAATGACAAAAAAAATTTGTCAAAGCAAGAAATTAAAAAATTCTTTTTGTGAAAGCAAGAAGTTGACAAGTTTTTTTACAACTTTTATCAAACCATTTTTTTGCAATCGAAGGGGCATTTTTTGAGCATGGAGGACAAGGAAGTGATTTTTCTCTGCCAAATTATGCAGAGGAGCTCTAAGAGGTATTTTTTTTTAAATACTTTGTTTATTCATTTCAAGCAATTTTTGGAGGGATAAGTTTCTTTTTCGGAATTTGAAAGGGTAAAGGGCACAATTTTTTCATCCTTGTTTAATTTACAACATAAAGGTGGGATCACAAGAATTATTTTTATAAAATTCTAAGATAAAGGGGGGAATACAAGTTGTTGATTTGTGGAAGTGAATTTTTTTTTCATTGGAAAACTGGCATTGTAATAGGCGCATTTTTGCTGGAAACCGACACCTAGAGTGTTTAAAATTTTGTGGGCACTTGTGATTGTTTTTACATTTAAATTTCTAGTTTTCTTGTATTTCAATCATAAAGTAAAAAATACAAAGCAAATAAAAGACCCCAAATTTTACACCTATTTGTGCAATTTATTGCATGATAGTGTTCGGTATATGTGATACCTCTGGCCCACACTTACAGGTAATGTTATCATGCTTTGGGCTAATGTATCTACCACCTAACATAGATACAATAATGACCTATGAGCTTGTTCTCTATCAATCATAGGGGAGAAATAAGGTAAACTAGTTTTAATATTCACTCCAATTATACCTTAATTATTATTATTGTTAGATGTAAATCTTGACGAAGTGCTTTTCGAAGTGTTTAGGAGAAGTTACGCCCCACACATGATAAAAGACCTTCTATGGTAGGTGTCATAAACAAAATTATTCCCTTTAAGTATCGCCTAAGTTCCACGTATTATTCTGCTCTTATATACTTATAGTGTCCCTCACGTAAGGGTGGGTATATATAGAGAAGTTCGGTATAAAGGGTTGGAAGGTATAAATAAAGGGGGATTATTTGGTGTTATAAGGAACATTCACAATGGCCATTGTTCACAAATATCTCTCAGATTCATAGTTGTTGAAAGGTTCTAACTTCACACCATGGAAGACAAAGATGCATGCTATCCTTCAAGTGGAAGATTTATGGGATGTAGTAACTGGAACTACAGGATGTAGTAACTGGAACTACAAAACATCCTACAACAGCAAGGGGAGGTCAAGAAGCTTTTGATAATAAGGACAAAATATGTATCATGTTCATTCTTCTTGCTACTTCAGATGAGGTCTACCCTCATATCTGTGATTCCAAAAATGGTAAGGAAGCTTGGAATGCTTTGATTACCATTATGAAGGTAAGAATCAATCCACTATTCTAAAACTTCAAACTCAACTACATACACTCAGTATGAAATCTGGTGAGATAGTTGATCTATTCCTATGTAGAGTGGTAGAATTGAAAGTCAAATTGAATGCTATGGGACAGATATTGAAATATGTTCTCTTGACCTCAATCATCTTGAGAGCCTTGCTATAATCCTACAAGGTGTTGATTAGCTCTCTTAATATCTCTAGTAGACAATTTTCATTTTTGGAATTGGTGAATTTACTTCAAACTGAGGAGGAAAATCAGTTTTAGAAATATGAAGTGCCAGATAATACCCTCTACACCAGACAAGGGGGTAAGAAACAAGGTAATTTTCAAAAGGGAGGATATTCATCAAAATTAAAAGGGAAACAACATCTATAGAAAGATAAACAATATTTTAAGTTTGTGATATGAGTAACCATGACACCAATAGGTTTTGGTTTAAAAACAAACAATAGAATTCTTCTATCACTCTTACAGATGGCATATTTTAGATTGATAAGGTACTCTATGTTCCTGGATTGACTAACAATTTGTTGTCAGTCCCTCAGATCTTGGATCGAGATATGGATGTTGTGTTTAGTGTTGAGAAAGGTAAAATGAGATGTTTTATCACCAGAAAAGAAAAACATGTAGCAATAGGATCATACAATCATGGCTTGTTCATTTTAGATGTCATTTGAACACCTCATGTTGCCCTATCCATAACTACAAAGGAGGCTACTTCTCTGTGGCACAAGAGATATGGGCATCTAAGTTTAGGATATTTGCTTGAGTTGAGCAAATATGAGATGGTGAGAGGTCTTCCCAACCTTTCATCCACATTGTCAGTCTACTCAGATTGCTTATTAGGGAAGCAATATTAGGTACCATTTGAAGTATTTTTGATAGCTAAGAAACCTTTGGAGTTGGTACACACTAATCTGTACGGTCCTATGCCAACCAACTATGCTGGAAAGAGATATTTTCAATTTTTTATTGATGATTACTCATGAAAAATGTGGGTTTTCTTTCTTCAATTGAATTCAGAGGAATTTATGTACTTTCAGTAGTTCAATAATATTTTTGATAAGGAGTCAAGATGTTCCATCAAAACCATCCACTCAGATCGAGGGGGGGAATGTACCTCCAAGGAAATTTCATCATTTCTAAGTGAACATGGAATTATAAGATAGCTGACAACTACCTATACTCCACAACAAAATGAATTTTTTGAAAGGAGGAATCGTTCCATTGTAGAAATTGTTTGATGTATGCTTAAGGGGGCACATATTGAGCAAGAATATTGTGTAGAAGTAGTGAATACAACATCGTACCTCCTAAATAGGGAACCCATAAGAGCTCTAAAAGGAAAGACTCCACAAGAATAATGGAGTGGTAAAAAAACCTCCATTTATCATCTAAAATTTTTTGGATGTAAGACATTCATGCAAATACCAAAATAGAAGAGGAAGAAGTTAGATGAGAAAACCCTTAAATGTATTTTTCTTCATTATGATTAGCATTCAAAGGGATATTGGTTGATCTATCCTATGACCAAGAAAACACACATAAGTCATGATGTGGTATTTGATGAAGCTTTCACATCAGATAATACTTTTACAACTGTATACCTTGAGGAAGATGAGCCTAAGAAAGAGGTTTCACCCCCACAGAATAAGGTTCCAAAATGGTATACTAATACATTGAGAGTATTTTAAGTTGACATCACTTCCAGATCTAACTCTATATTGACCTTGTACTCGCAGTATGAATCAAAATATGAGAGCAAAGGCATCAAATTTAGAGGTTGATGAGCTTTACCAATAATTTTATGAACTATTTGTAGACACAAAGGAAGACAAAGAAACATATATGGATGATGAGAGGGTTTATATGTCATCATTGGATGAAAATAAACCCACAACTACTCATGATGCACTTAGTGAGCCTTAGTGGAAGGCTTCTATTGAAGTAGAACATACATCTCTCATGAAAAATTATACATGGAAGCTAGTAAATATGCCTTCAAGAAAGAAGCCCATTGGCTGCAAATGGGTTTTCAAAGTGAATTATACGACAATTGGTACTATTGATAAGCATAAGGCTTGTCTTGTTGTAAATGGCTATGTTCAGAAAGAAGGTATAGATTATGAAGAGACTTTTGTCCCTATTGCAAAAATGACTACCATTCGAGTACTTTGTGCTATGGAAGCTCATTTTGGGTCGAAGTTACATCATATGGATGTAAAGCGTGTTTTATTGAATGGTGACCTACAAGAAGAAGTGTACATGACCCAACTAGAAGGATTTGTTGTTGAAGGTCAAGAATAGAAAGTTTACAAGTTGATAAAATCCTTGTATGGGCTAAAATAAGCTCCATGAGTTTAGTACATCAAAATAGATAGTCACTTGATGTAGCATGTATTCAAAAGAAGTCCTTTAGATGAAAATTACTATATCAAGAACAATGGTTCTGACATAGTAATTTTGGTGTTGTATGTAGATGATTCTAATCATAACATGAAGTTCAGAGAGTATGATTGATGGAGTAAAAGCTGATTTGAAACAATATTTTGAAATGATAGATCTATGACTTCTTCACTATTATCTTGGTTTGGAAGTGACAGCAAAAGAATCATATCAGAGTAACACAAAATAAGTATGCCAAGACATTGGTTGATAAATATCGCATGACTTATTGTAAGTCTAAGGAAACTCCAATGGATCCTGGACTTAAGCTATTGTGATATGATAAATCACCATAGGTAGATGGTACTCTCTATCACCAACTGATTGGGAGTCTCATATATCTAATGAATACTAGGTCAGATCTCAGTTTTATTGTGGGTTATATTTCAAGGTTCATGCAAGAACTAAAGGTGAGTCATTGGAAAGCAACAAAGAGAGTTCTTCATTATGTCCATGGTACTATATATTTTGGCTTGGAGTACAAAAAGAATAGTAAGTTCTATTTATAGGGATACATAGACTCAGACTATGTCGTACCATTGATGATCGTATGTCAGCTTTTGGATGTATTTTCCATCTTGGATCTGGTCCTGTCTCTTGGTACAATAAGAAGTAGTAGGTGGTTGCTATATCATCTATAGAGGTAGAATATCATGCAAAAAGTGGAGAAGTATATGAGATAATATGGTTAAGTCACATTCTTACAAACATGGGTCTTCCAAAGAATCTTCCACTACATTTATTTTATGACAATCAAAGTGTTTTGAATCTTGTCAAGAATCCAATAATTCATGATTATACCAAACACATCGACACTCGATGTAATTTCATTTTTGATGAAGTTCCAAAACATCACTTATAGCTCTAGTACATTCCCACTAATGAGCAAGTTGTAGATATTTTCACCAAGGCACTTGCACGTGTCAAATTTGAATTGTTTCGCAATGCTCTTTGTATTTACCAATAATGTAATAAGGGGGGATGTTAGCATATATTACATTTTGATAAAATAAGTGCATAGCGCTTCTCCAATTAGGTGGGTGGTTGATAATCGGTTGGGTAGTTTATTAACTACCTTAGAACCACTTTGTGATTGTATATATTCCAATATCAAACTCAATGCAAGTGCTTCGTGTTTTGTAATATTTATTACACTTGGAATAATGTACATATAAAAATAAAGCATCATTCATCATATGATATTAGAAGCATTTTTAATCAAATTGAAATCCATCCAAAGGCTATATCAGCTAAACAAGGAAGCATCTAGATTAAGTAAAAAATATGATTTGCTCAACTCAAATGCTTAAAATAATGATATATAAAGACACATTTTATTAATTTATGACATAACTTAAATAAACCAAGTGCTTAGCATAAATCCATGTAAATATATTTTCAAATAAATTGATAGAGAGCAATACTATCTATCCTTCTAAAAGATTGCAATATCATCTTATTGAGAAAAACCCAAAGTAACCTTTAAACAATTAAAATAATCTTTAGTTTATACAAACATCAAGCTCACAAAACTTATCTAATGGAGAATTCTTTTATATAGTTTCCATTTCCATAATGAGTTTACATTCAAAGGTACCATGAAGCCATCTACAAAAATATCCAAGCCATCTATACTACACAATCTTCTCCATGAAGGGAAAATCCACACATAGAACTTGAGAAATACTTAGGGATTAGGACAACTCTAAATGCAATGCATTCTAATCATGCCATCAATGTTATGCAAACAACCATGCATGAAAACATAATAAAACAAACCAACAAAGAGATAATCCCATACTTATCTCTCTATAATGGTACCTTTACCCACACAAGTCTTAGGAACCATCACAATAGTTTCTCTTTCAAAACCAAGCACAATTATACCAACTTACAAAAAATAACCCCATACTTCTCTTAATAATGATCGCTTAACCTACACAAGTCTTTGGGATCATTATAATAGTTTCTTTTTACTTAAATAAAAATATCTAAACTAACATTCTTAAAATATCTATGTCATCACACTCCTAGATGGACCTTTGAATATGGAAAAAAAATGTATTAATTGATGATGCTTTAATACTTGATTTTGTGCAATTGAGCAGCTATGCAATATTAATAGACTTTGAAGTGTATGATATTGTTGTTGGTATTTTTTCCACACTACAGTCAAAATTCAAAAAAGGTAAAAACCGGGAAGCTCCATTTTTTAGGAAATCAGCCTAAATGAACACCTATAGACTTTAAAATTACCCAAATGAGGAAATTTAAAAATTAGACTTATGGTGAAAGAATCACCCCAATATCCCAAACGGTTTGAGAGATATTGAAGTTTTCATCTTGAGAAATTTCTCCAGAACAACTTAAAATACAATATGAAGATCTTAGAGCCCCCGAAGAAGGATGAAAAATTATCTGGTGACATCAATGACAACTTTGACTTAGGGACTCAAAATTTCCAACAATATCCTCCTTTGTCATTGATGGCAACCCATACTCTTCTTACAAAAACCTGACCTTTATTTTTGTTCTTCTCCCCCTAGGACATTACTCCCCCTAGCTCAATGCTCTATCAAATATCAAATATCTCCTCATTACACAAATATATCCCCCTTTGACATCAATGGAAAAGGGTCACCTTTGGGGCTCGAGACTAAGAATGAGCCTCTTAGCTTAGCCCATCCCCCACATTTTTTTAAGGTGGTTAATTATGGTGTGGGAGTATTTCTACTCCCAAAAGGCATTGTTCCTTAACTTTATCCTCTTCCCTTATTTTCTAAATTTTCTAATTCTTCTGACTCTTTCTACCTGTGTCATCATTCTTGTTCCTGTCATCATTCTTGTTCCAGTCATCATTCCTGTTCCTGTCATAATTCCTATTCATGTCATCATTCTTGTTCCTTTTCCTATTCCTATTCACATCCAAGTTCCTTTTCTTGTTCCTATTCTCATCCATGTTCCCATTCATATTCCTGTTCCTATTTATGTTCCCATTTCTATTCGTATTCCTATTCATGTTCATGTTCATGTTCCTGTTCCTGTTTATGTTCCTATTCATACCTGTTTCTGGAATATCTACTCTACACCATTTTTTTGTGTGACCATCATTATTGCACTTATAACACTTAATATTATTATTCCTTTGAGGTGCAAATATCTTAGGATTTATCCTAGTGAAGCCATATCTTCTTCTATCATGAACCTTGCAATTCATTGCCTTGTAACCAAACTGATTGCATGAGTAGCAAAACCCATTGAAAATATATATATTCCCATATTCCTATATTTCATGTGTCCTAAACTGTGAAGCCATGTGCCCAAAATTGTGACATGAAAAACATCTTCCATTAAAACTTCCTTGTCTTGACCTCATTGATCTCTTATTTTGATTTTTGTTCCATATGGATCTTCTTTGTGTATTGTTCTTATTTTTGTTGAACCCTTTATTGTTCAATCCATCCTTTGATGTCTCACTTCCTGTTACACTGTCTTCTTCTAAAGTATCTTCATCTGAGATTTCTTCTCCTCCAAAATTTGAAGTTGACTCTCCTTCCCATTTCTTCTGAACCTATTTAAATCCAAGACCTATTTTTTTTGATGTAGTCTTTTGTGTCTTTATGAACTTATCCAAGTTCCTTGAGTTGTTTTTAAATACCTTCATATTTATCTTGGAGTCCTCTAAATCTTATTTTAGCAGTGCCACTTGTGCTAACTTCTCACATTCCGAGATATTTGCTTCTAACTTATATTTGAAATTATTTGCTTTAGCCTTTGATTTTTCTAAATCCTCTATAAGCAATATTCTTTCTTCATCACATTATTGAAACCTAATTTCAAGTTTAGAGTGTTGCTTCCTTACCTTCTTTACCATGTCAAGGGCATAGATGAGTTCTCCCTTGAGATCATAACCATTCTCTTTTTAATAATCCTCTATTTGTTTACCTTTGTCCACATCATTACTCTCTTTAGGTTTATCTTCTATAGGATCACTCACTTCTTCTAATACCATTAGGATATTTTCATCTGGTCCTTCAAGTGTATCTTCATATTCATCATCACTAAAACTATAACCATCCCTTGTGCAATCATCTTCAAGATGTCCAAAGTTACCACATCTAAAAAACTTGAGAATAAATAGAGTCTTTTTCTTAGCTGGTTATTTTTCTTCAATCATAAATAGAACTTCATCTCTATCATTGTCTGAAACACTAGCATCACTATAACTTGAGTACTTACTTGCATTATCCACATAGTAGCTCCTCTTTTGTCTTTGGAAGAACTTATTCCCTTGTCTGCTTTGTCCATCCTTGCTTTTATTTTTATGCTTATCCTACCTATATCTTTCTGATTCCCTGTATCTATGATCTTGTTTTTATTCACCATTATTGTTCTTTGGTTCTTTACAATCTGTTGTAAAATATTCAAAATTTCCACAGTTGAAGCACTTAATAGATCTTAGATCTATGGGTTTTCTGGAACCTTTATTTCTTCTACCATAATGAGACTCTTCATCACTGGATGACTCATTGTTTGATTCTAACTTCTTACCCTTTGTTTTCTTGATTGCTTTGAATGTTGCTTCCTTCTAAAAAGTAGGATATTTTGTTCTTATATCAAACACTGTTAGCATACCAATTAAATTATCCCTTGTCAAAGTATCACCATCCAATGAAATTTCTATAGCATAAACTTGTTCATTGAATCTATTTGGAATATATCTTAAAACTTTATCACAAAAATTTGATTCATCAATATTCATTCCAAGTCCTTGCATATCATTAAAAACCTTATCAATTAAAATTAGATAAGCACTGCTATTTTCCCCTTCATTCATTCTTAATGTTTCAAATTTTCCTTTGAGATTTTGTATCTTTGCTTTCTTGACACTTTTATCTCCCTCATATATACCTTGCAATTTATCCCACATCTCTTTTGTAGTTATACAATGCATAACTTTCATAGACTTTGTTCTAATCAAACCTCTCACAAGTGCATTCATTGCTTTTGAATTATAGTGTTGTAGAAGCTTACCTTCCTTATCTATAGGATGATTGACTGTTGGATCATATCTAAATTCCACTGCATCCCAAACTTCATTGCCAAGTGCTATTAGGTAGATCCTCATAATCATACTCCAATACATATAGTCACTTCCATCAAATATTGGTGCTAATATATTTGAGGACACCTACTTAGGATCCATTATGTTCTTGTTAGCTTTTCCTTCAAGTTGTTAAACTCTTATGAAGTCACCTGCTCTCATAACAATTGAAGAACACAAGATTATACTGAGAGAGGGGGTGAACAGTATAAGAGCACTTTTTACTTTTCTTTTCAAATCAATATTATGTAATGTATAGATAGCAATATCAATAGAATTAATCAATGCAATGCACAAAACACCATACATAATAGAGACACCAATTTAATGTGGTTCACCCAAATATGGCTACTTCCACGAAGAAAATATTTCACTAAAATTTTCTCAATCAATCTCTTGGAAATCCTTCTCAATTACAATGTTTATGGACCTATGTCCAAAGGATATGTTGATCCCCTAAATCTGGTTTGTGGATATCTATCCATAGGAGAACTGTTGGCAATTTTGGGTACCTTGGGTACATTGCCCTTGCTCAAGTGTTGATGTTGTCATTGATGTCAAAGAGCGGAAAGGTTTTTGTGAAAACCAAGGCAGACTAAATTATAGGTTTTGTTTAAATCCATGGTCAGCAGTTTTGAAATGGGTTTTTCTTAAAACCCAAGTTAGCTCTTCGTTTTGTTGAAAAAGGTGCTCCGATGATGAAGATATTTAATTTTAAATATCTAGTTTAAATTTTATTTATTTATTTAAAATTTAAATTAATATTTCAAAATTAAATTAAAGCTGTTCACCGGCTTGTTTTCAAAGCCGACGTTGCTAGGGTTTTGCAACGGATCAATTAGGGTTTCCTGCTGACAAAGCAAGGTTAAGAAACCAAAAAATTCTAGGGTTTCATGTTGACCTAATTAGGGTTGCAGCCGACGTGTTTGAGAATGTTTTGATGGGATATTCTATTCTATAAAAATGCGGGACTGTTGCAAGGTTAAAGTGTGGGCGTGATGCGATATATGCGAATGAAGTTCGTGTGCAGCAGAGTGTAAGTCGGTGATAGTTCTTTGGAGTTAAAGAAAAGAGATCGCAGCGATGAGATAGTGAGTGAGTGTGTATCGACTGATCGAGAACAAAGAGAGCGATATGCAGACGACGTGTTTAAAGTCCGAGGCAAAAATACGCAGATGGTAGAAGTGAGATTTCATGGAAGGTGCAGCAGAGTGAGTGGTGCAAAGAGAAGATAAGAACGTGGTATGCAGAAGTCATGTTTCGAGTGTGAAATGACAGTGTGCTGGCTGTAGAAGTAATATTTTTGTAAAGTTGCAGCAGAGAATGCGGAGAGATATAGAGTGGTTGAAAAAGTGTGAATCATTTTTCACAGCAGCAGTCGAATGCCGAAAAGCAGCAGATCGCAAAAAAATAGCAGATCGTGATAATTGAGGTGAAAGTTTACATTCTGCAATTTTTATTATTATCTTCAAGTTGTAGCTTGAAAAAGGGGTTGGTACCTCTTTCCAGTTGGTGCTTGGAAAAATTGGAGTTGGTGCTCCATTACGTTGTAGCGAGATAAAATTTAGAGGTTGGTGCCTCTTACCGGTTAGTCTTGGTGAATGATTATGTAAAGTTGTAGCTTTGCATTTGACTGGATTTGGATGGTAGTCCAAGCAGTATTTTTGAGGAGTAGCCACATCGGTGAACCTCGTTAAAATCTCGTGTTATGTGTGATGCTCTTAGTACTTTTATTATTTCTATTTTAATCTGCTGCAGTTTATTTAAAAGTCTAAATTGCTTTTAAGTTTTTAAAGAACACACTGATTCACCCCCCCTCTCAGTGTCATTGTGATTGTAACAATTGGTATCAGAGCAAGGTTCCCAATTTTGGCTAAATTAGTCAGGGTTGATCTTGGATTAGTACACAATGGCGAAGAAGAATAGATCCTCATCCAAAAAGGCATCCCAGCCAGTTTCAGTTCCTATGGTTGAGAAAATTGAACCAGAAATAGCAGAAGGAATGAACTCTGAAGTTGAAGAAGTTGAGGCTGAAGTTGATTTAGAGGGTGAGCTAGTGTCTGCCCTTACGGAATGGGAATCGAAGAAAAAGAAGAATGAAAAATTGTCAAGGAAACTTAAGGATGCAAACAACATTATTGCTAGTTTAAAAATACAGATTGAAGAATACAAGAAAATGTCTGAAGATCTGGAAATACAGGTATCCATGAAGATAGACCACTACAGCAAATTGGAAGAATAAAATGTGAGTCTTCGAATACAGATACAAGAGCTAGATCGAAAAATAAACTGTCATGTAAAACGTGAAGAAAGCTCGATGAAATTGGAAAAAATTCTGAGCGATCAAAGATCCACAGGTATCAAATTTGGTCTCGGATTTTCTGAAGGAGAATCATCAACTGGACCAAAAGCAAGCAATGTTGAAAGTGAAAAGAACAAAGACAAGAATCAGGCAAAAGAAAGATATAATGCCAGACCTGAAATAGCATCTGACAATGATGGCTTTACTAAGGTCACACATCAAAAGAATAGAAGATCCAAGGCTCCAGCAACAACCTGGCCAAGACCATATTTCAGGTTTAATCATTATTTCTAGGGTTTTTGTTTCAAGTGTAATGTTTATGGGCATAAAATTGTTGACTGCAAATACAACGTAGGTCCAAGAAGTTTCACTAGTAGAAATGTGTTTGCTCCTTTAATGAGTTATGCAGTAGAGTGTTTTAAGTGTCACAACTTTGGTCATATTGCCAGAAATTGTCGTAGTATGTCTGTTTCATATCAAACTCTTGAAAGCAGATTTCAACCGTATAGAGCAAAACAAAATAGAATTTATACTGAAGGATATGTGCAAAATTCTAAAAAGGGGAAGTCACAGCTAGAACCCAATACCACGCTTAAAACAGAATGGAAACAAAAAGAATAGCTCAGGAAAGAACAAGATTCTTTAATAGTGCAGACAACTTTTAGAGCTCAGAATAAACATGTTCCTTGGATTCTTGATAGTGGTTTCTCAAGTCATATGACAGGTGACAAACAGAAATTCGAAAATCTACAAAAGTATGAGGGTGGTTCTATAAAATTCGGCAACAATGACGGAGCCAAAATAATAGGTAAAGGAACGGTCAAAATTAGTGAAGGAAAGATCAAGTCAGAGGAATTTTTATATGTGGATGGTTTGAAACATAATCTATTGAGTGTGAGTCAAATCTATGACAAAGGACATGAAGTAGTTTTCAAGAAGCATGGTTGTGAAGTCAGAAAAATAAACAACAGGAAATTAATAGCAACCGGCTCAAGGACGTCTGGCAATCTGTACACACTCTCAGAGTTTTCAGAAGGTATGTGCTTCATGGGACAAGAAGAAGAGAACTGGTTGTGGCATAAGAGGCTTGGACACATAAGTTTTGATAATCCGGTAAGAATTAGCGCTAAACAAGTAGTGAGAGATATTCCAATCATTAAAAAACCTGCAAATAGTATGTGTGCTTCATGTCAGAAGGGTAAACAGACCAAATTTTCGTTTAAAACAAAAGAACATCACACTAACAGGCTTGGTCAAAACAGGTTTAGTCAGAACTGGCTTAGTCAGAACATGTGGATTCAAAGAACAGGTATGCCTAAAAGAAACAACACTATTACTTGTTATAAGTGCAACAATAAAAGTCACACTTGTCGAGACAGTGCAGAGTTGAAATCCAGGATATAGGAACAGGAACAGTGGCATGATCAGGTCCAAGGATCAGAACAATGACAGGAACAAGAATATGGTCAAAGAGTTCAAGAGAAGACCCGACAAGGAAGTTATAGACATTGATGTTGATCAGTGCCTAATGGGAGTTTTACTCCCACCCCGGAATTAATCACCTCATCAGGAGGTGGGGGAGGGACTAAGCTAAGAGGCTCATTCTTAGTTCCGAGCCCCAAAGGTGGCCCTTTTCCATTGATGACAAAGGGGGAGAGATATGAGTAAGGGGGAGAGCTTCAAGTGAAGAGGAAAGCTTCAAGTCAGGGGGAGCAAAACTTCAAAGAGATTGATTTCAGTTTTGGCTCTTGAAGATGTGTTTTTAGTAAAGGGTTGCCATCAATGACAAAGGGGGAGATTGTTGGCAATTTTGGGTACCTTGGGTACATTGCCCTTGCTCAAGTGTTGATGTTGTCATTGATGTCAAAGAGCGGAAGGGTTTTTGTGAAAACCAAGGCGAGACTAAATTATAGGTTTTGTTTAAATCCATGGTCAACAGTTTTGAAATGGGTTTTTCTTAAAACCCAAGTTAGCTCTTCGTTTTGTTGAAAAAGGTGCTCCGATGATGAAGATATTTAATTTTAAATATCCAGTTTAAATTTTATTTATTTATTTAAAATTTAAATTAATATTTCAAAATTAAATTAAAGCTATTCACCGGCTTGTTTTCAAAGCCGACGTTGCTAGGGTTTTGCAACGGATCAATTAGGGTTTCCTGCTGACAAAGCAAGGTTAAGCAACCAAAAAATTCTAGGGTTTCATGTTGACATAATTAGGGTTGCAGCCGACGTGTTTGAGAATGTTTTGATGGGATATTCTATTCTATAAAAATGCGGGACTGTTGCAAGGTTAAAGTGTGAGCGTGATGCGATATATGCGAATGAAGTTCGTGTGCAGCAGAGTGTAAGTCGGTGATAGTTCTTTGAAGTTAAAGAAAAGAGATCGCAGCGATGAGATAGTGAGTGAGTGCGTATCGACTGATCGAGAACAAAGAGAGCGATATGCAGACGGCATGTTTAAAGTCCGAGGCAAAAATACGCAGATGGTAGAAGTGAGATTTCATGGAAGGTGCAACAGAGTGAGTGGTGCAAAGAGAAGATAAGAACGCGGTATGCAGAAGTCGTGTTTTGAGTGTGAAATGACAGTGTGCTGGCTGTAGAAGTAATATTTATGTGAAGTTGCAATAGAGAACACGGAGAGATATAGAGGAGTGGTTGAAAAAGTGCGAATCATTTTTCACGAAGACGATCGAATGCCGAAAAGCAGCAGATTGCGAGAAAAATAGCAGATCGTGATAATTGAGGTGAAAGTTTACATTCTGCAATTTTTATTATTATATTCAAGTTGTAGCTTGAAAAAGGGGTTGGTGCCTCTTTCCAGTTGGTGCTGGAAAAATTGGAGTTGGTGCTCCATTCGTTGTAGCGAGATAAAATTTAGAGTTTGGTGCCTCTTACCAGTTGGTGCTGGTGAATGATTATGTAAAGTTGTAGCTTTGCATTTGACTGGATTTGGATGGTAGTCCAAGCAGTATTTTTGAGGAGTAGCCACATCGGTGAACCTCGTTAAAATTTCGTGTTATGTGTGATGCTCTTAGTACTTTTATTATTTTTGTTTTAATCTGCTGCAGTTTATTTAAAAGTCTAAATTGCTTTTAAGTTTTTAAAGAACACACTGATTCACCCCCCCTCTCAGTGTCATTGTGATTGTAACAAGAACTCCTCCTCTACTCTAGATATTGAACCTCTAGAATACTTCTGCCTCCATTGCATTGTCTTGTGGATCTCTCTCCACTAAAGACTCTTTTCCCCACTCAGAAGACTTGTCCTCACTACCCTGGCTAATGGATATTTATCCACTGGAGACTAGTATCCTCTCTACTCTGTCACCTCCAAAGATTTGTATCAATTCTATACTAAACACAACCTAGTATATCTAGCATAGTTCTTCTCAACTCTTGCACTAAACACAGTCCAGTCAATATAGCACAAGTCTGCTCAACAAGTCCACTCAAATCTGCACTAAACAATTTCCATTTGGTCTAGCACAAATATGATCAATATCTATATTTGGTCTAGCACAAACCAAACTCTGCTCTCAAATATACACTAAACACAGTCCATTTTGTCTAGCACAAATCTGCTCAACAAGTCCACTCAAATATGCACTAAACACGATCTAATAAGTCTAGCACAAATCTGTCCTCAAACTCTGTCGTCAAGCCTTAAATCAAGAATTGAATCAATTCTGTTGGATCTACCCCAAACCTTAACTCAAGGTTTGAACAAATCAATCAACTTTGCTATCAAGTCTTCTCAAAGACTTATCTTAAATCTACCTTGTAAGCTTATACAAAATCTCACACAAATATGTCCACAAGTCCTCTCTAGAACTTGTTCAAATATGCTCTACAAGTCCTCTCTAGAACTTGCTCAAATCTTCTCTACAAGTCCTATCTAGAACTTGCTCAAATTTGTATTGTAATGTTCCACAAAAGCTCATGCAAAACCAGTCCACAAGTCTTCTCAAATACTTACCTCAAATATGCTTAACAAGTCCACACAGAACTTGTCCAATCTCATAGAAACATAAAGAGAATTGTTAGGGACTCAATATGTTCTATACTCAATCACTCTCTCAAATCAATCTCATAGAAGCATAAAGAGATTTTTTAGTGACTCAATATGTTCTATACTCAAATCTCAATCACCTTATCAACTCATATCAATCTCATAGAATCATAAAGAGAATTGTTAGAGACTCAATATGTTCTATACTCAAGGCTCAATCGCTTTCATAACTCAAATCATAATATAGGATAGTTTGATTTATGGAACTTGAAAAATCACTTCATACAACCACTTGACTAGACTCAACCAACTCTACTCAAAAAATCACTCAAGAAACAATCCTTTCTCACAAACCCTAGTCCAAGCATGTAACCATCAACTCAAAATGTTTCCAACAATGCTTAATAACAAATCTCTCATAACAATGATACTAATGATCTTTCCAAACGCTAATTCAAGTTATTTGCACAACAACTCACTTTAACAACAATGATCATAAAATAATATTCACATAACAATGATACTCATGTTCTTTTCTAACTCAAATTCTTCACACACCCAATGGCTTCAACAACAATGCTTAGCAAACAAGGTTTTGACCACAAATCTTATTTTTAGAAAACCTTGAAGAAATAACTCAAACACTTTTGAAAAGAAAATCCTAATCAAATCGTTTTCACTCAAAAATTTATTTTCAAACAACCAACTCAACCAAAGAATATTTTGTCCATACCTTTTTGCTTGACAAGGAGTTGATCTCACAAATCTGCCACACTCACAATTACATCTTTGCCAGTCTCAATAAGGATTAGAAGATAATTTTCTCAAAAAAATATAACACAATATAATATTAAAATTACATCTTATCACTCCAACTTAATTAATAATCAACACCCTCAAAATAATCATAAAAACCCTTTATTCAAATTAACACAATACCCACAAAGTCTTAATCCTCCAAAAATCAATATAGCAATTTAAGACTTTATTAAAAGTTAAATCTAGAAATCCTCTTATAGCACCAAATTATAATTCTCAAAAACCACCACTTTTATATAAAGCAACCTTACCAGACAATTCCATTAATCAAACCTTATACCTCCCAACTTAGGCAAATAACAAAATTTAATGTAAAAATATTTACCTCATTTTCAAAGGGAATCAAACCCTCAACCTTACCCCCAATGTGCACCTTAGCCATGGCCAAAGTCATCACACGATCCATGTGCTTGTTTTTTATTAACAAAGCACCATGTGATTCTTATTCTCCTAACACCTTTTGCCTTGGAAAAAAGAACGTGCATCGATGATGCCTTAACCAACACAACTCACGATGCACCTGCCAAGATTCAAATGCAAACCCTCTCACAACCTGATGCTTTCACACTTCCAAAAACACCACTAAGCCACGTTGTCTTATGCAACTTTGAGGATTAAATCTTCCTCATTTAAATGCTTCGATGTCACGACTTTCAAAAAAACTCACGAGATCTTATCTTCGCATGCCAATATTTTTAATTTCAAGCAAGGATAATTAATTTGGACTTTGGGCGTTGTATTTATATGCTTCCTCCATTACTTTGAAGACGTCAACACTCCCCATGTTATCTTCCACGATGTCGACGAAGATTATAAAGGCTTTGAATTCCTTTTGCTCTAAACCCAACCTTAGGGTTTATAACATATATTTAAACTTTATTAAACCCACTTTGCATTATAAAATATTATAATGAGAATTATAAATATTTTATTTGGGTTTTCATCATATCACTTTAATATTATAATAACCATTATTATAATAATATGCCTTTGATAAATTACTTCCATCTCACTGCATTCCATGTCATAAATAATATTTATTTATAAAATAAATATTATATCTGCTTTTTAACTTCTATTTTCTACACTAATTCTCTTGATATTTTGGCCTACTTCTTGGATATCAAATAACCATGTTTGACCCCTTTGTTTCCTCTAATTTCCTTGATATTAATGATGACTTTATCTCATGACATCAATTACAACTTTGACTTAGGGACTCAAAATGTCCAACAGGACTTATATTACTTTAGACATGTTTAATATTTTTCTTTTGCTGGTTCAAACTACTTTCAAGATGCAAGCTCTCACTTGTTGTATCAACTTGTAAAACTATGGCAACCTACTTCTTAAGATTCTATGCCAATGCTAGTGAAGTGGTCTTCTAGCCATCCTCTTGTTGATCACTATAGAGCCATTGCAAGCTCGTGGTTGTACTAGCACTATTGTTTGGTTGGATGGTTGTAGTAGCACCCTTGTTTTGTTGGCTAGTTGTAGTAGCACCCTTGTTTGGTTGGTTTGTTGTAGTAGCATCCTTGTTTAGTTGGTTAACTGTAGTAGAACCCTTTTTTGGTCGGTTGGCTATAGTAGCACCCTTTTTTGGTTGATTGGATCTAGCAACACCCTTGTTTGGTTTGTTGGTTATACTAAACTTTACCTATTGATGTGACTGTTGCTCCCAATGACTAATCTATTACTGGTAATATTAGATAGCATGAAAAAGAGGAGGGCCTTCAAGAAGTACATCCACTTGTGCACTAGAGGTAACCCCTTTCCTTGTCATTCGAAGTCATTCTTGGTAGTCTCCCTTGGTTATCGTGTGACATCATGGACAACCCGACCATGTTGCAACTATTTTTTGTCACCGTAGAGACTCAGAATGCTCCACCCGCACTTTGGATTATTGTGGGGTAGAAACCATATCGGTCGCACCTTGTCACCCTTGCTTTGCAAACCGCCCTATGATGATTTGTACTCCCTTTATTAAAGTAACCGTAGGCTAATCATTATATAGAAGAGAGCTTAGGATATGTTTGAGGGTATAGAATATTTAAATGTTATTTCATTATCTAAAATTGTAGATTTTAGGGTAATGAAAGTATAGAAGCTTTAAATGTTATTCATTATCTAAAATTGTAGATTTTAGGGTAATGAAAGTATAGAAGCTTTAAATGTTATTTCATTATCTAAAATTGTAGATTTTAGGGTAATGAAAGTATAGAAGCTTTAAATGTTATTTCATTATCTAAAATTGTAGATTTTAGGGTAATGAAAGTATAGAAGCTTTAAATGTTATTTCATTATCTAAAAGTGTAGATTTTAGAGTAATGAAAGAGAAGAATATTTACTATATTTTCATTAGCTAAAATGAATGTGATTATGGTTTTTTTTGTAGATTAAGGGTATGGGACATTAATTTATAAAATAAATAAAAAAAATTATTTGAAGATTAAAGTAGTTGGCTTTAATTGGAAAATAAATGTGATTATGGTTTGTTTTGTAAATTAAGGGTATGGGACTTTAATTTATGAAATGAAGAAAAAAAATTATTTGAAGATTAAAGTAGTTGGCTTTAATTGGAAAATAAATGTGATTATGGTTTGTTTTGTAAATTAATGGTAAGGGAATTTAATTAATGAAATGAAGAAAATGGTTTATTTGAAGGTTAAAGTAGTTGGATTTAATTAGAAAATAAATGTGATTATGGTTTGTTTTGTAAATTAAGGGTATGGGACTTTAATTTATGAAGTGAAGAAAATAATTTTTTTGAAGATTAAAGTAGTTGGCATTAATTGGAAAATAAATGTGATTATGGTTTGTTTTGTAAATTAAGGGTAAGGGACTTTAATTTATGAAATAAAGAAAAATATTTATTTGAAGGTTAAAGCAGTTGGATTTAATTGGAAAATAAATGTGATTATGGTTTATTTTTTTTTTTTGGTAAGTAAGAGAATATTATAATTAACACCGGGTTTTAACTGGTTGACCCAAAACCATTTTACAAAATAGGGTCCACTGACCAACTGGACAAAGGCCAAGCCCTAAAAGTTTAAACTGACAATGAATTTTGTAAATTAAGGGTATGGGTCTTTAATTTATGAAATGAATAAAAACTTTTATTTGAAGGTTAAAGTAGTTGGCTTTAATTGGAAAATAAAAGTGATTATGGTTTGTTTTGTAAATTATGGGTTTGGGACTTTAATTTATGAAATGAAGAAAAATATTTATTTGAAGATTAAAGTAGTTGGATTTATTTGGAAAATGAATGTGATTATGGTTTATTCTATAAATTAAGGGTATTTTCGATCTCGCATCTCAATCTCGTATCCTTTTTTGATCCCACGTACGGGTTTATTCTACATCCCTATCTGATTTCGCATATGGGTTTATATCACGTCCCAGTCTGATCCCATGTACGGGTTGATCTCGCATCCCATATTGTTAAGCCAGTTGGTGATGGTCCCTCCAGGACCATTCCCCTATGCTCCTTTTGTTCTTATTAAGGCTTGCCCTTTGGCCCTCTGGATGGTCTATTGACCTTTTGTAAAAATGTTTTGGGGCCCCTTTCAAAACCCACTTTTAATGAATTTATTTTATCGACCAAAAAAAAAAAAAAAAAAGGGTATGGGACTTTAATTTATGAAATAAAGAAAAATATTTATTTGAATATTAAAGTAGTTGGGTTTAATTAGAAAATAAATGTGATTATGGTTTGTTTTGTAAATTAGGGTTATGGGACATTAAGTTTATGAAATGAAGAAAAAGGTTTATTTTAAGATTAAAGTAGTTGGATTTCATTGGAAAAATGAATGTGATTATGGTTTATTTTGTAAATTAAGGGTATGGGACTTTAATTTATGAAATGAATAAAAGGGCTTATTTGAATATAACATTAGTTGGCTTTAATTGGATAATGAATGTGATATGGATGTTTAACAATTAAGGGTATAGAACTTTGATTGTTAAATAAGGGTTAGATAATTTATTGTAAATAAAGCATGTGACTTGATGTATGGTTGAACAACTCTCATGAGGATATGAGAGGTGAAATAGAAAGAGTGATTTTATATGATATCAACTATGCATTAGAAATTTGAATTTCTTGGGTTATTTGTATAGTTGCAATTTGGCAATAAAATGAATAAATGCATTTAGAAGCATGTCTATCCTTATCTATGAGTGTCCTAATCCCCTACTATCCTCACTTGATCGATGGAAGAGTGGGAGGACCATAGTCATAATATGGAAAAATGCACAAGTTTGCTCTCTACTCTACATATTACTTATTTATGCAAATAGATTAGATTTGTGGGGAGGTTTTCCCAATGAAATTGATGTAATGTATTGTTTGAAGGTATGGGGTTTACCATACATACTTATGTAATAAATTAACAATGTGATCAATGCACTTTGTATGCTATTAATTTAATTTAGTTGTATTTAAATCCTTTCTATTGCATGTTAACTTTTAATTATTGCTTTATGTTATAGTTATCCTTTACTCTTTAGATGAGTCATGTTTTGTTAGATTTAGTATCTAGATATATTTCTTATATTCTTATTTCATTAATTGTTGCAAAACCATATTAATTTCTAGGTGAACATAGAGTATGACCTAAGGGCTTGAGACCCCTTTAGGGAGATTGGTAACTAGGTTTAGAATATCATACTAGATTTAAGATAGCTTGTCGGACGACAATATTGATAGCTTAACTCGCAACACACGTACGTTAACCACACTAATGATTTGTGTGGAATATGGATATGAGTGTACACCTTCTAATTATTGAAGATCATCAATATTGATGAGATGGATGGACTTATGTGTATAGCATGGGATATACCTATGCAAAAGGGAATTGTGTGAGGGGAATCTTGTGTGGTATACTTCTTGAGAAAATTAGGAGTTGTCAAAAAATTATGTTAGTCTAAGGTTGGTTAGGGATTTATGAATCCCTCTCCTGAGTTCAAAAAAAAATTCTATCTTTGGGTGTTTTCTTATTTCTTTATTTTTTTATATCATTACATTTGGTATCAAATCTCTAGCTTCGGGGTTATAGAGCTTCTTATGTGCTGAAAGAGATTCGAGGATCTCCAATGAAGGCTTGCTTAGGTTTAAGTTAAATATGGGATAATCTAGAGTATACTTATTTAGAATCTAATGGAATTGATCCCAAGGGAAGATGAATTTTATGATACCTTAGTATGGGCTTTGGTATCAATGATACATCATAACCTTAGAACCTTATCCTAGTTAGATTTCTAATTATTAGCAAGAAGAACTCTATAATGTGATTTGAGTTATTAATTCAGTTTAAGATTAATATATGATCTGATTATTTTATTGGTTGAAATTAGATCAATATGCCACCTAAGGCCATGAGAGAAGGACATCCACCTAGATAGAATTGATAAAGTAATATAAAATAAGGGACCCAAAATAAGGGTTGAGAAGCTCCCAATACGAGAATGAAATATCTCACTACCATAGTTGTCGCATTGCAAGATAATTTAAGGCAAGTGTTAGAAACTATTGTGAACCAAAATTTATAATCTAGAGATTCAGAAGTTATCCAAACTAAGGGGCTGAATTTGGAGCAGATACAAGCTAAAACCCTCTTAGAGAAGGAAATAGTGAGAGTTCTAAAGACCTTTTGTATCTCCAAGTTTTATGGAGATGGAGAGGGAGATGCAATTGAGGCTTGGTTAAGGGAACTAGAAGTTTTCTTCATAGTAAAGGGATATTCTTTAGGAACCCAAATGGTTTGGGATACTATTTACCTTGAAGGAGCTACCCTATATTGGTGGGAAATTTACTATAAGGAAACTAATATTGAACCAGTAGATATACCATGGAAGGAATTTATAGTAATCTTCAATAGGAGGTTCCTCACAAAGAATTTATATTCCCTAAAATTTTAGGAGTTTACTAGTCTAAGGCAAGGAACCAACTTAGTGGAGATAAACTATAGGAATATGGTAAAATTGTTGAAATATGTACCCATCTATAGTGATAAAATGCATATTCATAAGTTTACTCATGGATTGCAATCTAGGATAAAGCATGATGTAGAGATGTAGGAACCTAAATCATTGAAAAAGGTATATGACCTAGCACAGAAGGTAGAGTCACACTTACATTATAAATATGAAACCTTGTATGAGCAAGAACTTCAGAAACTAAAGAAGAGGAATAGCAATGGGATTGTAAAATGGTAGGTTGAACAAGAACAAAAGGCTAAGAATCCACATAATACAAAGAAGAAATTAAATGGAATATAGAAGAAGTTAAAGAAGCACTTTTATAAGAAAGGAACCAAACCCAATAGCGCTAAGCCTCAATCGCAAAAAATGTAAGTTTCAATTCCAATAATTAAGGATGAGGAGAAGAAATCAAAAAAATGACAAGGGCCCAAGGATAAGAGTTATCATTGTAGAGGGTTGTATTTTGCTAACTAGTGCCTATACCGACCAGGGCTGAGTACATCTAGTATTAAAGGCAAGGAACCTATGCACAACATCTACACTGCAATTAAAAGTCATAAGCTTGAGGGTCAAACCACCACACTAATTATAAAAGGTAATATTTTCAATAAGAAATTGAATATATTAATTGATAGTGGAGCCATAAATAGCTTTATTTCTTGTATGTTGGAAAAATATATACCAGAAAGGCTAGAGTATTTGTCTTATGGATGGAAGGTTGAGAATGGTTCTGGACATACCTACTCCGTAAACCAATATTTTTTTATGATGGAAATTATATTATATAGGGGTACCATGGAAGGTTGCTTATATGTAGCCCCATTTCATGCCTTCGATGTGATCGTAGGGATGGATTAGTTACAGGTCCACAAAGTCGTAATCAAATTCTAGGATAGGTGGATCAAATATGCTGAATAAAGTAAGGAAAAACTAAGGATTCATAGTGAACAAGGGGTATTTAAATCCTAGATGTTTTCCACTATGTAGTTGAAGAAATACCTTAGAAGAGGAGGGATAATTTATGTAAAAAAGGTAAACGAAGTTGGAGAATACTGAAACAAGGAATTTTTGGAGGCGCATCCAATTTTATAGGAATTCAAGGATGTACTCCATGAGGATTTACCTGGGCTTCCTCCTATGAGAGAATTTTATTTCACTATTGATCTCATGCTAGGAGTGGAAACAATTCATAGACCCCCTATAGGATGTCACCCATTGAGATGTAGGAATTAAAGGTACAATTACAAGGGTTATTAGATAAGGGGTTGATAAAAACAAGTGTGTCACCTTGGGGTGCACCTATTTTATTTATGAAAAAGAAGGATGACTCTTTAATATTATTCATTGACTAAAGGATGTTGAATAAAGCTACAATCAAGAATAGATATACCCTACCTACGATTGAGAATTTGTTCAATCAATTGAGAGATTCCATGGTGTTTACCAATATAGATTTAAGGTCAGCGTACCACCAGTTAGAATGCGTGAGTACACTCACAAGATGACATTTAAGACTAGGTGTCGACATTATGAGTTCATAGTCCTACCTTTTGGACTAACTAATATCCTAGCCACCTTCATGAATTTAATGAACAGTGTGTTCAAAGGGTATCTAGACCACTTTGTCCTTGTTTTTCTAGATGACATCCTAATATACTCATGGAACAAGGAATAAAATGACAAGCATCTCAATATCATGTTACAGTTACTAAGGGAAAATCAACTCTACGAAAATCTAGCCAAGAGTTATTTCTATGTTTCAAATATGCACTATCTGGGGTGTATCATATCAGCAAAAGGAATTTTTGTGGATCTAAAGAAAATAAAATCCATATTAAATTGGACACACCCTACTAATGTTACCAAATTAAGGAGCTTCATGGGGTTAACAGTCTATTACAAATGTTATATAAAGGATTTATCAAATATTACCTCGATAATAACTAACCTCCAGAAGAAAGGAAAGGAATTCAAATGGACATAAAAGTGTGAAACTGCTTTTGCTTTGTTAAATAAAAAACCCACTACTGGACCAATATTGAGGATTCCAAATCCTCAAGGAAATTTTGTAGTATGCAGTGATGCATCATTGGAAGGATTAGGAGTACTCATGTAATAAGAGTCAGTAGTAGCTTATATTTTGAGAAAACTCTAGAAGCATGAAGTCAATTATGATACTCATGATTTGTATCTAGCCACTATGGTGCATGATCTCAAGGTTTGGCACCATTATCTTGTAGGAGGACCTTTAGAGTTAAAATCAGACCACCAAAATCTAAGGTATATATTTACCCAACCAATACTCAATGCGAGATAGAGAAGGTGTATCGAGTTCCTCACTAAGTATAAATTTTAAATTGAGTACATAAAATGGAAAGAGAATAAGGTTTTGGATACCTTGGGTAGAAGGAGACACATAGTAACCATAACCAAGAGTCACATGAAGATCATGGACCAAGTAATGTAGAAGAAAAATTAGGATGAGTATTTCCAAGAAATTAAATCTAGAATAAAAAAATATCCTAAGAGCAATAAAGAGTTTGGGATGATAGATAACCTTTTGTGCTACAATGGAAGAATCATCATACCAAAATCAGGGGATTTAAGGAAGCTAATAAGGCAAGAATCCCATAGATATCCTTATACAACTCACCCTAGAGGGGTAAGGATGAGGGTAAATCTTAAGAGGACCTTCTTATGGGTAGGAATTGAAAAGGAACATCACCGATTTTGTTGCTCAATACCTTGAATATCAGAAGGTTAAAGCAGAACACAAGAATTCCACAAGATGATTATATACACATAGTATACCTACACAGAAATTGTAGGTCATATCAATGGATTTTATAGTAGGTTTACCTAATACCAGATACCAGTACAATGTAATTCTAGTAGTAGTCAACAAGCTGACTAAGGTTTCACATTTATACCTAGGAGCACCAAGGACGATGCTTAGGTGGTGGCTAATAGATTTTCCAAGGAATTATTTTGAGTGCATGGATTTCCTAAGATAATTATCTTAGATAGGGACTCCAAGTTCACTTCTAAATTTTGGAGAGCCCTTCACCAGGAAAGAGGCACAAAGTTGAAAATGATTTTAGCATACCATCCTAAAATAGGTTGTCAAACAAAGTGGGTAAATCAAGTAATAAAAGATATGCTCTACATGTATTGCATGGATCACAAGTCTCATTGGGAAGAGCACCTACCATTGGTAGAGTTTGACTACAATAATGGGTATCACTCTTCTCTAGGAATGGTACCTTTTGATAACTTGTATGTGCAAATGTGTAGAACACAACTATTGTGGGATAACCTAGAGGATAGAGTTGTGATTGGACCAAAAATGGTAAAGGAAAAGGTAGAGCAAGTAAGGATAATTAAGCAAAAATTGAAGGAAGCTACTGATAGGTAGAAGAGTTATGCCAATTTAAAGAGAACTCCAAGAGAGTACTCAGTGGGGGATAAAGTATTCCTAAGAGTCAAACCAATGAAAAGTGTGATCAAAACCACAAAATTGGATCCATGATTTATAGGGCCCTTTGATATCACTAAAAATATTAGTCTAGTTGCTTACCGACTTGCTTTACCTTCTAATCTGTCAACAATCCATGACACTTTCTACATATCCTTGCTTAGAAAATATATCACTAACCTTGAATATGTGTGGGATGTTTCTAATTTGCAGATGGTAAACCAAGAGGCAATTGAACTGATGCCAATAAGGATTCTTGAATTCCACTCTAAGGCTATGTGGAATTGAACCATTGATCAATGTAAGGTCTAGTGGGACTATTTATCAGAAAGGAATGCCACCTGGGATAAAGTGGTGGATATGCAAAAACATTTCCATTTTTTGTTTGATGATCTCTAAAATTTGTAATAATTTGTTTTTGATTATGAATGCTTGTGTAAGACTGAGAAACACCCGAGAAGGTATTTAGTCCCAGTGGGGGAGGATGTCATGACCCTCCCTGTTGGATATTTGAATATGAAATAAAAAAAATGTATTAATTTATGATGCTTTAATACTTGATTTTGTGCAATTGAGTAGCTATGCAATATTAATAGATATTGAAGAGTATGATACTACTAACAAATTGCCAATGTGTAGGATCAAGTGCACTCATAAGTGGAATAAGTTGAGTCATCCACCACATATGAGGGTAATTGAAGTTAGGGAAGTGATGATAAGACAACTCGAAGGTAACAAGTATGGATACCTTCATATAGATATGCATTCGGTTAAGGGATAATCATCAATAGCTAGTTTCCTTGAGCCCCAGAATGATAGCCTAGTAGCTATCGTTAGTTCTAGAGGTTGAGATAGGTGACTAGATTGATGGAGAGAATCCCTCTTTATTATTGCACAAGCATGATTATATTTTGCTTCAGTACTATTTGCTTTAATAATCTATGATCTATGAATGAATAGGTTCTCTTTATAACTCCTTGTATGCCTTGGTAAATAGAATAATAAAAAGGCATCATTTTAAATAAATAGTTGATTTATTTAAATAGAAAATAGATATTATTTTAAATAAATGGTTGATCTATTTAAAAAGCAAATAGATATTATTTTAAATAAATGGTTGATTTATTTAAATAGCAAATAGATATTATTTTAAATAAATGGTTGATCTATTTAAAAAGCAAATAGATATTATTTTAAATAAATGGTTGATTTATTTAAATAGCAAATGGATATTATTTTAAATAAATGGTTGATTTATTTAAATAGCAAAATATATCATTTAAATAAATAGTTGGTTTATTTAAATAAGTAAATAAATATCATTTTAAATAAATAGTTAATTTATTTAAATAACAAAGAGATCTTATTTTGAATAAGAAAGAAAAAACATGTAATTCATTGAACTCATAGAGGGCAGACCTTAACTAGTTGAATTGATGGGAATTTTCTTAATTCAAAATGATCAACCCATATGGTTTAAATATGATAAGACTGCCTTCTAAGAATGGGATAGGCCACCCTTTGGAAATCTGATCGGACCAACTATGTGAAGCTCCCTTTGATGTGAAGGGATGGCTTATTTATGGCAATCACCTTGGGAAGAGGAAGGAGGAATGTTCGCCTTACCACTTGATGAATGTAGTTGGAGAGTAATGGCAAGTAGGCAGGATACTAAAACCAAGGAGAAGGGATGTAGATAGGAAAGAATGTAGTAGAGAGAGGAGAGAAGTCTAAGGAGCACATAAGAGAATGCAAAATAATGTGCAAAGAAGAGCATAGATTAGAGAGGAAGGAATGGATGACAGGCACTCTTTAGAGCGAATCGGGTGGATTGCAAATAACAAATCTACCAATTTGGACTTATATTACTTTAAACATTTTTAATATTTTTCTTTCACTGGTTCAAACTACTATTGAGCTACAGGCTCTCACCTATTGTGTCAATTCCTAAAACTACGACAACCTACTCCTTAAGAATTTATGCCAATGCTAGTAAGGTGGTCTTCTAGACATCCTCCTATTGACTACTATGGAGCTATTGTAAGCTCATGGCTATAGTAGCACCCTTTTTTGGTTGGCTCGCTATAGTAGCACCCTTGTTTGGTTGGCTAGTTGTAGTAGCGCCCTTGTTTGGTTGGTTGGTTGTAGTAGCGCCCATGTTTGGTTATGTAGCTATAGTAGCACCCTTGTTTTGTTGGTTTGCTATAGTAGCACCCTTGTTTGGTTGGTTGGCTATAGCATCACCCTTGTTTGGTTGGTTGGCTATACCTAAATTTACCTATCATCGTAATTGTTGCTCCCAATGACTAATCTATTACTAGTAAGATTATATAGCATGAAAAATAGGAGGGCCTCCAAGTAGGATGTCTACTTGTGCACTAGAGGTAACCCATTTCCTTATCATTCATAGTCATGCTTGGTACTTGTCCTTGGCTATCGTTTGACATTGTAGATGGCTCCACCACATCACGACTGTCATTCGACACTATGCAGAATATGAATGCTCAACCTGCACTTTGGATTACTATGGGGTAGAAATTGTCTTGATCACACCTTATCACCCTTGCTCCACAAACCTCCCTATGATGATCTATCCTCCCTTCATTAGATAAGTCATGGGCTAATCATTGTGTAGAAGATATATTAGGGTGTGTTTAAGGGTATAGAACTTTAATAATTGTTATTTCATTATCTAAAATTGTAGATTTTAGGGTAATGAAAGTATAGAAGATTATTCATTATTTAAAATTGTAGATTTTAGGGTAATGAAAGTATAGAAGCTTTTGAATAACATAGGCTTATACTAAGAGGGGCGGTAACCAATATAAGACCAAATTTTACTTTTATTTCCTAAACAAGATTATCCAATATTATCAATGGTAATATCAATAGTAATAATCAAAGAAATGCCCAAATCATCACACACAAGAGAGATAAAAATTTAACGTAGTTCACCCAATGTGGGCTACCCCACGGAGAAAATATTTCTTTTAAATTTTCTTAAAAAATTTCTTGGGAATCAATTCCCTATTACAACATTTATGGATATTTTTCCAAAAGATACACCAATCCCCTATACTTTGATTTGTGGATCTCTCTCCACAGGATAACTCTTTCCACTTTTCTCTGGTTCATGGAACTTGATCCAGGAGAACTCTATCTCATCAACTAGTTTTTGGATATCTCTCCATAGAAGAACTCTATCTTCCCAAATAGTTCATGGATCACTCTCCCCAAGATAACTATGTACCCTTGCTCTAGTTTTTAGATATCTATCCATAGGAGAACTCTATCCTCTCTGCTTTGGTTGGTGATCTTCTAGAATAATTTTACCCCCACTACTATGGCTTGTGGATATCTCTCCATAGGATATCTCTATCCCTACTACACTAACTAATGGATCTCTATCTATTGGATAATACTATCTGATTTTATCTATCACCTCCAAAATATTCTCTTAATATATGTCTCAAATCTACACCAAAATCCATCCCAAGTCTAGCACAAATTTGCTCTAACTATGCTCACAAATCTGCATCAAAATATGTCCTAAATCTACACCAAAATCTATCTCAAATCTATACCCAAGCCTTAACACAAAGTTTTATTGAATCACCAATCAACTATGTTGAGATCTACCCCAAGCCTTAACACAAATCTTGAAAAAATAATCAATCAAATCTACTTAGATTTACCCCAAGCCTTAACAAAAAGCTTGAACAAGTCATCAATCAAATATACTCTTAATGTTGTTTCAAGTCTTCACAAAACTTGCTCAAATATGCTATCAAGTCTTCTCAAAGACTTGCTAAAATATGTCCTCAAGCCTTATCAAAGGCTTGCTCAAATATGTCCTCAAACCTTTTTAAAATCTTACTCAAATATATTCTCAAGCCTTCTCAAATACTTGCTCAAATATTCTCTAGCACATTCTCAAACCTGCTTTAACACATGCTCAAAAAAACTCACAAGATATGCTCAATCAATCTCAAATCTTGCACACTAATGCTATCAAATGCTTTGTCTAATATTCAAAGTAACTCCTTTAACTTGAAGCAGTTTAGACATTTTCTATCTAGATTTTGTTTAACCTCTGGAACATATAGATAATAATAAGATCTATCAAAACCTCAATATGTTTCACACTCACAAAGTTTATACTCAACCAATTAATCTCAATCACTTGCAAAATCTCTCTCAAATCAATTCAGAACAATGTATAAATTGTTTCACACAACTGATCTATTACTCCCATACTTTCAATCAATATATCTCAACCAATGCTCAAAAGCTCCACAAAATTATTCAACCAATGAAGCACAATATACTCACAAAACACTAGTATAGGTTTTTCACTTTCTTTCAACAAAGATGCTTAATGTAGGTCTCAAACCCTTTCAAAAATGGAAACATAAATTATTCTCAAATTCTATCCCAAATGTTTCCAAAATATTCAACAATGAAGCACTCAATCTCACTCAAATATTTCCAACAATATTTATCAAACAATCCTTTTCACTCCATATTATCTTTCAAAACATTCACTTCAATCAACACTCAAGATCAAAAATGATATACCCATACCTATTTTCTTTCTTACATGGAGATATGTCTTCAAAACCTGTCTCAAAATGAACCACCTTTTTGTGCCACTTCAAAGGTTAAATAGTAAGATTCTATTTCATAATATCTACATAAATTTTCCCTCAACAAGATGCTTATTGAATTCTGAAAAAAAATATTCTAGGACTCTTCTTTAGTTCACAAGGACAATACATTAAAACTCACAAAACTCTCTCAACAATTTTTATTTCATAAAGCAAGAGTTACAATAAAAAGAAATTACCTTTTACACCTTTTATCTCCACTCTTTCAAAATAATTTTTCATTCCACTTTATTGTCCAAGAAAAAATGATTACATTTATAAAAAAACTATTTACAAACTTATCACTCCAACCTTAACAAATGAAATTAAACCTTTTAAATATAATGTCAAAAATATTTCTCCTTATACCTCCTATGATCGAAACTATAATTTAAATATCATCTTCCAAATATCAACTATATTCAACAATCCATCAAGCACATACCTTATATAAAAAATTTAATCCTCATTGTCACGTATAGGAATCAACCCTCCGACCTCAACCTTCCAAGCACAATGCTCGACCGCTTATGCTAGCCAAGCAGTTAAGACTAAACCATTGGCCTCAGCATTTTATCCCTGCTGCTTCCAATGCAAACAAAAAAAAAAGCTCTTCAATCAATGCTAGGGGGAATCAAACCCCGAACCTTTATCTGTTAGCAACTTATGCAGGATCCACCTACCACTTGGGCTACTAGCCCTCATTAAACCAAGACATCCGTCGCCTTGTCCTTATTCCCTGTCTCTTGCTCAACAAATGAAATTTCAACACGTTTTGCTATATGCCTTGTTTGAATTTCTCTCATGCACATTCACTTCGGATGATTCAAAATCGAATTTAATTTTTTGCTTCTCCCTTTTATATGCTTTCAAGTTAATTTCATGATGTCAGTGGATACTTTAGTGCCTCAATTTTAAATTCAACTTTTGGTGCCCTTTACAAAATTAAAATTTAATTATTTATTTAATATAATATTTAACTTTGGGTTAAATATTATATTATTTAATTTTAGTATTAAATAATACTTTTGCATGGGGGTCTTCATCAATTCTTATTTTTCTCTTTTTAATAAGCCCTTTTGGCTTAATTATTATAATATTAAAATATTATAATATCTTCTCTTTTCTCTTTAAAACCATGGGCATAAAATTTTATCTTCAACCTTTTAGCCAACCTTTTTGGCTTATAATATAAAATATTATAACCAATTCTTTTACCACTTTTCTTGTACCAAATACTTGACATCAATGACAACATTATTACTCAAAATTTCCAACAATATCCCCCTTTGTCATTGATGGCAACCTTTTTTCTTAATTATTCATTTTTCCTTTTTCCAATTCTACTCCCCCTAAGAAATTGCTCCCCCTGACTGAATGCTCTCCCCCTTAATCAAATCTCTCCCCCTTTGACATCAATGGCAAAGGGAATCCTTTGGGGCTAAAGATAAGAATCTTATGTCAGCTCCCTCACCACTTCCTTTTCTTGAGGTGGTTAGTTTTGAGGTGGAAGTATCTCTACTCCCAGCATACTATGCTCTTTTTCTTTGTGCACCTTCTATCTCAACATACCCTTTTGATTTTTTTGAAAGTCCCTATTCTTGCTTACCTGTGGAAATTTTAATCTACACCACTTGGCCTTATGCCCAACCTAATTGCTTTTATAAAACTTAATGTTGTGGTTCCTATAAGGTGAAAATGTCTTGAGGTTCCTCATGATGAAGCCATACCTATTATTGTCATGAACCCTGAAGTGAATTGCTTTATAACCAAATTGATTGCAAGAGTAGTAATACCCATGAAAGAAATGTCCATATTTGAATTTCCTCTTAGTAATACCATATCCCATATTTCTATAAGTACTACAATGCATATCCTTGTCACCAACCATGTTGCATGAAAAACAACATCCTTTGAAGAAAGCTTACCTTGAAACGATTGGTCTCTTAGTCCTTTCTTCTTTGTGATGATCCATGTTCCTTATTTGTGCATTATTTCCTTCCTTGATGATGCTTCTACTCTCAATATCTCCTTTACTCTCTTCTTCTGAATCTTCTTCCTATTTTGAGCTTGAACTTGACACATCTTCTTTTTGCCCTTGTCCTTATTAAAAACCAAGCTCTATTTTGATAGATGAAGGTCTTTGTGCATTGATAATATTATCCAAAATCTTTGAACTTTTCCCAAACTTGTTTAGCTTGTCCTTAAGACTCTTTTAGTTCCTTCCTTAGTAAAACTACCTCATGCTCTAATCTTTCACATTCTAAGACATTTACCTCTAAATTTTATTTAAATATTCTTATCTTAGCTATTGAGTTTGTCATATATTGTATAAGCTTTCATTTTTCCTCATCACATCCTTGAAATTGAGCCTTGAATTTTGAATTCTGCTTTCTAACCTTTTTCAATTTCTTAAGAGCAGCAACTAATTCTGCTTCCTTCCTCTTCTATTTCCAAAAATATAATTTCTTTTTCTTCGCTAACTGAGGATCTTTCATCACAATTACTTGGAAAATTTCCTATCTTGTCTGCATAGAAACTCTTCTTATGCCTTTGAAAATACTTTTTTCCATTCTTGCTTTGTCCATCCCTATTTTTTTTTTCATACCTAGATTTTCTTACTTCCTTTTTCTTATGATCCTGATTCTCTTTACTGCTACTACTTTCAGCTTTTGTACATTTAGATGCATAGTAACCATATTTACCACAATTAAAACACTTCACTATTTTCATACCTTTGTACTTTCTTTAGTCCTTATTTTTTATTTTGTCGTAGTTAGCTTCCCCATCACTCGTTGAATCATCACTTGAATCTGGTTTCCTATATATTTTTTTCTTTTTTGCTTTGAAGGCTACCTCTTTCTTGGAGATAAGATCCTTTACTATTCTCATGTCATAAGTTGTGAGGATTCCATGTAACTCATCCATAGTCAAATTATCAATATATCTTGTTTCTTCTATGGCTGAAACATTTCCATAATACCTCATAGGAAGTGATCTTAAAATGTTTTGAGCAACATCAGATTCTTCAACTTTGAATCCAAGTCCGCGCATGGTTTTAACAACCTCATCCACACAAAGTAAGTATGCAACAATGTCTTCCTCTTCTTTCATCTTCAAGTCTTCAAATATTTTCTTGTAATTTTACAATTTCACCATATTGATATTTTTATCACCCTCATATGTTTGGTTCAACTTTTCCCATATATATTTTCTTGTTTTGCAATGCATAACTTTTAAAAATTTTACTTCATGTAATCCACTCAATATTGCATTCATTTACTTTACATTATTCACATGTAGGATCTTACCATCTTTATTTGTGGGAGTACTAGATGTAGGTATGAACCCATCCTCAACTGCTTGCCATGTCTAATATTCTTGTGCCATCAAGTAAGTGTTCATTCTTATGCTCCAAAAAGCATAATTATTTCCATTGAACAATGGTTCCTTATTTTTCGAAGATCCACTCTAAGATGTCATCTATGTTCCTATACCCTCTTACTTCAAGCTATTAGACTCTTTCGAAGGAACCCACTCTGATACCAATTGAATAAAACATGCTTATACTGAGAGGGGGGGTGAACAGTATAAGACTATATTTTACTTTTCTTTCCCAAAAAATATTATAAAATATTATCAATGACAATATCAATAGCAATAATCAAAGCAATGCATAAATCATCACACTTAAGAGAGACATAAATTTAATGTGGTTCACCCAATGTGGGCTACTCCACAAAGAAAATATTTCTTCTGAAATTTTTCAATAAATATCTTGGGAATAATTCTTTATTACAATGTCTATCCAAATGAGACACCAATCCCCTATACTCTGATTTATGGATCTCACTCTACAAGATAACTCTTTCCTATTTCCTCTAGTTCATGGAACTTGATCTAGGAAAACTCTATCTTCTCAACTGGTTCGTGGATCTCTCTCCATAGAAGAACTCTATCTTCCCAAATGTTTCACAGATCACTCTCCAGAGGATAAATATTTCCCCTTTCTTTCCACAAAAGAACTCTATCCCCTCTTATTTGGATGGTGATCTTATAGAAGACTTATGCTCCCATTGCTCTAACTTGTGATCTCTCTCCACAGGAGATATTTGTCCCCAATACACTAGCTAATAGATATTTATCCACTAGAGACTACTATCCTCTTTGATCTATCACCTCCAAAGCCTTCCCTTAATATTTATCTCAAATATGCACCAAAATCTATCTCAAGTCTTGCACAAATTTGCTCTAACTCTACTCATAAATCTGCATCAACCTTTATCCCAAATCTACACCAAAATATATCTCAAATCTATCCCCAAGCCTTAAGACAAAGATTTATTAAAACACCAATAAAATCTACTTATATCCTCCCTAATATTTAACACACATCTTGAAAAAATCACCAATCAACTCTGATTAGATCTGCACCAATCCTTAACACAAAGCCTGAAAAAATCGTCAATCAAATATTCTCTTTATACTATTTCAAGTCTTCACAAGACTTGCTCAAATCTGCCTTTAAGTATTCTCAAATACTTGCTCAAATCTGTCCTCAAACCTTCTCAAAAGCTTACTCAAATTTATCCTCAAGTCTTCTCAAAAGATTTCTCAAATGTATCCTCAAGATTTCTTAAATACTTTCGCAAATCTGCTCTAGCACATGCTCAAACCTGATCTAACACATGCTCAAAAAAACTGATAAGATATGCTCAATCAATCTCAAATATTGTACACTAATGCTATCAAATGCTTTATCTAAGTTTTAAAGTAATTCCTTTAACTTGAAGTAGTTTAGACATTTTTTATCCAAAATTATTTTAACCTCTAGAACATGTAGAGAATGATAAGATATATCAAAACCTCAATAATTTTCACACTCACAAATTTTGTACTCAACCAATTAATCTCAATTACTGGCAAAATCTCTCTCAAATTAATTTAGAATAATGTATAAATTATTTCACAAAACTGATCTATTACTCCCATACTTTCAATCAATATCTCTCAACCAATGCTCAAAAGCTCCACACAATTATTCAACCAATGAAGCACAATCTACTCACAAACCCTAGTATAGGTGTTTCACTTTCTTTCAACAAAGATGCTTAATGTAGGTCTCAAACCCTTTCAACAATGGAAACATAAATTGTTCTCAAATTCTATCCCAAATGTTTCCAAAACATTCAACAATGAAGCACTCAATCTCACTCAAATATTTCCAACAATGCTTATCAAACAATCCTTTTCACTCCACCTTATGTTTCAAAACATTCACTTCAATCAACACTTAAGATAAAGAATGATATGCCCATACCTATTTGCTTGCTCATATGGAGATATATCTTCAAAACCTATCTCACAACCAACCACCTTTTTGTGCCACTTCAAAGGTTAAATAGCAAGATTCTATTTCATAATATCCACATGAATTTTCCCTCAACAAGATGCTCAATGAATTCTGAAAATAATATTCTAGGACTCTTCTTTAGTTCTCAAGGACAATACATTAAAACTCAAAAAACTCTCTCAACAATTTTCCTTTCATAAAGCAAGAGTTACAATCAAACAAAATACCTTTTACACCTTTTATCTCCACACAATAAAAACAAAATTTTCACTCCACATTAATGTCCAAGAACAAATAATTACATTTATAAATAAACTATTTACAAAGTTATCACTCCAACCTTAACAAATGAAATTAAACCTTTTAAATATAATGCCAAAAATATTTCTCCTTATACCTCCTATGTTCCAAACTATAATTCAAATATCATCCACCAAATATCAACTATAGTCAAAAATCGATCAAGCGCATACCTTATAAATTAATCAATCATGGTGCATACCTTATATAAAAAAATTAATCCTCGCTGTGACGAATGAGAATCGACCCTCCGGCCTCAGCCTTCCAAGTGCAGTGCTCGATCACTTGCGCTAGCCAAGTGGTTGAGACTAAACCCTTGGCATCAATGTTTTATCCTTGCTACTTCTGACGTAAACAAAAACAAAAAGCTCTTCAACTGGTGCTAGGGGGAATTGAACCCTGAACCTTCTCTCTACCAACCACTTACACAAGACTTACCTGCCACTTGGGCTACCAACCCTCACTGAATCAATATGTCTATCGAATTATCCTTATTCTCAGTTGCTTTCACGACAACTGAAATTTAAACACGTTTCACTATATGCCTCATTCAAATTTCTTGCATGCGCATTCACTTCGGATGATTCAAAATTGAATTCAATTTTTTGCTTTTCCCTTTTATATGCTTTCAAGGTAATTTCATGACATCGACGAAAAATATAGTGCCTCCATTTTAAATTCTAATTTTGGTGCCCTTTACCAAATTCAAAATTTAATGATTTATTTAATGTAATATTTAACTTTGGGTTGAATATTTTATTATCTAATTTTAGTATTAAATAATACTTTTGCATGGGGGTCTTCATCAATTATTATTTTTCTCTTTTTAATAAGCCCTTTTGTCTTAATTATTATAATATTAAAATATTATAATATATTCTCTTTTCTATTTAAAACCATGGGCGTAAACTTTTGTCTTCAACCTTTTAGCCAACTTTTTTGGCTTATAATATAAAATATTATAACCAATTATTTTACCACTTTGCTTGTACCAAACACTTGACATCAATTATTACTCAAAATTTCCAACAAATTTAAATGTTATTTCATTATCTGAAATTGTAGACTTTAGGGTAATGAACGAATAGAAGCTTTAAATATTATTTCATTATCTAAAAGTGTAGATTTTAGAGTAATGAAAGAGAAGAATATTTACTATATTTTCATTAGCTAAAATGAATGTGATTATGGTTTGTTTTGTAAATTAAGGGTATGGGACTTTAATTTATGAAATGAAGAAAAAAATTATATGAATATTAAAGTAGTTGGTTTTAAATGGAAAATAAATGTGATTATGGTTTGTTTTGTAAATTAAGGGTATGTGACTTTAATTTATGAAATGAAGAAAAATATTTATTTGAAGATTAAAGTAGTTGGCTTTAATTGGAAAATAAATGTGATTATGGTTTGTTTTGTAAATGAAGGGTATTGGACTTTAATTTATGAAATGAAAAAAAAAATTATTTGAATATTAAAGTAGTTGGCTTTAATTGGAAAATAAATGTGATTATGGTTTGTTTTGTAAATTAAAGGTACAAGACTTTAATTTATGAAATGAAGAAAAAAATTTATTTGAAGATTAAAGTAGTTGGGTTTAATTGAAAAATAAATGTGATTATGGTTTATTTTGTAAATTAAGGGTATGGGAATTTAATTTATGAATAAAGAAAAAGGTTTATTTGAAGATTAAATTAGTTGGATTTAATTGGAAAAACTAATGTGATTATGGTTTGTTTTGTAAATTAAGAGTATGGGACTTTAATTTATGAAATGAAGAAAAAGGTTTATTTGAAGATTAAAGTAGTTGGATTTAATTGGATAATGAATGTGATTATGGTTGTTTAGAAATTAAGGGTATGGGACTTTGATTGTTAAATAAGGGTTAGATCATTTACAAATAGAGCATGTGACTTGATGCATGGTTGAATAACTCTCATGAGGAGATGAGAGGGGAAATAGAAAGAGTGTTGTTCTATGATATCAATTATGCATTAGAAAGTTGAATTACTTGGGTTATTTTTATAGTTGTAATTTTGTAATAAAATGAATAAATTCATTTAGAAACATGTATATCCTTATATATGAGTGTCTTGATCCCCTAATATCCTCACTTGATTGATGGAAGAGCGGGAGGACCACGGTCATAAGATGGACCAATACACAAGTTTTATCTCTACCTTACATCTTACTTATTTATGCAAATATATGAGATTTATGGGGAGGTTTCCCCGATGAAATTTATGTAATGTATTTTTTGAAAGTATGGGATTTACCATACATACTTATCTAATAAATAAACAATGTGATCGATGCACTTTGTATGCTATTAATTGAATGTAGTTGTATTTAAATTCTTTCTATTGCATGTTATCTTTCAATTATTTCTTTATATTTTAGTTATCCTTTACTTTTTTGATGATTCAGGTTTTGGTTGATTTAGTATCTAGATATATTCCTTATATTCTTATTTCATTAATTGTTGCAAAACCATAGTAAGTTCTAGGTGAACTTATAGGATGACCTATGGGCTTGATACCCCCTTAGGGATATTGGTAACTAGGTTTAGAAGATCATACCAGATTTAAGATAGCTTGTTAGAAAATATGATTGATAGTTTGACTCACATTACACGTAGCATAACCACACATAATGGCTTGTATGGAATATGGATATGCATATACACATTCTAATGATTTAAGGTGGTAAGTCCAGCTCATCAATATTGATGATATGGATGGACTTATGTGCATAGCATGAGATATGCCTATGCAGAAGGGAATTGCATGAGGGAAATCTTGTATGGTATAGTTATTGAGAAACTTATGGGTTGTCAAAATATAAAGTTAGTCTAAGGTTGGTTAGGGATTTTTGAATCCCTCTCCTTATTTCAAAAAACAAATTCTATATTTATGTGTTTTCTTATTTCTTAAATTTTTTGGGTCGTTACAAACTACCATCACCATAGAAGAGTCTTATAACAACAAAAGCTAAAGCATAGAAACTAAAAGAGTTTTTTTCTAAACTTCAACTTCTATTTTGCAAATATGAAACTGACCAGAGATTTATTTTTGTAACTTTATCTCCTATTAAACTAAAAGAGGTTTCTATTTAAGCAAACTTTAACTTCCAAAAATCTAAAACAAACTTTAACTTCCATAAAGCTAAAAGAGGTTTCTATTTAAACAAAATTTACTTTCTACTAAAAATAAAATATCATCAACCTTCATCTAAAATATTTGCAATGTTATACAAGAGGATCCAACTCCTCTACACAAAATAAGAAAACAAAAATGATTCCTCCAAAGCTATAATGATTCACAAACATCCATACAACAATCCATGACATGCTTACCTCTAAAAACATGACTATAAAAAAAAGGCTAACTAGAACTTAGACTTTAATAATATTAACCCATCACTTAGGCTATGAACCAAAGGTAAAGACTCAATGCATACCTTCCTTTTAATCAATGTTGAAAGAATGCAATAACATGTCCAAATTTGGATGTCAATATAATAAAATAGATATCAAGGTGAGCCTAGACAAAAGCAAACAAAGAATAGCCCAATACTCTAAACAATATCAAGCATACAAGAAATTGAAGAAAGGGGCACATAAGTTGAGAACATAAAACTAACACATGGTATGACATGGAAATAAAAATAAATATAAAGCATTACCACTAATGGATTTACCTACCCATCATATCAAGAAACAATCTAGCCAATGAAAGGTCTAGGAATATAATCTACTTATTGCCATGGTGCTAACTAAGCACCATACCAGCAATATACATTATGCTTTGGATAAAATAACAATTTAAGAACTTACAAGCATCATACAAATTTATCTAATATGACTATGACAACTAGAAGGAGCTTTCCATACTCAAGCAAGAAAACTATCATAGCCACACCAAGACAAGAATGAGAACAAGCAATACAAGAAGAAAAAACTATAGCCATAAAAAGTAAAATTGTACCTTTGCAAGCCTTCCAATATAACATAAATTTAGTACTACACTAACAAGTTCCTGCTTGATCACAAGCCTTCAATTCATTCCTTATCAAAAAGTCCTCTATACAACACATCCTACTAGACACAAAAAATCTAGGGTGCACCTTCTTGCATGGTGGAGGTTACGTAAGAAATGTTCAAGAATATTATTTCACTGATGCCACCTTTATGCTAATTAAATGACAACCCAAGCATGACAATCATAAATAAAAGGCTTAATCTAAGTTTTGCAAGCCATTTAAATTTTATTCCAAACATTAGGAAAAATAATGCAATAATTAAAGTATCTCCAATAATTAATTTAATAATTCTCTTGTTAGTTTCAATTGCTAATATTAGTTATTAGAATTGAAAATAATATTTTCAAGTATTAATGTCACCAACTAATTAATACATTAATAGTTATTAATTGTTAATATTATCGACTAATTAATACTTTAATAGTTCTTATCCAACAAAATCTATGCATACCATATATAAACATAGATTTACACCAACAATATTACACACCATTTTTTTATCCCTAAGTAGGTTATCCCTTTTAAGATAGTCTAATTATTTCACCAACCTATTAAGAAGAATCATTGCATTATAAACTTTTCATCCCAATGGTGTGAACATGAAATAAGAAAAATGCCATACATCTACATGAAGGGTATTTTGTTACCCTGAGTTTTCAACGAGCAATTCTTCACCATCATTTTCTAAAATATCTCTCAATTTAGGTGGTTTAAGAATATGATCCTACTAGTGAGAGCACATAAACCCACAAATACCATATTCTAAGCACATAATACAATTACTCAATCATATTTATATCATAAAATGAAGTTATAAATTAAACATTCACACAAATACATAATTCATTGTCAATAATATGTTTTGCAAAGGAGGGGTGTTACATACTCCCCCATTGGAATAAATCAATCCTCTATGTTTTTTTAAGTAAATAAACAAATGTTTCTTTCAAAAAAGTATGGAAATTGCTATCTCACTTCTTCAACATTTATCCATGTAGCACATTTATGAAAATACTAGTCCCATTGGACCTTACATTGATCCAACTTAGTTGACTTGATGATAATTTTCATGGGTTTAACTCTTAAGAAGACTCTATTCCCCATAGAGAATTCTCTTGATGGTTTTTTTAGATCAACATACCTCTTTTAGTGATTGACCACTTCCTTGAGCATAATCCATATTGCACTAAGCTATTCATCCATCTCTCGAATAGTGTCCAATATAATCATCACTTGTTACTCCAAATTGTACTATGATGTAGGTGTTTTACATATTCTATAATATAAGGATTCAAATGAGGATTTTTTTGAGGATGCATGGTAACAATTATTATATGCAAATTTCACATAATACAAAAAGTCTTCCCACTTAGAATTTGGGTCCATGAAATACATGCATAGCATATCCTCTAAAGCTTAATTTACCTTATTTGTTTGACCATATATTTTTTAATAATATTTACAACTACTATTCAGCTTAGTGCCTACTACACAGTGTATAGCCTACTAAAATTTTGATGTGAACCTTGAATCTTTTTATGAAATGATCACTTAAGGAAACCTATGTTGCTTGATGATTTACTTGGAAAAAAATACTTTCTACTATTGGTGCATCGTCCTTGATGTTCCCTAGCATTAAATGCATAACCTTGATTGACTATCAACAACTACCATGATTATGTCATGTTGGTACCTATTCTTAGGTAAACCCATAATAAAATTCATAGATATTACCTACCATTTCTATGTAGATATATCATGTGGATATAATTTCCTATCAAATGATGATATTCTACATTAACCTTCTAGCATTCTAAATATCTTGCAATGAAACTAGTGATATCCTACTTCATTCCTACCTAGTAGAAGGTATTTTTCATATTTTCCCTTATTTTTATCCTTCTAGATGAGCAGAATAGGGAGAATTATGTGCATATTGCATAATAAATCTCCTTAGATCATCAATTTTGGGTATAGTGACCTTATCCTTGAAGCATAAAAGTCCATATTTTATGTTGAAACCTTTATTCTCTTTGGGGTTTCCATTAATTTTATCATGTATTTCCATGTAATATGGATCCTAAAGCTACATTTCCCTAACCCTATCCATCAAGTCTATATGACTTTTGTTTAGTGCTATTATGTACCTTATCCTACTAAAGGCATTTGCAACATTATTTTCTTTCCTTTTGATATACTGAATACCAAATTTGAATTCTACTAATAACTCTATCCATATTATTTGTCTTGTATTTAGCATAGGTTGCATAAAAACATGCCTTATACTATGATGGGTTGTACTTAGATTGAATGGTTTACCTAATAAATAAAATCTTTGAATATTTAATGCATGCACAACTATTGCAAATTATGGATCATGCATAACATAGTTTACCTCATGTTTCTTGAGTAATCTATACTCATAGGCTACTATGGCCTCTTCCTTAGACAATACCCCATCCAAAACTTCTATGGAAGCATTTATACACATGGTAAAATTCCCAAGAAGATCCGGTATCTTGAGAATCAATGTCATTGTTATATTATTTTTAGAGCCTCAAATGTAACTTCACACTTGTTAATCTATTTTAACTCTTTCCTCTTTCTATGCAGGTTGGTTATTGAATAGGTAACCCTAGAATAATCTCTCACAAAATACCTATAATAGCTAGTGAGTCCCATGAAACTTCTTACTTCCATCATATTTTTTGGTGGACAACTTAATATAGCCTCAATTTTCTTTGGATCCACTACAATTCCTTCTATGGAGATGATGTATCCCAAATGTTATACCTGTGAGGTATAGAACTCACACTTGGACAAGGTTATGCATAGTGGTGAATCATCATTAATTCATGAATATTAGAATTTTTGAAAATTAGAAATTAGTGAATATGGGGACCTTGGGCATTATCCCATTCACCCAAAAAAATTGGGAGCAAAATTTTTTTGGGTTGGTTTGGCCCACTTTGATAATAATTTTACCATTTTTATTTTAAATCGTCAAAAATTCTTGCCTAAATCATGAATATTTTCACCTTCAAATTAAAAATAATTTTATTTATATCACCAAATTTACTTCTTATACCACCAATATATATATATAGCTAATGTTAAAATGTTACTCATACATTTAAAATATTTATTCTTCTTGAAAAACAATCTATAGTAGCAAAAAACTAGCAGTAGTGAAAATAAAATTTAATAGTAAAAAATAGAATTTAATAGAGATGATCGATAGTTGTGAGAAGTAGAGGTGATCGAATGATAGAATATGTGATAGACAATAGGAGAAACAATGGTATTTGAATTATATAAAATGTGGCAAACAACTATGAATTTTAGAGGTGAATACCTGATATAATATGCTATAGATAACAAAAACAAAGATAATACACAACTAGGAAAATAAGGATGATCAACAGATAAAGCATATGACAAATAGATAAAAAGAGCATGTTATAGATAAAAATAGTAGGTGATAGACAACATGCTATAAACAAAAAATAGTAGGTGATCACCTAAAAAAGCTGATGATAGACAAGACAACCATCTAAAAAATCATATGAGAGATAGTTGGTGATCACCTAAAAAAGTAGGCAATAGAAAAAATATAACTATTTGAAAAAGTAGATGATAGTCATCAGGAGATTTTTCCAAATATGTAGAGAATATTGGTTTATAGAAGAGGTGATACAGATAGACATTAGGGGATTTTCATGACTAGTAATTCCCTTTTACCAGTTTTAGAACTTTCACCATTTTTTAACATCATGTTCATTTTTTGATAAAAATAAAGGAATTTTCATGTTTTTTTAACATCATGTTCATGTTCATCTTCCCTTTATATAGGTACAATGGCATATTTTGGCAATGGAAATAAGGGAGGCTAATTTTTTTATAAAAAAAAATTATTCTAAAATACTTTCATCATATATTAAAATCCAATCAGGCATTGACATATACATAAATTCAAGGTACAAACGTCTTTTACCTACTAAACAATTAATTTTTGTATATTGTTAATATTTTTATATAATGTCTTTATTCATAAAAAAATTATGGGCTTTTGGTTGATGGCTTTGGCCAATGTTTATCTACATTTTTTTGTTATTCTGCTAATTATTTAATATAATGTGTTTTTAAATCAAAAAATGATATGGAACACCTTTGTGTATAGAAAACATTGTTGACCCTGATATTCCTCTAGTTTAAGATATTCCTGATAATGAAATGTCTGCACATGAAAATTTTCTTAATGAAATGCAACAAATTGAATATATTCTTGAACTAGCATGCTAAATAAAAATGAAAATGATACTTGTCATACAATTTCCACTTCTGGGGAATCTTCTGCTAAGAAACTTAATCTTAGAAAGTTAGCCAAGTGGACTATTGGAAGAACATTTCAACTTGAATGGTCATCAACATATCTATTTATTGAGCTCTAGTGTAGCCAGAGAATAGTAATGATATACCAACAAAAGGTAGATGCATGATTTGTAGTTGGAAACTCGAAAAGAACCATAGGATGAAACTTAAGCTAGATACAAAAAAATAAATTATGGAAAATTTTATCTAATACTAAAAGAAAGTGATGGAACAACTAAGACAAAAATTATGTGGAAGGATGCATCAGAATGTGTACATGTCAGGTACGTACAAGAATATGAAAAAAAATTGAAACAATAATAAACTCTGGTTGATATGGTAGAATCATTCAAACCTAATTTTAAAAAATCTATAAGATCACTTTATCCTAAAAATATTTTGCAGTGTTTGTTGTATATAATATTATTAAAATGGGTAGATCTATGTCTGATTTCATTGATTATAAACATCTATTTCAACTAGTTGATGCGCAAAACGTTCCCAATTCCCATTGGTCAGATCGAAGTGGCTAGAAAATGGAAAATTTCTCTCATTAGTTAAGAAGGAGGACCTTAGAGAGAAAGTAAAACATGCCAAATTCATTTCACTTTCAATTAATTAGATAATTATTGTTGAAAACACATATTGGATTTGTATACATGTATATACATTGGAAAATCATTTAAGGCAACCTCATTTACATGCACTACATAAGATGGTGTAAAATTTTAATGCAAAAAATATTTATATTTTTTGTAACTATTTTAAATAACATAGCAGGAATGAATGATATAGAAATAGCCACTAAGTTTTTGGTCACAAATCTACCTAAGTACAATATTTCATCACTTGTGCGCCCTAGAATCGGACAACATTGAAAGGCCGAGGGAAAAAGAAAATTCCTTCGAACCGATCTCCAGAGAGGGTTGGTTCCATTACTAAATTCTACACTATTTGAAGACTAGGGATGCAGGAAAGAAATTGAAAAATAACTGAAAGAAAGGGAAATATAGCCACAAGTCGAAGTGTAGAATTTGAGGCAGACTAACAGCAAAAATTCCACCAAGTTTTATAACAACATATAATAAAAGGAAAGCAACCGAATTTAACTCACACCTTTGTAGAGATAACCCCCGGATCGCATTTCAAAATATACTCACTAACTAGAAATGTTTGTATTCATAATGCGGAATTCAAAACTTAACAGCAAGAGCATGAGCATAAACAGAAATGATTTAAAAAAAAAGAGAGGAAATCACACATAAGGGTGCTTGCAAATTTCAGAAGCCAAATATCTTCTATTGATGCAGAGAACTTAGAGAGTTTTCTTGCAAAATATCTAACCTCTCCCTCTTACAATAATAATTTGATTAGTATTTATTGAGGTTTTCACCTCTTTCATTAAATACATGTGGAGGCAAAGTGTCGGACACTCAGCCACCAATAGCAACAACTTTCTCCTCGACCACAACAATGAACCAATGAGCAAATGCCAAATAAAATAATTGCTGATTTTATCACATGGCATATCAAGCTTCAGCACAAATCATCAGTCCAGTTTCAATCTCCATGGTGGTGCCTTGGAAATGCATGCCCACAAAGTGGTTGATGCCTTGAAAATGAACAATATTACACTGGAATCAAGAACACATGCTTAAACTTGGTAGCTTCAGCGATCATATCACCTCAAGAATTATATTTATCAATATTAATCTCTTTTCAAGGAATATTTGCACCAAATTTCATCGAAAATTACATCCATAGGAAAAAGTGTTCAATGTGTGAAAACACTTAAAAAAGAAAAAACACTTTTCAATGTGGCACCAATGATTACAATGAAATGTCAATGTGGCACACTACAAAAAAATTCCAATGTGGCAAAAATGCCAACATTTCTGGTGGCTCACGGGGTATTCAGCTTACCTGAATGTAATCGATTCTAGGCCTTTATTCATTGGGTACAGAGTTCCCACTTGCAGCTGCATCTAATGGTTAGCTATTTGTATTAGCTTCGTCTTGCTTTTTGAGATGTGTTGTAGTGGATTCATATATCATAACTGCTTCAGCCCATCCATCTATGGTAATTGCCTCCTGAGCTTTGAGAGTACCCACAAGATATAGAAAAGTCTCAACATTTTCTATATAAATATGTTTGGCCCTTTGACTGAGCTCCAATAATCCAGATTCAATGTAAATGAACTCTCTTATTAATGGTAACACATGCTATTTTGTGATGGGCTCCTCCAAATAATCAATATCTGAAGTATCCATCATGAAAATAGCCCATAATGTATCCAGGTTTTTCTTTGCCAGAATATTTCCTTGATCATGAACAAAACTAGGAAAACCATTATCTGCAAGTGTTTCAAAATAAACCAATGAAATACGTCTTTCATGCTCAAAGGTCTCTTGCAACTGACGAGCTTCTTTAATTAGATTCATCTTGGAGAAATAACTACATAATGTGATTTTAGCACTTGCCCAAGCATGGGCTATATCACTCATTGGACGCATATTGAGATTTATTTGAGTCATTGCTTGGATCTTCATGGCCATTTCCAATTTTGGCTCTAAATATTGCTCCATGATGTCTATTATAGGTCCACCATATGAAATAGCTGCCTGAACATCCTGAAGGAACAAGAGCACTAATGTAGCCTTGGTCGCCATTTTCTTACAATTAGTCAAAATTTGACTGCGAGCTTCCTTAATCTTGTCCTTGGTGAGGGACATAGAGTGCATTGATTTTGCTGCCAATTGATTCTGCAAGTTTTGAAGCTAATCCTACAGAGCTTAAATTTTTAGTAGTGCTTCCTGCATGGCTGCCTGAAACTGTGTAGTTGTCTACTTTCTCTTCGCTATGTCACTTTCCAAATGCATCACCTATTGCTGCCACTGTTGAGATTTAAATTATGATACATCAAATTTAGTCTGTTGTTCCTCTAAGGCTTCCTCGAGCTTTTTTATTTTCCCTTCAGCCTGAATGAGAAGATCCTTGTAATTTTCTGCCTACAGATACATGGAACTTGATGCCTCTTGTATGGTGCACATGTGCTCAACTGGATTCTTCTTTGTGAGGTCCTCAGTGACAGCTTGGTATGAATAGTCACTAGATTTCATTTCTCTTTGAGGTTTCTAAACCTGAGGAATCATGGTCATCGTGTGCTTCTCCATTGCTATGGGATCAAAAGTCACTTTATTTACTGGTTGTGCCAGGGCTAGTGAATCCTTTCTCTTATGATTCTTCCACCACCTAGATGAACTTTTTTGTGCCTTGCTGAGTTTTTCTGCTATTGAGCGTTCAGGTAGCAACTCTATCTCAGAGACTAGTGGCTCCTCCATGGCAAAAATTAGGGAAGAGAGAAAAATAGCTTGTTGGGGATTGGATTTAACCACAATAATGGAAGTGGAGGGGATATTAGCTACACTTACTCGAAGAGGTGATTGCGTGCTTATGATAGAATGTGAAGGAATGGAAGATGAAACAGAGGGTAATGGAAGGGCAAATGGATTTGGGGTAGATGAAAATGAATTGAAGGCAAGAGAAAAGGATGGAATGGGTGAAACTGAAGAAGCACTAGTGACCTGTGACTGTGGGATAGAAGTAGGAATGGGAGATGTGGATGTGACGGGAGGTGAAGTAGACATAGGAACTGTGAATGAAAAAATAGTGGTCACCAAATGCTTATTAATGAGAGAAGAAGAAGGAAAATGCATACCTATGGGCTCCTCTGCTTTTGTGCTTATGATCATTTGAGCCGATGGTAAACATTGTTGTATCACAATATTTTCTTCTCCTTTAGATTGTTCCTTCCCCATGTTCATATCAACCGATGTCACCATTGAATCAGAGTGTGTTGGATCAATTGCTTTTGATGAAGACTATTTTATGCTTAGCGTAGAATGTGCTCCACTCCTAGGCTTCTTTGCAATGTGAGGGAAAGGAATTTCCATGGCTGCACTCCTTTTATTTTGTAGAAATTTCTCTTGTTCTTCTTATTCAATAACAATCCTCTCTTTTCCAATACCTCCACTTATCCGATCATTTCTTGTTCTTTACCTGGACTACTAATACTTTTAGGCACCAAATCAGTAAAGGATATGGGATGATACTTCTCATAATTATCATCATAAATATTTGAAAAAGAATCATCTATAGCCATCAAATATTTTGTTTTGAGCTTATTTTGATGAACTCTCATGATCCACAAATTGGCAATATTTTCATCAGACCAATTAGGCAATTTGGTCTTCATTTGCTCAAACAAACCTTCAGGAGGAACCTATTCTGAGTGATTTGCAGGATCATATTCAACCTCCATTTCATAAAAATCATGCCAAGGAGGAAGTTACATCATCTTCTCTACATGCCATTCAATGTCATGCCCTTCAGGATTGTTCCTTTGTCGCACAATATATTCTCTGGGGCAACAATGAAATGTTTTTGCCTTGATGAAACTGGAAAAAATACCCAAAGGATCATACTTCCATCATTGGGGGAGCTCAACCAATCCATGATCATAGAGTGTCTCAGCAATCAGTTCATTCTACCCACACTGAGTAACTGTGATATCACCAAACTTGAAAGGCATAACACATGTATTTTTTTTTCTATTACCTTTTTTCTGATCAACCACTTCTACTTGTAGGGCCCGAGGCACTCTGTTGCATACTCCATACATTATATCCAAAGTAGGTCATTTCTCAATTGTGAATGTATCCTCATTTCTAATAAACTTGCCCAATCAAAGAAAATTGAATTTGGAGTTGCTGACGCGGAAGTTGGAGCATAAAACCCTGGCTGTGAAATGAATTGCACCAACAATGCTTGCCACTTTTGTACTACAAAATCTGAAGATAATCTTGTTAGCCATGCTATCATTGAATACAAATCTGGGCTCTTGAAACTTTTCAATGGTGTCGGAATTTTTGGCAACTCTCCCAATCATGGGGAATAGTGTGCCACATGATGTCAATGTGGCACACTACAACAAAATTCCAATGTGGCAAAAATGCTAACATAAGTTAATATGTGTTAGAGTTAATGGTGTTGCTATAATGCAAGGACATAGGAATGTTCTTTGTGTTTGACTACAGATATCAGTTGCCCCATATTTTATTCTTATTCATTGCATGGCTCATAGAATGAATCTTGCATCCAAAATTTTAAACACATTTTGAAAATATTGGGAGAGTGGAAGAACTTTTCCATGAAATTCATGCTTATTTTTCATGCAATCAAAAAATATTTGTATAGTTTCAATAGTTTGCACTAGGAATTATTGAAGGTAAAAAATTGTTAAAATGTGTAGGTACTAGGTGGATTTCATTATTTCAACTGACATATAGAGTTTTCAAAGAATATCAATCCTTAACAAGGTTTATTTATGCAAATTGTAGGCTAGTTGATAAGTCTAAATATTGGCTATACCATATGACTAACTTGGAAGCACTTCTCACATTATGTGGTATTCTTCCAATGTTGGAAGAAATGACTTCTCTTGTTAAACATGCATGACAAAGATCAATTTATATTTTGGATTTCATTAGCACAAGAGAAAATGTATGCATATAGATATGTTGTACACATCTGGTGAAAGTTTTATGGATCTCATATTTGAAATTTATAGAACTTTAACAAACATCAATGGTCCTAAAAGGTTTTTGAAGTTCAACATCAATGATCATTTTATATTAATGTCCACAGAAAGGAGATACCTTTACATTGTTTTGAAAAGTGATCGGATATAGCTACACACGAAGTTAAACAAATAACCATAACATACAACATATTTGATGTAGTTATACACAATACAAAGATTAAACCAAGAAAATAGTAGAAACCTTGACAAGAGAAATAAGAGACCATTTTCAAAGAGATGAATTTCTTGAGGCTATAGGTGTGGTTAACCCCATGTTATAGGATCCTTGTACTGAATTTTAAAATATAAATGATTTTTTTCTCAAATACATTGGCGGTCTTTTTAAGAATTTCACTAAATGTTTGGAATTCAATAGAATTAAAATCAATTGTATTCTCAATAAATATATTTTAATAAATTAATCAAACCATTTTGGAATGACAATGGTTGGTCAAGTTTCATGATTGACTAACCATCATGAGCCAATCTCTATTACACGATTATGAAAAACATTATATCCTAATAGTGTTTTACAAGATATGATCAGTGAATATTTTCATTTATATGAATTATGTTAAATGATGATTTTGAGATCTATGGAAGATGAAAGGGTTTTTAGTGCATTACATTTTATAAATTCTAAAGTTTGTAACATGTTGGATAAAATTTTGGAAATTTTTTTGAGAGTATATGTGTCAACCTATGAGGTGGAACAATATCCTTATGATAGAGCTTTGGCATATTGGAAATCTCTAGAAGACATAAGAGGTATCATGAATACTCATGATCATGAGGATTTGAATACTTGTAGTGATCAAGTTGTAGAGACACAAAGTTTAGGTATGCATACAAATGATTTTGGATAATCTAAAAAGTGTTTGTTTTAGCTTCCTTCATTGTAATATATGGAAGATTTTAAAATTTTAATATATTTCACATTATTTGTTATCAAATTTTCTACTGGGTTTTGAAATTTTAACTTTTTGCTTTACTAAGACATTGAAATTTATTTCATTGTGTATGTATTCATATAATTTTTGTTTTGATATCATATTGTTGTTATTGGATTGTGTCTATTTTCAAAAAATTCCATGTTTTATATCATAGATGTGTTATTGAATTTTTTGTATATGTTCATAAAATTTTTTAATATCATAGCCTTGTTATTTGATTCTGTATATGTTCATGAATTTGTATTTTTTATGTTTAAGCTTTGTTATTGGATTATCTATATATGATATTTAATTTTTATGTTATAATTTTATTTTATAAAGCCTTTATGGCTAAGCAAATATTTGTGTTGCAATTCAATCATTTAATAAGTTTTTTATAAAATAGAAGAGAAGTTTTTACCTATGTCTATCTTGACTAGCAATTCAATTATAATTGAAAAGATTTTGTTGCATCCATATTAATAAAGAAAAACATCACAATTTTTAAAATTCCATGATTTCAATGGTAAAAAAAACAAAATTTTAGAATCACAATACACAATTTTTGAAAAAAATATATTTTATTAATTTGAAAGCATGTTTTTATAATTTACAAAATTGTCAACTACTATACAATAAAAGTTACAATCAACTATTAATATTTATTCATCACTTTATTAATATATAGGGTGTCTAAAGCATCATCTGGATGTTCATGAGGTTGAGGTTGTGTTTCCTCAACAATTCCTGCTTCCAGTGCACTAGCTCTTCTCAGGCCTTCTTTCACTATGTTCAATCCTGTTAACAATATTGTGTCTTCTTTTATAAGATCTTCTTGCAATGCTATACCCATTTATTTATCTTTTTATTTTAGCAAAATATCAAGATCCAAACTATTTCCTTTGATGATATTCTTGAGGATATTGTTATCCCTTATTGTGTATTTTAATCATTCTTTTAATTTGATGGTTGCTCATGGACTATTTTATGTGGTTTTTAAATACACTTTCATGCTGCTGACTAGCATCTTTAGGTATTCGAAATTAGACTGCAAAATGGAAAAAAAAATATGTTACTATAAATAAATGTAATATATGTAAAAAATAATAAACTTATTTTACACATACAACTTATGACTTACGTCAACGACATATCTTGCAACTTATACAACTATTGTTTTCTTATTATTAGTTCTCATTGATTGAGAAATACTTGGTCTTTGGCATTGAGGTTTTCGAACCTGTTAAACATAATTTTATAAATTTCATCATTGTACTTGGAGGTAGCCTTCACCTTGATAAATTCAACCTGATGTAACAAAGCGTAAACTTTTGTTGTTAATTTTCCACCAAAAACAAATAGTCCTATCTTTTTGAAAAATTATATTGAGCATTTATTTATTTGATCAAAATCATTCCCTGATATTTCCAATCACTTCTTCAATATATGAAAGAATACTATCTTTAATTGTTGCTTCATATTTATAAGCTAATAAAATATCTTCTAAAAATTTAACTTTCTCATCATTAGTGAGAGGATGAGGGGTGGTTGTTTGATGAGTAGGGGATGAGATAAGTGCAGTGGTAGCTAACTCAATAGTCTCTTTTGTTTCATTATACTTTTATATATCTTGAAGCATGTCATTTTCCCTGAATGGTAAAGATTATGGAATGGTACCTTGAAAAAGGTAATCATCATCAAGAGGAACATTAGGTAATTTTGAAATCCCAAATATACTTAAGATATTTCTAATGGAAAATATCTAGAATTTTGACATAGTCTATGTCTAACTTAGTGCTCATCCTTGTGATAGTGTAGAAATGAATTGCTTTCCATGCATGCATTTTTGGCATCTCATCAATGGTTGTCATGGTGGAGTTCATGGAAGCATCACTTTTCTTCTTCTATATATTAATTCAGTCGACTCCCCTATAAAATTTGACATTACAATTTTAACTAAAACTATTGTAAAAAAAATGCAATAAAAATAAATTTAGTTTAACTACACTTAGCATAGGAATATGTGACATGTATAGTCAATTTGGTCCTCATTGATCGATCCATTCGGTGTTGCTCTAAAAACATATAAAAAAAATCATTAAACTAATTATAATTTTAAATAAATAAAATACATAATAATAAACAATAGTTTCGAATATTAAGGTTACCTATTGCATGCGAGGGTTGGTTGACTTCTTGAACATCAACTAAAATATTTCTAGAAATTAATTGAGGTGCATGAGGAAGAGATGAGGAAGACCTCATATGTTTTGTAATTCTTGCAGCAAGTCTTGTTGTCAATTTAACTATATGTTGAAATATCCCGTGGCTTCCTGCATGTGACCCCTTATGGTGGCCTTCCTTTGAGTAGAAGAGGTCGATGCTTTTATTTGCATTCAATAATAAATTAAAAAAAATGAAATAAAGAATATTGAGTTTATTCAAAAATATAATTTTACCTAGATTTGTTGGACTATCAGACCAATAGTCATCAAGCTAGGGTGCATTGAGGTAGGAGGTGGGGTATCTTTCACATTGTAATATGCTTCATAAAAAAATCAAATGATTAAATTGGTGGTTGTTACAAATGCATTTGGTTGTCTTCGATAATAGAAGAGATCTTGTTTAATGTGATCAAAATGTAGGTATTCCAGTCAAATTTGGTATCCCAAAGACACCAAACCAAAAATGCCAATGCCAATAATAGAATTTCTATAGTTCTTCATTGAAAAATAATTCTCGCTTGGAAGAATTCAATGTGAGCATAAATAAAACCTTCTAAAATCCTTGCAATATTAAAGTCCCTTTTGAACTTAGTAGAATGAACTACAAAAAATTTAAAAGAAAACATTATTAGTTGAGAATTATAGGATAAAAAAACAAAAAACTAAATTTGAAAGATGCAGAATACCTCTCAAATATTTTGTTGAGAGATTGTAGTTGGTCTCTAGGTATATTTTATCGTCATAACTTAAAATATATTAATTTGTAATAGGTTGAGCATCATTGTGTGGAAGCCCTATTAGTCTCTGTACATCTAAAGGTTTCATTGTGAAAGAAATGTTTTTTTTGTCAATGGTAATCTAGACAATGGAATGGTCATCATCGTAGAAGTTAACAATATTTTTCAACAAACTGATATCAATGTTATACTACAACATTTTTATTAATACTACAAGGCCAAAGAGTTTGACCCATCTAGTATTGCATCCAAGTGTTTGACCCATCTAGTATAGTGTCCAAGTGTTTTTAAAATATACAAAATATTAGGGGAAATATAGTTTCTAAGGGAAACATTCAAACAAAAAAGAGAGGAATATCTAGCCATTTTTATTAAGGCTTAGGGTACTATAGTGTATGCATTGTAGATGTCTATTACTCTAATCTAGGCTAGTGGGGAAAAGGTTCAAGATATGTGTGCTATGAAGGAAAAAAAGGTAAAAAAACAAGTGTTTATACCTTTTTATAGAAGTATGTATGCATGAAGTAAATGCATGTTTGACACGTTGTAGCATTAATGATAGATGAAAACATTAATGTTTGACATGACATAAAAAAATCAACTAGATGAAAGAGAAAAAAAACCTAGACAACAGACACCAAAAAATGTAGATGATAGACAACAAAAAACTTTGATGATAAACATAAAAAATTGAACAATAGATATAAAAAAACTAGTTGATAGATAGCAAAACCCTAGATGATAGACAATAAAAAAACTTTGATGACCAAAAATAAAAACCTATATGATAGATAGAAAAATATATGTATGATAGAGAGAAACAACACCTGGATGAAATACAACAAAACACTCGACAAAAATAGCAAAAAATCTTGGATGATAGACAACAAAAACTTGGATGATAGACAACAAAAACTTGGATGATAGACAACAAAAAAACTAGATGATAGACAACAAAAAACCTTGTTATATTTGTTGTCTATCATCCAATTTTATTGTCTACCATCTAATTTTGTTGTCTGTCATTTGATTTTGTTGCCTATCATTTGCTTTTGTTGTCTTTTATCTTTTTTTCCTTGTATCATCCATTGTCTAAAAAATTCATCACACATTTATAATTTTTTGAGAAAAAATAAGATTTGCTATATCTTCTATATATGTTTTGACATGATTTACCTTATTTTTATAAATACATTTTGGGTTTGACCCCTTATGCATAACCTTGCACTTGGATAATTTTCCATATAGTTGGTTTTTTCTTAGCATCTCTAATACTATTCTCAAACGATGGTCATGATATTCTTTGGCGTGAGGATGTATTAATATATCATCTATGAATACCAAGATAAACTAATCCACATACTTTTGGAACACACTATTCATTAAATTCATAAAATTTGTCTGTGCATTTGTTAGTCCAAATGACAACATTTTGAACTCATAATGTACGTATAAAGTTTTAAAGGTTGTCTTATAAGTATCCTCTTCTATAATAACCCCAAATTACCCAACCAAAAACCAACCATTACACCTATATTTTTTTTCCTTACATTTTTATGAGAGTCATTTATATAGTTTAAATTAAGCAAGTAGTCACATGAGTTTCCAAGGATTTGCACCACACAGTAATCAACTTGATCAAATTTTATCCATGTGCATGGGAGTTTCCAGTGTCCCATGATGATCAACAAAAAATTTCTAGTCTATTTCAACTAGAATGCACATTTCCCTTATTGTTTAACCCCATGTTAAACTTGTTTCAACCATAGGTGTCTTTCAACCTAACCTTAAGTGTGTGCCTTGTTGATTACTCATTGTTTTCCAATAAGGTAATATTTTAGGTGCAATGCTTAACCAGCCAACCCTACTATGTATGGTTTCTTAAAGGAATCATTCGACAAATTCTCATAGGCATATTTTTTCCTACCACTATATCTCATTGACTACTACTATTTATATCTCTCATTTATGTATTCTTTGATATGTTCATGTTCATTCTATGTTTCCACATTTTTTATTTTTAAGCAAAAAACCTCTTGTGGGGCCGCCTTGGTCTGATAGACCACGAACATGAGGTTCTACACCATTAAATTCACTCGAAAGTCACACTCGACCCTTCCTGCACCAACATTATCAATTGGATTTTGGATACCCAATTTAGCTTTTTGGTAGCGTGGATATTTGAAACTAGGACCTCCCTTGGAGGATTGCCCTCTCCTCTCCAACTCACCTACAAAACCTAGGTATGTTTCCACATTTTTAATTATAGAAAATAAATATTTAATTTAACCATTTAGAAATGAAGCATCCACTTGAGAATTCAAGTAACATATTAGATCATGTAAACAACTTGTTTTTTTTTCAAGAACATAAAACTTCAAAGAGATTACATTGTTCATACCAATACAATCAGATACTTGGGAGTTACATTTTTTATACTTCCATAAATAAATCATAAACTCCTACAAGCTAATACATTATTTCTTTCCCAAGAAATATTTTTATGTTTACAACAATGGTCCCATAAAGTTGAATACAACATCAACTTCCTCTAATATTCATCTCTCTTTCAGGTTTAGCAGGTACTTCAAGTGCTAGTTGTCTCAGTTCCACCAATACTAAGTGAATGGTTACTTGGGATCAAGACAATCCAATTTATGAACATGCATAACTAATTACATAATGCCATGCATCAGTAATCCATAGAATGCAAAATAGTTTTCTAACAAAAACCTTACGCATTTGTAAATAAATAGGCATTCAACTCAATTCAAGAGTAGGAAATCCCATACTTTCCTATGAATGAAACTTTTCCCATTCCTTTCATTCCATATACCGTAATACAAGAAAAATACTCTTAAATCTATACTAACTGCATCCATTGACATGGCCACGAATAACCCCTGTAAGTTCCCAATAAATGCAACCTATTTACCCTTTCTCCCACATTAGATTATGCCATCATAATATTTCATTACTCATTTTAGCATGCATGATTGCTTATACATGATTCTATTTGTTCAATGTATTAAAAACACAACATTGCAAATATGCTATGCTTTTCCTCTTCTAGGTTATCAAAAATTTAAAATAAGAGCACCCAAAAATAGCATTTAAACAAACTTGTACACAACTCAAAATCACAATATCAAAGGAGAACATTCATCATAACAACCAAAACCTTCTATGAATAGGCTATTCTATTTTTTCCTTGTACACATATAATCAAACCTATAATAGTCTACACTATTTAGAACAAGTCAATCTAAGTTTCCACTGTATATTTAACTTCTTCATTGAGACATATAGCATTAGATTCCATCAAAAAAGTTTTAATCATAACATTATTGTACTAGGCTAGGGATATAACCCCTTAAATATTTCAAACCTTATTCATTATATGGATTGAAGAACACAAGCTTATACTGAGAGGGGGGGGTGAACAGTATAATACCTCTTTTTACTTTCTCTATTTAACTTCAACTTCACAAAGCAATGAACAAATAGCAATATCAAAGCAATGCATAAAGCAACACACAATGAGACACCAATTTTAATGTGGTTCACCCAACATGGGCTACATCCACAAAACTTTTCTCTAAAAAGATTTCTCAAAGTTCTTTGGGAATCCTTCCCAATTACAATGTTTATGAGCCTCAGCCCAAAGGATAAACCTTCCCCTACTCAAGTATTTATGAGCCTCTACCCAAAGGAGAATCCTTCCCCTACTCAAGTATTTATGAGCCTCTACCCAAAGGAGAATCCTTCCCCTCCTCATGAATTTATGAGCCTCTTGCCCAAAGGAGAATCCTTCCCCTCAGCTCTATAAATGATACTTCAGAAGATCACCTGCCTCTTATTCTGCTAGCACATGGAACTCCTTTCCACAAAATACCTCCTATCCTCAATGCTCAACCTCAAGAGACATCTATCCTCACTGATCACCTCCACAAAAACTCATCAACCTGTACTAAACACAGTCAGTAGGTCCAGCACAAGTCTTCCTCACTCTATCAGATTTGTCCCAAGCTCAACTCATAAAGCTTAAACAAATCAATCTTTGCTGCACACAGGCATTCTCAAAGACTTATCAAAATTGTCCCTAGGTTATTCTCAAAGAACCACTCCAACTCTGTCCTCAAGTCCTCTGCTAGGACCTGCCCAAATTAGCTCACAAGTCCTCCCTAGAACTTGTCCAAATCAGCTCACAAGTCCTCACTTGAACCTATCCAAATCAGCTCACAAGTCTTCACTAGAACCTGTCCAAATTATCTCACAAGTCTTCACTAGAACCTGTCCAAATCAGCTCACAAGTCCTCACTAGAACCTGTCCAAATCAGCTCACAAGTCCTCACTAGAACCTATCCAAATCAGCTCACAAGTCTTCACTAGAACCTGTCCAAATCAGCTCACAAGTTCATCAAGAAAAACTTGCTTAGCATGAACCCACAAAGAGAATTTTTAGAGACCCAATGTGATTCATCAACCTCATAGAAGCATAAAGATAATTGTTAGAGACTCAATATGTTCTATACTTAACTCCCAATCTCAATCTTAAATCTCATAGAAACATAAAGAGAATTGTTAGAGACTCAATATGTTCTATACTTAAATCCCAATCTCAATCTCAACTCAATCTCAATCTCAAAAGAATAAGATAGATGTAGTATGCTTTTCTCAAGAACATGAAACACAACCCAAAAATTGCCAACCATGCAATAACTCATATAACAATGATACTCATGTTCTTTCCACAACCAATATCTTTTCACTACCAATTAGGGCTTTAACAACAATGCTTATAGACAAGGTTTAACCAACATCATTCAACTCAACATTAACCTTGAAGCATTCAACCAATCACTACATGAAAAGGAAACTAGTAGACATCCTTTTCCCTCCAAAGATATTTGAACAAAATAGCCACCAACATAAATCACCAATGCAAAGAATAACTTGCTCAAATCAATCTCAATGGAGTAAGCCCAAAACATGAATCAAGTAAAGCATTAACTTGATCAAAACAACCTCTATGGAAGCAACTCAACCATCAATCTCAAAACAACCAACTAAGGGTTTCACCATCTCAATGCAAGTAGCAAGACTTACTAACATAAACCCTAGTGCAAAATGCTTCCTCTTCCTCAACCAGAATTATGCATTCACCCAAAAACTCATCAATGATTTTAATGCATAAACAATCTTCAATATCCAGAAAATAGGATTTACACCAACAAGAATACCTAGTAGACAACCTTTTCACTCCAAACTCAATTTCAGAAAATACACCATCAACAATATACATGGAAGAAGTTGCCCATACCTTTGTTTGAGGAAGAAGAGAATAGTTCTTCAACCTGTTACCAACACCACCCTCAAATTTGCCACCAAGTTAGGGTTAGATCATAAAAGTAACCACAAAAATATTTATTCCATAAAACACCTTATGACTCCAATCCTTAGAAGTCAACTACCAAAAAAAAATATAAAGCATACAAACAATATATCCTTTTACACCTTATTTCTCCAAATTAATTAAACCATGCTCAAGGAATAATAGCTTCTAAGCAAATCTCACTCAACAATCAAGCCAAAAATCTCAACCACACACTATCAACCTTATATCTCCAAAGAAGCATTTAACCTTAAAAATAATTTTAAATAAATCTGCCCAACCACTTCTTCTTTAACAAAATGCATATTTTATTTAAAAAACCTTACCAAAAAAATGCTTTCGAAAATCGTGGGTCAACAGTGCCTCCGAAAAAATCGGAGCACAAAAAATCTTCTCACACTCCATGGTGGGAGTCGAACGCTTGACCTCCCTTCAAGTGCCTTCGTAGAACAGTCGTTGCCACTAGGCCAACGACGCTAGCTTGAAGGCTAGCAAGAGTCTCCTTCTCCTTAACCCTTTGGCGGTGGATAAACGTGGTGAAAAAATGATAGCCGTAGCTTTTACTTCCCAAATTTTGCGCAATTCGAATTTCTTTCACACCATTGCTTTGGACTATAGGTTATGGCTTATATAGCCAAACTTCCATGCTATGCATGACGTCGACGGGAGGATAATTCAAACTTTTCAAATTAATATTATTTTGGCACCTTCGAAACAACTTTAGGGTTTATGAAACCCTTTTGATTATTTAAAAAATAATCAAAGGTCTTTTAGACCTTAGACCTTAGGTGGAGAACCCATTAAATTATTAAAATAATTTAATCACTAAATCAAATAAATAATTAATTAAAAAACCTTAAAAAGGTTTTATTAATTAAGTTATTTAATTAATAAGTGTCTTCAGCCTTTGCATTAAGTTGAGAGTGGTTTTGAGAAAAACCCTTAATGCATCCACCGGTTTTAATAAAAAACCTTAAACCTGCCATGGTTTTGATAAAAACCTTTTCATCTGCCACATGGAATCTCTCCGGAATCTTCTAGAAAATATTCTTTGGAATCTTCAACCTTTGAAGCCAATAAATCCTCTTGACATTAATGCCAGTTCCTTTTGACATCAATGACAACTCATAGACAAGAAGCTAGGATCTCAAACCCAAAATTGCCAACATGGATATGGTTCAAATACAAATTTTCCTTTGTTGGACTTTAGCTTTTAGCTAAAGTCTTAATCTGAGTCTTTTTAGGATAATTATCTAATATTACTATTTAGACCCTTTTACCCTTTTATATTTATTTCAATATAAATTTAAGACCCAAAGTTGTTATCATGAGATAACTTATTAATCCAAACCATAAATCCTAGATCTATGGTTTTTAATCCCCATAAACCCGTCATATTTTCCAAAATACCACTACACTTTATTTCACCATCCATACCTACGTCTAGCTTTAACTTTTTAGTTTTTCATTAAATAAAAGTAACATTGTAACATTATAATTAGGGAATTCCTCCCTAACATTTAAATGTCACAAGGGAGGGCCTACGTTAGGTGCTAGCGCCTTAGCCTAACGGCTAAGCGCTTAGCGCGTCATTCGAGGCGTTTGCCTCCTTGGACCCCGTAGGAGTCTTAGACCCTAGACCCACACTCTTCATGAAATGAAAATCATGCCCTACGCATGTGTTTCATCGCGTATGGGTTATCCTAGACAATGCGACTTCCAAAACTTAGCTTACTAGGCAACACCTAACCAGATTAAGACACATGGCAAGATCTAAGAATATGTCGGGTTTCATCAATGGTTATTATGGATGCTTTAAAACATTAGGGAAATAACCCTAAATTAATTTATCAAAAATCAAACGTCATCTCGGGCTTTCGCAGAGCAACATCTACGCTTCTCACCAAACGTGATCTGCATCGTGTAGATAATTTTGATGACCTAAGGCTTATTGGAGGACTCCTACGCACATCGAAGAGGACCATGGGCTTCGACGTACGCCCAGTGAACACATCATTTCACCTTCGAAGGATGACATTCGGGATTAGTTGATGATATTCTTCGTAGACGTTGGGCTATAACACCATTTTGAGGGCTCAAGGACGTCTACATTTTTCATGGACACTCCTATGTGGTAACAACACTACATAACCTCGGGATCTACATTCAAACACAAATATCAAAACGTAAAGCATAAAAAAAACCTTCACATCTGCAAGTAGAGAGGTTTCCATCCTATGTCTCACAACAAGACCGTTTGATCTACGCATTGGTCACCATCGGCTACCTAGATCGTTCTTCATCTGACACAAAGACCCTATAAGGAGTCTTGAGCACTCTTACCAAAGGTAAACCTATGCTCAAGGTCATATAGCAAGGCTTCATTGAGATCATTATTTCTCTAATAAATTCAAGGGTCACTCTTTTTTTTTTAAATCTTCTAAACATTTCATATAAGGATACATTAGCCCTTATACAGCTTATATGTAAACTTCTACATTGCCCATACAAGCTCAAAAACAAGCCATGCTAGCTTACATAAATTTCTCATAAAGTGATCTATCAAGTTTGAGACCTACAACTTACTCAAAAGGGCTTTTTCTATATATTGCTAATACAAGCAAGATTTCCAAGGGAAGAACCTCACAAATTGTAGATCAATAACTTTCCAACACATAAATATTTTCTTTATACCACATTAAAACCTTTAACCTTAACAACAAGAAAGGCTATTACTATATCATTAGCTCAATCACCAAACAAGCATACTCATCATTCATACTATAGTTGGGATCTTCACCCTAACCTAAATATTTCGTAGACTTTCTCCGATCCAAGCTTCGGAAAGTCTTCCAATACTTTGACTTACACATGACTCTTTTTTTTTTAGCAAAGCAATGAGGTGAAGAAAACTATGGTAAATCACAAGGCCCGTCTAGTTTCTGATCCGAGCAAATCTCGAAGAGCATACTCCCTAGGAACCTCTAGATTTCCAATGCCAACTTGTGAAGAATGCGAGATTTCTGGTTTCTGATCCAACTCAGTTGGAGAGCATAATCCCTGATCTCACTCCGCAAATATCGCTATATCTTTGCCTTCCCAAATGCCTCTATTTATAATGGAACTCACCCTCCCCCCATAACCATTTTTTATTATTAAAAATTGTTGGAGATGAGCCCATCATAAATGCTATCTAGAAATTGGAGTTATCTTTGACTTTGTGCCTGGGGTGGTCCAATCACAATCAAACACATACCAACTCTTCAACTAATCTTTACTTCATTTCTAAGCAACTAATTAATTAGCCTAGTTAATCACAATTAGCTTGTAACTAATCTAGGGATAAAATAGCACTAGATTTAATGCCTCTTCAATGTTGTCCATTAATCAAGCTTAACACAAGTTAAAGACCATGGTTAACCAAATAAACCAATCTTAACAACTAATTTCCCAACTAACTAAGGAGACAAAGAAACATTCCAAATAAATGCTTTAAATTCCACTAACAATTCATGTTTAGCATCAAACTCTCCTAATTTAGCAAAGCATACTAACCATTTCTATTTCATAATCACCTCTATGAAATCAAACCTTAAGCTATATAATGCAAACACAAAGTAGGGGTAAAAATTGGGATGTTACATACTCCCCCCATAGACTAAACATAGTCCCCTATGTTTCATCCCCAAGGTTAGTCAAATGCATTTCCATTCATCATAAAGAATAAATCAAGCATTGAGCTAATCTTTTGCAACCACATTCAAATCATGCAATCTATTATGCAATCTGATCATGCAAACCCCATTTCCACACTATTGTTTTTTCCTAGGGTTGGCATTTTTAAGATAGTCAACTATCACCATCCCACTAGGAGACTAGTCTAGGACATCATGGTCCAATAGTGTAGTCATGGAGATGTGAGGGTAAATTTTCCTACCCTTTTTTTTTTACCCTCTGGATTGTCTTTGTCATCCTTTCCCTTTTGTCAATTCCTCATTCCTGGTGGTTGAGAAACTCCTTCTTTCAAATGAGAAGAACAACCTCTCCCACCTGACGAGAATATATGGACCTAAAATACAATAAATAAACATCAACAATACCATATTCTAAAAATATAAAGTACTTATACTGCATAATCATGTTTCAATTTTACATAATAATGTCCATTATTTCATCAAGCATCATCAAAATTTAGCCAATCCATACATAACATAATAAAATCCATCAGTCTACTTAGTTTGCATAAGTATCCATCATGCTATCACAAAGTCTTAACTGAAATTAGACACTACATAGTGTCCTCAAATAAGTACGAAAAGTATTTTTTCATGTCTTCCACCTTTTCCCAGGTGGCATTTTTCTCAGAATAAAGATCCCATTGGACCTTGCATTGCTCTAGGTTTCATTTCCTCATATGTTTAGTGTGAAACTCGAGAATATTCATGGGCTTGACCTTGATGTACATCGGATCCATCATCTGCAACTTAGAAACATCCACAACATGAGTAGGATCATATATGTACTTCCTAAGCAGGGACACATGGAAAGAATTATGGATCTTTGCCAAGTTAGGTGGCAAGTCGAGTCTGTAAGCAACAGGACTGATATTTTCTAGTATGGTAAATGGTCCTACATATCTGGGATCCAACTTAGTGGACTTAATTGCACTTTTCATAGGTTTGACTCTTAGGAACACCTTGTCTCCCATGAAAAATTCCAAAGGAGTCCTTCTCAAGTCTGCATATTTCTTCTGGTGATTCGAAGCTTCTCTAAGCCTCTGATGGATTATCTTTAGTTGCTCTTCCATATCCTTCAAATATTCTGGTCCAACATTGACTTGATCTTCAAGATTATCCCATGATAATGGAGTTCTGCACCTATAGGCATACAAAGCCTCAAAAGGAGCCATTTTTAGAGAGGTATGGTACCCATTATTATATGTAAACTCAACTAGATGCAAGAAGTCTTCCCAAAGAGACTTATGGTCCATGAAGTACATGTGAAGCATATCCTCTAACACCTGATTGACTCTCTCAGTCTATCCATCCATCTTAGGATGATATGTAGAACTTATGTTCAATGAAGTACCAATTTCTCGATGGAGAGCTTGCCAGAACTCTGATGTAAACCTTGAGTCTCTATCCGAGATGATCATTTCTAGAAATCCATATAATATGAAGATGTCCCTAGAGAACCTATTAGCAACAACTACTACATCATCAGTAGTACTACCAGGAATGAAGTGTGCGACTTTGGTCAATTTATCAACTATTACCATTATGGCATCATGTTGATACCTAGTCTTTGGTAATCCCATAATAAAGTCCATAGATATCACTTGCCATTTTTTTGTGGGCACATCATGAGGATATAGCAGACCAGCAGGATGCTTATGTTCTACTTTCACCTTCTGACATTCTAGACACTTAGCCACAAAATTAGTAATATCTCTCTTCATTCCAAGCCAATAAAATATTTTCTTCATATTCTCCCTCATCTTAGCTCCTCTAGGATGAGAAGAATAAGGAGATCTATGAGCTTCTCTCATGATAAGTCTACGCAAATCATTTGTTTTTGGAATCACAACCCACTCTTTGAAACATAAGAAGCCATATTTGAAGCCAAAATCTTGAGCTATCTTTGGATCCTTCCTTATTTTCTCTTGCACTTCCCTACAATATGGATCCTGAAGTTGAGCTCTTTTAACCTGGTCCATCAGGTCTACATGACTTCTAGTTAAAGCAGTGATATGCCTTCTTCTACTTAGTGCATCTACCACCTTATTCTCTTTACCCTTTATGTATTCTATCCCAAAGTCATACTCTGCTAAAAATTCAATCCACCTCCTTTGACGTGCATTTAGCAAAGGTTGAGTGAAGATATACTTCAAAATTTGGTGATCTGTTCTTAGTTCAAAGGGTCTTCCTAGAAAATAATGCCACCAAAATTTCAAGGCATGCATGACTGCAGCCAATTCTAAGTCATGTGTGGCATAGTTTCCTTCATGCTTCTTTAGTTTCCTAGACTCATAGGCCACCACCGCTCTATCTTGTGATAAAACACCACCCAGACCTTCTAAGGAAGCATCGGTACAGACTGAAAAGTCACCTTGAGGATCTAGAATATTTAATATGGGAGCGGTAGTCAATATTTGTTTTAGCAATTGGAAAGCAATTTCACATTTGTTCGTCCATTTGAATGACTTCCCTTTTCTTTGAATATTGGTTATAGGACAAGCTATTTTGGCATAATCTTTCACAAACCTCCTATAATATCCAGATAGACCCATAAAGCTTCAAACCTCTATTACATTTGTAGGGGTTTGCCAATCTAAAATAGCTTCAATCTTCTTAGGGTCAACTACAATTCCATCTGCAGATATGACATGTCCCAAGTAATGTACTTGTGACACATAAAATTCACATTTTGACAAATTTCCATATAGCTGATTTTCCCTCAACACCCTTAGTACTATCCTCAGATGTTTGTCATGCTCCTCCTTGTTGTGAGAATAGACCAAGATATCATCTAAAAACACCAAGACAAACCTATCCAACTACTCTCTAAACACACTATTCATTAAGTTCATAAAGGCAATGGGTGCATTTGTTAACCCAAATGGTAAAACTGTGAGTTTTAAATGTTGTCTTATGTGTATCCTCTTCTTTGATTCTCAACTGATGGTAACCAGACTTCAAGTCTATCTTTGATAAAATAGTAGCCCCTTTCAGTTGATCAAACAAATCCTCTATCCATGGTAAAGGATATCTATTTTTAACTATTGCTTTATTCAACATCCTATAATCGATGCATAATCTCAAGGATCCATCCTTCTTCTTGATAAAAAAAATTGGTGCACCCCAAGGAGACACACTCAGCTTAATTAGCCCTTTATCCAACAACTCTTGTAGTTGCACTTTCAGCTCCTGCATCTCTATAGGGTTCATCCTATATGGTGCTCTATGTATAGGTTCTGTACCGGGTAATAGATCGATAGTAAAATCGAATTCTCGCTTAGGGGGTATTTTCAGCAATTCAGATGTAAAGACATCCTTGAACTCTTGAAGGATGGGAAATTTCTCAAATATTTCATCCTTTTTATCATCCTTAACCTCCTTTACTTTGACCACATACACCATCCCTCTTTTCCTAATCACCTTCTTAAGTTGCATAGCAGATATTAATATGGGTTCGAACATCTTTTGCTCACTGTACAACCTAATTCTCTTCTCTTTATCATCAGTGAATTTGACCCATCTCTCCTAAAATTTGATCAAGGCCTTATGGTCCTTCAACCAATCAACCCCTAGAATTATGTCGAAGGCATGTAATGGAGCTACATAGAGTTGCCAAGTGATAGAATTTGTGGGTAGGGATATTTCTATCAAGGGGTAATATTGGTCTATGGAGTAGGTCTATCTAGAACCATACTCGAATTTCCACCCTTTTTCCAAAGACTTTGGATTCTCTGGCATGTCCCTGACCAAGCTACTAGAGATAAAACTATCAGTAGCACCACTATCTATCAAAACTCTAACATTTTTATCAAAAACCTTACCCTGTAAAAGCATAGGGGTTGCTTATCCATCAAGATTTTGATTTCCAGTAGCAGCATAAATCTTGTGTCCTTTATCACTTACCTTCTAGTTAGCTCTTGTATGACGTGGACAATTTCTTGCATAGTGAGGACCCCCACACTCATAGCACCCAACCTTCGAATTCTAAGTCGAACCTTGAACTAATTTTTCCTTACCTTCAACAGGAGTTGGTTCTACTTGATTCATGGGTTTGGCCTTCTTCGCATTAGTAGAGTTTCTATCCTTAGACTGAAACTTCTTCTTAAATATTTTTGTTGACCCATCATTTCTCTTACCAAACTTAAACCCTTCTTTATTCTTTTGAGTTGGCTCATTATTCCACTTTCTTTTCTATGGATTTTGGTAGTTCTTCTTGGGTCCTTGGATGGGATTGTTGCTCTTTTTGTGATTATACTCTGCTTGACAAGCTAGATCATATGCAACTTCTAAATTAGTGGGTTTGAACATGTTGATAGAGATCCTGAGCTGATGATCTAACCCTAAAAGGAATTGATGCACCTTCATTTTATCATCATTTTTGTAGGTCGGAATGTACTTGAGAAGTCTAGTGAAGTTCCTATAGTATACATCCACTAACTGCTCTCTTTGCCTTAGCTGAGTGAACTCATCTAGCTTCCTAGCGTAATATTTCTTAGTAAGGAATCTCTTTCTAAAAGCCTTTTCAAACACCTCCCATTCGTAATGGATTATATTTATCTTTTTGTCCTTGCAGTAAGTTTCCCACCATTCCAATCCAGCTTCAGTCAATAGTCCGGTGATGAAGACTATCTTTGTGGTTGAAGAGTAATTTCTCATGGAAAAGTATATTGCTAACTCATTCAACCATGATTCGATAGAATCTCCACTTTCCTTTCCTAAAAATTTTCTAACCTTAACATGCTTTAGGTCTTTTTCCAATTCAACATTGATTCATGCCTTAGCTACCTGATCAGGATCATTTGGTTCCTCCACTGCTGCCTCAGTAGGAACTTTTGGTGCCCTATCATTTCTCCTAATCTCATCTCTAAGGGCCTCCAATAGATTATTCTATTGCATCATCTACTCTCGATAGGTGGACATTTCACCCTACATATTTTGAACCATATTTGTGAGATTTTCCACACCATCGGGGTTCCCTGAGCTTTCTCCAACATGACCCTCTCCAAGGTTTTCAATGCTAGCTAATCGAGTCCTTCGAGGAGGCATCTTCGACCCACTTCCTAGCTTGGGTGGCATATTCCCTGGTTTTAAGAAATGTGTTAGTTCACAATCTTACACCAGAGTCTTTTCCTAATATGCACTTACTCTCATCTAGCTAGTTAAGTTTCTTGATGGTTTAACTAAGTTTGCTAAAGTTTTTCATCAACCTTCACCTTTCTATATGATGACTTAAGTTGAATATAAACACCATGACTAAATAAGGAAGAGTCTTGGTTTAGAGATTCAAATGGCAAGTACGATCCCCAAAAGAGCATCAAGTACACCACTTAAAACCCATGTTAGTGGAGGGTTCATCTAGCTCTTCCAATATGATTCACTAGGGGTTCAACATGGGGGGCAAGACTTGCTCATTTTCCACATCCATACCATATCTCTTTTCTTACTTGCATGTGTTTGTTTTAGAGTCATCAATATTGAGAGTTATGTGCCTATCTAACCTAGGCTCTGATACCAACTGTAATAACCCCAAATTACCCAACCAAAAACCAACCATTACACCCATATTTTTTTTACTTACATTTTTATGAGAGTCATTTATATAGTTTCCATTGAGCAAGTAGTCACATGAGTTTCCAAGGCTTTGCACCACACAAGAATCAACTTGATCAGAGTCTATCCATGTGCATGGGAGTGGCCAGTGTCCCATAATGATTAGCAAGAATTTTCCAGTTTGTTTCAACCAGAACGCACATTTCCCTTATTGTTTAACCCCATGTTAAACTTGTTTCAACCATAGGTGTCTTTCAACCTAACCTTAAGCGTGTGCCTTGTTGATTACTCATTGTTTTCCAATAAGGTAATCTTTTAGGTGCAATGCTTAACCAGCTAACCATACTACATATGGTTTGTTAAGGGAATCATCCAACAGATTCTCATAGGCATATTGTTGCCTACCACTATATCTCATTGACTACTACTCTTTAGATCTCTCATTTATGTATTCTTTGATATGTTTATGTTCATTCTATGTTTCCACATTTTTACTTATAGAAAGTAAAGATCTAATTTAGCCATTTATAAACAAAGCATCCACTTGAGAATTCAAGTAACATATTAGATCATGTAAACAACTTGTTTTTTTTTCAAGAACATAAAACTTCAAAGAGATTACATTGTTCATATCCAATACAATCAGATACTTGGGAGTTACACTTTTGATACTTCCATCAATAAATCATAAACTCCTACAAGCTATTACATTATTTATTTTACAAGAAATCTTTTTATGTTACAACAATAGTCTCATAAAGTTGAATACAACATCAACTTCCTCTAATCTTCAACTCTCTTTCAGGTTCAATAGGTACTTCAGGTACTAGTTGTCTCAGTTCCACCAGTACTAAGTGAATGGTTACTCGGGATCAGGACAATCCAATTTATGAACATGCATAACTAATCACATAATGCCATGCAACAGTAATCCATAGAATGCAAAATAGTTTTCTAACAAACACCTTACACATTTGTAAATAAACAAGCATTCAACTCAATTCAAGAGTAGGAAATCCCATACTTTCCTAAGAATGAAACTTTTCCCATTCCTTTCATCCCATATCCCATCACACAGGAAACATGCTCTTGAATCTATACTAACTGCATCCATTGACATGGCCACGGAGAACCCCCATAAGTTCTCGAGAAATGCAACCCAGTTACCCTTTCTCCCACATTAGATTATGCCATCATAATATTTCATTCCTCATTTTAGCATGCATGATTGCATATACATGATTCTATTTGTTCAATGCATTGTAATCACAACATTGCAAATATGCTATTCTTTTCTTCTTCTAGGTTATCAAAACTTTAAGATAAAAGCACCCAAAAATAGCATTTAAACAAACTTGTACACAACTCAAAATCACAATATCAAAGGAGAACTTCTTTCATTCAACCCCTTAAGTGAGACCACAACCCTAAAGAATTTTTTTTTATTTTTATAATACACTATTTTATTTTTTTAACATTCATCATAACAACCAAAACCTTCTATGAATAGGCTATTCTATTTTTGCCTTGTACACATATAATCAAACCTATAATAGTCTACACCATTTAGAACAAGTCAATCTAAGTTTCCACTATAGATTTAACTTCTTCATTGAGACATATAGCATTAGATTCCATCAAACAAGTTTGAGTCATAACATTATTGTACTAGGCTAGGGATATTTATAACCCCTTAAATATTTCAAGCCCTATTCAATAGATGGATATGGTTCAAATACAAATTTTCCTTTGTTGGACTTTAACTTTTAGCTAAAGTCTTAATCTGAGTCTTTTTAGGATAATTATCTAATATTACTATTTAGACCCTTTTACCCTTTTATATTTATTTCAATATAAATTTAAGACCCAAAGTTGTTATCGTGAGATAACTTATTAATCCAAACCATAAATCCTAGATCTATGGTTTCTATATCCATAAACCCTTAAACCCTGTCATATTTTCCAAAATACCACTACACTTTATTTCACCATCCATACCTACGTCTAGCTTTAACTTTTCATATTTTCATTAAATGAAAGTAACATTGTAACATTATAATTAGGGAATTCCTCCCTAACATTTAAATGTCACAAGGGAGGGCCTACGTTAGGTGCTAGCACCTTAGCCTAATGGCTAAGCGCTTAGCATGTCATTCGAGGTGTTTGCCTCCTTGGACCCCACAGGAGTCTTGGACCCTAGACCCATGCTCTTCATGAAATGAAAATCATGCCCTACATGTGTTTCATCGTGTATGGGTTATCCAAAAATAAAAACCCTAAGCATCTAACCAGATTAAGACACATGGCATGATCTAAGCAACTAACGGGTTTCATCAATGATTATTATGGATGTTTTAAAACATTAGGGAAATAACCCTAAATTAATTTATCAAAAATCAAACGTCATCTCGGGCTTTCATAGAGCAATGTCTATGCTTCTCACCAAACATGATCTGCATCGCGTAGATAATTTGATGACCTAAGGCTTATTGGAGGGCTCCTACACACATCGAAGAGGACCATGGACTTTGATGTACACCCAGTGAACACATCATTTCACCTTCGAAGGATGACATCCAGGAATAATCATTGATATTCTTTGCAGATACGAGACTATAACACCATTTTGAGGGCTCAAGGATGTCTACATTTTTCATGACACATCTTCTAGATGGAAAATGATGCTACATAACCTCAAGTTTCACATTCAAAACACAATACTCAAAATGTAAACCAAAATGACCTTCACATCTGCAAGTAGAGGGGTATCCATCCTACGTCTCATAGCAAGACCATTTGATCTATGCATTGGTCACCACCGGCTACCCAGATCGTTCTTCATCTAACACAAAGACCCTATAAGGAGTCTTGAGTACTCTTACCGAAGGTAAACCTATGCTCAAGATCATATAGCAAGGCTTCATCTATAGAAATCTTGAGATCATTCTTTCTCTAATAAAGTCAAGGGTCATTTTTTTTTTAAAGCTTCTAAACATTTCATATAAGGATACGTTAGCCACTATACTAGACATACGTAAACTTCTACCTTGCCCATACAAGCTCAACAACAAGCCATGCTAGCTTACGTAAATTTCTCAGAAAGTGATCTATCAAGTTTGAGACCTACAACTTACTCAAAAGGGCTTTTTCTATATATTGCTAATACAAGCAAGATTTCCAAGGGAAGAACCTCACAAATTGCAGATCAATAACTTTCCTACACATAGATATTTTATTTATACCACATTAAAACCTTTAACCTTAGCAACAAGAATGGCTATTACTATCTCATTAACTCAATCACCAAACAAGCATACTCATCATTCATACTATAGTTGGGATCTTCACCCTAACCTAAATTTTTCGTAGACTTTCTCCGATCCAAGCTTCGAAAAGTCTTCCAATACTTCGACTTACACGTGACTCTTTTTTTTTTAGCAAAGCAATGAGGTGAAGAAAACTATGGCAAATCACAAGGCCCATCTAGTTTCTGATCCGAGCAAAGCCCGGAGAGCATACTCCCTAGGAACCTCTAGATTTCCAATGCCAACTTGCAAAGAATGCGAGATTTCTGGTTTCTGATCCAACTCAGTTGGAGAGCATAATCCCTGATCTCACTCTACAAATATCGCTATATCTTTGCCTTCCCAAATGCCTCTATTTATAATGGAACTCACCCTCCCCCCATAACCATTTTTTTATTATTAAAAATTGTTGGAGATGAGCCCATCATAAATGCTATCTAGAAATTGGAGTTATCTTTGACTTTGTGCCCGGGGTGGTCCAATCACAATCAAACACATACCAACTCTTCAACTAATATTTACTTCATTTCTAAGAAACTAATTAATTAGCCTAGTTAATCACAATTAGCTTGTAACTAATCTAGGGATAAAATAGCACTAGATTTAATGCCTCTTCAATGTTGTCCATTAATCAAGCTTAACACAAGTTAAAGACCATGGTTAACCAAATAAACCAATCTTAACAACTAATTTCCCAACTAACTAAGGAGACAAAGAAACATTCCAAATAAATGCTTTAAATGCCACTAACAATTCATGTTTAGCATCAAACTCTCCTAATTTAGCAAAGCATACTAACCATTTCTATTTCATAATCACCTCTATGAAATCAAACCTTAAGCTATATAATGCAAACACAAAGTAGGGGGTAAAAATTGGGATGTTACAAAAGTTTCACATATAATGCCCTTCATTGCTCTTGTACTCTAGAATATACTTCAAAATTTTCACATATCTCTGAAAATACACCTCTATCAATAGTGATCCTTGTCGAATGTAGAGAATTCTTCAAAATTCTCTGCATAGAATTGATCAGAAATAAATATTTTCTTAAAATACCCAATAAAAGCATCCCACTTAATTTTTTTGGTTTATACATTCTTTCCTATACTAAATGTGTCCCACTATTCTAGGTCTACATCCATGAGATGAAGGATAGCCCACACAAATTGAGTCTTAGAGGAGAAACATTCCATGGAAAAAAGGTTTCTACCTCTTTTAGCCTTGAATCGGTTGCATATCCTCCTTCCTTCCTATTAAATTTGGCTACTTTAAAATTTCTAAGATCTCTAACCATCTCAGCCTCTATTTGGGTGTTCCCCTCATGGTTTTTTATGAAAAGGTTCTCTTACTGTACACCCTCTACATTTATAGTACTAGCTTCTTTATTGATAAAGGTTTCTATCTATATTTGTTGTTCCTCCAACCGCTCTTGAAGAAACTTTACTATGGAGGAGAGATATTCTACTCTCCCATCTAAAATTATACTCCATTGGTCTCCCTACTAGGGTGCATTTTCCTCTCAGTCCTCTTACTATGAGTTGTTTCTCTCATAGTTTTCCTTTTGGAGTCAACAGTTCATTTGGACTTTTGTACTACATTTCCCTCTTATGTAATTGTGCTAGTTTTCTTCGATGAACTTCCTTCCAATATTGGTTCCATATCTTAACAAGACAAAGTAGTTGGATAACTTAAAATTTCCTTCAATTATACTTACAATTAGTTTCATTCTCCTAATGAACTAACATAGATCATTATCACTCAAATCGTGATGATCAAATTCATGATTGCCTTCTTATAAGGTACATTTCCCAAAGTAGTACATCAATTCAAGGGTTAAACTAAGTGCATTCGTTGGAATATTCAAGCCCTATGACCTAAAGCTCTGATACCAACTATAACAATCCAAAACTACCAATCCAAAAAAGATTTTTTTTTTTTAACCTAACATAAGCAAGGTTCTCAAGATATCCCAATACTTTTGTTTCAACATTCTCATGAATTCACCATATTTTAGTTCTATTTCACTATAGACGACACTCAATGGATAGGAGTGATTGAAATATCATACTTTTTGGGGTTCACCTTACCAAAACTCACCATTTAGATGGATGCCAAAGTTATCCCTCAAAATTTCCTTTACCCTACATGGTACAAGATAGTGCAACCACATCATAGGGATTTGTTTTAAGGCCCATAATATTTAAACGGGAATGCCTATTCCCTAACCTTAACCTAAGTCCAACTAGGTAGGTTAATCAAGCATAAATCCTTGGTGCTTAGTTACCACACCTTTGTGAGCTAACTAATATCAATACCATTCACTTGGTAATGGACATGATTACTCAAACCTACATGTTCAAGGAATCACCACTATTATCTTGTGAATGATCCCACAACTTCTAGTCGAAATACACTTGATCCTTCATGTTCAAGGTGCATTGATTCACAAGAAAACCTAGCTATTGTATTCACATAACTCCTTCCATATTCATGAGTTCTTATATATTGCATTTTTACAATTCCTTATAAGAGTCATATCTACCTGGTTATTGCATGCACATAACTCCTCCTAGGATTGGATTTTTTTTTTACTTGGGTCCCACAAAATATTCTATTATCGACCCAATACAACGATATCCTTCTATAATTAACTTTATTACACTTGGAATAATATGCATATAAAAATGGAGTAACATTCATCACATAATATCATACGCATTGTTAATCAAATTGAAAGCCATCCAAAGGCTATATCAACTAAGCAAGGAAGCATCTAAATAAGAAAAAGTCATGATTTTATTAACTTGAATGATTAACATAATGCTATGTAAAGACACATTTCATTAATTTAGATGCCATAACTTAAATAAACCAAGTGCTTAGCATAAATCCATGTAAATATATTTTCAAATAAATTGATAGAGAGCAAAAACCCGAAGTAACCTTTAAACAATTAAAAATAATACGTAGTTTGTACAAATATCAAGATCACAAAATTCATCTAACATAGCATTATTTTATATAGATTTTTTTTCCATAACAATTTTACATTCAAAGGTAACTTGAACCCATCCATGATAATATTGAAGCATATATACTCCACAATATTCTCCATGAATGGAAAATCCACCCATGAAACTTGAGGAAAATTTAGGGATCATGATAGCTCAAAATGCAATGTATTCTAATCATACCATCAATGCTATCCAAACCACCATGCATGAAAATATAATAAAACAAACCAATAAAAATTGAATATCATACATCTCTCCCTTAAATTGTTCCTTTACCCACACAAGCCTCAATAACAATTATATTAGTTTATCTTTAAAAACCATGCAAAAATAAACCAAATTACAAAAGAGAACATAAAATAATCAAAATGGAATGCATCTACATGAAGGGTATTTTTCTACCTTGAGTTGTTGATGAGCAATTCATCACCAAAATTTTCCAAAATGTCTCTCAATTTAGGTGGTTTATCAATATAATTCCAATAGTGAGAGAACCTAGTCTTGCACTCCCAAATACATCATTAATACCATATTCTAAGCACATATTACAATTACTCAATCGGATTGACACCATAAAATGAAGTTATGAATTAAACATTCACACCAATACATAATTCATTGTTAGTAATAAGTTCTACCAAGGAGGGGTGTTACATACTCCCCCATTGGACTAAACATACTCATTTGTGTTTCCTACAAGTGAATAAATAGATGTTTCATTGAAATAAGTATGTAAATTATTTCTCATATCTTAAACATTTTTCCATGTAGCACATTTCTCAGAATAATGGTCCCACTAGACCTTACATTGATCTAGTTATTTTCCTCAACATCTTGGAACAAAACCCTAGAATATTTTTTGGTCTCACCTCAATGGTTGAGGATTCTATCATCTACAATTCAGAAACATTACACATGTAAGTAGGATCAACAACATATTTCCTAAGTAGGGATATGTGGAAAGTAACATGGATCCTTGACAAGTTGTGTGACAAGGTGAGTCTATAGGCTGCAATACTAATACTATGAATGATATCAAAGGGCTAAACATAGAAAGGATCCAACTTAGTTTAATTTATAGAAATTTTTGTGGGTATAAATATCAAGAAGACTCTATCCCCCATAGATAATTCTCTTCATGATATTTTCAGATTAGCATAGCTCTTTTGGTGATTGGTCACTTCCTTGAGGTTAAGTTGAATTATTCAGAGTTATTCCTCCATCTCTTGAATAGTGTCATTTGATCATCATTCAATCCTCTATATTATTCCATGATAGAGGTGTTTTTCACCTTCTGCTATATAAGGCTTCAAACTAGGCCATTCCCAAGGATTCATGGTAACCATTAGTATATGTAAATTCACAAGATGTAAAATGTCTTCTCACTTAGACTTTTGGTCCATGCAATACATGCATAAAATGTCCTATAAAACTCGGTTTACCCTCTTTGTTTGAGCATATAGTTTTGGATGATATGTAGAACTAATATTTAACTTTGTGGCAATTGCATGGTGTAGAGCCTACTAGAATTCTCATCTGAACCTAGAATATTTATCTAATATTATCACTTTAGGAAACACATGTAGATTGAATATTTCTTTGATAAACTTATTTATCACTATCGATGCATCATCCTTAATTTTATCTAATATGAAATTATCATCCTTGCTCAACTTATCAACCACTAGTAGTATTGTGCCATGTTGGTAACTATTCTTAGGTAAATCTACAACAAAATCCATAGATATTACCTGCTATTTCTATGCATGTATATCATGTGGATATAATTTCCCTATCGGGTGATTATGTTCTACCTTAACCTTCTATAATTATAAACATATCACAATGGAACTAGTGGTATCTTACTTCATTCCTACCCAATAGGTCTTTTTCATACTTTTTCTCATTTTTAACCCTCCTAAATGAGAAGAATAGGGATAATCATGTGCCTCCTATATAATCAATCTCCTTAGATCACCAATTTTGGGTATAAGTACCCTATCCTTAAAGCATAAAAGTCTATTTTTTATGTTGAAACTCTTATTCTATTCTCTTTAGGGTTTCCCTTAGTTTTATCTTGGATTTCCATGTAATATGGATCCTAAAGCTATATTTCCTAAACTCTATCCATCAACTCTATATGACTTTGGATCAGTGCTACTATGTGCCTTCTACTCAAGGCATCTATAACCTTATTTTCTTTCCCTTTGATATATTCAATACCAAAGTTGTATTCTACTAAGAAGTTTATCCATCTTCTCTATCTTGCATTTAGCATAGGTTGGGTAAAAATATACCTTAGAATCTAATGGTCTATTCTTAGCTTAAATCGTCTACCCAAAAAATAATATCTCAAAACATTTAAAGCATGAATAATTTTTGCCAATTCCAAATCGTCCGTAACATATTTTACCTCATGCTTCTTGATTTTTCTAGACTCATAGGCTACTGTGACCTATTCCTAAGGCAATAGCCCATCCAAACCTTCTAGGAGAGCATATTTACACACAGTAAAATTCCCAAGAGGATCCGGTATCTTGAGATTTGATGTTGTTATTTAACTAATTCTTTAGAGCCTTCAATGTAGCTTCACACTTGTCCATCTATTTTAACTCTTCCCCCTTTATTTGAAGGTTTGTGATTGAATAGGCGATCCTAGAGTAATATCTCATAACATGTGATGTAGGAGCATCCAGTGGTGTAAAGACAATCTTGCATCACCCAAAAAAACATTTTTTTTAATGCCCAATTTATTCATTCATGATGGTAATTTTTTTTTAAATGCCCAATTTATCCATTGATGATGGTATTTTAAATGTCCAATTTATTCATTAATGATGGTATTTTTAAATGCCCAATTTATTCATTAATGATGGTATTTTTAAAGGCCCAATTTATTCATTAATGGTGGTATTTTTAAATGCCCAATTTATTCATTAATGATGGTATTTTTAAATGCCCAATTTATTCATTCATGATGGTATTTTTTTTAGATGCCCAATTTATTCATTAATGATGGTATTTTTAAAATGCCCAATTTATTCATTAATGATTGTTTTTTTAATGGCCAATTTATTTCATTAATGATGGTATTTTTAAATGCCCAATTCATTCATTAAAGATGGTATTTTTAAAATACCCAATTAATTTTAAAAATGAATGGTGGGAAAGGGGAGTTTCATTTTCTAGAATATTCTATGGAAGTTATTGAAGGAAGAATAAATATTTACTGAAGGTAGTCTAGTATTAGGGATTGTCACTCCAACTTATAGATTTTCTATCATTTTTCTTTGTAATCAAATCGGCCCTTGTGGTCATAAGATTATATTTTCTGATTCTGTAGCCCCTCATCAAATATTGTTATGGAGTATTGTTATCAAGTACTATTATTGAGTACTGATATTTGAAATTGGTTGTATTTATGTGTATTATGGGAGTATTGGGTGGATTAGCCCTTCACCAAGTGGTATTAGAGTGGTATTTCCTGAGTGTGTAAACATATCATCGAATGTGAGATAGTTTCCACCATGATTTATGATTGTGGGTTGTGAGAAAAGTGATCAAAATGCCTCCACGAAGAATCCATGGTGGTGGAAGAAATATTGTGGTGCTAGAAGAGTATTTTAGAGTCTTACAGAGACAAGTTCAAACACTATAGGAGGAGATACATAGAGGGTTTGAGCCAAGAATAGAAGATGAAAATGAATATAACGCTGAAGAGGAAGCCCAGTTCGAATAATAATAGGATACAATAGATCCTAAGTAAGTCATATTATTTAATGCCATCTCCAATATTGGAAAAATGTTGAAGCTTGATGTTTCTACATTTTCTAGGAATATTAACCTAGAAGAGTTAATCGATTGGATCAGTGATATGGAGGAGTACTTTGAGTATGAGGAGGTGGAATATCCTGAGAGGATCAAATTTGCAAAGACCAAACTAAAGGGTCACACTAATATCTTGTGGAAGGAAGTACAACTAGACATAAATAGAATAAGAAAATAAATAATAACAATATGGGATCGGATGGTGGAAAAGTTGAAGAGACAGTTCATTCTAATTGATTACGAATTAGATATGTTGAATAAAATGTAAGGTTTGAGGTAGACATGTAAGTCTATCAAAGAGTATACATAAGAGTTCTATAACATCATGATCACAACATGCAATTATGAGGTTAACAAGAAGGTAGCCCGTTATATAAATGGATTGAAGCCAAGTATTCAATAAGAGCTAAGTTTAATAAGAATGACTACCATAGAAGATGATTATCATTTTTCCTTGAAGATAGAAGAGAAGCTGAACAAAATATTTGAAAGCAAGCAGAGAGAAAAAGGTTGTGGTGAAATTATTGGTGAAATACCATATGGAGTATGAAATGAAGACCAAAAGAAGAATGGAAAAGTTAGCAACATTTAGGATCAGAAAGGGAATAATGCCTACCACCCCTATGAGCAAAATAATGGTGAACAAAGAGGAAGAGGAAGGTTTGAGCGAGAAATTGGAAGAGGAGGATTTCGTGGAACATGTTTCCAATGCGGAGAAGAAGGAAATAAAGCATATGAGTGTCCAAACCATCAAGTAAGGACAAATAAAATACTTTAATTTAATTGGGTTGCTTATGCAGATGAAGGTACTAAATTTGAGCATTCTCAAAAGGTAAAAATAAGAGTTCTTATCACAAGGAGAGACTTGCTCAATGAGGATAAATATCTAGTATAGAGAAATATTTTATTTTGCACAAGGTGCAAATATGAAGGTAAAGTTTGTACTATTATCATTGATAATGGTAGCATTGATAATCTAGTTTTAGAGGATATGGTTAACAAATTATAGTTGGAGAGAAGGATACAACTGCATCCATATCATATTCCATGGTTGTAGAAGGACCATAGATCTTTGGTCAATGAACAATATATAGTGAAGTTCAATATTGGGAGTACCATGACTAGGTATTATGTGACATCATACCTAAGGATGCTTGTCATATACTATTGGGGAGGCCATGGCAATTTGATCAGCGTGCAGTACATGATGGACATGCAAACACTTATTACCTAATAAAGGATATATTTCACCACAATTTGAAGTCCCTAAAGGATGTGGAAGAAAAGGTATGTAGTAGTGCAAGAATTTGTTTAGTTGATGGTAGAAAATTTTTGGATGGTATGAAGCACAAACATATATACTATGCATTGATTCCTAGAGTTAATGAGAAAAGATGTGAAGATATGCCAGTAGAAGTCTTAGATCTTCTGGAATAATTCCAAGAAATTGTATCAGATAATGTAGATTGAGGTTTACCACCAATGAGGAAGATTAGTCATCTCAGAATGAGTGAGCTGAGATTTAGTGAATGCGATGGGAGTGAGGGTTTGAATTTTTTGGGCACGAATCTTAGCCAAGGTGACAAAGGTAGAGTAGGTACAAAAGGGGTGGGTGGGAACCTCAAGCATGGATCAAGTGAGGATCCAGAGGAAGGTGGTTAGGCTATGGAATATTTGGAGGCGAGCATCACGTGGGGGTCCGAACCTCCTCAAAAATATCCCGACAAAAAATATACAAAGGACAATGTGAGGCCCAAGAAGTGGTTGTCTTTTGTTGATACTCTTAGAGGAAAAAGAAAGGAGGTTGTCTCTCTTCCTCCCCTAGTTCCAGTAAATAATAAAATTTCGGTCCCGACATGTTTCATGAGCATTTTTCTTTCAATGGAAGAATTCTCCCTGGTAGGCAAGTTTTTGGGAGGTAGGTCGGACATGGAGACTATCAGGGCTTGGGCGACGGGTAAATGGGGACCGATAGGAAGCTTGGAGTTGGTAGCTCTAACTCGAGGGTTCTTCATTATCCATTTTAACAATATGGAGGATGCTAACCGCATTTTAACAAGAGGTCCTTGGTTTTTATGAAAAATAAGTATTTTTCTCAGACGATGGGGTGAATATTTAGACCTTGAAAAGCAAAATATTAACATTACCCCTATTTGGGTTTGTATCCCAAGTCTACCTACCCAGTTCTTCAATGAATATTGGTTGCAGGGCATAGCTAGAACAATAGGGGACCTGATCTCCATTGACCATGCGATCTTGGCCAGGGTAAGGATGACTTATGGACGAATCTGCGTAAATGCTAATTTGGATAATGAATTGCCAAGGTTTGTGGAGCTATAGTATGGAGAATACTATCAAAAATAGCCAGTAGAAGATGAGAACAGACCGACATTATATGCATAATACAAAAATAAAGGACATCTATGCAATCAGTTCCCTAACTTGGTAATGAATAGAAAAAAGCAAAAGCAAGGAATGCTAGACAAAGGAAATTTGAGGATTTTCTTTGGCAGAGGCAATTTCAATTAGGCAAACTATGTCTACCAAAAAAAGAAAAGAGAGGGTGCAAGGTCCCAACAAGACAAAGTAAAACAATAGGTTTTTGGCAACCAAAATACTCAGGTAAGTTCCAATCATCTAATTTCAAATAAATTTTCAATTCTATCCAATATGGGAGTAGGAGGATTATCAAAAGACATGGAAGCCCAAAACTTTCAGGCTAACCTTTCTGACTCTCTAGAATCCCCATCCAAGTTAGGATCCTCAAACCCTAATGCTAAAATTATTGTAATCCCCGTGAGCATCACAAAGCCAAACCCTAATTTCTGATCTCTAGAATCCCATCCAATTTGATATTCTTAAACTCCAATGGTGAAAATACTTCAAGCCCAGTGGGAATCCCAAAGCCAAACCCTAATCTTTGAAGAACTTAGGAATAAAGTTGAGGCATTGGAAAATAAAAAAGCTCATCTCCCTAACATCATCACTAGGATCCAGGTGAATCCTACAGAGGGGCCGTCCCATAGACCAGGGGAATACATGAAAAAAGGAGAATATTTAGATGTAGGGGTGGAGATATGTGAAACTCTTCATACTAAGGATTATGGCAGTCCGGTTATGAAATAAATTGCATCCCCATAGTTTAGTCCTAAACAAACCAGGAGCACTGTGAAGTCTCCTATAGATTTTGACAGTGAAAAAAAGAGGGAGAATATCAAATTTTGAGCATCAAAAAATTAAAATTGATAATGACATTGCCAATGGAAAATAGAGAACCTTGTTTCAACAGGTTATTCCGAGTTTTGAAGATAAAAAATTAGGAAAACCCCCTCAAGGGAGAGGGAGAGGAATAAATCCCAAAAAATCTAAATGAAGTTCCTCTCATGGAACATGAGAGGCCTTAATGGCCTGCCCAAACATAGGGAAGTCAGTGCAATAAGAAATCAAGTGAATCCAACTATTATCATGTTGCAAGAACAAAACTGATGAGATTTAGTCAAAAAAAGTAGGAAAAAATATGGAATCAAGGGGAGATGGTTTGCAAATCAGACAGAGGAGCATTTGGAGGCCTTATGGATTTGTGGATCCTCGGATAGTAGATGGTACCATTATTCGGAAATATGATAGGGTTCTTAGTGTTTTATTTAAGTAAATAAACAACAACAGATCGTGGATCCTTCCAAATATTTATTCCCCGACTTCAATTCAAGGGAGAACTCTACTGTGGGAGTACTTAGGCAATCTAAGTGAAATATTCCAAAATGTCCCCTGGATTATGGCTGGGTATTTTAACACTCCTCTTTACCCTTCAGACAAAATGGGTGGAAATGGACCACCTATCAGGAGCATGGATGAGTTCAATGACTTTGTGAACTCCAACATGTTGATGGATGTAAAACTTAGAGGATCAAATTATACCTAGAGCAATCGGCAGATAGGGTGTCATATCATTCAAGAAAGGCTTGATAGGTTTTTTCTATCAAAGGAGGCTACAACTCTGTTTGGTGATTCTACCCTGCAAGCCCTTCCTAAAATTGCCTCTGATCATAATCCCATTTTGTTGGAGATCCCTAACTCTCTGTCCTTAAAGAAACCTTTTAGATTTCAATCTATGTGGATCAAAAATTCTAGTTTCAAAGATAACTTAATTCAGTGGTGGCAGTAGCCTGTCAAGGGTAGTGCAGGTTTTAAACTTGCTAGAAAATTAAATTTTGTTAAGGAAAAGCTTCAAACTTGGAATAAAGAGATATTTGGGAACCTATTTGAAAATAAAAAATAGGTTGTTGAAAGTTTAAATATAATTGATCAGAGGATTCAACATGGTGATGCTGATGAAACTACTAGGCAGGAGGAACGAACAAAACTACCATAATTTCATAACATTTTGGCATGTGAGTAAATATATTGGAAGCAAAAGTCAAGGGCTCTTTGGTTGAAATATGGAGATTCAAATTCCAAGTTTTTTCACGTCACCACGCTTAGAAACAAAAGCAATAACAAGATAAAAATTTAAAAAAATGCAGATGGTTCTATTACTCAGGACTTAACAAAAATCAGAAAGGAGGCAGTAACTTATTTCTATTCTATCCTTGGTTAGGAATCGTAGTGCAATGAGGAGGCCAAATATATTCTCTTGCAATCCATTTCTAGCATAATAAATGAGGATATAAACCTTAAGATTCTAGCTCCATTTTATGATGAGGAAATTAAGGAAGCCTTATTTAGCATGGAGCCAGACAAAGCCTCGGGACCCGATGGCTTTCCCCCTCATTTCTATCAATATTTTTGGGACATTATAAGTGAGGATGTAATTTTTGCTATTATAGAATTCCAAGAAAGAAATCATATCCCAAAATTTCTCAACTCTATTTTTATTTCTCTAATTCCTAAGAAGAAAACCCTTGAATCTATGGCTGACTTCAGGCCAATCAGTCTATGCAATTTTTCTTACAAGATCCTAACTAAAGCCATTGCAAATAGAATGAGAGATGTTCTACCTCACATCATAGATCCATACCAGGGAAGCTCTATCCAAGGTAGGTCAATCTTGGATGGAGTTATCACAGTTCATGAAGCTCTACACTCTGCTCATAAGACTAACAGGTCTATTTTTGCCCTCAAGCTTGATATAAAAAAAGCATTTAACAGGCTAAATTGGGACTTTCTGATTTTTTTCCTCCTTAAGTTTGGTTTTCACAACCAATGGGTTGATTTTATCAAAGAATGCATTTATAAAGCATGGTTCTTGATTTTGGTTAATGGAAAAACTATTGGTTACTTTCAAAGTTGTAGAGGAATTTGGCAGGGGGACCCTATCAGCCCCATGTTATTCATAATTATGGCAGAATATTTAGGCAGAACCATAAAAAATGCTTGCAGTTCAAGGCTAATATCAAGAATCAAGGCAACATCTCTCACTAGGGTTGTTTCTCACCAAAAATTCATCGATGATACCCTTCTATTGACTAAGTCATCGATGGTTGAGACCAAAATAATTAAATACATTCTACAACTCTATGAGGACATAGATGGTCAGAAAGTTAATTTTAGTAAAAGCAAGTTATATTTCTTGAACACCCCCATTTAGAGGTAAGGAAGGATTGCAAAAATTTTAGGGTCTGATATAGCAAACCCTCCCACTTCGTATCTTGGTCTCCTTATTTTTGTTGGTTCTCCGAGAGAGTTAATGCGAGACAGGGTCATGGAAAGAATTCAAAAAACTTGTTGGATGGAAAAGTCATCTTCTATCTCAAGCAGGAAATCTGACCCTCATTAAGGCTTCTATTTAGAGCATTCCAGTCTATTTCCTATCCATTTTCAAAGCCCTTGTGAAGGTTTTCCATAATTTTGAGAAACTCCAAAAAGAATTTTTATGGACTGGATCAAAAGAGAAAAAAATGATACACCTTGTAGGATGTACCAAAGTGTGCAGACCTAGGGAAAATGGGGTCTTAGGTCTGAGGAGAATTACTCATATGAATTTAGCTTTACTAGCTAAGTAGACATGGCACCTAGTGAAGAAAATGAATGGACAACTATCACCAAATGAAAGTATCTTAAAAATATAGAATTTCTAAGTGACTCAGTTCCAATCAGAGGTTCTACTTTTTGGAAAGCAATTCTTAATTGTAAGGAAATCATTAAAAAAGGTTTAATATGGGTTTTAGGCAATGGTGAGAGGATAAATTTCTAGAATGACAGGTGGGCTAAGGATGAACCACTGACGCAATATCCTAACTTATCTCGAATCAGAGATATCACGGAAGAACTCATTGGCAGAAATTTTTTTGATTATATGTTTGGGGATAGAGGTAGAATGAAGTGGGAACAAATAAGGATTCAGGGATTTCAATCAAAATCAAATGATCTTTGTAACATTATCGGGTAACATTTTATCCCCATGAGATCCAATGAAGATCAAGTGACCTGGGGTCCTACAGAAAATGGGTAGTTCATTTTTAAATTAGCTTACAAGATTCTACTTGATCACGAGGATTTTGTCTTCCAAAAGGACTTAGTTTGGATAAAAAAATTTAATTCCAAAAATTGTCGTATTTTCATGGCTGGTTATCCAAGGAAGAATTCTAACCATTGATAATATGATGCGTAAAGGTATTTGTATCACTAATCATTGTTATTTGTGCAGGGCTAATTGGGAGACCATTTATCACATTTTCCTTGAGTGCCCTTTTTCCTTGACTATCCTAAGTGGGGTTTTTAACCTTCAATATTTCTTGGGTTAAACCATCCATCGTATTTGATTTGTTCATCTAGTGGCCTTACCCCTTTTCAATCCAAAGACTTAGATACATGTGAAAAAATTGTCTCAATAACTATCTTTGGTAGGTGTGGTTAGAAAGGAACCATAAAGTATTTAATGAGTCTATCCATGATCATCAAACTATCATTTCCAGGATCCTATCCTTTGCCAACGAGAATGTGAACCTTATCCATTTTGATAACCATAAACCTCATCTGTAGGAGACCATTGCTCAAGATTAACCTTTTTAGATGAGTTTGTGCCTAGGGTAGTCAACCCCAGAGCCAATGTTAAGTGGTCCCCACCTCCTACGGCTTGGTTTAAGATTAATTTTGATGGATCGGCTAAGGAAAATCTTGGAAAAGTAGGTGCTGGTGGCATTGTGCGAGATCGTAATGGGAATATGATGCTTCTATTTTCTGAATATTTAGGAACAAGGACAAACAACGAAGCTGAAGCTAGAGCTATGTGGAGAGGCCTTCAAATGACTCAAGACTTAGAAGGCAATTTGATCGTATAAGGAGACTCTATGCATGTTATAAATCTCCTCAATAATTGGAAAACACCTCCTTGGAGGATTAAAACAATTTTTGAAGAGGCTAGGATCCTTTTCCAGGGAAGATAGGATAGAAAATCCCAACATGTATTTCGGGAAGCTAACAAAGTTGCTGATAAGCTGGCTAATTTGGGTGTCGATGGTGATGGAATTTTCAAATAGGAACACAGTGTCCCGAGTGAAGTAGAGGAGCTTATTTAACAAGAATACCAAGAATGATAGTCAAATTTACCAATAGGGAAGGCACTATAAGTTCGAAGGCTATGAGTATTCCCGTATCTTTTTGAAATGGACTCACAATAAAAATTATTCAAGCTATCAGTCTTGGTGGATGTTGCTTGGAAATACCACAAAGACTAACGGGGATATTCACATGTTAGATAACATGGCTCCTATTCATATTAGTAATTTTAGGTTGGTTGATAATCACAGGGCAAGAAATAAATGACAATATAAGACTTCAAACCAGAGCCACGTGGACCACTAGATAGCCACCGCCATAAATCTAGCCAGTAGGTTCACTTCTCCAAGGCTGATTGGGCAAGACGGGATGTGGTCCCAATGCATGTCATAAATGGAAGAAAGCAATTACCAGATAATTATTAAGAGTAACTATCAATACAGATCTTGCAAGAGTTTTTTCAGTACTTTGTTGTGTGTCTACAACTTTTTGTTTCTTCACTGTTTCAAGGAAGGGATCTGTATCCGTTTCTTTTTTTGTAATTATGATACAGGTATGTTTTCTCAGGGTATACCCAAAATGTTGCATGGGAAGTTTCTTTTTGATAACAGGCTATGTGCCTTATTGAATGTAATGGCTTTGGCGGTATTTAGATTTTACATATATAGGATCCTTAGTAAGGACATGTTTATCAACATCCTTGGGCTGATTTTTGTAAAAGGTTTTGGTTCAACCTATAAAACCCGATATTAATGCTATAGTATCTTATCTACCAAAAAAAATGAGGAATATTAGTCACGATATGGATTTGATACCATGATCCAGTTTATCAAATAAGGTAGTCCATAGAATGACTCATATAGAGAATGAGGGGATGAACAAACAATTTCAAAAGCTATTGAATAAAGGATTGATTCGGGAGAGTTTGAGTCTATGTGCAGTAACTACACTACTAGAACCAAATAAATACAAAGAATGGAGAATCTGTATGGACTCTTGGGCCATTAACAAGATTAAAATCAAATAAAAATTTTCATTGCCAAGGATGGATGATCTTATGGATTGTTTGAGTGGAGCCAAGTACTTCATGAAGATAAATCTGAAGAGTGGGTACCATCAGATCCATATCAATGAAGGAGATGAGTGGAAGACAACCTTCAAGAATAAATAGGGATTGTATGACATGCCATTTGGGCTAACCAATGCACCGAGCACATTTATATGACTTATGAATGAGGTATTGGAAGAACTTTTGGGAATATTGGTTATTTTTTATTTTGGATGACATTTTGATTTTTAGTAAGACATTGGAGGAGCACCTAATACATATTAGAAGAGTTTTTGAGAAGCTAAGGGAGGATAATTTGTTGACTAATATGAAGAAATGCAGTTTTGTGAAGATTGTATTGAAGCGCTAGCGTGGAAGGTTAAACAAAGATATAGATGCTTTAAGTAGAAGGTAAAAATTATTGATAGAGATGGGGGTGAAGGTTGTTGGGTTTGACGAACTCAAGAGTTTGTACCCTAAAGATCCAAATTTTGTAGAAGCTTGGAGAGCTTTCTTAAAACCTGTTACTTTGGATAGAATGAAATGGTTGGATTTCTTAATCCAAGATGGGATGTTGTTTAGAGGAAACCAATCGTGCATTCCAATGAGGTCTATGAGTGAGAACCTAATCAAGGATAAGCATATTGGAGGATTGGTTGGATACTTTGGTTAGTGAGAACTATTATTGGCCATAGTTACAACAAGATGTGAAGAAGTTTGTACAAATTTGTAAAGTATGTCAGATGGCCAAAAGTGTAAGATAGAATACCAAGCTATATCATCTATTACCTATACTAGAGAAACCATGGGAAGACATTAGCATGGATTTTTTTCTTGGTTTACCAAGGACACAAAGATAACTTGACTCAATATTTGTGGTGGTTGACAAGTTTTCTAAGGTGGTATATTTCATTCCCTACTAGAAAAATAATGATGTAGTTCACATTGTAGAGTTGTTTTTCAAAGAGGTGGTACGACTACATGGTCTACCAAAGAGTATAGTTTCAGATAGAGATACCAAATTTTTTGGTTATTTTTGGAGGACCTTATGGAAGAAGTTGAAGATAGATTTGAGGTTTAGTTTTGCACACCATCCGCATATTGATGGACAAACATAGGTGGTGAATAGTAGTTTGAGCAACCTGTTGACATGCTTAGTAGGAGATAAGCCCAAGGTATGGGATTTGATTTTACCATAGGTGAAATTTTCTTACAATAATTCTATCAATAGGATTACTAGTAAATCCTCATTCCAGATTGTATATGGGAGCAACCCAAGGAATTTTTATGAGTTGAGGAATATGGACAAATAATAAAATACTAGTGTCGATGTTGAGGACTTTGTAGAGCACCTAAATAACTTGCATGAAGATGTAAGGAAGCATATTAATAATATGAATACCCAGTACAAGGAAAAGGTAGACCAGAATTAGAGGTTTAAGGAATTCCAGGATGGAGATGAAGTTATGGTTCACCTAAGAAAAAAATATTTCTTGTTAAAACATATAACAAGTTGAAAATGAATATGTTTGGACCATGTGGTATCATAAAGAAACATGATTAAATAAATACATATGATGTGAAATTACCAAGTGGAATTAACAAATCACCTGTGTTTAACATTTCTGAATTGAAAAACTATCATGAAGGAGACAATGAGGATGGACCAATAGAAGAATGGTGGAATATTCCAACATATTTTTTAATAGAAATAAGAGATAGAAGAAATATTGGATAGTCATAGTGCAAAAGTATAAGAAACAGGTAGTATGAAGAATATATAGTTAAGTGGAAAGAAAGGCCTGTTGAAGATTCATCATGGTTGTCTAAGGCGGAGGTTTGACCATTTTGGTTTTCCTCCAACACTAAAGAAGTGGTCACTTCTTAATTTACCCCGAGTGTCTAATGCAGGAGCATCCAGTGGTGTAAGGACAATCTTGCATCACCCAAAAAAAAATTAATGCCCAATTTATTCATTCATGATGGTATTCTTTTAAATGCCCAATTTTATCCATTAATGATGGTATTTTTTTAAATGCCCAATTTTATCCATTAATGATGGTATTTTTAAATGCCCAATTTATCCATTAATGGTGGTATTTTTAAATGCCCAATTTATTCATTAATGATTTTTTTTTTAATGCCCAATTTATTCATTAATGATGGTATTTTTAAATGGCTAATTTATTCATTAATGATGGTATTTTTAAATTCCCAATTTATTCATTCATGATGGTATTTTTTAAATGCCCAATTTATTCATTAATGATGGTATTTTTAAAATGCTCAATTTATTCATTAATGGTAATTTTTTTTTAATGCCCAATTTATTTCATTAATGGTGGTGTTTTTAAATGCCCAAATTTTTTATTAATGATGATATTTTTAAAATGCCCAATTTATTTTGAAAATGAACGATGGGAAAAGGGAAGTTACATGTTCCAGAATATTCTATGGAAGTTATTAAAGGAGGAACATAGATTTATCGAAGGTAGTCCAGTATTAGGGATTGTGGCTCCATATTACAAATTTTATGTTATTTTTGTTTGTAATAAAATCAGCTCTTGTGGTCGTAAGATTATATTTTATGGTTCCATAGCCCCTCATCAAGTATTGTTATGGAGTATTGTTATCAAGTACTATTATTGAGTATTATTATTTTAAATTGTCTATGTTTTTGTGTATTGTGGGAGTGTTCGATGGAGTAGCCCTTCACCAAAATGCCTATAATAGCTAGTAAGTCCCATGAAATTATTGAATTCTATAACATTTTTTGGTGGAGGCCAACTTAATATAGCCTCAATTTTTAAATCCAATAAAATAGTGTCCAAACACATAAATGAGGTTCACTATTATTAGGAAAATGTTGGAAATTTAAACTTAAAATGGTCAAATTATTATAAAATTGAGGTGAATCGATCCAAAGAAAAATTGCACTCAAATTTTTTTGGCTAATGGGCCCTAGTCAAGGGTTCCAAATATTAGCCAATTCCAAATTTTGAAAATCCTAATTTTAGCCCAATTTGGTGATAAATAGCTACTATGCATAGCCCTGCTTTGGATCCATTACAATTACTTATATTGAGATTATTTATCCCCAATATTTTACGTATGAGGTATAGAACTCACACTTGGATAATTTTACATGTAGTTGGTTTTTCCTTAGCTCCTCTAAACTCTTCTCAAATGATGGTCATGTTCTAGTTTGGTGCCAGAATATATTTAGATATTATCTAGGAATACCAATATAATTTAATCCAAATACTTTTGAAACACACTATTCATTAAATTCATAAAAGTTATTGATGCATTTGTCAGCTCAAATAACAACACTATGAACTCATAGTGTCCATATTGAGTTTAAAAGGCTATGTTTTGAGTATCCTCTTATTTAATCCTTAATTAATGATATCCAAATAACATATATTATTTTAAAAATATAGTATCATCCTTTATCTAATCGAAGAGGTCTTCAATCATTGGCAAAGGATAATTATTCTTAATGGTCACCATATTCAACATTCTATAATCTATGCATAACCTCAAGGAACCATATTTATTTTTCAAAAATAATACTAAAGAAACCTAAGGCAACACACTAGGTTTGATAAGACCCTTTTATAACAAACCTTGAAGTTGCATATTTAGTTCTTGCAACTCAATCGGGGGTAATCCTATAAGGTTTTTTTATAATATGTTTACCCATAGCATTAACTCAATAGAGAAGTGAAATTTCCATCGAGGTGGTAGTCTAGGAATATGTTTTAAAAAAACATTCCTAAATTCATGCAATATTTTATGTTTCTTAAACATTTGCTCTTCTCCCTTTTCTCCCAAATTTCCATTAATCTTAGATGTGTATATCATACCACCTTTTTTAATAGCCTTCTTTAACTACATAGCTAAAAATAAGTGAGGTTGAAACGAACCTTACTTACTTTGAACTCTTACTCTTCTCTTATCATTTTTGGTGTAATTGATCCACTTATCTTGAAATTTGATTAAGGATCCATGAGCCTTCAACCAGTCCATGAAGAACATGCGCTTATACTGAGAGGGGGGTATGAACAATATACAATAAAACTTTTTTCTTTTTAATACAAATAACAACATCAAAAATATTAATGCAATAAACATTACAAAAAGCATCACACACATGAGAGACATGATTTTAGGTGGTTCACCCAATGCGGGCTACTCCATGGAGAAAAAATTTCTTATAATTTTTTCTCAAATAAATTCTCTTGGGAATCCTTCCCTACGATGTTTATGAATCTTTTTCCAAAGGAGACACCAATCCCCTAAATAAAATTCAATGGATATCTATCCACATGAGAACTCCTTCTCCTCTACTTTGGTTGGTGATCCTCTAGAAGACTACTACCTCCACTGCACTGGCTTTTGGATCTCTCTCCATCGAAGACTCTTGTCCCCACTTAGAAGACCTATATTCACTACCCTGGATAATGGATCTCTATCCACTAGAGACTACTGTCCTCTTTGCTCTGTCACCTCCAAATATTTATCTCAAATTTATACTAAACATAGTACTTCGATCTAGCACAATTCTACTCAATCTCTATCTCTGATCTGGCACAAACCTGTCCTCAAATCTACACCAAACTCTGTCCTCAAATATGCTCAACAAGTCCACACAGAAATTGCTTAAATATTCTCAACAAGTCCACATAGAACTTGCTCAAATTTTCTCAACAAGTCCACATAGAACTTGCTTAAATATTCTCAACAAGTCCACACAGAACTTGCTCAAATCTTCTCAAAAAGTCCACACAGAACTTGCCCAATCTCATAGAAACATAAAGAGAATTGTTAGAGACTCAATATGTTCTATACTTAACACTTTCTCAACTCAACTCAGAATATAGAATAAACTCGGAATATAGAATAGTTTATTTTATGGAACTTGAAAAATCACTTCACACATCCACTTGACTAGGCTCAACCAACTCTACCCAACTAATCACTCAATGAAACACTCCTTTCTCACAAACCCTAGTCCAGGCTTGTAAACATCAACTCAAAATATTTTCAATAATGCTTAGCAATAAATATCACATAAAAATGATACTCATGATATTTTCAAACCCTAGTTCAAGTTATTTTCTCAACAACTCACTTCAACAACAATGTTTATAGAAATGATAATAAAACCCTAATTCAATTTCTTCATACAACCAATGGTTTCAACAATAATGATTATCAGACAAGGTTTAACAACAATTCTTTATTTTAGAAAACCTTGAAGCATTCACTCAACACACTCAATAAAGAAACCCTAATCAAGTCCTTTTCACTCCAAACTTATTTTTCATAAAACCAACAAATCAACATAACTATGGAAGAATGTGCTCATACCTTTTTCTTGATGATAAGAGAGTAGACCTCACAAATCTGCCACAACCATAAAACACATGTTTGCCAAACTCAATAAGGTTAGAATACAAAAATATTATTCCAATATTTCCTTAAATATATTCCTTGGACCAAAATATAATCAATGCCTTATTTCTTCCCTTTTTCAATTATACTCAACAAATCATACATAACAAAATACTTGGAAACACCTTATCAACTCCAATATTAGAATAGTGACCAACACCCTAATAAATCAACCACTCTTAAAATAATATCCACCACCATAGGATATTAACCACTTTAATAATATTCATCGCTATAGAATATCAACCATTCTTAATAATATTCACCACTATAGAATATTGACCAAACTTAATAATATTCACCACTATAGAATATTAACCAAAAAAAATTCACTCCATGCATAAAACCTTTGAGCAAAAAATATTAAAAATTCAATTTTACCAAACCTTATAACTCCATTGCAACCTTAGAACCAGTAATAAACATGCAAAATTAATTTTTAACTTGCCCATCCAACCTCCAAAAATTTCGGAGATTAAACACCTTGCGTACCTTGTATTCCCCACCAAAATGGGATTCAACATGACTCGATCCACCGTATCATCTTGCTTAATGGGCTACGAAGGCCCATGTGAAGGAAGGATTAATACCTTCCTATTATACCTTGAACACTTATCCTTTTCACATGTAAAAAACATGTTTTTGTTTCCCTTGGTCGCAGCGCTAAATTATTTGCTTCGTACGTTTGTCTCTTAGGTATGGTAATTTTATTAAAGTGGTAAGTGCTCCCTTTTATATGCATAATATAACATTCCTCCTCATTTCGGTGCTTTTCAAAATTGAATTTCGAATTTCAAATCTAAAACCCACTATAGGGTTTTAATCTTAATTTAATTAATTTATAATTAATAAATAAATTAATAATTAATTTAAATAAATTTTCAAGTTAAGTAAATTAACTAATAAATTAATTTAAAATTAAATTATAATTAACTTTAAGCCTCCTTAGTATAATAAAATTATTATGCTTTATTTTATAATGGTTTTTATGAAAAAACTTTTATTTTCTCCTTCAGTGGTTTTAATGGAAAACCTTTTGTTTTTTCCTTCAATGGTTTTAATGGAAAACATTTTATTTTCTCCTTCAATGGTTTTAATGGAAAACCTTTTATTTTATCCATCAATGATTTTAATAGAAAACCTTTTATTTTTCTCCATCAGGGTTTTAATGAAAAACCTTTTTGGTCATGCTTCATAAGACATTATGAAACTTTTTAGAACCAATCAATTGCATTCCTTTTGAAATCAATGACAACTTCATGCCTTGACATCAATTACAACTCTATGGACTCAAAATTTCCAACAAACTCCCCCTTTGTCATTGATGGCAACCAAAATTCTTTTAACTGAAAACTTGACATTTCCTTTGTTCTACTCCCCCTAGGACATTGCTCCCTTTGGCTCAATGCTCTCTTAAATACCAAATATCTCCCTCTTACTCAAATCTAAATTTCTCCCCCTTACTCAAATCTCTCCCCCTTTGACATCAATGACAAAGGGTCACATTTGGGGCTCGGGGCTAAGAATGAGCCTCTTAGCTTAGCCCCTTCCCCACCTCCTCATGAGGTGGTTAATTTTGGGGTGGGAGTCTCACTCCCAATTTTCCTTGAAGATACTCAAAATTTTCCTTTGAAAGTGGCTTAGTGAAAATATCTACTATCTATTCCTTTGTAGTGACATATTCCAATATGACATGTTTATCTGTCACATGTTCTCTTAGAAAATGGTACTTAATTGAAATGTGCTTTGTCCTGGAGTGCATTACTAGATTTTTTAAGATACTTATGGCATTAGTATTATTACATAGTATAGGAATGGAATGATCATGCTTTATATTTAAGTATTCTAGAGTTCTCTTCATACATAACACTTGTGTACAATTGGAATTGCTACAATGTATTCTACTCCTGTTGTAGATAAAGATACTAAAACCTGCTTCTTACTTATCCAAGAGACTAAATAGTCTCCAAGAAAGAATGCTCCTCCACTTGTACTTTTTCTATAATCAATGTTATAAGTCCAGTCTACATCTGTATATGCTATCAGTATGAAACTATCACTTTTGGTATACCAAAGCCCAAAATCAATAGTCCCTTTTAGAAACCTAAAAATTATTTTTACTGCTACCACATGTGTTTCTTTAGGTGCTGCCTGAAATCTTACCACTAATCCCACTGACTATACTATGTCTGGTCTTGTATATGTAACATACAATAAAATATCAATCATAGATTTATATAATCTCTGATCTGCCTTTGGAGATTCATCATCCTTACTCAACTTGCATCCTTTGACCAAGGCGGTACTTACTGGTTTACACTATTCTAACCTGAATTTCTTTAACATTTCTTTTATATACCTAGCTTGTGAGATAAACACCCCTCTGTCTGATTGAAAAATATGAATTCCAAGAAAGAAGGACAATTCACCAAGCATAGACATCTCAAATTCATCTTGCATGTTCTTAGAAAATTCTTTACACATCTTATCATTGTTTCCTCCAAAAATTATGTCATGAACATAAACAACCACTATCAAAATATCACTTCTTTTATTTTTGATATATATATTACTGTCTGCTATTCCTTTTATGAATCCCTGTTCTTGAAGATACTTATCCAATATTGATTACCATGCTCTCGAAGCCTGCTTTAAACCATATAGTGTCTTTTTCAATATGCATACATGATTTGGTTTATTCGCTAGTATGAATCCCTCTGGCTTTTCAATATAAACTTCTTCTTCTAAAAAACCATTTAGAAATGCTGACTTGACATCCATCTGATATACCTTGAAGTTATTGAAACTTGAGAAAGGTAAAAACATCCTTATAGCTTCAAGTCGTGCAACTGGAGAAAATGTCTCATCAAATTCAATTCCTTCTACCTATGCATAACCTTTGTATACTAACCTTGCTTTATTTCTGACCACTTTTCCATCTTCATTTAACTTTTTTCTGAATACCCATTTTGTGTTGATCACATTTTTGTCCTTTGGTCGTGGAAAAAGTTCCCAAGTTTTGCTTTTCTCTATCTGATCTAATTCTTCATCCATTACCTTAATCCAAAATTTATCCTCACTTGCCTGAGTGAAGTATTTTGTCTCAATATTAGAAAGCAAAGAAAAATTTGCTTTTTGAGATGGTTTTATTATTCTTCTCCTTGTCTATATTTCATCTGGATTCCCGATAATCTGCTCTTTTGGATGATGCTTTTGTACATACCTGGATGGAGTTTTGGAAATAAGTCTTTGTGTTTCTTTTTCTTCTTTATTTTATTCCTCACAAGATTCTTCTTGACAACATCCATCTTCTTGATACACAATTTGTTGAATTGGTTCTCTTGAATCTATCTTCTCATCAATTATTACATTTATACTTTCCACCATAGTGAGTGTTATTTTGTTGAAGCATCTGTAGGCTTTACTCCTTGTGTAATAACCAAGAAAAATTCCCTCATCACATATTCTATCAAACTTACCTAAGTTTTGATCTTCCTGTCTTATGTAACATTTGCTTCAAAAAAATTTGAAGTGTTTTATAGTGGTAGATCTTCCTTTCCAAAGATCATATGGAGTCTTGTTATTATTTAACCTCATTTGATCCCTAGTGATTATGTACACTATTTTTTTTATAGCTTCTCTCCAAAAACCATCTGATATCTTAGATTCATTTAACATAGCCTTAGCCATATTTTCAACAGTCTTATTTTTCCTTTCAACTACCCCATTTTGTTGAGGAGTTCTTGTTGTTGAGTACTATCTCTTGATACCATGTTCTTCACAAAACTCTACAAATTCATTTGAAGTAAATTCTCTTCCTCTATCAAATCTCAAACACTTAATCCTTTTTTTGGTTTCATTTTCAATGAATTCCTTAAATGCTTTGAATTTTTCAAAGGCCTCTAAATTCTCTTTTAGGAAGGCTACCCAAACCATTATGGAATAATCATCTATAAACAATATAAAGTAGCTATCACCCTGAATAATTTGTGTTCTGGTAGGACCACATAGATCAGTATGTATTGGGCTCAATGGCTCATATGACATATCATTTTGACTTAAATCTTATCCTAGTTTGATTTCCATGTTGATAGGGTGTACAAATTGTGTTTTGAGGTCTTCTTATTTTGGGTAAATATCATGTTTTCAAAATTAAAGTTACCCAATATTCTATGCCATAACCAAATCTCATATTATTATGATAGAAATCACTTTTCCCATTTGATCTCATTGAGCATGTATAAGTTGTTTGGAGTTCTTGCATTTGTAATGATTTTTCCAGTTTCTGATTTTATTATCTCACATCTATCTAGATGGAAAGTAACCATGTACCCTTGATCACAAAGTTGAATTATACTCAGTAGGTTGTGTTTTAACCCTTTAACATACAATACATTTTCTATTTTTGTTTTCCCATTATCTAAACTTAGAGTTCCTCTTCCACCAATCCTTGCTGATCCATTATCACCAAAACTTATTGATCCTCTATTTGTTTCTTTTAGTACAATAAATTTATCTTTATCTCCTATCATGTGATTAGAGAAACCACTATCAAGATACCATTTTTCTTCTTTATCCTGAGCATGAAGGGTTTTTTGAACTAACATTGATCTAGCCTAAACATTTTCCCTTTCATCTTTCCTAGTTGTTGAATTTGATTTTCTAGACTCAGGAAACATCATTTTACACCATCTAGCATTGTGCCCAAAATTATTACATTTGTAACATATAATATCATCATCCATGAGAGGTGCAAAGGAATTGAAATTTCTATTGACATTGTTTCTTGCATGATGAATATAGTGTACAACTCTATGACCATATTTATTACAAGAAAAACAATGACCATGGAAGAAATTATGTAACCTATTTGGATGTCTTGGAGTTCATGGTGAAGTAATATTCCTCTTGTGATTAACTATTATCTAGGGTTCTCCTTTGATTTATTCCTTTCTTATATCCTTTGCTTGCTTATCCTTGTTTGAGGTTTCTACTTTTTGAAGACTTGATTCCTCTTTCTGTTTCTCATATTCTGCATCTTGTAGTACCTTGGTATTTTCAACTTCATTCCTTAGGTGGACAACTTATTTTTCCAATATTTCACATTCTTTTTCCCTAGCTCTCAATAGATCTGTCATGTCCTACTCAATTTTATTTTCTTCTTCCACCCTAATCTTGTGTTCTATGATATTTTGTATAAGTTCCATTATTGATTCTTCATCTTCTTGAACTAGTTCCTTCAAGCTTGAATTTTTCTCTCTAAGTCTTTCCAATTTTATGAGAGCAGAAATAATTCTTTTAATGTCAAACATTGTCTCTTCTTCATTTTTTGAAGTCATGTGTGCTACCGATGGATCCTTCTCCAAGCTATTAGTCTGGGACCCACTCTAATACCAATTGAAGAACATGTGCTTATACTGAGAGGGGGGTGAACAATATACAATAGAACTTTTTTATTTTTAATCAAAATAACATCATAAGCAATATTAAAGCAGTAAAAATTACACAAACCATCACACACATGAGAGACATTATTTTACATGGTTAACCCAATGCGGGCTACTCCACGGAGAAAATATTTCTTATAAATTTTTCTCAAATAAATTCTCTTGGGAATATTTCCCTACAATGTTTATGAACCTCTGTCCAAAAGAGACATCAATCCTATAAATCAAATTTTTGAATCTCTATCCATAGGATAACTCCTTGTCCTCTACTCTAGATGGTGATCCTCTAGAAGACTACTACCTCCACTACACTGGCTTGTGGATCTCTCTCCATTAAATACTCTTATCCCCACTCAAAATATTTGTCTTCACTGCCATGGCTAATGGATCTCTATCCATTGGAGACTACTATCCTCTCTGCTTTATCACCTCCAAAGATCTATCTCAAATTTTTACTAAACACAATCCTTCGTTCTAGCATAATTCTGCTCAATCTCTGTCTCTGATCTAGCACAAACCTATCCTCAAATCTGCACCAAATTCTATCCTCAAATCTGCTCAACAAATCCACATAGAACTTGATTAAATATACTCAACAAGTCCACATATAACTTGCTCAAATTTTCTCAATAAGTCCACACATAACTTGCTTAAATCTGCTCAACAAGTCCACACAAAACTTGCTCAAATCTACTCAACAATTCCACACAAAACTTGCCCAATATCATAGAAACATAAAGAGAATTGTTAGAGACTCAATATGTTCTATAATAAATACTTTCTCAACTCAACTCAAAATATAAAATAGTTTATTTTATGGAACTTGAACAATCACTTCACACATCCACTTGACTAGGCTCAAAAAAATCTACCCAACCAATCACTCAATGAAACACTCCTTTCTCACAAACCCTAGTCCAGAAATGTAAACACCATCTCAAAATATTTCCAACAATGCTCAGAAATAAATATCACATAACAATGATACTCATGATATTTTCAAACCCTAGTTCAAGTTCTTTTCTCAACAAATCACTTCAACAACAGTGTTTATAGCAATGATAATCAAACCCTAATTCAAATTCTTAATACAAACAATGGTTTCAACAACAATGCTTATCAAACAAGGTTTAACAACAATTCTTTATTTCAGAAAACCTTGAAGCATTCACTCAACACACTCAATAAGGAAACCCTAATCAAGTCCTTTTCACTCCAAACTTATTTTTCAGAAAACCAAGCAATCAACATAACTATGGAAGAATGTGCTCATACCTTTTTCTTGATGATAAGGAGTAGACCTCACAAATATGCCACAACCATAAAACACTTCTTTGCCAAACTCAAGAAGGTTAGAATACAAAAATATTATTCCAATATTTCCTTAAAGATATTCCTTGGACCAAAATATAATCAATGCCTTATTTCTTCCCTTTTTCAATTATACTCAACAAATCATACATAACAAAATACTTGGAAACACCTTATCAACTCCAATATTAGAATAGTGAACAACACCCTAATAAATCAACCACTCTTGAAATAATATCCACCACCATAGGATATTAACCACTTTAATAATATTCATCACTATAGAATATCAACCATTCTTAATAATATTCACCACTACAGAATATTGACCAAACTTAATAATATTCACCACTATAGAATATTAACCAAACATGTTTCACTCCATGCATAAAACCTTTGAGCAAAAAATATTAAAAATTCAATTTTGACAAACCTTATAACTCCCTTGCAACCTTATAACCAATAATAAACATGTAAAACTAATTTTTAACTTGCCCAACCAACCTCTGAAAAATTTAGAGATTAAACACCTTGTGTACCTTGTATTCCCCACCAAAAGAGGATTCGGCATGACTCGATCCACCGTCTCCTCTTGCCTAAGTTCTTAGGTGCTTGGGAACTCGCCACATGGGCTACGAAGGCCCATGTGAAGGAAGGATTAATACCTTCCTCTTATACCTTCAACACTTCTCCTTTTCATACGTGAAGAACATATTTTTGTTTCCCTTGGTCACAACACTAAATTCTTTTCTTCAGATGTTCGTCTCTTAGGCATGGTAATTTCATTAAAGTGGTAGGTGCTCCCTTTTACATGCATAATATAACATTCCTTCTCACATCGGCGCTTTTCGAAATCAAATTTTGAATTTCAAATCTAAAACCCACTTTAGGGTTTTAACCTTAATTTAATTAATTTATAATTAATAAATAAATTAATAATTAATTTAAATAACTTTTCAAGTTAAGTAAATTAACTAATAAATTAATATAAAATTAAATTATAATTAACTTTAAGCTTCCTTAGTATAATAAAATTATTATACTTTATTTTATAATGGTTTTTATGAAAAACCTTTTATTTTCTCCTTCAGTGGTTTTAATGGAAAACCTTTTATTTTCTCCTTCAATGGTTTTAATGGAAAACCTTTTATTTTATCCTTCAATGGTTTTAATGGAAAACCTTTTATTTTCTCCTTCAATGGTTTTAATGGAAAACCTTTTATTTTGCTCCGTCAGGGTTTTAATGAAAAACCTTTTTGGTCATGCTTCATAAGACATTATGAAACTTTTTGGAACCAATCAATTGCATTCCTTTTGACATCAATGACAACTTCACGCCTTGACATCAATGACAACTCGATGGACTCAAAATTTCCAACAATCCATCTCTAGGATAATATCAAAAGCATGGAGGGGAGTCAAATATAAGTGTTATATAGTGGACCTCTTGAGTAGAGTTATCTTAGTTTTATGTAAACATTTATCCATTGAGTGGGTCTATCTAGAACCATACTTGAATTTCCATCTTATACCTAAAATCTAGGTCTTTATTACATACCCCAATAATACTAGTGGAAATAAAACTATATGTAGCTCCACTATCTATTAAAACTTTTACATATTTATTAAATAGCTTACCTTTTAGTAACATCGATGCAGCTTGTCCATATAAGTTCTAACTTCTAGTAGTGACATATATTTAGTGTAATTATTCCTCTACTTGGTGACTTAAATCTAACTTTTGGGGGTATTTTTTAGCATAATGAGTACCCTTATATATGTGGCAACCTATCATAGATGCATAGGATCTCTATTTCCTTATCTCCCCCATTTCTTCCTTTTGTGTTGTTCATTTTGCTTTGGAAAATGAGGATTAGGACCGCCCTTCTTCTTAAATTTCATCTTATTTTGCCCTTGATTCCCAGTGTTACTATTATTGAACTTTATGTTCCCTTGTTTCTATTTTTTTGTTCCTTATCCCACTTCATAAATCATGCACGCTTTATTTTTTTAAACTCTTGTCTCTCTAATTCTATCAACCTCAAATAATTGAAGAAAGGTTTTTTAGTTTGAAGATTAGTTTCTTCTTGTCTTGCCAGGTCAAGCATCTTATAAATTTTTAGGCTTGAGTAAATTATTTATTTTCCTAATCTTATGATCTACCCCTAATATGAACGTATCCACCTTTAGACACTCATTGCTCACATACTCTGGAATATACTTCAAAAGTTTCACATATCTCTAAAAATACACCTCTATCAATAGTGATCCTTGTTGAAGTGTAGAGAATTCTTCAAATTTCTCTACATAAAATTGGTTAGAAATAATTTTTTTCTTAAAATACCTAATTAAATAATCCCATGTAAGTTCTATGTCTTGTATATTCTTACCTCTACTAAATTTATCCCACAATTCTAGGGTTCAATCTAGAATACGAAGGATAGCCTACATAGTCTGAGTCTCAAAGGAGTAACATTTCAATGAAAATAAGGTTTCCAACTATTTTTGCCATTACATGGCCATATATCCTCCTTCCCATTAAACATAGTTACTTTAAAATTATTAAGATCTCTAGGAAACTCAGCCTCTATTTGGGCCTTGCCCTCTTCGCTTATTTTGACAAGAATCTCTTCCTAACTACCCTCTACATTTATAGTACTAATTTATTTATTGATCATGATTTCTATCAATTTTTCTTGTTGCTCAAATCACTCTTGAAGCAAATTTACTATGGATGAGATATCTTCTATGCTCTCATTCGAAAAATTTGCTCCACGTATGTCCCTACCAGGGTTTGTTGACCTCTTAGTCCTCTTGCTAGGATTTATTGCACTCCTAGTTTTCTTGTGGAGTCTATAGTTCATCTGGTCTTTTGCATTGTATTTCCCTCTTACACAATGATGTTGGTTTTCTTGGATAAACTTCCTTTTAATACTAGTGTCATTTCCCAACCATGCAAAGGATTTGGGTAAGTTACAATTTCCTTTAATTGTACTTACAAGTAGTTACTTACATTCTCCTAATGAACTAACTATTGTGGAGTTTTCCCGCTTACCCTTCAAAAGTTTGTCACGTCACTAGATACTCTAAATATCACAACCAACACTATGCATTTTGGTTTATCCACCTATTTAACCTAGGAATAGATTACCTGGAAAGCTCTAGATAGACTAGGTTGGGTAAGAAAACCCCAAACGATGGGTTCATTTATTAGAAATTTATGGTGCAAATACCCACTATGCTAGAAAAAATGTTCTTATATTACTTTGATAATTTTAGTGAACAAACCTATTAGTTACAAAGAATTTTAAGTCCAGATTGGTGCCATATCCATTGGGTAGTCATAGCAAATTTAAGATAGTTTTAGAAAAGAAAGAGGAGGGAGAGCTAGTTTGTTTTAATCCATTCAAATGATGTAATGTAAGAAAAATGATTAAACTAGTGATAGAAAGTGTTATTCATAGATTTTGATTACAGTAATGCATGAACAAGCCAACACATAACATTCACACAAGAAATGCTGAGGGAAGAGTTGAGATTTTCATTAATATAAAATATGTTTACATATGAATAGACCAACAGAGTGCTCGATCCTTGTATGCCATTTCATTACAATAGACCCCTGATTTGAATATTCATAACAAGGAGGTGTTTTCTCTCCATCCTGATTGCAGTGACGTAAGAGTTCTCAACTCTGGTACATTCTACAAGAAATAATATCAGCAAACAACACTCCTCAAGAAGTTCCCTAGTGAATGACAAGATAAATGGTGTTAAGGGATGCAAACAAGTTAACATAGGGAGAATACGACTAAAACACTAGAAAAAGCTATACCTAGGCTTTTCTCTCTTAGAGGTTTGATAAAAAAAACTACAACTGTAGTAGTCTCCTTCTTATAATGCAGGCTCACCTGACTTTTGTAACCGCTTGCCTTAGCTGGATCAATCATATTGTACTAAAAAATAAGATGTAGTTAAAAATGGATGCATAGCCCATGTTCTATTCTTACATAGGTGGTGGTTGTGTATCTCCCCTTGTACTGCCCTGTGCTAGTAGCTACAAAATTCTTGGTGTATGTGTTTTAGAGGAAATGGGCCCCACTCCTATTCTTAGGTTCTGAATGGCCTGGTCAATGAATTCCCATGCCTCATCATGAAATGTTAGTGAGAACAATAGTAGGTTCAAATCCTGCGTGGCCTTGTTCACCCGATATCTTTCCCATTGCACATTGTTTTTAGTGAAAATGCATAGGCGGTCCACCATCTCTACTAAGGCCGTGAAGTGCTTTGAAAAATTATCACTAGATTCTAAATAAAACTCTTGAATCCTTTGGAATACAAAATCTTTAATATTGGGAGCCCACCCAAAATCCTCAATCATGAGGTTGTAGTCAACCAACTCCTCATTGGCTTCTTTTTCAGAATTCACCACCTCCTGACTCCACTTGAGCCAATTTTTTTTATTCTATAAAAACATAAAAACTTTGATATATTCCTCAGCAAAGAAGTAGAAGGAATCATCTGACAGGGTGGTCGTCATCCCAAAAATTGGCATGTAGTCCTCCTGAAACCTTTGGTATATGGGAAGTATTGCATTCACCCTTTGCTCTCCTTGTTGCAGGTGGTTTTGTATGAGGCCAACAACATGTCGGGTGGCATAAATATCCATGAGGGTGGATTCCAAATCTCCCATTATTTCTTGAATTTTTTCCTTCATTTCCTGTTTCAACTCATCTATCGATCCGAGCTGAATGTTGGCCTATGGAGCGGGTATTTTTAGTTTTTCAAATTCACTTTGAAGTTTCTTAACCTTGATTTGCAATTGTCTCACTTTGGCATTCTTTGCCTTCCACCCTTATAATTATTTTTCTACTACCTCTGCCACCTGTGCTTGGGAGGCCAGCTGTGATTTCATCATATCTACGGGTGCAGTTGCCACTCTTATGACACCTTTACTTATGTCGATGGTGGCCTCTTTCATGTTGGGTGGTAGTGGGATCTCGAAGATGGTGGTAGACACATCAATTGATTCCTGCATAGCTATCCCACATGGCCTTATTATTCCTTTACTAGGGGACCTTTGCTCCTCCATGTCCTGAATCTGGTCCTCCTCGTCAACAGTGAATTGACAGGTGTCTCTCACCCTCATCAGCATAATATTTTCAATGTCTTCTAGAGGGTTCTATCCTAGATCTCTCACTGGTAGGATATTTTGAAGGACTTAATTCTTGCACTTCATACTCCTCAAGTATGTTAGAAATCCCCCCAACTTCTACAATTTTCTTTAGAGCCTTGGAGGGAATAGGACACTTTTCTTGGTTGATAACCAGGGTGGTAGAATATAAGGAAGGTTGGCCTCCCACCAGGTCGGTATTTTTTGAAGGATACATCAACATCATAGCTGATGATGTGGCACTTTGGGATAGGCCAATAGCTAACTCCTTCCCTTTTGAGGTGATAGAGGGAGAACTGGAAGAAGAAGGGAGCCTTGCCTACTCCTGTTGTGCCTCATCAACGATCTTCATCATGACCTTGAAGAGGTCAGAGTCTTGCTAGACAACCTGGAAGGTGGGGTCCTCAAATTCCTCTAGTGGAGTAGCTAGGACTAGTGGGACCACCTTGTCCACTAATAGCCCTCGATGCAGTTTCAATTTGGAGCTGTAATCACCCACTGTCTCTAGCCTGCTATAAGGCCTCTCTTCCATATTCCAAACCAGATCCAGTGTCTAGTTATTTTTAAAAGCCTTCTACATCTCATCTTCAAAATTATCCTTGCTATGGGTGACTTGCAGAAGAGTAAGCTTACCGATAACATTTCTCCTATGATGGTCATCTAGATCATAGGCCCTCCAAGTAACTTTTGAGAAGTAGTACGTTTCCATGTTCCAAATATCCCATAGCATGGTGAAATGGCCTAGATAGGTGTAGGGACCCATTGAACAAGGGATGGGAAGCCATGGAAACTATCCTTTCTTCATTATATATTTGATTTTAATTTCTTCAAAAATTTTATGGGTGATCTCCAATATGGCAATTGACATTGGGAAGTGTATTGGGAGTGCCTTGGGAGGTATTTTTGACCCATAGATTCTTATGTAGGAGAATTCTTCTACATAGAAGTAATCTCCTACATTTTCCAAATGCAAGAAATTTCTTACCCTAGCTCCAATTCTGTCTGGTTCCTCTCCACATAACCAAAGGTGGACCACTGGGAGGACCTTCTCAAAGAAGGTTTTGTAGTTGGAGCATCCCTCCTAGATGCACAATAATTGATCTTGTAGGGTGGGTGTAGTTACCCCTCCCATCCGGGCCACCAAAGATTTGTCAAATTATGCCACAACTAAATGAATAAAGAAATAATAATAAGAGAAAGGAGGCATCTCCTCCTTATTGGCCAATATGGCCTCCTATAATTTTTGTAGCTCTTCATCAATGTTGTCACTAATTATATCCTCCCACTAGTAGAGAGGAGTCTTGTTAGTCCTATTACATTGGAGGATTAAAAACATCACCTCCTTGGTAATCCACTCTAGGTCCTTGACCCCCAGTGCCAAATTAATCATGTTAGCATAATCCTGCACCCAGGGCCGGAGTGATAATTTCCTAATTGGGAAGCTGGGGGGCCTGTTCCTTCCCTTTTTCAATAGGGCTTGAGGGAAAGTGGTATTAAGCATATAATTGGCTTGGAGGGCCAGCATTTTAAAATCCACCACCCTGGATGCAGTGGCCAGCCCAAAAACTTTCCTAATTCTATCGGCCATCACCCAGGCCACTGCCTGGTTCTTATAATCTCGGATTGTTTAGCTTCTAGAATCATAGGTGACCGCGAGCCACACTAGCAAATCAGAGGAGTGGTAAACTCTTGGGCAAGTCAACCAACCCAGATTCATAGTCCATTTGTTGCAGACTGGGGAAGGTTTTGTACTATCTCTATATGCTCTCATATATAAGCTCCTGAGCAGCATGGGATGTCATTGGCTGTCCTCCTCAGTGGGGTCGAACGCGTAGATAGTCACCCCTTCAACTTATTTCTACTACTCAGAAGTGATATCTCGTTTAGTGTCTAAAAAGTTTGTTAGAGCCTTAGGGTCTTGAGCCCTCCCTGTCCTCTTCATTACCGACCATACCCCAATAATTTTGGCCATTATTCCCTTGATAATTGAGACCTCTAGTGCAGCTGCGCTTGTGGAAGCCATGATAAAAAATATAGAAGGCCTCTTCTCTTATGCTCTATGCTTGACCTCATCGAGAACAACTCTTGCATGTATGAATGATGTAGAATGGATCTACCACCCTCTTTAATAAAGCGCATGCATTAAATTCATTAGGTGGACCTTGTGCACTTTTCCATTCTGATTGGTTGGGCATGCCACATCACTCATATTTTAATGGAATGAAGCACCTACAGAGGGAAATTGTGGCTGGGGGGCAACATGAGGGGCACATGGTAGTTTTAGGTTGGTCAAGGTGGGGTACGCTCGAGTAGAGCATGTGCATAAACTACACTCAATTGAATGCTTACGTTCTCCATTTGGGTGTGGAGTGCATGGCCCATGAGGTGAGCATATGGATTAGTGCATCCACCTACTTTTCATGCACCCCAAGGGAGTGGGGTGCACAGGAACCAATGGGGTGCATATGCTGTGCACCTTAAAAAAATTTATGTATTCAACTATGGATCACACTACTTGGAGGTGGGTGCACAACCTGGGTGCTCGACTGAACTGTTGTGCACTCCATTATAATGGAGTGCGTAGAATCTATTTTGGGTGCACAAGCTTGTGTACCATGGTAAAATTTTGTGTGCTCTTCTTGGGAGCAGATCACACTGATCGGGAGAGGAGCACACAACTTGTGCAACTCCAAGGCTTCATGTGTTCTCCAAGCTTTTGGAGTGCACAGTGGGTTTCGCGTGCACCCCTTAGGTGACTTAGTGCACTCTGCCAAAGCAAAGCATACAATGTGGGGGTAGGTGCACAAGGGTGTGTGCTCATGAAGACATTGTGTGCTCCACTAGGATGAAGCACATGAGGCTTATTTGGGGTGCATAGAGTTGTGCATCTGAATAGGGAGGTGGATGGAAGACACCGACCTGAGAACTCCAAACTCTCCGAGTAGACCAAGAACCAACATCAATTTTTTTTTTACAACTTACCCAATGGGGAAAAATAACTTCAAGTGTTTCCTGTTAACTTGTATAGGCACTTCTTCTCCTTCCATGTCCTTTAACCTATAAGTGTGCTGACCAACTATTTTAGCAATTTGATAAGGTCCCAGCCACTTAGGTTCAAACTTGTATTTCTCCCTAGGTTTGTCATTCTTCGGGTCCCAATAGAGCACCACTTCATCCATAGAAAAATTTTAACCCTTGGCCTTCTTGTTGAATAACTCCATCGTATTATTCATTTGGTTGATCATTATTGCAACAAATTTCTTCCCGTATTCTTCCAATTTCACTAGTTGATCCATTCTCCTTTACAACTCATTTGGTCTTTCATGATATTACAACAATAAGGAGAGAGCTGCTCTTTCTAGCTGAGGGGGCAGCAATATATTTTCTCCATACACTAATTCATATGGTGACTTGCCAGTAGCTCTTTTTATTGACAACATATCTACCCACAAGGCAAATTTAAGCTCACTATCCCATCCCCTTTTGTTCTTCCCCAATGACCTCTTAATCCTGGTAATGATATTCTTATTTGAGGATTCGACTAACCCATTGCCATGAGGATAATAATTTGCAAAGTGAGCCATATCAATACTTTATTTACTATAAAAATCCACCATCTCATAGGAATTAAAATACTTAGCATTATCTATTACCATTTTCTGGGTGTCCCAAATCTTGTTAGTATATTTTCCCCCAAGAAATTAATAATTGTTGTTGTGGTGGATATTCTGAGAGGTGTTGCTTCAACCCATTTGGTTAGATGATCTATGGTAGTGATAATTCATTTATGTCCTCTTGAAGAGTTGGAGTTGATTTCTCCAATTAAGTCTATCCCCCACTGAGAAAAAGGAGTTTCACTAATCACTAGCTGTAGTGGCATTGTAGGTAGGTTTTTCTTACCAGTGAAAACTTGGTAGCTGTAGCAACTCCTTACTGACTAATATACATCCTTGAACATGGACAACCAATAATACCCTACCCTCATGATTTGATTAGTTGTTGCCTTAGGAGAAAAATGGCCACCACAGAACCCTGTATGAAATTATTTAATGATCCCAGGGGCTTCCTTCTTAGTTACACATAGTAGTAACACTCCATTGGGGTGCCTCCAATACAACCGATTCTCTTGGAGGTGGTATTTTTGAGACTATTTCTTGATACTTCTCATTCTACTAGAAAATCTACCAAGTAGGAATGACAAATTTTTTAAATAAAATAGTACATCTTTATACCAATCAGATCCCTCATGTTCAACTTGTTTGCCCTACTATTTTTCCTACACCAGGATAACATTATCCATTTCCTATTCTTCTTTCAAGCCATGTACTTTGCCAACCCTTGGCCCTTAATAATTTTTATTGCTTTGAACTCCACATCATACTGCAACAACTTTACCATCCACCTTGTTGAACTGCCTGTGGGCTCGGGCTGGGTGAGGACATCCTTGATGGTAATGAAGGGTATATAGGCCACAACTTTACAAGAACCAAAAATACTTTTGAAATATTCTAAGGCCTGAATGAGGGCAAAGGCTTGCTTTTCAATTGGTTTATATCTCAGCTGAGCCCCCTTCATTCTTGAACTCATAAAGGCTATTGGTTTCTCATTTCCTTGTTCATATTTTTGGGACAGTACAACTACTATGGTATATTCTGAGGCAAAATAATATAGGTTGAAATTCTTAGAATGGTCTGGACAATTCAACACAGGTGCAGTGGTAATAGCTTCTTTGATCTATTGAAAAGACTTGATATTGTCTTCATCCCATTTGATCCTTGCATCCTTTTTAATCATATCATTTACAGGCTTTGCAATTTTAGCAAAATTTGGGACAAATATTCTGACAAAATTTATTTTTCCTAAGAAAGACCTGACCCCTTTGAGGCTCTTTGGGGGTGGTATTTGTGTAGTTGCCTTTGTTATATCTAGGTCAATACTAATTACCTCCTTTGAGACCACACGTCCCAATAGTTTACCATGGGTGGCTCCAAAAAGACACTTCTTTGGATTTAAAGAAATCCCAAACTCCTTACACCTTTGGAAGACCTAGGATAGATGATAAAAATGATCCGCAGGGTCCTTGGAGAAGACATTAATATCATCCAGGTACACCACCACAATTTTAAACATCAGTCCTTTGAAGGTAAAATCCATAGCCCTTTGGAAAGTAGCCCCAGTGTTCATCAGCCCAAATGGCATCCTTTGATATTCAAAAGTTCCCCAGGGTGTAGTAAAAGCAGTTTTAAACCTATCTTCGAGATTGACCAAAATTTGATTGTACCGTGAAAACCATCTAGTAGAGATATTATGGAAGATCCTACTACCGCTTGCAACAACTATTCCATATTGGGGAGGGTATAATTATCCTTGAGGGATATCTTGTTTAAATTTTAAAAATCCACATATAGCCTGATTTATCCATTCTTCCTTACATACACTAAGTTTTCTATCCAGGAAGAGAACCTCACCTTCTTAATGATCTATGCATTAAGCAATTTTTGGACCTCCTTTTGCATGGCAGTATGCGGGGTGGGATTAAAATTTATTTGATTCTACCTGAAAAGCTTGGCATCCTCTTCCAAGGGAATAATATGGGTCATCATCTCAATGTTGAACATTCTCAAATTCTTGTAGCTTCAAGAAAAACTATCTATATTTTATCTCAGATATTGGATATACTACTTCTTTTATTTTGTTGGTAGCCCTCTATCAATCCTGACCATTTTTGGATCCCCTGTTGTCCCAACATTGACCTCTTTGCCTTCTGATTCATGGGGTGTAGTTCTATGTGCCTTATCAAAATCATCAAAGAGAGACTCCAAGGACACTAGCCCCTTGGGGATTTTATTAGTTTTAATTTGTATCACTTTTGTGGGGGTTCCTATAACATGCTGTAGTTTTTCTTGATCTTCCTCATCACAAATTACCCTAGAAAATTGATTATGTACTGTCATAAAATCTTTGATATCAACATCATCTTGGAAGACTTGCAGGTAAACCACATTGTCAGAAACAAAGGGATGGTACACAAATATAGTTCCCTATCGATATATTCCATATCAATTTCAAGGCTATCTTCCCCAGAAGCATTCACAGCTAGCATATTGGTAACATGGTTTTTCTCCCTAGGTATGTGCAATATATTAAAGGCCAAGAATCTATTGATTTCATCTAGAATAGCTTGCTTGTATTGCTTCAGCCTAGGGTGCTTGGTATGATACCTCCCCTTGATCTGTTGTATGATCAACTCAGCATCCCCATATATAGTGAGAAAGTTGATACCTAGCTCCTTATCCTTACTTAGACATGGGAATTCTAGTCGGTAAGGCACCCCTAGGTAATTACCTTTTATGTCAGTTAGATTAATCCCAGCTCCTACCCCTATTTGTGACTTGGCTCCATCAAATGTCATGGTCCACATTTTAGTGGTAAGAACCTTGTATGACTCAGCATCTACAACAACTCTAATTTTTGGATCCATTCCTTCAACATTGGGTACTTCTTTAAGAAAGGGAGTGTGCCAAATGGAATAAAATCCTAAATCCTTCTCTTCTACAGAGTTGACCAAATTTACTATGGTATTATCAGGTTTCATGAGTTCAACTGATATTTTATTGAAAGGCTCCCTCCTTAAAGTGGCATGTCTTTGGGCATGATGTTGTGGGAGGCCCCACCGTCAAGAATGGAATTATGTATTACATAATGGTCACCATACCCGGATGTATATCTGAGGAAAATATAAAATGCCCTCACTGAGGCAGGTGTTCTGCTTGAATGGTTGGAAGTGGAGGCTGCTAAAATATGATTATCTCATTGATAAGTCAACCCAAGGGCTTTACAAATTTGTTCTCTGTATTTAGGAATGGTCATCAACTCACCAAAGGTTATGTTAATTTTTTGTTTGGCTAGTTCCATACCTATATCAAACTTTGTCCTTCTGACCTTTGTTCCACTATTAACAGGTTCCATTATTTCAAGAGGGGGAGACTGATGGATTTATGTATTTCATTTTTCACTAACAAGTTCATTCTCACTCCTCTTATCTAGTTTGTCAGGAATGGTCCTATTACGTAACCTAGTGGCATGGAATATTTCTAAGGTATCAACTTCTTCAGTTGTAGGAGTCAATTTACCTTGTCTTATCTATTGAAATTAGCTATTTTGGGGCCTTTTAAGTATGTTCACATCATCATTGGCAAAGGCAATGGGTCGATTATCAGGATTTACAGACTGATTGGTTTCTTCTAGAGTTTGGGGGCTATCAACAGTTTCTTCCCAGGTTCAACAGGCATTAATCCTAATCTCATCATCATACTCTTCTTCTAGGTTAACATTTGAATGAAGGCCATGAAATACACCACAATCGGCAGGATTATGAGGAGTATCACAAGCTGGGTAGAAAAAGGGAAAATAAGAAGCCACATTAACAGAGGCCATGGGATTGGAGATGGCATCCTGGTATTTCTAGGTCTCTTTATTCTTCCAATTATTGTTTGGATTTCTACCTCCCTCATTTTTCTAGTTCATATTAAATTTCCTTCTGAAAGGGGGTCTATTGTCATTCTGGTGTTGTGAGGGTTCTCCATTATCATTCTTGTCTCTCATAATTTTAGACAGTCTGTTGTTCATGGACAGAAACATCTCTATGACCTGTGATGATAATTTCTCAATAGGTTCTGGTTTTGATTTTTTTTAAATTTCAAACCCCACTTTTTTAGTATTTCTTTCAGTTTGGCTAGAACTGGGATCTGTTGAGGTAGCCTTCATATTCCCACTATCTATCATGTCTCTTTCTATCACAATGGCCCTCTCCATATAGACATCTATGGTAAGCATGGATTTCTACCTTAGTTCATAGTTAAAATTGCCAGGGAAGGCATTTTTATAGAAACAGATGGACTGATGATCATTGGGCCTCAAAGTAGTGGGGATCCAATTTCTCAGTTTTGTGAACTACCTATTAAAATCATTGACTATTTTATTCTCTTTCTTATTCATGGTGGACAGTTTAGTTAACATGGACTATTCATTTTTTTCCCCCTTACTTTTTGAGGAAGGCAGCTTCTAGATAATAGAAAGTCCTAATGGAGTCAGTTGATAGGCTATTAAATCACTCATTGGCATCATTCTCTAGGGTTTGTAAGAACAATCAGAGGAAAAAATCTTCATGTTCTATCTCCAAACTATCCATAGCATATAGGAAATCCTTCACATGATCTTCCTCAATCACTATATTGTCCCCTAAGAACTTAGGTAGATACTTATGAGATTTTTGGGGTAGGGGGTTTAAAACTTGAGGTAAGACAAAGGGTCTATATCTATTTAAGTTCCAGTTATTAAAAGGCAAGTTTGCCATTGGTGGGATTGGCCCCTCAGGATAGCAGATGTAATAGGAAAAGAAGTATTTATTTGAGGACTTTGAGGAATGTACAGAGAACTGCTATTACTCTAATTACTAGAAGGAACGTAAATCAAAGTGTATTTTTTACTTTTACTTATTTTGAAATGTACGTGTGGGTCCGGTAGTTTGAGGCAGAGCTCTTTATCACTTTGTATCATGTCTGTCAGATCAACTCCTTGTTTTGAGTATATTCAAATTCGCCAGCATAGTGTGCAAAAAGTGGGGAATGCTCTCTCTGGCTAAGATTGCTTAATATAAAAACTCACAGGGAATAAAAATGAAAATATGTGTCACAAGGGGGATTCATATAACAAAAATAAATTTAAAATTATTTCCTGGGCAATGGCACCAAAAACTATTATGGAGTTTTCCCACTTACCCTTCAAATGTTTGTCACGTCACGGGATACTCTAAAGATCACAACCAACACTATGGATTCTGGCTAATCCACATCTTCAACCTAGGAATAGAATACCTGGAAATATCTAGACAAACTAGGTTGGGTAAGGAAACCCCCAAATGGTGGGTTCATCTATTAGACCTTTATGGTGCAAATACCCACTATGCCAGACAAAATTTTATATTACTTTGATAATTTTAATGACCAAACCTATCGATTTATGAAGCATTTTAAGTCTATACCGGTGCCTTATCCATTGGGTAGTCATAACAGATTTAAGATGGTTTTAGAAAAGAAATAGGAGAGAGAGCTAGTTCATTTTAATCTATTCAAATTATGTAATGTAAGGAAAATGATTAAACCAGGGATAGAAAGCATTATTCATAGATTTTGATTACAGTAATGCACGAAAAAGCCAACACATAAGACATACCAAGGGAAGATTTGAGATTTTCATTAACATAAAATATGTTTACATATGAATAGACCAGTAGAGTGCTTGATCCTCGTATACCATTTCATTACAATAGATCCCCGATTTGAATATTCATAATAAGGGGTGTTTTCTCTCCATCCTGATTGCAGTGACATAAGAGTTCTCAACTCTGGTGTATTCTAAAGGAAATAATCTCAGTGAACAATGCTCCTCAAGCAGTTCCCTGGTGAATGAAAAGAGAAAGGGTGTTAAGAGATGCAAACAAGTTAACACAGGGAGAATATGACTAAAATACTAGACAAAGTTGTACCTGGTATTTTCTATCAGAGGTTTGATAAAAACACTACAACTGTAGCAATCTCCATTTTATAATGTAGGCTCACCTGACTGTTGTAACCACTTGCCCCAACTAGATCAATCCTGTTGTACTAAAAAATAAGATGTAGTTAAAAACATATGTGTAGCATATGTTCTGTTCTTACACAGGTGGTGCTTGTGTACCTCCCACTATACTGCCCTGTGCTGGCGACTAAAAACTTCCTAGTGCGTGTGTTTCACAAGAAATGGCCCCTAATCCCATTCTAAGGTTTTGAATGGCCTAGTCAATGAATTCCCATGCCTCATCATGAAATATCAGTGAGAATAACAATAGGTTCAAATCATGCATGGCCTTTTTCACCTGATATATTTCCCATTGCATATTATTTTAAATGAAAATGTATAGGCGGTCCACCATCTCTACCAAGGCCATGAAGCACTTTGAAAAATTATCACCAGAGTCTAAATCAAACTCTTGAATCCTTTGGAATACAAAATCTTTAATATTGGGAGCCCACCCAAAATCCTCAATCATGAGGTTGCAGTCAGCCAGCTCCTCATTGGCTTCTTTTTTGGAATTCACCACCTCCTGACTCCACTTGAGCCAACTTTATTTATTCTATAAAAATTTAAAAACTTTGATATATTTATCAACAAATAAGTAGAAGCAATCATCTGACAAGGTGGCCGTCATACCATAAATTGGTACATAGTCCTCCTAAAACCTTTGGTATATGGGAAGTAGTCTGTTCACCCTTTGCTCTCCTTATTGTAGGAGGTTTTGTATGATGCCAAAATCATGTCAGAAGACATAAATATCCACGAGCGTGGATTCCAAATATCCCATTATTTATTGAATTTTGTCCTTCATTTCCTATTTCAACTCATCTATCGATCTGAGCAGAATACTGGCCTATGGAGCAGGCATTTTTAGTTTGTCAACTTTACTTTAAAGTTGCTTAACCTTGAGCTATAGTTGTCCCATTTAAGCAGCCTTTACATTTCACCCTTCTAATTATTTTTCTACTACCTCTACCACCTGTGCTTGGGAGGCCAGCTATGATTTCATCATATCTACGAGTGCAACTACTGCTCTTATGACACCTTTACTTATGTTGATGGTGGCCTCTTTCATGATGGGTGACAGTGGGATCTCGAAGGTGGCGGTATACACATCAACTAATTCCTGCACAATTGTCCCACATGTCCTGATTATTCCTTTACTAGGGGACCTTTTCTCCTCCATGTCCTAAATTTGGTCCTCCTCATCAGTAGTGAATTGGCAGGTGTCTCTCACCCTCGTCAGCGTAAATGCCTTCTATAGAGGGTTCCATCTTGGCTCTTTTGATGGAAGGAGACTATGAAGGACTTCATTCTTTCACTTCATACTCCCTTAGTATGTTAGAAATCCCCCTAGCTTCTACAATTTTCTTTAGAGCCTTGGGGGGAAGAGGATGCTTTTCTTGTTTGATAACCAAGGTGGCATAATATAAGGAAGGTTGGCCTCCCACCAGGTAGATATTTTTTGAAGGACACATCAGCATCATAGCTGATGATGTGGTACTTTGGGATGGTCCAATAGCTAACTCCTTCCCTTTTGAGGTGACAGAGGAAGAACTAGAAGAATATGGGAGTCTTGCTTGCTCCTGTTGTGCCTCATGAATGATCTTCATCATGACCTCAAAAATGTCAGAGTCTTGCTGGAAAAATTGGAAGGTGGGATCCTCAAATTCCTTTGGTGGATCAAATAGGACCAGTGGGACCACCTTGTCCACTAATAGACCCAGCTGTAGTCTCAATTTGGAGCTATAATCACCCACTGTCTCTAGCCTGCTATAAGGCCTCTCTTCCATATTCTAATCTAGATTCAGTGATTGATTATATTTAAAAGCCTTCTGCATCTTGTCTTCAAAAGTATACTTTCTATGGGTGACTTGTAGAAGAGTGAGCCTATCGATGATATTTCTCCTGTGATGGTCGTCTGGATCATAGGCCCTCCAAGTAAATTTTGATAAGCAGTACGTGTCCATGTTCCAAATAGCTCGTAGCACAGTGAAATGGCCCAGATAGGTGTAGGTACCCATTGAAAAAGGTATGGGTAGCCATAGAACCTATCCTTTCTTGCTTATATATATGATTTTAATTTCTTTGGCCATTTATCAAATGATCTCCAATATGGCAATTGATGTTGGGAAGTGTATTGGGAGTGCCTTGGGAGGTAGTTTTAACCCATATATTATGATGTAGGAGAATTATTCTACATAGAATTAATCTCCTACATTTTCCAGATGCAAAAATTTCTTACCCCAACTCCAATTCTGTCTAGTTCTTCTCCACACAATCGGAGGTGGACCTTGGGAGGACCTTCTTGAAGAAGGTTGTGTAGTTAGAGCATCTATCCTATATGCACAACAATTGATCTTGCAGGGTGGGTGCAGTTACCCCTCCCATATGGGCCACCAAATATTTGTCAAATTGCACCACAAATAGATGAATAAAAAAATAATAATAAGATAAAGGAGGCATCTCCTCCTTATCAACCAATATGACCTCCTACAATTTTTGTAGATCTTCATCGATGTTGTCACTAAATATATCCTCCCATAGGTAGAGAGGAGTCTTATCAGTCCTATTGCATTAGAGGATTAAAAAAATTTCCTCCTTGGTGATCCACTCTAGGTCCTTGATCCCAAACACCAAATTAATCATGTCAGCATAATCCTGTGCCTAGGGCCAGAGTGATAATTTCTTAATTTGGAAACTGGGGGGCCTGTTCCTTCACTTTTTCAATAGGGCTTGAGGAAAAGTGGTATTAAGCATACAATTGGCATGGAGGGCCAACATTTTAAAATCCACCATCCTAGATGCTATGACTAGCCTAAAAATTTTCCTAATTCTATCATCCATCACCCGGGCCATTGCCTGGTTCTTATAATCTCAAATTGTTTGACTTTTATAATCATAGGTGACCACGAGCCACACCAATAAATCATAGGAGTGGTAAAATCTTGGGCAATTCAAACAGCCTAGATTCATATCCATTTGTTGCAGATTGTGGGAGGTTATGTACTATCTTTGTATGCTCTCATATATAAGCTCTTGATCAGCATGGGATGTCATTGGCTATCCTCATCAATGGGGTCAAAGACGTATATAGTCACCCCTTCAACTAATTTTTTTTGCTCAGCAGTGATATCCTGATTAGTGTCTAAAAAAATTGCTAGACCCTTAAGGTCCTGAGCCCTCTCTGTCCTCTTCATTACCAGCCACGCACCAACAATTTTAGCCTTTCTCCCCTTGATAATTAAGACCTCTGGTGCAGTTACACTTGTGGAAGCCATGATGAAAAATAATGAAAGCCTCTTCTCTTCTGCTCTGCACTCGATCTTGTCAAGAATAACTCTTGCATTCATGAATGATGCAGAATGGATCCGCCACCCTCTTTAATAAATGGCATGATTAAATTCATTAGGTGGACCTTGTGCACTTTTCCATTCTAATTGGCTAGGCATACCATATCACTTGTATTTTAATGGAACGAAGCACTTGCAAAGGAAAATTGTGACTGGGGGGTAGTAATAGGGACACATGGTAGTTTTGGGTTAGTCAGGGTGGGATACAGTCGAATAGAGCTTGTGCATGAATTGCACTTAATTGAATTCTTGCATGCTCCATTGGGGGGTGGAGTGTGTAGCCCATGATGTGAGAACATAGATTAGTGTGCCCACCTACTTTTCACATCCCCCAAGGAAGTGGGGTGCACGAGAACAAATTGGGTGCACAGGCTATGCGCCTTCAAAAATTTTGTGTGCTTGATTGTAGAGCACACTACCCGAAGGCGATCGCACAGCCTATGCACCCAGCTAGACTATTGCATGCTCCATTATAATGGAGCACATGAAATCTATTTGAGGTGCACAAGTATGTATGCCCTGACGATTTGTGCACTCGGCTTAGGAGTGGATCACACTAACTGGGAGAGGAGCACACAACTTGTGTGCTCTAAGGTTTCAAAGAGCATGGTGGGTTTTAGGGCACATGTGAAGGCGTGCGCCGCTTAGGTTACTTAGTGTGCTTCGCTAAAGTGGAGTGCACAAGGCAGGGGCAGGTGCACAAGGGTGCATGATCATGAAGGCTTTGTACGATCCACTAGGATAGAATGCATAGGGTTTCTTCAGGATGCATAGAGTTGTGCACCTGAACAGACTTTTATGCACTCCACCTCCCTATGGAGTGTGCAGGCTTCTTACTATAATAAAGAGAACCAAATTGACATTGATAATTATTGTATAAATAATACAAATGGTGTTTAGATTAGCTTGTTGGTTACGAAGCTAACAAGTCATGAATAGGAATAGTTACAACAATACTAACAACATAACCAAATAATGTAATAATAGCTATATAGAGATAACTATACGCTAACATCCCCCCTTATTACATTATTTGGGTAATGTAAAAACTACTAGCTACACTATCATCCCCCCATACAACAATATTTGGGTAAAGTATATAACTACCCCAATACAGTGAAGAAGATTTTGATATGCTGGCTCTTGCTCTTGCTCGGGCTCTATCACAGTGCTCTGGCTACTCCTAACAAAAAAATGGATCATTCCTCACTTTTTCTTCACATCAATGAATGTCCTTATTGTAATCTTTTCATCCAACCAGATTGCATGGGTAACCAACTGCTAGGTGTGGTAGAGTAGATCACTTCATACGAGGTTTTTTCGGTTACAATAGGATTCTGCAACAAGTGTTGATAAGGTAGCTAAGGTGTCAATCACTATCAAAAATGTACCCTTATAATTTCCCTCCCTTTGTTGCAAAACATGTTGTAATATCTGCAAGAAGTGTGACTAAGGTGTCGATCACTGTCGAAAATGCACCCTTATAAGTCATCCTTCATTTTTAGAAAAAATAGTGTGAAGGAAGAAATGTATATCCCCCTTAAGTGCAAAAGATATGCAACTCATGAAGCTTATTTACAAAGATTGCCACTTAGGCAAATCTACACCAGAAAAAATCCCCTCCTTTTATTACAAGTACTTCAAACAAAAAGAGTTTGCTATTTATGAAGCCTAAAAAAGAGGTACAATCACCCCTTTACTTCAAAAAAAACTTATTCTATTTATGAAGCCTAAAAATAAGTTGTGGAATGGTTCTTGCATAGGATGAAAAATTTGTATCCCTTACAAAGTGATATGAGCCATGAGCACTTTGTGTGCTCTTTCTAAACCAGAATTAGAATCAGAGTCAGACACTTCACTAGCAATGTTCACCTTTGGTTGCTTGTTCTTGTGCCAACACCTATTTGTGTCATGATTATCCTTGTCATAAATATTGTAGTATCTCTTCTTAGGGTTTTTCCCTTGGAATCCTTGGAAGAATTCCATTCCTTATGAAAATTATCCTTCTTCTTAAAACCTTTCCTATTGGAATAGAGGGCTGTATTAGAAGATTCATATCTTTGAAGTTGGTGTGCCTCCTCTTCTTGAAGCAGATTGACCAATTCAACAAAGGTAACTTTTCTCTGTGAAAACTAATGTGAGGTGATCAAAACCTGGTAAGAATCGGGTAAAGCTCTCAATACTACATAAGTAAGAATCTTATCGTCTACAAGTTCTCCTAAAGAATTTAATTTTACTTTCAACTCAGACACTTTGCATAGAAAAATTTCAACTATCTCACCTTGCTTCATACTCAAAATGTGAAGTTGAGATTGAAGGTAAAGAATGGTGGAATCATTATTTCCCTCATAAATGGTTTGAAAGGCATCCCATGCCTCTTTACCATGTTATTTGTTAGCTATGTGAGGTTGAACTTCATTTGAAATAGCAAGCAGGATGAGCACTCTTGCCTTGTTGTCTTTTTTGTCAAATGCTATCTCATCAGTAGTTGGAGGTGTAGCTGCTATTGATATAGCTACTGGTGAAGGTCTTGTTGTTGCTCCAAAAACAACATCCCACAAGTATTCCATGACAAGGACTGCCTTCATATTTTTTTTCCATGATGTGTAATTAGGACCTTTCAATAAGTGATGAGCATCAATCATAAACTTTGAAGCCATAGTGAGGGTTCCTCATATCACCAAATGGTCCCGATTTCTATATAACTTTGTGCTAGGCCTTTATACCATATAAAATACCCGCCCTTACATGAGGGAGACTATAGGTATTTTGAAAAATCAGAAAAAATTACCCTCCCTTATGTGAGGGAGACTATAGGTAATTTTTAGAGATCATACAACACGTGGAAAATAGGTGATACTGAAAGGGAATCATCTTGTTGATGGCACCTACCATATAAATTCATCAATCCTCATGTGTGGGGTGTAACTTCCCCTAAACACTTCGAATGTTAGAACTTTCTTCAGGATTTATGCCTAAACACAAGAACGATTAGATAGTGGAAAGGAGTAAAAAAATAGCAAAAATTTGTAGACTTATATCTCCGCGAATATTGATAGAGAACAAGCTTAGACATCGTTTTGGTAGATATATTAGGCAGTAGATACAGTAGCCCAATCATGACAAAATTACCTGTATGTGTGGGCCAGAGTTATCAGAAATATCGAACACTACAGTGCAATAAATTGCACGGATGAGTTTCAATTTTTGGAACTTAGGAGTGCTTTGCTTTTACTTAATGAAGTAGTGCAGAAAAATAAAGTGCATCATACATCATAAAGCATCCAAAAAATGAACCTAAGGTGTCGGTTTCCATCGAAAATGCACCTTTTACAATTTGCCAATTTTGAAGAATTGCTTAAAAATTATTTCACTCTCCCCCCTAGATTTAGCAGTTTTGAAAAATTGTGCTCTTTGGAAAAAAAATTGCCCCCTTTTCACTTTTGCAGAAAAAAATTGGGCCCCCCCTTTTTAAGTTTGAAAAAAATTATCAATAATGTCTTTTAAAAAACTTTGTAAAGTTTAATTAAAAAAAATTCCCAAAAAAAATTATTTCAAATATAATTTTTTTATTTAAAATAACCTTTTTAAAGAAAAAATAAAAATTATTTTAATTAAAAAAAAGAAAAATTAAAAAAAGAACACTAGAAAAATTAAACAAAACTTTAAAAATAAAAAATTACCTTATAACAAGATGTGTGGGGGGGTCAGAGGGATTCGATCCCTCAACCTTCTATTGGAGCGCCTTATGTCCGGGGTGCCAGCCAACTAAGCTTAGATGGATCGGCATGAGTAAGGTGGAGGCTCCCCTTACTTATCGTGCTCCCTAGGGGACGAGCTTCAAAAAGCATCGCTCAATCGTAGTTCCTCTGCGATGACACGATGGCAACGATGGCTCCTTCTGCAATCAGTCCTTAAATGAACCAGCAACCTCACCACTGCATTGACCTCAGGACGTGAACCTCCTCAGCATCTGAATCTCCTTGGATGACCTGCAATAATCCTCTTCTGCTTCCTGCAAACCATGAGCTTGCTCTCTGCACTCTATGACGACTTAAAAATAGAGAGATGATGGATCTGGTAGGATCTAAGAGTTTAGATAAAAAAATACTCCACCCAAAATTCTCAAAAAATCATGTTAGATCCATCCATGGCAATAAAAAATTATTTCAATGTCATAAGTGATAATGTAAAATTCAAAACCAGTTGTAGTCTTGATGCCATGGGAAGGGGAGTGATGAGGTTTTAAAAAAATTACAAATTTTTTATCCCACATGCATGGGGTTGGGCAGCTTTGAGGAGTTTATAAGGCTCAACCCTCACCTACGAGGGTGTCTCCTCTCAGGAAGACTCTACCTGAGAGGTCGGTGGAGCTTCACACGTGTAGGGCCGCCTTGGCTGCCATGCTGGGGGCGGATGCCCGCCGTGCTCGCCTCTCATTGCTCACCTTGCGCCCTTATGCTCACCTTGCCTCCCGATGCCTCCATACATTGTCCGATCGACTAACCAAAATTTGGTTTGGTCCAGTCGAGTCCAGAGTCATCGATCTGGTCGGTCTAGTCGAGTCTAGATTCCTCGAATCTCAAATCGGTCGAGTCTATCAGTATGGCTCAAAAATTGATCCTATCATCCAGGTCTAGGAAATTAGGATTAGTTTCTCAAAGAATGTGGTATTGAATAACGTGCCCCCAGTGACAACTCTGATACCATATAAGAAAGCAAACCAAATTGCCATTTATAATTATTATACAAATAATAAAAATGGTGCTTAGATTAGCCTATTGGTTACAGAGCTAACAAGTCATGAATACAAATAGATACAACAATACTAAAAACATAATCAACTAATGTAATAATAGCTATATAGAGATAACTATACTCTAACACTTACGGGGTGCATGGATTATATGCCCCTTGGGGACTTTGTGTGGCCCATTTTCCAATGGGATGCATAGGATAAATGTGGGTGCACAATTTATGCGCTCAGTGGGGGTCTTTGCACGCTCCTCTAATGGAGCACATGGACTTTGGCTTGGGGTGTTTTGCTTGCGTGCCCGAGAGACCTTTGGTGCGCTCCAATGTTGGTGGGATGCACAGGCTCGGGTAAGGGCGCATCACCTTATGTGCCCTTAAGGAAAGGGACATAGACCCCAAAAAAGGGGGACTACCTTTTTGGGGTCAACACTAACATACACCATTATCACTCAAATGATAATGATTGAGGTCATGCCTACCTTCTCTTAAGCTTCCTTTCCTAAAGAAGAACATCAATTCATTTTTAAACTAAGCACACTCACTGAAATTTCAAGCCCTATGACCTAGAGCTTTGATACCAAATGTAACAACCCAAAACTACCAACTTGAGAGAGATGAATTTTTTTTAAACCTACACAAGCAAGGTTATCAAAAATTTCCAATACTTTTATTTTAGCATTCTCTAGGATTCACCACATTTGATTTCTATGTCACTACAGATGATACTCAGTGGATAGGAATGGTAAACATCTTATAGTTTTTGAGGTTCACCTTACTAAAACTCACCATTTTTAAGGATACCAAAGTGGTCCCCCTTAATTTTCCTCTACCCTACAAGGTATAGGACAATGTGACCACAACTTAGGGATTATCCATTAAGTCCGATAATACATAACGAGGAATACATATTCCCTAACCTTAACTTATGTCTAACTAGGTACGTTAAGCAAACATAAAACCTCGGTGCTTAGTTATCATGCCTCTGTGGACTAAGATCAATACCACTCACTTGGTAATGAACATGATTACTCAAACCTACATGTTTGAGGAATCACCATTGCTATCTTGTGAATGGTCCCACAACTCCTAGTCAAAATACACCTAATCCTTCATGTTCAAGGTTCATTATTTCATAATAATACATGGTAATTGTATTAAAACAACTCCTTCCATATTCATGAGTTCCTAGCTATTGCATTCTCACAACTCCTTCAAAGGCTTATATCTACCTAGTTATTGCATACATGTAAATATTCTTAGGATTACATTTCTTGTTAACTTGGGTTATAAAAATTATTCCCAAGATAACCTTATCCCTCTAGAATTAACTTTATTACACTTGGAATAACATACGTCAAAACCTAAAGTATCATTCATCATATAATATCATAAGCATTTTTCAAAAATAGATTGATAGATAGTAATACTATATATCCTTCTAAAATATTGCAATATCATCTTATTGAGCAAAACCTAGAGTAACCTTCAAAAAATTAAAAACAATATTTAGTTTGCACAAAGATCAAGCTCACAGAAGCCATCTAACAGAGCATTATTTTATATAGATTTTTTTTCCATAACAAGTTTACATTCAAAGGTATCATGAAGACATCCATAACAATATCCAAGCCATCTATATTCCACAATATTCTCCATGAAGGTAAAATCCACCCATGAAACTTGAGGAAAACTTAGGGAGAATCCACCCACCAAATGTTGTCCAATGCTTCTCCAAATTCTACTTCAAAATTCTCCAAAATGCAACTCTCTAATATCTTTTTAATGCTGCCTAAAATTTTCTGTCAAAAACTCTTCTATTTTCTGATTCAAAAACTAATCTCTTCTCCTTTATCTTGCTATCCAAATACAACATTAAATTCCTCCAAATTGCTACCTTATTTTTTTGTAAAATATTCCTTCAATTGGTTGTTCAAGGTTACTTCAAATTTCTCAAATTGATGGTCTTTTCTATCTTCTTTATCCTCCTTAGATCTTGCTAGATTCTGTATTCCAATATGACCTCTATCGCTGGTATCTTCCTCAAGAATCTAAATGTCTTGAGATTTTCAAGAATCCTTTCTAAATTTTGACAAACTTCTTACCAAATCATTTTTTATTTTGAGCTTGTTGTTAGATGGTTATAATTGTCCCAAATTATTTTTTTCAGGAGTTACTCCTTGCAATATTATACCTTGAGCTTTCTTTAAATCTAGCTTTCTTTAAATCTTCTCCAAGGACCACTTCTTCAATAGGGATTTTCTAGCCTTTTTCTTTCTACTTCCAATATTTGGTTGAGGCCTCTTCTCTTGGGTCTTCAAATTTTGCAACTCTTCAATTGTACCTTTTCCTTAGTCCTCTATATTTTTATCAAATATCTATCTTCCAAATCTTCTCTTGGATCTCCTATTTCTTCAATCTTCAATAGGGCTTCTCTTGACCTATTTCTATCAACAGAGTTGCTTTCTTATTTATTCAATATTAAATCTTATACGGGGACCTTCTTCTTGGGTCTCCTCAATATGCAATGGGGACTTTTTCTTGGACCTCCTTAATATTCAATGTCTACTCTTTTTCTGCAACAAAGAACTTTTCCCTGCACAAGGAAAGAACATAGAATTTTAGGATATAAAAGATAAAATTCTTCTCTATCCATTATAGAAATATTCTCAACTTTTTATAACTAATTTTCTACAACAAAAAATTAGACAACAACACTCAATATCATATAAATCTCTAGATCTCTAAAAATTAATGAAATTCACAAATTATCTTCCAATCTGGTGGAAAGAGATCTATGTTGAGTCCTAGTCTTCACGAGTTTTATTTCAACCCTATGGAAATACTCTAGCCAAACAATAACTTTAAAATTTTTGGAAATGAAATCTCTCTTATCTCCTCCTAATATCTCTTTTGTATCTCCCTATCTCCTATCAATCTCTCTTGTGGCTTTGGTACCACTGTTAGCTTTTGATGTTATATATTTAATGAAATAATTACAAGGTATAAAATTAGCATGCAATATTAAATAAATTATAATGGTAATATATTAAGCATGTAAAACTTATATGAAACTTTTGTAGCTACTCATAAATCTACCGTTAATGAAAGCTCATGAAAATAGTATCTTCATACAAAAATTGGACATATCAAACTCTCCATATTTCATACAAGCTCTACATTATATCTACCTTAATATATGTTACTCCTCTCTCTATTTATCTCTCTATATAAAATGAATATATATAATGGGATGTGACTCTTTTTATTTCACCTTCCCATGACTCTTCATCTTCCTATTCTATAGAATCATGTACACATGGACAACCTGCACATTTACATCATTGCACATTCTAACAATAGTTGTGCATTAATTACATTGCATAAAGAAAATACTCAAACCCTAATCTAAGACACAATCCTAATATAAATATGCACCCAATATGGTACATTATCATGTACAAAATAATTTAATATGTTTTGATAGATCTCTCCTACCTTCTCTCTCCCATTTTTTATTTTTGTGTTGTTTTATTTTGTTTTGGAGGATGACGGTTGGGATTGTCTTCTTCTAGAATTTCTTCCTATTTTACCATTAATTTCTATTGTTCCTATTATTGAACTTTGGTTTACCTTTGTTTCTCTTATTTTGTTCCTTATCCCACTTTATAAATATTGTACTCTTTCTTTGCTTAAGATCCTATCTCTATGACTCTGTAAATCCCCAATAGTTGAAGAAATACATTTTAGTTTGAAGAATTATTTCTTCTTGTCTAGCCAAGTCATAAGCTTCTTGTAAAGTTTTAGTCTTGAGTAAATTAATTACTGTCCTAATATTAGGGTCTACCCCTAAGATGAACTTATGCACCTTTAGATGCTCATTGCTCTCATACTCCGGAAAATACTTCAAAAGTTTCACATATCTTTGAAAATACACCTTTATCGATAGTGATCCTTGTTGAAGTGTAGAGAATTATTCAAAATTCTCTACATAAAATTTATCAGAAAGAAATATTTTATTAAAATCCCCAATAAAATCATCCCACTTAAGTTTTGTATCTTGGAAATTCTTTCTTATATTGAACATGTACCACCTTTCTAGGGTTGTATCTTGAAAATGAAGGGTAGCACACACAATCTAAGTTTGAGAGGAGTAACATTTCATGGAAAAGAGGGTTTCCAACTCTTTTAACCATGAATTGACCACATATCCTCATTTCCTATAAACTTTATTACTTTTACATTCTTAAGGTCTCTAGCCAGCTCAAACTCTATCAAGGCCTTGCCCTCTTGGCTTCTTCTGAATGGGTTCTCTTCTTGACTACCATCTACATTTATAGTACCAGATTATTTATTGATTAGAGTTTCTATCAATTTTTGTTGTTGCTCCAACTACTCTTGAAACACCTTTACTATGGAGGAGATATTTTCTCTCCCATATGAACTTGTTGTTCCATCGGTGTCCCTACTAGTGTTTATGTCCTCTCAATCCTCTTGCTAGGAGCCACTACTCTCCTAGTTTTATTGTTGGAGTCCATAGTTTATCCAATATTTTGCACTACATTTGTCTATTGTGCAACTGTTCTCATTTTTTTGGGATGAACCTCCTTATAATACCATTATCATTTCCTAACCACACAAAGGAGTCGGGTAACTTACACTTCCCTTCAATTGTACTTACAATTAGTTAATTTCATTCTTGTAATGAACTAATATATACCATTTTCACTCCAATGATAATGATCAAGGTAATTCTTGCCTTATTACAAGGTATATTTACCAAAGTAGCACATCAAGTAAAGGATTAAACTAAGCACACTCATTGGAAGCTTCAATCCCTATGACCTAGACTTCTAATACCAACTATAACAACCCAAAAATATCAATTTAAGAGAGATTTTTTTTTAATCCTAACACAAGCAAGGTTCTCAAGAGTTCCCAATAATTTTCTTTCAACATTCTCAAGGCTTCACCACATTTTATTTCTATATCATTGCAAGCGACACTCAATGGATAGGAGTGGCCAAAATCCCATAGTTTTTGGGTTTCACTTTACTAAAACATACCCTTTAGAGGGATGACATAGTGGTCACACCCAATTTTCCTCTACCCTACATGGTACAAGATGTTAGGAGTGAAAACTGAAGGGGATATTTTTTATTGATAAATGGTTACAATATATAGGCATAAGCCTATATGATGAACATGACACTTTTCAATGAAACTGACAAGTGTCAAACTGGCATAGTGCACATTACATTAACTCTAACATTCCCCCTTAATGTGCACTATCCTAACTAAAGAAAAAAACAAGTCAACATTAGGTAACATTCCCCCTTAATGTTGACTTCTCTAACAAAAATCTACATCCTCCTTTATTGTTGATTTGGTCTTAGGCTCTTGCTCTTTGTGCTTGGCTCTCCAATTGTGAATAATGCTAGATTCACTGTGTATACATCTTGGTCTGTTGCCTCAGGGTCAGCCACTTCCACGGGTCTGTTGCCACTAGGTCAGCCTTCTAAGTGCCTCGGGGTCATCATGGGTGCCTTAGAGTCAGCCACTTCTGGGTCTGTTGCCTCTGCAGGTCATCCTCAGAGGATGTTGCCTCTCGTAGGTCACTGACTAGATTCACCATGAGTATGAAATCCCTCCTCATGGTGAACTCAATCTAGAAGGTGTCGGTCTCTGTCGAAAATGCACCTAATACAAAGGAAAAACGAGCCATATAAGAGTGTCGGTCTCTGCCAAAAATGCACTCAATACAATAAAATGAGCCATAGATCAAAATAGGAGGAGAGAAGAAGAAAATAAGAGAATCTTCTGAAGTGTCTTCGTCTATAGTCTTCAGAAGTAGATCCGGAAAAAACCTCGGATAGAGTCTAGGGTGTCTATGTCTGTAGTCCCTAGAATAAGTGTCCTTATGGTGACCATGTCATCCCATCGAAATGCATGGGTAACCAGCCGCTGCATTCGCCAAGTGTATAGAGAAGGTCACTAGGTACAAGGATCACATATAAAATTACCTTGGGAGTGTCGGGTACAACCGAGAGTGCACTCCAAGGTAGAAAAACTTTTGAGGCTAAAAAACTCAATTGAAACAGCCTCAAAATTACAATATGACACCACCATTGTGTTCATCATGGAAAAACGTTTCCAACGACTATAAATACCCCTATATTCCACCATCAAAGGGGCCTTCATCTTGCTGGAAAAACAATAGCATGCCTATCTAGGCAGCAAAATAAACCTCAGGAATATCATATTCCTGGCATCGCACTGTGGCGGGAAAAAAAAACAGACTCAATTTTCCCACGCAACAGAAATAACATGGGCCATCATCTGAAAAATACAATAAGAGGCCATGATGCCCTCTACTTCCACTCTCCATGTGGCAAAATATTAAAAAAACTTTGAGGGTCCTTGTGGAAAATACTTTTCACAAGTAGTGGGTCATCTCTAATAGCCATATATTTTAATAAAATACCCTTGAAATAAATATATCCCACTAAAATTTCAAATTTCAATTTAAAAAACAATTCCCCCTCTTTTTTTTTTGACTTCAGATAAAACTCCGCGTCCATCCACCATATGCGCTTTTTCAAATCCCTTAACTTATCATAATTATCGCCAACTACCACTTATGCCTTTACCCCGAACGAACATCAAAAAATCATGGAACAAATCCGGCCCTCCATATGGTACCTCCTGCTACCGATGCGTTGCGGCACCCGTCCACCTCCGGGAGCACCGTTTCTGCGAGCAACACCACCACCGCTAGCGACTCTAGCTGGTACGACTGTGCACTTGCCACAGCAGAATTCTTCTTTCTTCACCACAGCATCGGACCCTAAAAAAAAATTAACAGCAGCTCCCCTTCCTTGATGGCATATCGGGCGTCGATGAAGACATCATGAAAAAAAACTACCAATCTGGAGATGTCGTATTATTTTTCCTCGATCATTGTGAGTGAAAATTCTATTTTCTAGGAATCAAACAGCAAAAGTTTGGCCTCATGAAATAGCAGAATCATCACGAAACCAATCTAAATCTCCTCTGCCTTGGAGCTCCACATGAAACGACAGTCAACAGTAGGATTCCCCCTTAATCGGATGCCAACAGTACTCTCTGATGGTCTCATCCACTGCACTAGCAGTGTGAAATCTGAAGAACATCTCTGGGAAGAACTCTTTGTACAAAAGTGCCCTTTGTGGCAACGTTGCCTCCACTGAGCTCGCCTCTTTCCCTGCAGCTGCGGACAAATCGGCCCTGCACGGAAACATGAACACTTGCCTTGGTAAAAACATGAACACTTGCCTCACATAGTAAAAACATGCATAGCTTAAACCACCCATTATCGCCCTTCGATCTCCATAGCTATCAAGCTCCCATCACATGCCACGACTGCAATATATTTTTAATTTTAAACGATGTGATGGTGCACAACAACAATTTGATTTTGTAGATATTCTTCTACTGATATTTTCTTAAGCAAAAGAATTCGGCAGCCATGGGCCATGCATTTTTATCAGTCACGGTCATATGAAAGTTGTCAAAGGTTGGGCAAGGCAAGTTTTGTGGGGTTTACTCTATCTTTACAGTCAAAATCCTCCTATTATTCACAGAGATTTAAAACGTGATAATATCTTCCCACATATGAACCCACGAAGGCAAGCGGAGCCTCCTCCGCATTCAAATTTGAAGATCAGATCTGCAGGGGCAGACAACAAGCACCATCAGTGAAAAGGCAATTCAGACTGTCGCCCGATCGTACGCCAGCGTCGCCTCCACTACCTTCTTGAACGTCCATCACTCAGCTGACGCCATCCACGATTACAGCCTTGCCCTTCACCGCCCGCTTCGCGCTCAACTCGCCATTGCTACCGTCGAAGAAGACATTTTATTGCAGATGGGTAGCCACACGGAAGGAAGCCAACACATTCACCATGCATGCGTCCAAGCATCCATCTTCTACGTGTGTGTTGGAGCAATACTCACGCCACACTCCCTCCTTCGAAGTATAGAGAAAATGTAGTCAAAGCAAGAATTAACCGTATATGAGTACTGATATTTTGTCTCAGCTTACATGGCAGGATTTGTCTGTCACGGTTTCTCTCAGCGGCAGCGAAACTCAGACAGTTCTTCAGGGTTTGACAGGATATGCAGAGCCCGGAACCCTCACGGCCCTCATGGGCCCGTCTGGATCAGGAAAATCAACTCTATTGGATGCCCTCGCAGGTAGATTGGCGACCAATGCATTTCAGTCGGGAACCATCAAACGGAACGAGCGGAAGCAAAAAAATCTCCTTTGGGACTCTGAAATCTGCAGGAGCCTTAGGCCATTGACTCAACAGTCTGCTTTCAAGGGGTTGCAGAAGCCAAAAATAAGATATCGGCCCAGTCCAGCCGTTGGTCCTCTGTAGCTACGAATGCCTGGCCGTAGCATTATTGTTGTCTTGCATGCATAGTTGCAGCCACAGGAGGCTCTCTTTTTGGATACGATCTTGGAGTTTTAGGCGGAGTGACATCAATGGACGACTTCCTAAAAAAATTCTTCCTAGGTATATATCGCCGCAAGCAGTATAATCTCTTCATTTTCAACAGGTGCCACATAGGGGCTACCACCAACAATAGGAAAAAAAAATAGCATTGGGCCGATGCACTGCAGATCGAAACAAGACAGGGCAACTCAATAACAACAATAACAGAAACACAAACAACAACCAAATCTGATTCCCCAAAACCTTGGGAATACAAACACCACCTCACAACTAGTTTTGATCACTGCTTTGTCCTCAATCCTACACAAAAAAAATCTGAGCATTAAAAAAATAAAATCATGGCCCCAAGCATTGAAGCTTCAGGGGCAGCCATGAAATCTTCTTCTCCCTTTGGCCTTCTGGTTTCTGATCCACAAAAGTGGAGAGCATACTCCCTGAGCCATGGAGAAGGAAGGAATGGAGGAAAAAATGAGGGGGGGATTTCCATGAGGGAAATCCCCCCTCAAGCTCACAGGGCAGGGAAAGCCTGGAGCTCTGATACCAAATGTTAGGAGTGAAAACTGAAGGGGATATTTTTAATTGATAAATGGTTACAATATATAGACATAAGCCTATGTGATGAACATGACACTTGTCAATGAAACTGGCAAGTGTCAAATTGGCATAGTGCACATTACATTAACTCTAACACAAGACAATGTGACCATAGCATAACCTTAAATCCTATGTTAGAATCAAATCCTCTACATAGATATTTATTTTATTTTATAGTTAGGAGGAGGAGTTTCATTTGGTTTTGATAAGCATATTTTATTTTTGGCTATTTTAAGGTTGATCATTTATAGGCTTAGTGGTTAGCGGTTTATTTGTCTTTCCAAACTATATAAGCCTTGTAATTATTGTTTTTAATTAATTTCAATGTGACTACTTTCACATTTGGTATCAGAGCGAGGAGGGGTCGAGGCACTAGAGTTATCTCGAGAGTGGACAAGTGGACCGAGAGGAGTCCACACAACAAGTCTTCCTATCCATCATAGACCGTGTGATGAACAAGGACAGATGGGCCATAACGTGGCTGACCCCTATCAGAGACCTAGGTAGATATAGATAAGAACGATGCTAGTGACATGACTAGGCAGACATAGATGACAATGTGGACACCTAACGTGACTAGCATAGCTGACTTGGCGAAACTTAGACTTAGACACTGACTTGATGAACAAACGAGAGACTAGGCGGATGGATGGGACACACCTACGTGGTGATCAACCATTGGACTAGATGAGGGATACAAGGACTAATGTGGGGCTGGACTATGCCAGCCAAACAAAATTTTTGCCAGCTTGGCAGCCAGTGAGGTTGCTCGCCATTGAGGAGCGTCGTCCTCTTGGGTAGAGTCTCCCCGAGAGGAGACACCTCAATAGATGATTATTCACCTATTTAAACAACTATTCAGTTGTTTTCCCACGCATGTGGGATAAAAAACCTTGTCTAAAGTGCAAACCAGACTACGGCACGAGACTAAAACTGTCAACATGAATTAAAATTTCTGATTTTTCCCTTACTTTTGTGGATATTAGATTGATTTTTTGCTGCCAAGAATCAATTCTAGAGGTGATTTTAGAGATTTTGGTTGGATTACATTTGTGTTTTTCGCTTTATGTTTTCTCTGATCTGCTCCATCAGATATATTTGGCTGTCACAACAACAATAATTTTTTTTTGCAGCCATTTAATGAAGGTTTAAATGAAAGAAATTGTTCGTAAAGGGGTTTGTGTGTGTCACAAACTTCCTGGGAGGCATATGTAGCTGGTGGAGAGTTTTTTGTAGCCTTCTAAGAGTTATTTTTCGAAGCTTTCAGTCAAGCATGTGATGTTGGTGCAGAGGAAGGTGAGCGGAGGCTGAGAAGGATATCACAAGATCATCCTCGTCGGAAGAGTGGAGGCCGAGCGTAGATTTGAGGCCAAGTATCAAGTGAAGCGAAGGCTGAAAGCTACCACCGATGGAGAGGTGGTAGAGCACCGCCCCTTAATGCTCTTGCCAGAGTTCAAGTAAGGGTTATTTACCCTTCAAACCTGCCGAGGCAGGTAGCTTGGTCGATCATCGATCGATCGCTAAGGCACTAGTGGCAAAGGAGGACGGGGGATCGAATCCCACCGAGAGGTAATACAAAATTTTTTAGTGGTCAATTTTTTTTTGCAACTTTAATATTAATTTTATCAATTTTTTTAATAATTTAATATTAATTTAATTAAAAAATCATTTTTTTTATTTTAATGGTTTTTTAGTTAAAATTAAATTTTATTATTAATTAAAACTTTGATAAAATTTTATTTTTTGCAATTAAATGATTTGCACAATTGCCTAAGAGGCAATCTTTGTAGATGATTTGCACAATTGCCTAAGAGGCAATCTTTGTAACAAGCCCAAAAAGGCTTTATAAGTGTTGATTTTCTACTTTAAGGGGAATAATTTTGCAGCCATTAAATATGTTATGGTAAGGTAAAATGAATGCTACTTTGTCCTTCATTCTCTTTTAGGGAGAGAAAACCCTGAAGCATTTAATGAAAGAGTGTGAATATATGGTCTGAATATCATTTTTACTCAGCTACAAAATGTTGTAATAGCATATCAAAGAGTACCTGATGCTGGTTACGATGGTGATTCTGAAGACAATAATTATTTTGATAGCTAACCTGAGGAGTCAGTATCTGTCGAAGTTACACCACATAAATCTGAAATCATTTGTCTTAGTGACAATGATTCTGTTGAGCTAGTGGAGCTAGAACCACATTCTCATGAACTTGTAATTGTTAGTGATAATAGTGATTCTATAGCAGATAATTTTGTCAATGCAGAGATAGGTGAACCGATGGAAGTAGAGCAAGACATCTCTGAGAGAATTGACAGAGTGAGATTTGATTTAAATTTGTAATATTCTTTTGTAAGCATCTTAGACCAAGCACATTTGGCATCTTGCATTATTTGTATTGAAGAATAAAAGAAGAGTATTTCTTATTTATTTCAAAAGTATTATTTAATCAATGGCACAAAATAATAATCTACCCATTCTAGAGTTTAATGGGTTAGATTATGAGTATTGGTCCATAAATATGAGGACCTTACTCATTGGTAAAGAAGTATGGGATATAGTCGAATAAGGTTATGCAAAACCTTCAAATTGGACCACCTTGAGTGCAGCAGATAAAAATACCAAGAAATATGCCCAAAAGAGCAATTATTCTACCCTCTACCATCTCGAAGAAGCTATGGAGAAGAGAGTATTTCCAAGAATTACTTCTTTTTTAGCTGACCAAGACGCATGGAAATATTTACAGGATAGTTATCAAGGTAGTGATCAGGTGAATAAAGTGGGGCTTCAAACCTTGAAAAGAGATTTTGAAAATCTCAAGATGGAAGAGAGTGAAACTGTAGGTGACTATTGTGTGAGAGTGAAGGCAGTGTTTAACAAAATGTAAACCCTTGGAGAAGACATCAAATATAAATTCATGGTGAAGAAATTTTTTGAGAACACTTGTTCATAAATGGAACCATATTACTATCATCATTGAAGAGTCTAAGGATTTGTCTACTTTATCTTTTGATGCTCTAAATGGTTACTTGATGTTTCATGAAGAAATATTACAGTGTTCTCCTTCAAAAAGCTATGGAGGTGATGCCAAATATTTCTCATCCAATGAGGGTGCAGGAAGAGGCCAAGGAAGAGGACAAATGAGAGGTAGAGGAAGAAGCAGCTCAAGAGGTTGAAATCAAGCAAGAGGTGGAAATTAAGCACAAAGTGGAAATCAAGGAAGAGGTGGCAATCAAGGAAGGAGTGGAAATCAAGGAAGAGGAGGTGAAAAAACAAAGAAAGTTTGTTTCAATTATGGTAAGCTTGGTCACTTTGCTAAATATTGTTAGTCCAAGACTTCTCAAGGTGGAAGAGGTCAATATGGCAACTATGGTGAAGAAGGAACTTAAATTTTATTTCTTACTTATGGAAAATCAGATCAAGGTCTAAATGAATCTTGGATTTTAGCTACTGGTTGTTCCAATCACATGAGAGGAAAAGAGGAGCACTTTGCTACAATGGATTCCACCTACAAATCAAGAATCAAGTTGGGATATGACACAACTCTATAAGTTGAAGGTAATAGAGCCATGGAAATTCCAACAAAGAAGACACCAAGAAGGTAAATGATATGTATTACACCCCCAAAATCCAATATAACTTGCTTAGTTTTGGAAAAATGATGGATACAAATTATAGGATTGTTTTTTATTAAGGCAAATATGTAATTTTTTATAATAATAATTGTAATAGATTTGTTACCCAAGTACCTATGAAACATAATAGGTTGTTTCCTCTTACGTTTGGGGAAAACAAGGTTGCTCAACTTGCTAGTATTTCTATAGCAAATCCAAGTGTACTTTGGCACTTGGTATATGGTCATCTAAATTATGCAACCTTGAAATTGTTAACTTCTCAAGCTATGGTGTGTGGACTTCCAAAAGTTGATGAAAACAAGGAGGTATGTGAAGGGTGTGCTTTGGGAAAGCACTCAAGATCCAAGTTTCCAAGAGGACAAGCATGGAGAGCTAGCCATCCACTCCAATTGGTGCATTCGGATATTTGTGGTCGAATGCAAACCAAAAGTATTGGTAACAATTCTTACTTTCTCACTTTCATTGATGATTTCTCTAGGATGTGTTGGATCTATTTTTTGAAAACTAAAGATGAATATTTTGATTGTTTCATATATTTCAAAAATAATATAGAGAAATAAAGTGAGTTTTTTGTAAAGAGTCTAAGGATTGATAGAGGCGAGTATTATTCAAATGCATTTCTAAAATATTGTAAATAATATGGAATAAAAAGATAATTCACAACTACCTACACCCCACAACAAAATGGTGTCGCTGAAAGAAAGAACCACACTATAGTAGAAATGGCTAGATCACTGCTGTAAACTAAGAATTTAAGTAACACGTATTGGGTTGATGTTGTAAGAACTAGTGTTTACATTTTGAATAGGAGTCCTACTTCTAGTCTAGATGGGATCACTCCTTATGAAGGATGGTATGGTAAAAATCCAAACGTAAAACACTTTAAGGTTTTTGGTTGTGTTTCCTATGCCCACATTCTTGATGAGCAAAGAAATAAACTTGACCCTAAAATTCAAGCATGTATTTTTGTTGGATATTGTGAGTCTTCCAAAGAATATAGGCTCTACAATCCCAAAACACATAAAATTGAACTTTCTAGGGATGTAATTTTTTATGAAGGGGAAGAATGGGGTCATCAAAAACTTGTTGTTGATTATGGATCTCATGATGCAAGTTCCTCTCAATTTAAGCAAGCGCAGCCCAAAAATAGCAAAGGAAGTCCTCCAAGCCCAAGTATGAGTACTACTTCAAGTACACCAGATGCTACTCCAAGTACTTCTCCAAAAAGATCAGTAAGTTCTTCACCAATGGATATTGATTCTCCATAAAGAGGTAAAAGAACACTTCAACACCATCCATCTTTTCAAATTTTGGATAAGAATTTCCAGAAAAGATACACTAGAAGTCAAGCTAGTGAAATAAATGTAGTTTTAAAAAGACTTGAAAATCTGTATATGTATGGTGATGATGACTCCCAAGACCCTAAGGGAGATGTAGTAAATTATGCTTTAATGAATAATGTAGAGCTAGATCCATCTAGATATGATAAATCATGCACTCATGATGTATGGCAGCAAGCCATGGAAGAGAAAATATCCTCGATAAAAAGGAATGATACTTGGGAGCTAGTGAAGCTTCCTAAGGGTAAAAAATGTGTTGGATGAAAATGGGTCTACAAGACCAAATTCAATGTTGATGGAAGTATTGAAAGACACAAGGCAAGAATTGTAGCGAAAGGCTTCACCTAGAAGGATGGGATTGACTATGAAGATACCTTTGTTACTATTTATAGATAGGAGACTATCAGATAAGTACTTTCCTTGGCTGTCCACAAAGGGTAGAAAATTCAGCACATGGATGTAAAGAGTGCCTTTCTCAATGGGTACTTAAATAAAGCGGTTTTTATGCAACAACCTCAAGGTTTTAAAGAACAAGTTAAGGATAACCTTGTCTAAAAACTTTAAAAAGCACTATATAGCCTCAAGCAAGCACCAAGGGCATGGTACTCACACATTGATGACTACTTTCAAGAGTATGGATTCACTCAGAGAAAAAGTGAACCTACTCTATACTACCTAAAGTAAGGTAAAGATATTCTCATTGTATGTTTATATGTGTATGATTTAATATTCATGGGTAGTAGTGCCAAGATGAATAAGGAGTTCAAACACTCCATGATGAAAGAATTTGAAATGAAATATATAGGCTTAATGCATTACTTCCTAGGGATGGAAGTTCATCAAACAGATAAAGGGATATACATATGTCAACACAAATATGCTCAAGATATGATTAAGAAATTTTCTATGGAAGAATGCAAGCCTGTTGCATCTCCCACGGGTCATGGGATCCAATTGAGCAAATATTATGGAGCACCAAAAGTTGACATGACTACTTACATGAGAATGGTTGGGAGTCTAATGTTCGTCACCAACATAAGGCCTGATATTCAGTATGTTGTTTCTCTTATTTCAAGGTATATGGTTGATCCATCAAAACTTTATTTTCAAGAAACTAAGATAATTCTAAGATATGTAAAAGGTACATTGGATTTTGGGATCCATTACCACAAATGTAATTATGTAAAATTAGTTGGATTTAGTGATAGTGATTGGGGTAGCAATATAGATAATAGAAAATCTACTTCAGGGAATTGTTTTAGTCTTGGGTCAGGACTAATTACATGGAGTTACAAAAACCAGACTGTTGTAGCATTGTTATCTACTAAAGCTGAGTATATAGCAATCACACATGGTAGTACTTAAGCTCTATGGTTGAGAAAATTACTTGAAGAAATTGGAGAGCAACAAAGTGGTCCTACAATATTGTATTGTGACAATATGAGTGTCATCCAATTGGCACATAATCCCATCCACCATAGCAGGTCAAAACACTTTGATATGAAGTATCACTTCATTCGATACATGGTGGAGAAATAGGTAGTTGAGCTTCAACATTACAACACTTTGGATAACATGGTATATATCTTCACCAAAGGGGTTGCTAAAGCTCAATATATAAAGTTGAGAGACTATCTTGTCAACTCTCTCAACTTTAAGGGGGAGAATGTTAGAATCAAATCCTCTACGTAGATATTTATTTTGTTCTATAGTTAGGAGGAGGAGTTTCATTTGGTTTTGATAAGCATCTTCTATTTTTTGCTATTGTAAGGTTGATCATTTATAGGCTTAGTGGTTAGTGGTTTATTTGGCTTTCCAAACTATATAAGCCTTGTAATTATTTTTTTCAATTTAAAAAAAAATCAATGTGACTACTTTCACAACCCATAATACTTAAAGTGAAATTCCTATTCCATAACCTTAACCTAAGTCTAAAGAGGTAGGTTAATCAGGCATAAATCCTTGGTGCTTTGTTACCCATCTCTGTGGGATAACTAAGGTCAATATCACTCATTTGGTAATGGATATGATTACTCAAACCTACATGTTTGAGGAATCACAACTATTGTCTTGTGAATGGTCCCATAATTTCTAGTTTAAATACACCCAATCCATCACATTCAACATGCATTTATTGAAAAGAAAAAATGGCTATTATATTCAAACAACTCCTTCCAGATTCATGAGTTCTTAGCTATTGCATTATCAAAACTCCTTCAAAGGCTCATATATATCTAGTTATTACATACATGCAAATCTTATTAGCATTGCATTTTTTATTAAATTGTGGATGCTGAAATCCGAATTCGAAGTGACGACATGCCAGATTATGATGCAAACAAAATTGATATAAAAATGCTAAGTCCTACGAATGCGAGAAAAGCAATGCATGAAGGAAAGACACGAGATGTTAGAAAACAAAGAAAAGTGGGGCCTATTTTATTAATGTTGCTTTTAAATATGGTTACAATACATCCCCCTTCTAGGGCTCAGAACTTTTGATATAGTTCGTTACATCAACGGATGATATGCCTCTAGTGTCTTCCGCATGCCCACATTTGAAATGGGTGTGCCAAACGTTGCCGCCGCTTGTTTCCATGTGTTCGTCATTCCTTGCTACCCCTATGGTTTTCTTGGTGATGAGATCCTGTGCATAGAGAAATATCAAATAGTTAATAGCATATACGGATAGAGGGAAAACATGCAATCCCCAGGGCCTCCGGCTAGTGAATACATAAAATAGTAAAACGATGGTCAGAACATGTCATAATGAATTAAAAATTTGACATAAGCATAGAAAAATCATCAAAGACACATTACAAAAAGAACAGTTGGGAAATCATGCATGGATTTCTAATCGCTTTGGGGTGGGACGATTAGGACTGTCACAAAACATGCAAAAAGTGACCTTGCAAATGTCCTATCCAGAGGCCTCCAAAATTATTGAAAACTTGGGGTTAGACAAAAAGGGGGCATTTTGGGATGATCCAGAAGGTCATATTTGGCATATTCTTCCCAAATTTTCTCGTATCCGAAGGCGCTCCCTGTAGGTTAGTAAACACGTAAAATGATTAAAAAAAGGTCAAAACAAGTCAGAATGACATGAAACTTGAACAACAGAATAACTAAACAAAATAGAACACAATGCAAAAATAATAGTAAAGAAAACATTCATGGATTTCTAATTGCTCTAGGGTGGGACGATTAGGACTACAGTAGTTTCGAGGGCGCCCACGGGCAGGATGCCCGTCATTTAGGGTCTGGTTTTGACACCAATCCACTTGGGATGGGTCCAAAACCTCCTAGGGGGTTGTTTCAATGAATTTGGTGTGGGATTGTGGCTGATTTCTTAGGTTTTGTGTCGATATTGCGTTCTTAGTGTTCACCCGATAACCTCTCTTCCAAAAGAGAAATTAGGGATGTAAGAAGCACAAATGGGAATGTGGGTATAATTTGGTAGCAATCCATTGCTCTGAATGCTCCAATTTTTTTTTTTGTTTGGAGTGAGGAGGCTCACCCTTTTATAGACCTCTGGGGTCTCCTTTGAATGCGCATGCGAGGGCGCCACTTGGCTCACCATGCCTTTATTGGGGGAGAGAAGATTCCTCCTTGATTTAGGGCCTCCATGCATGAGGCCTCCATGATCAGGGTATGCTTTACTGAAGTCCCTCTCTCTGATTTGAAACCGTTCCTCGTAATTGCATGCTCTGAAGGCACCGTTGAGTGGTAGATCTGGGTTTCCATTTGTCAAGGTTTGACTTTTTGCCAGTCAAACCTGCTATTCATCCCACCCTGGGACGATTGCTTCTAATCATCCCAGGGTGGGGCGAATAGGATTATAATCATCCCGGGGTGGGATGAATAGGGAGAAAAGTGCTTAAAATGTGCCAAAATGACCTCTAACCTTCCAAAAATTATTTGGGAGTGGTTAGGACCACTGTTTAACCTCTGGAGGCTTCCCTAGGTGTATGTATGCCAACTCGATCAGTGCTTGTAGCCACATAATCGGGTTGGTGCTGCTTTGGTGTCTAAAAATATTCTCTAACCAACCCAAGATAACCTTATCCCTCTAAAATTAACTTTATTACACTTGGAATAACATACATCTAAAAATAAAGCATCATTCATCATATAATCTTTGAAGTATTTTTAATCAAATTGAAAGCCATCCAAAGGTTATATTAGATAAAAAATGAAGCATCTTAATTAAGTAAAATCCATGATTTTATTAACTCAAATGCTTAACATAATGCTATCTAAAGGCAAATTTCATTAATTTAGATTCCATAACTTAAAAAAACCAAGTTATTACCATAAATCCATGTAAATATATTTTCAAATAAATTTATAGTGAGCAATACTATCCAACATTTTAAAATATTGCAATATCATCTTATTGATTAAAACCCCAGGTAACATTTAAATAATTAAAATGATCTCTACTTTGTATAATGATCAAGCTCACAAAACTCGTCTAATGGAGCATTATTTTATATATCTTACATTTCCTTAACATGTTTACATTGAAAGGCATCATGAAACCATCCATGACAATATCCAAGCCATCTATATTCCACAATATTCTCCATGAAGGGAAAATCCACCCATGGAACTTGAGGAAAACTTAGGGATCAGGACAACTCCAAATGCAATGCATTCTAATCATGCCATCAATGCTATGCAAACAACCATGCATGAAAACATAATAAAACAAAATAATAAAGAGAGAATACCATACTTATCTCCCTATAATGGTCCCTTTACCCACACAAGTCTCAAGAACCATTATAATAGTTTCTCTTTCAAAACCAAGCACAAATAAACCAACTTAAAAGAGAATCCCATACTTCTCTTTATAATTATCCCTTAACCTACACAAGTCTCAAGAACCATTATAATAGTTTATTTTTCCTTAAATCAAAACATCCAAACTAAAATTCTTAAAAGAACTACCATCACCATAGAAGAGTCTTATAACAACAAAAGCTAAAGCATAGAAACTAAAAGAGTTCTTTTTCTAAACTTCAACTTCTATTTTACAAATATGAAATTGACCAAAGATTTCTTTTTTTAACTTTATCTCCTATTAAACTAAAATATATTTCTATTTAAGCAAGAATTAGCTTTTGAAAAGTTAAAATAAACTTTAACTTCCATAAAGATAAAAGAGGTTTCTATATAAACAAACTTTACTTTCTACTGAAAATAAAATATCATGAACCTTCATCTAAAAGCTTTACAATGTTATACAAGAGGATCCAACTCCTCTACACAAAATAAGAAAATAAAAATGATTCCTCCAAAGCTATAATGATTCACAAACATCCATACAACAATCCATGACATGCTTACCTCTAAAAACTTGACTACCAAACAAAGGCTAACCGAAACTTAGACTTTAAAAATATTAAACCATCACTTAGGCTTCCAACCATAAGGTAAAGACTCAACACTTGCCTACCTTCCAATCAAGATATAAAGAACACACCACATACAAATATGGACATAAATATAATAAAGCAAATATGAACGTGACCCCTAGTAAAAGTGAAAAATAACATCCCAACACTCTAAACATGCTTAAAAATACAAGACATTAAAGATACGGGTGCATAGGTAGAGAAAATCCAACTAACCACACAACCTGACATGAAAAACAAAAGAAATATAAAGCACTACCACTAATGGATTCACCTACCAATCATATCAAGAAATAGGCTAGCCAATTAAAGGTTTATGAATGTAACCTACTCACTTCCATGGTGCTAACTAAGCACTTACAAGCATCATACAAATGCATCTAAAATAATTATGACAACTAGAAGGATCTTTGCATACTCAAGCAAGAAGAATATCATAGCCACACCAGGACAAGGAGAAAGACAAGCAATACAGGAAGGAAAAGCTACAACCATAAAAAGCAAAATTGCACCTTTGTAATCCTTTTAACCTAACATAACTTTGAAATTGTACTACCAAGTCCTTCCTTGATCCCAAGCCTTCGATTCCTTCCTTCTTCCCCAAAAGTCCTTTTCCCAACACATCTTACTAGATTAAGAAATGCTAAGGTGCACCTTATTGCATGGTGGGTGTTATATAAAAAATGCTTTGGAATATTCCTCCACTAATGCCACCTTTCTGCTAATTAAAGGACCACTAAAGCATAGAAATCATAATAAAAAACTTAATGTAAGTTTTTCAAGCCATTTAAATTTTATTCCAAACATTAGGAAAAATAATGCAATAATTAAAGTATCTCCAAGAATTAATTTAATAATTCTCTTTATTAGTTTCAATTGCTAATATTAGTTATTAGCATTAACACTAATATTTCTAAGTATTAATGTCACCAACTAATTAATACTTTAAAAGTTCTGAAGTATTAATGTTACTAACTAATTAACACTTTAGTAGTTTTATTCAACAAAATATATGCATACCACATATAAATATAGATTCACACTAACGATATTACACACCATTGTTTTATTCCTAAGTTGGTGGTCCCTTTTAATATAGTCTAATGTTATCACAAACCTATTAAGGAGACTCATTGCATAAGCAACTTCCTGGCCCAATGGTGTGAACATCAAATAAGAAAAATGCAATGCATCTACATGAAGGGTATTTTGTTACCTTGAGTTATTGATGAGCAAGTCATCACTATCATTTTCTAAAATATCTCTCAATTTATGTGGTTTACCCATATGATCCCACCAGTGAGATAACTTAGTCCTACACCCACAAATATGTTAGCAGTACCATATTCCAAGAACATAATACAATTACTTAGTCATATTGACATCATAAAAAGAAACTATGAATTAAACATTCACACCAATAAATAATTCATTGTGAATAATTAATTATACCAAGGAGAGGTGTTAAACTATCGTCAATTGATTAGAAGTCTCTTGTATTTAACAAATATGTGACTAGATATAGTTTTTTTTTAAATTATCTCTCAAGATTTATGCAAGAACCTAGAGAAAGTCATTAGAATGCTATAAAAATAATATTACAATATATCAACAAGACTATAGAATATGGACTAACATATAAAAATAATGATAAGAATTTTTATCTACAAGGATATTCAAATTATGTTGGATCTATTGATGATAGAAAATAAACATTGAGATACTTTTTTTATCTTGGTTTAGAACCAATATCATGGTACAATAAAAAATAACATGTAGTAGCACTTCCATCTACCAAAGTAGAGTATCATGAAACAAAGGATGTAGTCTATGAAGCATTGTGGTTACAATACATGTTGTCAGACATTAGAATCAAAAGAAACCTAATAATAATAAATTGTGATAATCAAGGAGTATTAAATTTGATAAAAATTCTAATCATATATGAATATGAAGGATGAAAATTTGCATCACATAAAAATGAAAACAATGCTAAAGAAAAAAAATTGTATTAATATGTGTTATCAATGTCACATAGAGTCCTCTTCAGAGGATAATTTTAGATGATATAAAGATTACAAGTTGGGGTATGATTCCTCTCTTTTCAACAAATAAGTCTCTAGGTACAATATGAATCTCTTTGTTCTAGCAAAATGTTTGGGGGAGTAGGTTTCTGCGATCATCGTGTGGGCGTTAGATCCTATGTATCTTGCTATCCTTGAGACCTATTACCTACATGTAAATAAAACCAAAGTGTTAGAGTATGTTACATCATTTGGATTATGTAAGTGTACCATATTTAGAACATAGTTAGAGTAGGAGATGAATTTAGGGGGAATTTAGCTAGTTACTTCAAGCAATGTAATAAGTGCATAAGTGTCAATGTGCAAGTTGTAATGTGTAAGGTGTTCCCTTGTACATCTACGTAGAGTGTTGGACATGGAATCTATCTTCCTATATAAATTGCCTCATAGTGAGTGATCACATATCAAGTATATCAAGTACATCAAGTTCATCAAGTTCATTATAGTAGAGTAGTAGATAGTGGTAGAACTCCTTGATGGAGTGCAATGTAGTTCTATCTTATATAAATGGAGTGACAATAACCTCCATACTACATTGTATTTTTACCACTTTCTATTTATAGTATATTTTAGTCATATTGTAGAATTCTATTCTTTCATATTTTATGCATCTTATTAGGACTTGTGATAGATATCTCCCACTATCCTCAAAAGCTAACAGTGGTATCAGAGCCATGGTGCATCTAGATAGGAATAGGGAGAGTCACAAGTGAGGACTAAAACAAATTTTATTTATAGGAATTCTGAGATTATATTTGGCTAGATTATTTCCACAGAGTTGCAAGAAAATCGTGAAGACTAGGACTCAATATTCATTCCACTAGATTGACGAATCAACTAGTGAATACTATTTACGGATCTAGATTTTTTCATGCTAACTACTATCTAAAGTTTTTTCTTACAAAAAATTAAATCTTAGAAGTTGGGACACTTCCTACAATAAATAGAGAATGCTTTTGTCTTCATTACCTAAAAGTCTATGTGCTTTCCTTATACAAAGATTAGTTGTTTGTTGCAGAAAATTATATTGTAGAAAATACTCTAGGAGAGGAGTCTTGGTGAAGTTTGGAGATTAGAGATCTCCATTGCTAGATTGAAAAATTCACATTGCATAATAAAAGGCCATAGAATTATTGCACCTGAAGAAAAGGCCATAGAATCCTGACCCAGAATAAAAGGCCACAAAAGCCTTGATCCAGAAGAAGAGGCCACAAAAGCCTTAATACTGAAGAAGAGTCTAGAAAAGAGTCTGTGAGAAAATAGAAGATAGAATATTAGTGATATCCACTAAATAATTTGAATTGAATATTATCTAGATTCTTTCCACAATACTATGAAGACTAGGACTCAACACAAAACTCATACCACTAGTTTCAAGAATAACTAGTGAAGTTGAAAAGGTATGAGAAAAGACCCCATTGGAAACAACAAATTGAAGATCTATTCTATAAGAAGCTAAAGAGATCCAAATAAGACCTCATTGGAAAAAAATCTAGTCATGGAAGAGATAAATAGGGACAGGTAAAGTCCTATTCCTAATTATAGAAGCAACAAATTTTTGAGATCCAAGAAGAAGATCTCATTACCAACACTTCCACAAGAATAAGGTTGAATGAAAGGTCTCATTTGGAATACAATATAAGCTAAAAGATTGAATACCTTGTAGAGGTATCAATGGCGAAAATAAGAAAGCTTGGAGAGCCTTGTTTTAGAGCTTGTAGAAGCATCATCAAAATAGTTTCTAGAACTCATTAGAGAAATCCACTACCAAGGAGAAGCTCCTAATAGTGAAGAACTTGGGATAATTATCACCATCTAACAACAAGACCAAGAGAAGAAGAATTTTGTAAATATTTCCAAATACCAAAGAAGAATCTAGTGAAGACCTCAAGACATTCAGAACCTTGAGAAGATGATATTGTTTGAATTCATGAAGAATATTGAAGGAGGATTCAAACAAAAGAAACTGACCAAATCCAATATATTTAGATATTACCTCTCACAACAAGAAGGCACATTTAAAATATAAGAGTTTTTTGAATCTACAATAGAAAATAAAATATCACTTGAAGGATCAAGCCACCAAACCCTAGGTTCAAGATAGAATATTAGAGACCACAATTTGGTGAAGCAAGAAGCTATTTTGGATAACCAACAAGAAGCTATGGAATTAATTCATCTCAAGGCAACAACTTGGTGAATCTAAACACCAAGATTAACATCATCTAAAAAAGCCATTAAAGGTAAGCAACTGGGTGTAATTAATTGAACTTTAAATTAGGGTTCATTATCAAGTATCATTAAGTACCATATATGGATTAAAGTTGTAAAAAGAAGGGCTCATATTATAGTCTTCAATAAGGTGCAAAATATATTTCTTTTAAGATATTTACTTGCACATTAAAATAGTATTTGGATGTGTTTCGAAAGAAATAAATATATCATCTACCTATTATCTATCTAGAAAGAAATAAGACTACATCCTACAACATTGATTGTAGTGAAAATTGCAAATTGTTTTTAAGGGTTCATTATAATTACTCTTAAGAATTGTAGAGATTATTAAGTGCATTAGAAAATACTTTGAGATTTTATTTACAAGAGAAATAAGGTGAGATTATTTTTACCATTGAAGTGCATTAGGCTTGAGTTATTATTAATTCATTTGCACTATACTAGTTGATCTTTAACTAGTTGCTCTCAAAAGGGTTAGTTTGTGTTTTTTGATTGTCAAGATGAAGGGTAAAAAACCAACAGATTATAAAAGTGTCTAGAAATACTATTTGGTGCACAAAACCTACAATAATTCGTGGTAAAAATAAGCCACCAAAAATAGATCATATTCCTCCAAGGATTGGATAAAAAAACCACCACCAAAAATCAGTAAAAGAAACTACAAATCTATACTTGGTGAGTCTTAGATTTGAGGTGCACTAAGGGTTATTTAAAGGTCTCTTGAGGTCTTCATTGAATTATTCTAAGTTTTGATAACTCGTTTGTCAAAACCTTCTCTCTTGGTCTTGTTTTTGGATGGCAATAATTATCCCAAGTCCTTCACTATCAGGAGCTTCTCCTTGGTAGTGGATATCTCCAATGAGTTCTTCTAGGAACTCTTTTGATGATCCTTATATAAATTCTATAACAAGGCTCTCCAAGAATTTACCTTGTTTATCCTAGAGACCTCTCAAAGGTCTTCAATCTTGCAGCTTCTCTGGTATTTTCAATGACATATTTTTCATCAATATTCTGCTTGTGGAAGTGTTGGTGATGAGATATTCTTCTTGAATATTTGAGTTTTGTTGCTTCTAAGATCAGGAACATGATTTTGCTAGTCCATATTTATATCTTCCATGATTAGAAGTTTTCCAATGAGATATTCTATGGGTCTCTTCAAATTCTTCTAGAATGTATATTCAATCTACTCTTTCCAATGGGATCTTTTCACAAACCTTTTCAATTTCACTAGTTATTCTTGAAACTAGTGGTATGAATTTTGTTTTGAGTCCTAGTCTTCATAATATTGTGGAAATAATCTAGATAATCTGTAATTCATAGTGTTCAATGGATATCACCAATCTCCTATCTTCTATTTCTCATAGATTCTTTTTTGGAGTCTTCTTCAAGATTAATGCTTTTCTACTTCTGGATCAAGGCTTTTGTGGCCTTTTCTTCTGGATCAAGGCTTCTGTGGCATTTTATTTTAGATCAAAGTTTATGTGGCCTTTTATTCTAGAGTAAGGCTTATGGGGCATTTCTTACGCAATGTGAAGTTTTCAATCTAGAAATGGAGACCTCCAATATCCAAACTTCACCAAGACTCCTCTCCTAGAGTCTCTTCTGCAATGTCTTTTTTTTTACAACAAAAAATAATCTTTGCACGAGGAAAGCACATAGAATTTCAAAAAACGAAGGTAAAATCCTTCTCTATCTATTGTAGGAAGTATCCCAACTTTTGAGAGTTAATTTTTTGCAACAAAGAACTTTAGAAAATAGTTAATATGAAAAAATCGAGATCTCTAAATAGTCTTCACTAGTTGATTAGTAAATCTGGTGGAATGAATATTGTGTCCTGGTATTCATGAGTTTTTCTACAAATCTATGGAAATACTATAGGCAGATGTGATCTCAGTATTTTTTTAACTAAGATTTACTTCCGTACTTGTGACTCTCCATAATCCTATATGTATTCACTATGGCTCTAATACCACTATTAGATTTTGATAAAGTATGCTATGCGAGATGGCAATCTCTAGATGCACTAAATATAAAGGAAAGTAATTCTACAATATGACTGAAGTATACTATAAATAGAAATGACGAAAATAATACAATGTAGCTATGAAGGAAATAAACACTCCATGAATACATGCTAAAGGACTACATTGTACTCCATCACCAATGGAGTTTACCTTCTACACTACTAAAATCTACTATGATGTTGTATCACTTACTATGAGGCCCTTTATATAGGAAGATGGATTCGTTGGCCAAAACTCTACCTAGGTATACAAGGGGACACCTTGCATATTTACAACTTACACATTGACACTTGTGCATTTATTATAGTACTTGAAGTAACTAGATAACTTTCCCCTAAAGTAATCTCCTAATCTAACACTATACCAAGGGTGGTACATTACATGATCCAAATAATGTAACATACTATAACAAGTTTAATGAAAGCCCACATTTGGGTCTTATATGAGTAAATACATTAGCAGATAAAGTATTTCATTGATTTGATGATTTGAGTTATGCTAGTGAATAGTGTATTTCATGTGATAGAAATACATTAGCAAATAATGTATTTGTTTGTGATAAGATAGATTAATTTAGTGAATAACATATCTCACAAGTTTGCTATACATTAGTGAATATTGTATTTAATTGAGATAATATGAATTATGTTAATGAAGGACATGCTCTACGGGTAGAATCTACATTGATAGATAATGCATATCATTGGAATTAGATGTGATAGAAATGTATTAGTGGTTAATATACTTCATTGTGGTGGAGTATTTCTAGATAGAATAATCTATGTTAAGATGTAATAATGACTATGAGGTATTTGGGGTAAGTAGGGAAGGGTCCTTGTCCTACTTGGTAATATTGCATTAGAGGAAATCGTTTGAGAGGATTATGGGGTATTCTCTAATGAGTTGGTGTGTGCAATTTCTAGTTGATATTTGGTTATTGTGGACTCCTAGATGGAGGTGTTCCCTTGTGGTTGGACAAGGGAGGTGATATATTTAGAGGATGAACATGAAATTCATATGAGGGAAATTGGGATCCCCTCTTAAATTTGTAACATGAATTAAATAATCTATTCATGTATTTTGGAACATGGAAATTATAGAAATTACTACGTATTCATATTGATGTTGATGTATGAGAAAATAAGGAATGAATGTGGAATTCATTCGAGGAAAGTATGGGATTCTCTCTTTGAGATGTAATATGAACTAAAGGAACTATTCATGTATTTGGGAGCATAGGAACTATGGGGTTCCTATGTTCTTACATTGATGGATGTATCAAAAGGAATTATGGGATTCCTTTCACATGATTGTATTGGAGGAAATTGAATTAATGAAATGAAAGAGGATATTTCAAGGGCTAGGTTTTTTCCTTTGGGGTTTTTCCAAGATACAAAATGTATCGTATGTGTTGTAGAAATTGTGAACACTTAATTCATTAAGTGGTTATTTAGTGGTTAGGCTAGGTTAGTTTAGTTGTCGACAAATTCTTTTAATGTCGGCATGATTTTTAAATTGAATATCTCTTCTTCCCCTTATCCCTCCATTCTCTCCTATATTCCCTCTTCTATCTTATCACTCCACCTTCCTTCCCTCTTCTCCTCCAACCTCCCTTATTTTTATCTTCGTCGACTTCCTCCCTTCCCTCTTCGTATAAATTAGTGATTATATCCTATGTTCAGTTAATGATTGATATAGCTCTACGTAGTGTTTAATAAAGACTTATCAATTTTTATTAAAGTTATTTATTACCACCTGGTCTGGTTATTAGATTTGGTATCAGAGCTTGGTTGGGCAAGCGTGCTGGGCATGAATCCTGAGGACGCACGGTGATCTAGCTAGTGAGCGTGCTAGGCATGTATCTCGAGGGCACACCATGATCGAGGAGCTGGGTGATATGATCGAGGAGGTGGTAGAGCGTAGATTTGGGTACAAATTTCGAGGTGATTGACTGCACAATATTTGAGGTGACACATGGTAGGCAGAGCTGAGAGCTGACTCGGACACATAGCTCGAGGAGTTGAGGTGGACACTGACATGGCGGTAGCTAACACATGGCGGGCACTGGCAGAGTGCTGACTGGGCGAGCCAGGAGCTAACATCATGAGCTGGGAGCTGACATGGTGGATCGGACATGGTGGATCGGGCATGCAGTGATGTGGCAAAATTTTGTTTGTCCATGTGGAAAAATTAGTTTCGTCAGAGAACACACATGGCGAAAGTGGAGGAGTCGAGCAAGCACAGATTTGAGGATTGATTGCCCAAAGGCAATCAACAGTTTATGCACTCGCGTGCATATTAGAAGGGCATTTTGCCTTCTTCCCACTGAATGTGGGATAAAACCAAGTGTTTTTTTTTTAAACTTACCACCCATAGATGGTATAAGGAACAAGCAGTTCCTTCCTTTACCCGCTGAATCACGTAGCACAATTGGGTGAGTCCTTTGCTTGCGAAAGAGAGGTCCTGGGATCGAATCCCGTCGGGGTAAAAAAATACAAGTTTTTTATTTTTTTTAGTAATCACTGAAAGCAGAAAGGTTTAAGAAGGCGAAGGTCAACCTTTTTTCCACCAGAGCCATGTGGTGCAGCAGTTAGACCTTGTGGGTAGAAAGCAAAGGTCAGCAGGTCGAATCCCGTCGGGGATTTCGCAAAAGAAAAAAAAGGTTTTTTATTTAATTTTTTCATTATTTAGTTTTTTTAAGTTTTTTAAAAATTATTTAATAATTTTCATTTATATATTTTTTATTATGTTTTTTTAAATAAATTTTTATTTAAAAAAATGAATAATTTAAAAAATATATATAGGAAATTGTTAAAATGTTTTTAAAAGGGCTTTATTAAAACAAATTTTGGAAAACTTTTTTAAAAATTTAAATGGTAAAAAGTTTTTTTTTGAGGTAGAAGTTTGTTTGGCATCATAATTGTAACCCAGTTCATGCGGTGTAATTATGGGTAGATGATTCGATCATCTAGATGCTATTATGCATTGCTCTCTTTGTTGAGAAGAGAGATTCCTGATTCCTTTGACAGGAAAGTCCACAGAGTTGACTTCATATAGTGTTTTGTCAGTTGGAAAACCAAGTGATAGCACATAAGAGAAAATTAGATTCTAGATACGAGGCAGATTCTGAAGATAATATCTTCGGGCAAAGAGTAGTTGAATCTGAGATGGTTGAAACAGTATTTGAAGGACAATCAAGTGATAGTTATACTCCTGTAGTGCCTGAATTTGAAATGAGTGAGATCTATACACCTCGCTCTCCTGATTCAGAACTAGAAGAAGCAGAAGCAGAAGCAGAGGAAAAAGAACCAATGGAGGTGAAACCTGCAATTGAAGAACGAGTTGTTCTCAAAAGGTGTCTTGAGCCAGCAGCAGTAGCAAAAGAAGTCATTATAATCAGTGACGATGAAGCAGACAATTTCACCTTTCCAGTTTTGGGAAATCCTCAAGAAGAAGAATGCCAAATTAGTGAGCATTTTAAGAAAGCTAGATTTGATTTAAATTAGTGATCTATTTTGTACTTCTTTGTACAACTTGTTTGAAGTTGAAATAAAGTTTGCTTTCTAAAATGGCTTCCAATACTAGTTTACCAATCCCTGAGTTCAATGGTGGTGATTACGAGTATTGGTCAATTAAAATGAAAACTCTTTTGATAGGCAAAGGTCTTTGGGATGTGATTGAAGAGGGATATATTGAACCTTCAGCTACTGAGTGGGCAGTTTTGAGTGTTGCTGATAAAAGGGCTAAAAAGGAAGCTGAGAAGAATAATTCTTCTACCCTTTATTACATTCAATCCACTCTTGATAGGAGTATTTTACCTAGAATAGCTTCTTTTACAACAGCTGAATCTGCTTGGAATGCTTTAAAATAAAGTTATAGGGAAAGTGACCAAGTCAAACAAGTTAAACTCCAAACCTTGAAAAGAGAGTTTGAAACTCTTAAAATGCAAGAAAATGAAAAGGTTGGTGATTACTGCGTGCGAGTGAAAGTCGTAGTAGATAATATGGTCACTTTAGGAGATGATGTAAATCCTGAAGTTATAGTGAAGAAAGTGTTGAGGACACTTCTTCCTAAGTGGAATTCAGTTGCAATAATTATAGAGGAATCTAAAGACCTAACTTCTCTGTATTTTGAAACCCTCATTGGCTCACTTCTCTCACATGAGGAGAGATTACAGCCAACTCCTTCCACAAGTTATGGAGGAGATGATAAAGCCTTTGCTTCTCAAGAAGGTAGAGGTAGAGGTCATGGAAAAGGAAGGTATGGAGGAAGAGGTAGAAATAATTAGAGACGTGGAACTCCTAACAGAGGAGGAAATCAGAACAGAGGAGGATTTTCAAACAATAGTGAACATCATAATAGAGGAGGACAACAAAATAGAGGGAAAAAATCAAGCAGAGGCAAATGAGGAGATAAGTCAAAACAATATTGCTACAATTGTGGCAAACTTGGCCATTATTCTCGTGACTATTGGACTAAGACTTCACAAGGATCTAGTAGCAGCCAGAGTAGTCAGTTTGGAAACTTTTGAGAAGAGGAAGAGGCCACAAATCTCTTTATCTCATATGGTCAGGCAGATCAGAACATGAATGATACATGGATCTTGGAAACTGGGTGTTCAAACCATATGAGTGGCAAAGAAGAGCTCTTTGCTACTCTAAACTTCTCCTACAAATCCAGCATCAAATTGGGAGATGATAAATCATTGGCAGTTGAAGGCATTGGAGCTATGGCAGTTCCAACTAAAGGAGTCAAACAAGTAAGTGATATCTATTATACACCCCATCTCCAACATAATCTTTTAAGTGTTTGTAAAATGTTAGAAAATAACTACAAGTTGCTTTTTGATGAGGGTAAATGCACTGCTTTTGATAAAAATAACAATAATAGAATCATTACTCAAGTGCCAATGACAAAGAATAGATTGTTTCCTTTAAAGTTTGGCCAGCCAGGGGGAGATAAGTTAGCAAGTGTTTCTATTTCCAATCCAAGTGTTCTATGGCACTTGAGATATGGCCATTTGAATTTCGCTAGTTTGAAAATGCTAACTTCCCAAGCAATGGTAACTGGACTTCCTAAAGTTCATGATAGTAAAGAAGTCTATGAAGGGTGTGCTCTTGGGAAGCATGCTAGATCAAAGTTTCCTAATGGACAAGCATGGCGGTCTAGCTATCCACTCTAGCTAGTGCATACCGACATCTGTGGTCCGATGAAGACACAGAGTCTGGGTAACAACTCTTACTTCCTACTCTTCATTGATGATTATACTAGAATGTGCTGGATATATTTTTTGAAACATAAGGATGAAGCATTTGAATGCTTTTTCGATTTCAAAACAAGATTTGAAAGTGAGAGTAGATATTTTGTAAAATGTCTTTAATCATATAGGGGAGGAAAATACTCCTCTAATGAGTTTGTGAATTTCTATAAGCAACATGGCATTAAGAGGCAGTTCACTACTGCCTACATCCATAGCAGAATGGTGTCGTAGAGAGGAAGAATCGCACCATTGTGGAGATGGCAAGGTCTATGCTTCAGATGAAGCATTTGACTAATTCATATTGGGCAGATGCTGCCAGGACCAGCGTATATATCTTAAACAGAAGTCCTACTTCAAGTTTGAAAGGGCTGACACCTTACCAAGCTTGGTATGGTAAAAAGCCAAATGTTAAGCATTTCAGAGTGTTTGGCTCACTGACCTATTCTCACATTCCTGATGAGCTTAGGAAGAAGCTCAATCCAAAGAGTCAGGCATGTATCTTTGTAGGATACTATGAGAATACAAAAGCTTACATACTCTATAATCCCCGGACTAGAAAGTTTATGATTTCCAAGGATGTGATTTTTGATGAAGGGGGAGAATGGGGTAAGTCCAAGATATTCAGTGATGTTGAATCCACTGATGTAGTTTCTAAGTAGGTGAAACAACAGACACCACAAAAAGGAAAGCAGTCTCCTCCCATAAATTCAAGTTCATATTCTGATTCCACTTCTTCACCAAGTCATTCTCTACAACGATCAGTAAGTTCCTCACCAATGGAAATTGATTCTCCATCCAGAGGTAAGATAACTCTATAGTATCATCCATAATATCATATGTTGGATAAAATTTTTTCAAGAAGATACACTAGGAGTCAAGCTAGTGAAATGGATTTTGTTTTACACAGATTAGAAAGTATGCACCTGTATGGTGATGATGTCTCCAAGCAGGAACCTAGGGGAGATCAAGTTAACTATGCTTTGTTAACTAGTGCACATCTTGAACCTTCTAGTTATGAGAAGGCATGTACTCAAAAAATTTGGCAAGATGCCATGAAAGAGGAGATAACCTCTATAAAAAACAATGACACTTGGGAGTTGGTAAGGCTTCCTAAAGGCAATAAATGTGTTGGATGTAAGTGGGTCTACAAGACCAAGTTTAATGCTGATGGTAGCATTGAAAGGCACAAGGAGAGACTAGTTCCAAAGGGATTCACTCAGAAATATGGAGTTGATTATGAAGAGACTTTTGCTCCTGTATCCAGACAGGAGACTATTAGAATAGTTCTTGCCTTAGCTGCACATAAGGGATGGAAAGTCCAAAACATGGATGTTAAAAGTGCATTTCTAAATGTTTACTTGACAGAAGAAGTGTATGTTGAGAAACCACAAGGATTTGAAGAGAAAGACAAGGAACATCTTGTTTACAAATTGAAGAAGGCACTTTATGGCCTCAAGCAAGCACCACGAGCTTGGTACTCACGCATTGATGGGTACTTCAAAGAATTTGGATTCACTAGAAGTAGAAATGAACCCACCCTTTACTACCTCCAGCAAGGAAATGACATCCTCATAGTTTTCTTGTATGTGGATGATCTCATATTCATGGGTAGTAATGAAAAAATGAATATGGAGTTCAAACACTCCATGATGAAGCAGTTTGAGATGAAGTATCTTGGCTTAATGCACTACTTCCTTGGAATGGAGGTTCATCAGTCAGATATAGGGATCTTCATCTGTCAACATAAGTATGCTCGGGACATGCTTAAGAATTTTGCTATGGAGCATTGCAAACCAGTTGCAACACCAGTTGGACATGGGATCCAATTAAGCAAAGATTATGGAGCATAAAAAGTTGACGTGACCACTTTCAGAAGCATGGTTGGGAGTTTGATGTTTCTCGCCAACAACAGACCTGATATTCAATATGTTGTTTCTCTTGTCTCTTGATTTATGTCTAACCCTTCTGAGTTGCATTTGCAGGTAGCTAAGAGAATTCTTAGATATGTAAAGGGTACATAGGATTTTGGAATCCATTACCATAAATGTAACACTATCAAGCTTGTAGGCTTCAGTGATAGTGATTGGGGTAGCAACATTGATGACAAAAAATCAACCTCAGGGAACTGTTTTAGTCTGGGATCAGGACTAATAACTTGGAGTTCCAAGAAGCAGATAGTAGTAGCACAATCTTCAACAGAAGTTGAGTATATAGCGGTCACTCATGCTAGTACTCAAGCTCTATGGCTACGAAAGGTATTAGAAGAAATTGGAGAGCAGCAAAGTTGTCCAACAAGGATATTCTGTGACAACATTAGTGCCATTCAGTTGGCGTACAATCCTATCCACCATAGTAGATCAAAGCATTTTGATATGAAGTACCACTTCATCAGAGATATGGTGGAAACTGAAACTTGTGAGATTCACTATTGCCCCACTTTGGAGAATGTTGCGGACATCTTCACCAAGGCGCTGGCCAAAGCTCAATTTGTAAAGCTAAGAGACTATCTTGTCAGTCCTCTCAACTTTAAGGGGGATAATGTAGAAAGTGTGAACACTTAATTCATTAAGTGGTTATTTAGTGGTTAGGCTAGGTTAGTTTAGTTGTCGACAAATTCTTTTAATGTCGTCATGATTTTTAAATTGAATATCTCTTCTTCCCCTTATCCCTCCATTCTCTCCTATATTCCCTCTTCTATCTTATCACTCCACCTTCCTTCCCTCTTCTCCTCCAACCTCCCTTATTTTTCTCTCCGCCGACTTCCTCCCTTCCCTCTTCGTATAAATTAGTGATTATATCCTATGTTCGGTTAATTGTCTGATATAGCTCTGCGTAGTGTTTAATAAAGATTTATCTATTTTTATTAAAGTTATTTATTGCCACCTGGTCTGGTTATTATGTGTGTGATGATTATTATTATTTCATGATATTGTATCTTACTATTTTTATAAATAGCTTGTTATGGTTTTGTTGCTCTATTTAATGAAGGGTGATCATGGTTAAAAATATATTAAGAAATACTTGTGAATGACATTTATATTCACTTATAAATATAATGGTTATGCTTATGGTTTATTATACTAGAAGGAATATGTAAATAAAGAGAGAGAGAGAGACATGGATCCCTAATGAATGTGAAAAATAACATTCTCTCTCGAGTTGGGTTGGAATGTTTGGGTTGTTATAGCTAGTATTAGAGATCTAGGTTTTGATGGTCCAAAAGCTTATTTGACTAAGATAAATGTTGCTTAAAAATTGATTCTAGGAAGGGTATATTAAATTATATATGGCACCTTACGTGGAGCAAGTGTGACCATCACTGTTATCAAGAGAGTGATACTATGTAAGCCTATATAGAAATGACATATTGCATGGAGGAAGAACAACCACAGTAATATCAAATGAATGATAATGAACTAAGTTAGTTCAGAAGGATAAAGGGTTAACTATAAGCAACTAAACTACAATTATTTGTAGATGAGGAGAATGACACCTTAGAGTGAGGTAAGTGTGACCTAGGCTATTAATAATAAGGCAATTATGGTCATAACTGAGATGGCACCTTGTGGGATATAGGTGTGATGGTGACCATTAATGATATAAGTTAGCTCTTATAAAGGTATATCTAAAATTTTGAAGCATGAATAAGATGATATAGATAGCTCAATTTAGCTCATCATGGGGATGAGATAGATAGCTTTGGTTAGCTCACCATTAATATGAGATATATAGCTTAAGCTAGCTCATTGTGGATATGAAGATAGATAGCTAGGGTAGCTCATAGTTGGAGTTGAGACAAATAGCTTAGGATATCTCATAATGGAGATGAAACTAATAGCTAAGCTAGCTCAACATTAAGTTGAGATAGATAGCTTAGGTTAGCTCATCGTGGAGATGATACTAATATCTAAGCTAGCTCTACATTGAGTCAATATAGATAGCTTAGGCTAGCTCATCATGGAGATGATACTGATAGCTAAGCTATATCAACATTGAGTTGAGATAGATAGCTTAGGATAGCTCATCATGGATATGAGATTGATAACTAAGCAAGGTCAACATTGAGTTGATACAGATAGCTTAGGCTAGCTCATCGTTGAGACAAGACTGATAACTGAGATAACTAAAAATTGATATGAGATAGATAATTTAGGTTATCTCATCATGGATATGAGACATATATATTAAGTTACATCATCATGGTGAAGTAGAGGATCTTCACAAAATTAAGGACTAGCTAAGTAGGATTAGAATATGCATGAAACCAAGGAATTGGTTGCATTCCAATCCAAGGTGACTTAACACTAGTTTGCAAGAACGTCAAAAGTGAATTGAAAAATAAGATCTAAAAATATTTCTAACTCGAGTAGAGAGGCATAGAATCCAAGATCGGAATTCAAATAATTTGGCATCAATCATGTGCCTCAAGACATCTGATTCTAGAGTGAATTTTCTAATAAGTGAGGTATTTATCTTCTAGAGGAGTTTGTGTAAGCCATAGTTAATTCCAATATGAATTTCTCTATCTATGTATAATTCTCTTTTATTATAGATAGAATTCATGTTTGAGGTTTATAATGGGTGAAGAGGATTTTAATGTTCATTATAACCACAATGAAGGATGGCTCTTGAAAGTGGGTAGGTCTAGGAAAGGCTCTAAGTGGTGTATCTTAGATGATGATAAGTCCATCTTATGGTGTTTTGAACATTAAAATAGGCTATTTACCTATTATGAACATCAACCATAAATTTTGGTAAACCTTGGCTATGTCTTTGGCATAGTAGATGGAATAGAGAAAATGTTAGAAGACAATAGGTGGAGAATCTATTCTCGAGAGGAGTATGGGATCTCCTCATAACAATCTAAGTTGTGATCATAATTTAAATAAAAAATAATAGAGATAAAATTTTATTCATAGGTTTGAACAGTTCTTAGTGGAAAGGATAGATGGGAAGTCTATCTTTAAGAGGAGTATGGGATCCTCACTTGAAAAATTGGCAGAGTATGTACCAATTTATGAAATTGGTAGGATTTTGGAAGGACAAAAATCCATATTATAAGTGGATCCCAAGATAAAAATGAAATGAACATGCTTTAGTCATATCCTTGAGAGGGGCTACTAGCTATTTGGACTTGTAGTCATATGGAATTAATGGATTTATGCAAGGAAATGGAATATCGAGACGAGTGTTGTAGTGAAATTTCAGGCTAAAATAGAAGAAATTCTAAAGAGAATAAGGAATTTAGTGTTAGGAAGGGAATATCATGCCTTGGGGATCAAGAAACTAAACCCAAATTCAAAAATTAAGGAGGATGACTATGCAAAAATTGCATAGTTTTCCTAATTTTGCTCATATTGGAGGGGCTAAGATGAGGGAGAGCTTGATTAAAGGACATTCTTCTAGGTAGGAATAAAGAAGAGTGGTTTGATTGTATTTCTCAATGGATGGAATGAAACCCTTATGTGGAGTAAGAGTGGACATTTGTTTCATCAACGGATGATGATTCCAAGGAATGGAATCCTTACATGGAGTAAATATGGTCATTTGTATCATCAAAAAATGATAATACCATGGAATAGCACCCTTACATGAAGTAACCATGACCATTTGTATCATCGAAAAATGATAACACCCTAGAATGCCATCCTTACATGGAGTAAGCATGGAAATTTGTATCACCAGTGGATGATGATAAGGCTTGGAATGATATATTTTATGGTAAATGTAGCTATTATCGGTGGATGATAATACTTTGGTATGGTTCATCATGTGAAGTGAGTGAGTCATTGGCATTATCAAGAAAATATGATGATAATCCTATTTGTGTTTAAAATATCTCTATGATGTAGGTGATAGGGCAAAGCAAGATCCATCAAGACCACTATTTGAACTATATGCCACTATGGAAAGTGGGGGTAAGGAAAACCAATGCTCATGATTATATATGCTTTGTGTTGTAGGGAAACACACGAGAGTGTCTTTAGTCCAAGGGGGGTAGAATGTCATTACCTGTCCTATGGGACCCTTTATGAGGAACCAATATGTTTGAGCTTGTTATTCTAATGTCTAAATTTTATGATGCTATGACCATGCATGGATGTGATGTTGTAGTTGGTTGTGATTTTTGTTTATGATGCTGCTATATTTTATGGTTTTGTAGGTCTAACCATGTTGGTAGGTGGACATTGTCAAACTATCATATTAATAATAGATTTCATAATACCTTTGATTGATAAAAAAATGTGCTAAATAATGATAATTATTGTAATGGTTTTAATTAAATTGACTAACAATTTGTTATGGGAGGTTGCAATCTAGTTTCTACCTTATTGATTCACTTAAAAATGGTTAGATTAGATGGCTAGTCATTGCTTTGCATTTAGCTAACAATTTCATATTACTTAAATATTGCTTTGGTTTAATTAAGCAAAGAGGGAATTAATTTAAAATTATTTTATTTCATATAAAGGCTCCAATTTATTTTAGGAGGATCATGAGAGTTTGAAAATAGTTTTTAATTATGTCTATACTTCTTTGAATTTCTATATGAGGAAAGTGTGCAGTACTCTTTTAAAAATATGACCTTTTCGATGAAATATGGGTGTGATCTTAGGCCAACTGGTACTGAGCCAATAGGTTATCATAATGGAGCTCTGCACTCATCCTACCATCGAGATAAAAGGGGTAGGTCCTCTTGGAAAAATGGGAATTGCCTTGGGAGGAAGCCAAGATACCTTAAAGAGTGATGGAAGAGTAGGATGGAGATGAAGAGTGCATAGGAGCCATGAATAGAGGACTCAAGGAGGATATATGGATGCAAAGGTTATACAATGATATTCTCTTGTAACAGCTTTGATTTTAGACCTAAATCTCTAAAAGTTTAGATGTTTGTTTATTTTTGAAAATGATTCATTGCTTGCTCTATTTTTATTTTATGGATATTCTTTCTCCTACTTGCTAAGGTCGATTTACTTTAAGAATTTTTTTTTGGTTTAATCTTCAAGTAGTGTATGCATTTGGTTTTAATATTTTATGCTATTTCAATGAGATAGATTGTCTTTTCTTTTCTATTAAAATCAGTTGCTTGTAAGTTGGAATCATATTGAATCGAGCCTTTAAGTTTTTAGTGGCTTGGGAGATCACTATTAATAATTTGGATAGAATATATTCCCTAATTTGATAGGTATCTCTCTATGGCCCTGACCACCTTCCTACGGGTTGTCTTCGAGTAGCAGAGGACTTTGTTTTAGAAACAACTAGCGGTGCAGTAGTGCACTGTTGAAACAGTGCCAAGCAAGAAATACCACCAATGATGTTTTTAATTTGCAAATCTAACCTTAGGCATGGAATTAGTGTTTAAAGCTCTATCGAGATCTATGTTGAAACATTATAAATTTTTTCCCTATGCACATCGGTTTTCTATTGTTTTATTTGTCCTTTAACATGTATTAAACCCTCTATTTTTTGGTAATGAACCCCTATGCTTAGATGCACGTAGTGGCACAGTGCCATCACTGGGCTATCAAGTCTATTTATTTTTCCCCTAGAATTTTGGGATTATTTTGAGTGATTAAGTATGTTTTATTCTTTTAAAACACCCACTTTTGAATGCTTTGTTCTAGGGTCTGGTGCAGTTGAGAGATGGACGTCATAGACATAGTCTATGTTGTCAATCCTTTAACTCTCATTTCTGCTGGATACATGTTCAAACTAAGGTTAAACCTTATGTTTAATTATAAATTTATTGGTAGCCATCCTTTGACCTCTCAGCCATCACCAAAGCCAATTTCTTGCACCATTTTTTTTATCTATTTGCCACTGCTAAACTTTTGGTAGGTCCTAAGTTTTGTAAGGATAACAATTTAAATTTTTTAAATCACTTGTTTTCCCCACATTTTCACCATTCTGGCACTGCCATCACATGGTGGTAATGGGCCTAGGTGAGTAGGATCTCACTTTTTTATGTGTGAATAGTCCCACATGCATAGGAAGGGGGAACTATCAGGTCTTCATAAAGTCCTAAATGATCTTAGTTATTAACCAAGCACTGAGGGCTCAAAACTTGGCTATGTTTTCCCTAGGGAAGCTCCACATGGGGCAAACCTAGGCATCAGTTTGTAGCATCGATGGCTTCCATACGAAGGCCACCTATCTCTGGTGGATCCACTAGTCAGTAAGCCACCTATGAGCTCTAGACTTGTGTGCATGGCTATGTGGTTTATCGTGTCACCCAATATTGATTTTTGGTTGTCCATTATCATTGTTGACCATTGTACTATGATAAGCCCCCTCCCCCCCCTTTTGGGGTAAATTTTAAATAAGATATTTTATTTTAAAAGGGAAGACTTTTATTTTTAATTTTAAATAAGCCCCTTAAAAAAATAAAAAAGAGGGCTTTGGTAAAATTGAAATGAGGCATTTCATTTTAAAAGGGAGGACTTTTTTTTTTTAAGTTTAAATAAGCCCCTTAAAAAAATAAAAAGGAGGGCTTTGGTAAAATTTAAATGATGTCATTGATTAAAAAAGGGGGCTTTGGTAAAATTTAAATGAGGCCATTGATTAATCAAACTAAAGATAGTTATGTTTTATTTTAAAAGGGAGCACTTTTATTTTAAAGTTTAAATAAGCCCTTAAATAAAAGGAAAGAAAAACAACAAGGAGGGCTTTAAATTTAAATAAGCTCATTGAATGATTAAAGGGCATGATTAGTGATTGCTTTAGTCAAGCCCTATAATCAAGAAAAATAAATTTTCCTTGAAGATAAATTGTGATGTTATGAACCCAACCTTTTTATTGACCTTCTAAATTGAAGGAGGATTATATATATATATATCCTTTTGGAAAGGAAATTATATAGATTAATTGAAGGTGATTAGAATGAATATGAATTTCTTACACCTTTGGAAAGGAAAATTATAGACCAAATTGAGAGAACTTTCAAATCAATCTCATGGAGAGATTGAGTATATTTTCTTGGATAAATTTCATGGAGAAATTGGGGGCTTCAGGATTAATTTCATCGAGGGATTGAGTATGTATCTTGGATCAATTTCATGGAGGATTTGTGTTTTAGGTGGAATTAAATTTGTGGAAAATTTAAGCTTATATTATTGTTTTGATTTAATAGAATGAAATTTATTGAAGTTAAGCCTTTTTTAAATGAAAGGTCACATTTGGGTATTATGTGATAGTAAACACATTAGGGGATAAAGTATTTTATTGATTTGATTTTTTGAGTTATGCTAGCAGATAACGTATTTGTTTTGAGTTATGCTAGCGGATAACGTATTTTATTGACAGAAATACATTAGTGGATAATGTATTTGTTTGTGATAAGATAGATTAAGTTAGTGAATCACATATCTCATGAGTTTTTTATACATTAGTGGATATTGTATTTAATTGAGACAAGATGAATTATGTTAGTGAAGGACATTGGTAGATAATGCATATCATTATAATTATATGTGATAGAAATGTATTAGTCGTTAATATACTTCAATGTGGTGGGGTTTTTTTGGATATAATTATCTATGTTAAGATGTAATAATGATTATGTGGTACTTGGGGCAATTAGGGGAGGTTCCTTCTACTACTTGGTAAACCTACATTGGAGGAAATCATTTGAGAGAATTATGTAGTTCTATCTAATGAGTTGGTGTATACAATTTCTAGTTGATGTATGGTTATTGTGGACTCCTAGATGGAGGTGTTTCCTTTTGGTTGGACAAGGGAGTTGATATATTTAGAGGATGAACATGGAGTTCAATTAAAGGGAAATTGGGATCCCCTCATAACTTTGTAACATTTATTAAATGATCTATTCATGTATTTTGGGACATGGGAATTATGAAAATTATTACATATTCATCTTGATGTTGGTGTATGATGTAAATCTAGCTGCAAGAGATCAAAACATAATACCTCTCATTACATGAAAACTGCGATAAATGAAAATAATATATAAAATCCTCCATTTACATAAAAATTGTAATAAATGGAAATAATCATAAAAACTCTTCATTCACATAAAAATTACAATACATGGAAATAAATTAATAAATAATTTCTTTCTCATTCTTGGATTCACTCCCCCCTTTTACAATGCAATACCAAGGGAATATATATCCCAAAAGAAACCCTAAAAGAAAACCCTAAAACTTGCAGCACTAAAAGAAACCCTAAAAGAAAACCCTAAAGCTTAAAACCCTAGAAATAAAAAAGTTATCATTTTCGACAAATTAATTTTTCATAAAAATTTGCCTTTTTAGTAATTACCATTTTTGGAAAATTATATTTTGCGTCAAATAATTCCATTTTGAATAATAAAAAAATTACTTTAAAACTTCTTTTTAAAAAACCCTCTAAAGATAGGCTCCTGCATCATTCCCCTTTGGTTGAAAATAACTCTGCTCCTACAATTTCCTCTGATCAAACTCATAATCGCTCTCCACAGAGTGTCACACATCTGCAAGTACTCCTTAAAGTACCAATCTCCTTCTGAGGTTTTATATCTCAAACCTCCTGCAAGCACTACACATAGTGCCAATTTATTCTTTCGAGGTTTTAAAATAGCAAACCTCCTGCAAGCACTACACAAAGTGTCAATTCTTCCCTCTAAGGTTTTTAATGAAAAAAACCTCCTGCAAGCACTACACAGAGTGCCAATTTATTTATTTAAGGTTTTACAAACCTTCTGCAAGCACTACACAAAGTTTCAATTCCTCCTTCTGAGGTTTTATATAAAAAAAACCTTCTGCAAGCACTTACACAAAGTGCCAATTTCTTTCTCTAAGGTTTTACAAACCTTCTATAAGCACTACACAAAGTGCCAATCTCTTTCTCTAAGGCTTTTACATAAAAAAAACCTCCTGCAAGCACTTACATAGAGTGCCAATTTTTGTCTCCAAGGTTTTACAAACCTTCTACAAGCACTACATAGAGTGCCAATTTTTTTTTTTTTGGAGTCTCTTTGCTCTCCTCTCATTTTCTTTTTTCTTCTCTTCTCTTTTCTCCTCATAACAACATCCAACTTGCTCTTATACCAAATTATGTAAATTTAGCTGCAAGAGATCAAAAAATAATACCTCCCATTACATGAAAACTACAATAAATAAAAATAATATATAAAACCCTCAATTTACATAAAACTCTAATAAATAGAAATAATCATAAAAACTCTTCATTCACATAAAAACTACAATACATGAAAATAAACCAATAAATAATTTCTTTCTCATTCTTGGATTCACTTCCCCTTTTTACAATGCAATACCAAGGGAATATATATCCCCAAAGAAACCCTAAAGGAAAACCCTAAAACTTGAAGCCCTAAAATAAACCCTAAAAGAAAACCCTAGAAATAAAAAAATTACTATTTTCGGCAAATTATTTTGTCTTTGCCTTTTTAGTAATTACCATTTTTGGTAAATTATATTTTGCGTCAAATAATTCCATTTTGTGTAATAAAAAAATTACTTTAAAACTTCTTTTTAAAAAAACCCTAAAGATAGGCTCTTGCATCAATGTATGGGAAAATGAGGAATGAATGTGGAATTCATTCCAGGGAAGTATGAGATTCCCTCTTTGATATGTAATATGAATTAATGTAACTATTTATGTATTTGGGAGTTTAAGAACTATGGGGTTCCTATGTTCTTGCATTGATGGATGTATCAAAAGGGATTATGGGATTCCTTTCACATGATTGTATTGGAGGAAATTGAATTAATGGAATGAAAGAGGAAATTTCAAGGGTTGGGTTTTTCCCTTTGATTTTTTTCCAGGATACATAATGTATCATATGTGCGTGATGATTATTTTTATTTCATTATCTTGTATATTAATGCTTTTATATATAGCTTTCTATGGTTTTGTTGCTCTATTTAATGAAGGATGATCATGGTTAAGAATCTATTAAGAAACACTTGTGAATGATATTTATATTCTTTTATAAATATAATGTTTATGCTTACTATTTAATTAGACTAGAAGGAATATGGAAATAGAGAGAGAGAGATACAAGGATCCCTAATGAATGTAAAATAAAATATCTCTCGAATTGGGTTGGAATTTTTGGGTTGTTATAGCGACATTAGAGCTTTTAGAGCTTTCCATGACCTCCAAATTTGATGACCCAAAAATTTGTAGTAGTCTTATAGGGGATACAATTCTTCTCAATAACACTTTTGGGGTATCACTTAATGTTGGTTTTTCTTCTAAGTTTATTGAATTTGCATGTAGTTGGCTAGAGTCACACACCCTAGTCAGGTATTTTGTTGGGCGTATCCATCTTGAGTCATTACTAAGGGCTTGGATATCTTTGGTATGCCCCCGCATGGCATTACTATTCAACTGGTACGAAGTCTTATTAGAGGATTTTTCTTTTTTATTTTGTTGATCTTGCACATGTGAGAATTGTTTATCAGTATGGTCCCTAGCATTTATGGAGTCATTTCCTTATTCTCTCATAGTGGAACCATGATTTTATTTTCTCTATGAATAATATCCCAAAATTTTTAGTCTGGGTGGATTTTTTCGATCTTTCCCCTCCTTTGTGGCTGGGTTGGACCAACTCACCACTATGCTTAGGCATGTGGTTCTCATTAGACTTGAAAACCACTCAATGTCTGTCTAACCCAAAAAGTGTGTGTAGAGGAATATTTTTCAAAGGATCTACTTGATTCCATCACCATTCAACTAGGGCAGGTCACCATTTCTCAGTGGATGGTTTACATTAATCACTTGAACAGTTGTTTGCACTACAAAGAACCTAATCATAAAGTGAATGACTGTCTACATATGCCACATCCCAAGCCAAAGTTGACTTATGTGACCACCCCTAGGGCAAATGCTAAAACTAATGTGGATGGTTGGACCTCTATGGGCCATTACAAAAATAGGTGTTCCCATCCTATTTCCACTCCATAGATGACAATTTTTTCAAACCACAGATGATGGTTGTCACACGCTCATAGCCTTCAACTCCACAATCGATGAATTTTTTGATCCACAACTAGTAGTCATCACAAGATCAATGCCTTCACTTCCATAAATGACTATTTTTACCATTCCATAGTCCTCACCCATGAAGGGCACAATACCATATGCAAATTCATCATCAATGGAATTAGTAGTTCCTATGGATGAAGCAAAATCTAAATATCCTTCCTCTTCTATGTAGTTTTGATGTTCCTATATTCATTTATATGGGAAATAATATGGAGATAATCTACCCAAAAATGATTTCACCAATCTAAACCTTGGTGGGAAAGTGCTAAACCTTACAGTTTCAATAGCTTTCGGGTGTTGCCATTGCTTGAACAGAAGCTAGATAACAAAGTCTTAGCGAAGCAACCATTATTTAAGTCTACTTGAAAATATTTACACGGATGCCTTCATTAGATATCTCTAGAGTTTTATAGTTTAGGTTCTTTTTGCTCTTGTTTATTTTTAGGTTTTTCAGTTTTGCAATGTAAGCGATAAATCTCTTGGTGATCTATTTTGGATGATATGTAAGCCCTGTTTTATTTTCATGAATAGGATTTGGGGTGTGCTTCCATATCACTCATTTATTTTATGAAATTGTACTCTTATTAATTTTTTTTAATAATATTAAGTCACTTTCAACAATAAAAAAAAATTACAATTGTTTACAATAAAAAAAATTATTGGGTTAAATTATTTTATATTGACAATGTATGAGTCATTATAACTTGTATGTATTTTTTTTTAATTTAAAATAATATTGACAACAAGGGATTTTGAATTCATTGGTATTTTAAATTTTCATCCATATGCAATTCTTAAAAAAATTATATAATTAAATATTTAACATTAGTTTTGCATTAGTGTTTGTAATGCTAAATGTTAACATGTTTTTTATAATATTTCAACTATCAAATATATGCATCAAACATTAGATATATTCCTAATTAAATTTGTTAAATTAATTTAGAAAGGGCATGAGACAAAGGTCCTTATATGTGTATTTTTCTCTTGAAAGTGATATGCATAGAAAATGGAAAAAATATAGTTTTTAATATCGACGTGGTCATCATCCATATGGGACAAAAATAATCTATGAAAAATTCTATACTATTTGCCTTTTGGGTTAAATCCTTGGACCTCCTATTAGAGTGAGAAATATTTATCATCGATTTTACTTGAGTTATATATATATATATATATATATATATATATATATATATATATATATATATATATATATATATATATATATATATATATATATATATATATATATATAAAACATGCGCACACAAAAAAATATTAAAGTTTGATATTCTTCAAAGTTGTATACATGAATTTATGTTCAATAAGCAAGCACTCATGTTATACCTTCAATATTTAATTTTTTTTTATGATGTATGATTAATTTACTTCCATATAGTTAATTTATTTTATTGTAAATATGTTATACATTTTCAAGGATAAAGGTATGGTATTATGGGAATAATTTATTATGACCTAGGTTCAATGTTGATAATGTTACAAACATGGATTTAAAACTACAATAATAGTGTTAATTTTGCATGGTTGTAGCTATGGTGATATAAATTTCAAATACATGAGTTTATTTACTTTTTTCATATTCATTAGCTTTTATATGTTTATATTTTTTCACTAAAATTATTTCAAAGGCCTTAAATAAGATAAAATCATATTTCCTTGCAATAAAAAATTATCCATAGTCTTGTTTTAGAATTTTATTCTAAATGTTCTAGTTTTATTTAGTTTTGATGCAATTGTATATTTATCAATTATTTTTATCAACAATATTTATGAAAATAAAAGTAAACTCTCATTTTTCAAGAAAATACAACAAATAATTATTGATTTAAATTAAAAATCTACTTTAAATACAAATAAAATTTCTATCATTGTTATTTATATAAAGGCTTTAAGTTCTACTGTTGAGAAAGAGGAGCTATATATGTGAGATTCATGTATGGATTGAGATGAAAACACATGACCCAAGATCTAGGTGAAGGAAGCAAGTTACATAAGCAAAATTTTAATCATGTTTTAGTTAAGGAAAACACAAATATGAATAGTTAAAACTAAAAAGAACATGTATTCTCTCATTCTTCCATATTACCATCTGTTTAAGTGTAAACATTGTTGTGGGCCAAACAAGGTGAATGGTTTCCTATTTTTGTCACATGCCCGTGCATTTAATTATCAACCCAGGGAGCTTCGTAAACTTGTGAAGAGTTGGAATTAGGTTACTACAATACCACTGGAGGTGAATCTGCTAATCCTACGTTTTGGGGGGTGTTCTTGAAATGGTTTGTCAATCATTCCCGCACTCCTCAATGCTTTACGTAAGAAGAACAAAATTAAACCTACAGAAAATAAATCATGTACGCGTTCCTAAAAATAAATCTACTGCAAATGCTGGAACTAATAAACTAATGTTCTTATGAAAGCAATAAAATAATTAAAATTAATAAACAAAAAGGAAATGGGGAAGAAATACTGGCTTGGAGTGGGCCCAGGCTCCAGCAGCTTCTTCTCGATCGAACATGCGCTTAGAACTTTTGGTTAATATATTTGTCAACACACTACAATTTATCTCTGTACGTCTAAATGGATCTTTATTTTATTTCTATATATTTCTCAGAACGATCTGTGTGTGTTTATATAACACACTCGCAGAACTTCTGTTACAGAAGTAGTTACAACAGTCGATTTGTCCTAGACTAAATCAAGACAGTTTGGTCAATGCAATCGACATCTAGCATTCTGTTCTAATGGTGGCATGTTCGTTGTTCGGTTCATGCTTTTCCTAGCATCAGTAAGACATTTTGATACGTTGGTGCAATCTCCAATTTAGATTTGCATGACGTAGAGCTGGAACTGCACCAGCCGCTACCGTCCACGTCGTTCAAATCTGGTCAACGGGCAAAGAATCAGTGGTGCCTTCTGGTTGTGGGGAGGCGCTTGCCTTTTGCTAGTGCCTTCCGACTGTGGGGAGGTGCTTGTATTTGGTTGGTGCCTTCCGATTGTAGGGAGGCACTCGTCTTTGGTTGGTGCCTTCGACTACAGGGAGGCGCTCGTATTCAGTTGGCACCTTCTGACTGCAGGGAGGCACTCGTATTCAGTTGGCACCTTTCGACTGTAGGGAGGTGCTGGTATTCAGTTGGTGCCTTTTGACTGCAGGGAGGTTCTCGTATTCTCTTCATTAACCCCCGATGAAATAAAGTGCTAGGTCCATCAAAAGGACCTCGACCGTTCCAAATATAACTAAATCAACTACAATTCCACAAAACATACTAAAAACACAGAAATTAGATAACATGCATAATTATATCAAATATCTATATAATCATTCATAAAAGTATGCAATCCTTATTATACAACCGTATATTGATCAAAGAAATATGTACAAAATATGAGCATTTCTGGTGCTCATCATCCCCTACGCCTAACATATGCCACACCCTCGTGGCATCCAAGCTATAGGTAGCCCTCTGACTTTTCATCATTGCCATCTCTTGGAGGATTCTGCTGCCCTTGCGGCCCGAGTATGTATTTTTGTGTCAGCATTTAAAGGTGTGGTTCACCTTTGCCTATGGGAAACTATGGCTATCAATTGTCCTCTTCTTGTTCTGGCCGCTACTGGTGGTGGTCTAGCCAGCGTTGTTCCTGTCGATTAAAATGTAGCTTCGATAGTTTGCCAGAGGTCGGCGTCTGGAGGTCTGACCACTTCCAGAGGGATATCCAAGTTATCCCCTCTGGAAGGCACTACTTGGGCCTTGTATAATCCGATCACTTTAGGGGTAAGCCCTACATTCTCCTTTGTAATCGTAGCAGCCTCCAATTATGGGCCATATACTCCCCACCATTTCAAGTACTTCCTCATCATGGCAGGCTGCCCTCGAGATGAACCATAGATGTCCCAAAAATTGCTGTCTTCTACCGGATTGACGCAGATGCCAGAATCTCTTTTTACCTTCGAGGATGCCTTCCTAGCCTCCTTGGCTACTTTCATTTTGTTGCGCCGCTTCTCAAAATATTTTTGCCTTTCAAAAAATGGCTGCATGTCCCATTCGTCCTCTTCAGAGTCGACGAAGGTCACTTTTGCCTTCTGTCAAGCCGTCCTAGGCCTCTTTGCCTTGGCTTCTTTAGAAAATGTGGCAGCTTGGACAGGGGTCTCTCCTTTCTCCTTTGGGGACTTCTCATTGCTCTGAATGATCGGCTGTGCTGCTATCTCTGGGGGTGATCCTTCATTCGCCTGTCTACCTGGTGTTGAACCCTCAAGCTCTTCTCCTTCTTCAGGCCTGGGGAGGTCCTCCTTATCCTCTGGTCTTATCTGTTGCTGGAGACCTTCGTCCTGCTCTGTGTCACTTAGGACAATGACAGGGGGCATGGTAGGACTTCTTTTATTTTCATCCTTAAAAATAGAGGAATCCTCCCCTGCCTCTGGGCTGCTCTGTCGAGCATCTGATCGAATCTCCCTCAAAGAGAATACTCGTTCGACGAATGTGGGAGATTTCATCGGCACTTCTTCTACCCAATCAGTCTGAGTGGACGCCTCCTGTCTTGTTGTTCCTCTGTCCTGGAGAATTTTATTTTCATCTTGCAACTGCTAGACCAGCTGCTCGAGCTGAGCAATTCGCCTATCTCTTTCCTCTAATTCCCTTTTATGATGATTCTAGCAATCTTCCAGAATCTGCTGTGCCATCCAACAATCGGTTTGCCATTCAAGCGCCTCCTCCAAGGTTGCATTGATCTGGTCATTACTCCTAGAAGTTCCTTCATTCCGTGGGCTCTGGTTCATTAATTCTCAGAGGGTTTGGGTGGCAACATCTATCTCCGGGTCACTCTGTCCTTCCTCTATCGAGAGGAATCACCATAGACGTTTCCTCCTGGGGGTTTGTCCTCACCACCAGCGAGTGGTGCTCCTTCCTCCTCATACTCGAGCACTAGGGAATACCCTCTATCCTCTATGTCTTCAGGCATCGGTGATTGCTCTGCTCCTCCTAGAAAATAGGGCAAATCCAATTGCTCGATGTTTGTTATCTCCTCTATAGGGTATGCTTCGTCTTGCCCTAATTCGGCAACCACATTGTGTTGCTCTATTTGGTCGCCATCTCCTTTTGCGTCGTGGTTCTGTCCTTGTGCTTCTGTGTGGCGGACCAATGCCGATATCAGCCCATGGTGGGCTAAGGAAGACGGTGCCCCCTTCTGGTACCGAGCCGCTTCATATTTCAAAGAATTTTCCAAGTAGAAAAGTATGTTTAATTTCCTCCCATGCACTAGGTGATTGATGAAGTGCACATGATTAATGTGCAGATGGGTATACTTTCCTGTGCATGTGAAAAATTGAGCAATCTGCTCTAACATCTTCTGCATATTCATGGGGAGACTATTTTTGAGTAACCCCTCCTTGTCTATCTGCACATTTCCTCATGGCAACAGTATTTTAGCATATAGTTTTAACACTCCGCCCTTGTATATACATTCCCCCATGAGAGGCAATCCAGTCACCTGTGAGATGAACTCAAGGGTGACTGGAATTTCCACCCCTCGTACTTGGGCCACATCGCCCCTCAAAGAGGCGATGAATTCTCTAGTTGCCTCCACATCCTGGCCCTAACTGACCAGGGTGCAGTATTCGAGCCACCCCTCGGCTTTGAATTGGGTCTTCACTGCCCCTCTGATCCCATCAGTATCACTGGGTTCATTCTTCTTGATCGCGTGGTTCTTGGACCTTCCTCCCATGGCGCCTTCTGCTGCTGTATATTTTTTTTGTCCTTCCTTCTTTAGGAAGGCACCTTCTTATAGAAAATACGCCTAACCCTAGTAGTTATGGAAGAGGCCCTATCATTGGCACACGATTCCGGCTATGGGGGGATACGATCTCTATGATGGCAATATCTTTTTCAGTACTGCATATTTATAAATAATTATATACATGATTGGATTTAGTATGCACATACCTGGTTCATCGTTCTAGTCATCGTGGTAGCCACTAATTTTCTAACTTGTGACACGAGGGAGGGGTATGGTCCTTTGATGCCGCTCATTTGTGCAATGCTTTGTTCCACTCGAGGCATCCGGTAGATATAAATATTGCACGTAGGAGGTGTTCTTTGGTACCTTTCCCATGTGGATGGTGTCCTTGTAGTGCCTTTTCGACGTTGTCGATGCTCTTCTTTGAACGAATGTGCCTTTCAATGCTACGAGGTGCCTCTGATTGGTGGGAGGCACTCTTTCCTGCATGCGTCTTCCCAATGTGGGAGGTGCCTCCTTCTGGTTCGTGCCTTATCGATGTTGGAAGGCATTCGTCTTGATGAATGTGCCTTCCTGATGTTGGAAGGCATATTCGGCTAGATGAATGCGCCTTCCTGATGTTGGAAGGCGTCTCAGCTGGATGAATGCGCCTTCATGATGTTGGAAGGCATCTCGGCTGGATGAATGCGCCTTCTTGATGTTGGAAGGCATATTCGGCTGGCTTTTTTTTTTTTTTTAATAGAACTTCTGAATGGATGGAAGGTGCTGTCTTCCGATTTGGCACCTTTCGGATGCAGTAAGGTGCCTTCTTCTGGATGGGTGCCTTTCGGGTGCAGTAAGGCACCTTCTTGTGGACTTGGCACCTTCTTTTGGATGTAGTAAGGTGCCTTCTTCTGGATGGGCGCCTTTCGGGTGTAGTAAGGCACCTTCTTGTGGACTTGGCGCCTTCTTCTAGATGCAGTAAGGCGGCTTCTTCTGGATGGGTGCCTTTCGGGTGTAGTAAGGCACCTTCTTCTAGACTTTGCGCCTTCTTCTGGATGCAGTAATGTGCCTTCTTCTAGACTTGGCACCTTCTTCTGGATGCAGTAAGGTGCCTTCTTCTGGACTTGGTGCCTTTTGGATGTAGTAAGGCGCCCTCTTCTGGATGGCAATTTGACTGGAAAAAGGGTGATCAAGCCTTCCCAGTTTTTCATGCTGCCCAGATTCTACCTACGAGTCGGTGTCAGAATGTTGAGCCGAATCGAGGCCTGGTTTCCCAGAATACCTATCCCTCATCTTTGTCAGGTCCTCCACCTATAAAAAGCAACCAAAAAATAAAGGAAAATAAATGCAGTTAGACGCGTTCCATGCCTATTAGGCCCTGGATTAGGATGCCTGCAGCTTGCATGTGGATGTCATCCCTATAAAAACACACATTACAAAAAAACTATATTAACTAAAAAATTTTGGGTGAGCACTTTCGTGCCCACCATTTCACCTATGAGAGTTCGGTCTAGATCTAGCAAGATGGGGTCTCCCCCATGCCTACTCTGGATTCCACCTATAACATTTTGGACGTATTATAGGGGCATAGTTGGTGGCCATTGACTGTGAACATGGTGTTGCTGCCATCAATTGTCTTAAAACGCACCGCCCTGTTCCTAATGAGCTCTGCCACATCATACGGCCCCATCCACCTCTGCATAAGTTTGCCCTTCCTTTCCTAGAATTGGGAATCGTACAACAGTACCCATTCCCCTACTTGGAACTTCTTCAGCTTGATGTGGTTATCATGCCACTTCTTTCTCTACTTTTGTATAATCTCTGTCCTCTATAAAGCATCCAGTCGGATTTTGTCCAGCTGATCTAGCTGGCGAATCCTCTGTTTTTGAGCTTTGTCCAAGCTCAAATTTAATTCTAAAGCCATCTTCAGAGTTTTGATTTTGAACTCGATGGGCATCATCGCATTTTTTCCATAGACCAATTGGAAAGGTGTGCATCCTGTGGTGGATTTCCACGTGGTGTTGTATGCCCAAAATGCCTCCGACAATCATGTGGCCCAATCTTTCTTGTGTTGCTGCATGGTTTTGGTCAGGGTGTGGTTTTATTGTGCCAAACTCTATACTGCTCTATCAGCTCCTCAATAAATTTGGAGGTGAATTAAGGCCCTTGGTCTGTTGTTATCTCTTGAGGAACCCCAAATCATGTGAAAATATTGGCAAATAAGAAATTAGAGATCGTTATTTCCTTTGATTCCCTTAATGCCTACACTTCCACCCATTTGGTGATGTAATCCGTGTAGACCATAATAAAACTCCTTCCCATCGAAGGTGGATTAAATGGTCCCACAAAGTCCATGCCCCATTTATCAAAAAGTTCCAGGTGTACCTAGGGCTGCAAGGGCATTTCATCTCAGTGGGTTGGTCTATCCATCCTCTGGCACTCATCACACTTGCTGGTATATGCTGTCGTGTCCTTGAATAGAGTGGGACAAAAATACCTATCCTGCAGGATTTTGTAGGCAGTTCGTTTCCCTACAAAGTGTCCTGTACATGGCTCATTGTGACATGCCTTGAGCACTTCTAAAAAATCCTGTTTTTCTATGCATCTTCTTATAATTTGGTCCCGTCTTAGTTTAAATAGGAGACCATCCATCCAAAGGAATGATGCACTCTTCTCTATGACCGCCTGCTTTTCTCGGTAGGAGAGAGCAGGTGAGGTCCTTCCGATGGCCAAGTAATTGGCTATGTCTGCATACCACGGAGTTTGTTCACTAATAGCGAACAAATGTTCATTCAGAAACTGATCTTCCACTGCTTGATGATCTGCTGGTATCAATATGGACAGAAAATCTGCCATGACGTTGTCCTTGCCTGGATTATCGACTATAGTGATGTCGAATTCCTACAATAGAAATAGCCATCTGATAATTCTTCCACCAATGGCTAGCTTGCTCATCAGATACCTAATAGCTGTGTGGTCCGTATGGGTGAAGACCTTGTATCCCGTTATATAGTGGTAGAATTTGTTTATTGCATGGACAACTGTGAGGAATTATTTTTCTGTCACTGTATAGTTGAGATCTGCTCCCGCCAAGTTTTTACTGACATAATAGATGGCATAAAATTCTTCATCATCTTTCTGCGCAAGGACTGATCCGATTGCACTGTTAGATGCATCGCAATAAATATGGAACGATATGGCCCAATTCGGTCCTCTCAAGACCGATGCAGATATCAATTTTTCTTTCAATAATTGGAATGCTTCTTCGCAATCTCCCGTCCAATTGAACCCTACGTCCTTAGAAAGTAGGGTGTGTAGTGGTTTGGCAATCTTACTAAATTCGGTGATAAATCGTCGGTAGCACCCGACTGATCCAAGGAAACTTCTTACCTCTTGCGTTCTGGGGCTAGGTAGGTCTCTGATGACCTCAATATTCCTCTTGTCTACTTTTATTCCTTTCGTAGAGAGGTTGTGTCCCAACACAATGCCTTCTTGCATCATCATAAAACATTTTTCATTACTTAGGGACAAATGATTTTCCTTGCTCCTGTCGAGCACTCTTTCTAGATTTGTCATTGCCTCCTCAAAGGTTTCTCCATAGGCGGTGAAGTCCTCCATGTCATTTCCCTTTGAAAGGTGGTCGGTGCGTTGCATAGTCCAAAAGGCAATACCTTATAGGCAAACATTCCCCATGGACAGGTGAACATTGTTTTATATTGATCTTATTCCCCTATCTGGATCTGGTTGTAACCATTGAAACTGTCCAGAAAGGAGAAATATTTTCTTCCTGAGAGTGTGTCCAAGACCTGATCGATGAACGGGAGTGGTAAGTGGTCTTTCTTAGTCACCTTGTTCAACGCCCGATAGTCCACGTAGATCCACCATTTCCCATTATATTTGGGAACCACCACTAATGGTGATACCCATTCATTGTCAAAAATTGGATATATGAATTCGATAGCCAGAAGTTTGTGTAGTTCTTCTCTGACAATGTCTTTCATTGCTAGGTTCATCCTTCTCTATGGCTATCGACTAGGAGTTGCCTGGTCATCTAAATAAATCCGATGGGTACATATTTTTGAGCTGATGCCATGCATATCTGTGTAGTCCCATGCAAATGCTTGCTAGTGTTTTACCAGAAGCTCTTCCAATTTTTCTAGTTGTGTGGGCGTCAACCTGCTGTTGACATTTAATATCCTCCCTGGCCCAACATGTATTTTTTGGATGTGCTGATCTTGGGTGCCAGTCAACAATGATCCAAGTGTGGGGGTGGATGATTATCCATGGAGAAACTCCACGATAGCACCATCCTCGTCCTCTTCTGCCACCTCCTCCAATGTCATCACTGGATGGATTATGGACAACTCTGTAGTTCCATGCTCGGTGATCCTGGGTTCTTCTGCCGAGTCCATAGACTGAGCTGGTGGTGAAATGGTCAGCCTTTTGACATTTTTCCCATTCGAGATGGTCATTAGCCCATCCTAACAGCTGATGTAAGCATCAGCTGTTGCCAGCCATGGCCTCCCCAAAATGAGCAAGTAACCGCTCAGCCTGGTCTTGGTTTGCAAAACTAAAAAATTGGCTTGATATTCCCATGCACTGATTGTTATGATCACATCTTCCAGGATCCCTTCCGATGATACAGTTGATCGATCGACTAACTGCAGCACTGTCGTGGTTGGCTTCAGGTTCATGAGCTGCAGCCTTTGCATGGTCTCTTGAGGCATCACGTTGATGGCTGCCTCGAGGTCAACCAATGTGTTGGATAGGGAATGTCCTCCAATTTTTATGGTCAGCACTGGGCTGCCTGGATCTACATACTTCGGATGATGTGTTCTACCCATCATTAGGTTTTCCAGTTTACCCACGACATTGATAATCTGGGTAGCTTTTCGTCCCGGTATCCTTAGACACATTTCTATAATTGCCTTGGTATAAATGGGGACATCTCGAATTGCTTGAAATAATGGGATTGTCATCGTGAGATTCTTCAAGCTTGACAAGATGTCAAATTTTGGCTGTGTTGTTTTTCTTTGTTCCTGTAGCTGACTAGGAAATGGAGCCTCCGCTCTCTCAAGTGCTTTTCCCTCTTCTACTAGAGGTGTCTCCTCTATTTCTTCCTCCTCTTCTACCATTGGAGGTGTCTCTACTATTTCTTCCTCCTCTTCTACCAGAGGCGGTGTCTCTACTCCTAGCTGCCTACCTGATCTAAGCTAAATATTGTACATATGATACATCTCACCTTCTACATTGTATGTCGACTGATTTACTCTGTTTTTCAGGTTTTCTGTTGGTTGTGCTGGTAGTTACGTAGGTCTCGCTACTGGCAATGCTGGTAAGTTCTATTGGATGTGAGCAGGTGCTGCACTCTGTGGAGTCTGATTCCATGCATTTTTTCCTCTCCACTACTGCCCAGGACATGGATATGGCATCCATGGCTGTTGATTCAAAAATGCTGCTAGGGGTGCGTTAGTCCAGGGTGATGGTCTCCACCACCCCATATTAGGTGGTTGAGGGGGTCCTTGGTGCATGTATGGCCCTCCCCCATATGATGGCATTCCGGTTGGTATATTCCCCATGGGGGCCTATGGCCAACTCTTTCTATTGCCTATGAAGTAGGCCTTCGTGCTCTCAGCTACTTCCTGGTTACTGGACAGTTGTGGGCACAATCAATTTTTATGATTCAGCCTACAAACTGCGCATACTCTAACCTTGTTTTTTGGACATGCATTCTTTGCATGCCTTCCTCTGCATTTTTGGTAGAAATAGGCTACTGCTACGTCATTTTCTTGTTTCTTCTTTTCTAATAGCAGCGTATCCATCTACAGTTCTAGAGATGAGAGCATTTCGCTCTTCAAATCCTCCAGCATGTTGCCTATTTTTGTTTTTGTGACTAAAGTAGTCGCCTTCATGGTCCTGGCGATGATTTTGCCTCGCCTTATTGAGTAGTTTTGGGATAATTTCTGGATGTCATCCATAGCATGCTGATAGACATCACCTCCAGAGATCATGTTGAGAGCCTCCAATGACTCATTCGTAAGTCCCCTCAATAAGATGCTTTTGAGGGACTTATCAGATAGCTTCGAGTGAGGGGACCATTGAAGATTAAAGCTGAATCTCTCTCAATACTCCTTGAGAGACTCATATTCTCTTTGTGTCATGCTCAGGACCTCCTCCATGGAGTCTCTTGCTCTCCTGAAATCTTGATATTGCTCTAGAAAGAGCTTCTTCATTTGGTCCCAGGTGGTGATGTGTTTATCTCCCAGACCGATGAACCATCATAGAGCTGCATCGTCTAATGTAGAAGGAAATAATTTCAACTTTTGTGTGTTTGATTTGTAATCCACAGACCTACAAAAAACATCAAAATTGAATAAAAATAGGTCAGGGTCCTCAGTCGGGTGTCCTCTGAAGGATGAAAGGTGATCAGGGGATATGTTTTTCATTTTAGTATCTCCTACTCCCTCCTCTATTGGGAAACTAAATCCAGATGAGACTTCATCGTTATCTACCATTTTTTTAGGAGATGTGGTTTCTAATGCAGTGTTTATGGCCTTCCAGTTGTTTAAAACTTTCTAAGTCAATGCTCTAAGGTTGTCTGATGAGATCGTCTGATCCTCCACAACCTTCCACAACAGGGCTTCCTCTAGAGGAGTCCTATTAAACAAGGGATTTATGATGATTCATTCATCCCCTTGTTGATGGGATGAGACGACACTTTGCACAAAGTGCGGTTCCTCACCCCAATGGACTGCTGGTAGGTCGAGCGAGTCTAACTCAAATCCAAAATGCTCGCCTGACTCAGGTCCTGATGGATTAGTTCTTATAAAGCGACCGTCAGGTCCTCTTCTTCTCGAAGAACTCATACAAGGTCAGATGGAAGGTTTTAGGGTATTGTAAGTAATCTAATTAAGATGCTTCCCAAAAAATGGTGCCAAAATATTGCGGGCCAAACAAGGTGAATGGTTTCCTATTTTTGTCACATGCCCGTGCATTTAATTATCAACCCAGGGAGCTTCGTAAACTTGCAAAGAGTCGGAATTAGGTTACTACAATACCACTGGAGGTGAATCTGCTAATCCTACATTTTGGAGGGTGTTCTTGAAATGGTTTTTCAATCATTCCCGCACTCCTCAATGATTTATGTAAGAAGAACAGAATTAAACCTACAGAAAATAAATCATGTACGCGTTCCTAAAAATAAATCTACTGCAAATGCTAGAACTAATAAACTAAAAAATGTTCTTATGAAAGCAATAAACTAATTAAAATTAATAAACAAAAAGGAAATGGGGAAGAAATATTGTCTTGGAGTGGGCCCAGGCTCCAACAGCTTCTTCCCGATTGAAAACGTGCTTAGAACATTTGGAACTTTAATATATTCGTCAACACACTACAATTTATCTTTGTATGTCTAAATGGATCTTTATTTTATTTCTATATATTTCTCAGAACGATCTGCGTGTGTTTATATAACACACCCATAGAAATTTTGTTATAGAAGTAGTTACAACAGTCGATCTATCCCAGACTAAATCAAGATAGTCTGGTAAATGCAATTGATATTTGGCATTCTATTACAATGGTGGTGTGTTCATTGTTCGGTTCATGCTTTGCCTAGAATCAGTAAGACATTTCGATATGTTGGTGCAATCTCCAATTTAGCTCTGCACGACGCAGAGCTGGAACTGCACTAGCTACTGCCGTCCACGTCGTTCAAATCTGGTCAACGGGAAAAGAATCAGTGGCACCTTCTGGTTGTGGGGAGGCACTTGCATTTTGCTAACACCTTCCAACTGTGGGGAGGCACTTGTCTTTGGTTGGTGCCTTTCAGTTGTAGGGAGGCGCTCATCTTTAGTTGGCGCCTTTTTATTGCAGGGAGGCGCTCGTATTCAGTTGGCGCCTTTCGATTGTAGGGAGGCACTCGTATTTAGTTGGCACCTTCCGACTGTAGGGAGGTGCTGGTATTTAGTTGGCACCTTTCAACTACAGGGAGGCACTCGTATTCTCTTCATTAACCCTCGATGAAATAAAGTGCCAGGTCCATCAAAAGGACCTCGACCATTCCAAATATAACTAAATCAACTGCAATTCCACAAAACATACTAAAAACACACAAATTAGATAACACGCATAATTATATCAAATATCTATATAATCATTCATAAAAGTATGCAATCCTTATTATACAGCCGCATATTGATCAAAGAAATATGTACAAAATATGAGCATTTATGGTGCTCATCAAACATGAGATGACTATTTATAGGAAATACCCAAAAACGAATCATCTTAAAAATATACCACATGGCATCAATGAGTGATGAAAAAGACATTATAGTGAATGAGATTGTGACACATGTGTGAGGGAAAAATAAGTATGCCCCTACCTAGGCCAGCTTATCCTTAGTACTAGGATGATTAATTAATAAAATATTAAAATACACTAACACCCCCCATAAGCATAGCTTTTGTGGGTATGGATAGATGGGTTTTGTATCTTCTTTTTAATCCATAGGTTAATCTAATGAGATATCATGACATGTGTGTGTGATGGATGAATAACTCAACATAATGTGAGAGATAATGACACGTGTGAAGGATAAATAATTTAATACAATATGAAATATCATGACACATAGCATCTATAAGAGATACATACGTAAAAATTTACGTAACCAAACCAATGCCAAGTGCAAGTATAACTAATGCATAAAATATTAAAATGCACTAATACCCCCATAAGAACAACTTAGGTGGATACGAATAAATGGGTCCTGAAAAATATGTAGCCATATTAGGTACCCAAGTATAAAATGATCTCTCATAAGTAAGAAAAGGAGGAAACCCATATAAAAAATTACTAAGAGGCCATGCTCAATGGAAGTGTATCCTACACCCCTAATAAGTATTATAAATAAAATTCTTGCTTTTTGTGAAGTGTTTGGTGAAAATATCTATGACATGCTCCATTGTTGGACAATGTTGAAAACCATGAACCTATTATTGGATGAAATTTTTCATATAGTGCATATGAATATCAATGTGTTTGCTCCTCTGATGATGGACTAGACTATCTAATATATTTGTAGCACTTTGATTATCATAAAATATTATTAGGGCTTCTAGAAATGTATTCCAAACTCAATAAGGATATTTTAAAGTTGGAAAGACTTAGAGGTAGCATTGATAGCTCATTGATAATCAACCTCTATGGAATACAAGGTGAGAGCATATTATTTTTTACTTTACCAACAAATGGTGCTTGAACCAAAGTAAAGGTTGTAGCCAAACATAGAATTATGATAATCAAGATTGCTTGCCCAATAAACATTTGTGTAACCAACCAAGGCAAACGTAATAGTTTTAGAATATAAATCTAAAAGTTATATGTATGCAAAAATAGTGAAGGATGTGTTTGATAGATTTCCAATGAAGTGTGGGTACAATAGCTTTCCAATGAAGTGTGGGTACTTTTGATCATCACCCACACGCACTTTGGTTGAAAATGCAAAAGGTAGCATTAGAGTTTCAAATAGCCAAGCGTGGAGGAGGCCAGGTAATTTTTTCCCACACATGCTAGGGATGGATCCTAAAAAGCCTATTTCTTGATAGAAGACAATAAATAGTAAAAATTATCTAAGTCAGGAAGTAGCCAAAAATATTGTACTCTGCCTAGCAATGGATAGGTATAAAAAATTCATCACTCGATATCTTGCAAAAATAAAATAAATAGGTGGCTACCAAATATTTTGTACTAGGCCTAGGAGTGGATGGGTATATAAAACATGTCATTCAGTAGAGAATAGTATAAAAGTAGCCAAGTCCTAAACTTGTTGGAGAATTATTATCAAGCCTTAGTAAATATGGGTACACAATACCCATCATCTGATACTAATATGAGAAAAGGAGGGAAAACTTTTACTAAGTACCAAGATTGCTAGAAATTTTGTACTCCACTAGGCCAATTAACTTTTTACCCCATAAATGGAGACTAATGGCTACCAATAACCTATCACAAGTCCTATAATTGTTAGAGAATTGATATCAAACCAAGCAACAAACAGGTATATAATATCCATCACTTTGGAGATTGCAAGGGGAAAGGGAGCTAAATTTGGCTAATTTTGGAACCCACAAAAAAAATTTCCCTACTAAGCAACTAATGTATAAACAAAACCTATCATCTAGAAAAAAATAACAAAATCGCCTGAGTATCAAAGTTACCAGAGATTTTGCACCTTCAAGAGCAATTGGTAAGTACAAGATCTTCATCACCCAATTGGAGTAGGAACAAAATCAACTAAGTAAGAAAGTTTTTAGAGATATTATAGTCTACCAAGTGGTGGATCAGACCCAAAAATCCATCAAATTGTACCTTGTAAAAAAATAATTAGTGAAAATTACTAAGTTTGGGAGCTGTCAAAAGTTTGGTACTAGGAATATGAGTAGATGGGTACAATAAATCCATCATGTTGGTAAATACTACACTAAAACTATTGAAAAAATTTCACCATTAGTAGAGCCTAAGAGTACCATAAAACCTGTCAGCTTACAATGGAGTAGGGGTAAAAGTATTGGTTAGGTTTAGGAGTTGTTGAAAACAATGTACCAAAGCTAGGTGAGTATGGGTACAAAAACCCATCACTTGGTAGTATGTAGCATGAAAATAAAACTAGAAAATAGCCCATCTTCTATCGATAGGCCATTAACAACTTATAGCTAGGCAACAAAAAATATAGATTAATGTTCAAGATCAAGTAATAGTTTTGACAAGGAGGGCCTAGTTTCCTAATTATGACCAGAGGATGGGAGGCCACCATCACAATATGCTTATTGGGTATGATCATCTATCAAATAATATTAATAGTCAAACCACTACTTGTGTACTCATATGGATGTCAGTGGTAGATAGAAATAAATATCAAAAGAATTAATAAACTTGATGAAGATAAGAATGCCACTACTACCCCATATTAAACAAAATCAAGCCATGTCAATATACCATAACCAGTTGGTTACAATATGCAATTTTCTAAGCATTTATATAAACTAGCAAAATTATTTGTCATAACAACAATCCATATATTAAAAAATGATGACCTAGTAAGAAAATTGATTGTAGAAAGCTATATATTCTTGAATGTAAGAATTTCCAAAATCGGCTCTCAAGATTTTACAATCTACATGTATGAAAGAATATTTAAATTTGAGATATACAAAGGAATTGTTGTTTGGCCTTTGGTTCAAATTATTTATAGGACATGTATGGGATTGTTTACTTCTATTTTAGCTAGTTAAATGATCACAAATTTAACTCTGCCCTTTGGATTTCTTCATGTGTTCATTTGCTAGATCTAGATTTTACAATTCAATAGATGGTGTAATGGATAAATGTAATGCTCTATAATTGGTAAAAATTGGTTGGTATCTTAGGTGATACAATTGATAGGTCAAATGCATAGTTTTTCATGTATAATGTACATTTATGTGGCTTAATCTACATCATTATAAGTTCTAGATTCAGTTTTCTTTATTTCTTTTGGCACCCTTTTTCCCTAAAATTTTAGGATTACTTAGTTAGGATTCAAAGGAACTGGCCTACTCTGGAGAATGACCCTTGAAGTTTCATTGCTTCAAGGTCTTTCAATGTTGATCAAAGTCTTAGGGTGCACAATCTATACCTAGGTATATTTTTAGATCAACAATTTTTGGCATGCTAGGTGGGACACAAATCCCACTATTTTGGTAGAGTAGAGACTTGGTAATAATTTTTTTCAATAGATATTCTTTATCTAGTGACCTTGTTGAAGAAGAAACCTAGTTTTATAGTTTTCCACTTTCAAAAAGGTACTCTAAAAATCTAGCTACTTTTCTAAGTCCATAGCTATATGATAACATGAGAGATAGCTAAAATATTAGAAGCGCTAATAGAATTTTTGGAATTATTTTTTAGTGGGATTAAAAGACAATTTTTTTTGTCATATTTACTAAATCATCACCATATTCAATCCTTACTAAAGATCAAACTAATTAAAAAAATCCTACACCTATAGTACCTTTGAATATACAAGCATCAATGGTTCAGAATATAAATCAAAATTAGAATATTCAGAGCTATCACAACTAGAACCATACATGACCTTTAAATTTACCCATTCTTAACCCAATTACTTAGGTAGCATTAAAAGTCTTACCAACATATGATGGTACTAGAAATATTGCTTATGAACATTGTCAAGATGTTGTATCATTGGTTGTTGTACATGGCATTCAAGATGAATATATCATGATAATAATTTTGGTTATGTTTTTAAAAGGAAAAATGCTATACTAGTACAAAAACTTACCAAATATCAGTATAACCTCATGTACATAACTGGCTAGAAAATTAGTGGAGTATTTTAATGAATAAGTAGATCCATTATCTCTACTAGTATAATTTTTCATGGTATAAATGCATCTAGTAGATTTCAATATTAGATTTAGTCAAACATGGGAAAGAGTACCTCAAGATCTTAGGCCTACTCATGAACAATCAATGTACTATTATCTAAGAGATTTTAGTTGAGATATAGGCATGACCATAAGGCAATCTCAAGTGTTTACATTCTTGACCATCTTCCAAGAAGCATTGAAAGTAGAAAATATCTAATTGATATAGGCAGATTGCCTCCCAAGATAATAATGTCGATATTCTTAGATTTACCCCAACATTAGCCATAATCCTCTATTGTAAATGCATCCCTCGCAACTACTACCCCTACCATAAATTTTCCAAAATGTCCAACTTTACCAATAATACAAGAATATTTGGTACCTCCTACAATACCAATATCACAAGCACCTCCTACTAAACCTGCATTTCTAGCCCTAGATCTTGAAAACTATTGCTATGCAAGAAATAACCATAATTGTGAAAAAATTGAAAATTGAGACAACGTCTATGAAGAGAAGATAAGTTGAAAGAAAATTTTATATCAAAAGGTTCCCTCATGTAAAAAAGGATTAGGTAGCTTCTACTAGCATGACTAATAAAAAATCCAATATTGTGTATAGCAATTAAGACATTGACTCATCCACTTTGGCCTCTAAGTTAGATTTTTGGTGTTCAACTTGTAATGATCCTCACAATGAAAGTTCATGCATGATGCATCAACAGTATATAGAAAAACTTGCAATAGAAAAGGCTAAAATACCGGGTTAATATGTTGAGAGAAATGGACCACAAATTTATGATGCCATCTATTGAGCAAGTACCTATCTTGACAAGATCGAGAAATAAACCATTTTAGATGTATTCTAAAGTAATGGACCCCTTTAAGGTGTCTTTTGATCAACAAGACTAGGAAAATGACAAGCCAAAAAAAGGTGAAGCCCCTAAAAGTACTCATAAATCAAGTTAACCTATAACTAAGAAGCCATCCCAACAACAACAAAAAAAAACAAAAGAGGGTGAAACCCAAGAGTAGGCTAGATAAAATTTGGGATATCCATCTCTTACGAAGCATAAAAAACTTGAAATAACCCAGGATAATTGGATAAAGTTTGATGAGTCTACAAAGTAGCAAGGAAAACAATATAACATGTATGGTTTCAATATTGTTGTGGAATTGAAGAAGACGCCATCAAGGGCTATGATGCTCTCCTTATCCTTGGGTAGATTGATCTTCTATAGGCTTCATTGAGGTCTATCTAGAATTAAGAGAAACAATGACTAGACCTCAATTTGGCTCAAAGTAATCCTACCTCAATAATAGAAAATAATAGTCCATCACCATTTTACTTATCATTATATATGGAAGGTTGGATGGTGCACAATTGTATGATTGATTCTGGAGCTACCACCATAGTAATGCCTAATATGGTATGTGATATAATGGGTATGGAATCTAAGAAGTAGCCCAGGTGTACTACAACTAGATGACACACCTATCAAAATAGTGGGGGTGATCAAATATGTATCCATGGTACTACACAAAATGACTCAAATTATGGTCATTCAAGAAGTGGTGGTGCTAGATCTAGAGCCATATTTTGGCATGTATTTCAAGGAAATTTACAACTAAATTAGGAGGTTACATGTCTCTTGACTAATCACATATGGAAATTCCATATAAAGGTAGGAGAATCAAAATATTCTCTAAAAAACCATCCTCCTTTCATATAGAGAATATTGAGGAAGAGAATCAACAAAAGAACACAATTAGCATGATGACTAAGGAAAATGGCCTAATGGATGAAATAATAGAGGAGTTGCAAATAGAAGATCAGTTCTCTTTGGATGACTTAAATGCTATGATTGAGATAAGAATGGACACCTACTTAATCACAAAATTGGAGGAAAGGAAAATTATAGCTTCGGCAAGATAAATCTCTCAGTAAAATAAAATATGCAAGCTCTACTTTGATGGAGCTAAATACAAAAATGGTGCTAGAGTAGGCATTGTGTTGATATCACCAACTAGATTAGAAAAGGTATATTCATATAGACTAACATGGATTTACATAAATAATATAGTAGAATATGAAGCACTATGCTTATTCCTAAATAAGGATGAGAATATGGGGATTAAATAACTATAAATATATGGTGATTCAAAGTTAATAGTCAATAATATTAGAGAAAATTACATTAGCAAGAAACACTACCTTAAATCTTATAGAAATAGTGTTTGGGATTTATTAGAATACTTTGAGGTGTTGAATATTGAGGCTATCTCTAGGGAGCAAAACACTCATGTTGATATATTAGAATATATGGGAGCCAACTACTATCCAGTATTCAATGTGATACACAACGTAAATATGATGAGATTGATCTTAAAACCATATGTGCTTAATATGGATATATTTTGGTAGGTGTTTGAAAATGATGAGCAAATAGTTGATTTCTTGATACAAGAAATAAACTATGCAAGTGGCTAGCTATTAGAAGATGATGAGGAAAATTATGTAATCCAACTAAAAAATAATCATATCTCAAAAGGATTGATTGCTTTAAAAATATTATTTGATAGTAATTATTGGTTGACTACTCATAGAATGGAGATCGATAGCTAGAGATACAAAGAGGTAAATATTGAACCTAGAAGGAGTCTTAAAGTAGAAGTGCATTATTTAGAGGAGGAGATCAGTAAAATTTGGAATTTGTGCAAATAATTCAATGAAATCATAGCATGGATATATGATGACCTAAATGTATATGGTAAGGATACCATCCAACATACCATTGAGCTTGTGCCAGATGCTAAGCCTTTTTTATAGAAGCAATGACCAGTCAATCCAAAAATAGAAGCTATGATGAAGGAGGGGCTAATAAAGCTTGTGAATGCTAGAATTGTCCACCCAATCAAGCATTCTACTTGGGTTGCTAACTTAGTTTCAATGAGGAATAAAATTGGAGATATTTGTATTTGTGAGGATTTTAAAAATCTAAATAAAGCTTCATTGAAATATCGTTATCCAATACCAAAAATAGATCAGTTACTACATACTATATTAAGAGCTAAAATATTCCCCCTACTAAATGGATTATCTAGTTTTAACCAGGTATTGGTCCGGGATGAAGACCAATATAAGACTACATTCACCATTAAGTGGGGTACCTTTGCATATCAATAGATGCTTTTTGGCTTATCCAATGCTAGTGCTATTTTTTAGAGAGCAATGTATCTATATTTTGAGGAATTGACCAATAAAATTATACTTATCTATTTGGATGACATGACTATGTTATCTCATTAGAAATAAAAGGATGCTAAGCACCTTAATCTAGTATTTGATAATGCAGGGAGTGTAGGGTTTCATTAGACCTAAAGAAGTCAATCTTTGTTGTGCAAAAAGGAAAGTTGTTAGGACATGTCGTGTCTAAAATAGGGTTGGCTATTGATCGAGATAGGGTAAAATATATTCTAACCCTTTCTATGCCACTAAAAAATAAGGGGCTTCAATCATTTTTTAGGAAAATAAAATTTGTGTAGAAATTTATTTTAGACATTGTTCAAATAGTTAAGCCTATGATTAACATACTTAAAAAGGAAGTGAATTTCAAGTGGATGGATGTCTAAAAAAGTGAATTCAATTATATAAAATATGCAATAGCCTAGGCCCATATGTTGGCTAATCCACATTATTCCAAGGATTTTATCCTTTATGTATTTGGAGCAAAATAAAGTTATGCTACTATACATACTCAAAAAAAGAAGAAATTGTAGAGCGACCTATAGCCTTATTGAGTTAAAAAATACATGACCATGAAGAAAGGAATAATTTTATGGAGAAATAGGCATATGCAATGTTGAAATCCTTAAATAAGTTTAGGCATTTTATCTCTTAGAGTAAGACCTTGGTATATGTAGTGCATCTATATGTCTAAAACTTTGTAATCCAAGGAGAACTAGGTGATCATAGAGCTAGTTGGGTGACAAATATTTAAGAATATGATGTTGAAATCAATCTAACCAAACTAACAAGAGGTAGCATTCTATACTAGTAGTTAACATAACCTACATGTCACACAATCAATACGTTGAACAAGGAAGAACAATATTCTTAGTCAAAAAAGGCACATGCACAATGAGATACTTGGATCGAGTAGTAGCTTTGTTATTTTGAATTTGCCAAGTGTTTGTATGGTCCAACTAATTCTTAGAGATGCATATATAGGATACAAGAGTGGAAGTATGTACTAATTAGTTGTATTATATACCAGATAAACTTTAACAAAGTATTTTTGAGGTGTTTGCATCCAAACAAGACAAAGAAGGTCCTCAAGGAGTTTCATGGTGTTTTTTTAGATGGATATTTATTTAGACAAGCCACTACAACTAAAATTTTGAGATTTGGATATTATTGGCCATCAATATTTTTATATGCATTCAAGTTAGTCAAAGCATGTGATAAGTTTCAAAGGTTTATTGACAAGAAAAAGCATCTGATGATGCCTCTAAAACCAATAATTGTAGAAGAAAATTTCCAGCAATGGAGGTTGGATTTTATCAAAATCATCAACCCTGATTCATTAGCTAGAGAAATATATCCTAATGGCAATGGACTATTTCACTAAGTGGATGAAAACAAAATAACCAAACATGTTGATCAAGATACAATTATCCAATTCCTAGAATGACATATCACCAGGTTTGGGGTCCCAACTACCATTGTTTTAGACAATACCAAATCAATCATCAATGCTAAGACAATTAATTTTGCAAGGAAGTATGGCATATATTGGAACACATTTTCTAATTATTATCCCCAAGGAAATGGACTTGTAAAATCCACAAATAAGAACTTGTTGAAAATAATTAAGCATAATATCGAGAGCAATCCTAGAAGCTAGAATTTTCTCCTTGATCAAGCACTACAAGCTAATAAGATAATGTTTAAAAATTCATTAAATACATCACCATATGCCTTGTTATACATAAAGAAGGTAATTTTACCCATACACATGGAGCTTTCCATGCTAAGGTTTATTAATAAAAAGGATGACAAAACCGATCCAGTTGGAGGAGAATCACAAGCAAGCATACCATATCCTCTATCATCACCAGAGAGTTGTCAAATATTGGTTTGGAAAAATATTGGTACCTAAAGCATTTAATGAGGGTGATTTGGTTCTAAAATTGTACATGGATCGAGACAAGCAGGGAGCACATGATAAATTTGAATCCATGTGGTCTAGGCCATATCTCATTATAACAACCCAAATAAATCAACCCAAAATTTTTTGAAGAGAACTTACAAAACAAAGGCTCTTAAGGGAGATACACTTTAATTATTTCAACATGCAAGGCTTCATCATATTTGAGTTCTAAATATAAATCCCATAAATTTTTGGGTTCATATTTCTAAATATAAACATTTAGGAGGACACCATAAGTGGTCCCCCCCCCATTTCCTATACCCTACTCGATATAGGACCATGTGACCACAGTGTAGGTATTACCATTTAAGGCCCACAACACTTAAAGGGGATGCTAATTCCTTAACTTAACTCTAGCTCCTCCTAGATAGGTTATTCAACGTAGACCTTTGATGCTTAGTTACCATGAATTCATAAATCTAACTAAGGTTATTTTAATTTCAACAACTAACATGATCTTTGGATCCTTCATGATCAAGGAGTCACTACTATTACCTTATGGATAGGTTTTCCTGCACACCTAATCTTACTTGATCAAGTTGCAACTACAAACAAGTATCGTGGCTATTGTATATAAATAAATCCTTCTAGTTTCATGAGATATTAGTTAATGCATTCTCATAACTCCTTATAGGACTCCCATCTACCTAGCTATTGCATTCATGCAACTCCTTCTAGGAATCTTGTCTACTTGGCTATTGCATTCATGCAACTCCTTCCAGGATTGATTTCGTGGTTCACAAAATAAAATATTCTATCCACCCCAATGATATATAATAAAATCAACATTTACCATACAGCTAAACCAAATCATTAAGTATAAAATCATATTGCAATACTCATATCAAATAAAATGCACAAAAAAATAGATTCCTCTTAACCATAAACCAAACTATGCTCTTGTCAAAACTTGAATCTCAAAAGCTTTCCATCAATATTTATGCATTAGCAAGATAACCTATATCTCTATCATAAGCATGCATTTAAAATAGTTAATGGAGCACATTAATTCCCATCTCAAGATATTATTGAAGAGTGCATCTCCAAGCTAACATTAAACAACATAATATTTTAGTTTTCTAATAATCAACATTTTCTGTTGAACTTAATAAATACAAGGCCTCAAATTCTACATTTAAAGCAACACCATTAAAAAATATTAAACCAACTATTTATTTCATAAGGAAGCATCATAATATCTCTTTGGAAATAAGAGTCACGATTATAGTTATTTTAAGCAATACAAACCTTTGCCTATTTGTAAAATTATCATTTTGAAGTGCTTATGATTATCTTCCAAGATATTCTTCCAACTAAGTATGCAAGCTTCTTTAATGGAAAAACCACCCACCATTTATGAAGTTTACAAGGGATCAAAATAGCTCTAAATGTAATGCAACTTAAAATATGAATTACTCTATTATGCAACAACCAAGCACAAAAAGAAATCTATCCTTCTTTTATTTGAAAGAACCATCCAATATAAAACAACCAAAAGATTAAATCATTCCATATAAATCCAGGAGAAGCCCATACTTATTTTTATAATGATCCTTAATCCACATATATATCATGAATCATTATAAATAAGTTCTCTTTTAAAATACCAATTACAACATTCCAAACGATCCAAGAGAAGCCCATACATCTCTTTATAATGATCTTTAATACATAGATCTCAAGAATCATTACATATAAAATAAAACATTCTAACAATTTGCAAAGAAGCCCATACTTATGTTTGTAACAATCACTTAATCCACATAGATCTCAGGAATAATTACAAATATTTTCTTTTTCATAAAACCAGAAATAAACATTCATCTAAAAGACATGGTCCAATAATTTTTATCTCCCAAATAAAGGACATGGTCTACTATACATATATAAATATAAAAAAATTAAAACACTTAACTATACTCAATATAACTCCAAGTATATATGAATAGGATTTATATTTAATGAAAACTTTACTAAAGCTAAGAATAATCAAAGCATTAACATTAGGCTTTAAACTTAACAACAAAAGAACACAAGCTAAATGTAACACCACAACACCAAAAGATACATCAAGGCACTCTACTAAAAAGGAATGAAGGCTTGAGCTATGTAGGCACAACAAACCAACACCCCAAAATGTAATATAATAAAAATCCAAGGACTCAACTCCATTGGGTAAGCAACATGAAATCCCCTATCCTAAACTGAAAGGGCGTCTCACATGAGGTGCTGGTAAAAAATAAAAAATGCAGGTGGAACAATGTTGACGAAACAAACATATAGACGAAGCTCCAAAAACCAAAATCAAACCAAGCAACAATTTACAAGAAACAAATGAAGGCAATCAACAATAATCCACCCAAGGGATTTTTATTGGGCACTACACACACAGACCATGAGAAGTCAATCCAGTAATTCTCATGCCATGAGAAGATAAAAGAAACCATACATGGGTGACTACAACATGGGAGCATATGTATCATAAAATAACAAATGCCTCAATGTGAAACATAAAGTAAACCAAAGCTACAAGCTATGTAAACACAACAAACTACCGCCCCAACATGCAATCCAATAAAATGCTAAGGACTTGACTTTGTTGGGAAAGCAACACTAAAACCCCTACCCTAAAGAAAACATAGGAGAAACATGGTTGACCAAATGAACATATATACAAATCTATGAAAACAAAAACCAAACCAAGTAATGGTTTACATGAAATAAAGGAAGATAATAAACAACAAGCCACCAAAGGGACTTTTATCAAGCACAACACACCAACCATGACCAAAAAATCCAGTAATGCTTAGACCATGCAAAGATAAAAGAAAACACACATGGGTGACTATAACATGGGAGAATATATGCCACAAGATAACTTAGATCTCAACATAGAATATAAATAAACACAAAGAGATTGCAAAATATGTAGGTCCACCAAACAATTAACACAAAAAAGTCTCAAACGAGCAACACAATACTAGGAAATCAAACAAGGCATCAAACTAACTACAATCTAAACCAAACCATAATATCATGCACAAGAAATATTCATAAGAGATCAAACTCAAGAAAAGCATTCATTAAAAGATAAAAATATAGCATAAAACCTGATTTAGCTCTCCAATGTTTCTTTGGTTGATGCACTTATTCCTTGATCCTATTTCCTCCAACCTTCCAAGCTAAAAAACTCCCTTTTTTTATACAACACATTCTACTTAAGGATCCAGGAGGCATGGGAACGCATTGTAGCATGGTGGAATTTAAGAAAATATCCAAGAAGATGTTCTCCTAAAAATATAGTGACACCACAAGGCTTTATTGAATAGCCACTTAAAAACGTAATGTAACACACTTTAATAAATACCTCACCTTACGTTTTAATTAATATTTATTTTTAATATGATTTAATTTTAACATAGGGTCAAAATAACCGAAACAATTGTTCGCCTTTTAAATAAATTCATAACTCTCAAGTATTAATATCCAAATCTAATTAATACTTCATGAGCCTAAGATATTAAGCACTACAAAAATCTATGCACACCAAACACAAACATAGATTTTATTCAGTGCTATTTCACATCATTGTTCTATCCTTGAATATGCTATTATTTTAAAGATAGTATAATGCTATTGCTGAACTATTAAGGAGACTCATGACAATTAATGTCTAGGCCCAATGGTGTGAATTCAAAACAAGCAAAATGTAATGCATCTACATGAAAGATAATATTTCTAGTTACCTTTAGCTATCGATGATTGAGTCATCATTATCATTTACTAAAGTATCCCTCATGGTAGGTGGTTTATCCATAGCCCCCACCATGGAGAAGGTACCTAATATTTCATCCACATATACATTATAAGTTTCATATTCCATGCTTCAGAAAGCAATCATTATATTATTCAAATCATGAAAGAAAATATACCATTACATAATTAAATTAGTACATAGTTCATACATATAATAGGGGTGTTACATTCATAGAGTGAAATAAGGAGATAAATGCATTTTAATTGTGAGACTTGGATGACTAGATGCTACCAATTTTTGTAAATGGTTAGTACTTAAAGCATTATGCCTACAAAAATTTTTTTCTTACTTGTACATATGTCAATAGACCATGTGTATATAAATTTGTACATAAAAGCTTTACCATCATACGAGTATGGATCTTCACCCACATGCAAGTATGGATAATGTTAAATTTTTACCTATAGGTTTACAATAGATGGGTCTGTAAATTTTGGCATTGCATGAAGGGTGAGACAAAAAACTTGGCTAAGTCTTAAGGCTACTAGATTTCTTGTAGCCCTCTAAGTAGTTGATGGGTACCTAGAACCTATCGCCAAGCAGTGATGGATGCTGAAATAAATTTTGCTCTTTTATTAAAGGTATATGCGTACCAAACATCCTTCAACCAATGGTTGAAACCAAAAAATTAGCCAAGTATAGTCTTAGTCAGATATTTTGTACCATGAATATTAGAAATACTATACAAAAAATCTATCACCAAGTTATGATGAAAATTTAACTAATATTAGAAAGCATTAGACTTATCATACCTTGTAAGGTAGTGAATGAGTATGAAATCCCCATAAAACTACAACAATCACAATATACCAAAAACTTTGTCCTTGGACTAGGAATGGATGGACACCAAGAATCCATTGCTAAAATATCAAAAATCTTGTACATCATCAAGTAGCATGTCTAAGAAAAATTGTGTCTTACTCATGCATACATACAAAGAGGCTCAACAATCATGAGGGAAACTCCAATAATTATCCTACAAGATAATAATCTACCATTGAGTGTGGGATAAAAACATTTGTACCTATGCATCATAATCTCACCAGAAGGCCAATGAGGATACAAGCTAATTATTAAATCTCCCAATAGAGATTTCTAGGTGGCATTTTATAGCTCGCATGAAATAAAACAAGTACAAAATCATTTAAAATACTATTGGATGATGACATAACTATAAATTTGCATCACTCCTATAATAATAATTAAGATATACATAGACACATATAGTCCTCCTAGCTGGCTAGTCAGAAAATAGATTAATTATCATATAAACCAATTGCATCACCATTAATGTTATAATAGTGTGTGGTACCTAGTAATAGTTTCCTAAGTAGATGTGTTATCTCAAGATCATATTTAACATGATAATAAATATAGTTAAGTAAAAAGTGCCTCCAAAAACAAACCAAGATGACACAAGCCACAAAATAATTAGCATGATAAAATTTCATTAGACGGTGCTACACCTCCCAAGAAAATGTCTTAGGACCCTCTAAAAAATGCCATTCCTAAGAATATCTTCCTAGGTATGCATGATCTTATGCATAACAAGAATAATGGCTACATGTCGACCAATATTGGAGTTGCATGTTATAAATAGAGCGTGAACCCAAGCCACACAAAATTGCTATAATTTGTGTTATAGGAAAAAAGAGATGAAAGCTTTGTGAGCTAAAGAAAGAAGTCAAAGAAAGCAAGTGAAGAATTCACAATAATTGCCAAATAAATGAAAAGTGTGATAGTTAAGAAATCATCAAAGGAATTGCAAGATAGGCTATCCGGGATTCACAATAATATAATCATCAACAAAGCACAACATAGTAGTTTTAGATATGGGTTAGAGGTCAAAGGGAAGAAGTATTCGCTTGACCATCCAACCAGTGTATCATGGAGTTTAGGGATGGCTAAATATATGCCTATTCCAGTACACCCATACCCAAAAATAGTAAAATCCATCATAAAATTCTATGACCCAGATATGGTTTTAATCCACAATTCTAAGTTGGAGTAGTTATTCATACACTCAAGGGAAATGGTAGTAAGACCCTTTGCAGTATAGGAGATACTAGGAGAGAAGCTAAAGATAATAATGTTGGAATATTAGAGAAGTCATATAGATAAATATTCCACAACAATATGGCTCACTAACTTATTGGGTAGGTTTGTCTGATGATTACATGGAAGGACCAAGAAAACTATGAGGCTTTGAGTCTAATGCACAACTAATATTGTTCATGTTGGTCATTGTGCTAGGATTGATGATAAATGGTTTGGTGTACTACTATAAAATATGTCTAGCTAATTTTGTAATGGACATTTACAACTATGGGGGGTAGTCAGCATATCACCCCATCATATTTGATTGGGCAAATTTTTTAGCAAGGATCATACATGAGCAGCTAGTTACCATGAAACGAGGCCATTGTGAGCTATTCAAATATCCATCATATTTAACTTGGATTATCTTGTTTCACATGCACCAAGACCAAAATGTCATGAAGGTACATATATGGTATGAATAAGGATTAGCACATCCAATTGCGGATTGGACCCATGTATTGGGAGAAAACTCTTCATATCTCAAATTCAATAAGCAATTCTTGGGACCTACCATTGCTGAAATCTATAGAAAATTCCCTCACATCACTCCCAAGGTTGTAGAAACATTGAGAGAAAATATGTAAGAGCTAGGGGATTGGTATTTCATTAAGGAAATAACAATTATCAAGTTGTACAAATTCTTATGTTCATGATATTTGCTTCCATACTACATCACAAACTATCTCTTTGAGCTAGAGTTTTGTAGAAAAATATACATCATAGAACAATATTTTGATCCTAGATCAAATAAGACTATAATATTCAAGTTACCTATTAAGTTTGATGATATTACTATGTCAAAAAGGGAGCAAAAATAATATTAGATGTTAGAGAAAAAGTTGGTGGGCCTATAGCTATCGATAGTTTTCCATAGATGGAACTATGACCCAAATGGTCTTTTCATAGTAAAACTATCAAGAATAAATAACAAAGCATAATAATTCAATCATGTGCTAAATATAAGATTAGAATTTTCAAAAATTTGGCAAATGATTAGGTGGCATCGTTCACTATCGTGACAACACAAGAGAGGCCACTATGGAGGACATGTTATGCATATAAGTGGGTTGTTGACCAAGAGAGAAATCAAGACCAGTGGATTACCCCAACCCTCATTAAAATAATTAAACAAGAGGAATATTAGGAAGAATACAAAATAGAATAATGGTGGGTCTCACGATGTCTTCCCAAATAATTTTGATAGAGGAATCATGTCAAAACTTCATAATGAATACATCAATTGAAAAAGAGACCATGAAAAGTAAATATTTTGAAGGTAAAAAGGCTACCAAATTTAAATTATGAAGCAAAGGAAGAGGAATTTGATCCAAAAATATTGCCATAGTCATAAAATCTTCCCATTATCGATTATTTTGAAGTTAAAGAGGAATCCTTACATTAGTCTTAATCATTTATAGAAGTATATATTATAAGTGTTGAGGAGGTGTAACCAGTTGTATACTCTAGGATATCTAGAACTCCTAAGCCATTTGGAGCACAATCAATAATGCAACCTAGATAACCTAAATAGAATCCCAAGTCTAGAAAAAAGTGGAAGGATAACCCAAGTCATGGGAGCTCTAATATAGAAAAGGCTACAACAAAAAAAGAATGTCTATGAGAAGAATAAAAAAAGAGTTGCATGTAAGAGGAAGCAATTACAATAGAAAACACAAAGGTATAAGCATGTAGTTGCACTAGTGGAGGATTGAGCAACTAAAAATAAATAATTAGATATAATCATGGCCAAAACCACTCAATAGAGGAGCCAAAGTAAAAATTGCAAGGACAAGGTACATTCCCTAATCTCTCTTTGCCATCCCCTCAATTTTCTTCTTTATTAGAAATTAACCTAGCCATGCCTCAATATCTATTAAAAACACCACCACTTCCTCCATAACTCAACCCAAAAGTACCATCACTCACTCTATTACGATCAACACACTCATTGTCATTCACCCCTCCATCCATGAGCCACAAGTATTAAAAAATTTAGGGCAACATAACTCCTATGAAAGTAATGATGTCTTAGCCACTTACTTCAATGCCTACATTTCTAGCCACTTCCCTCCTTCCCATCACTACTAAAGAACCAATACTAGAGGTGTTCTTCATCATCTAAAATATGGAGAACAACCAATAGAAGTGGATGGAGGAAGAATAGTAGCTAAAACTATAGGAAAATGAGGAAGAAGCAATCACATTGACCTATGATACTAGACTCGATTGAAGAGAAAAGGATAAAAGTAACTGCCCAACCCAAGGTCAAGAACAAAATATTAGAAATGTGACTAAAATACTAGTAGTTAGAAATGTAAAGCTACGGTCTCTCCAAAGTATCCAAGGTAGAAACACTTTGGGTTATACATATTGAGGAAAAACTCTTTTCCTATAGACCAAGAAGATGGATAAAGACCTGAAAGCTACCAAAAAAATATTTAAACCTTGAAAGTGAAGCTAAGCAAACAGAAAATAGACCAAAAATATCTCAAGAATGAAATAATGAGGCTAAAAAAGATCATTGGCAAGTCTCATTCTAAATAAGAATTATGACAAAAAGAGAAAAAAATCAAGAGCCTAAAGATAAAGCTACAATCAACATGGGGCATAATGCAACAACAATTTTCAGAGCTGTTGGACCTTAAGATCAAATTTCAACAATAAGAGGATGCCTTGACCAATATCTTAATAGAATTACAAGAAGAAAGAGAAGATCCTCATGGCCCAGAGAATTGAAAGGATTTCAAGCAAATCAAGGGGCATTATTGGCAAAATATTAAAGAAGTAATTTTTCAATATCCCTCTTCTTTCATTGAGAAGGTAAATTAAATAACTAAGATTTCTACTGAGTTAAAAATAGAAATCAACATAAAATAAAAGAACCTATTAAGAAAATTTGTAGGAGTACAAAAAATCAAAATAATAATAAGAAATAGAGGGACACATCCTCATGTGGATAAATAATTAGATAAAATCTTTAAGGAGTACAAATTATTATTTAATAAGGTATATCATGCAATAAAACTACTCTTTAAAGTAAAGGAGATATGAGTTACCTTGATATGATAATTTGAGAAAATGAGCATTATAATGGAGGAAGTCAAGCTATTGGGTTCTCTAGGATTTTTGGATAGTAATAGCATCTTTACACATTAGAATATATCATCCAACTATTTTATCAAAAACTCCAAGATGATAGCGAGATTGAGGCATTATCAAAACCATTAGAGATTGAAAAGGTTTTTGAAATATTCCAAAACATCTCTCATATCTTAGAAAGATCTTAGGATATGGCTATGATATAAAATGATCCCCCTTATGGGTACCATTATAAATTGAAAATTATATTGTTTTAACTCCAAGGGATTCTAGTACCTTTAGTGGAGACTTGGAGTAGGATATGTTAGGTATTCTAGATCCCCACAACTCAAGCTAATTATCCAAGTTCTCAACATGGTGAATCATCCAAAATAGTTTTAGAAATATAATACCAATAACAAGAAGAGCACACACCCTCTAAAAAATTATTATGTATAGTAAATACATAGTACAAGCAAAACTTTGTATTTTAGTTGTTATACATTTGTATAAATTGTACCATTATGTTTTTTAGTAATTATGACTCCATAGCCCAATGGATTAGGTCAAGAGAAGACAATAGTGAGTATGAAATAAGTAGAATTGGGAAATAAATTAGACGGTAGTCACAAAACATTCTAAAAAGGAGAATTATGCAAGCAAAGTACATAACTACAAAGCCATTAGAGATTTAGTATTGATGGGAAAAATCAAATAGGGCATGTAAGCATTAAATTGCATAAGATACCCAAGGAATAGTCATGATATATTTATTTTATGATATGAGTAAATTTGAGGTCTTAGTTGTATATAAGGTGACATCCATTACCTAACTCCAGAAAGTGCCCCTCAATTCTAAGAATGAGTCAATTGAGAAAGATAAATATCTACATATTTTGGGGTAATAGTGAGGAAGAGTTCTTGATAAATTGCATGTTAAAGAGAAAAAAATAGAAAGAGAAAAGAGGAGAGAAATTGTGTTTTCCTAAGGCATATATCCTAGACCTAAACTAGCAGCTAGACATGGCTATGTTTGCTTAAAAAAATATATTTTTTTAGGGATGTCCCATTTTCTAGGTATTCGCATCCACTATTTTTGTTTTTCCATTTCAATTTCTATTCATATTTGAAATCGTAAAATTTACCACAAAATCCATCATCTATGTTGTTGTTAGCAACTTATTTCCATTTTTCTCAACAAGTGCCTTTCATATAATAATGTCCCGATCTCTTTCCCTAGGTATACCTTTTGTATCACTAGTTTGTCCTCTAGTTTTACAAGATTATTGTTAGTCTATAAGCAATTATAGGTCTCATTTTTCTTGAGGTATTGTATAAGAGATGATGTCCCTATTCTTATCCTTTATGATATATTATGTAACACTATTTTACCTCCATTTTGTATTTTATTTTATCATACTACAAGTACTGATGTAGGAGCATCCAATGGTGTAAGAGTGATCTTGCATCACCTAAAAATTGTAATTGTTTAATTTTGTTATAAATTTGGTCTAGTTGTTTATATTATGGAGAAATTGTCCCAACGTAAAAATAATCATCCCAATATCCTGAGCGGTTTGGGATATATGTAAATTTTAGTGTCTCCTACCCTATCAAAAACTAGTGAAAAAATCCTGCTAGTAAAACTAGTAAAACTTGCAAGTGAATTTTGAAGGCCTTAGAGGCCAAATTTGAGGATTTTTAGTTAGCCACAAGCCTTAATGAAAATATCTAAGGATTTACCCATGTAGTTTGTATCATTCCCTTTCTTAAAATATCTCGTGCAAGTCAATAGGAGCAACAAGCACGAAGTTATGACCCTGGCAAGTTTGCCTCCAAAATTCAAATTTCAAATGCATTGTTTTAGGAGGGAAAAGGGGAAAACAGGGTATTAGAGGGAAATTTCAAAATTGTAAAAGGGATATTTTCTTTTGTATCCTCTTATTTGGATAAAGTAATGAAAATTCTTGTTTCTGACATGATCAAAGGAAAAACACGTGTGCATGGTTTGTTTCTTGTTTGTTGATACTCACTAGATACTTGTGAAAGTATCTTGTATTTGTATTTCTATAGTATATAGTCAATATTTATTTGTCTATCATTAGTAAGATAAAGCCAATCTGGGTTCTCATTTTCCACTAAGAAAATCCCTTGTTATTCACCAATAATATGGGTACTTTTGACCATCACCCACATACATTGTGGTTGAACGTGCAAAAGGTAGTATTAGAGGCTCAAATAGCCATGTTTGGAGGAGGTTTGGTACATTTTTCCTAGGCATGCTAGGGATATATCCTAAAAACCATAACACTTGAAAAAATACAAAAGAGAACAAAAATTGGCTAAGTTAAGAAGCAACCAAAAATATTATACTTCACCTAGCAATGGACAAGTACCAAAAATCCATCACTTAGCAGCTTGCAAAAAGAAAAATAACAGGTGGTTGTGAGATGTTTTGTACTAGGACTAGGAGCGAACGAGTACAAAAAACCCGTCGTTCAATAGGGAGTAGTGTAAAATTAGCCAAGTCTTAAAGCTATTAGAGAATTGGTACCAAGACTAAGTAAATATGGGTACATAATACCCATCATTCAATAGTTATATGAGAAAAGGAGGGAAAATATTTGCTAAGTTTTAGGATCGTAGGATATTTTGTACTCCACTAAGCCAATGAACTTTTTGCCTTATCAATGAAGACTAATGGGTATTAGGAACTCGTCACAAGTCTTGAACCTACATGAGAATTGCAACTAGAAAAAGTAGTAGATAGGTACATAATATTCATCACTTGATATATTGAAAGGGGGAACCAAACTAAATTTAGCGAAGTCTAGCACCTAAAAAAAAATATGTACCTAGCTAAGAAAAATAAAGCTACAAAAAACCCATCATCTAATGGAAAGTAGGAAAATTTCTTAAGTATCAAAGTTGCTAGATATTTTGTACATTTAAGAGTAGATGGTGAGTACTAGATCTCCATAACCCAGCTGGAGAAGGAACAAAATCATGTAATTCAAAAACTTGTCAAAGTTCTTGTACTCTGCCTAGCGATGGACTAGTAGCAAAAATCAATGATTCAATAGCTTGTAGAATGAAAATGACTATGTTTAGGGGCTACCAAAAGTTTTGTACCTATCCTAGGAGTAGACAGGTACAAGAAATATATCATCTTAATAGATACTCTACACTAAAATTATCAAAGAAATTATCCCCTTGGAAGAGCCGATAGGTACCACAAAACCTATTAGTTTACAATGGAGTGGTGGTAAATGTGTTGGTTAGATCCAAGAGTTGTCAAAAAAGTTGTACTAAAGCTATCCGAATATGGGTACAAAAAATATATCATTTGGTGGTATGTAGCAATAAAAGAAACTTGGAAAATAATATGTAGTTCGTTGGTAGGCCATTAACACCCAAAAAATAGGTAACAAAAAAGATATATTAAAGTTCAAGATCCAATAATTGTTTTGACAAGCAGGGTTTGGTTTCCTGATGATGACTGGAGTATGGGTAGCCACCATTGTAATATGCTTAGTGGATAATATTATCTTTCATAAAATTTTAATGGCAAACCCACTACATATGCTCTCATGTAGATGTCAATGACAACTTAATAGAAATGTGAAAAGGATCAATGAACTTTATGTAGATGAAAAGGCCACTGCTACCCCAAATGAAACAAAATCAAGCCAATTTAATAGACCATAATTGGTTGGTTATAATAGGCATGCTACTAAGCACGTATATAGACTATCAAAATAATCTAACATAACAATAATCCATGTATTAGGTAAAGATGCCATAGCAACTTAATTCATGGTTGAAAGCTATATATGCTTGAATCTAAGAAGTTCAAAATATTATCTCCTAATATTTTACAATATGCATGTATGAAATCATATTACAATTTGAGAAATACAAAGGGATTGTTGTTTGGCCTCTGGTTCAACTCCTTTGCAAGACATGTATGTATGTATGGATTGTTTATTTCTATATTTAGCTAGTTAAATGATCACAAGTTTAATTCTACTCTTTGGATTTCTTCATGTGTTCATTTTCTAGATCTAGAATTTACAATTCAATAGATTATAAAATGGATAAATGTAATGCTTTATAATTGGTAAAAATTGGTTGGTTTATTTGGTGATTTAGTTGTTAGCTCATATGCATAGTTTTTCATGTATAATGTACATTAATGTAGCTTAATCTACACCATTACATGTTCTAGATTTAAATTTATTTATTTGTTTTGGCACCCTTTCCCCCAAAAATTTTAGGATTATTTAGTTAGGACTCAAAGGAACTAGCATACTTTGAATATTAACCCTTGAAGTTTACGAACTTCAAGGTCTTCCAATGTTGGTCAAGGTCTTAGGGCACACTATCTATACCTAGGTGGATTTTTAGACCAACATTAAGCTTGTGGGATTATTCCATAAAATGTCAAATCATGCCAATCACATAAGATATGTCAAGATGGATATGAGTCAAATAATGAGGCTACTAACAAGTTGATGATACAAAGTGACATCAAAATGTGGAGTGGAACATTATTTTCTTAGTTTAATTCCAAATAGAAAATGATTTGGGAAAAAAATATAGCCAGTTATATGAAACCTATTAGGTAAATAAAAAACGTACTTGGGCTATGCAAGAGTAATCCAAAAAGAAGATAATGTGATCTTGATATTGTGTGTAGAATAAATTGCCTAGATCTATCTTTTTAGAGTGGGAGAATTTTGCTATCAATCTTTTCAATTTTGTTAAAGTAGCTCCAGAGACTCAGTTGGGCATATGAAACACCCCTTTACAAAAAGAAGGTAGGTCAGGCTTAGCTAACCCAAAGAAACACTACAAAACTAAATTTTGTGAATTATAGAGTTGTTGGATTTTTGAGATGATTATGTTAGCAATAAGCATAAATATATCCAATATCTAGCATGGCTAAAACTCAGGTTTCAACTAAGGTAGAAGGACCTAATTTTTTTTTAGCATTGGATTTTAATTTTGACTAAGAAGGGGTATGGTCAAAAATATAAAATGCTAATGTGAGTAGAGGTTTTATTAAATTCTAGCATCCAACGCATTATGAAATAATTTTGGATGTGGATGAGAATCTAGCATCCAATATTATAGCAGAGCCTATTGGGTGTAGCAAAATTTTGGCTATGTAGGAAAGAGGGAAAGGTTTTTGAAGGTGCTAATGTCAATATAGGCTGCATGAAAAGTCAACATGATAGGGAATAGATCAAGAACATAAAATATACTAAGGTATTGCATAAGGGAATATCAAGTGGAAGCTCATTTGGTTTTTGGTAGAATGCTTTACAGTAGATCAACTAAGTGTCAAACAACATAAAAAATTTCAAATGCTGACATTATCATAAGGCACATAAAAGTTCAATAGAGATTTGAAGTAGTGGTAGATGAATATTTGATAAGAAACAAAGCTTGATGATAAAACATTTGGCCTTTAACATCTAAAGTCATGCATAAGAGTGTAGTTAAGAAAAAAGGGTAGTTGTATTTTAAAGGTACTAGTGCCATCAAGGTAAGCTAAGAAACTATTAGCTTTTGATGAGTATATGATATAAGAAATGCAACCACAAGATGTAAGATAAACAATATAATATGATTGTATGATAATGGCACTATGATATGCAGGAAAATAAAGACATACAATTCTGAAATAACTCAAAAATATGTCATTAATGATATCTCATGAAAATAGTACAATGCAGTATAATGGAGGATATGAACACTCCATAAACTATTTTAAGGAACTGCATTGTACTACTCTACCAATATATACTAGCACTATATATTTTCTCTACTACACTGATTTCACACACTGTAAGGCCTATATATATGAAGATAGGTTCCTTGGCACTTACTCTACTTATGACTCTGCACCTACCTTTCCTATGACTCATGTACAAGTGGACTTCTTGTACATTTAAAACATTGCACATTGACACTTGTGCATTTATTACATTGCTTGAAGTAACTACCTAACTTTATTTTAAAGTAAAATCCTACTCTAGTTATGTACCCAAGGTGGTACATTAGCATGTACCCAATAATTTAATATACTATAACAACCCCTTGTATTACATTATTAGGATATTGAATACTTTAGTCTTCAATATGGACCTTCATCTTGGTTGTAGAATTTGAGCTCTTCTCTCATGCTTCCTTCATTATCTTCTTTGTCTAAATTTGGATGAGTATCTTCATCTAATTTAGGTTCTTCTTCTTCTTTAGGTTGTAGATGGCCAAGTAGTGCAAAGTTTTGTTGTCCTCTCATCATTTTAATTTTGAACCTTCTATGTCCTTGTTTGCTTTTATGATGTATGGGTTCTTTGTTTTCTACAATCTGTTCCTCAGAAAATGTATAAGTATTATTTTGAAATACAAAAATCTCTTGTGAAGTCTCAATGGAATCTTATAGCATATATATATATTTTAATTGATCCTATAGCTTCTATCTCATTTTGATTTATTATGAGACACATATTGACTCTATTTATGTGTATGAAATGAACCATCCTTTTATTTTCTTCTAACTTAGATATTGAAATGATATTAGATGTTAATATAGGAATATACATCACATTATGTAGCAAAAATTTTAGAAATTATTTACTAGGTGTTACACACCCATATCCATGTATATGATAGTTTTTTGCCATCTGCAATTTTGAACTTGTAAATATTAGTGATTTCAAGGCAATCAAACCATTGTAGGTTTCCTGTCATGTGATGACTAGCACTAAAATCAATATAACAAATGTTATTTTCAATTTTACTTGTATAATTGTTTGTGTTAGAACTAATTTTGCATCTTTGATCTAGTATATTGTATGTATCTTGGTCTTGCATCCTTTTGTAGTGTGCCCTACTAATTTATGTATTATTGTAGTGTATGATCAATCAATAATTTTCTTTTTAGCACTTTAGTAGTCTTACTTATGTGTCCATAGTTTAGATTATGTTATAATATTGATAAAGTGCTTAGAAACTATTATTTCACCTTTTGAGTTGATTTTGTAGTATTTTGGGAATGATACTATATCAACTTCTATTCACCTTATTTCTCCTATTGAACTATGCACTTTTCAATTTTATGAAGTTCTCTATGGTTGGATTTATTTTGTCCTTATAATGTGACTATGAGACAAGCATAAGAAATAAATTCCAACTCTTTTAAAGAAAACAATAATTTTGCTTCTCTATCCTTCAATTTCCAATGGTTCAATTTTCTATATTCCAATAAACTAAAATTTTATGTAGCACTCCTTATATCTCCTTGATTTGGAATTATAGAAATTGATCATTTGCAATAATAATAATTTGGTTTACCAAGTAGAAACTCTTATATATCCTATGATATTAATTGTAAATATTAGTATTCTTGATTTTAAACTAATGTGTTTGGAAATATTGTTTAAGGATGTAAATTCCTTTTAATTTGCTTTTAAGTTTACTAAGGTTGATTTTGTTTCTATATTCAATGTAAATGATAACAATTTCAACCTTATATACTACTCCTTATCACTCCTTAATGAAATAAAATATTAATCTAAGTTGAAACTATACCTTTGTAAAGCTTTTCGTTGACTTCTATCTCCAAGGTGAGCATTGTATCTCTATGGCTTATGACAGTAAGCTTGCTGGTTAATGGACATCCTCTTTAATGCACCTTTGACTCTTTGTTTAAACTCTTGATTGCTTATCTTGAATTATCTCTATGTGAACTCGTGGATTTTGAATCTAATCTCTTCATTTCTATGATTTGTATTATGTGCTTCTCCACTCAAGCTATTAATATTTTTATGTTTGGATGCACTCCACTTGATGTGTTACTATGATGTGTCTCTTCTTCATGTTCAATAATTTGGTATGTACATTGCTTAGATGGTAAGTGGTGATTATGATATTCATGAGCATTATTTAGGTACCTCAAATGATCAAGTACTCATTGAATTATGTGTAATGATGAATATACATTCAATGCTTCTACAATAAGCATTACTTCTACCATGGGAACTTCCTTCATAGACATTATGATACAGGTATTACAAGGAATATATGAGAATTTATTTTTTACTATTCAAAATAGCACTATATTCCATACCTTGAAGTGGTAAGTGGAATGTATTTCTCTTCCATACAATCGTGCTTCCAATACCTTTTATTTCCAATGCTTTAATGACAATGAATAAGTTGTTTGTATTTCTATCAATGTTCTTTTTTTTGCAACTGATGACATTCCTCATTTACAAATTTGGCTCTATAAATGGTTTATCTAACATGTTTCAATGCTACACTCTTAGCTGGTGATATTATAACAACAAGGATGGCTCTATCTGGTTGTTAATTTCCAATGATGATGGATTTTAAGTGCTTCTACACTGGCCTCTTAGCTTACAATTCATCCAAGCTATTTTTGTGATCTGCTTGGGTAACTTTAGACACTAAAATCATGTCAATCAGATAATATTATGATGATTCCACTCTTATCGACACCATATGGCCCCATTGGGTAACCCTCAGGGGTTAATTAGGGGTCCTAACCACTTTTGGGAAGGTTTACCCCACTTTTGGGAAGTTTTGGGCCATGTAGCCATGGCCGTCCCACCCTAGGATGGCCATAGTTCATGGTCATCCCACCTAGGGATGGCCACAAGCAACCATCCCTAGGTGGGATGACCATGGTCTAGACCCCTCAAAAAGTCAAGGGTGGGACAAATGGCAATCAAATTCTACCATTTATCCCACCCAATGACTTATGATAGATTGGGAGCCTGTCTAGGCCATCACCAACAAATTGGAGGGCCAAATTGGAGGCCTCTTCCACCCAATGCATGGCAAGGGTTTTGACAAGTGGCGGCACCTGCCTTGCATGCCCCAACTTGCCCCTTTGGCCATGTGGCCCTCTTGGGCTATAAATTGGAGTGATTCCACTCAATTTTAGAGAGAGGTCTTTGCAAGAATTTACCATGAAGTGCTACCGAGATTCACTCTCCCCTTTTACCCTCGTATTTGCCCTTGGAATCTTCATCAATCGAAGGAGTTTCCAAGACATCCCCAAATATGCACATCCATTCCAAAACCCACCCATTTATGTGAGTTAGATTACCAAATTTGATGACAACACCCCTAGGAGTATTCTAGACCAGATCCCAGAGGAATTGGTGGTAAAAACCACCTGGTTTGGTGGTTGTCCCCACCTGGGATGGTTAACAGTCCCAATTGGCACACCTAGGGATGGCCATGAATTGGCATACAATTTTGAATTAATTTTAGTGTAGATCATTTCTAGAGTAGTTTATATGCATCATACTAGAATTTGGTGAAGTTTGGAGTAGTTTTGGACCTTCAATTAGGGTTTTTGTGATGATAGTCCCAATTGGACCACCTAGGGATGGCCATAGATTCTGCTCACAATTTCATTTCAATTTCTGCATATATCATTCTAAAAGTAGATAATATACATTATGCTAAGTTTTGGTACCATTTGGAGTAGTTTTGCATTCTCTATTGCACTATTTGTATCCAATGTTGCATGCATTTCATTGATTTTATCTTAATCCGCACATGCTATTAACCAATTTTAATTTCTTGTGTGTAGGTATAGGTATTCTAGCGCATGAGGAAGGAGCTAAATATTTGAATATGGATAGCTCATCGCAATGGTAGAAAAAACCTGCTCTTCAATCGTGAGTGCGAGGAAGACATTGAAAGCGTGCCTTAAGTTTTTGAAAGGATTGGATCCTTCGACATTGTAATGGATTGTATCAATTGAGAGCCCTCAAGGGGACGTTTTGTAACCATGTATTTGACAAATGTAATAATATAAAGAGAACCCCCCATTTCTTTCACTTATTTGTCATTTATTGCTTACTTTAATGTCGCTTTTTGTAGTGCTTAAATAGAACAATAGATGCATTTCATTTCCCTTTGCTAGGTGCACCATTTTTTCTGCTCTACAGTGGCGATCATGGTGGGACCCTTGTCCCTTTTCATTTTTGCAACTTTTGACCTTGTTTTTGCACTTTGAATGTTGTAGGTTCTGGTCATTCTGGACTGAAACGACCCCTAAATTCCTAATTGGAACACCCAGGGATGGCCACAGCAGCCATCCCACCTAGGGATGACCCCCAAATTTGTAGCCATCCCACCCTAGGATGGCCACAAAATAGGGGGTTTTCAGCCCAAATTTCTAGAAACAATAGCATTCTTAGGCTTTCAAGGTAAGCATCCTAAACCTTCAATTTGCATTAATACTATTCAAAAAAGGTTAAATTTAGCTTTTCATGTCTTTTCCTTGTTGATTGAAAGGTAGATTTCACTTTTCCTAAAATTCAAAATAACAAAAAGAATAAAAATAAGGAAAATAATAGTTTAAGTATGCATTTGAATGGTTTGATTGCTTGTGACCTACCTAACAGTTAGGTTGTCATATAGGATAAGCATTTTGTAGGTTCCTTATTCATGCAAATATTTTTAAAAGTGAAATATTTCTTGTGCATTTAGTGAAGTATCATTGAATGCTACTTTATTTTACTTTATTTAAGTATAAAAGGAACCACACACACCACATCACATTTTAACATTAGTGAGTTGGAATTTCATCCCCAACCACTAATAGAGACCAAAAATGATGGGCTTCATCTCCACCCATTGGCTCGCATCATACAAACCCTATTTTTGGCCAAAGCCAACTCCAAGAACCATCTTAGCCATGGAAAATAGCATGCACTCCTCTTCGAAGGGTGTATCACTACCCATAGTCAATATGGGTGAGGACTGGTAGGACCTATGCTCCTTGATTGGGTATGGGCTTCATCTCCATACTTTGGTTGGTTCACATGATCAGAATTTCATTATCGATTGTCGAGCTACGAGTATACAGGTGAAATCCTTTAAAAAAATTGAGAATTACATCAACAATATTCAAACACGTGAAAAGAGATCTCTTTGCAAAACAATAAATCAAAAACACACCAAACAATTTTAGGAACACATATAAATATTTAAAAGAGATAAACACTTGTATTATTGTGTGTTTCTATTTTTGTGTGTTGAATCATTAAAATTTGTAAAGGATATAATCACATGGTAACTGCACATGACCAAGCCCAATCAAGGGCTAGTGCCATAGAATATTTACAAGGGGGCCCTGAACACCTTTGCTATTCTCCTAAGGATCTCATCATTCCTACATGATGCCCAAAAATCTATCGTGAGGTCAACCCCTCACTCAGAGGACCCAACCACCAAGGTACCTCTACTAGGAGAACACCAATGGGTTCTCCACATGATCAAATAGATTATTCAATTAGCCAACACCGATTCCAAGCTCAAACTAGATATAATCGGCCTACCAAGGGGCCTAGTAGGGAATTCTACACTCCCTCTACATCATGGCCTTCACCACCTAAAACTCCCATCCAACAAGTGGTAACAATCCAGAGTAGGCCTATGCGAATTTTGCATACATCATCAACCAACATGACCATGGGTGAGTTAATACAACAATCCCCCAAGCATCAGGAAACTCTCATGGAGGTTTTAAATTCAATCGAGTTACAACCTCATGATATTGATGCTTTCACCAACTTTGTGGGATACATACAAATGCACAAAGATCCTATTATAACCTTTCAAAATCATGAGATCAAACCCATGTCTGCCAATTTACTAGACCCTCCTTTGCACATCATCATGTGCATCAACAAGATCCCCTATAAGTGAGTATTGGTTGACATAGGTTCTACAATAAATATTATTACCACAACTACACTGAAACATCTCAACCTTCCATCTTCATGCATTGCAACATCCACATTCACCTTGCAAGCATTTAATGATGCTTTATCCTCCATTATGGGTACAATAGTCCTACCTATTCAAGTTGGAAAAAATACTATACCTACATTGTTCTACATCTTGGAAGGTGCAAGATAATACAACATACTACTAGGAATACCTTGGATGAGAGACATGGAGTGCATCCCCTCCATCATGCATCAATGCATCAAATACATTCATGAAGGCCAGGTCCATGTGGTTCATGCTGACCCAGACCCCTTCAAGTATTACAATAAGGATGATCATCCACAGGAGTCTACTCTTCCATCCACACACTTGGACACTAAACCCAATGATCTTATCCAGAGTCCATATTCAACCCCATAGTTAATTATGAAGCTATCTTCACCACCATTGGTACCATCAATTTCTACTACCACTCCCCCTTCATCCTCGATTTCTTTGAGTGAGAAAGAGTCAAAAAGACCAACTACAAAGGCTCCCATAGCCATCTTCGACACATCAATAGAAGACCTTCCCACTCCTACCAACAAGGAGGAACCCATAGTTGATATGGATGAATCAGATCATATCATACCATCTTCATCCACCACACTTGAGGACATAGTTCACTTGACCAATCCTAAACTTGATGAGTACATAACACACAATGTTACATTCATACCTATCATTGAGTCGATCAAGGATCTAGGTCATCCTCTTGCCAAGTCGCTACCCATTGATAGTATTTATGATTCACCATCCAAACATGAGGGCCAAGCAGACCACCTTGGACAAGTTGATGAAGCATCCATGACTTGTCCAAATGCAAATGCATCTTCTCATGAGTTTGTGGGAATGATCAATGTGATGACAGGGAACCAGAGTCCTTCAAATCCATCTATGCAACTTGTGACTCCATCCAACACTCCATCCATACCACAAGTGCTACCATCACTGGATTCAGTCACACCTACTCCATCTCACTCAACATCTCCATAAAATCAAGAACAGGTGTACCCCCTACACCAAAGTGGGGATAATCTAGCTACCACAACTGAACACTCTGAGTTGGAACAAGAGCGAATATGTGGATATACTCACTAGCCACAATCATCATGAACCATCCATATTTTCTCAGACAATCTTGGATAGGCTAGCCAATATTGAGTTACAAGTGAGTCACCAACACAATGATTTACAATAGATCTTGAATCGACTCACAAGCATGGAGTTACGGTTGAGTCATCCAAAACCTCAACCCCCTGATTATCAGGACCAACCCCCACCTATGTAGTCCAAGGTTAAATCTCAATAAAATCAGAGGCAAAGGCAACAACACCATCAACCTCACACTTATACACCATTGCCTGAATCTTTGGCATCACTATTTAATCGATTATGTGAGGCCAAGGCTATCACATCACTAGATATTCACCCCTTGGATCCCAATAGGCCCAAACCAATGTGGTATCGAGAGGACCAATACTATCCTTATCATCAAGTAAATGGTCATGACATTCAGTCATGTATCACATTCAAGAACAAGGTACAGGATATGCTTGACAAGAATGATCTTCAAATCAACAATCAACAAATTGACATATTTTAGGAGTTGTTACCTACATATGGGAGTCAAGAAGAGCAATCTAAATAGGTGACTGAGACACATACAACCCCATTATCTCATAAAATGATTCGACCATATTCACCTCATTTAAAACATCAACTTCATACCTAGACTCCATTATCTGAGCCCATGTCAACCATTTTTCACAACCTGCAAGAAACAAAGACAATCATCTTGCCAGACATACCCCTATTCAACCCGAATAGGTCTAGATCTAGATGATACAGGGAGGATCATTCTTACCTCTATCACCAAATAAGAGGGCATGACATTAGCAATTATTATATTTTTAGACACGTGGTCCAAGATCTTATTGATAAGAAAGCTTCATCCACAAATGGGTCACTCATTTTACCCCATCAAGACATTGGCATTACCTAAAATTCCCTACCACAATAGGAGGAGTCAATTTCTATCACTCCTCCTAGCCAAGCCAATAACATTGCATCAATCACAATACATACTGGGGGTATCCAAGGTGTCACACCTTCCCCACTATTTACATCACAAGAAATGAAGCAAATTGAGGATTCTAAAGGTATCACACCTTCCTCACTTCCATTGATCACCACAAATATTGGGGGTACATAAGGTATCATACCTTCCTCCTAAATTCATAAAATAATCAAAGTTACAAAAATCCCCAAAGGTATCTATAAACCCTTTGGTCACCCAAAAAGCTCCAAAGGTACCTATAAACCCTTTGGTCACCAAAAAATCTCCAAAGGTATCTATAAACCCTTTGGTCACCCAAAAATCTCCAAAGGTACCTAAAAACCCTTTGGTCACCCAAAAAGCTCCAAAGGTACCTATAAACCCTTTGGTCACCCAAAAAGCTCCAAAGGTACCTACAAAACCCTTTGGTCACCCAAAAATCTCCAAAGGTACCTATAAACCCTTTGGTCACCCAAAAAGCTCCAAAGGTATCTACAAAACCCTTTGGTCACCCAAAAATCCCCAAAGGTATCTATAAACCCTTTGGTCACCCAAAAGCTCCAAAGGTATCTATAAACCCTTTGGTCACCCAAAAATATCCAAAGGTATCTATAAACCCTTTGGTCACCCAAAATGCTCCAAAGGTATCTATAAACCCTTTGGTCACCCAAAAATCTCCAAAGGTATCTATAAACCCTTTGGTCACCCAAAAAGCTCCAAAGGTACCTACAAAACCCTTTGGTCACCCCAAAATGCTCCAAATCTATAAACCCTTTGGTCACCAAAACCCAAAGGATCTAAACCTGTGTCACCCAAAAAGCTCCAAAGGTATCTATAAACCCTTTGGTCACCCAAAAATCTCCAAAGGTACCTACAAACCCTTTGGTCACCCAAAACCCAAACTTGGCACAACACACTGAAAAACTCCAAAGGTATCTATAAACCTTTGGTCACCCTAAAAACCCCAAAGGTATCTATAAACCCTTTGGTCACCCAAAAAGCCCCAAAGGTATCTATAAACCCTTTGGTCACCCAAAATCTCCAAAGGTATCTATAAACCCTTTGGTCACCCAAAATCCCCAAAGGTATCTATAAACCCTTTGGTCACCCAAAAAGCCCCAATGGCATCCACTAAGCCCATTGGTCAAATGTATATATATATATATATTTATTTATCAAAATCCAAAAACATCATTAAAATATAAAAAATACAAAAATATTGCATTACATTACATTTCATATAACTGCATTATACAATCACTTGCATTAAGCATACCCATCATTGCATTTTGTATTCTAGAGTTGATCATACATGTCTAGCACTAGGTCTGTCCACTAGCCATCATTCAAAATCAACTTTGTCAAAAGTCATTATTCACACCCATCTACATTACAATTATCATTTCCATCCACATTTTCCACCTTTCATATGTGTGTCTGTTTCCCTTCACCTAGGCCATTTGTTATAAGGCATCATTTAGGGTTTTCGGTCACTCAGTCATCTCTAGTTTTCTTTTCAGATTTTGTAGAAAGCTATCCTTATTTTTAGAAGGTAGAGTCCTGCTTTGATTGTACCTTGTATACATCATAATCCCAAACACATTTTCACACTAATAAATCCAAGTTTTGCACAAGGAAATATGAAACCTACAAAGTGGTCTATGTTACCCTAAGAAAAAAGTTTACCTCGCTCATCCCCCTATGCGAATGGTTCAAAAATGCTGAGAATTGAAAAAAGGACAAGCTCCTCCCTACCCAAAGCAATCAAAATCCCTTGCTTCACACCAAATTAGGGCAAGTATCCAAAGAGAAAAATAAATAGTGGTTGTTACCACTAAAAATATTCAAAAGAAAAAGTGGTTTTCACCACTAGAAAAAGAAAAAAGTAAAATAAATAGTGGTTCTCACCACTACCAAAATCCCTTGCTCACCAAAACAAAAATGAGCAAATCCCTAGAGCAATTCAAAAATAAAAGAAAATAAGGGAGTACTGAACTTGAATCCCTAGAATTCTCAGCATTTGACAACCATAAGGTGATCCTCATTACAGGTTGGGTGGCATCAAGCCTGCTTGGCAATGGTGGTATCCTTATGCATGATGATATGTCTGTCACATTAGTGACCTGCTTTTGTATAGACCAATGTTTGCATGTGGATGAGCTAGCTTTTGGTAGCCTGTATTGCCTAGTGGTCTAATCCAACTACGTACAAAACTTAGGATCATGATACTCATAGGGTGATCTTCAGTACAGATGGGTTGCATCAATCCTGTTTGGCACTGGGGTAACTTTATGCATTATCATAACAATGAACTCACATGCACACACAAGGATATTGAATATCTTGGTCATCCTAGTAGATTTATACCTTGCCAAAAAGTCTTGCATGGTTAATATACAACTTTTGACTAGATCACTAGAGTGTTTGAGTCTCATGAAAATCTCAAAGACATTCTATAACATCTTACTATGCATATCATTCCATAACATTTTATCACATGTTTGTTAGTTTACATTTTCACAATCCATTACATAGTCTGATGATAACATTAAAATGAATAGATGAATTTTGTACAGTCTATGGTGCTAGCATCTAGTGTGTCAAATAGTATTCATAATTCATCAGTACAGATTAACAAATCATCCATTTCATTATGCATACACACATGTACATATCATCAACTAACATCATATTACAATACATGCATCCATGATATTGCATCCATAAATGCATCAGCAAACCAAGAAGCAGACATAAATGCACATATTTTCTCACCACAAGGAGCTTCATAAAGGACAATTAAGCATATCTACTAGTCCAAAATATTCAAAAATAATAAAATCAACAAAAAAATCAAATAAAGCAAAATATCAAGTGCACCTCATATCTAGTTATTTACCCTATAAACTTGGCAATTGTAACGACTTGTACTCCATGCAATATGGCAAGATGAGTAAATTACCATAAGGCCATTTGAACCAAATTATTCATAGATGAATTAAAATATTCTCACTTCAATCCTAAAGAAGGCCATTGCATCTAGATTGATCCATGGGAATGAGGTATTCATTTCCTTTCTTCCATGAAATATCATAAAAAAATCCAAAAAAATAGATGAAAAAGCAAAGAAAATGGCCTAAAAACCACCAAAAATAGGTCAAAATTGATAAAATTCACAAAGGATCAAGATTGAACCCAAATTGTTCATGGATGAATTGAAAAGTCTCTACTTCAATCCCCAAGAAGGCCATTGTGGTCAGACTGCTCCATGGGAATGAGGTATTCAGTTCTATTCTTCCATGAAATATCAACAAAACCATCAAAATCCTCACAAAATTGATAAATCTTACAATGGGTAAAACTGAAGGTAATCCCAATCAAGTCATATTGGTCAAGTGACTCATCACTTTCATCATTGGTCATGCCCTCATTGACTCATCACTTGAGGGGGTAGTCATAATAATGAATTCATAATCAAAATCAACACTCAAACACTCAAAAGTGCAACTTGCATACATTCAAAAGAATCATTGCCAAAGATAAATTTCAAGCCTACGCTGGGGCAAATAATTCAGCACAAATTCAACAAAACAAAGTCTTGGTATCCTTGGAAGCCTCGGGACACGTATCCCAAAATAGGTACAAATAAGGAACCAAGACCAAGTATACCCTAAGCCCCTAAGATTGCCATTGTAGTGTGGCTGAAAGGTATACCAAAATCAATCCTTCAATTATGTCAAAAGCAAGGATTCCAAGAATGTATGCTCTTTCCATAATGAAGGCATCTAAATTTGGTTAGGTTACTGAATAACCTTAATCATTTGATGATTTAGTCATCTATTTTTGCTTTGTGCTCTGTTTCACACAATGCATCTAAAAAAGGGGCATCTATAGACACTAAAATCATGTCAATCGGATAAGACTGCAATGATGCCACTCTTATCGACACCATATGGCCCCATTGGGCAACCCTCAGGGGTTAATTAGGGGTCCTAACCACTTTTGGGAAGGTTTACCCCACTTTTGGGAAGTTTTGGGCCATGTAGCCATGGTCGTCCCACCCCAGGATGACCATAGTTCATGGTCATCCCACCCAGGGACGACCACAAGCAACCATCCCTGGGTGGGATGGCCATGGTCTAGACCCCTCAAAAAGTCAAGGGTGGGACAAATGGCAATCAAATTCTACCATTTATCCCACCCAATGACTTATGATAGATTGGGAGACTATCTAGGCCATCACAAACTGCAAATTGGAGGCCCAAATTGGAGGCCTCTTCCACCCAATGCATGGCAAGGGCTTTGACAAGTGGTGGCACCTGCCTTGCATGCCCCAACTTGCCCCTTTGGCCCTTTGGCCCTCTTGGGCTATAAATTGGAGTGATTCCAACCAATTTTAGGAGAGGTCTTTGCAAGAATTCACCATGAAGTGCTATCGAGATTCACTCTCACCTTTTACCCTCGTATTTGCCCTTGGAATCTTCATCAATCGAAGGAGTTTCCAAGGCATCCCAAAATACACACATCCATTCCAAAACCCATCCATTTCTATGAGTTAAATTACCAAATTTGATGACAACACCCCTAGGAGTATTCTAGACCAGATCCCAGAGGAATTGGTGGTAAAAACCACCATGTTTGGTGGTCATCCCCACCTGGGATGGTTAACAGTCCCAATTGGCACACCCAGGGATGGCCATGAATTGGCATACAATTTTGAATCAATTTTAGTGTAGATCATTTCTAAAGTAGTTTATATGCATCATACTAGAATTTGGTAAAGTTTGGAGCAATTTTGGACCTTCAATTAGGGTTTTTGTGATGACAGTCCCAATTGGAACACCCAGGGATGACCACAGATTCTGCTCATAATTTCATTTCAATTTCTACATAGATCATTCCAAAAGTAGATAATATACATCATGCTAAGTTTTGGTATCATTTGGAGTAGTTTTGCATTCTCTATTGCACTATTTGTATCCAATGTTGCATGCATTTCATTGATTTTATCTTAATCCGCACATGCTATTAACCAATTTTAATTTCTTGTGTGTAGGTACAGGTATTCCAATGCATGAGGAAGGAGCTAAAGATTTGAATATGGATAGCTCATCACAGTGGTAGCAAAAACCCACTCTTCAATCGTGAGTGCGAGGAAGACACTGAAAGCGCACCTTAAGTTTATGAAAGGATTGGATCCTTCGACATTGTAATGGATTGTATCAATTGAGAGCCCTCAAGGGGATATTTTGTAACCACGTATTTGACAAATTAATCAATATAAAGAGAACCCCCCATTTATTTCACATATTTTTCATTTATTGCTTACTTTAATGTCATTTTTGAATGCTTAAATAGAACAATAGATGCATTTCATTTCCCTTTGCTAGGTGCACCATTTTTTCCGCTCTACAAGTAACACTCTCTTTTCTTCCACATTAATAATTTGTGTTACCTTGTAATAGGTACTATGTTCCCTTACATCAATTCTTTGATGAGGCAGGTCACTACTCTTGCACTACAATAAGTGCTCATTTTATGAACCAATGACACTTTATTTGGTGTCTTTAAAAAACTTGAACTCGATGCTTATGAGCCCTTATATGGATTAGTTCATCTGCTTGAATTTTACTCCTCAAAATTTGATGATGTGGCCACTCGAAGACTGCACTTTTTTGGCTATTTTAGTGTCTTTAAGACATTCTCTTTTTTTTCCCTTTTTGTTGTATTTGAAAGGATAAGACTAGTGCCAATGTAAGACGAATACCTTTGCAATAGATAGGATAAAGTGGCTTGATTTACATCAAAGTTTTATGTCTCCTTAAGTATTATTTTTGAAGCATTTAATTGATTCTTAGATACAATGACTACTTTGCACTACTCCTTAAAGGTAAGCAATGATTTTATGTTGTTTTAATTAATAGACAACTCTCTCCTTTTCTTGGTTAACTTAGTAAAAATAAATCCAAGCTCTAAATCATACAACTAATATACCTTTTGAAAGTTTTAACTTTGCACTATTTTTCACTTTAACTAAATCCTTAGTTCACTTCTAATAACTAGTATAGTGCAATAATATCTCGTTATTACTCCCTGTAAAGAACACTTACTTGTAACTTGAATATTGCACTAAAGTCTATGCTTTAAAATGTAGTCTTCAATGCTTCAACTAGACAATAGGAGGATGATATTTTTATTTATTTCATAATAAATAAACTATTTATGCTCTAATTCCTATTTTAATGTGCAGGTATTAACCTTATAAGAAACTATATTTTGCACTCCCTTGAGGACTTTAATATGTAACCTTCTCCTTACAACTTTTAAACTCTAATATGGTGCTTAATGAATCTTAATAATGAACCAAAATTTTAAAATTCAACTAATGAATCTTTTGCACCAATGTTGCTTACCTTAATGAAATTTGTATATGAAGGATTAGAATGTGATTAGATTCACCTTATTTATACATTTTACTAGATTAAATTGTAGCTCTTATTTGTTGTCCTTGCTGCTTGAAACTATGGTTTGGTGGCTTCAACTCTCCTTCAAGATGTATCCTAGAAATATAAAACCTAGCATCTATTGATGCTATCCTAATTTCTACCCTTTTGTATTTAATTATTTCATTGAAATTTTGTCCTTGAACCTCAAAAATTTGGTAGCAAACTCCTCCAAATTGTAGCTAATATTTTCTTTCAAGAACCCTTCAGTTTTATGTTACAGAAATCAGTATATCTCCTTTCTCTGAATGAGCCTTCTAGCCTTTAAAGGTAATATTTAAATCTCTCATATTTGGTATCTCATTCTATATCCTTTCTCCTTCAACATCCGTGTTGAATTCTAAATTAAATCTAGACCTTCTTCTAAAGAATCTAAAAGTCTTGAGGTCTTCACCAATCTCCTTCAAAATTTGACAAGATTCTTGCCAAATCCTTCTCTCTTGGGCATGTTGTCAGATGGCAATAATTGTCCCAATTTATTTACTATCAGGAATTTTTCCTTGGTAGTAAATTTCTTCAATGAGTACTCCTAGGAACTCCTTCATTGGCCTTCTCTGAATATCCTTCATTAAGGATATCCAAGCATTTTCCTTGTTTCTCCTTAAGACCTCTTCTCTAGGGTCTTCACTCTCACAGATTCACTAGTCTTCCTAATGGGACCTTTCCTTCAACCTTCTATTGTGGAAGTGTTGCAAATAGATCTCCCTTAGATCTTTGAAATTTTTTACTTTTGGAATAAGACCTTTGCTAGTCCTTCTCTATCTTCTATCTTCCTAAATTGGAAGTTCTTCAATGGGACCTCTTTTAGGTATCTTCAACTTCTTAGGCCAATTTCTTCTACTCCTTCAATCTATTATCCGTAGTCTTAAATGGAGATCACCAAACTCCAATATTCACTAGGTGTCTTCTATAGAGTATCTTCTTACTCAAATATGCAACACGACTCCTAGGACCTTTTATTCACTTTTATAATTTGTAGATCTGCAATATCTAACAATGTGACCTTTTCTTTAGGCCTCAAAAAACTTAATATTCTATTTGTTACTTCTAGTTTTGGATTGATTCTAAATAAAATATTATTCATAACTCTATTTAGATCAATCTTCACTAGTTGATTTGTCAATCTAGTGGAATCAACTCTGAGTCCTAGTCTTCATGTGTTTTATACAACCCTATGGAAATACTCTAGCCAATTGCAATATTACAAATTTAGGAAATGAGATTTGCTATGTACTCTCAATCCCACTTGTGGCTCTTCTTATTTCCTATATGATCTATTGTGGTATCTGATACCACTGATAGTTTTTGATGAGTATATGATATAGTAAATGCATCCACAAGATATAAGATAAGCAATATAATATTATTGTATGATAATGACACTTTGATATGAAGTAAAGTAAAGAGATAAAATTCTGTAATAACTCATAAATATACTATTAATGAAATATAACAAAAATAGTACAATGCAGTATAATGGAGGACATGAACACTCCATAATTTTTTTTAAGAAACTATATTTTACTACTCTACCAATATATAATATGCACTCTCTATATTCACTACTACACTAATTTCACTCATTATAAGGCCTATATATAGGAATATAGGTTCCTTAGATCTTACTCTACCTATGACTCTTCATCTACCTTTCCTATGACTCATGTACAAGTGGAATCCTTGTACATTTTACATCATTGTATATTGACACTTATGTATTTATTATATTTCTCAAAGTAACTACCCAAATTTAATCTAAAGTAAACTCCTACTCTAGTTATGTACCCAAGGTGGTACATTAGCATATACCCAATAATGTAATATACTCTAACAAAAACAAAACATCCAATAAAAAGTTAAGCTAAGTATTGAGAAGCACCAAAAAGATAATGGTGCCTCCATAGTAGAATGCTAGATTGATTTAAACTGAGAAAAAAGAAATCCTATGAAATAAAAAAGTACCCAAGAATGCTCATGATAGCTATAAATTGCTATCAAAGAATATTAACAGCCAAAAGCTCTCTTCATTGATACATATATCGCTAAAACAAGATCAATTATGGGTTAACTAGAAGTAAAATAAACTTGTCAGATGATCCTATGGATTATATGAAGATAATTTGATCACCACTCTAAAATGAAATCAAATCAAGCCACATGAGTGTCATCGTACCGATATAGTTGCAACAAAATGAGCTAAAGAAGGATATACAAATGCTACACCAAACTGAGAGGTCTATAGTCCATTTCATGAGCAATGATGCTAAAATAATTAAATGTAAATGTAAAGCTATATATACTTGAATGTAGCTCATTCAAATGGTTGGCTCTTTAGATTTTACAATTATGCATTTTGTATGATTGAAGGCTATATACCCCTTAACGAAAGATGATGTACTATTTGGCCTTTGTCAAATATTATTGGAAAATATGTATGTATAACATCCTCATTAAGAATGTCTATAAAATTTGAATTAATGATTTATTTCATAAAGAGCCATTTTTCTATCTAGATTTCTCATTGGATTATTATTTCTTCAATTTTTGGAATTGTTAGATATGTGTGCTTGATAGTTTAATATTTTATGACATATGATGATATTTGATATATTAGGAATTATAGTTTAATTAAGGGAACAAAACTCTCATGCATTTGAGTCTATTTATGTTGTTGAATCCATTCTACTTTAAGTCCTATCTTCTAACCTTATGCATTTATTACTTTTAGATATCTCAAGAAAGTAGTAAAGTAAGCCCAAATATATCATTGCAAATTTATCTTATAAAGTAAATTTGACTTTGCGAGCACTAGATGAGAAACCTCAAATAATGATGAGGTTATAAACATAAAGAAATAGAAAAAGTAGTACATCATATTACCTCAAAATATAGATATTGGGATCCAAGTGGCATCTCCTATATCTATGAGGGAGAAGAAAGGTGTCCATAATGACATACCAAACTCAAGGGTTCTATTTGAGGCCAAACATAGGATTCCACAATCTACACACCAATGATGAATCTTAAATGAACCCATATAGCTACTTCATGTATAGCTTCTCTTGAATATCACCATGAAGAAATGCATTCTTTACATTTGTAATATGTATAACCCAACCATGAACTATAGAAATAGTAAGATTCAAGTGAATAGAGTTTATTTTTGTAACTGGGGCCAAGGTCTTAATGTAGTCAATGATAAACACTTGTGAAATTTTTTTTGCTACAAGTCATTCTTTGAACTTATCAATAGTTCTATCCATAGCATATTTTATTTTATAGACCTACTTGCATCAAACTAGTTTCATTTCCTTAGGAAGGGAGGTCGAGTCCATATATTATTCTTTAACAAGGAATTGTATTCTTTATCCATTGCTAAATCACTCAATAAAGAAACCCTCCATAATTACTTACTAAATAAGCCTGTCCAACAATAATATTGGTACTTTATAAATAATGTGATTACTATTTATGACCATTTTTTTAACAAATCGATGTTCTTGATAATATTCTAAAAATATAGTTTAAATACATAATATAGAATACTATATTTTTTATTCTAGAAAATAGTTAAAATATAATAATGAGTATTATTTTTAATTTTTTTTGAGATGGTTGTGATTTTGGGGTGGTCATAGAAGTTTGTAGCTTTATAGGAGTAGGGCAACAAAAATGACCACATGATTTGAAATTCCAATGGATTTAGGATGACCATTGGACTCTATAGCTCTACAAGGGTAGGGCAAAAAAAACAATTATGAAATTTGAGATGACTATGCATCTAGGATGGTTGTAGAAGTTTATAGATCTATAGGGGTAAGGTAGCAAAAATGACGATGATATTTGATATGGTTGTATTTTTTGGATGGTCATGAGAGTCTTATGCTCTGTATGGGAAGGCTAACAAAAATGGCCATGATATTTGAGATGGTCATGGGTTTTGTATGGTCATAGGAGTCTGCAACTAGGTAGTGTCCAAGTATGCAATGTTAGGATACCTCCAAATCTATAAAACAATATTTTTGTAAAAAACTAGATTCCAAAAATTTAAACTTAGTTTTCATAAAAATGTAATCCTCAAAGTCTATGATGAATCAACTAGAAAAGAATAAGCTCATTCTCTCCCTAAAGCTCTGATACCATGTGATATTCACTTTTTGATCGAGATGAAGATATGAGACCAAATATTTAGGTGAGAGAAGCAAGTTACATAAGCAAAATGATAAGCTTATTCTAGTTAGAAAGGTAAACACAAATATGCAAAATTACAACTAAAAACTACATACATTCTCTCATTATTTCATCTTACCATCTACTTAAGTGTAAGCATGAGATGGGTATTTATAGGAAATACCCAACAAGAAATATTCTCAATAATGTGACACATGACATCAATGAGTGATGAAAAATCAACATAGTGAATGAGATTATGACATGTGTGAGGGAGAAATAATTCAACACAAAATGATAGATCATGAAAGATGTGTGAGGGACAAAGAAATCAACACAATGTGAGAGATCATGACACATGTGTGAGAGGGATAAATAAATCAAGACAATGTAAGAGACAAATAAGTCAACACAATGTGAGAGATCATGACACGTGTGTGAGGGACAAAAAAGTCAACACAATATGAAAGATCATGATGCATGATATCTATGAGAGAAATAATTAAACATCTACATAAGCAAACTTATCCTAAATGTTGGGATAAATAATACATAAATTATTAAAATACAATAACTATATCAATCATAAATTACAACAATGTCCAAAAATAAAAAAAATCATAATGCGAAATATTTATTTAAAAAATAAAAGAAAAGCTTAATATTTTTTTTAATACCAATATCATTCTCACCATTGACTATATACAATGGAAGTGAAGAGACGAGTTTCACTTTTAAAGTTATAAATGTTATAAGAACAACAAAATAACCACCGCTTGTTTATGTAGTTGAAATATTTTTAGATCTAAATATTTACATCTTGCTGATAAGAGTGAGATAATTCATAAATTGTATTAGGTTAGTGAAAGGTTTTTTAAAAAATATAAAAATAATTATTATTTATATACATAAGAAAAGTGGGAATTATTTTAAATTATTTAAAGAAATATTGGATTGAAACGAAGATAACAGTCACATAATTATCAAGGAACAAATACTTATATTAAAATAATTCAAAATAAAAATATTCCTAACAACAATTTTAATGAGTCAACTAAAAAACCATGGAGATAGATACGTGCATATGATGCTATAGTATTCTTCTTAAATTACATGCGAACAACCTACACGAATACAATATTTATGAGAACATTAGAAAACATGCTATTTGTTTTCCTTGGTTCTTTAGACTAATCACATTACAACACAATAACAGAAGCGTACTTCTAGTTACACCAGAAGATCATTCCCATGGAAAAAAGGACAATGTATCCATGTTTGCTGTCCATGATTAAAGACCCCCATTTTCTTGTTCAGCAGTTGCCTCCACATTCAAATCGAAGGGTTCCGCGGTTCTCTCTCTTTCTAATGACCCTACCTCTATATGGTAACCTCATAGAATGCATCGACTTTCTATCCTCAAACATTTGCTGTCATTGTTGTTCAAAGGATAATTTAAATCCCTTGGTTCATCTCCGCAATCCTTTCCTGCCAATAGTGGGTTACTGTTACAAAAATCCTCCCACTCGAAAGAGGGTTTCCAGACAGATTTACCTTTGCTAAGCTTCTCATCTGAGAGTTTCGTAGATGGGATTTCCTCTGCATCAGCCGAATCCATGCGCCTTTGTTTGAAAATTTTGCCCATTGATTGGATTCTATCTATCAAAGTGAAGAATTCTTCAACTTCACCTTCATTACCATCTTCACACCGGGGTTTGCTTTCTCCTTCTCCAGCACTTCCCAATATCTCATACTCTCTAGGATATGATGATGGAAACTTCCGTTTCGATCCCTTGGAGTTCATCTTGAGAACATACAAATCATTCAGAAACGGGTATGTTGTTCTTTTAGATCCAGCGACCAAATTTAAGCCCTCATTGCCCTCATTGCTCAAAAACCTTCCACGGAAAGATCCAACTACTCTATCCTAAGATAAGTTTCACTATTATACTACTCAAAGAATACTGGTGAATACCTTTTTAGAGAAGGAACAAATGATAAAAGACGTGGGTGGCGTCAGCTTGATCATCGCGGCCTCGTCCGTGTAAGCTCGAACAGGGCATGAAGAGACGTCCACACCGAACATGTCAGAAAAATCAACCACGAACAATGCCTATTTATACGGATTTCGATTATGCCAAAATGTAAAACTGAACCTCCCAGGCTCCCACCAATATAGGCGCGAACATAGTCTTCTATCTCACTGTTGATGGCTATGTTATAGGATGTAGAGGTAATCGAATATTGCATTATGTAGCCATAGTGGTACGAATATTTTTAACCTGTAGCAAATGTGAGGTACCGGGCACTTGTGAAGCAGCATTAACATGTGCTTCATACAAGGGGTTACCATAGACTAAGGTATATGATGATGGGATGGATGTGCTTTGAGCACATGATGGTTGTGGTATGGATAAATGTTGGGAAGATGTAGTAGATTAGGGTTATACATAAGGGGTACTATAGAAAAAGTAATTATAAAATAAGGGTGAAATTAGGCAAATGGTGTATAAATTTTGAGGTGAATTATTCAAAGTTTTGCAAAATATTTATCAAAATATGGTGAATTTTTGAAATTTTTGCATAGAAATTATCAAAATTTTTGGGGCTACTCTTTACTAATTAAATCATATAGAATAATAATAAAAACACCACCATTATATTAGGCTTGAAAAGAGCTTTCCAATGAGTACAAATATACCTATATTTAGATATATATTGATGCCTAAAACTATGAAATTATTGTTAGTCACCTTGTGTCAGTTGCCTTATGCCAGTCACCTTTTGCCAGTTGCCTTGTGTTAGTCGCCTTGTATCAGTCACCATGTGGTGACTGGCACAAGGCAACTTGCATAAGGTGACTGGAACAAGGTGATTGACACATGGTGACTAACACAAGGTGACTAACAATAATTTCACTATTTTAGGTATTAATATATATCTAAACATAGGCATATTTGTACTCATTGGAAAGCTCTTTTCGAGCCCGATCTAATGGTGGTATTTTTATGAAGTTTCAAGATGAATTAATAGGTCAAAATATACCCCAAAATAACATTACTTCCTCACCACCATATTTTGGACCATTGTTGACCTATTAAATCATCTTGAAACTTCATAATAACACTACCATTAGATCATGCATGAAAAGAGATTTCCAACGAGTATAAATATGTCTCTATTTAGATATATATTGATGCCTAAAACTGTGAAATTAGTATCAATTTCCTTGTGTTAGTCGCCTTATGCCAGTTGCCTTGTGCTAGTCGCCTTGTACCAGTTGCCACATGGCAACTGGCATAATGCGACTAGCACAAGGTGACTGACAGAAGGAAAGTGACAATAATTTCATAGTTTTAGGCATCAATATATATCTAAACATAGGCATATGTGTACTCTTTGGAAAGCTATTTTCAAGCCCAATCTAATGGTGGTGTTTTTATGAAGTTTCAAGATGATTTAATAGGTCACAAGCTTCCCCAAAATGACATGACTTCCTCATCACCATATTTATGGCCATGTTTGACCTATTAAATTATATTGAAGCTTCATAATAACACTACCATTATATTGATCTTGAAAATATATTTCCAATGAGTAAAAATATGCCTATGTTTGGATATAGATTGATGCCTAAAATTGTAAAATTATTGTCAATCACCTTGTGTTAGTCACCATGTGGTGACTGACACAAGGTGACTGGCACAAAGTGACTGAAAATGATTTCATAGTTTTAAACATCCATATATATCCAAACATAGGCATATTTGCACTCGTTGAAAAGCTCTTTTTGAACCTGATCTAATGGTGATTGTTTTATGAAGTTTCAATATGATTTATTAGTTGAAAAGTTACCCCAAAATGTTATTACTTTCTTATAACCATATTTGGGGCCATTTTTTGCCTATTAAATAGTCTTAAAACTTCATAAAAATACCACCATTATATCAATATTTAAAATATCTTTCTAATGAGCACAAATATGACTATGTTTAGATATATATTGATGCCTAAAAATCTGAAATTATTGTTAGTCACCTTGTGTCAATCACCTTTTATTAATCACCTTATGCTAGTTGCCTTGTGCCAGTTGCCTTATGCCATTCACCTTGTGCCAGTCACCTTATGCCAGTCATCTTATATTAGTCACATCCTACTAGTCATTTGTGTTAGTCGTCTTCTGTCAGTCATGTTCTACTAGTCGTCTATGTCAGTCACCTTCTATCAATCACTTACTTTGTATCATTTGCTATCGAATAAAATTAATGTTTTAATTGTATGAGTTTTTCTATCAGGGTTACCTATATATAATGGGGTACAAGAGGCAAATTGGACAAGATAATTTTTTTATTAATTTTAAGGCAAAAATTAGGCGGGAAACCTTATGCTGCTAGGGTGAATTTACCGTAAAAAGAAATGAACCCCAATATTTTTGTGTGAATGGACCAACATTTAGGGTCCCAAAATTTTCAAAATTAAAATTGTGAAAATCTGAATATTCATGTTAAGTTACGAAATTCACCCTTGTGCATAACCCTACAATAGATACTAAAAAAGAGGGTTCTTGTACACCTGGGTAAAGCTTGAAGGTTGGGATGAGATAAGTTCCTGTTGTAAAGAATGATCATGTCTATGTGAATTAGGGATCGACTCTAATATATAGTTAGTGGATTTCAAAAGAGATTCCACTCGTGCCATGTCTATATGGGTGAGATTGTGGTCAATGGTTGGTGAGGATGACTCAATTTGGGGAATGGCCATATGGAATGATGTGGATGACATAGTGTGTGAAGGACCTATAGAAAAATATGAATGGTTTATCTATATCACACTAGGGGTATTGATCATGGAAGTGATGGTGGAAGGTGATGATGAACACTCCATTGCTGAAGTGGTTGGATTGGTGGATATTTGATTCATTATTTTAGCTTGATTTCTTGTTAATACCATAAACTAATGAACCAAATATAAAATGTGTTGGAAAATAAAATGCATAATGAAAAATCATAAAATAAAATAGGTAATCCAATCCTATTATTATGCAAAAAAAATGTGCCTTACCTGATTCTTTGATTATCTGTGTTAATGTTTTTTTTTTGGTTTTTGGTTTTGTGTGTTTTAATGCAATAATCTCAATTAAAATGGGTGAACACTATGGCTAGGATGGATAATGAGATTATTACTGGTGATGAGATCCAACAATTTTGCTCATGGGTAACCTATGGTATATAGGGGCAGATATTGGTGGATGGAGATGAAACCCACTATCACCAGATCTCAAGCAATGGTTGGTGATGAAATCCAACCATTATTGTTAAAATGATGTGTGCAGTGTGCGATTATTTTTAATATTTTAGTTTTTTATGGTGTTCATACAATGTCATAAATGACTGAATTTACTAGTCTAAATTAGAATCCAACACTATAAATATTAATTTTCCCCAAAAAAATTGAGTACACCGCTTAAGACTGCTCTCTAAATAGAGGAAGGTTCGTCTACTCTTCCACCTTGAATCACCAAGTGTGGGGGTACTTTCAATATACTAATGTTGTTCCTACTTACACCAGCAAAAGGAGAAATTCTAACCCTACAAATGCAAAGTATTGTATTCAATTGATCATTCATATGCAAACAAAAATGCAGTGTTTTAATTGCAGTACACCAACAAACACTGAAATTTTAATTGGAACTTTTAAAATGTGTGAATGAAATATGAATGTAAACTAATCTAATACCCAAAATGAAGATTAAAATATTATTTTTTAACAAATTTTTAATAATTTTCTTTTTAGCCGTAAATATGTAAAAACATGAAAAATATGTAAATCAAAGAGGTTAGGGTTTTATAGTAAACTTACAAATAAGCCTATGCATTATTCCTCCTCTGTATGAAATGTCTTTGGGAACCTGTGAAACACACATGGGCATTTCTTGAATGTCCCATGAGTGCCAGAGGGCATCTGCACACTTTCTGCAACTTGTGCAACTTCTCATAAACTGGTTCTACAAAATTCGTGCGACCTGGTATTATGAAAAACTTGCAATACTGAAACAAAAAAATCACCAATCAGTAAAAAGGTAATTAAAATAAGAAACCCTTTAGGGGTCCCACTGTTATCTCAATTTTTATATGTAAATTTGAAAAACACCAAATAATATACTTAAATAAACGAATAAATATAGCAGAATGAACACAAATGATTATATAGAAATAAAATTTTATGCTTAATATCGGGTGGATCTCTGATATTAGAACCAAATGTACCCTAGATAGGGGTTTACAATTCTTTATTATCCAATACAATGATTTCAATATGCTAGGGTTCTCAAAAACCCTAGCTAACAAAGAAGGGTGGTGTCTTCACGCTTAAATCAATCTCAATAGAGGTGAGTGGGCTTTTTGATATCCTATGCAGGACCACTCAATGCTTCAACAACTACCAATGATATGATCCCTGCACCTACAAACAATAAAAAAATACAAAAATATCAATAATACCTAAGAGGGCTCCACTTCATGGGACCTTCTAAAAATATAATAAGTAATCCTAGATGTTGTAGAAATATTGAAAGCAATAATGAATGAATGAAATAAATACACAAATATTTGATGTTGTTTCACGTTGATTTGTGATCTATTCTTCGTTTTTGTTGTAGAAACTAGTAAGAAGATGCCCTAGTGAAACCCAAGGGGTAGAAGGGCAATAGAATTAGAGCTGTGAACACCCACGAGTGCTCGATGATAGCAGGAGGTTCCCATAGGTGCTGGGTGGTATCAGAAAGCACTCAGAGGCACTCAATAATGGTATAAAGTGCCCAAAGGTGCTCGAGGATGATAGGAGACGCCTAGAGGCATTTGAGGAACTCTTTAGGGTGTTCTATGATTGAATAAAAATCTATAGAAGATCTGATTCATGCAAAATGGGTGATGATGGATACAAAGGCGATTGAAGGTGAGGGTGAGGATGCGATAAAAGACTTAAGGCTAAAGTATTAGGGCACTCCAAAATCTCCAAGGATTCAATAAAACTCAGATTTAACTTAGGACTTAGGGGTTGAGTCGTTAAAATGACTACTCTTTATAATCTCTCCTAAGGCACATTGGGGTTTCAACAACACAATTTGTGTGGTCAAGATTAAAACGTGATAGAGGGTGGAGATTAAATTTTGCATGTGACATGGATTAAGGTGGATGGATGGCTGGGTTTATATCATAATGGATGGCTAAAGTTAATTTATATAAATACTTATATATATTTATTAAATATATATAAATAAAATATATAAAATATGATTATTTAAATATATATTAGACAAATATATATAAATAATGTGTAAATACGGAGGGAAACTATGGATGGGTGACAAGTGGCTAGATTTTGGTATCTACAAAAAGGAAATAAGGATAGACAAATATCCTTGTATAGGCAATAGAGGAGACTATTAGCTTCCATAGAACATAATAGACAAACTCCATATATAAGAAAATATAATATTAGCATAGGTGGTAACAATGGAGAGTAGTAATTTATGGAAATAAGGATGGCTCACAGTAGAATATATAACATTTAAATGAAAACAATCACATATTAGGCATGATTATACAAAGGAACTAGAAAGAGTGAATATAAGATTAATTCAACCAAGATATTTTTTTATATTGTCCAAGAATCCATCAAGTGGGTAATACAAAGCTAGATAAGGCTATAAGGAAATACTTGAACACAAAAATGAGCAAAATATTTGGTTTTGGATTGGCATATTGAAGATAAAAAGTCCCCTAGAAACTATAGTTTTTGCTTGGTTAAATCTAACCAAAATAACTCTAACATGAGATGTTCTTCATATGAGGTCCTAGAAAGGACAAATTTATTGTATCATGTGCAAAAAGGAAAAGGAAACAATGGACCATCTTCTAGTTCATTATATTTTTGAAAGAGAAGTGTGGATTTCATTTTTTCTTTGACTCAAGGGAAAGAATAGTGGCTTACTAGGAACCTTTTGGATAACTTGCAAGAGTGCTTCAAATAAAGAGGATTAAAGGAGTGTAGATGCATATATTTGATAGTGGTATGCCATTTATGGGTTGTTAGAAATGCTATATTTTTAGAAGGTAAGAAAATTCTAATGATTCAGGTGCAAATGCAAATTAAATCTATTTTTGAAAGTCTGAAAATCTCCTCAAAACTAAAATTGAGTAGGCCTATAGGAACATTAAGAGTGGATCATATGAAGCCATAGGATATCTTTGATGAAGCTTGCTATAGTAGCCCATTTATGTGTTGGTTAGGGGGGTCACTTTACATAAATAAGAATCATAATATTACTTTCAAGGTAGGTTTAGGAAAAGGAAAAATAATATGGCAAAATGGAAAGCATTGATACTCTTAATGAGAATAGAAGTGTAGCAAGCAATTTTAACTTTATAATTTTATGGAGAATCAAAATTAATGATAAGTTGTGTTGAATATCATGTTGATATGAAAAACTTACTCCTTAGTACCTTCTATGTATAAGTGAAATTATTAGAATCTTCTATAACATAAATATTATATAAGTACATCTACAGGGAACTAAATGTAGAAGCAAATGGTCAATCAAAATATAGTTTAGATCTTCTAGTAGGCACATGGTAGAGGGAAGACATGGTTAAGTTGAATTTAGTTTATCACAACATGGATGGTAATACTCCCCTACAATTCATTTTAGACTAACTCCTAGATGATATATAACTAAAATTATTGAGGGTATTTCATACCTATAACATTGTAATTATTTTTTTAAGTTTAGAATGAAATTACAATTTTGATAATTTTGTAGAGGAGGCCTCTCCTAGGATTTCTCATGTGAGCCACTATCATAACCTGCCCTGTGGAACCCCTTATGAGGAAATAATATGTTTGAGCTTGTTATTTTAATGTCTAAATTTGATGATGCTATGACCATGCATGGATGTGATGCTATAGTTGGTTGTTATTTTTGCTTATGGTGCTGCTATATTTTATGGTTTTACAGGGCTAACCATGTTGGTATGTGGACATTATCAAACTATCGAATTAATAATATCTTTGAATATACCTTTAATTGATCAACAAAGATGCTAAATAATGATAATGCTTGTAATGGTTTTAGTTAAATTGACTAACCATTTGTGATGGCAAGTTCCAATCTAATTTATGCCATGTTGATGTATTTAAAAATGGTTAGATTAGATGGCTAGATGCTACATTGCATTTAGCTAATAATTTAATATTATTTAAATATTGCTTTGATTTAATTAAGAAAAGAGAGATTTAATTTATAATTATTTTCTTTCATATGAAGGCTTCATTTTTTTAGCAAGATCATGAGAGATTGAAAATAGTTTTTAATTATGCCTAGACCTCTTTAACTTTTTGTATGAGAAAAATGTGTAGTCGTATTTTTAAAACATGGCCATTTTGATGAAATATAGGTGCGATATCATGCCAAATAGAATTTATCCAATAGGCTTCCATAATAGAGCTCTACCCTCACATTGCCACCTAGGGAAAAGGTGCAGATCCTCTTGGAAAAAGAGAATGGCTTTGGAAGGAAGCCATGATGCCTTGGGGAGTGATGGAGGAGAAAGCTAGATATGAAGAGAATGTAGAGGAGACCTGAATAGAGGATTCAAGGAGGCTCTATGGACACACAGGTTATACAATGATATTCTCTTATAACAACCTTGATTTTAGACCCAGATATCTGAAAAGTTCAGATGTTTTTTTTTTTTTTTTAAAGGATGCATTGTTTGCTCTATTTTCATTTTATGAATACTCTTTCTCCTACTGACTAGGGTTGATTTATCTTAAGAAAAATAGTTTGGTTTACCCTCCAATTAGTGCAAGTGTTTGATATTAATATTTTATGTTGTTTCAATTAGAGAGGTTGTCTTTTATTTTCTATTAAAATTGGTAGCTTGTAATATAGAATTTGTTTGAATCGAACCTTTGAGTTGTTAGTGTCTTGGGAGATTGTTGTTAATAATTTAGGTACAAGACCTTCCATACTCTGATGGATCTCTCTCTACCCATGGCTCGACCACCTTCTTGCTAACTATCTTTGATTAGCAGAGGGATTTGTTTCAGTAGCAACCAGTAGTGTAGTAGTGCATTATTGAAATAGTGCGAAGAAAGAAATGCCACCAATAGTGTTTTTTGATTTGGAAATATAATATTAGTCATGGCATATATTCTGTTTGTTTATGCGATCATCATTATTTAATGCACTGTTGAGATCTGTTGTGAAATGTTATAATATTTTGCCCTACGAATGCCAGTTTTCTATTCTTTTACTATCTTTTTGTATGTGTTGAAACCTCTCTTTTCTGGTAATGAATCCTTCTACTCAGATGTGCATATTGGTGCAGTGCCGTCTCTAGGGTCTCGATTCTATTTAATTTTCCCTTGGTATTTTGGATTTTGTTTAAGAGTTAAGTCTATTTTATTCATTTAAAACATCCCCTTCTATGCAGCCACTTCTTTAACCCTCATCATCATTGGATATAGGTTCAACCTAAGGTTGAACCTTAGATTTAATTATAAATTTATTTGTAGTTGCCATTTGATCACTCAGCCACCCTTGAAGCCACTTTCCTCCATCATTTGTTTTATCTATTTGTCACTACTAAAATTTTGGTAGGCCCTAAGTTTTGTAAGGTTAATAGTTTAAATTTTTTTAAACTACTCTTGCCCTTGCCTTTGTACCACAATGGTACCACCATCGTGTGGTGGTAGTGGATCTAGCTGAGTGGGGTATCACTTGCATAGTGTACAAATAGTCCCACATGCATGGGAAAGGAAAACTGATGGGCCTTCATAAAGCCCCAAAGTATCTTAGTTGTTAGCCAACCACTGAGGGATTGGTGCTTGGATATTTTACCCTTAGGAAAGCTCCATGTGGGGATTTCATAGGCACCATATTGTGGTGTTGGTGGCTTCTACGTGGAGCCACAAATCTCTGGTGGTCCACTAGTTGGTAGGCCACCTGTAGGTTCTAGACTTGCATACGTAGCTACGTGATTTCTAAGGTCACCTAGGGTTGATCATTGGTTGTCTGTTGTTGTTTTTGACCACAGTACTATGGTAAATCACCCCCTCTTTTTGGGGGTGAAATGGAAATGAGGTATTTTATTTTAAAAGGGAGGACTTTTGTTTTAAATTTTAAATAAGGGTTGACCATTGGTTTTTTGTTGTTGTTGTTGTTGACTACAGTACTATGATAAATCCCCTCATTTTTTAGGGTAAAATTGAAATGAGGTATTTTATTTTAAAATGGAGGACTGTTATTTTTAATTTTAAATAAGCCCCTCAAAAAAATAAAAAGGAGGGCTTTGGTAAAATTGAAATGAGGTCATTGATTAAAAATGAGGGCTTTGATAAAATTGAAATGAGGCCTTTTATTTTAAAATGGAGGACTTTTGTTTTCAATTTAAATAAGCCCATTAATATAAAAAAAGGAGGGCTTTGGTAAAATTGAAATGAGGTCGTTGATTAAATAGGAGGAATTTGGTAAAATTAAAATGAGGTCGTTGATTAAATAAAATAAATATAGTTAAGTTTTATTTTAAAAGGGAGGAATTTTATTTTAAAATTTAAATAAGCACTTTAAAAAAGTGGAAAAGAGGGATTTGGGGCTTTGAATTTAAATAAGCTCATTAAGTGATTAAAAGTCATGACTAGTGATTACTTTAGTCAAGCCCTATAATCATGAAAAATAAATGTGCCTTGAAGAGAACTTGCGATATTATGAACCCAACCTTTTTTTTTACCTTCTAAATTGAAGGAGGATTATATATATCCTTTTGGAAAGAAAATTATATAGATTAATTGAAGGTGATAAAAATGAAGATGAATTTCTTACAACTTTGAAAAGGAAAATTATAGACCAAATTGATAGAACTTTAGGATCAATCTTGTGGAGAGATTGAGTATATTTTAATTGGACCAATTTCGTGGAGAAATTAGGGGCTTTAGGATCAATATCATGGAGGGACTGAGTATGTATCTTGGATCAGTTTTGTGGAGGATTTGAGTTTTAGTTGGAATTAAATTTGTTGAAAATTTAATCTTGGCTTATAGTTTTGATTTAATAAAATAAAATTTATTGATGTAATTCCTTGGTTATGTTAGCTTTTCATGAAGTATGCTATGGGATATGGCAATCTCTAGATGCAAAAAATATTAAGGAAAGTAATTCTGCAATATGACTGAAGTATACTATATAGAAATGATAAAAATAATACAATGCAACTATGGAGGAAATGAACACTCCATGAATATATGCTAAAGGACTACATTGTACTCCATCACCAATGGAGTTTACCTTCTACTCTACTACTACCTACTATTATGTTCTATCACTTACTATGAGGCCATTTATATAGGAATATGGGTTCCTTGGCCAACACTCTACCTATATATACAAGGGGATACATTGCACATTTACAACTTGCACATTGACACTTGTGCATTTATTACATTACTTGAAGTAACTAACTTACCCCTAAAGTAATATCATTCTCTAACTATGTACCAAAGGTGGTACATTTATATGACCCAAATGATGTAATATACTCTAACACCCTGCATGTCTTACATTAATTAAGTATTGAAGACTTTAGTCTTCAATATGGATCTTCTTCTTGAGAATGGTGTTGATCAAGTTCCTTAGCTACTTCAGTCTTCATGTTATAGCTTCTTGTATTTTCCAATCCTCTGTTATTTGATATTATATGTCTTCGATGAAGTAGTGATCTCATGATTTTACATTTCTCAAGTGGATCAAAATTGACCCATTTTCTCTCCTTTGAATCTCTATATGACTTATTTTTCTAACCTTCATGAGTATCAACCTTGAGCTCATTGTTATTAGATGCTTTTGGAATACAATTTTGAAAGTAAAAATCTATTATGTGTAGAAATATTTCTTCATGGCTTTTCTACTACTTGTATTTATCGTAGCAGAAGAAAGATGAGTGATTTTTCTCTTCACAATATTTGCATGGATGGAAATTTTAACAATTGATCCTATTATGATCACATTGATTGCAATAGGTACATAATAAATATATTCTTATTGATTTGTAGTCTATCTTAGTAATATCATATCTATTTATATCCTTGACTAGATCCTTAAACCATATATGCACAACTGAAGCTATTGCATTTTTACTTCTTTGTATGATATCTTCTTGATCTATATTTTCTTCTCCCTTTTGAATGTGATATTTTGTGTTTTCATTGGTATAGTTATCATCAGTTTCATTAGAAGAATCTATTTTTTCATAGCTATTTGTTTAAGAACTTATTTCACATCTTATTGATTCTTTATTTCCTTTTCATTATTGTTATCCATTGTATTATCAATCAGGATTTTAATCCATATTGGTATTTTTCTCATTCCACTTCTAAGTGTATTTTTTAACGTGCTAGTAGTCATCTTTATAGCTTCTTATATTAGATTATAAAGTGCTTTCAACAAATCTTGTATGTTATGAGATATAATATTCTAGGTAGTCTACCTTATAACTCCCTAGTTTAGAGTATATGAACTTGATTTGATAAACCTATCCAAGGCCTAGTGGTTAGAGCATGCAATATGATTGATAAAGTGCTTTTTGGAATAGTAGTTCAATTTTGGGTTGGTTTTGTAAAGTTTTATAACTACCAAAAATCAACTTTTATTACACCTTATTTCTCCTATTGAACTAAGCACTTTCTAATTTGAATAAGTTCTCAAATTTGAATTTCTTTTACCATTTTAATGTGTTTATGAGATAAGTATATCAATTTATTCTAGCCATTTATAATATTTAATGAACCTCTTTCTATATCCCTTGATATTTAATAGTTTAATATTTCTAAATTCTAATAATTTATTTTGGTGTAGTATTCCATATAACTCCCTAATTTGAAATATTAGAAAACAATAATACTTTCAATAACAGGGTTTTAATTTCCCAAGTAGAAACCCTTATATCTCCTACTTTATTGTTTGTAAATATGTAAATGTTCTTAAAATGGGCTTGCTCAATATGTTACTAATGCTTGATGAATTCTTGGAATAATAAATAAATTATATCCTTATAACTCCAATGTTATTTAGACTTAATGCAAGCATATTTAATATGAAATTTACCTTAGTAATCCTTATGGCTTAACGTATCCACTGGCGGCTGGTGTGGATGAGAATTTAATGTTCTCTTTGGTCAGTGTTGGCACTGGTTTCCTCCTTGAATGGCACTTAGACAATGTAAATATTCTCCAATAGAAGAGCATTGGAGTTGTTGGTTTATGATAGCTCTTTAATGCATACTTACACTCCTTTGAATGGTGCATAGGCTTGATTTAGCTCCTTGCTATGAATGTGCTTCCACACATTTCAATGCTTTGATCATGCTTTTACTTCATTGTTTCCTCCTCCAAGTTGAGTGCTTTAAATAACATGAATTTCTCTTCAAATTTCAGACAAGTGACAGTTAGGAGTTACAATAAATATGTATATTGAGATTATTCCAACACTCATTAATTACGTAATGATACCAAAGATATGTAACCTCCTAATTATTTCGTAACTACTCGAATAAATGCATTCAATTATTCTTTGAGCATTGAGGAATGAAATGGTGCTTGGTGTGTTCCCGCCAAGTGGCACACAACTTTTCTACATGCACACTTTCCCTCCAATGTTTTATGGCTCATATATTTCTTGTGATCAAGTGTTCTTGATAATGCCTTCTTTCCAAGCCAATGTATTTGTTATATGGGTGGCTCCATCTATGGTGATAAAAAATGATCTTATGGCACTCCAATGGTGGTCTTATGGAAAACCTATTGTGACTGTCGCACAACACAACTCACCGTAAAATTGGGGACCCACATTTATTTTTTGTAGGTTTGGGTGTTTTTATTTTGTTTTGAGTGGCTAGTGGGTTGATTGCTTTTTAGTTGTGGTTTTGCTTATTCATTATTTGAAATTTTTTTGATGATTTTTGTCATCAAGAACGTTGTCGATGACCTTTTGTTGTCATTTTTGTGTTGATGACTTTTTGTCGTCATTTTTTTGTCGACTACATTTTGTCGTCATTTTTCTATCGACAAATTTTTTGTCATCATTTTTCAATCGACGACTTTTTATCGTCACATTTTTTTGTTTGTCGATGATTTTTTCATCAGTCTTGTTATTAGCTCTTTATTGTTAATATTGGTGTTTGTTTTCTTTTGTTTGTATCAAATAATGAAAACAATTAAAAAAAAAAAAAAAACATATATAATATATATTGTAATAAATATAAATAAACAAAAATAAAATTTAAAAATATATATATGTTGTAGCGACCCCGGGGAAGCGGTTTGTCGGCCCAACTGACCTTTCCTACTTGTGATTTAATTGAATCTATTAAAGTTTTAAGCATGCATATTAAAAGAAAGGTATAAAAGAAGACATAACAAGAATGCAAAGAAATAAATGAATGAAAGCTCTTGTATTGATATTTCCATGGTCCGGTAACATATAAATCCCTCTAAGGGATACCCTTTGTTTGATACATGATTTTACACAAGGGGGGAAATAGATGTATAAAATATCCCCCTCGCACAGGGGTGGTGTGCTTATAAAGGCTTCCCAGTGATGCACACAGAAATGTATAGGGGCTTACAGATGCCTCCTTCTTTGGGTCTATTTCCTAGAGGGATCCTCTTGCTTTGTATGTTGTAGATGCACATGTGGCCCTATAAGCAATGAAAAAACAACACATGCTTAGATGTCCAAGATTGCCTCCTCGAATAAGGTTGTTAGCAATGAATATACTTAAATGAAAGCAAGTGCAAATGAAACTAATGCTATGAATGTGAATGAATAAAGTGATTATATGCTAATGATATGCAAAATATGAAGAAAACAAAATAATGAAGCTAATGTCTACACTCTAAGCTAGGTGTGGGGGCCACTGTCCAAGACATCAACTGTTAAAATAAAACCTCTATTCCTTGCTCCAAGTCTATGGATCAATGCTTGTTTCTAATGTTGAAATGGTGATTGATTTGCTCGTGTTAAACCCTTGATCGGGTAGCACTTTGTCACTCCTCCAAGGTGCTCCGATATGCTCTCCTCAATGACCTACTATGCTCAATTAATTATGATAAATTTGGACTTCTAATGCGGACTAATTTGGATCAAATCATATCAAAAATTGTATCCTTGGTGCTCTCAGGCTTGCACCTTTTAAAGTGTGTGAAACCCTATGTCTATGTTCAAAAACCTAGGATTGAATTCCTCATGCGTAGTAAATGTTAGCATGAGAAGATTTTGTCTTTTATATGTTTAAAGACTAGTTAACTGAAGTCTAAATTCAAACAAAAGTATTCCTTGTGAACTGGTCGTGAAGGGGAATGCAAACTTACTCTCGTTCACCTTCATTGCATGCATACTGCCACTTCCACCCTTGATTAGGTCTATTTGTTGGTAAAATGGTTTTTATGGCTTAATTGCTATCATTTGTAGTGACTAAGATTTGGCCACTATCGTCTGCAGTGGCTAAGGTCTGACCACTCTAAGCTTGAGTGGCCAAGGTCCAATCGCTCTGGTTTACATCAGCTAAGCTTGAATAGACCTGGAATGCCCCAGTTGAGTGGTGAGGACCACTTTTGATACTTGGAAAGTCCAAGGTTTAGTCACATGGCCTATGAATGTGCCTATGTAAGTAGTTCTCCTAAACATGGCATATTTTAGGTGTCTATAGATACCCCTTTTTATGATGCATTGTGTGGAAAATACAACATTGAGCAAAAATATAGACTGATATGTTTATAGGGTGTATGATGATCAGAAGTCTGATCAATGCTAGATGGCCCAATCACACAAGATGGTGCACATCCTTTGAATCATTGCTTCAATATTTGGAAGACTTAACTTAGCTCAATGGCTTACACATATTCGATTGCACTCATTCCTCAGACTCAATCGGGTAGCTTCAGCTACTACAATCAGTTTCGACCGGTAGGAGAGCTACAAATTGATAATATCACAATTTGCTTATGACCCCAACAAATAAATGGGAACTTTGTAATTATTGTATGCAATGATTTTTAGGACAAACATGATTTTGATATGATCAAGTGATATTTTTTTGATTTTGACTATGATTAGTTTGAATATTTGAACTACCTCCTCACATAATGCATTGTTGAGGAAATGACAATGAATAAAGTGACAAGTCGCTTGACCAATATGACTAATTTGGTCCCTTTCTAGCATTTGTTCTTTTAATGGGTGAGACCCCCATCCAAGTGTGATTCCAATTGTTTATGGCAATCATCCATCCCTATCCCGAGGAGCAGTACAGCTATCAATATCCTTATTAGAGATTTAGGAGGAGTGATTCTATTTATGCTCATATTGTATCACTTTGGATCAGTGTTTTTGATGTCATAATGGAATTAGGATGATTCTATCGCACCCATGGAGCAGTATAACCATCTTGGTCTTCTTCAAGAATGAAGGAGGCCCATCGTAATTCCTAAATGAATGTTTAACCCCAAGTAATATTATGGTAGCTTACTCATCGTATCGAATTGCATGGAGTGCATTTTGTTGCAATCATTGAGTCGATAGAGTAAGTAACTGAATACGAGGCTTACTCTATAATTTGATTTTATGTGATTTTTTTGTTATTTTGATCATTATGATGACCATGAGCCATCAATATGTGCTTATTTAATGTTTTTGTTGCTTCCCATGGAGAGAAATTTGCCTATTTTTGCATAGGATCTTAGCCGCTGTCAGGTCCAGAGACCCCCAAATGCTTGGTCATGGTCGCTCTCATCCTGAGCGGCCAATAAATATGGGCTGCTAGTGACAGCATTAGCCAAGGTAAAATTAGGGTAATATAAAAATGACCTAGGGTTTTGACTTTTCACTTTCGTCAACTGTCAATCTTGCTTTTCAAAAAAATTGGATTGAAAGTGACCTTTGTAATTTGGAGTGCTTCTGCAACTTGGATAATAATGGCTATGCAAAATGAGGCATCTTCGAGCAAAGGAGCCAAAGCTTCTCCGATACTCTCCTAAACCTTAACCTTGTTTTTATTTGTTTGGGTAAAAATGAACTGCATTAAGTAATCGATAAATAAACCTCATTAAGCTCGCTGGTAACGAATTAAACCCATAGTTAGGCTTAGCTTAGAATTTAATGTGGTGGGTGTGTCCCCATTTTCTATTTTGTTATATTTTTTTGGTGTTTTTGGCCTAGGGCATACGCTCCTATCGAATTTCCTGTTGGCCACTATTGATCAAAGCGACCAAAATGGCCTACAACTTGGTCGCTATCAGTAGCAGTGGCCAATTTGAAACCCAATGGTCAAAAATTTGACAATTGGGGCTTGGCCATTCTCAGCTATAGCAGCCAATTTATAGCCACTATAGGTGACAACGACCAAGAACTCTTCAAGAATTTTTTTATTTTTTGGTACATGATTAACTAATTTTATTGAATTTTTGACTTTTTTCCTAATTAATTTGCACGATTAGGTGCCTTTATTGCTCTTTTTCTTAGCAATTCAGACTAGCCTATCATTATTCGCATCGTTTTAATGTTTTATTATGATTTATGTATTAGATGCATTGTAGTTATACTTTGTTTTTTCTTTGCTATTAGATTCTCACTACTCGGGCTCGGGACCCGAATCTCATGAATGACCTTCTACCCCTCTTAGATGACATGGACTAGAAGTGGCTCAAAACCCACAGGCTCCAATATGTCACTAGGCTACCTCACAACATGTCAGATCAGGCCTACCTTATGACTTTGGTCCATCGGTGGGACCCTATGACCAACACCTTCCACCTTCCTACTGGTGAGATGACTATTATGCCAGAGGATGTGTATAGAATTTTTTAGCTTCCTTTTGATGGAGTGGTCATTGTATTTTTGGCCACTAATGAACGTGATGTTGTATTTCTTCGAGTATTCAGAGGGCGCTCTATGGAGGCCTTAAGGGAAACCAAGTCTATAGGAGTGTCTATCTCACAGTGGTATGAGGAGAAGGTATTATCTGAGAGGCATGAAGTGTTGTTGACGGTTATCAGCAACATATTGATCCTAGACTGCTCAAGCTTGATGTTCGCATAGAACCTCCTTGCGATGGTTCAAGACTTGATGGACAGTGAGGCACCCATCATCTATGCATGGGGAGGTACCTATTGTCCCAGTGCTATGATGAGTTGTACCATATTCGTCGATGAGGTCGCGTTGGTATTGCTTGCAACTTGCTCTTATAGGTTTGGGTATGGGAGCACATCAAGGTAGATCACCCCAGAGGGCTTCCTACAGAGATGACATTAATAGAGGAGTGGATGTAGTGCTATGCTACTAGATGGGCTCGAGGGAATGAGGGGCACAATATTTGTCATCATGCAGGGGAGATTTCCCACTATATTGCTACTTTTACTGAGCTGAAGGTCGGTGATGTCATGTGGTGGCCATATCACGAGTTATGGACTTGGGATAATCTTGCTAGTTTTACAGATAGGATGCGACATGAGCGGTGGTATTTCTTCTACTTTCAAGTTCTTTGTCAATACGGGCTATAGCAAGATGTTCCTCTTGTTCCATTTGTATACATATGCCTCATGGTAGAGGGAGATATTCCCCTATCGTGGATTACAGAGTTTTTAGATGAAGAGGATGCCCCAACGGTTGCCCCAGGAGTTGCTAGGGGATTTATAGAGGCTTTTTATCAATGGTGGGAGGATCGGATGTGGCATGGTGATGGCAACTTGGGTTGTAATGTTGATGGCAAAGGTGATGATGCAGATCTGGTAGGGCATAGAGTCTAAGCCATGACTGAGGTATGGGGCCAGCCATTAGAGCAAGTGGTAGCGGAGGATTAGAAGGCTCCTAAGGAGTATGAGGAGGACCTGGATATCGAGGAGAGATATTCTCCTATGATAGTATAGTTGCACGATATCAAGGTTAAGGTCCAGTCAACCAAGATTTAGGTACAGTAGTGAGATGCTACCATAGCATACTGGGATGCCACCATAAAGCAGCTCACACTATAAATCCAGGCTTTGTAGGCTACTATCAGGGGTGGTGTTAGAATGTAGTTTTTTGTTCCTCATTCTACTCCACAGGGTGATACCAAGGCAAATCTAGGGATAGGCTCGGGGGTAGATGTTCTATGCTTGTAGGCATTGCTAGATAAGTATAAGGGAAATATTGAGGGGTATGTCTCCCATATAGCCTATCTCCAGATGTACCTTAGGAGGCATGAATTTATCCCTATGGAGGCACCAGGTGTAGGTGGATCATAGGTCATAAGGCACTCCACCTCTGGGTAGTTTTCCATCTATCCTAGCCATAGGACTCTGAATCGCATACAGAGACCAGTAGGGTCACATAACTCTACGCATGACACAGTCATAGGGGGAATTGATGCTAGGGGCACAAGACATGTGTTTTACTAATGATGCACTTTTATTTATTATTTTTGAGGTCTGGCTGACCTATATGACTGTAGCCTATGGGCAATTTTGTACATCCATAATTTTGACACATATTTATATGACCTCTTTATGTTCTGAATCATTATGTGTATCATTTATTGCTCATATTTTTGTTATTTATTTTATGATGAGATGTGATGATGGCATTATGATGATTTGATGGATATGATACATGATAGATGTGATGATGGCTTTATAATAATTTTATATATATGATAGATGATAGATGATATTTATGATGATGTGGATGTTTCGATGGATTTTTATGTAGATGAGATATGATCTAACTATTGTGATATGGTGTGATGCATCATGTAGTGATCTATTAATGGATTTTATGATTTTCGGATAAGCAAATTATGATGTGATTTTTAGATGTGAATGGATGAGTTATGATTTATGTATTTATGGATGCAATGTCTATTGTTAAATGTATGTTTGATTTTTATTTCATTGTGTGCATCTAAATTATGTGATGATATGGTGCATGTAATATGTAATGCATTATGTATGTGATGTATGCAATGTGTAATCTAATGTGAATGAACTTATATGTTTTAATCACTTAAAACACAAGGAATGCATATGCTATGATTATGATAATCTAATGGGTGATAACACATAAAGTATAACAAACATGAATGTTTAATAATAATTCTAATCATGATAATTAATTATTTAAGCCATCCATATGTGCAATGAAGTGGTGTGGGATGAATGTATTTTCTGGATAAGGTAGTATAATTTAAAAGATATAAAATAATAAGTTGTCGTCTAAATATCATTTCTGACATATGATCGATTTTTAGTTTATTTTATTAATACCCCCTAATTTATAAAATCTTATAAAGAAATTTTGATGATGTGATTTATGATATGTTTTGTTTCTATGTAGGAATTTTTGATATTTTTCTCTGGAGACTTCAAACACTCTAGTTACCCTATCAGCAGCTGTGTACTGACCATACAAGATTTTTGAAAAACTAGGCTTTTGACCATGTACCTGGATATTCATTATCTCTATGTGTGCACATGAATATATTTAGATAGAGCTCAGGCATTTCTTTCGATGTCATGCAGGATTCTTTCAACCCATTGCTAAGATCGGGGATGCTCGAGAGTTCATATTATCCTTATGTTGGACTTAGGTGTACTATACCACTAGGTAGTATTGGGTTACCTAAGATAGCTCATTCACATTCAAACATTCTTCTACACAAATGACATAAGCTAATGTAATAGACATATCATCATGCGTAAGGATTTCTCTTTCTAGTTTTGTATGATGCTGATAATTTCAGGGATTCAAGCTCCATTCCCTTCTTTTCTATATTTCATTTGGGATACTTGCTCATGTGTAGTGATGAGAATCACTGTTTATTTTGATTGATTTTTTGTTTTTTGAGCAAGGGGTTCATGTAGTGATGATAACCACTATTTATTTTTTATTGGTTTTTCTTTGGCTTTTGGAATATTTGATAATTTGAATGTGTGCTTTGGGCTCTTGAATTTGTGTGTCGTTTCAGGGTTTTTGCTTATTTTGTTTTAAGCAAGGGATTTAATTTGATAAGTCAGAGCTTGTCCTTTTTCCAATTCTCAACACCCTTAAACCGTTTGCACAGTGGGATAAACAAGAAAAATCCTTTTTGCTTAAGGTAACCTAGACCACTTTTGCAGTCTTCATATTTCCCTTATACCAGCTAGGATTTTAGCTTTTCAGTTAGTGATGGGATCCTGAATATCCAAGGTTTTATTACAATTAGATCTTACTCTCTACTGATCAAGGTGGCTTTCTACAAAAGTTTATAAGACCACTAGATATGGTTGAATGACTAGGAAACCTTAGTATGTTTCTTATAGCAACATGAAATGGTTGTGTTGAGAAACACAGTTACTCACATGGATGCATGGATGAAGGTGGATTTGATTATTGTGATTGAGATACAAACTATGGCATTTTTTGTAAGAATGTGATCATAACCAATGGGGATGCAATGGATATGTATGTTATAATGAAATGCAACTATGTGAATGCGGATGTAAGATGCAAAATGTTTTTTTTTTGTATTTTTTATTTTTGCATTGTTTTTGTATTTTGTGATTTGACCAAAGGGCTTTAAATATGCCTTTGGAGCATTATGTGATTTGACCAAAGGTCTTAGAGATGCCTTTGGAGTTTTTTATGATTTGACCAAAGGGCTTAAAGATGCCTTTGGATATTTTTTATTGATTTGATCAAAGGGCTTAAAAATGCCTTTGGAGATTTTTATGATTTTACCAAAGGGCTTTTAAGATGCCTTTGGAGCATTTTATGATTTGACCAAAGGGATTTTAAGATACCTTTGGAGCATTTTATGATTGATTTGACCAAAGGATTTAAATATGCCTTTGGATAATTTTATGATTTGACCAAAGGGCTTAAGATACCATTGGAGATTTTTATGATTTGACCATAGGTCTTAAGATACCTTTAGAGCTTTTTATAATTTGACCAAATGGCTTAAGATGCCTTTGGAGCTTTATATGATTTAAGTGTCCATGTTTTTTATTTTATGAATATTTGAATGTTTTTTATTTTATGTGTGAAACACCTTCAAATGAATGATATTAAGAGGTTCAGGCTCTTCAACCCCATCTAATGATTTAAGGTGATATGCTCTAGGTCCAACCCTTTATGAAATTATGTAGGGACCTATCAAATTTACCACAAATTTGTCTCGTAAGTGTAGCGGTAGGTTTGAGTTTTTCTGGTTTTATTTGAGCACAAGATCCCCAAATTTGAATTCCCTTAGATGGACTTTACTATTTTATGCTCATGCAAAGGAGGTTTTGATAAACGTGGAGATTCTCCAAGGCATTGAATCGACATTCATAAAGAAGAGTTAGCATATCAAGGCGGCCTTGTTGTGTGGTGTCATCATCTATGAAATATTTCAAGGCTATTCTCAAGGTTGGAATTTCCAATTCTAAGGGCATTATGCCCTCAATGCCATATAAAAACAAAAACGGTGTTGCCCTAGTGGGCATCCGCACACTAGTCCTGTATGCCCATAATGCGAAAGACAATTGTAACTGCCAATCCTTATGATTATCTTTCACCATATTCCTCAATATGGAGACAATGGTATTGTTTGAGGCTTTTGCTTGCTCATTTTATTGTAGATAATATGGTGTTGAAAAATTGTACTGAATATGGTATTTGTTCATTCAAGCACGCATATTTTTGTTCCTAAAAGATGGTCCATTATCTGATATTATCTTTGAAGGGAATCCAAAATAACTTATGATATTGTGGAGTATAAACTCCACAATCCTTGGTCTAGTTGTTGATGTTAAGGGGATCTCTTCGACCCATTTGGTGAAATACGCTATGGCTATGATGATGAATGTGTGTCAGCCTAAATATGGGGGAGATATTTTCCCAATCAAGTCTAGTCCCCACTGCGAGAAGGGCCATGTTGCCTATATGTGTTGCAAGGCTTGTGATGATAAGTGTGCGAGGTTTGCATGATGCTAGAACTTAACGCATTTCTTGACATACTCACAACAATATTTTTTCATAGTGGGCCAATAGTAACCCATTCTCAATATGCGCTAAATTATGGCCATGGCACTGAAGTGGCCACCACACGTACCATCATGAGCTTATGAAATTGCCCAGGATGCTTCATGGAGCTCAAGACAACAAAGGAGCACTCCATAATAGCTGTGTCTATAAATGATATCTCCTATAAAAATGTATTTTGTCACCTTATATTTATATATTCGTCTTTCACTATGAGACAAACCTTGCGGTATCATTCCAATCTTCAGGAAGTCCCACAATTGGGATAGCCAATCCTGATAAGCCATAACTTCTATGGATAAAATGACATGTTCTTCTTATAATCTAGAATTTGTAAACATAGATTGAGAAAAAATCCTATGATGAATGGTTGTTCCACACTCTATAGGACCTTGAGATATCAAATATTCCCAAGTGGCCATTTGCAAGAGAGCTCTAGCTTTGAAGGAACAATCCTAATTTGGTTCACTCTGGATCATGTTGACTGACTCTAGGCTGTCAATAACCTCATGTTGTATTGCTTAAAATGCAATCACTTTTACACGAATGGTTATGAAATCAACAGACGAATTTAGAGGGATTAAGGATCCTAAAGATGCCATGGTTTCTGCAAATCTATTCGACGTACAATGTATTGCCTTGATGTCATACCATTCTAGTCGGGCTAGATAAGTGTCAACAAGTTCCTTATAATATTCCAAGAGTGGGCACCTGCATTGGAATGTGCCTTTGACTTGGTTTACTATGAGAAAGGAGTCGCTAAAGTGTTAAATATTTTAATGCTCATTGTTACAATTGTCTGAAGTCCCAAGATCAAGGCCTCATAATTTATGTTGTTGTTTTTGTAAGGTAAGTCTAGTTTGAATGATAAGGTCAACGGAGCACCCTGTGGTGTGATAAAGACTATCCTTGATCCACCACCTTAATCGCATTTCAAACCATCAAAGAAAAATGCCATGTCTCTTTATTTCTTAGGTTCTTTGAGTTTTTGTGTGTCTGATAATACGAATACTGCATCATCAAGAAAATCTATGGTGAGAGGCTTGCTTTCCTGAAGAGGTGCCTCTATTAATTGATATGCTATGACTTGTCCCTTCATGGACTTTTGGATTATGAACTCTAGATAAAATTTTGTCAATAGCATGATCCACTTTGTTGTACATGTATTGTGATATGTCTTGTTCATCATGTATTGCAAAGGATTTTGTTTGGATATAACATAGGTCGTATGGCTCAACATGTAGTGTTGCAACTTTTTGGTTGCAAAGACCACTGCTAAGCATAACTTTTCTATGTACACATATTCCAGCTCGTAACTCACCAAGGTGCGACTAATGTAATATACGACTTGCTATTTATTTTACTTATTCTTTTGGGCTAACATGTTACCCAAAGAAAAAATATTAGATGATATGTATAGCAAGAATGGTATGTCTGGCCTTGGTGAAGCCAATACTAGCGGTGTTTCCAGGTATGTTTTGATCTCTGCAAAGGCTTGTTGGCACTCTTCATCCCAATGAAATGGGATATTCTTGTGTAGTAATTGGTTCATGGGTCGACACTTGTCTAATAATTAAGCGATGAACCATTTTATTGATTCTACCTTACCTTGTAGGCTTCTCAACTCCCTAATGGTGGCCATTTCTAGTATAGCCTTTACTTTTGTAGGATCGACTTCAATGCCTCTATTTGAAATGATGAATCCTAAGATATTACTAGAAGTTACGCCAAACATGCACTTATTAGGATTCAATATGACATTGTGCTCTATCGAATACCTTTGTAATGACTTGAGAATGATCTTGTCGCACTAAATATTTGGCTAGCAAGTCATCCATGTAGTTTTCCAATATTATGTGCATGTAATCATGGAATATGTATGTCATGGCCCGTTGGTATGTGGCACCAGCATTCTTTAAGCAAAATGACATCACTTTGTAATAGAAATTTCCCCATTGAGTAATGAAAGCAGTCTTATGTTGGTCTTTAGGTTTAATCCATATTTGATTGTATCCAGAAAAACCATCCATTAGGGAAATCATCTCATGACCTACGATGGCGTCAACAAGAGCATCAATGTTTAGAAATGGGAATGAATCCTTCGGAGTTGCCCTATTCAAGTCTGAAATCTATGCAAATGCATACTCTTCCATCTGGTTTTCCCATGTGCACCATGTTCGATACCCATTCAATATAGTCGATGGAACCTATGAAAATCGCGTCCAATAGTTTTTGCAATCTGTTCTTCACCATCAAAGCGATGGTTGGAAGCATTTTACTCAAATTTTTCTTGATTGGATTCCTTAGGGGATCCAATAAGAGGTTGTGAACCACTAACTTTGGATCAATTCCTGACATGTCTTTGTAAGTCCAAGAAAAAATAGTTGGTCTCTCTTTAAGGAGAGGGATTATGATGGCTTGTTCCTCTGGAGATAGATATTCTATGAACTTGAATTTCTTTGGTTGAGTAGGATCATCACTTATGTCCACCTAAAAATTCATTTCTATAGCCATATGTGACCCATACTCCAACTGGTGGGGAGTGGGTATCAAGTGAATTTCATCGACGGGGTTTACAGGTCCTACTGACTTAGGATCCAAACCAGCATGGAACACATCATATGCAAAGCCTGCTGCAAAATGGAACGGTTGTAACATCTCTTCATTAGAGAAAATATCCTTAGGCTCTATGGATGAATCGGTGTGATCCCAATCAATAGCCTCCATATCAATACATAATAGTTTTGTGGGATTGGATGGGTTATGATGTGGAGTGGTCAAATCAATGGAGATTTTATTGATGGATGGAATGAAATATCCAGGACCACATGGGTGGAATATTGCCTCAAAGGTTTTCCTTCCATACTCACGATGAGGCTCTAGAGGAAAAGGAATCTCTAGATATGACCTATGAGTAGGCCAGATAATAGGATCATTAGGCTCAAACCACTCTCTGAATATAGGTGAAGGGGGATTGACCATCTAGCGAATGGTAGCTAAGTCAATAGGTATTCCTAAAATCACAAATGAGGGTATATGGCACAAAGTGCTGCCTTTCTCTCTACCAGTATGTCAACTTGCCACAAGTGGTGAGGCCTGATATTCACCATATTAGTCTCATCCTCAAATTCATCATCACTTATCTAGAAACCATGAGCATTGGTATGTGGCCCTAAGACAAAAGGCTCATGTCTTGGCTCTAAGTAGGCCATCTCTATCTCATCTTCATATTCTTCATCACTTATGAAGAAACAATTTGCATTAGTCTATTATCTCAAGCTTTAGGATCAATACCTCGATCCTAGATAGGCTCTCTCTATTGAGTCCTCTGACTCATAGCCATTCTCATCCAATATGTATCCACTCTTGTTGTGGATGGACCAAGTAAAGCTTTGTATATAGCAAGGCCCATGATAGGCCAAGCCCTCTTGTGCTTCATCATCACTTGCCACATATCTGTTTTCTTCTTGCTATTCATCCCACAAGTTGTATCCTGCTGGGATGGCATCAATTATGAGTCTTGGATGATAAATTTTGGGTGGTGGTATGTTCATTGCAATCGCTTGCTTTTTGCTCATAAGTCTTGAACTTAGTGGGTGATAAGAAATAAAATTGATGTATTCTCTTAACCCCAAGCTCAATATGTCCAAGGCTACTGCTAGAGAGTCATATCAACCTCTGATGTGATAGCCTAACCCAAACATGTCAGTGGGAAGTTGGTATTGTGGCTCGAATGGCCGCCTTCACCCCTGCTCATATATACCAATACCATAACCATGCCAATGGAAATGTTCAAAGTAGCTTAGAGAAAACTCTAGATTAGAGAGGTAATGAACATTAATAGTAAATAATTCATCATTGTCCTCTTCTTATTTAGTAAACTTATGGGCAAAGTCTAGTCCAGCATAGACAAAGTTTATCTGGTTGGGAGGGATTCCAAGTGGAACCATTGTTCCCACTGGTGGTCTTAAGTCTTTTGGTCATCCCATGTCTTGTGTAGACTCTATGATGGGTGTGAATGTTATGTTATGCACAAGGTATTCTCCTATCCCTGTACTTGCCAAGTGTATAGTCGCATGCGATGTGGATGACCCCACAAATGACACTGGCAAAGCGAGGTGGTAATCATCATATTTGACTTGATATTGGAGATATTATTCTTCCATTGAACTTGGGCCTTTCTCAATGGCTATGATTAGCACTTCCTTGAGCTTCCTTTCTTCCCCTATAGGTGCTTTTATCTTCTAATTATATTTTGGTTTAGACATTGATGGTATCTTAGAAGCATTAGTCATGTTGGGCGATATATGAGGTGTTAATGTAGATGGGTCTTTTTATACCCCTTTGCTCTTATCATTAAGTTGCATAGCCAGATATGAAGGTCCAATGTACAAGTGGACATAGGGAATCATAAATTATCTTGGACAATACACATGATGGAAATTTTTGAATGGCTCCTCATCAGCAAACACCATGTAGACTTTGTTATCATTCACATACTTAACACATTGATGTAAGATCGAAGGAACACACTTCATGTCCCTTATACAAGGTCACCCTAAGAGGATTTTGTATTGCATGGCCCCTTCCAAGACATGACACATCACGAGGATGGTATTATGCCCCACTTTGATAGGTAAGACTATCATTCCAACAATATTGCATAAGGCATCATTGAAAGCCCTCAATGTGTAGGATCCTAGAATGATATGATACTTGGGGATCTTAAGGTGCTCTATTATTATTGTTGTTATGATGTTGATTGATGAAACTATATTAATCAAGACTCTCTTAAAAGGTAGATCATTGAATGATGCCACAATGTGTAGTGAAGGGTCTGGTAAGGCATTGGGCAGTGTATTAATCTCGTAATCGTAGAATTGGATTATAGGTTCTTGGAATTCTTGTACTTGTCCCACAAAATGGGTGAATGCATTAGGATCTTGTGGTTGGAGCTCAATTGCCATTAAAAACTCCACCAGGGTCTCCCTATGCTTTAGGGACTGTTGTATGAGCTCATATATGGATAGCTTAGTCAGAGTCATTTGTAAGTTTTGATCAAGTCTACTCTGAATAGTCACCACAGGTCGAGTTGGTGGACCAGGAAGGTTGTTTTATCGCTACCTATGCTTAGGTGTAGCTGGGACATTAATGGGAGTTGTAGAAGGTTGTGGTTGACCATACTTTCCACTCCTGGTTGCTATATTGACAATTTTTACCATCCCAACACACTCGTGGGTAGGTATATCCACTCGAACTTGATTGAATTGAGCACCTTGTCCTCTAGGGGCATCATGATTTGGCAGTGGGTTTTTGTATATGCCCATATGTCTATTGTTAGGAGCTAATGGGTTGTCAACTTTGAGCTCTCCCGTATCAATCATGTTTTACACTTGGTGCTTAAAACCAATACAAACTTCAATGTTATGCCCCAGTATCCTGTGATAAGGCCAAAATTGATCTTCTCTATATCCTTTTGGATTTTTATGTTTGGGATCTATAAGAGGTATATCATAGAATCTGATCTTTCTCGCCTCACTCAATTGGTTGAATATTGACTGCATTGATTCTGTCAGTGGTGTAAAATAGCGAGGGGGTTTGCGTTCTCTGTTTCTCTCCTAATTGTTATTTTGATCTTAATTGGTTGGTGGAGGATGTGCTTGATAATTCTAGGATTGCTACGTAGCCCCATCCTTAGGTGCGGCTAATACCACTTGATTAACTAGGGCATAGTTTGCCTGCTTCTGCTTATTTTTATCAGTTTTGTCATTTTTGTTCCACTCCTTCTTGGTTCAGAGTTTTATGGTTCCCTCATCTACTTTTATGTCCTCAATGATTTTGGCTTGTGCCAAAGTTTCCTCAAATGAGGGGTATTGTTTTAGTTGTAGCAAGATGGAAATGTGTTTGGAACAACTCTTGGTGAACATTCAGATGATCTCTTCTATGGGAACGAAGAATGATAATTTTGCCATGAATTTTCTCCATCTATTCCCATAGTCCATTACTGGCTCATCATCATAATATCTCAAATTGGCCAGGTCCAAAAGGTTCACTTTTCTCTTAGCACCAAAAGAGAAATGCTTCAAGAAAGCATTCACTAGTTTTTCAAAGTTGGATATGCTATTCTTGGGCAATTGGTTGAACCATTAGATGGTTGCACCCGAAAATGTCATGATGAATGTCCTTAGAATAAGAGCATCATTGTATTCAAGATGAAAACATGCATTGATAAATTTGGTAACATGCAATTGTACATCCTCTTCACCCTTAAACTTCTATAGCCTAGGTATCTCAAAGTTCTTAGGATAGGCAGTAGGAACTAATGGGCACAATGGTTGGTTGTGTATTTTGTTCAATATTGGTTGCTTCCCAGCTGTCTCTTGTTTCTCAAAGGACTTCATCTTTTTAGAAATTTCTTGGAATACCTTTGAGGTAATGATTTCCTCTTCTTGTAGGCCCCCTCGTGGTGTAAATGGAGGTAGCCCTATATCCTCTTTATTTTCTCTATTTTTGTCCCTCCTACGAGGGGATACAAGATGTGTCTGATCCTGATCTATTAGGTTTACCATTTTCCCACCAGTTGGATTTCACTCATGATTTGACGGGTGGTTTTGTTGTGGGTTCCCTTATTTTCTAGTGCGCACCTCTCTTGGTGAGCCCACGCATTTCTCTCTTTGATGATAATTACCATTTTATTGCTAGTTATCATGATCTAGCTTCTCAGCTTGCTCCCTTAACCGTTACTCATGTTGGTGTAACAACCGTTCTCTTTGTTTATCATGTTCAAGATCTTCTACAAGCTCTCGCTCTTTGTGCAAGGCGTTCTCTATATGTCGCATGTGGTTAATTTGCACTATCATAGAAGACTCATGCTTGTATGATTCTCTTCTTGTGGTCTTGACTCGTAGATTCCTCATAGAGGTTTCTGTTGTGTATTTGCTCTTGCTAGCTAGTGTAACTTGTTTAGTATATTATTAAGTGTCTCTATGATCTGACTCTGTATGCTTACTATGGGATCACCCTGAGGCACCCCCAGTATGAGAAGTGGGCTTAGAAGTCATGGTTCATGAGCTTTCAGATGCAAAATTTTCCATAGCTACGATTTTGTAAGGTGGCCTCAAATAAATCTGATCCAACTCATCTAACTGTCTTATTTTCCATGGTTGATCCCGTGGGGTGCCATTTATACCAATGAGGTCATAGTCTATTGTAATCTTTCCTCTTATGTGAAGGATATCATTTTTTTGATTTCTATGACTTGATGTATCTCTCGTTTCTTACCCCTTAGTGGGTTGATCTGTTCTATGTGTTTCATATGAATATTGGGATTTTGTAACCCCTGTATGTCCTTTTGATGATGAAGGCTTTGTGGTCACCTTCTTTCTCCATGATGATGGAGGCGTGGAATCCTCGTCATCCCTAGGTTAAGAATGGTTTTTAGACCATCTCTTATGTCCATGTGAGAAGGAAGCTCTTGAGGCCTCCTCATGTCTTTGAGAGGTTTTTGTGTGTTTAGAGGAGGCCTTTGCGGTCTCCTCATGTCTCCTTGATGAGGATGGTCGGGAAGACTCTTTGTCCTTATGTGATGTATTTATATGATGTTTCTCCCTATTTGGGATTTCTTGAGGAGATCCCCCAAGGGTTGAGTTATCACCCCTTAGAATCACATAATTGCATCTCACGATATTACGAGTAGGTCTTTCAATGTTACTACGACTTTGTCTAAGGGTGTTAGTTGCTTCAGATTCCCATTCGGTATCAGATCGAGGGTGTTTACTTATTATTTTGACCATTTTGTTTTAGGAATTTAGTTTTTATGTTGCACTTAAATATAATCAAACAATATCAAACAAATGTTTATTGTGATTATCAACTTAAGTGTGCCCTAACTATTTGTTGTATTTTGATGATTTTTTGTTTCTTGATTTCTTGTTTTGATTTAGATTGAGAATGAGGAGACTCATCCATAGTGATAATCAAGAACACTCATGCCAAACATGATTTATTAAAAGAGACTAGGGTACACCACTTAAATCCCAGTGGGGAGTTCGCCTAGCTATTCTACTCTGAACCAATGATTCCAATAGTGGGAGATAGTTTGAACACAAATAACTTAGTACCACTATAAGCAAGTTCCTCAATCCGTTTCTAGGAAGCTCTAGGAGGTAAACTGGTGGAAGGATATGCATGCCAATGTCACCAGACTGAATTGAGGGTTGGTGATAAAATCCAACTCCCCAATGTTTAAATTATGCATGTGTGTGTGGTGTTCATTTTAAGTTTGCATGAATAAGAATACATCATACAACAACAATAAATATTTCCTATATGCTTAATGCAAAATACATTTCAATTTCATAAAGGTGCATAACTACTATGAGATTAATGAATGCACTCTATTAGGTGCAAGTATGGCCTTTAGAAAGGCCCCAAAGCAAGCAAACAACACACAGTGCCCAAAAATATAAAAGGAAACCTAAGATGGCAAGATGCAAGTTCATTCTTATTTCAATCTTTCAATTTTTCAAATTGAAATATGTTTTAATTATCAATGTTTTTAAGAAAATAGAAATAGATAGAAAACCATAAAGTGTCAGAAAAATTGTACCAACCTTTAATATAGCTCATATAATCAATGTTTTGACCTCTGCTGCACCCCAGTTTTGGCCATTGTCGACCAGAGCGACTAATTTTTGGTAGTTGTACAACATAATGGTTGACTCTTGGTCATTGTAGACCAGAGCGGTTGAGTACTAGCCACTGTAGATCAGAGTGGCTAAATTTGAACTCAAAACCAATTTAGTATTTAGGCCAAGAATGAAAAATTAATGGAAGTCCCACCATGATCGCCATCTGTAGCGACCTCGGGGAAGCGGTGCATCGGCCTCGTTGACCTTTCCTACTTGTGATTTAATTGAATCTATTAATGTTTTAAGCATGCATCTTAAATAAAATGCATAAAAGAAGAAACAACCATAATATAAAGAAATAAATGAATGAAAGCTCTTGTATTGATATTTCAATGGTCTGGCTACATATAAATCCCTCTAAGGGATACCCTTCATTTGATACATGATTTTACACAAGGAGGGCAACAAATGTATAAAATATCCCCCTCACATAGGGGTGGCATGCTTATAAAGGCTTCCCGGTGATGCACACAAAAATGTATGAGGGCTTACAAATGCCTCCTTCTCCGGGTTTGTTTCCTAGAGGGATCCTCTTGCTTAGTATGTTGTAGATGCACCTGTTGCCCTGTAAGCAATGAAACAACAACACACACTTAGGTTTCTAAGATTGCCTCCCAAGATGAGGTTGTTAGTAATAAATATACTTAAATGAAAGCAAGTGCAAATGAAACTAATGCTATGAATGCGAATGAATAAAGCGATTCTATGCGAATGATATGCAAAATATGAATAAAAAAGAATAATTAAGCTAATGTCTACAACCTAATCTAGGCCTATAGGCAACTATCCAAGACAACGATCACTAAAATGAAATTTGTCTTCCTTGTTCCAAGTCTATGGATCAAAGCTTGTTTCTAATGTTGAAATGGTGATTGATTTGCTCGTGTTAAACACTTGATCAACTAGAACTTCGTCGCTTCTCCAAGGTGCTCCGATATGCTCTCCTTAATGACCTACTATGCTCAATTCATGATGATAAAATCAGACCTCTAATGCAGACTCATACGGATCAAACCATATCAAAAATCGGATCCTTGGTGCTCCTAGCCTTGCACATTTTAAAGTGTGTGAAACTCTAGGTCTATGTTCAAAACCCTAGGATTGAATTCCTCATGTGTAGTGAATGTTAGCATGAGAAGCTTTTGTCTTTTCTATTTTTAAAGACCAATTAACTGAAGTCTAAATTTAGACTCAAGTCTTCCATGTGAACTGGTCATGAAGGGGAATGCAAAGTTACTCCCACTCACCTTTATTGCATGCATACTGCCACTTCTATCCCTGATTAGACCTGTTTGTCAGTAAAACACTTTTTATGGCTTAGTCGCTATCGTCTGCAGTGACTAATATTTAGCCATTGTTGTCTATATTGGCTAAGGTCTAGCCTCTCTAAGCTTGAGTGGCCAAGGTCCAGCTACTCTAGTTTACATTGGCTAAGCTTGAATGGGCCTAGAATACCCCATATGAGTGGTGAGGACCACTTTTGATACTTGGAAAGTCCAAGGTTTAGTCACATGGCCTATGAATGTGCCTATATAAGTAGTTCTCCTAAACATGACATGTTTTAGGTGCCTACATATGTATATATTCTATATGTTATATATATTTTTGAATAAAAGTTAAATATATATATATATATATATATAAGGTATTTTAATATATTATATATATAAATAAAACAAAAATATAAAATAAATTTAAGGATAGTAACATAATCGCTATTTGTCTTTATGTGCTCATATTAATGCTTACATATTTTGTTTAAATGGTATAAGGTCTAATGTCTATTACTATATGTGGTGGGTGCATGTTATAAATTATGGGAGGCTTTTGAGAAGTAGGGCCCACACGACGTGGTATGGCAATATGAATATAGTGCCAACTTGGACCGAATGTCACGATTGGATGTGACATTGGATGCATGACATGGAGAGCGATGACAGAGATGGTTAATCAGACGTAGCAACGTTACCATTTCAAACAATCAACGATTGAAACAAATGAAGCCATGTTAATAGTAAGAGGCAACATCATAGGTGGCATGAGCGAATGTTCTAATTGAAGATATGGTATGTGATTGTCTTTGCTAACGTCTCAGTATAACAGAATTAAACATAAAATATGACAATTTTGTATAACATATGACATAATGGGTCCACACGGACAATGGTAGTGGATCTTGGTAGAGTGTGGTTCACATTTCATGTACACAAATGCAGTAGTATAGGCCGAGCCATATAATACGATGAAGTATATATGTGTTGATCATTCAATTGATGGTAACAATTTTTTACGGTGAGAGTAATGTGGTGGAAGCTCCGGGGTGTGGATGAGGGCATCCCAGGAGAGTAAGGACGATACCTATGTGGACAAATGCAACATTTGATAGACGATTCAAGGAATACATGGACAAACAAGACTTATGGTTACTCGATCATGCATAGGGTAAGAGACCGGGACCAAGCAGGGTTACGATGAAAGGGTGTCATGTAGACCTCTCCATGGTGGACATTTTAAACACAAGTAAATTGACATAAAATTCGATGTTGGTATGGTAATTGTACTCATGGTAGTGAGGGATATCATTATCAAAGTCAAACCAAATTTAATAGCAAAGTCGAGTAGTAGCTAGCTATGCCAAAGTGTTAGCGTATAGTAGAAGGATAGTGGTAATATTCATTGTTGGAAGCATTGAATGAGGAACAAAAATGTTTGATTCGAGTGAAGTTTGGGTAGTTGTTTATGATAGTATGATTAGATTCTTTTGTGATGACGCAACGGCTAGGTATAACATCAACGATGTTGAGCCATGGTGTGAAGAAGATACTTGCAGTTAACGTAGTGTATTACTCAGATTTCTTAGGTGGACATCAACTCATAAAGCTCACCCAAATTCACTGTGGCAATGACATGGCACCCATGAAGCATAGGGACCATCACGGAGTCGATGTGGAACATGACATGGGTTCTAGGATGAGCTCAATCAGGCCAAACACATTCAGAGCACTGGGACTCTGTAATGATAGCTACCCATGGTGACACTGACTAATACAAAGACAAGAGCACAGTTTCGAAATATCAACAGTGAATGGGTTTTGGGGCCTTACACACTGATAAGGGATATTAGAGCCCATATCATATAGGAAGTAGGTGGCGACGGTTTTGCCTGGCAGACGTAGCTATCTATGTGGAAATTATAGAGTCGTTGAAGGCTGCAAATACAGAAAGAATTTACCTAAACTTGCTCGCAAACCCTAACAACAGATTTTCCTTGAGCTTAAATCAAATCGAAGGATTCACATAGTTTTTTGTTGCTGTCAAGAAACATCAAGGGGTACACTCCTCGTTTCGGCATGTCAAAAGTTTTTAAAGTTCACTGGAGAGAGTATGGCGGAATTTGGCCTCTAATCCACGAAGATATAGATAGTGTCATGGCAGGATCATCGAGGAAGGCATCAACGTAGATGTTAGAGCATTGTGTGGGGTTGGATGCTATGAAAACAATGTTTGATAGGTGGTTTGGTGAGTTTGGTTCACTCCATAGAGATAATGGCCCATGGTCCTTAGAATTTTTTTTTTTGTTCTTTTCATTATTATATGATAATGCCCTTTTATATTATTAAGGGATATGTATTATTTTAAGGAGTATAAAAGGTATGGGAGCCATAAGGAAATAAAATAAAGTTTCAATTTTTTTTTGATATATATTATAATATATAGTGCCTTGGGAGTCATAAGGGGATAAAAAATAATTGAAAATTTGTTTGTTTTATAATATATTATAATATACAAAGGGAAGTCATAAATAAATAAATATATATATATATATATATATATATATATATATATATATATATTAGAAGTGACTGTTCATATTATAATATAATGGGAGGTATAAGGAGTTATAAATAAAAAAAGAAAATGAAATAAAATAAAAAGGAAATAAAATATTATTATTATTTTTTGTTTTATTATTTAGGTTATTGTAAGGTTACTAGAGACATATGGAATATGAAGAGTCAAAGTGGGAAAATGAAAGGCCAAGGGTCAAATTTTACTTAAGCCCATGAGATTTTTGTAAGAAGGGATGAAAATTTTTGTAACAAAAGATAATATTTTGATATCGAATGCAGACATTTTGGCAAGCATACACTTTGTGAGCAAAATCATAGGAGATTTTTGGTTGAGGGTTAACATTTTTATTGTTTATTTTGTTATTGCATATTGTTTAAATTTGTATCTATGTATTTAATGCCTTTTGGGGTTTATACTAGGTGAAGATTAATATAGATGCAAATGTTATTTTATCCTTTGAGTCTTGCACTTGATCTAATATGATTGTGTTTTATGTAGATTTGTTTAGATTAGGTTACCTTCAGACTTGTCTCATAACTTATGGTTTTGCAAGGTAGGGGAATATGATATCAGGATTTACATGCATGCTTTTCCAGCTTTTATGTAAATAGATTAAGTTTATTTTCTATATTTTTGATCATTCTACTTTGTAAAAAGGTCGTTTATATCCATTGCTTTCTATTTTGGTCTATCTTCCATAATTTTTGCATTTGGCTTTACATTTTGTTCATCTTACAAAATTTTTATATTTTGCTTTACATTCTGGTCATTTTCTAGAATTTTTGCATTTTGCTTTACATTTTGGTCATTTTCTAGAATTTCTGTATTTCATTTTCAGTTATTATATTCTGGTCCTTGTCCAAAATTTTTATTCATTTTCTGTTTAATTTTAGTTACATTCTGGTCCTTTTTCCAAAATTTCATGTACATTCATTTCATGCATTTACATTCTGGTCCTCATCCAAAATTTCTGCACCTCCAAATTGCACCAAACTTTTTAGTTTTTCAAATCTAAATTTTTAGATAAAATCAACCTTAGGAGGGAGGGTACTAATGCCTACTTTACATTAATGATAGATAATGCAAATGAATTTTTACTTACCAACTATCTAACATGTCCAAATTCTAACTTAGCTTTTAGTAGAACGCTCATAATGAAGATAAAAATAATCTACTGACTATAAAATGAATATCACATTAAAGGTATGGAGTTAAAATTAAGTGGACTATTCCATGCACTCTTGCATTTTACACCTTTAATCTGAAGATAAAATGGACTTGCTAACTAGGATTCAGGGTAAGATAAATTACTGCCAAGAACATTAAAAGGAACCACTTTCACATAAGAAAACTTCACATTCACTTTAAGGGTTGAAGAGCCACAATCACTAAGCATTAAACTATCAATTCCCCTTTGTTAACTGTCACTTGCATATCATTAATATTATTCTAGCATATATTATTTCCAATTATTATTGATTTCATACATATATGTGGAATGTTTGTCTTTTAAAACCTTGGAGAAATTCATGTTTACATTTATTTTCTTTGCAATAGGGAGTTTTCAATTTAATACTCTAATTATGGTGACTATTTTGCAACTGGGCAAAATATTCACTCAAAAAAACCAAGGGCTGATTTGAGTGATTCTTTTGGTATATGTCTTCTCCAAGCTACATCTTGGGTATAAAAACTTTTATCTTTGTAATTTCTTTGTGTTCTTTGCTTAATAGTGTTATCCTATTTGTGTTGAAAACTATGCCACAAGTGATAAATGCCCTTAATGCTATCTCTTTTCCTCATAGATACTGATTGATAATGGCCTTCTTATATTGGACTTAATTCTGCAATTGGATGCTTGCTCTAGGCACTTGATTTAATATGTAGAAATGATGTGTTTAGGCATCTCAAATTTTTAGCAATATGAGCCCTTCGATGGCTCTTTTATTTTGCTTGAACTCTACCCTTATACCTATTGAGATGATGACCATGCTTATGAACCCTAAACCATATTCTATTTTGCCTTTGTTGATGTACAAGCAATATAGAACACTTGCTACTTTGGTATCTTCTGACACTCAATACTCTGACCTCTTTTAGAGGTATATGGTGCTCCAATATATTATGAATAAAATACCTTATTTTGCACCAAATTTTAGTGTATTTTTTGTATCTTTTAGATGTTATTTCTTTCTTTGTTATGAAGTCTCCTCACTATATAGCTTGAGGACTTATGTAGACCGACTTGATGGTTTCTTATTGCTTCTTGAATATGGAATCTACTTGCTCTTATTCTTTTGAGTTGCTTGGATAGTTTAATAAGAATAGATCTAAGCTAATATACCTTTTTGAAAGTATAAATTTATGTACTTTCATTTTTAATGAAATCTAAGTGTACCTTGAATCCGAGACTCATGAAGGATTTTAATGGTAGATTTCTTATCCACTCTTTGATTTGTATCAGTGACTTCCTTTGGCCATTAAATACTACAGGTTTTGTGCACCAAATAGTTTATCTAGACACTTTGATAGTATGTTGGTTTTTATGCCGTTGATCTTAACAATAAAAAAACACAAAATAATATTTTGAGAGTATATAAATTAATGAAAAACTAATATAGTGCAATGAGTGAATAATAACTCTAATTTAAAGCATTTTAATTCTCACCTTATTGCTCCTGTAAATAAGATCTCAAAGTAGTTTCAATTGCCCTTAATAATCTTTGCAAATTTTAAGAGTAATTATAAAGAACCCTTAAATAATCTACAATTTTACACTAAATCATTGTTGTAGGATTCTTGATTTCTAGATAGATAATGGGATAAAAACTATAACATGAGCCCTTATTTTTGCAACCTTAATCCAAATATGGTGCTAAATGAAACTTGACAGTGAACCCTAATTTAAATTTCAATTGATTGCACCCATGTTGCTTACCTTTAATGGATTTTGTAGATGATGTAGATCTTAGTGTTTAGATTCACCAAGTTGTTGCCTTGTGATGAATGAATTTTGTATCTTCTTTTTGGTTGTACAAAATAGCTTCATTCTTCACCAAAATATGGTCTCAAACCTTCTATTTTGAGCCTAGGGTTTGGTTGTTGGATCCTTCAAGTGATATTCTATTTTTTGCTATAGATTCAAAAAAATCTTATCTTTGAAATGTGTCTTCTTGCTGTGAAAGGTAATCTACAAATATCTTGGATTTTGTAGGCTTATTCTGTCTAAATCCTCCTTCAATATTCTTGTTGAATTCTAACTTCATATAGGATCTTCTTCTAAATATTATGAATATATTGAGGTCTTTACTGGATTCTTTTGAGTTTTGACAACTCATTTGTCAAAGCCTTCTCTCTTGGTCTTGTTTTTAGATGGTGATAATTGTCCCAAGTCTTTAACTATAAAGGTCTTCTCCTTGGTAGTGGATTTCTCCAGTGAGTTTTTCTAGGAACTCTTTTGATGATGCTTCTATAAGTTCTACAAAAGGCTCTCCAAACCTTTTCCTTGTTTCTCCTGGAGATCTGTCAAAGGTCTTCAATATTGTAGCTTCACTTGTCTTTTGAATGAGATATTTTTTCAATCTTCTTCTTGTGGAAGGGTTGGTGATGATATATTCTTCTTGGATATTTAATTTTTTCTTATTCTAAGATCATGAACATGACTTTACTAGTCCCTCTTTATCTCTTCCAATATTGAAAGTTTTCCAATGAGATCTTCTATGGATCTCTTCAGCTTCTTCTACAATATACCTTCAATCTACTGCTTCCAATGTGGTCTTTTCTAAGAACTTTTCAATTTTACTGATTATTCCTAAAACTAGTGATATGAGTTTTGTACTAATTTGTAGTCTTCATAGTATTGTGGAAAGACTCTAGCTAATCTATAATTCACAGTATTCAGTGGATATCACCAATTTTCTATCTTCTATTTCTCACGAACTCTTTATTGAGTATTCTTCTAGATTAAATATTTTTCTTTGGAGTCTTCTTTGGGATTAATTCTTCTATAGCCTCTACTTTTAGATCAAGAATTCTATGGCCTTTTCTTTTGGATCAAGGCTTCTATGGCCTTTTATTTTAGATCAGTATTTATGGGGTTTTTATTTAATATTAAGGTTTATGTGGCCTTTTATTCTGCAATGCGATGTTTTCAATCTAGAAATAGAGATCTCTAATCTCCAAAATTCACCAAGACTCCTCTTCTAGAATCTCTTATGTTATATCTATTGTTTTTGCAACAAAAACTAATATCTGCATGAGGAAAACACATAGATATTCTAGAAACAAAGGTGAAATCCTTCTCCATCTATTGTAGAAAGTGTTCCAACTTTTGAGAGTTAATTTTTTGTAATAAATAACTTTAAAAAGTAGTTAACACAAAAAAATCTAGATATGTAAATAGTCTTCACTAATTGATTCATAAATCTAGTGGAATGAATGTTGAGTCATGGTCTTCATGAATTTTTCTATAACCCTATGGAAATACTAGCTAGAGGTGATATTATTATTTCTAGAACTAAGATTTACTTTAGTGCCTGTGACTCTCCCAAATACTATCTATATTCACTATAGCTCTGATACCACTATTAGCTTTTGATAAAGTATGCTACAGGATATGGTGATCTCTAGATGCAAAAAATATAAAGGAAAGTAATTCTAAAATATGACTAAAGTATACTATAAAAAGAAATGACAAAAATAATACAATGTAGCTATGGAAGAAATGAATACTCCATGAATATATGCTAAAGGACTATATTTTACTCCATCATGAATGGAGTTTACCTTCTATACTACTACCTATTGTGATCTTCTATCACTTACTATGACGCCCTTTATATAGGAAGATGGGTTCCTTGGCCAACACTCTACCTAGGTGTACAAGGGCAAACCTTGCACATTTATAATTGCACATTGAAACTTTTGGATTTATTACATTACTTGAAGTAACTAGCTAACTTCCCTCTAAAGTAATATCTTACTCTAACTATGTAACAAAGGTGGTACATTTACATGATCCAAATAATGTAATATACTCTAACAAGTTAATTGAAAGGTCACATTTGAGACTTATGTGATAGTAAATACATTAACAGATAAATTATTTTATTAATTTGATGATTTGAGCTATGCTAGCGGATAGCGTATTTCATGTGATAGAAATACATTAGTGGATAATGTATTTTTTTGTGATAAGATAGATTAAGTTAGTGAATAACATATCTCATGAGTAAGCTAGACTTTAGTGGGTAATGTATTTAATTGAGATAAGATGAATTATGTTAGTGAAGGATATACTTCATGGGTAGAAATATACATTGGTAGGTAATGCATATTATTGGAATTAGATGTGATACAAATGTATTAGTGGTTAATATACTTCATTATGGTGGAGTGTTTTTGGATAGAATGATCTATATTAATATGTAATAATGATTATGTGGTATTTGGGGTAAGTAGGGGAGGGTACTTCTCCTACTTGGTAATATTGCATTGGAGGAAATAAATTTAGAATATTATGGGGTCCTCTCTAATGAGTTGGTATGTGTAATTTCTAGTTGATGTGTGGTTATTGTGGACTCCCGTATGGAGGTGTTCCCTTGTGGTTGGACAAGGGAGGTTGTATCTTTGGAGGATTAACACAAAGTTTATCTAAGGGAAATTGGGATCCCCTCTTAAATTTATAACATGAATTAAAAAATCTATTCATGTATTTTAGGATATGGAAATTATGGGAATTACTACGTATTCATATTGATGTTATTGTATGAGAAAATGAGAAATGAATGTGGAATTCATTCGAGGGAAGTATGGGATTCCCTATTTGATATGTACTATGAACTAAAATAACTATTCATGTATTTGGAAGTACACGAACTATGGGGTTCCTATGTTATTACATTAATGGATGTATCAAATGTAATTGTAGGATTCCTTTCACATGATTGTGTCGAAGGCAATTGAATTAATGAAATAAAATATGATATTTCAAGGGTTGGGTTTTTCCCTTTGAGAATTTTTTAGGATACATAATGTGTCATATGTGTGTGATGATTATTTTCATTTCATGATATTATATCTTAATGCTTTTATAAATAGCTTATTATGGATATGTTGCTCTATTTAATGAAGGATGATCATGGTTAAAAATCTATTAAGAAACACTTGTAAATGATATTTATATTCCTTGATAAATATAATGGTTATGCTTATGGTTTATTAGACTAGAAGAAATATGGAGAGAGAGAGAGAGAGAGAGAGAGAGAGAGAGAGAGAGAGAGAGAGATAAGTGGATCCCTAATGAATGTAAAAAATTCATTCTCTCTTGATTTGGGTTGGAATTTTTGGGTTGTTACAGCTAGTGTTAGAGCTCTAGGTTGTGATGGACTAGAAGCTTCTTTGACTAAGAAAATGTTTGCTTAGGAATTGATTCTAGGAAGGGTATATTAACTTAAATATGGAACCTTATGTGGATCAAGTATGACCATCAATGTTATCAAGAGAGTGATACTATATAAGCTTATATAGAAATGATATATTGGATAAAGGAAGAACAACCACAACAATATCAAATGAATGATAATGAACTAAGTTAGTTTAGAAGGATAAAGGGATAAATATAAGCAACTAAACTCAACTCCTTTGTAGATAAGGAGAATGTCATATTATGGTGAGGTAAGTGTGAACTAGGCTATTAACAAGAAGGTAATGATGGTCAGAATCAAGATGGAACCTTGTGGGATATAGGTGTGATGATGACCATTAATAATCTAAGGTAGCTCTTAAGAGGGTATAGCTAACCTTTGGAAGCATGGATAAGATGAGATAGATAGCTCAAGTTAGATCATCATGGGTATGATATAGATAGCTTTGGTTAGCTCACCATTGAGACGATATTGATAGCTTAAGATAGCTCATTATGGATATGAGATAGATATCTAAGGTAGCTCATCATTGGATTTGAGATGGATAGCTTAGGATAGCTCATCATGGAGAAGAAAATGATAGCTAAGCTAGCTCAACATTGAATTGAGACATATATCTTCGGCTAGATCATCGTGGATATGATACTGATAGCTAAGCTAGCTCAACATTGAGTTCATATAGATAGCTTATGCTAGCTCATTGTGGAGACAAAACTGATAGCTAAGCTATCTCAACATTGAGTTGATATAAATAGCTTAGGCTAGCTCATTGTCGATATGAGACTAATAGCCAAACTAGATTAACATTGAGTTGAGATAGATAACTTAGGCTAGCTCATTTTAGAGATGATATTGATAGCTAAGCTGGATCAATATGGAGTTGAGATAGACAACTTATGCTAGATAATTGTGGTGATGATACTGATGGCTAAGCTAGATCAATATTTAGTTGAGATAGATAACTTAGGCTAGCTCATAATTAAGACAAGATTGATAACTAAGCTAGCTAAACATTGAGATGAGATAGATGATTTAGGTTATCTCATTATGGAGATGAGAAATATATTTTAAATTAGCTCATCATGGTGAAGTAGAGGATCTTCACAAAATTAGGGACTAGCTAAGTAGGATTAGAATATGAATGAAACCAAGAAATTGGTTGCATTCCATTATGAGGTGAATTAAAACTAGTTTGCAAGAAGTTCGAAGGTGAATGGAAAAATAATATCTAAAAATATTGGTAACTCAAGTAGAGAGGCAAATAATCCAAGCTCAAAATTCAAATAATTTGGCATCGATCATGTGCCTCAAGATAACTAATTCTATATTGGATTCTCTAACAAGTGAGGTATTTATCTTCTAGAGGGGTTTATACAAGACATAGTTAATTCGAAGTTGAATTTCTCTATCGATGTATAATTCTCTTGGATTATAGATAGAATTCATGTTTAAGGTTTATAATGGGTGAAGAGGATTTTAAAGTTCATTATGACCACAATGAAGGATGGATCCTAAAAGTAGGTAGGCCTAGGTAAGGCTTTGAGTGGTCCAAATTGGATGATGATAAGTCCATCTGGTGGTGTTTTAAACATTAAATTGGGTTCTTTACCTATTACGAATATCAACCATAGATTTTGGTAAACCTGGGCTATGTCTTTGGCATAGTAGATGGAATAGAGAAAATATTGGGAGAGAATAGGTGGAGAATATATTCTCAATAAGAGTATGGGATCCTATTAGAACAATCTAAGTTGTGATCATAATTTAAATGAAAAATAATATAGACAATATCCTATTCATAGGTTTGAACAACTCTTAGTGGAAAGGATAGATGGGAAGTCTATCCTTGAGAGGAGTATGTACCAATTTGTGAAATTTGTAGTATTTTGGAAGGACAAAAATCCATATTAGGAGTGGATCCTAAGATTGAAATGAAATAAACCTACTTAATTCATAGCCTTGAGTGGGGCTACTGGATTTTTGGACCCGTAGTCACATGGACTTAATGGATTTATTCAAGTAAATGTAATATTGGGATGGGTGTTGTAGTGAAATATCAGGCCAATATAGAAGAAATTCTAAAGAGAATAAGGACTTCAATTTTAGGAAGGGAATATCATGCCTTGGAGATCAAGAAACTAAACAAAAATTAGGAATTTAAGGAGGATGACTATGCAAAAATTGCATAGTTTTCCTAATTTTTCTCATCTTGGAGGGACTAATATGAGGGAGAGATTTGATAAAGAATATTCTTCAAGGTAGGAATAAAGAAGAACAATTTATTGTGTTACTAAATGGATGGAATGACACTCTTATTTGGAGTAAGAGTGTCCATTTGTATTATCAACAGATGATGATTCCATGGAATGGAACCCTTACATGGAGTAAGTGTTGCCATTTGTATCATCAATGGATGATGATACCATGGAATGGTACCATTAGATGGAGTAAGTGTGGCTATTTGTATCATCAATAAATGATAAAACCATAGAATGACATCCTTACATGGATTAAGCATGGTCATTTGTATCACCAGCGGATGATGATAAGGCTTGGAATGACACGTTGAATGGTAAGTGTAGCTATTTTTAGTGGATGATAATAATTTTGTATGGTTCATCACATAGAGTGAGTCATTAAAATTATCAGGGAAAATATGATGATAATTATATTTGTGTTTAAACTATCTCTATGATGCAGGTTACAAGACAAAGATAAATCCATCCATACCACTATTTAAACTATATGTCGCTATGGAAAGTGGGGATAAGGAAAACCAATGTTATTGGTTATATATGTTTAATGTTATAGGGAAACACACGGGAGTGTCTTTAGTGCAAGGGGGGTAGGATGTCATGACCTGTACTATGGGACCCATGATGAGGAAATAATATGTTTGATCTTGTTGTTTTAATGTTTTAACTTTTATGATGCTATGACCATGCATGGATGTGATGCCATAGTTGGTTATGATTTTTTTTTATGATGCTGCTATATTTTATGGTTTTGCAGGGCTAACCATGTTGGCAGGTGGACATTGTCAAATTATCAAATTAATAATATCTTTGATGATACCTTTAATTTATCAACAAAGGTGCTAAATAATGATAATGCTTGTAGTGGTTTTAATTAAATTGACTAATCATTTATGATGGTAGGTTGCAATCTATTTTTTTTCCTTGTTGATTCAATTAAAATTGGTTATATTACATGTCTATTCATTGCTTTACATTTAGATGACAATTTAATATTATTTAAATATTGCTTTAATTTAATTTAAAAAATAAGGATTTAATTTATAATTATTGTATTTCGTATGAAGGCTCCATTTTTAAATTTTGAGGGTAGATTCCTGACAAAATCTAGAACGTCTCCATCTATTTTTAGATCATTTGGATAAACACATATCCTAGTGCATACCTATGTGTGAATAAGATTTTTGGTAAGTGATTGTGCAAGGGTTTCATCTCAGTTGAGTGCAAGCATCTCTAGAGGTTGGTTTTCAAGGACTTTAGGCACTAGTGGTCAATATTTTTATGGTTTATTCTCAAGAGTTTAGCAGGATGTGTGGTAGGAGATCCAAAATGGGTTAGAAATCTATCTTTCAATAAATATTCATGTTGTGAACCTGATTGACAATGACTTACAATTTGCTACACAAAATTAAAGTGAAAATTATGCCTTTCCACGATGTCTAGGGCATGGATTAAAGAGATCACAAAACAAGTTTCAAGCAGCTAATAAAAAATGGCTTGGATCTCAAGTGAGTCTGGTGCTAAGGTGCACCCACAAAATAAATCCATTGTGGAAACCCCTGTCAAGGGTAAGAATTTCTAAGAATCATCCCTAAAAATAAATTTTAGGGATGCCCTTCATGGTGGACAAACTCAACATAATTCTAATATTAATCTTAGGGCTTCCCATAAACCTCTAAGAATGGCTAATATGGATCCTAGCAAAATGGAGTTAGGATGTCTTAAAGCAGTTTCTGGAATTCCTATTGTTAAGCTTGATATGGGTAACATTTAGATTGGCATTGAAGATCTAGAAAAAAAAGGACTAATTTTTTGTTTTGTGGGTTTTCGTCCAAGCCTATCTGCTTTCAAATTCTAGGTTGCATAAAGTTAGAAAACTAAAGTTGAGTTACAAATATCTATTTATCCAAATGGTTATTTTATTGTTATATTTTCCAATAATGAAGATAGAGAGAAAACATTTCAATGGGGTCCCTATTTCTTTTGAAGGGTAGGGATTTTAATGAATCCTTGGCATACTAAATTTAAATTCTAAGAAGATATACCTTCTACAAGTTCCATGAGGGTTAGACTCTTTGACCTCCCAATTAAATTATGGAATTTGACTATTTTTTCTTCAATTGGAAACTCTTTAGGAACTTTTATGATGACTGTTGATTGTACTCTAAAATTTAAACATTTTATTTATGCTTGGATTTTTTTTTAATGGATTTTGACAAAACTCTACCTAAAAATTGAGAGCTTTCCTTTTCGTTGTAAAATTTGCTATGAATACAATCATTTGGCTAGTGTTTTCCCAAATAAAATTCCAAATAAAAATAAAGAAGATATAAACTCAATAGGTTTCCAAATTCCTAAGAAGAAGAACACTAAAAAAAGCTAGATATGAAGGATCAATCTAGGTTATTTGCTAATATGTTTGAAATTCTTTCCACAAATGATGTCCCAAGTGAGGAAGAGGAAATATTGGAAACATAAATCTTAGAAATGTCATTTAAATATGAAGGGAAGAAATCAGAGATAAACCCACAAATCAAAGGTTTTCAACAAAAAAAAGGGAGAAAATATACATAAGAAAAACAATCTTCTAAATGTTAAAACTTCAAATAATACAGGTTCTAATATAGACTCTGTTGAACCTTTTGATAACACATTGGTTGTGTACATGCATTCTTCAAGGTTAAAATCCATCTAGGATTCAATTGGAGTAATTCAAGAAATAGGGAAAAAAAACTAAATATGGATTCTAATCAAAATGTAGGTCGCAAGACCAATCACCATCATGTGGCAAAATAAGGTAAAATATTGTAGAGGAAGGTAAGATTAATATCCTTCCCAAATTTTTTAGCCCTAGTATTAATGAAAATCATCACTTGGAATATTAGAGGAATCAAAGGTAGTCTTTCAAAACAAAATGAAATTAGAAGAATGATTCAGATAAATCATCCACATATTATTTTTCTTCAAGAAACAAAGATGTCAGTAGAGGAAATGGAATCAATTGCTGGTAAAATTTGGTCAGCTAGAAAAGTGGCTTCCCTCAGTTCTTAGTGGACTTGTGGTGGCATTTCTTGCCTTTGGAATACAAAATAGGTAGTTATTCACCATAAGGTTTGCATTTGGGGTCTTTTGGCTATAGCTATTCAAAGTAGGCATTCCAACCAAATTATGCTCTATATTATTGTTTATTCTCCAACTACTTTGGAGGAAAAAAAAAGATAGTGGAAGGATATAACTTATATTATCTCCCATTTTCCTAAATATTGGATCTTGATCGAAGGATATTTCAATACCATCCTCTCTCTAGATGAGAAAATTGGGGAAATAGAAATTTGGATAGGAGCACTAACCTCATGAGCAAATATATTGTAAACCTCCATCTTATGGATATCCAACCGTATAATGGTATTATGACTTGTTCTAATATAAGAGAGGGCTTAGCTTGTATAATGGAAATATTGGATAGGTTTTTGCTCTATGATAAATTCTTAATCCATGGTCATATTCCTAAAGTGAAGACTCTTAACAATGCTAGTTTGGATCACTGGCTAGTTATGGTGGAAATATAGAAAACCAATGTGAGTTTCTCTCCTTTTTAATTTTAGTTAATGTAGCTTAGAGACAGTTTATTTAGACCTCGAGTGCAACAATGGTATAAGGAAGATAAACCTAGGTATAGGACTAAGATGTTATTTTTTGCCAAAATATTGCAATATATTAAATCCAAAATCAAGACTTGGAACTAGAAGGAGTTTGGGGATGTTCATAAAAAAACATGAAGTTATTGCTCAACTTGAAAATATGAATAATAAAATCCATTTAGATGGACTCACAAAGAGTACAAGTGTAGATAGAATTATTATCATAGCTCAGTTAGAGGAATGGAATAAATATAAGAACTCTTATGGAAGCAAAAAATCTAGAATTCAATGGCTCAAAGAAGGAAATTGAAACACAAATTTCTTCCACAAATATCTTCTAGATCGAAGATCTCACAACTTTCTTTCTTCCCTAAAATCATATTCTAGACATGTCGTCTACACTTGGGATGGCATGAACTCTATTGTTGTCAATTACTTTTCTAATTTTTTTGCTACTACTCCTCTTGACTCGGCTTCTCAACAAAATTTTCTTCAAGCAATCCCTTATATTATCAAATATGAGGATAAATCTATTTTGACTACTCCTATTACTATCAATGAGCTTCAACATGTAGTTTTTAAAATGCAAAAAGATTAAACCCCAGGTCCTGATGGTTTTCCCATTGAGTTCTACCAAATTTTTTGGGATATACTTCATGCTGATTTATTAGAGGTGGTGGAAGAAGCCAAGAAAGACAACGAAATTTTGAAGGTTATCAATAACACTTATATTAATATTATTCCAAAAGCTTAATATTCTGATCATATCTCAACTTGTAGACCTATTTATTTATGTAATGTTCTTCTCAAAATCATTACTAATATCATGGCAAAAAGGTTGAAGCCTCTTTTGAATAAGATTATTTACCTCGAACAAGGGGGTCATGTGGAAGGGCATCAAATAGTGGATGAGATAGTTCTTTCTTAGGAATCCATCCATTCCATGGATATGCAAAAATATCCTTCCATGTTCATTCGGTTAGACTTATCCAATGCTTAAGACATAGTAGATTGATACTTCCTTATCAAAGTTTTGATGCAATTTGATTTCTCTTGGGATTGTATGGATTGGATTATGGGATGTATCTTTTCAATTTTCTACTTAGTTCTTATCAATGGCAAGCCTTATAAGTTATTCTGATATTCCAGAGGTATTAGGCAAGGTGACCCCCTATCCCCTTATTTATTCATAATTGTTGTTGAATGCTTGGGTAGGACTATAACCAAAAAGAGAGAAAACAAAACCCATGAGGGAGTTACTATTTCTAATGGAGCTATACCTATATATCATTTTTAATTTGTTTATGGCTCTACACTTTTAGGTAAAGCTATAGTTAAGGAAGCTTCTAATTTTAAGCAAATAATTATTTATTTTTCTAAGGCTACCGGGAAATTGATCAATGAAGACAAATATAAAGTCATTTTATTTCACTACTTTTCCAAATAGGAATCCATGGTCTTGGATAAATTAAGATATAATAAGACCTCCCTTCTGATCACTTATTTCAATATTCAAATATAGAAGAAAAAATATTGGAATTGGTTGTTGGACAAATTCAAGAAGAAAATTGGAAAGTGGACCAGTAGGTGGCTTTCTTCTGGGGGTAGAATCACCTTGCTAAAATTAGTCCTTTAATCTATTCATATTTATGTTTCTGCCATGTTGAATATCCCAAAGGCTTTTCTTTGAGAACTGGATCAAATCAGTCATCAGTTCCTATGGAGTGGTACTAAGGAGAAAATAAAATGGGGCTTGGTGAAATGAGACACTTTCTCTTCCAAATAATGAAGGGAGTTAGTATTTTGGTCTGCTATTAATAACAACAAATCTTTAGTGGATAAATTATATTGGAGTATTTTCCATAACCCCAAAGCTCTTTGGGTTGATAATATCCATGCTAAATATACTAATAAAAAAAGTCCTGAAGACCTTATTCGCTATCAATTGCCTACAAAAGGTTATCCCATTTTAGCAGTTCTTAATACTAGTGAGGGTTTCATAAATAAAAAATTATTTTGGATCATTCATAATGGTCAATAGATAAATTTTTGGACAAATTCATGGGATGGTCACAAGCCTTTGATAACATAGTTTCCCGATTGGAGGCCTTGGATGGAGGAGCTTCATTGAGCTAAATGGATAAAGGTGGCTAATTACTTTTGCTACCATACTGGTAATTTAGAGGTTGGTAGATATTTTATCCCTATTGAGTACTGGCCTATTAAAATACCAAAAAGGCAAAGACAAGTTATCTAATGCATCCTTCATATAATATCTCTCTTGGTCCCATGAAAAATATTGTTTTGGATGGAACAACACTACTAAGGATGAGTATTCAGTTGCTCAAGGTTATTTGGCCTTATGCCATAACAATCCCAATGAATCATCTGACATATTTTATCAGCTATGGACTCAAAATTTCTGGCCTAAGGTGAGGTTATTTACTTGGATTTTATTACATCGTAGGGTTTTGATTGGTGAGTAACTTATGGAGAGTGGTTTTAATGTCCCTTTTAGATGTGAAATATGTGAAGAGAATGTAGAAAATCTCAGCCATATTTTTATTGAGTGTACTTTAGCCTTTGAGATATGGATAAGAATGGTCACTTTACTTGGCTTACATTGGTCTAATTTATTACTTTTGAAAAAATTTGAAGGGATTGGCCTAAACAATAGGGTGTTTACCATTTTATTAGGAATTTAGTTTATATGGATTCTACCATTATTATTTGGAATATTTGGAATGAAAGGAAAAACAAAATTTTTAATCAATGTAGGAAGGATATTCACTATATTTTACAAAAGACCATTGCCAACATAGTTGAAATAGTCCAACAACTCCCTAATCACCCCAAAAATTCCCACCAAATATGGGATCAAGTGATGCAAATATTGAAGATTAATTCTTCTAAGGGCAACTAGATTAAATGGAATGTGAGTAATTGTAATATGGATAGAACAAGGAATTGGCAACCTCCTCCTAAGGATTTTGGAATATTCAATATTTATGGAGCCTCTATAGGGAACCTTGGAAAAGCTACTGCGGGAGGAATTGGTAGAATTTCAGATGGCTCCCTAGTTTTTAATTTTGTTGAGAATTTGGGTATTATATTCAATAAATTTATTCAGGGGTATGGTATCCTCAGATACCTTTAAGATGCTACTAAGGATGGATGGGAAAAGGTGCCAGTTGAGTCTGACTCTCAACTCATGATTAATATTTTGAAGACTCCTTCTAAGAATAATAAGGTTGATTGGAGAATAAAAAATAATAATTGATAAGATTCATTTAATCCATATGGTGTTTTTAAGATTTTATTACAATCATATGGTGAGATATCAGAACAAGATTGTTGATGCTTTAGCTAAGGGCTTTGGACAAATGTTATATTACTTACTATGGCCACCCTCCTAAATGGTGGGCTTCTCTAACAACCATAATTGTTACCACAATTATATATATATATATATATATATATATATATATATATATTCATATTTCATGAGGTAAGGGTCATAATCATGAGCTAAGTTAGAATCATTCCTTTTGGATTGTACGTTATCAAGGTAAATAGCATCAAGAGATATTAAAACTTGATAAGAGTCACTATTGATTAGAATTTATCAGCTTCTATGAAACCCTCATACCACTCGGCTATGAGAATGTTGGCCAAGTGTTGGATTTTATCCCACTTAAAATGGAAATCACCCTTAACATACTGTCAACCAAGACCAGTATATAGGTGAATGCCTTGAAGATGGAAACCCATCATATTGAAATAACCTCAACAATGGTAATTCCTAGATCTTATATCTAACCCACATATTACCTATGGGGTTACTAAGATAACAAAATCACTATAAGTGATCAACTAATAGAATCCTTGGAATGTCCTCCTAAGAGTAATTATATAACCTTATACCTCGTAAGTCTTATTTGTCCATCCTTTTATTTAGGTATCCCTTTTATTAAATACATGAGTTAATTAAGTTCATTACAAAAGGGCATTATTTAACCATCATGGGAGTACCTATCCTCATGTACATTCATTTATCAACTCAGAATGTAAGGTTTGACTTGGTTTACAACTCAAGTCCAAATTACCCTTTTCGTGGGTTCCAACCAACTTTGAGATTCAACTCGGATCATCCTCAATTTATTATCATAATTTTTTAGGTTACACCAACCATGAATTTTTATGAATTGATCACAATCCAATTAATACTTTAAAGAGTAGAATCCATTACGTTATTATTCTTGAGTCTATAGCACACACAAGATATCCAATTGAGAAATATTTACATTCCATTATATTCAAATTTTTTACATCCATACAACCATTGAATACATAAGTGCTAGTTGTTGAATGGTAAAGCTAGCTAACTACATCATCCATAATTTCCTAATACATTCCAAAAAATAATTGACATAATCGTATATCATTAAATCATCAACATACTAAAGTTAAGCATACATTCCTTGCATCATAGTACACATTCTCATAATATAAGAATTTTTTAACTGTTTAATCAAGAATTTAACCATCTCATCCACTTAAATCATTTTCATTTTGAAGTAAAAACAACATGCACAAGAATTAACACATCAAACCACAAATAGAGTGACACATTGTTTATCCTAAGAACCCTCATGGGAAATAAACCCAGCCTCCAAAATATGTACTTTCCTCATATTCATAAACTTAATATGTCAAATATTACATATATAGAAGGTCCACTATGTGTCCCTTTCAATCAATTATACATGGCAAGGAATACAACCGTTCCTTATCAAATTCATGATGCAATTAAGAAATTTTTCTAATTTCCTTTTATAAGTCATCATTAAGGTATTTTCCATGCCAATAAGGAATACATCTGTCCCTTTAAACTCATGATGTAATTAAGGAATATATTGATTCTAACCCATCCTAAAAAATTTCATATGTTTATGATAATCATTGGAATATTTTTTGGATAAGTCGTATCGATGTTAGATAGAACCATATAAGTTCCCTCAAAAATGAATTCCAAATTCATTCTTCATAATTGAAACAAAGTTAATCAATGAATTAAAGTCCCATACCTTTAATTCATTAACCAACCATTCTTCCTAAATTAATAATTTAAGCTAATAATTTAAGTTATCTATCATTACATCCTGTTGTAAAAAATCAATAGGCATCTAATTCCCCATTGAATACAACATATTAATCTCTTAAATTGATTATCAATTGCTATCAAATTTGCTTCCTAAATTTGACCCAAGATTCATTTCATTACTTTCTAAATCCTATCAATTATCTTCCCAAATGTGAGCTAAATATGCATCAAATATGCTACACAATTATTATATTTCAATCCAAGGTTAGCTTCCAAATCAATTCATTTCCATATCTAGATCCCAATATGCATCCAATTATTTCATCATCTATTATAAATTTTACAAGAATACATTTGTAAACTTATATCAATTTTTTTCCAAAATTTGATCCAACACAATCTCTAATTATCTTGCTAATTTTTTTATCAAAATTTAATTCAAAGATTATTTTTTTTATCTCCAAACGATAAAAAACTATGCATCCAATATTTGTTTTAATACTATTCAATTAATCTCTCAAAAGAGGAAAACCGCATAAATTCCCATAAATCGTCTAGCATCAAGGTCTATCTCTAAATAATTTACTTTTCTTATCCCAATCAACATGAATGATATTTATTTGATTGTGAGGGACATTTGGAAGAGTCTCATACCTCTTCCTGGATAAACATAAACTAATCCTTCCAAAACCAAAAGATCCTCCTTACTTCTAGTGGATTTCATTCATTAAAATTTTTATAATAAATCATAGTATTTATTTTACATACAAAATCTATAATTTCACTAAAATTATTACTTCCTTTTACTTCTCATGTATAAAACACATAACATCATTTCATGAAGTCACCAAGCATGAATCACAGGTTTATCCATATTTTATATTTCCATAATGAGGATTAATTCATAATCCCATTCATCATTTGTTTAGATTATCACAAAATATAGGGAAGAGTCCCATACCTCTTCCCAAGGAATGAACACCAATCCATCCTTTTAAAAGATAGAAAATTTTCTTCCAAACTTCTAGTTGATTATATTGATTCAACATAAAACATAAGATAGTTTATGTACTATCTCTACTCATTAAACACAAATATTTGCATTCAATATATACTAAAATTTATGTTCAATTTAATCACTTTTAATTGATTTCCAGGAATTACCAATAATCAATTTAACTATGAAAAGTTATTATATTAGAATTATATTCTATTAATAAATCAAATTATTTAATCCCATTATAAGGTATAATATGGGTTTCCATTATAATCTACAAAACATAGAATACTATGATAAGAGAACGGTCAAGTGATTGTAACAGGTTATTAGAAAATTATTTCATCAATGCACACATCAAAGCAGTAGAGCGGTTTCCATAGTAAACCAGGTAATGTATTCCTAGCTATCACAGATTTGCATGATCATCTACGTAGTACCATTTTTTGTCAGGCATTAAAAAGGGTCTCGCATCAAATATTATGAAATACCAAATGGAGACACATCGTAGGGTTTCAAAGCATAGTAGATAAGGCGTTGGACAAGGAGATTCTAAATTCTTACAAATAGCTTCATACAACACTGTAGAAAGTTCTGGCAAGGACCAGAATATCTTAGCCCCGACAGACATAAAAGTCTAATATTTTTAGCGCTTTTGATAATGTTCAAAAAGATATCCAGTATGGTGGCAAACATATATTTAGTTGATATCTTATTAACTTCCCAAATACATGACAAGGATGGTTGCAAAGTTTCTAAGGATTTCTAGATTCTCATAAGCCAAGGGGACATGATATTGAAGAGGGCGATGAATGGGTTATCACTTGGTCCCAGACTTGTAGCGATTGACACTAATACCTCCAAGGTTGAGTATAAAATAACACATTACAAACCAGAATAATTTTACCACCTGATTTCTGGAGATTATTACAATAAAAATGATAGAATATAGTAGAGTTAAAAATTTAGTTTTTGTTCCTAGAGAAGGTAGACTATCACCGACGAAGGTGAGCACCAATGATAGATATGAATCATAGGAATACTTGTGATGCTCTTTCTTAGTATTTATGGTTAGGTGCACATACAAAGAGGTCATTAATAATAGTGTATCCAAGGAGGGTTCTTAAAAGGAATTAGTTCAATTATAAGATTCTTTCATAAAATACACAGTGCACACAGGTATAAAAAATGTTATATCGAGAGTACTCAATATTTTACCAGCATCAAAAGTACAACTCTCCTGATGATATTTCTAACTCGAGGAGGTTAATTCTTGCTAATCAAGTCCTATAACAATTTTGGAAGAATTAAATCTGGAAAACTTTAGATTAGAGTATATAGTCAAATTATAAGAAAATATTTCTCTATGGATTCAAACTATCATCTTCATCACTTACCTAAGAAAGAGTTTGGCTACGCAGGTTTTAGTCCAACCGAATACCAAGCATAACAAAAACTAATAATTAGCATGATTTGTATTATATGGAATGGAGGCTTGAGATTTTATGGTTATGGTGCCTTGATAGTCAAAACAAAATCTAAATCCCTCTGATGGGGACACGAAAATCGCTCACCCCAACCTCTCAATTTTCTCATTCATCAAGGAGCCAAAATTGCTCTAAAAAATTCTCTTTCATTTAAACTTGGAAAAAGATTACAAAAATGGTAGACTCTGCCAAATAAACTTCTTTTACAGAAAGACAGTTTATAAATTTTTATATTACATTAAAATGTTTCCAACTCTAGAAGAAAAACAGTTTATATAGGTCCAAAATGACCCTTCGCCTTCTCTATCTGCAACCCTACAGCTGCAAATCTGTCTCCACTGTTTTTCGACCACCACTTTGTCTCGGCTATTTTTCGACCTTGGAAGGAAACAACTCAACCAGGTCCAGAATGGCCCTCTTACCTTCATGTCTACAACTCTATTTCAATAGTTTCCAACCCCTCTGCATGTCTTTGCTTCCCCCTTTTAAAATTTTGGGTGTGACTCTCTATTTCCCTTTTCTGACCCTTCGTTTCATCTCCCGTGCCTCTTCGTTGTTCTGGCTTTCGAAACATTTCGACTCTTGGTCTTCGTCTGCTTCTACTGCACCTTGGTGCCACGTGCTTGTCCAGTGCTGCCACTATGGACTCTGTCCGCTTGTCAACCCATGATGACGTTCGAGATACCCATCGCTCGATGATTCCATTTGTAACGGACCCTGTAATCGCCTGCCATTTCTTTTCTTTCGTTTGGTCGTAAAAATGCTACATGTCGTGATATCATAGCATTTTTTGCTTTATTGTCCTCTTGCCCCCTGTCGCGTCTCAAAAATGTGACATTTCACGATATCATGACACTTTTTTCTTTTCGGCCTTCCTACCCTTTGCGAGTCACGAAAATACGACATGCCACAATATTGCGACACTTTTTCTCTCCTACGCCTCCTCTCGCCTTTTGGTCACAAAAACGTGACATGTCGCGATATCACGACACTTTTTCTCTTCTGCGCCTTCCTTCGCATTTTGGTCACAAAAATGTGACATATCGTGATATCGTGACACTTTTTGCTTTTTGGCCTTCCTGCCCTTTGCGAGTCACAAAAATACGACATGTCATGATATCACGACACTTTTTCTCTCATGTGCCTCCTCTCGCATTTTGGTCACGAAAACACGACATGTCGCGATATCGTGACACTTTTTCTCTCCTACGCCTTCCTTCGCCTTTTGGTCACGAAAATGTGACATGTCACGATATCGCGACGTTTTTTTCTCCTTTGCGCTTTCCTTCGTCCTTTGGTCGCGATAATGCGACATGTCACAATATCGTGACATATTTCCTTTTTGGTTCCTCTTTCTCCATTTCGATCGTGAAACCGTGACATGTCGCGATATCGCGACATATTTCCTTTCTGCCTCCCCCTTGCCTCTTGGGTCACAAAAATGTGACAGCTTTGCTCTCTGCTTTCTCTCTCTGTTTTGAGTCGTAAAAATGTGACATGTCACGAAATCGTGACACTTTTGGCTTCTCTACTTTCCTACTCGCTTTGATTCACGAAAATGCAACATGTCATGATATCACGACACCTTTGGCTTCTCTACTTTCCTGCCCTCTTTGAGTCATGAAAATGTGACATGTCACGATATCGCGACACCTTTGGCTTCTCTGCTTTCCTGCCCTCTTTGAGTCACGAAAATGCGACATGTCACAATATCATGACACATTTTGCTTCTCTACTTTCTCTCTCTATTTTGGGTCGTGAAATCGTGACATGTCGCGATATCGCACCAGTTTCCTTCCTTGCTTTCTTTCTGCTCTTTCGATCACGATTTCATGACAAGTCATGAAAATGCGACATGTCACGTTATCGTGACATTTTTTTCTCTTGAGCCCTCTATTGGCTTTTGGTCGTGATTCTACGACATGTAGGGATATTGTGACACTTTTCTCTCTTGAGCCTTCTCTCGGCTTTTGGTCACGATTCTGCGAAATGTCATGATATCGCGACACTTTTCTCTCTTGAGCCCTCTCTTGGATTTTGATCACGATTATGTGACATGTCGCGATATCACGAAACTTTTCTCTCTTGAGCCTTCTCTCGGCTTTTGGTCGTGATTCTACGACATGTCGCGATATCGTGACACTTTTCTCTCTTGAGCCTTCTCTTGGCTTTTGGTCACGATTCTACGACATGTCGCGATATCGTGACACTTTTTCTACTTGAGCCTTCTCTCGGCTTTTGGTCACGATAATGCGACATGTCACGATATCGCGACACTTTTCTTCTTTGCCGACATGTCGTGATATCGCGACACTTTTTCTACTTTGCTGTATTTTTCCTTTCGTTGGATGCTCTTGCATCAGACAACCGGGGTTGATGGAGAAGTGACCTTCACTTCTGTACTGTTCTATCACCTACTATTTAACTGGGGCTGTACAAGTTTTCCCAGCTTCAGCAAAACCTGGATCTGCAGGGTACAAACCCTTAAATTCTTCAAATCCCACAACTTCCACTCTCATTGTTGTCAGCAAACTCTTTCCATCCATCTCCTTCCATGGCTTCAACTTGTGATGCACTCCACCTTTCATCAGAGAGTAAGTATTCGCATGCCCATCATGCACCGCATGTCTGTCAAATTGCCATGGCCTTCCCAACAACAAATGGCAAGCATCCATAGGCAAAACATCACACAAAACCTCATCTTGATAAGTTCCAATATGAAATTTAACTAAACACTGCTCACTGACTAATGCTCTGTGATATTTTTGCAACCACACAATCTGATATGGATGCGGGTGCGCCCTCTTCTCCAATTTCAACTTAGCAACCATTTCTCCTGAAACTAAATTATCTATGCTACCATTATCTATGATAACATTACAGACCTTTCCTAAACATTTGCACCTTGTGTGGAACAAGCTCTTCCTCTGGTCTAGTCCTTTCTCCTTGTGACCATAATTTCTCCTCTCTCTCTTCTCACAAATCTTAACCATAGACCCTGATGTAAACTGCCTCATGTCCGGTGATCTATTTCATACTCAGGCACTTCTGCTCTTCCATAGATCATGGTGTAAACTGCCTCACTTTCGACAATCTGTTTACATGCTCAGGAACTCCCACTCTTCCATAGATCCTGGTGCAAACTGCCTCACTTTCGGCGATCTGTTTACACACTCAGGAACTCCTGCTCTAATACCACTTGATGGGGACATGAAAATCGCTCACCCCAACCTCTCAATTTTCTCATTCATCAAGGAGCCAAAATTGCTCTAAAAAATTCTCTTTCATTTAAACTTGGAAAAAGATTACAAAAATTGCAGACTTTGCCAAATAAAATTCTTTTACAGAAAGACAATTTATGAATTTTTATATTACATTAAAACATTTCCAAATCTGGAAGAAAAATAGTTTATACAGGTCTAGAATGGCCCTTCACCTTCTCTATCTACAACCCTACTGCTGCAACTCTGTCTTCGCTATTTTTCGACCACCACTCTGTCTTGACCATTTTTTGACCTTGGAAGGAAATAGCTCAACTAGGTCCAGAATGACCCTCTTGCCTTTGTGTCTGCAACTCTGTTTCAGTAGTTTCCAACCCCTCTGCATGCCTTTGCTTCCCCCTTTTAAAATTTTGGGCATGACTCTCTGTTTCCCTTTTTTGACCCTTCATTTCATCTCCCGTGCCTCTTCGTTGTTTTGGATTTCAAAATGTTCTGACTCTTGGTCTTCGTCTGCTTCTACTACACCTTGGTGCCACGTGCTTGTCCAGTGCTGCCACTATAGACTCTCTCCGCTTGTCAACCCATGATGACGTTCGGGATACCCATCGCTCGATGATTCCCTCTGTAACGGACCCTGTAACCGCCTGTCATTTCTTTTCTTTTGTTTGGTCATGAAAATGTGACATGTCACGATATCGTGACATTTTTTTCTTTACTGCCTTCTTGCCCCCTGTCGAGTCATGAAAATGTGACATGTCGCGATATCGTGACACTTTTTGTTTTTTGGCCTTCTTGCCCTTTGCGAGTCGTGAAAATACGACATGTTGCGATATCACGACACTTTTTCCCTCTTGTGCCTCCTCTCGCCTTTTGGTCATGAAAACGTGACATGTCGTGATATCGCGACACTTTTTCTCTCCTGCGCCTTCCTTCGCCTTTTGGTCATGAAAATGCGACATGTCACGATATCGTGACATTTTTTTCTCCTTTGCGCTTTCCTTCGTACTTTGGTCACGATAATGCGACATGTCACGATATCGTGACATATTTCCTTTTCAGTTCCTCTTTCTCCTTTTCGGTCATGAAACTGCGACATGTCACGATATCGCAACATCTTTCCTTTCTGCCTCATCCTCACCTCGTAGGTCATGAAAATGCGATAGCTTTGCTCTTTCCTTTCTCTCTCTGTTTCGAGTCGTAAAAATGCAACATGTCACAATATCATGACATTTTTGGCTTCTCTGCTTTCCTGCCCGCTTCGAGTCACAAAAATGTGACATGTCACGATATCACCACACCTTTGGCTTCTCTGCTTTCCTGCCCTCTTCAAGTCATGAAAATGCGACATGTCGCGATATCGTGACACCTTTGGCTTCTCTGCTTTCTATCTCTATTTTGGGTCATGAAATCACGACATGTCGTGATATCGCGATAGTTTCCTTCCTTTCTTTCTTTCTGCTCTTTCGGTCACGATTTTGTGACAAGTTGCGAAAATGCGACATGTCGTGATATCGCAACATTTTTTTCTCTTGAGCCCTATCTCGGCTTTTGGTCATGATTCTGCGACATGTCACGATATCGTAACACTTTTCTCTCTTGAGCCTTCTCTCGGCTTTTGGTCATGATTCTGCGAAATGTCGCGATATCGCGACACTTTTCTCTCTTTAGCCCTCTCTCGGTTTTTGGTCACAATTTTGCGACATGTCGCGATATCGCGACACTTTTCTCTCTTGAGCCTTCTCTCAAATTTTGGTCACGATTCTGTGACATGTCACGATATCACGACACTTTTCTCTCTTGAGCCTTCTCTCGGCTTTTGGTCGCGATTCTACGACATGTCGCGATATCGCGACACTTTTTCTACTTGAGCCTTCTCTCGGCTTTTGGTCACGATAATGCGACATGTCGCGATATCGCGACATTTTTCTTCTTTGCCAACATGTCATGATATCACGACACTTTTTCTACTTTGTTGTATTTTGCCATTCGTTGGATGCTCCTGCATCACCCTCTTAGAGCTAAATCATGAAATAATAGGACCTACGGTCACATTCCGATGTGGCTTACCTAAAACTTAGGTAGTTCAAATCAGATAGCATGAGGGATTAATTCTTGATTTAATCTCTACACTAGACCAATTAAAGCATTCCCTCAAGCAATATATTCAAAACAAGATGACACATAGTGTAAATATATCAAAGAAGGAAACTAGTTACATACAACATAGATTTTTATTTCAATTCATAATGAACAAGCATTAAGGAAGATTATAGTGGATAGACTCAATTTGGAGTTCTCTAGAATTTGAATACTTCTCTTGTGCTTCCCTAAGCTCCTTCCTTCTCTAGCCTCACATAACATAGCCCTTTTTTTCTCAATATTTATATCAATTTATAACTTTCTTTCTTCTTAGACAAGAAATATGTTTCTAAATATATATTTTAATTATTTTTTTATCTTCTTTTTCTTATCCTATGAGTAGGCTTCCTTTAATATATATTATTTTTAATGGAAAGGGAATCCATAGATATAAGAGCACAATCTTACCCATCATTTCAGCCTTCCCAAAGTAGCCATGCATGTTTAGGAAAAATTGATTATTTAAATCTACAAGGTAGTTTTTTTTATTTTCATGTCTTAATCCAATTTAAAATTGAACAAGCTCATAAAAACGAACTACCTAATTTCCTTCTAAAATATGATCACTAGATAAAATAACCATGCTCAACCAAATAAATATTTTACTTTAGAAATTGCTTACTTTAAGATTTCACTAAATCATGATAAATTGCATGATATTCTTTGCAATATTTTCTAGAATAATTAAATGCAAAACATTATTAATGTGTATTTTCAAAGTAAAATTCAATTAAACCAATATCATGCCAATAAATCATGAAATAAAATATAAATCACACACAAATTGCATACAAGCATTTAATACATGTGCTCAGTATCCCACAACACCATTTTTCATTTGATTGTGCAAGACCTTTTAGAGTAATACTCAAGTAACACCACCATCAGGGAGGTAACTAGTGATGATATGTATATGATATTTACTTGTTGAGTTGTCATAGTCATCATTTCCCTTTTCATATCTTGGTGGTCATTCTTCCACCTATGAAAATAAATGTTCCTGAAATCAAGCAATGCATCATCATTTTATTTTGATAAATACACTACAAATATATTAGACATTAAAACCAACTATCATAGTCCTCCAAGGTGGGATGTAACATAATCCTCCCCTTAGAACAGTCATCTATATTTTCTTGTATTATTACATAAAAATAATCAAACATAGTTTTTTGTATAGTTTCCACTTTGCATAAGTGGTCCATATTTTAGCCTGTATTATTACATAGCATCATTAAATAAATAAGAAAAAAATATTTTCATATCTTAAAAATTTTTCCAAGTGGAATTCTTTTTAGAACATTGGTCCCAATGGACCTTACACTGATCACTATTACACTTCCTCATAGTCTTGGAGTGAAACCGTAGAATCTTAGTTTATTTCATTATAATGACTAAGAGATTCACCATCATTCATGAGTAAAAAAATGACTTGCCCTTACAAATTTAGAATTTTGGTGGCAACGTGGATTTTGTGATTCATCACAATTTTACTTGTTCGTGCACATTGTGGAAATAGTTTTGCATAATGTTGTCCTTTACATGTAAAGTATCCCCCGAGAGGACCTACATGTTTCTTTCCCTTTTCATGCACAATGGAAGATGATTCTTGTAACTTATTACTTTTGGTTTTTTGGTGTCTCTTCCTGAAGCAAACTTGCTTATTTTTTCGATTTTATTCTTTCTTCCACTTCATAAAACTGACACTCTTTCTCTTCCTTAAAATTTTTTGTTTGGGTTTTGAAAAAATGGCATAATTTAAAATAGGTCTCTTTTATTGTAAATTGGACTCGACTTGCAATGTCCTAGATTTGTACTTTTGAGCTTCCAAGTTATCTAGCAGTTGGCCCTATTGGACCAGTTGTTCCTTAAGGTCATTTACTTATTCTTTCAATTCAAAAATCATTGTAGAAAGGTCCTCCACTATTCTGCTTAATATTTTCAACTTTGCTCCAAGACTTTCAGTTTGCTTCATCTTGTGAGATGATGTGTCTTTTCCACTTCTTGTTTTAAGTTCCATTTCATAATATATAAAGAATAGTGTTAGATTACAATATTTCCTCAAGTTGTAATTCTAACTCCTATCTCATATCATTACTATTTAAATTGATAAAAGTCATCTTTTTTCATGACTACTATTGTTAGTCTAATAAGGCTATAACAAACTAGCTTACTCATGAAATAGTCACTTCTTCCAAAGTTTAGTCTATTGTCACCCAAAACATGTTGCTTTATGACATATTTTAATGCTTAAATAGCGCAAAGCACATCTAATAAATTACAACAAAGCAAGATGATATCTTCAACCATGGTAAAGGTTCAGGTTGTGGCTATCTTTGGGTGAACCGTTGCTAAATAATATAGATATAACAAGAATTAGATATAACCAAAATTTAATCCAAGAACATCTATAGTTTGATGATGGGTATTTCTATGAATATGCCTTTTGGACTATATCAAAGATATTTATCTTCTTTTATGCTATCACTAGGGACTAAATTTCAACTCACTTAATTTTTATTCACACGATATTCCCCTTCAAGCTATTTGGTCTAGGCAATTAACAATTTATCCATAATAATTTGATAACCTTAATTCAAGGGGTCCTTTAGTGGATTTGAACCAACTTATGATCCCTCTTATTCATACGCACTTGAAAATAAGGAGTAAGTCAAGAAACATATATTTCGAGTAGTTTTCCAAAAGAGTCTAAGGTACATTGCTTAAAACCCATGGAAGGGGGGTTCGCTTAACTCTTCCACTTTCGAATGACTATGAATCTATTTATGGAAGAAAGAAACTCAGACATCAAAATATCAAGTATTGACTTGTCCTTACCAAGTGTGCATTGTTTAGAGTTGTGGGATTTTATGTTTTGAGTTTCTCTCATGCTATTGTTTCATGCCCAAATATTTTGCTAACCTAGATCTAACTGAATGTATTAGTTAGTCTAGGATCTGATACCAACTATATCAACCCCAATTGTTACCATAAATTATATATATATATATATATATATATATATATATATATTTATATTTCATGAGACAAGGGACATAATCATGATTTAAGGTAGAATCATTCCTTTTGGATTATAAGTTATCAAGGCAGATAGCTTCAAGAGATATTAAGACTTGATTAGAGTCACTCTTGAGTAGAAGTTATCAGCTTCTATGAAACCCTCATACCACTCGGCTATGAGAATGTTGACCAAGCGTTAGATTTTATCCCTCTTAAACTGGAAATCGCCCTTAATCATACTGTCAACCAAGACCAGTATATAGGTGAATACCTTGAATATAGAAACCCATCATTCTGAAATAACCTCAACAATGGTTATTCTTAGATCTTATATCCAACCCACATCTTCCCGATGGGGTTACTAAGATAACAAAATCACTATACATGATCAACTCATAGAATCCTTGGAATGTACTCTTAAGCATGATTATATTTTTTTTGGTAGATAAGATACTATAGCATTAATACCGGGTTTTACAATTTGACCTAAAACCTTTTACAAAAATCAGCCTAGGATTGTTGATGAACGTGTCCTTACAAAGGATCCTATATATGTAAAATATACATACCACCAAAGCCATTACATCTGGTAGGGCACATAGCCTATTATCAAAAAGAAACTTCTCATACAACATTTTGGGTATACCCCAAGAAAACACACCTACATCATAATTATAAAAAAAGAAACAGACACAGATCCCTTCCTTGAAATAGTGGAGCTGTAGACACACATAGCAAAGTACTAAAAAAACTCCCACAAGATTTGTATTGATAGATACTCTTAATAATTATTTGGTAATTGCTTTCTTCCATATATGACATTATTTAGGACCACATCTCGTCTTGGCCAATCAGCCTTGGAGAAGTGAACCTGCTGACTAGATTTATGGTGGTGGCTATCTGGTGGTCCATGTGGCTCTGGTTCGAAGTCTTATATTACCATTTCTTTTCTACCCTATGATTATCAACCAACCTCAAATTACTAAGACAACTAGGAGCCATGTTATCTGACATGTGACTGTCCCCATTATTCTTTGTGGTATTTTCAAGCAGCATCCACCAAGACTGACAGCTCGAATAATTTTTATTGTGAGTCTATTTCAAAAAATATACTAGAATACTAATAGCCCTCAAACTTATAGTGCATTATCTATTGGTAAATTTGACTATAATTCTTGGCATTCTTATTGAATAAGCTCCTCTACTTCGATCGAGACACCGTGTTCGCATTTGAAAAGTTCATCACCATCGACACCCAAATTGACCAGTTTATCAGCAACTTTTTTAGCTTCCCAAAAGACATGTTCGGATTTTATGTCCTGTATTCCATGGAAAAGGATCATAGCCTTTTCAACAATTATTTTAAACCTCGAAGGAGGTGTTTTCCAATTATTGAGGAAATTTATAACATCCATATAGTCTCCTTCTACAATCAAATTGCCTTCTAAGTCTTGAGTCATTTGAAGGCATCTCCACATAGCTTTAGCTTTAGCTTCGTTGTTCGTACTTATTCCCAAATATTTAGAAAATGCAAGCATCATATTCCCATTATGATCTCACACAATGCTACCATCATCTACTCTGCCAGGATTATCCTTAGCCACTCCATCAAAATTAAGATTAAACCAACCCGTAGGAGGTGGGGACCACTTAACATTGGATCTGTGGTTGACTACCCTAGGCACATACTCATATAACAAGGTTAATATTAAATATTGAGCAATCGTGGTCTCCTGCTGATGAGGTTTATGACTATCAAAAGGGATAAGGTTCACATTCTCATTGGAAAAGGATAGGATCCTAGAAATGATAGTTTGATGATAATGGATAGACTCATTAAAGACTCTATGTTTCATTTCTAACCACACCTACCAAATATAGTGATTGAGACAAATTTTCCACATGTATCTAAGTCTTTGGCTTGAAAATGGGTAATGCCACTAGACGAGCAAATCAAGTACGATGGCTGGTTTAGCCCAGGAAATATTGAAGGCCTAAAAAATCCCACTTAGGATAGTCAAGGAAAAAGGGTACTCAAGGAAAATGTGATAAATGGTCTCCCAATTAACCCTGCATAGATAAAAGTGATTAGTGATACAAATACCTTTACACATCATATTATCAATGGTTAGAATTATTCCTTGGATGACAAGCTATGAAAAGACTACAATTTTTGGAATTAAATTTTTTATCCAAACTAAGTCCTTTTGGAGGACAAAATCCTCTTCATCAAGCAGAAGCTTATAATCTGATTTAACAGTGAACTACCTATTTTCCGTAGGATCCCAGGTAACTTGATCTTCCTTGGGTATCATAGGGATAAAATGTTGCCCGAGAATGTTACAAATATCATTTGATTTTCCTTGAAATCCCTGAATCCTTATTTATTTCCACTTCATTCTGCCTCTATACCTCTTAAGGCTTATTTGTCCACCCTTTTATTTAGGCATACCTTTTGTTATATACATGAATCAATTAATTTCATTACAAAATAGTATTATTTAACCATCTTGGGAGTACCTATCCTCATGTACATTCATTTATCAACTTAGAATGTAATGTCTAACTTGGTTTACAATAAAGTCCAAATTACCCTTTTTGTGGGTTCCAACCAACTTCGAGATTCAACTCGGATCAATCCTCAATTTGTTATCATAATGTTTTAGGTTACACCAACCATGAATGTTTATGAAGTGATCACAATCCAATTAATCATTTAAAGAGTAGAATCCATTACGTTATGATTCTTGAGTCTATAGAACACACGAGATATCCAATTGAGCAAGACTTACATTCCATTATATTCTATTTTTTACATCCATATAATCATTGAATACATCGGTGCTAGTTGTTGAATGGTAAAGCTAGCTAACTACATCATCCATAATTTCCTAGTACATTTCAAAAAATAATTGACATAATCATATATCAATAAATCATCAACACACTAAAGTTAAGCATGCATTCCTTTCATCATAGTACACATTGTCATAATATAAGAATTTCTTAACTGTTTCATCAAGAATTTAACCATATCATCCACTTAAATAATTTTCATTTTGAAGTAAAAACAACATGCACAAGAATTAACAAATCGAATCACAAATAGAGTGACACATTTTTTATCCTGGTAACCATCATGGGGAATAAACCCAACCTTCAAAATATGTACTTTCCTCATATTCATAAACTTAATATGTCAAATAATACATATATAGAAGGTCCACTATGGATCTGTTTCAATAAATTATACATGGCAAGGAATACAACCTTTCCTTATCAAATTTGTGATGCAATTAAGAATTTTCCTAATTCCCTTATATAAGTCATCATTATATCATTAAGGTATTTCCCATGCCAATAATTAATCAATCTGTCCCTTTAAACTCATGATGTAATTAAGGAATCTATTGATTCTAAGCCATCCTAAATTTTTTCATATGTTTATGATAATCATAGGAATATTATTTTGGAGAAGTCGTATCGATGTTAGAGAGAACCATGTAAGTTCCCTCAAGAATTAATTCCAAATTCATTCTACACAATTGGCACAAATTCAATCCATGAATTAAAGTCCCATACCTTTAATTCATTAGCCAACCATTATTCCTAAATTAATAATTTAAGCTAACAATTTAAGTTATCTATCATTACATCCTTTTGTAACAACCCAATAGGGGTCTAATTCCCCACTAAATACAACATATTAATCTATTCAATTAATTCTCAATTGCTATCAAATTTGCTTCCTAAATTTGAACCAATATTCATTTCATTACTTTCTAAATCCTATCAATTATCTTCCCATACATGAGCTAAATATGCATCAAATATCCTACACAATTATTATATTTCAATCCAAGGTTAGCTCTCAAATCAATTCATTTTCATAATTGGATCAAAATATGCATTCATTTATTTCATCCTCTATTATAAATTTTAGAAGAAATCATTTGTAAAGTGATATCAAATTTTTTCCAAAATTTGATCCAACATAATCTCTAATTATCTTGCTAATTTGGTTATCAAAATCCAATTCAAAGATTATTTCTCTTATATCCAAACGATACCAAAATTTGCCTCCAAGATTTGTTTTAATACTATTCAATTAATCTCTCAAAAGAGGGAAACCCCGTAAATTCCCATAAATCATATAGCATCAAGGTCTATCTCTAAATAATTTACTTTTCTAATCCCAATCAACATGAATGCCATTCCTTTTACTTCCAGATATGTTTGGTAGAGTCCCATACCTCTTCTTGTATAAACACCAATCAATCCTTCCAAAACTAGAAGATCATATTTTCTTCTAGTTGATTTCATTCATTAAATATTTCATAATAAATCACAGTATGTATTTTACATACAAAATCTATAATTTCACTAAAATCATTACTTACATTTACTTCTCACATATACAATCCACAACTTCATTTCAAGAAATCACTAAGCATGAATCACCGATTCATCCATCTCTAATATTTCCATAATGAGGATTAATTCATAATCTCATTCATCATTTGTTTGGATTATCACCAAACACAGAGAAGAGTCCCATGCATCTTCCCAAGGAATGGACACCAATCCATCCTTTTAAAATATAGAAAATGTTCTTCCAAACTTCTAGTTGATTATATTCATTCAACATAAAACATAAGATAGTTTATGTACTATCTCTATTCATTAAACATAAATATTTGCATTCAAAGTATACTAAAACTTATGTTCAATTTAATCACTTTTAATTGATTTCCAGGAATTACCAATAATTAATTTAACTATGAAAGGTTATCATATTAGAATTATCTTTTATTAAACGAGAACCTAGTTGAGGGACAATTAATCCATTCTAGTGAAAGGCTCCTTAGTGACCTCTTCCATGATGTCAATAGCAGGCTGTCTTGGATTTTGACCAATGTTTATGCTCCCAATACTATTTTCGGAAGAGCACAACTATGGGATGACTTGACCAGTTTGAAAAACTCCTTTCAAAACATCCCTTAGATTGTTGCGGGTGATTTCAACACCCCCCTCTATTCTTAAGACAAAAAATGAGGCTCTGAAATCCCAACTAAAAGCATAGAGGATTTAAATAATTTTTTCAATGCTAATTGCCTAATGGATATGAAACTAAGAAATGCCAAATACACCTGGATTAATAGATGAACTGGTTCTCACCACATCCAAGTCATATTAGACATGGTTTTCCTCTCATAGGAAGCAATTCAACAATTTGGAGATGTTGCTCTATACCCTCTGACCAAAATTAGATCAGATCATAACCCTCTTATAGTGGAGTTTGACAAAAATAACCACTATAAAAGGCCTTTCAAATTTGAAGCTATGTGGATACACCATCCCGATATCTGACAAATGGTCCTCCATAGTTGGCACCAAGACATCCAAGGACTTCCCTCCTTTAAGTTGGCCCAAAAACCTAGAAGCTTAAAAGAATATCTGAAAATATGGATTAAGGAAGTATTTGGAAATATTTTTGCTAATAAACAAACCCTCAAATAAATATTAGACCACATTGAAGAGAGGATTCAGAATGGTGAAATATATGACTGCATCAGGAATGAAGAAAAATATATTTTAGCTAAGTATCACAATATTCTTACCTGTGAAGAGACCTATTGGTTCCAAAAATCCAGAGCTCTTTGGCTCAAAGAAGGGGACTCAAACACTAAGTTCTTTCATGTGTCCACCCTTAGAAATAGAAGTAACAACCGCATCAAGGAGTTGATAAAAAAGGATGGCACTTTCACTTCATATATAAAGGACATCAGACATGAGGCCACCATGCACTTCCAAAAAATGCTTAAGGATGACAACCTCTATTAAGGTATTGTCCAATAAGCTTTACTACATCAAATTCCTTCCAATTCTATCCTTGAAGTGGTTAATTCATCCCTTGTTGCTCCTTTCCAATATGATGAAATCAAAGCGTCCCTATTTTCTATGAATCTTGACAAAGCTCCAGGACCTTATGTTTTCCCCCCTCATTTTTTTCAAATATTTTAGGATATTGCTAGTCCTGATGTCTCCAAACTATCAAAGAGTTTTAGTCCTCTAAACGTATTCCTAGGGGATTCAATTCCATATTTATTGCCCTCATTCCTAAAATTTTGACTGCCAAATCTCTATCTAATTTCATACCTATCAGTCTTTGCAATTTTGCATAGAAAATTCTCACTAAAATCATGGCCATTAGAATGCAAAACATATTGCCTATTATTAATGACCCTTGCCAAGGGAGCTTTGTCCAGGGTAGATCAATTCTCGATGGTATCATTACCATACATGAAGCCCTCCATTCTACTTCCAATACCCAAAAACCTACTTGTGTCCTTAAGCTTGATATGAACAAATCTTATGATAGGGTCAATTGGAACTTCCTGCTAGCTGTACTTCACAAGTTTAGATTCCATCCTGAGTGGGTAGAACTCATCAACAATTGCATTTCCTCCCATCGATTCTCTGTTCTCATCAATGGTTCCCCAACAAGTTATTTTAAAAGTAGTAGATGCCTTCGTCAAGGAGACCCAATATCTCCATTCTTAGTCATCATAATTACAGAGGCGCTAGGAAGAACTATTCAAGCAGCTTGCAAAACTGGGTTGTTATCAGGAATCAAAGCTTATTCCCAAACTAACCCAGTTTCCCATCAATAATTCATGGATGATACTATATTAACTACTAATGCTTCTGTCTTTAAAGCTAAAGTCATCATATATATCCTAAAAGTTTATGAGGTAGCTGCAGGCCAAAAGTCAATTTCAGCAAGATTAAATTATAATTCCTAAACACTCCAATGCCGAGACAATTGAAGATAGCAAGGATCCTAAATTTCTCCATGGCCAATCTTCCAACCACTTACCTAGGTCTGCCTCTTTTCAGTGGCCAACCAACAGCCTCTATGTGGAATAATATAACGAAGCACATTAAAAAAAGACTCATAGGATGGAAAGGTAACCTCTTATCTCAGGCTACCAAAGGGAATCTGAATACTGCTATTTTGCATAGCATCCCAGTTTACTTCTTGTCAGTTTTTAAAATACCTTCAACAACTACATCAAAGATCAAGAAAATCCAAAAAAAAAAATTGTGGACAGGAGCAAAAAACAAACAAATAATTCATCTAGTAGTCTGGGAAAATGTCTACAAGCCCAAAAACAAATGAGGAATAGGGCTTAGAAGAATCAATTCTCTCAACATTGCTCTTATCGCCAAGCAATCCTAAAGACTCATTTCAGGAGAACACAATGAGCGGATATCCATAGCTAAAAGTAAGTACCTCCAAAATAACAACTTCCTCAATGAGAACATTCCAAGTAGAGGATCAGCCTTAGGGAATTCTATAATCAACACAAAGCACATCATCAAGAAAGAAATGAGATGGAGAATGGGATATGAGAACAACATTGATTTTTGGAGCGATAAATGGATTACTCAAGAACCCCTCCTAAGAAATCCTATTCTATCCATACTCAAATCCTTCATGGATGCTATGATGGGATTCAAAGTTTTTGACTTCCTCATTTCTCAAGTTAGACACCCAATATGGGCCCATTTTTCTAATCCTACCTTTCCTGCTAAGTCCAATATGCTAAACAACCTCCTCTCTTCCACTATTATTCCTTCCTTTAATAAATAAGACCAACTTATTTGGGAACCTACTGAAGGAGGATAATTCTCAGTCAAAATGACATATCTTATCCTCCTTGAGCATGAGGATCAATTACTCTCCTTCGACTATGTCTGGATCAAACATATCACTCCTAAAATCTCCTTCTTCTCCTAGCTCACCATTCAAGAGAAAATCCTCACCATTGAAATTCTCATGAAAAAATAATTACCCATCTGCAATAGATGTTACCTTTGCCACTCCACCTTGGAATCCACCTCTCATATTTTCCTCCACTGCCATGTTTCCTCCACCATCCTCAATTGCCTTTTCCAAGCCTTTCATATTCAGTGGGTTAAACCCAATTCCATCAACGACTTGTTCATTCAATGGCCATCCTCCTTCAATGATCCCCACCTCAAGTTATTTTGGAATATTACCCTCAATCACTTCCTATGACAAGTTTAGTTAGAGAGAAACAACAGAGCTTTTTAGAGAAAACCCAAAGTCCCCAAGCTCATTTCCTCAAAAATCTTGGACTCTACTTTGTAAAATGCTTCACTCATTCCCCCCACTTCTAAACTACCTTCCAAGGCTGAGTATGACCTAGGTCTTGAATTATACCTACTCCTTCATGAAATCCAGCCTCTTACCTCCATTAGGCCTGACTCTATTTGGAAACCTCCTCCTCCAGGCTAATACAAACTCAATTTTGATGGAGCTACTAAAGGAAATCTAGGTAAGGCAGGGGATTGAGGGATCTTAAGAAACCATAAAGGAGATATTATACTATCATTTGATGAAGGATTGGGTGATCATACTAATCATGTTACCGAGGATAAAATCATGTGGAGAGGGTTAAGTATAACCAAGGAGTACTGTATAAGACTTATTTTTGAAGGGGATTCCCTCAACATTATCAACTACCTCAAGAATAGAAATAGTAGACCTTCATGGAAAGTTAGAGAATATATTGAAGAAGATAGGATCCTTGTCCTCAACCTCGAGGAATTTGTCTACCAACATGCCTTTAGAGAATCGAATAAGGTTGTAGACAAGATAGCCAATATCGGGGTCAATTAAGCCAATATTCAAACTTGGCTCCATAATGTCCCAAAAGAAGTCAAAGGTATTGCTGATCAAGAAAAATGATATATAATCCTTCCACAACAAGAATTCTCTCCTCATGGTAGTCAACGTCATCCTCATGCATAAGCCTTTTTTGTTTTCTAGTCATTATAAGTTCCACGTGTCACTGGCTTATAGTCCTTGGCTTCCATTGAATTTTATTTGCAAAAGTAATGACCATCTTTTTATTCATGTGGCCTACTTCCCCCATAGCCCTTTGCCTGCCCCCACAAACCCCCATCACCAATCCCATTGGCCTCACTCTATCAACCTCCATTATCCCCACCACCCTCATCCCTTTTCCACTGACTACCACCTCACAAAATCCCATTGGGTCTATTTTTTTGGAATGCACGATAATTTAATTACCATATTTTAGTACATTCATTTCAAACTTTGCAGGTTTCAAAGCATGGTTTCTATATTGGAAATCAAGAAAAATGTGAAGGAAGTGCTTTGGTCTAGTAATTCCCACACTAATCGAAGCTAGAACCTTCTCAATCATAGAGACAACAATACCTCTTACCGATCCACTACAGTTTCTCATGAAGAAGGCACCCACCTCAAGCTCGGTGATATGACATGACAGATGAACACTATCTCCAACAAGTTTAACTATCAAGACAGGCTGGACTTGTTTGCATTAAAACACTCCGCCTCATTTTTCTTGGGATGCATACCTTTCCTTTTTGGCTCCCCAAAGTCTCTCCCAGTGGGTAGTTGTACTAGTAGCAGATTTCCTAAGCCCACCTTGTGTGCTGTTGCATGTCATTACCCGTGGTTTTTACCATGTCTCATGTGTGTTCTCTCCTTTCAACATGCACCTCATTTCCCTAGATTATACAATCGATATCCCCTTTCCAAGCCTCCCAACTCTCGTCTAGTTTCTCCACATCGCTCGGCCCCCACCACCATCCATATCCTTTTAAACCTTGACTTCTCACTTTTCACCCATCCTTGGCTCCTTTTTGTAGCAAAGTCTATCTATCCATGTCTATGTATTTTAGCCAAAAGCCTTATCCCCACCATTTCCAATGACTTCGTGGAGCCCGATTCTCTCGATTGTGATGACATTGCTAAAATGGTCCTCTAGGACATAAATTTTTTATCCTTTTTCCAACTATTCTCTGGAAATGACCTTGAAATCACCATGGCTTTCCTTGAGACCTATGATAATGGGGTTGTATCTATCTGTGGCAGAAACTTTGTGGTCGACATCCACCTTGTAGCGTCCATTACTGGTCAGAGCTCTATAGGCCGATCCATTCACCGCCACAAGCATAACTGGGAAATAGAATTATCTGAATTCCAAGGGAACTACAAATTTATTAAAACATCCAAGAGTTACAACATCTAAAGAACTAATTTTCATTCTCCTTGGAACTCATTCATGAAACCTATTATGGATTTTGTCATAGTTGATAATCCTGACAAACCCTTCAAGACCTATCACCTATATTTTGTTAATCATTACAAAGAAATCAAACCCCTTAGCATTCCCCTATTCCTCCTCAATTCCATAAACCACACCATTCCTAACAACAGGTAAAATTTGGCCCCGACCTCCCTCAGGACCAGGGTTTATACAAATTCATTTACTCTTACATCCTTGCCAACAACCCTAAGCCTAATCCTTCCAAACCTAGCCCGAAAAAAACTCTGGCCAAAATTCCTCTTGTTGAGAGGAAGAGGAAGGCTATACAAGATGTTGCTAGATTAAGGCCGAAGAAAAGCATTAGCTGGGACAACATTGAGGGTCTAGTAAGGAAGTCTATCAGACTCCAAAATATGACCACTAGGAGGAATGTTATTGATATTTCAAATGATGAGGAAGAAACAAATGATGAGAACAAATAGTTGAAGGACTTCATCATTGCTTCCACCATGGCAATGATGAACTCTATGGTAAAATACATAATGGATATCAGAGAAGGCCTATAGACTTTTTTCTATGGTGGCCAGCCTGACCTGGAAGTGGAAGTGGAGGAAGGCTCTGAAGCGGATAAGACTATAGTGAATATGGAACCTAAGGACGTCAAGGTCGAGGCCATCGAGGAAGATGCCAGCAAGGAAGAAGAGAAAACCTTAGCTAAGTAATAACCTTCTATTATTTTTGAGGTTTCCTGAGTTAACTGGTTTGATTCAGGCCTCACTTGTTTTTTATCTCTTTTCCAGTCTGGGGGTTAGCATGTCTGCAAGTTATACTAGTTTTATGCAAATAGGTATTGTCATTTTTGTTTATTTCCTCAAGATCAAGGAAGGTTCTTCCTTATATAAACATATGATAATTTTCATGGATTTTATAAATCTGAGTTTGTGTCCTCACACTTTGCTTTTATCAGTTCAAATTTTGCTTCAATCTGTAAGTACCACTATTACTATGTCTATGCCATTTGGCTACTTTTGTAATCAGGTTAAAGGATCCTTCAAAATCCTTTATTAATATAAAGCTCCTTATTTACCAAAAAAAAAAGAATTATCTTTTATTCATAAATCAAATGATTTAATCCCATTATAACCTAATATGGGTTTCCATTTTAATCTACAAAGCATAGAATACTATGAGAAGGGAATGGTCAAGCGATTGTAACAAGTTATTGGAAAATTATTTCATCAATGCGCACATCAAAACATCAGAGTGGTTGTCCATAGTAAATCATTTAATGGACACCTAGATGTCATGGATTTGCATGATCATCTACGTAGTACCATTGTTTTTTGGGAATAAAAAAAAGTCTCACATCGAACATGATGAAATACCAAATAGAGACACACTGTAGGGTTTCAGATGGTGATAGATAAGGTGTTGGATAAAGAGATTCCAAATTTTCATAAATAGCTTCATAAAACATGGCAAAAGGTTCTAGCGAGGACTAGGATATCTTGGCCCCGACTGAAATAAAAGTCCAATATTTTTAGTGCTACTGATAATATTTAAAATGATATCTAGTATGGTGGCAAACAAAGATTTAGTTGATATCTTATTAGCTTTCCAAATACATGATAGGAATGGTTGTAAAGTGTATCGCTCCAAAATTTTTGCATCCTTACCCTCAGGCTATAGGATCCGCGCCCAGAAGGGGGATGCGAGAAGGATGGGACAATACCTCGGACTGAGAGGCCCTTTGAAGGTCCCGCCTCTCGGGGGAGGAGTATAAAGGTGAATTTTCGACGGATGGTGGGTTCACCAGGAAACTTTTGAGTGGCAGTTTCCACGCCTAGGTTGGGAATGGGTTTGATGTGTTCGTTTTATACTCAATCATTCAATTCCTAGGTTTGGCCAAAATGAATCTAAACTATTCTATATGCCAATAATGATTTAAATGGATACAAAAAATAGAAATGGGTGCTAAACACAGAGAATATGCAGATTAGGACAGATCATACCTGATTTCGGATGTCTGATGAAGGTTCTGAGTCTTGTAGCAGTCCGAATCGTCTCAAACTGCACGTAATCGTCTGAAAGGAGACAGAATCGTCTCAGATCACAGTCGGTCATCTGAGATCAGACGAGATCATCGTGGATCTGATGAATTCATTAGACGAATTCGTCAAAAACCTGCAATCACAGAAACAGATACAAAATACCAAAATACGAGTACCAAAACACAGGGGAAATGATAGAAGTAATGGTAAATTTACCTAAATGATAAATCCAAATAGAAATCAAAGAAGAAATGCATCAACTTAACAATGTATTTTGATTTTATCATGCATTTACACTAGATGAGGTGAACTCCAAGATGCATAAACATAATAACCCAAGATAATGCAGAATTATAATGGAAAAATGCAGGAAAGTTAAGAAAATGCAAACTCTGGGCTCGGATTGCCCCCAATCTAGATTACAGTCAGGATCGCCTCCAATTGTACGAAATCGTCTGCGCTCCTCGACAGGATCGTCCGAGATAGTCTGGAATCATTTGCGACGATCCGAACTAGCTTCGGCTAAAAAATAGTAGGGTTCCTGCAAGAAAATGCAAAATGCAGAATACAGACAGTAGTACGAGGATGCTCTAGTGAATAAGGATCTAAATCCGTCAGCTAAGGGGTTCAGGGGAATCAGAATCAGGGGGATAAACTAGAAAAATCCTAGTTTATATAGGATTAGGGGGAGGCTAGGAGGTTGGGGATCATCCCAATCTGGGAGATCTCCAACAGGGAAATCTCCAACTACGTAGACGCGCTTCTGCCCAAGTTGGAGAGGCTGTTGAAACAGAAGCTAATTATGAACATTCGGTTTTGGGACGAAATCGTCTGGACGTTCTGTTCCAGACGAATTCGTCAGATCGGGGATGATTTCATCTGATCTGCGACGATATCGTCCAACGGTCAAAACAAATCCTAAAAATGGCACGAAAAATGGGGAAAGCGGGTAACAAGCGGTTTTGGGGTTAAAATTTAAATTTTTATCTTTTATCTTTTACTAAGGTTTTAACCGTGCCAATTTTAGGGTGCTACATTTTGCCCCCTCTTTAGCGAATTTTTCGAAGAAAATGCGTTAAAGACGAGTTTTTCCCATTTTTACGAGAAAGCAAAAAATGTACTCAATTTTTTAGACGACGATTCTTCGTCGAATCGTACGAATGCTGACTATGGTGCCCCCTCCGTGTTTTTACCCAAATCGAACGTTTGAGGTAAAAATGCGGAAAAGCAAAATTTTAAAATGTTGCTGGTTTTGAATAAAATTAAGAAAAATAGGGAAAACCCTAATTCATTTTTTTTACTATTCATTTTTACTGGTTTTTAGAGCTCTGCACAAAAAAAATGGTGGAGACAGCACACAGAGCGACAGAGGTCCGACGCGGGCTACGGGTAAGGATCTAATCCTAATAGATTAGGTTTGATTTTGCTTTGTGCAATTTTTGGATTTAAATTTTGATTGTTTGGGGCATCGCGGCCATTTTTAGGCCGTCGACGACGTCGGGACGAAATCGTCCCTATTTCATCGAAATCGTCTCTAGATCGTCGATTTCGTCTGAGGGCGAAATCGATGAACTAGGGGCGATCTCGTCCAACAAGGGGCGATCCACGAGTTGCAAAATCGGAGATGATTTCATCCTAACAAAGGATGATGCTGCCCAATTTGGGATGATATAATCCAATGGTGGATGATATCATCTTGTTAAGAAATTAAGCTTGATTAAAATGTTTTTAATTTTATTTTAATGATTGGTTATTTATAAATTTTGTTGTTTATTGTTTGTTTTGCAGAGGGGATTACTAAAGAGCCAGGAATGGAAATACGATAGGCTGAGAGATGACTTGGCCACTCTCGACCAGGTAGAGCATGACCAACTAGCATAGGTCAGGCTACAACATGTGGTAGAGATGCCACAAGTACCGACTGACATAGGGCTTCTGACAGCCCTAGCAGAGAGATGGTATCCAGGGTCATCCTATTTTTGGCTATCGATAGGGGAGATGGCTCCCACACTAGAGGACGTATGGAGGATCATGAGGATCCCCATACAGGGATGGCTCATGATGCCTATGGCCAATCAGGGCCAGGAGATGATGAGATTGACTGGAGACCCGAGCTTCACCCTGGAGAAGGGCGGAGTGAACATCGAGTCTCTAAGGTAGATGCCTGGGGCATCTAGGCTGACTCGAGTTTTGGTAGGGGTGGTCGATGGCTTACTGTTGTGCCACCAGAGTGGGTGCAGACTACCGTGGGTGCTCTCAGACATAGTTTGTGACATGAGAGACCACGGGTACAGGTTTACATGGGGTAGCTTTGTACTATGTCGCTTGTATAGGATCCTACATGGGGTCGTATACAAGGGAGGTCGATGTCTGGTCTTGACATCGCTGCTACAGATTTGGTGCTGGGAGCACATCACGGTGCGGAGGCCGATAGGGCTCCCATTGATAGGGGTTGACCGGGAGAGGCCCCGAGTTTACTATTGGTGGCTACAGAGAGGGTCACAGTGATGGATAGATCTGTCGATGTCTCGAAGGTTGCTGGATGACCTCATCCTAGACCAGATCACCTGGAGGCCATGGAGAGAGCACCCGGGTGGGCAGAGGATGGGCAGGAGCTGGCTCGCATCAGGCGAGTCTACTGGCTGAGGATGGAGTGGGGAGAGGTAGAGCTCCATCGCTATGATCGGGTACTATGATAGTTTGGTCTACAGTAGGGGATCCCTTCTCTCAGGGATTACGAGTACTCTCGAACTATTCGAGATAGTACTACGCTGAGTGGGGCTCCAGACATGCAATGATTCTAGAGTCAAGACGTGAATGATGCCCCCATCCAGCCAGTGGATGGTGATGACACTGGGGTTGCAGATGGCTACGATGCCTGGTACGCAGGCATCCGCCCTCCTCGGATGACGAGGGCACAGGGTCCGATGCACGTGGTTGTGCGATGGATGGGGAGGCGGTGCTAGGCTACCATTGAGGTAGCACGGGGTCACGATGGGAGAGAGCAATGATGATCCCCATAGGAGAGATGCCAATGGATGGGTCAGGCTCCATAGAGGCCATAGGAGATAGGGCGGAGGGAGGAGAGATTCCCTTCGTAGTAGGGGGAGAGACCACCATCGCTTGATAAGGGCAAGGGTGTTGAGGTAGGGGAGAGCAGCGAGATGGCGGCTCTCCGGGCTGAGGTTGCCCGCCTTCGGGCTCAGGTGCAGACACTGCAGGATGAGGCTACATGGCTTAGAGCTCGGGGTGGAGGAGCGAGCACTCGAGATCTAGCATGGTCTATTGCTCAGACCGCATTCTACCAGGGGTTGTACTATCAAGCGGTCCCAGAGGGACAGAGGATACCATTGCCAGCCCCCATTATAGAGCCGATTATGATGGGATCATCGAGGACATCCTCACGATCGACGATGAGGACCCGGGACACAGCCCGGACCTCTATGGGACCACCTCCTCCACGTCAGGGCGGGGGAGGAGATGAGGCTGAGAGCTCGAGGGCTTCTCGAGGCTAGCTGTTGTAGAGTGCAGATTGCATTATTATATATGTATATATATATTTGTTTTTGAGGGGATTGAGTATGCCAGGGTTTTGATTGTGGCATACCAATCCAGATGATGTACATAATTGATTGATGATATATATAGATTGTATTTTTGATGATATGACTTGTGTATCTGTTGTATGATGCTTGAATTGTTGATTCATGTAATTATGTCATTGGAAATAAATTATAATGTTATGTCATGCCATAAAATTGTAAATGAAATAATCTGATGTGCATAAATTGGTTGTTTTGGTGTGATTTGATGAAAAATAAAAGGGACTTCTAACAATAATTTCAAAGGACATTGTCGTTGTTATAGACCGTTTCATGGAGTCACCGCTCGCTAGGTCGTCAAGCTAATCCTAGTATAGAAATATTGCTAAAAGTAAAAGAGTGCTTAAGAGACTGTCTTAAGACTTGGTGTTGTGATGATGAAAATGATGATGGTGATGATTTGTTTTCAGATTTTTCACAAAATTATGCATGAAATATATTTAAAAAGTGATTTTTGCTAGGCATAAATTCCTAAGTGTGATAAATTTTTGAATAATTCCTTAGAAATTATACCATGGTTGCAAAATGGAATGTTTGACATAATGACATGAAATAGAATAAGTGTTCGTTCGTTTTGAAGCACAATTGTGTAACATAATGATGTAAGCCATATGTGTTTTTAAAATGGATGGGAAAATAAAATTAGAACAATGGTTTGCGCTAGGCATAGAATTTATAGGTATAGACTTATACCATCATCACGAAATCCAAAGAAGAAATTGATATTTTTAGTTTTATTGCATGATTGATTTTTGATTTTTGATTTTTGATAAACAGAAAATAATAATATGATGAACATGTTGTTTGAAATCATTTTGCGATTTTGTGAAACAATGTATATAATTGTTTTTATACAAAACAAAATTCTGAAATAAGAGGATAAAATTATTCCAAAAAGAATTACAGAAATATTTTAAATTATCTCAAAAACAAATGTAGGTTTATAAGGGATCCTCATGTGCAAATGTGAGTTCATTACCGATCTTGATTTATCATAATGATACAAAATCTCTCAAATACAAATGTGTGTGCGATTGTATTGTTCATTCACCAATTTTGAGCAAGATAATTTGATATAAGCAATTTGCCTTAACCAAATGAGTGTTCCTTAACCATGATTTATATGCATATAACCGTACCAGACTACTATGTAAGTCGGGTTATCAAGAGCTAGCTGATCCATAAGCTGACATAGGTCTGTACAAAAGAAGGTCGCTAATGTGACAGACATATCACCACGCTAGGAATTACCCAAGGCCAAGCGGGTTGGGCACAAACCACCTGTTATGGGGCTTACCTCACAGTTTTCGAATAATTGAGAATTCCAGGGATTCAAGCTCATTCACCCTTCTTTTCTTTTCAAGGGGTAGGGAAAGGGATTTTATTGCATTTTGCTTTTTCGTTTCACTTTTGCTTTTCTTTTTTTTTTTTTTTTTCTCTTTTTGTATTTTTGCTTGGAATATTGTTGCGATGGTACAAAATGATATTTTTCTTTTTCTCATTTTTCTTTGACTTTTCTTTTTCTTCCTATGCTAGGGATACTTGCTCGGATTGGCTGTAGAGCAAGGGATTTTTATTCTGGGTAGGGGTGAGCTTGTCCTTTTGTCAATTCTCAAAGATTCTAGACCATGTGCATGATAGGATAGCAGGGGAAACTTTTCGCTCAAGAAACCACGTCTACTATGTAGCATCATATTGAATTTGCAATGAAATCATTTTAATGTGAAAAGATATACTTGGTTCAAGTAAATAACAAGATCAGTTCTCTATGCTCAAAACTTTATTTAATGCCAATGTGGACTTTGATATAAGAGAGATTAATAATCATACTAAATAAAATCAAGATATTTATTCATGTGAGTGTGAAAGTGCGGGATTCCAAATAAATGCTAATTTATCCAAAATAATTGAAAATATAACTGCAATACTTCAAGAATTGACAGGTATGAAAATAAAATATGTTTTTGAAGATTTTGATGTTTTTATATTTTGATTTTGATTGATGAATTGAGAAGATACATAATGTGATTATTTTTTGAAATTTTTATTATTATTATTATTTTTTTTCTTTTTGATGATGGAATTGGTGGTATATACAAGATGATCTATATACACTATACAAGGTTATTTGAGTATAGTGTGTCTAAGGTTGCTTCAAAATCAAAGGAGGTTTTGAAGGATAATTTGGTTGTGGTGAAGGTAAGAACAAAAGGTGATGAATAAAAGGTAGCGATAACAAAAGCTTTGTTATAATGTAGAATAATGTAGCAAAATATTTTACTTTTATATGTGTAAAATTGATCATGTTACAAAATAAAATGTCAGAAGGATAAGAAGGTTCTTCATTCTTATCACTATCTTCCAAGTCTTGATAAGATGGAGGGAGCATATATGAAATATATGCATGGGTGTTATTTGGTAAACAAGGATGATCATATATGGATGAAGAAAAGTGATGGATAGAAGATAATTGTGACAATAGAGAATGTATAGAACTTGATGTTTCAACCGTTAAATATTCTTCAAATGGTGTTGGGTCATTATGTATGGTAACAATTTTATTTGCAAGTTCAAACTTTAAACATTGGTGAAGAGTGGAAGGGACAACCCTCATCGTATGAATCCAAGGACTTCGAGAAGTAGGTTGTAAGGTGAAGGGCAATATGCTACATAAAACAAAGTATCCAGGATCTTGGATCCAATATTAAGGGGAAGAATTATAGTACCTTGAGCTTCTTGAATTTCATTGTTAAAATATTTTATAATAACATTTGATTCATTAAGATCTTCTTCCTTTAATTTGAGTTTTTGGAATAATTGATAAGTGCATAAATTAAGAGAGGAGCCATTATCTACCATGATAGTTTTAACAGGTGTTTCTTTACTAGATCCTGTAATGTAAAGATAGGAGTCTTCTTGTGGAGTAGAGGAAGGAATCTCCTCATCATAGAATGAAATATGGTTAACCTCAAGAGGGCTTACACCATTAATTATGTTCTTAGAGAAAATATGATGAGGAACAAATTGTTGGCTAGGTATCTTGAACAAAGTTTCCTTATGAGAACTTTGTAATACTTCTAAAAGGGATATCTTTGCTTGAGGATTAATCACTTGTTGTTGGCTATCAAAGTGGATTTCAAATTGAGATTTTGATTCTAAAGATGAGCTTTCTATGCTTACATTCCATTTTGGATCATTCTCTAGAGCCAAAGATAGTTTTGAAGGTTGGTCAAATGAGGAATCCATCTCTTGAATATCAGATTGAGTTGATTGAACTTGAGGTTGCTCATTTGTAGTTTCTATTACAATATTAGTAATATCATCATGATGGGACACATTAACATGCAATATTTGATTGGTTTCCTATTGTTGATAATTGAATAGGGGTTCTTGGGAGATCCCCATGTCTTGATTGATTATTGGTATTTGTTGTGTAGGAGTTTGATTGTTTACTGGAGATTTATAATCAGTTGTAGATTGTAATTCCTTTATATTAAAAAGACCCTCATCAATCAAATCTTGAATTGCACATCTTAAATCTTTACAATTTTGTGTCATATGTCCATCTACTCTATGATATTCACAATGTAGCTCAGGTTTAAACCAATCTGCTGTGGCATCAAGTTGTCTTATGGAAGGGAGTTCAATCCTATTTGTATCAAGTAAATGCTTGAGAATTATATCCATTGGTTGATTGAGCTTTGTAAATGTACGTGATGAAGGTTTTCGAGAGGTTTTTGATAAGTGCCTTAGGAGTTCAGTCATAAAAGGACCTAATGGTTTTTTACCTCTCTTTTCTTTGTTATGGGTAGAATGATGATAGGAAGATTGTGAAGTATGATGTGAGTGCATGGTAGGATTGGAAGAATAAGTATTTTCTTGTTGAAATGGATGTGTTGTATTGAAAGAAGAATATTGAAGGGGTGGAGGAGGATTGTATGTGGATTGATAGACATAATATGGATATATGGGAGAATAGATAATATCGTTATGAAGAGGATTGGAAAAGGGATTGTCCTGTTGGGGTATGGATGAAAAATGAGAAAAGTGTGATGGAGGTGATGTTGAATAGGGATGAGGTTGGTCATAATCAACAAATGTATTTGGCTGAATTCTTCCAACATTACTGATGGGCTCATATTGATTTGAGTAAAAACTCATGGTTTCTTTAGTACTTCTAAAAGTAATATTTAGTATCTACTATTTAGAATTGAATCTAAAACATACAAACTTGAAATGATGATTTTGTTTTTTTTTCTTGTATACATATATATATATATATATATATATATATATATATATATATATATATATATATATATTTTTTTTTTAGTTATTCACGTCGGGTTCACCAAAATGTATCGCTCCAAAATTTTTGCATCCTTACCCTCAGGCTATAGGATCCGCGCCCAGAAGGGGGATGCGAGAAGGATGGGACAATACCTCGGACTGAGAGGCCCTTTGAAGGTCCCGCCTCTCAGGGGAGGAGTATAAAGGTGAATTTTTGACGGATGGTGGGTTCACCAAGAAACTTTTGAGTGGCAGTTTCCATGCCTAGGTTGGGAATGGGTTTGATGTGTTCATTTTATACTCAATCATTCAATTCCTAGGTTTGGCCAAAATGAATCTAAACTATTCTATATGCCAATAATGATTTAAATGGATACAAAAAATAGAAATGGGTGCTAAACATAGAGAATATGCAGATTAGGATAGATCATACCTGATTTTGGATGTCTGATGAAGGTTCTGAGTCTTGTAGCAGTCTGAATCATCTCAAACTACACGTAATCATCTGAAAGGAGACAGAATCATCTCAGATCACAGTCGATCATCTGAGATCAGACGAGATCATCGTGGATCTGATGAATTCATTAGACAAATTCATCAAAAACCTGCAATCACAGAAACAGATACAAAATACCAAAATACGAGTACCAAAACATAGGGGAAATGATAGAAGTAATGGTAAATTTACCTAAATGATAAATCCAAATAGAAATCAAAGAAGAAATGCATCAACTTAACAATGTATTTTGATTTTATCATGCATTTACACTAGATGAGGTGAACTCCAAGATGCATAAACATAATAACCCAAGATAATGCAGAATTATAATGGAAAAATGCAGGAAAGTTAAGAAAATGCAAACTCTGGGCTCGGATTGCCCCCAATCTAGATTACAGTCAAGATCGCCTCCAATTGTACGAAATCATCTGTGCTCCTCGACAGGATCATCCGAGATAGTCTGGAATCGTTTGCGATGATCCGAACTAGCTTTGGCTAAAAAATAGTAGGGTTCCTGCAAGAAAATGCAAAATGCAGAATACAGACAGTAGTACGAGGATGCTCTAGTGAATAAGGATCTAAATCCGTCAGCTAAGGGGTTCAGGGGAATCAGAATTAGGGGGATAAACTAGAAAAATCCTAGTTTATATAGGATTAGGGGGAGGCTAGGAGGTTGGGGATCATCCCAATCTGGGAGATCTCCAACAGGGAAATCTCCAACTATGCAGACGTGCTTCTGCCCAAGTTGGAGAGGCTGTTGAAACAGAAGCTAATTATGAACATTCGATTTTGGGATGAAATCGTCTGGACGTTCTGTTCCAGATGAATTCGTCAGATCGGGGATGATTTCGTCTGATCTACGATGATATCGTCCAACGGTCAAAACAAATCCTAAAAATGGCATGAAAAATGGGGAAAGCGGGTAACAAGCGATTTTGGGGTTAAAATTTAAATTTTTATCTTTTATCTTTTACTAAGGTTTTAACCGTGCCAATTTTAGGGTGCTACATAAAGTATCTAAGGATCACTGGATTCTCATATGCCAAGGGAATACGCTACTGAGGAGGGCGATGAATGGGTTATCACCTGGTCCATGACTTGTAGTTATTGACACCAATCCCTCAAAGATTTAGTATAAAATAACATATAATTCTATCACCTGATTTCTAGATATTAGTATAGTCAAAATGACAAAATATAGTAGAGTTATAATTTTATGTTTTGTTACGAGAGAAGGTAGACTATCACTTATGAATGTGAGCACCAATGATAGATATAAATCACAAACATACTAGTGATGCTCCTGATTAGCCTTAATGGTTAGGTGCATAGAAAGAGAGGTCATTAATAACAGATATGAGTACACTCAGAGTGTAACGAAGGAGGGTTCTTAAAAAGAACTGGTTGGCTTCTAATATTCTTTCATAAAACCAAATAAATTACTATATACACTACGCACATGTATAAAAAACATTATATTTAGGGTACTCAATATTTTATTAGCAGTAAAAGTACAACTCTCCTGAAGATGTTTCCAACCTGAGGAGGTTAATTCTCACTAATAAAGTATTTTAACATTTTTGGAAGAATCAAATTTTGCAGAATTCAGATTATAGTATAGAGTCGAATTATAAGAAAACCATTCTCTATGGATTCAAACTATCATATCCATAACTTACCTAAAAAAGAGTTTGGCAACACAGGTTTTAGTTCAACTGAATACCAAGCATGATGGAAACTAATGATTAGCATGATTTGGCTTATATGGAAGGGAGGCTTGAGAGTCTATGGTTATGGTGCCTTGATAGTCAAAATAGAACCTAACTCCCTCTTAGAGCCAAATCATGAGATGATAGGACCTATGATCACAGTCCGACATGGCTTACCTAAAACTTAGGTAGTTCAAATTAGATAGCATGATGGATTAATTCTTGATTTAATCTCTACACTAGACTAGTTAAAGCATTCTCTCAAGCAATATATTCAAAACAAGATGTCACATAGCGTAAATATATCAAAGAGGGAAACTAGTTACATACAACACATATTTTATTTCAATTCATAATGAACAAGCATTAAGGAATATTATAGGGGATAGACCCAACCATGATGTAACGACCCAAAAACACACAAAAAAAATACAAAAATAAAAAGAGTTTTTTTTCCTAAGGAGAGAGACTCATGAACCTTAACCCAACATAATATTTACCTAATATTTAAATCCCCTAAGTTTTCCTGAAAGCTACATCTCATGAGACACCCTTCAGCAAATCCACTTTGGATAGGCATAACATGTGTTACTTTAAATAAGTCTATCTATATCATCACTCTTTATGAGTTAGACTTATCACCCTCAGTCAATAGAAGGTATACACGCATCACCATACCATACACAAGTCATTATGTGTAGGTATGCTACGAGTATCATGAGTTAAGCTATCCATATCGTCTATCTGACGAGCTATATTAACTCAGATGTAATATCTCCACAACTTAGTATTTTATCTTTCTAAGGGGTCTCAATTCCCTTAAGTCTTCTATTTTCACCCTAAGGGGTTCTTAATTTCCTTAGGTCACCTATGTTCACCTTAAAGGGTTCTTAATTACCTTAGGTCACCTCTGAGTTTACCCTAGAACTGTACTCTAGATCTTATCATTCCAATAAAAAATAATATACCTAGATTTAAAACAAGAAAATCATAGTCACCAACCATCCAAAAAATAAAAGAAAAGAAAGATCAATACTAAAAGAGAATATCATCAAATAATAGAGAATCATACACATTTTAAATCCAAATACAATATTAAAGTAAAAATAACTTCTCTACATAAATAACCAGTTATTGCATTAAATATTTACATGGTAAGTCCATCTTACTCTAAATATTATTACTATCAGCATTAGGGATATCTCCCTATAATTCTAGACTACTTGAGCATAAGTAAATAAATATAAAATACAATTACCTAGTCTTTGGTTCCATTGAACTCCTCGCTTCTCCTTGCTTCCCATTGGTTCTTTGAGGGTAGTAGGGGATCAGGAAACTCATGGTTCAATATAGGCATACATCTAAATTCATCTATTCATTTACTTTCCCAAATTGCAACTATACAAAATTTAATTAAGTTTACAACCATATAATGCATAATGGATTTTATAAAAGACCCTTTACATTTATTTTCACCTCTCATGTTCTATTAAAGAGTAATCCAACATGTGCCACTTAGTTCAATGTCTCACTTCAATCAAACCTTTCATGTTTTAAAGCATTAAAGTGCCATACCTTTAGCCTCTAAAATAAGTCCTTCAATCATTCCCTAAATCAAAACCTCATAAATTTAATTCAAAGAATAATTCTAAAAGTCCACTTAATTCATGAAATCTCAATAAAATAGAACCATATTTTAAATCATTAAAGTCCCATACATTTAACCTCTAAAACCTGCCCATCATTCATTCGCTAAATCAAATCCCCATAAATTTAATTCGAAGAATAAATCTAACCATCCATTTAATTCATGAAAGATCAATCAAATCAGACCATGTTTTAAAGCATTAAATTCCCATACCTTTAACCTCTAAAACAAGCCCATCATTAATCCCCTAAATCAAAGCCCCATAAATTTAATTCGAATAATAAATATAACCATCCATTTAATTCATGAAATCTCAATCAAATCGAACCATAATTTAAAGCATTAAAGTCCCATACCTTTAACCTCTAAAACAAGCGCATCATTCATTCCCTAAATCAAAGTCCCATAAATTTAATTCGAAGAATAAATCTAACCATCCATTTAATTCATGAAAGCTTTGTCATCAATTCTATAACAAATTATGTTACCTTATGAAACACTCTAAAATAAAATCTACATCATAGACTTACTTAATCAAAGATTTACAACCTTATTGGAAGATTCATAAACTTAATTCAAGATTCTTAACCTTATCCAAAGACTCACTACTTTAATTAACAAAGTAGCCTCTTCATGATATTACTAAGCACTTACTTTCATTAAAGTCACACAGTTTATATCTTTATTTAAAGGTCATATTTTAATTAAAAACTCCTAAGATAATTTTCAACCATCAAAGGTCTATTTTTAATTAAGGACCGATAAGGTGTTTCATAAAATCAATGGTCTATTTTAATATTTATTCCATAATAAATATCATAATAATAAAGGTTTGCCTTAATATTTAATTTATAAAACATCATATAATATTCAAATGCTTGCCTTAATATTTAATTTATAAGACATCATATAATATTCAAAGGTTCGCCTTAATATTTAATTTATAAAACATCATATAATATTCAAAGGTCTGCCTTAATATTTATTTTATAAGACATCATATAATATTCAAAGGTCTGCCTTAATATTTATTTTATAAGACATCTCACCTTACTATTATTGCGGACCATAGATTACTGAAATCATGGCGGAAGTAACATAGCTTTGACAGGGAGGTCAACGATGGCTACCTTGGAGTTAAAGGAGAGGATAACCAACTTCTCTCCACTCTACCTAGGGTTCCATTAAGTCAAAATTTTCCTTGCATGCATGATGACCTTCCTATCCACGATGCTTCCTCACTCTCACAGTGGGAAAAACATAGCTACAATATTCCCATAATCGCTTATTGGCTCTTCTAGACATAGTGCTTCGTCACTCATACAGTGGTAAGTCACAACGTTACCATAAATACTTGGTGGCTCTTCTAGACATGGCACTATACATCCTCATGCAGTGAGGAAAAATACAACGTTGCCATCAACGTTTGGTGGCTTACAAGACACAACACTTCCTCACACAGTGGGGAAAACACAACATTGCCATCAATACTTAGTGATTTACAAGACACAACACTTTCTCACGTAGTGGGGAAAAAATAGTGTTGTCATCAATATTTGGTGGCTTACAAGACACAACACTTCCTTACGTAGTGGGGAAAACATGGTGTTTCCATAAACGCTTGGTCTATGGTGAGGCTAAACTTTCATAAAAGTAAATAGTAAATATTCTCACAAGGAGCCCAAACTAGCCATAGAGTTTTGCCTGTGTTTAAATTAAAACAACTAAGATTCAAACATTCGAAGGAACTTAACATGCTACAGGGGGATTTTTAACCTGGTTCCATACTATTTTCAGATCATAAAAATAAATCATACAATAGTGAGGTTAGAAACCTCCAACCTTTGTTATCTTGTGTGCTAGAAACTAATAGCTCCTTCGTTAGTTCCCTCCTTTACTCATTGTGTGCTCCTCTGTGTTTTCTCATGTTTTTGTTGCCTCTTTCCTTTGTGTCCCCTCTCCTCTTCCTTTTGTTTCTTTTTTCCTTCCTTACCTTATGTATCCTTGCTCCTAGGTGGCCTGTCTATGTCCACATATCTTGATATTTGTGCCATCATTGCACCTTCTTTCCCTTCAATATTGTCATCCCTCATATCACCTTACTCTGATGGCATGCATTATCCTATCCTTTATTTCTGTTTTGGAAAATAATAGAGCCTTCAGGTAATTTATGTAAGTTGAACTTCATATGGAAAAAAGACATTATAATTTTTAAATGAAAGTTGCATCCCTTTCAAATAAAATATCCCTCAAGATATTTTATTTCCACTTAAAAAATGTATTCCTTTCTTTTTATGTAAAACAATTTCCTAATTGTTTTTTTTTTTTTTTTTTTGAATTAAATATTTCTATCTATTATCAAATGGATTTCTTTCATTTTATTTTTTTTTTCATTTCACTAAATTTTATTAATGAATTTGCAATATCATTAAAATAAAATTCTTCAATTACTTTTAAATAAAATTTTCATTTATCACAAAGATAAAGTTTATTAATGAGTTTAAATGAACTCACATCATCATTTAATCAAACCTCATAAATTTGTTTAAATACACCTTAAATTTTCATTTAAACCTAATCCATTTTTTCTTCATAAAAACTTATGCTCACATAACATTTCAAAATAACCATTTACTTTATGCAACTACATGCATTTTTGCAGTTGTTATACTATTGAAATTCCAACATTAAGATACCCAAGTCATAATGCAGGAAAGAACAATAAAGTTTACAAAGCATCAAAGAGGGAATATTTCCATCAAGCCAATCACCAATCTCAGATGAAGATTTTACGATAGCTACTAGGCTATCAACTAAGGCTTAAGGCAATCAGTCATTGACGATTATCCCTTCTGATAATCCATACCTATATGAAGGTATCTATCCATGTTATATTTGAGTACCATAATCATCATTTCCCCTGATATTAAGTATCCTTATTTCTGGTGGAGGTTTCATCCTTCTCCACCTATGAGTGTACCTGATCCTGGACACTTGGCAATATGTTAGCAATAACATGCCATTATAAATTAACTAAACATCATAGAGTTGATTTAATTGTTCAATCTAGGTATCACCACATCATAGGTTAATACATTATTTCTTTGTGCCAAATTATCTGCTAGGTAGGGTCATGACATCCTCCCCCACTAGAACTAAACATCCTCCTTGGTGTTTCTATTTTCTTTAGTTTTTTATAGAAAAATAAAAATTATTACATATTATATCTTCAAAAAAAAGGGAAAATGTTTTTGCATAACCTCCACTTTCTCCCAAGTTGCATTTTTCTCAGAGAACTGGTCCCACTGGACCTTACATTGTTCAAGATTCCTATTCCACATGGACTTAGAATGAAACTCAAGAATATTCACTGATAGTACTTCAATGGCATATGAATTTGCCATCTACAAATTAGAAACATCCCACACATGTTCAAGGTCAACAACATACTTCTTAAGCAAGGATATGTGGAAAGTGTCATGGATTTTTGATATATTTGATGGTAATGCAAGTTGGTATACAACCAGACTGATCTATTCCATGATTTCAAAGGGTCCCACAAAATATGAATCCAACTTCATGGATTTAATATCATTCTTCTTCGTCTTAACCCTTAAGAATATCTTATCTCCAATAGAATACTCTCTTGGAGTTCATTTTAGATCTACATAACCCTTTTGCCTATCCGCAACATTCTTAAGCCTTTGCCTAATTTCATTTAGCCGATATTCCATTACCCTAACCATTTATAGCTCAATCACAACTTGATATTTTAGGTTATCCCAAAATAATGGTGTTCTACACTTTTTCCCATAGAAGGCATAAAAAGGTGTCATTCCTAGCGAGGAGTGATATCCATTATTGTTGGCAAAATATATTAAAGGTAGATAATATTCCTAGTGAGACTTGTGATCAATGCAGTACATGTAAAGAATATCTTCCAGAACTTGGTTTACCTTCTCTATTTGTCCATCAGTTTTAGGATGGTAAGATGAACTCATATTCAATTCCATACCAACTACACTATGAAGAGGTTTCCAAAATTTATAAGTAAATTTGGAGTCTCTATATGAGATAATTACCTCAAGGAATCCATGCAATCAGAATACCTCTTTGATGAATCTTCTAGCTACTACTTGAGCATCATAATTAGTATTCCCTAGTATGAAATGAGTAACCTTAGTTTTTTTACCACTAAGGTTTTATCAAATCTTTCTCCAATAATCCTTGCAATTGAACCTTTGGTTCTTATATTTCAATAGTATTAATCCTATACGAGGATCTATGAATAGGTTCGACTCCCGTCATAAGTTAATTGTGAAGTCAAATTCTCATACAGGAGGTAGTCCAAGTAGGTCCTCCAGAAATACATGCCTAAAATCTTGCAAAATTGGGTTTTGCCTTAGTATTTCACCTTTATCGTGGTCTTCTACTTCATTAAGTTTTACTACATGTATTCCTCATTTATTTAGGGCATTTTTTAGTTGCATAGCTGACAAAATCTAAGGGTTAAATACCCCTTGCTTACTATGAATTATGATTCTCCTCCCACCTTCTACATACTCAATCCATTGGTCTTGAAATTTAATCAAGGGTTTATGATCTTGTAGTCAATCCATCCCTAGGATCATATCAAAGGCATGAAGGGGAGCTACATATAAATAACATTCAATAATCCTATTATATATAGACCTTTGCCATAGGATAACACTGGTTCACTAAGTATTTCTACCCAAAAATATACTCAACCTTCCACCCTTGAGCCAAATATCATGGCCTTTCTAACATAGTCCTTGCTAGACTAGACAAAGTAAAACTATTAGTGGCTCCACTATCTATCAAAATGTTTACTTGCTTATTAAAAACCTTACCTTTCACAAGTAATGGGGTGTCTTGTCCCTCTAGCTTCTACTTCTCTGTTGCGATATAGATCCAATGTTCCAGTTCCTTTTTGGTTCCTTTCCTTTTTCATTAGCTATGCTAGTCCTCGATCAATATGGATACTGATTATAGTAATGAGGTCCTCGAAAATTGTAACATCCTTCCTTAGGTGTTATTTTTTAGGTTTCTAATTCCATGTCTTAACTATTTGAGCTGGAGATTGCAACTTATGTTGTTGAGTTTTGGTATTATTGGGTTTGTGATCCTTCTAACAAAAACGCTTCTTGAACTTATTATGATTTCCATTAGTTTTCCTCTCAGAATTTTGGGGGTTCTTAGCCTTTCTTTCTTGATTAGCCTCCCATTTAACAAACCCATCACTATTCCTCTTCTTTATCTCCTTCTGAGCTTGCTCGTATAAGGTGTCGTAATTAAAAAAAAAGTGTGACTCTGCCTTATTTTCTAGGTCATACGCCTTTTGCTAGGTCATACGCTTTGTCATAAATTCTATAACTTATTGGAAGATTCATAACCTTAATTCAATTTTCTTAACATTTTACAAAGACTAACTACTTTAATTAACAATGTAGCCTCTTCATGATCTTACTGAGCAAAGGTCTTACCTTAATTAAAGTCACATAGTTTATATCTTTTTTTAAAGGTCATATTTTAATTAAAAACTCCTAAGATAAATTTCAACCATAAAAGGTTTGTTTTTTATTAAGGACCCATAAGGTGTTTCATAAAATCAAAGGTCTATTTTAATATTTATTCCATAAGACATCTCATAATAATAAAGGTCTACCTTAATATTTAATTTATAAAACATCATATAATATTCAAAGGTTTTCTTTAGTATTTAATTTATAAGACATCATATAATATTCAAAGGTCTACCTTAATATTTAATTTTAAAAATTTCATATAATATTCAAAGGTTTGCTTTAATATTTAATTTTTAAGACATCCTATAATATTCAAAGGTCTACCTTAGTATCTATTTTATAATACATCTCACCTTACTATTATCCAGGAACTTAGATTACTAAAATCATGGTGAAATTAACATAGCTTCGGTAGGAAGGTCAACGACGGCTACCTTGGAGTTAAAGAAGAGGACAACTAGCCTCTTTCCACTCTACCCAGGGTTTCATTAACTCAAATTTTTCCTCGCATGCATGATGGCCTTCCTAGCCATGGTGCTTCCTCACTATTACAGTGGGATAAACACAACTACATCATTCCCATTATCACTTATTGGCTCTTCTAGACACGATTCTTCCTCCCTCATATAATGGGAAGTCACAATGTTGCCATCAATGCTTGGTGGCTCTTCTAGACATGGCACTATACTTCCTCACATAGTGGGGAAAAACACAGTGTTGTCATCAACGCTTTGTGGCTTACAAGACACAACACTTTCTCACATGGTGGAGAAAATAAAGCATTGTCATCAACGCTTGGTGGCTTACAAGAAACACCACTTCCTCACGCAATGGGGAAAACATAGTGTTGCCATAAATGCTTGGTGTATTACAAGACATAACACTTCCTCACGCAGTGCGGTAAAACACAACGTTGCCATCAATGCTTGGTCTATGATGAGGCTAAACTTTCATAAAAGTAAATAGTAAAGACGCTAACAGGGAGCCCAAACCAACCATAGATTTTTTCCTGTGTTTAAATTAAAAAAACTAAGATTCAAACATTCGGAGGAACTTAACACGCTATAGGGGGGGTTTTAACCAGGTTCCATACTATTTTCATGTTATAAAAATAAAGCATGCAATGGTAATCTTAAAAACCTCCAATCTTTGTTCTCTTGCGTGCTAGAAACCAATAGCTCCTTCATTAAATCCCTCATTTGCTCACTATGTGCTCCTATACATTTTCTTCCATTTCCTCTACCTCTCTCCTCTACGTCCCCTCTCCTCTTCCTTTTATTTATTTTTTCCTTCCTTACCTTACGTACTCTTTCTCCTAGGTGGCTCGTCTACGTCCACATCTGTTGATATCCATGTCATCCTTGCAGCTCCTTTCCTTTCAATGTTGCCATCCTTTATCTTACCTTACTATGATGGCATGCATTCTCCTATCCCTTATTTATGTTTTGGGAAAAAATAGAGCCTCCAAGTCATTTACGTAGGTTGCACTTCATATGGAGAAAATACATTATAATTTTTAAATGAAAGTAGCATCCCTTTCAAATAAAATATCCCTCAAGATATTTTATTTCCACTTAAAAATATATATTCCTTTATTTTTTATTTAAAACAATTTCCTAATTTTTTTTTTTTTTTTTTTTGAATAAAATATTTCTATCTATTGTCAAATGGATTTATTTAATTTTTAAAAAATTATTTCCTTTCACTAAAGTTTATTAATGAATTTGAAATATCATAAAAATAAACTTATTCAATTACTTTTAAATGAATTTTTCATTTATCACAAAGATAAATTTTATTAATGAGTTTAAATGAACTCACATCATCATTTAATCAAACCTCATTAATTTGTTTAAATGCACCTTCAATTTTCATTTAAACCTAACCCCTTTTTATTTATTTATAAATCTGATGTTCACATAACATTTTAAAATAACCATTTACTTTATGGAACCACATGTATTTTTTTAGTTGTTCTACTATTGAAATTCCAACATTAAGATACCCAAGTCATAATGCAGGAAAGAGCAATCAAGTTTACAAATCAACAAAGAGGAAATATTTCCATCAACCCAATCACCCATCTCAGCTGAATATTTTATGATAGCTACTAGGCTATAAACTAAGGCTCAATGTGACCATTCATTTATGATTATCCCTTCCGATAATGCATACCTATATGAAGGTATCTATATATGTTACCTTCAAGTACCTTAATAATCATTTTCCCTGATCTTAAGTACCCTTAGTTTTGGTGGATGTTTTTAACTTCTCCACCTACGAGTGCACCTGATCCTACACACTGAGAAATGTTAGCAATAAAATGCACTTCTAAATAAACTAAACATCATACAGTTGGTTCAATTGTTCAAACTAGGTATCACCACATCATAGGTTAATACATTATTTCTTTGTAACAAATTATCCGCTAGGGAGGGTCATGACACTGGAGTTCTATAGCAGCTAAATATTTCCCTTGTGCTTCCCTAAGATCCTTCCTTCTCATCCTCACATAACATAGCCCCATTTTTCTCAATATTAATAGAAATTTATAGCTTTCTTTCTTCTTAGACAAGAAAGATGTTTCTAAATATATATTTTATTTATTTTTTAATCTTCTTTTTCTTATCCTATGAGCAAACTTCCTTTAATATATACTATTTTTAATGGAAATGGAATCCATAGAGATAAGAGCAAAATATTATCCACCATTTCAACCTTCCCAAAGTAGCCATGCATGTGTAGTAAAAATTGATTATTTAAATGTATAAGGTAGTTTTTTTCTTTTAATGTTTTAATCCAATTTAAAATTGAACAAGCTCATAAAAATAAACTACCTAATTTCCTTCTAAAATAGGATCACTAGATCAAATAAGCATTCTCAAAAAAATAAATATCTTACTTTAGAAATTGCTCACATTAATATTTCACTAAATCATGATAAATTGCATGATATTCTTTGCAATGTTTTCTAGAATAATTAAATGCAAATCATTATTAATGTGCATTTTCAAAGTAAAATTCAATTAAACCAATCTCATTCCAATTAGTCATGAAATCAAATATAAATAACACACAAATTACATACAAGCACTCGATGCATGTGCTCAGTATCTCCCATCACTATTTTTTCTTTGATTGTGCAGGACTTTTTAGAGTAATACTCAAGTAACACCACCATCAGGGAGGTAACTAGTGATTATAGGAACATGAGCTTTACCTATTGAGTTTTCTAGTCAGCATTTACCTTCTCATCTCTTTGTGGTCAGTCTTCCATGTATGAAAATAAATATTCCTAAAATCAAGCAATGCAACATTATTTTCTTTTTGTTTTTTGGTGTGTGAGTGTTTTCTATGTTTTTATTTTTGTTTGTTATATGTTGTTAGTTGTTTTTTTTTTTTAGGTTTTGGTTGTTTTTGTTTTTTATGTTTTTGTTTGTTGTGTTTTTGTAGCACTCAGTTGTGTTTTTCATGTTTGTGTTTCGTTATGTTGTTCTTGTGTTTTTCTGTGTGGTTCAAGTTGTGTTTTTTTTCATATTGTGTGTGTTTGGTTGTGCTTTATCTATTCGAAACACTCAAGGAGCATGTTTTTTTAATATTATTGTGTGTTTGTGTTTATGTTTTCTTATTTTTTTGTTTTTTTAGGTTTGCTCCTTGAGTATGTCAAAGGTGGTAGGCCAAGTGCAAGCCTTGGACAATTTTTATGGAAGAGATACCCTTTCCTCGTTGGGTCTTACTTGAAAGTGGCATCCCTTCTACGATATTTTGCACAAAAAGAAGACTCTATTTTATTTAAGGATGATCATCAAAGTTTGGAAATAGTTTTTAATTATTTCTAGACCTTTTTGACTTTCTATATGAGGAAAATGTCCAGTCCTATTTTAAAAACATTGAATTTTTTATGAAATATGGGTGTGATCTTAGGCTAACTAGGACTAAACCATTAGACTACCATAATGGAGCTCTACCCTCACCCTCCCACCTAGGTAAAAGGGGTAGGTCCTCTTGGAAAAAGGGGAATGGCCTTGGGAGGAAGCTAGGATACCTTGGGGAGTGATGGAGGAGAAGGATGGAGAGGAAGAGAATGCAGAGAAGCCATGAATAGTTTATTAAATGAGGCTCTATGGACACAAAAATTATACAATGATATTCTCTTATAATAGCCTTGAGTTTAGACCCAAATATCTGAAACTTTAGATTTTTGTTTATTTTTGAAAAGGATGCATTGCTTGATTTATTTTTATTTTATGGATACTCTTTCTCCTACTCGCTAAGATCAATTTACTTTAATAAAATTTGTTTGGTTTACCCTCCAAGTAGTGTATAAATTTTATCTTAATATTTTTATTATATTTCAATGAGAGAGGTTGTCTTTTCTTTTCTATTAAAATCGATAACCTATAAGTTGGAATCATCTTAAATCGAGACTTTAATATTTTAGTGGCTTGGGATATCACTGTTAACAATTTGGATATAAGACCTTCCCTAATATGATAGGGCTCTCTCTATCTATAGCCCTGACCACCTTCCTACTATTTATCTTCGAGTAGCGGAGGGCTTTATTTCAGCAAAAATGAACAATGCATTAGTGCAATGTTGAAATTATACAAAGCAATAAATACCACCAGTAGTATTTTTTTATTTAAAAATATGACCTTAGCCATCACATTATTTTTTAATGCTCTACATGGATCTATGTTGAAACATTATAAACTTTTGCCTTGTGGACATCAGTTTTCAGTTGTTTTACTGTACCCTCATTTGAGAGATTGTTAAGTACATAGAGATTACCTACCATTTTTGCATAGGTATCTCATGTGGGTATAATTTTCTAGCTAGATCATAATTTTATACCTTTACTTTTTGGTATTACAAACATCTTGATAAGAATTCAATGATATCTTGCTTCATCCCAGACTAGTAGGTATTTTTCATATTTTCTCTTATTTTTTACCCTCCTAGATGAGTGGAATAGGGAAAATTATGTGTCTTCTACAAGATCATTATCCTCAGATCACCCTCTTTGGGTATGAATACCTGATCCTTAAATCATAAAGGCCCATATTTTATGTAGAACTTCTTGCTTTCTTTCAAAGTTCCTTCTATCTCCTTCTAAAGTTCTAGGTAATAAGGGTCTTGTAGTCACATTTTCTTTATATTATTCATCAAATCTACATGGCTTTAGGTTAACGTAGCTATGTTCCACTCTTGCTCAAGGCATATGCCACCTTATTTTCTTTTCCTTTAATATAATCAATACTGAAATCATATTTCACTAAGAACTCTATCCATCTTCTCTATCTCACATTCAACAAAGATTGGGTAAAAATATACCTTAGACTTTAATGGTCTATCCTTAGATCAAAAATTGTACCCAACAAGTAGTGCCTCTAAACCTTTAGAGTATACAAAACTATTACCAATTCTAGATCATGAGTGGCATAGTTTACCTCATGCTTCTTGAGTTTTCTAGACTTGTATGCCACTATAGCTTCCTTTTGAGATAAAACTCCACCCAAAAACTCTAGAGAAGCATATGTACATACAGTGAAATTTCCAGGAGGACCCATAATATTTAGAATTGGTGTCGTCAACTTATTTTTTATATTCTCAAATGTGACCTCACAGTTATCCATCCATTTGAATTCTTATCCCTTTTTCTGAAGGTTCCACACAAAAAATCTATAATAGCCCACGAGTCCCATGAAACTCTTGACTTCTATCACATTTTAGGCTTAGGCCAATTTAGTATATCCTCAATCTTCTATGGATCTACAAAAAATCCTTCTATTGAGATAATGTGACCCAACAATTTACTTGCAAAGTATAGATATCACACTTGGATAGTTTTCCTAAAATTTGATTCTTCCATAGTATTTCCAATACTAATTTGAGATGTTGATCATGTTGTTCCTTAGTTCAATAATAAATTAGTATATCATCCAAGAATACCAAGATGTATTTGTATAGATACTTCATGAAAACACTATTCATTAGATTCATGAAGGCATTCGGTGCATTTGTAAATCCAAATGATAGCACCATGAAATCATAGTGTTCATATCAAGTTTTAAATATTGTCTTATGGGTATATTATTCTTTAATTCTTAGCTGGTGATAACTTGATCTGATATCTATTTTTAAAAATATGGTAGCACCTTTAAATTGATCAAAGAGATCATATATCAGTGGTAGAGGATATTTGATTTTAAATATTACCTTATTAAACATTCTATAATATATACATAGTCTGAGGGAAACATCCTTATTTTTTATAAAAAAAAACTAGAGCACCCCAAGGTGACATGCTTGGTCTAATTAGATCCATTTTCAAATAGTCCTAAAGTTGAACTTTTAGCTCTTGTAACTAAATAATAATCACTGTATAAGGTGTCTTGGAAATGGGTTCAATTCTTGATATTAATGAAATAGTGAAATCAAATTCCCTTCGAGGGGGTAGACCTAGAAGGTCTTTAAAAATACATCCTAAAACTCATGAAGAATTGAATGCTTCTTAAAAATATCCTCGCCTCCTTTTTCTCTAGTCTTACCATTTATCTTCACTATGTAGAAAAATTTATTTCTTTTGATAGTTTTTTTTTAATTGCATAGCTAAAAGCAAGTGGTATTGGAAAGAACCTCACCCACTTTAACTCTCACTCTCCTCTTATCCTTATTAGTATAATCCATCCACCTATATTGAAATTTGATTAAGTCTCCATGTTCCTTCAACCAATCCATCCCTAGAATAATGTCAAAGGTGTGAAGATGTGCCACATATAAGTGCCATATAGTAGACCCTTCATGTAGATTTATCTTTATTTTCGGTAAATATTGATTTACTGAATAGGTTTACCTAGAACCATACTTTACATTCCATCCCTATGCCAAAAATTTAGGTTTTTTTGGCATATTCGTGATAATACTAGTGGAAAAAAACTATATGTGGCTCTAATATCTATAAAAACTTTTACATCTCTAGTAAACAACTTATCAATTAACAACATCAATGTTGCTTGATCATCCAAGTCCTAATTTCTAGTAATGACATAAATTTGGTGCAATGACTCCTCTATTTTATGGCTTGACTCTACTCTTTGAGGACACTTCCTAGCATAGTGAGGACCCTCGCATGTATAACATATTATCTTGGAAAAATAAATTCTTGCCTTGCCATTCTTATGGTTTCTAGTTCCATTGGATGCATGTTTGATAATTATTTCTAGTATCAACTAATGTTGACTAGTTTAGTACTACAATGACCTTACTATTGACTCCAACTACGTTTTTTACTTCTATAGTTGCTAGAGTAGGGATGTCCCACTAGTCATGCCCTTACCAAGATCTTTGTCAGATATCTCCACCTTTAAAAAGGTTATATCGGTAGATAAAACCTTACCATTTTCCTTGCCACATTGCCTCTTAACCCTAGGCTCTTTTGAAGAGCTTATTCAATGTCCTTTTGAATGAGTAAACCCACTTTCCTAGATCTCAATACTGGTGTCATGTTCTATTCATATAAAAGGAGCTGGGTAAGTTAGAATTCTCCATAATTATTCTTACATTATGCTAGTTTCATTCTACACATGAATTAACATGTGCTACTCCCATGTTGGGGTCACCCTTCTCTTCTTGCAAGGTATTTATCCCAAAGTTTCACATAAAGTCAATGCTCAACCTAAGTACACTCCATGGAAGCTTCTATACCTATGACCTAGAGATCTGATACCAACTGTAACAAGCCAATTCTACCAACCCCAAAAAATGGAAGAGCACTTAAAAAACAAAGGCTCTTAAGGGAGATATCCTTACTTTAGTTATTTTACCATATAAGGCTTTACCAAATTTTTGTTCCAAGTCACTGCAGACAACACTCAGTGGATAGGAGAGGCCAAATTCTATAACTTCTAGGGTTCACCTTACTAAACCTACATGTTTAGAAGGATGTCATAAGTGGTCCCCCCACCTTTCTTATACACTCCTTGGTATATAATTATGTAACCACAACATAGGGATTACCATTTTAGGCCCATAAAACTTATAGGGGGACACAAATTCCCTAACCTAACTCTAGATCCTCCTAGATAGGTTATTTGACATAGAGCCTTGGTTCTTAGATACCATACCTTCATGGATTAAATAAGGTTATTTTTATTTTAACAACAACTAACATGATATTTGAATCCTTTATTATAAAGTATTTAGCACTATTGCCTTGTGGATAGGTTTCCCCACACATCCAATCACACTCATTCAAGGTGAGACTACTCACAAGTACCCTAGTTGTTGTATACACATAAATACTTCTATGTTGATGAGATCCTAGCTATTGCATTCTTACAACTCCTTCTAGGAATATCATCTACTTGGCTATTACATTCATGCAAATCCTTATATATTTCTCATATACCTTGCTATTGCATTCATGTAACTCCTTCCATAATTGGGTTTCATGGTTTATAAGAGGAAATATTCTACCCATCCCAAGGATAAATAACAACATCAAGATTTACCATAAATCTAAACCAAAGCATTAATTAGAAAATCACATTGCAATATTCATCTCAAATGAAATGCATAAAAAAATGGATTTCTCTTAACCATAAACCAAACTATGATCTTATCAAAACTTGAATCTCAAAAGCTTTCCATCAATATTTATTCATTACAAGGATAACCTATATCTCTATTATAATAATTCATTTAAAATAGTTAATGGAGCATATTAATTTCCATATCAAGATATTACTTAGGAGTACAACTCCAAGCTAACATTAAACAATATAATCACATTTGATATTTAACTTAATAAATGCAAGGCCTCAAATTCCATATTTAAAGAAACACCATTCAACAATATTAAATCAACTCTTAATTGCATAAGGAAGCATCATAATCTATCTTTGGAAACAAGAGTCAAAATTATAATTCTTTCAAGAAATACAAGCCTTTACTTATTTACAAAAATATCATTTTGAAGAGCTTATGATCATCTTCCAAGGTCTTCTGCCAACTAAGTCCGCAAGATTCTTTGATGGAAAAACCACCCACCATTTATTAAGTTTACAGAGGGATCATAATATCTCTAAATGCGATACAAATTAAAATATGCCTTACTCCATTATGCAATAACCAAGCACAACAAGTAAACTATTCTTCTTTTATTTAAAGGAACCATCCAATATAAAACAACCAAAAGATTAAATCATTCCATATCAATCAAGGAGAAGTCCATAGTTATTTATATAATGATCCTTAATCCACATAGATATAAAGAATCATTATAAATATATTCTATTTTAAAAATCCAATTACAAAATTCCAAACAATCCAAGAGAATCCCATACTTCTATTTGTAATGATACTTAATACACATAGATCTCAAGAATCATTACAAATATATATATTTTTTATAAATCCAAAAATAAACATTCATCTGAAAATACATGCTCTAATAATTCTTATCTCCTAAAGAAAGGACATTCTCTACTATACTTTTGTATACATAAAAACACAACACCATTGCAATAAAAATGACATAACTTATTAAATTTAGGAAAATCCCTTTTGATACACTTTCACCAGTTTAGGGTGCATTTTACAAAGAGATGTGCTAAAGGGGAATCTCTTTTATAGATCAAGGATGGTGTCTTCATCTCTTCATGCTACAACAATGAGGGAGGCGGTTTTTTCGTGACCACCGTGATGAGCTTTGAGCTTGTTGAATCTGTAACCTGCACACATGCAAATAGACAAAGGGTTAGTAGCACCTATCACAATGAATATGATAAAATATAAATGTAAAATGACTAATGTAAATGAATATGAATAGAAGAAAAAAAACAATGAGTATGACTTCCACATCACAATCCAGGTAGCATAACATTAGAATTTTCTCCTCCTCTTTCTTGTACATGTGATGGTGCCTTTATAGGCCTTTGAGGGTTTTGGAGGGAAGGCTAGGTAGCAATCCAGAACTACCAAGTGGAAAGGACTGGGTAGCCACCTATCCTAGATAGTTGCAGTGAGTCACTATAAGTGTCTCACTTAACTGGGGAGATGTGGCAAGTGTGTAGGTGCAAGTGGAGTGATGTGTGGAGTGAGGTGTGAGATGTGGCAGGTGGGTAAGTGCAAGTGGAGTGAAATGTGGAGTGAGGTGTGAGATGTGGCAAGTGGGTAAGTGCAAGTGGAGTGAAATGTGGAGTGAAATGTGAGATGTGGCAAGTGAGTAAGTGCAAGTGGAGTGATGTGTGGAGTGAGGTGTGAGATGTGGCAGGTGGGTAAGTGCAAGTGGAGTGAAATGTGGAGTGAGATGTGAGATGTGGCAAGTGTGTAGGTGCAAGTGGAGTGATGTGTGGAGTGAGGTGTGAGATGTGGCAGGTGGGTAAGTGCAAGTGGAGTGAAATGTGGAGTGAGGTGTGAGATGTGGCAGGTGGGTAAGTGCAAGTGGAGTGAGATGTAAGATGTGGCAAGTGTGTAGGTGCAAGTGGAGTGAAATGTGGAGGGTTACCCCATGTGAAGGGACAAAAGGAAAAATGGTGTATGAGAGGTGGCAAAGTATTTATGGTGATGTGGCCAAGACACATGTCAAGTGAGGAGAGAGGGTATCTTAGGAGGATATTTTCTAGATTTAATAAAATCTATAAAATATAATTATGTGCAGGATTTTATGCCTAAGTCAAAACTTAGGCACATAATGTTATGTAGAACTGAAATGTGCAATGTGGATGAATAGTGTGCAGGAATTATATGCCTAAGTTTAGATTTAGGCATATATTGTTATGCAGAATTGTGATGTGTAATGCCAATGAATAACGTGCAAGGATTATATGCCTAATTTTAGACCTAGACATATATTATTATGCATAATTATGATGTGTAATGCAAGTGCCTAGATTTTAGTGTCTACATATGCCCCTTTTTGTACCGCATTGTGTGAAACACAATGTGGTGAAAAAATAAAATACACGTGGTTTTATTTGATGGAGGAATTGACTCAAATATTTTCGATGCAAAGAATGAATGACATTTTTTTTGAAAATTTTGATTTGTTTGCTTACCCCCTCAATTGGAGAATGGTTAAAGGATGAAACCCATGAGCCAATTGACCAAATGTGGATGATGAAAGGAGGTGGTGTATTGAATTATTTGGATGTAATGCAAATGTATGTCATTTTGATCAACTTGATGCCCCAAGTTTGGGATTTTTTATGTTTTTGCAAATTTACCTTTGGTTTCGATGGTGCACAAAGTGTTGTGGTAAAATATTGGATCACGTTTAGAGTTCTTGTTCCACTATGACTTTAGAAATTCCTTCCAAATGATGGGTTCAAGGAACCAGTCGTTCGGGAATTTGATACTCGAGTAATTTTTTATTATTACCAAATTGTGTTTGGTTGTTTTCCGCTTTTGACCCAACGAAAGGGGTTGAAGGATAACCTTGTGCAAATTTGTTTTGAATACGATCAACCTCAAATATCAAGGAACGTAGTTGATGTAATGCCATAGTGATTTGAAATATTTGTTTGAATGAGTGTCCGTATGGTGAGCTACACATCCTACCGGATTGCATGGATTTCTAGTCGCTACAACCACTAGGTATATAGGGTAATCCACTAGATACATGATTCACTAAATGATGTGATGATGATGTTTGTGAAAATGAATGATTTGATGTGTACAAATATTGAAAATCAAGATCAAATTGGATGCCCCAAGTTTAGGGTGGACTTGTATTGTCATAAATTTACCTTTTGGTTTGATTGACATGCAAGATGATGAAGTAAAGGAACCAATCACCCTAGGAGCTCGGTGTCCTAGTGACTGTTCACAATTCCTTAATGCAAAATGATGAAGTATAAATTTTCCATTTTTTGTAACCCCATGGAGTAGGTGTCAATGACAACCTTGGACAAATCTGCTTGAACATAAGTCACTCAAAAAATTGAAGTATCAACCTAATTTAATTTCAAATATGATGATGTGGAATGATTTTGAATAAATGTCCTTATGGTAATTTATTCATCCTAACAGATTGCATGGACAACCAATTGCTGCAACCACTGGGTGTCTAGATTAAATCACTAGGTACAAGGTTCACTTGAGATGATGACGATGTGAGATGATTATTTGGAGGTTTTTGCAATGTTTTTGTATCCATTTGCATTTGAAGGGGAGTTGTGTAATATGGTCACAAATAAAATTCAACTTGTGTTGCCCCAATCATGGAAAAGATGCTCATTTTAATGAGCGTAATTTGCATGATTGAGTGTTTTGAGTGTTGAATTTGATTATGTAACTGTATTTGTTGATTGTGTCTTCCTCTTCAAGCGATTATTCAATGGAGAAGACAAATGTTTTTGTTTTTGTTTCAACTGTGATTTTGACCTTTGTTGATAATTGTGCACTTCTATCCCTTGGAGCAGTAGCTGTATGGATTTCTTAGGGAATTAATATCATAAAAATTTAGTTTTCGCATGAGGTGAATCACTTTTCAAGGGCCTTATGGTAATTTATCCATCCTACCGGATTGCATGGATTGCTAGTCTCTGCAACCGCTAAGTATATAAGATAAGTTATTGTATACGAGGATCACTTGAGGCTAAGTGGAAGAAGTATATGTACATCTCTATCCCTTGGAGCAGTCCAGCCTTATGGCTTTCTTAGGGATTTGTGATGAGAACACTTCTATTATTTCAAGATCCTGTTGGATTTGTTTTTGTCCAAAGGAATTGAGATATCTTTGGATTTTTTTTTTTTGGAGAATGCATGATTATTTTGTGTTTTTGTATGACAAAAATATGCATAGAAATATTTTTTGGTGTTTTATGTTTTATATGACAAAATATTCATGGCAATGTTTTTTTTTTTTTTGTTTTTTTTTTTTGACCAAAGGAATTTGAGTACCTTTGGAGCATTTTGGATTGAGTTGACCAAAGGATTTCTTTGGAGCTTTATTTTATTATTTGAAATGTTAATGTTTAATGTGATTGTTGGGGTAAGTGTGAGACCTTGAGTCCCCCCAAGTTGTTTTATTGGTTAATCATTACACATTTGCATAAACAATAAAAAAACAACTTCCCCAAGTTGTTTTGTTATTGTTTATGCAAATGTGTAATGATTGATTGTTCAAATCATTATTTTTTATTTTTATTTTTTTGTATACATGTTATGAAATAAATATGTTATGAATGAATGCAAATGAATGAAGGGTGTTGCTTTATTAATCATTGTTCAAAGAGATTTTTGAATTATTTGATGAATTGTGTTGCTTTATTGATTGTTGTTCAAAGGAATTTTGAACCATTTGAATGAATTGTGTTGCTTTATTGATTGTTGTTCAAAGAGATTTTGAACCATTTGAATGAATGGTATTTTTATTGATCATTGTTCAAAGAGTTTTTGAACCATTTGAATGAATGGTGTTGCTTTATTGATCGTTGTTCAAAGATATTTTGAACCATTTGAATGAATAGTATTTTTATTGATCATTTTTCAAAGAGGTTTTTGAACCATTAATTAGCAAACTTTACCTTTATTGCGTAATCAGGGGCACCAATATGATACTACTAGTATGACCACATGGATGAAATGGATTATGATATTTATGACTATACGGTGTTGGTATGGAATGGAGGTTTGCTTATGACTTTCATGGACTATGTTGCATAATGGGACAAGCAAGGATGACCCTTTTCACCTCAAGGTTTCCACCAAGTATGGTGTTATCCCTATTTGACACAAGATGTTTTTAATTTGTGAAATTGTGTTTGGTTCTGAATGTTTTTGAGATCAATTTCCAATACTCAAGATTTTCTTAGTGTATATGTGCAATGGTCCTAAAAGAATTTGACATATTTTTCGGAGGTTGCTTAAGACACTAGGAGTGGTTGAGTGATTGAAAACACATAGGATTTGACTTAGGAAACAATGTATTATTATGACTGATAGTTTTGGTGATGTTTGATGTGAGGTGCCCCTGATTAAGGCAACAAGACATAGTGCACTATAAATTATTCTTGACTTTAATGAATACGAATGGTATGAATGTGCAAATACTATGAAAGTTGTAATGTGTGAATGCAATGGAAGAAGGATTGTGAACATGATTTATTAAAAATTAAATGTGTATGAAAATGTTTTTGTGTTTTATATTTATTATTGTTTTTTTTTTTTATGTTTTTGAGATGAAATGTGGCCAAAGGTGTTTGGTTCCTTTGGAGATTTTTGAATTTCATGTGACCAAAGGAGTGTTGGTTCATTTGGAGCCTTTTGAATGGAAATTGACCAAAGGAGTGCCTCCCTTGGGGCATTTTGAAATGAGATTTGACCAAAGGGGTTAGGTTCCTTTGGGGCCTTTTGAATTGATTTGACCAAAGGGGTGTCCCCTTTTGGAGTCTTTTTGATTGAATTGACCAAAGGGGTTTGTTCCTTTGGAGCATTTTTGATTGATTTTACCAAAGGGGTGTGGTTCCTTTGGAGCCTTTTGTTTTGATTTGACCAAAGGGATACCCCCTTTGGAGCTTTTTTTTTTTTGCATGTGGAAGGTGATTCAGGTGAAATGAGGTGGCAAATGTGTATTTATTTAAAATGTGATGCGAATGAAAAGCAAATAAACACACAATTTATTAAGCCAACAAATGTTTTCTAAGTTTTTTCAAATTTTGTTTTCGATGTTTGATTTTTTTATTGTTTTTGGATTTTTGAAGTTTTTGATATTTTTTGTAATTTTGAGGTTTTGTGAATTTTTTGTTTTGAGTTTCAGTGTGTTTTGATGTTGTTGGAATTTTGAGGAAGTTTTTTTTTTTTGGATAAGAATAAAGGAGCTCGATTAAGATGGTGATTAAGAACACTAGTGTCAAGCATGATTTCTCAAAAGAGTCTAGGGTACACCGCTTAAATCCCAGTGGGGGGTTCGCCTAACTCTTCCACTCCGATTCAAAAATCGTTCCAACAATGGGAGATAGCTTGTACACAAGTGACCTATACCAACTCAAGATAGTGCCCTATTCTATCTAAGACATCTAGGGTGCAAGACGATGGAAGGATATGAATTCCAACATCATCGGTCTGAATTGGAGGTTGGTGCAAGTGTGTGAAGATTTTTCATTTTTTATTTTTTTTGAAGCAAAGTGCAAAAATAAATTCTAAAATGCAATCTATGATGCAATTTTACTTTCAGTGCACACAAATGCAATGTAACACAAAGAACATGTAAATTGACAAATTTTGAAATTTTTGTTTGTTTGTTTGTTTGTTTGTTCGTTGTTTACGTTTAAATGCAATGTATAATGCAAAATGAAGGCTAAAGTGTAAAGTGTGATCGAAACAAGTATGATGCCAAAAATATTTTAAAATGAAAAGTGCAATGTATTATGATTTTTTTTTTTTTTTTTTTTATGAACTTTTGAATTTTAAATTTCTAAGTTGAAATTTTGTTTCGTTGAATTTTGTTTAATTAATTTTTTAATTTTTTATTTTATGTGTTTTAAGTTTTTTAATGTTATTTTTTGTTTTGATTTTTTTTTTTTTTGTATTTATTATTATTTTTGTTTTTTTTAATTGTAGTTAATTGTTGCACTGTGCAACAATTAACTGCACAATTAACTGTACAGTTAACAATTAACTAACTATGCAGTAAATAGTTAATTGTGTAGTTAATTGCATGTGCAATTAACTATGCAGCAGTTAACTACAATTAACTGTACAGTTAACGGTTAACTAACTATGCAGTGAACGATTAATTGTGCGATTAATTGCATGTGCAATTAACGCACGATTAATCATTATCTACGATTAACTACACGATTAACAGTTAATTGTGCAGTTAACTCATGTGCAGTTAATTGCACAATTAACTGTGTAGTTAACTGCATAGCTAACTATGCAATTAGTAGTTAGTTACTGTGTAGTTAACTACACACTTGCAACAGTTACTATGCAGTTAACTGCACAGTTACACTTTAAAATTGTTTTATTTTTTAATTAATTTATTTATTAAAAAAGAAAAAAAACATTTAACTTTTTTTTTTTAAAAGAAAAAGAGAATTTGTGTGTTTTTTTTTAAATTGCACAATAAAATTAAAACATATACAAGTTTTAAAAACACAATACAATATATTTTTTTAAAAACATAAATAATTAAAGAGAATTTTTTTTTCTAGAAACTAAAGAACACTTACCAATATTTATCGCTTTTGAAGAGGCTTCCAGTACGAAATCCAGACCTTGTATTGCTCCTTATGAAGTTGCATTATTTATTGGCAAACCATGCAATCACACAAAGAGATACAAAGTTAGTATTCTAAAAATAAAAAAAGAAGAGGGAAAAGGGGTAAGAAGACCATGATCGCCAATTTGTATACATAAAAACACAACACCATTGCAATAAAAATGAAAAAAGTTATTAAATTCAGGAAAATCCCTTTTGATACACTTTCACCCGTTTAGGGTGCATTTTACAAAGAGATGTGCTAAAGGGGAATCCCTTTTATAGATCAAGGATGGTGTCTTCATCTCTTCATGCTACAACAATGAGGGAGGTGGGTTTGTCGTGACCACCGTGATGAGCTTTGAGCTTGTTGAATCTGTAACCTGCACACATGCAAATAGACAAAGGGTTAGTAGCACCTGTCACAATGAATATGATAAAATATAAATGTAAAATGACTAATGTAAATGAATATGAATAGAAGAAAACAAACAATGAGTATGACTTCCACAACACAATCCGGGTAACATAACATTAGCATTTCCTCCTCCTCTTTCTTGGACATGTGATGGTACCTTTATATGCATTTGAGGGTTTTGGAGGGAAGGATAGGTGGCAATCCAAAACTGCTAAGTGGCAAGTACTGGGTAGCCACCTATCCTAGATAGTTGCAGTGAGTCACTAGAAGTGTCTCACTTAACTAGGGAGATGTGGCAAGTGGGTAGGTGCAAGTGGACTGATGTGTGGAGTGAGGTGTGAGATGTGGCAGGTGGGTAAGTGCAAGTGGAGTGAAATATGGAGTTAGGTGTGAGATGTGGCAAGTGGGTAAGAGTATGTGGAGTGAAATGTGGAGTGAGGTGTGATATGTGACAAGTGAGTAAGTGCAAGTGGAGTGAAATGTGGAGTGAGGTGTGAGATGTGGCAAGTGGGTAAGTGCAATTGGAGTGAAATATGGAGTAAGATGTGAGATGTGGCAAGTGTGTAGGTGAAAGTGGAGTGAGGTGTGAGATGTGGCAGGTGGGTAAGTGCAAGTGGAGTGAAATGTGGAGTGAGGTGTGAGATGTGGCAGGTGGGTAAGTGCAAGTGGACTGAAATGTGGAGTGAGATGTGAGATGTGGCAAGTGTGTAGGTGCAAGTGGACTGAAATGTGGAGGGTTACCCCATCTGAAGGGACAAAGGGAACAATGGTGTATGAGAGGTGGCAAAGGAGTTATGGTGATGTGGCCAGGACACATGTCAAGTGAGGAGAGAGGGTATCCTAGGAGGATATTTTCTAGATTTAATAAAATCTAGAAAATATAATTATGTGTAGGATTTTATGCCTAAGTCAAAACTTAGGCACATAATGTTATGTAGAAATGAAATGTGCAATGTGGATGAATAATGTGCAGGAATTATATTCCTAAGTTTATATTTAGGCATATATTATTATGCATAATAGTGATGTGTAATGCCAATGAATAACGTGCAAGGATTATATGCCTAAGTTTAGACCTAGACATATATTATTATGCAGAATTACGATGTGTAATGCAAGTGCCTAGATTTTAGTGTCTACAACTTACATAAATATAAATAATGTAAAACACTTATCTATATACTCAATATAAATCCAAGTATTATCATCAAGACTTCTAATTACTTAATACTTTATTATACTAACATAATAAATGTATTATAATATTTGACTTTCTATTCAATAAACACTTTACTAAATCTAATAATAATCAAAGCATTAACATTAGGCTTTAAAATTAACAACAAAAGCACATAAGCTAAACGCAAAACCAAAACACCAAAAGAAACATCAAGGTACTATACTAAAAAATTAAGGCTTGAGATATGTAGGCACAACAAACCAGCACCCCAAAATGCAATATAAAAAAATACCAAGGATCCGACTCCATAGGATAAGCAACATGAAAATCCCTGTCCTAAACTAAAATGACAACTCACACAAGGTGCTAGTAAAAAGGAGAAAATGTAGGTGAAATAGGGTTGACCAAACAAACATATAGAGGAAGATCCAAAAACAAAAACTAAACAAAGTAGCAATTTACAAGAAATAAAGTAAGGCAATCAACAATAACCCACCCAAGGGATTTTTTTTGGGCACTACACACACAAACCATGACTAGGAGATCCAATAATGCTCATGCCATGAGAAGATAAAATAAAACATACTCGTGTGACTACAACATGGTAGTATATGTATATTTTTTTAAGTGAAAAACCCCTTGCATGGCTGCCTTGATCTAAGAGACCACAACCAGGAGGTTCTACACCATCAAAGTCACCCAAGATTCACACTCGAACCTGCCTGCACCAACATTAACAATTGGATTTTTGGTATCCAATTCAACTTTTTTGGTAGGGTGGATATTCAAACCTAGGTCCTCCCTTGGAGGATTGCCCTCTTCTCTCTAACCCACCTACAACACCTGGGTATATGTATCAAAAACCAATATAGGCCTCAATTTGAAACATAAATTAGACCAAAGCATCCATAAAACATGCAGGTCAACCCAACAATGAACACAAAAAAAGCCTCAAATGAGCAACTTGATGCTAGGAAATCAAGTATGATGTTGAACTAACTACAATATACTCCAAACCATAATATCATGCACAAGCAACATACGTAAGATCTCAAAATAAAATAAATCATTCATTAAGAGATCAAAATATAACATGAAACCTTATTTAGCTCTCTAATGTTTCTTAGGTTGATGTGTTGCTCCTTCAATCCTCCTTCCTCAAGCCTTCCAAACTAAAAAAACTAATATTTTTTCTTGATAGACACTCCTTAAGGATCCAAGAGGTGTGGGCGTGTATTGTAGCATGGTGGTGGTTAAGAAAATATTCTCCAAAAAATATCGTGCACCACCACAATGCTTTATTGAAGAACCACTTACAACTATAATGTAGTACTCTTTAATAAATACCTTACCTTATGTTTTAATTAATATTTATTTTTAATATAATTCAATTTCAACATAGGTTCAAAACAATTATTCACCTTTTAAATAAATTTATAACCCTCAAGTATTAATATCCAAAGATAATTAAAACTTCAAAAGCCTAAGATATTAAACACTACAAACATTTGTGCACACCAAACACAAACATAGATTTTGTTAAGTGCTATTTCACACCATTAATTTGTTCTTGAATAGGTTATCCTTTTTAAGATAGTCTAACGTTATCGTTGAACTATTAAGAAGACTCATTACAATAAATGTATAGAACTAATGGTGTGAATTCTAGACAAGCAAAATGCAATGCATCTACATGAAGGGTAATATTTCTTATTACCTGAGCTATTGATGATTGAATCATCATCATCATTTTACAAATTATCCCTCATGGTAGGTGGTTTATCCATAGCCCCCACCATGGATAAGTTACCTAATATTGCATCCACATATACCTTATAAGTGTCATATTTCATGCTTAATAAAGCAATCATTTCATTATTCAATCATCATGAAAGAAACTATACCATTACATAATTAAATTAGTACATAGTTCATACATATAAAAAATTATGTCAAGTAGGGATGTTACACTCATAGAGTGAAAGAAGGAGACAAATGCATTTAAATTGTGAGACTTGGATGACTAGGTGCCACCAATTTTTATAAATGGTTAGTACTTAAAGAATTATTCTTACAAAATGAATATTTCTTACTTGCACATATGTCAATAGATCATGTGTATATATATTTGTACAAAAAATCTTGACCATCATACGAGTATGGATATTCACCCACATGCAAGTATGGATATTTTTAAATTATTACCTCTAGGTTTCTAATATATGGGTCTATAAATTTTGGCATTGCGTGAAGGGTGAGATAAAAAACTTGGTGAAGTCTTGAGGCTACTAGATTTCTTGTACCCCTCTAAGTAGTAGATGGGTACCTAGAACCTACCACCAATAAGTGATGGAAGATGACATAAATTTTGTTATTTTATTAAAGGTATATGGGTACCAAACACCCATCACCTGATGGTTGAAACCAAAAAATTAATCAAGTATACTCTTAGTCAGATGTTTTGTACCATAAATATTAGCAATCTGGTACAAAAAATCTTCTTACCAAGTTATGATGAAAGTTTAGCTAAGCTTAGAAAGCATAAGAATTATCATGCCCTGTAAGGTAGTGAATGGGTATGAAATCACCATCACCCCAAAACAAGCACAAGCTACCAACACATTTATTCTTAGCCTAGGGTAGGATGGACACCAATAATCCAATGCTAAAATATCAAAAATATTGTACTTCATAAAGTAGCATTCCTAAGAAAAATTACGTCTTACTCATGCATACATATAAAGAGGCTCAAAAATCATGAGGGAAAATCCAATAATTAGCCTACAATATAATCAATCTACAATTGAGTGTGGACTAACAACATTTTTGCCTATGCATCATGATCCCACCAAAAGGCCAATGAGAATACAAGCCAATTATTAAATATCCCAATAGATATGTCTAGGTGGCTTATTATAGATCACATGAAATAAACCAAATATAGGGTCCTATAAAATACTATTGGATTATGACATAACTATAATTTTACATCACTTCTATAATAATCATCAAGATATGCATAGACACACGCAGTCCTCCTAGTTTGCTAGTCATAAAATAGATGAACTATCATACCAACCAATTGTATTGCCATTAATGCTATAATGGTGTGTTATCTGTAGTAATATTTGCCTAAGTTGTGATATCTCAAGCTCATAGTTAACACAATAATAAATATAGTTATACAAAATATTTAAGTAAAAATTACCTTCAGCAACAAACCAAGATGACACAAGCCACCAAATAATGAGCATGATGAAATTTCATTAGGCGGTGCTACACCTTCCAAAAGAATGTCTTAGGAACCTCCAAAAAGATAACCACTCCTAAGAATATATTCCTAGGCATCAATGATATTATGTATAATAATAATAATGGCTACATATTGATCAAGATTGGAGTTGCATGTTATAAATAGAGCATGAACCCAAGCTACACAAAGTTGCTATAAATTATGTTATTGAAAAGGAGAGATGAAATATTTATGAGCTAAATAGAGAAATCATAGAAAGCAATTGAGTAATTCATAATAATGGCCCAAGAAATAAAAAGTGTGGTAATCAACAAATAATCAAATGAATTGCAATATAGACTGGCAGGTATTCACAATACTATAATCATCAACAAAGCAAAATATTATAGTCTTAGAGATGGGTCAAATGCCAAAGGGAAGAAATATTCACTTGACCATATAGCTAGTGTAGCATGGATTTTAGAGATGGCTAAGTATATGCCTAGGCTAATACACCCATGAATAAAAAAATAAAAGCCATCATAAAATTCTATGACCCAGATATAGTTGTAGTCCATAATTCTAAGTTGTAGCAGTTTTTCATATGCACAATGGAAATGGTAGTAAGAGATTGTGTAGTATAGGAGAAACTAGGAGAGAAACTAAAGATAATAATCTTGAAGGATCATAGAATTTATCTACATAAATATTCCATAAAAATATGGCTCACTAACTTATGGGTAGGCTCCCCGATGATTACATGGAAAAACCAACAAAACTAGCAGCCTTTGAGTCTAATGCACAACTGATATTTTCAATGTTCATTGTTGTGCTAGGATTGATGATAAATAATTTTGTGTACCAATATCAAATAGGTCTAGCTAATGTTTTCATGGACATTCACAACTATGGGGGGTAGTTAGCATATCATCCCATCATTTTTGATTGGGTAAAAGTTTTAGCAAGTAGCATACATGAGAAACTAGTTACCATGAAAAGAGGCCACTGTGAGCTATTCACGTATCCATCATATTTAGCCTAATTTATATTACTTGACATGCACCAATACCAATATGACATGAAGGTACATATGTGGTATGAAGAAGTATTAGCACAACCAATAGTGGATTGGACCCATGTACAGAGATAAATATCTTCATATCTTGAATTCAATAAGTAATTTTTGGGACCTACCATTGCTGAATTATATAGAAAATGCCCCCACATAACTCCAAAACACATAGACACATTGAGAGGAAATATGTCAGAGCTAGGGGATTGATATTTCCTTAAGAAAATAACAATTATCAAGTTGTATGAATTCTCATGTCTCCAATATTTTCTTCCCTACTACATCATAAACTAGCTCTTTGGGATAAATTTTTTTAGCAAAATATACATCATAGAACAACATTGTGATCCTAGATCAAATAAGACTATAATCTTCAAGTTACCTATTAATTTTGAGGATATTATTATGTCAAAAAGGGAGCCAAAATAATATTAATTGTTAAAGAGAAAGTGTTGAGCAAGGTGCAACAATAGTATTGTCATTTTTGTCAACACAGTCGGATAGATCTGTTGATGTAGTGGACAGGAAGTTCAAAAGCTATTTAGATGCAGAAGACAAGAGTTCAAAGGTTATTCAGAGTATGTACAGTAATTTTCCAAGAAGACCGAAGTGGCCCATATGCAAAAGATCAAAGAAAAAAGACAAGTAAGAAAATTGCCGTGATATCACGACATATACAACAGGCAATAAAAATTGTCATGATTTCGTGACATGTTGGAAGAGCAGGAAAAACTATCATGATTTCATGACATGTTGGAAGAGAAAAAGGCAAGTGGAAAAACTGTCGTGATTTTTTTGGCAATTTTGGGTACCTTGGGTACATTGCATTTGCTCAAGTGTATAAGTTGTCATTGATGTCAAGAAGCTTTTGAAGGAATTTGATTTGATGTAAAATAATTTGTTTTGATGAAGGTTACGGCTTGACAAGTTCGAAAGAAAGCAAGTTAGAAAAGTGTCACGATATCGCGACATGTCGCATTTTCGTGACTTAAGCAGGAGAGAGAAAGCAAGTTAGAAAAGTGTCGTGATATCGTGACATGTCGTAGTTTCATGACTCAAAGAGGAGAGAGAATGTTCGGAGTCAGAAATGTCATGATTTCATGACATATTGCAAGGAAGGTTGAACGGACGAAAAAGTGTCACGATTTCATGACATGTTGCAGGAGAGAGAGTCCGAAAGAAAAAGTGTCATGATTTCATGACATAATGCAGGAGAGAGAGTTCGGGAGAAAAAGTGTCATGATATCATGACATGTCGGGTTTTCATGACCCGAAGAAAAGAAAAGCGCTAAGGAGAAAAAGTGTCACGATTTCATGACAAGTCAGAAGACAAAGTGGAAGCAAGATAAAGTGTCACGATTTTGTGACATGCTACAGAACTCAAAGTGAGAACTATCATGATTTCGTGACATGCAGCAAAGGGAAGAGTCTAAAATGAAAAGCGTCATGATTTCATGACAGGTTGCAAAGAAGACGTACGGAAGCTGAAAGCGTCATGATTTCATGACAGGTTGAAGAGAAAGCAAACAGATACAGAAAGTGTCACGATTTCGTGACAGATTGAGATGGCAGCGTTCGGTTGGAGAAAGTGTCACGATTTCATGACAAAAACACAAAGCAGGTCTTCAACAGGAGAAGTGTCACGATTTCATGACAGAAGCCAAGTTGTGAACTATGAAGACAGAAGTGTCACGATATCATGACAGAAGTGTCATGATTTCGCGACAAAAGCAGAAAGGAGGTCGACGAAGGGAGAAGTGTCGCGATATCGCGACAAAAGCAAAGTTGATGCTGACAAAGACAAAAGTGTCATGATATCGCGACAAGAGCTTAGATGAAGTCGTCAAAGGCTAAAGTGTCGCGATATCGTGACAAAAGCCAAAAGAAAGTGTACGGTTGCAAAGGTGTCACGATATCGTGACATGTTGTAGTTTCGCGGCAAAAAACTACAGAAGAGTTACAGAGGCAGTTGAGGCCGACAAAGTTAAATGTGAGTCGACGATGTTTAGGGTTTGTAGCCGACGTAGTTTAGGGTTGTGCAGCCGACTAAGATCAAGGTTTTGATCTTGAAAGTGTTAGTATAAAAGGAGGGCTATTTGGAGAGTTGAGGGTGAATTGATGAATAGTCGAATGTGCGTCGAAGTGTGCGAGATGCAGCCGAAAGAGCGCAAGAGCGCAGAAGTGGCGAGATGATGTCGAAGCGTGCAGAGTGAGCGCAACAGGAAAAGATGAACGAGGACATTTGTGCTAGACCGAAGGACTATGTTTAGTGCAAATTCGAGGACCAGCTTTGGAGGTGATAGAGTTGAGGACAGAGGTCTCCAGCCAGAGCAGGGAGGACAGGTGTCTTCTATGGATAGAGTTCCATTTGCTAAGGGCAGCGGAGGCAGAGGTTTTCTAGAGGATCACCAGCCAGAGCAGAGCTAGGGGATCGGTGTCTCCTGTGGGTTGGTGCCCACGAACTCGAGATTAGGGGATTGGTGTCTCCTTTGGGTTGGTGCCCATAAACATTGTAATCGGGAAAGGTATTCCAAGAATTTGGATTGATAAAATTTAGTGAAAGATTTTATCCGTGGATGTAGCCCAACCATTTTGGGTGAACCACGTTAAAATGGGTCTTCAATGTGTGATGCTTTCTGTCTTGATTAATGTTGTGTTGATGCCTCTGCTATCTAAAGTTAAAATTATTAATTGGTTAAGTCTTATACTGTTCACCCCCCCCTCTCAGTATAAGCTTGTGTTCTTCAATTGGTATCAGAGCGGGTTTCTCCAGAAAGAGCCTAACAGCTTGGAGAAGGATCTATCAGAGGAACATACAGATTCAGAAAGAGATGAAGAGGTTGAGTTCGATCTCAAAGGTGAATTCTTCTTGGCTTTAAAAAAGCTTGAGAAATTCAGGGAAGAAAATTCTGTTCTCAAGCATCAATGTCAGGAAGAAGAGATTGCAAGATCAAAATTGTCTCAAAGAGTTATAGACTTCAAAATTCTAGCTGAAGAAGGAAAGAAGGTTGAACAGGTTCTGACAGAGGCTTTAAAAGGAAAGGAAGCTGATTACGAGAAACTAGAAGAAGAGGTTATGTCTCTTAGAGTGAAGTTGGAACAATTGGCTCTCAGACAGAATACTCCGTATGAAAAGCAAAAGAAGGATGGTATCACTATTCATGAAATAGGGTCTTCGAGCAAGACCAATCTTCATCCTGAAGAGCGGTGGATTCCAGTTGGTCACAAGAAGAACAATCATCCAAGGCATCAAAACAGGTTACATAATACTTTCCATGGCTATTGTTTTTCCTGCAAGAATTTTGGTCACAAAGCTATGCATTGCAATAAATCCTTGAATAGCCATAGTAAGGAAAATGTTAACTCTTTTGCACCTCTTATGAATAAAAATTTCATGTGTTACAAGTGCAAGAATTTTGGGCATATAGCAAGGATGTGCAGTTTGGATAGATCTAGCCTTGAGTTCACTAAAAAGAAAAATGAGATCAAATCTAAGTCAATGATAGTTCAAACTGCTTTTCATGCTCAAGACAAAGTAGAAAAATGGTATCTTGATAGTGGTTGTTCAAAACATATGACTGGTGAAAAGGAAAAGTTTTTGGTCTTAAAAAAAACAAACAGAGGAACAGTCGGTTTTGGAGATAATAGGTCAGCTAAAATCTGTGGTAAAGGGACTCTTAGTTTGGATGGGAAATCCAAAATAGAAAATGTGCTTTATGTAGAAGGCCTAAGACATAATCTTCTAAGTGTGAGTCAACTTTGTGATCAAGGGCACATAGTATCTTTCTTTTCTGATAGATGTGAGATAAGTAAAGAAAAAAATGGAAAACTCATTGCGAGTGCTACAAGGACTCCAAACAATCTTTACATGCTGAGTGAGATAAAAAGGGAAAAGTGTTTTCTAACTCAAGAAGATGAGAGTTGGCTATGGCATAAAATATTGGGGCATTTGAGCTTTGATAATCTTGTCAATATTAGTAACAAGGAAGCAGTTAGAGACTTGCCCAAAATAAAAAGGCCCCATAATATCATTTGCGGTCCCTCGTCAACATGGAAAACAGACCAGAACCAGTTTCAAATCAAAAGGGTATACTTCTTCAAAACCATTGGATCTTATTCATACTGATTTATGTGGCCCCACCAGAACTCGGAGCATTCAGGGAGAAAGCTACTTCATGTTGTTTATAGATGATTATTCTAGAATGACTTGGGTTACTTTTCTCAAAGAAAAATCTGAAGCTTTTGAAAAATTTAAAGCTTTCAAAGAAATGATTGAAAATGAGACTGACAAGAGAATCAAATGCTTAAGATCAGACAGAGGAGGAGAGTTCACTTCAAATGAATTTGTGGAATACTGTGAGCAACAAGGAATCAAAAGAGAATATTCAGTAGCAAGAACTCCTCAACAAAATGGAGTAGTTGAAAGGAAAAACAGAACTATTGAAAATATGGCTAGAGCTATGTTAAATGAGTCAAAACTCTCAGATGGCTTTTGGAAAGAGGCAGTCAGTACAAAAGTCTACATTATCACCAGGGCCCAACTTAGAGTCAATCATCATAAAACTCCTTATGAGTTGTGGAAAGGAAGACCAGCTATAGTAAAATACTTCAAAGTGTTTGGGAGTAAGTGCTTCATCAGAAGGGAAGATCAGAATCTGGGTAAGTTTGATCCTAGGTGTGATGAGGGAATATTTCTTGGATATTCCAGCAGAAGCAAGGCCTACAGATGCTTCAACAAAAGAATGCATACAGTCGTAGAGAGCATAAATGTAATAGTTGATGAAAAGACAGGGATAAGAGAACCAGTCAAGGAACTCAGTGATGAAATTTGTCAAGAAGAATTCAGAGAGGTTTCAGATGAAGAAGAGGAAAGACAACAATTGCTTCCCAAAACTCCTTCACGATATGTTCAGAAACATCATCCCAAAGATTTGATCATTGGTGATCCAAACAGCAGGCAAACAAGAAGAAGAGTCATTCCTTCACACGATTCTACAAATGTTTCATTATTATCTCAGATTGAGCCAAAAGATTTCAGTGAAGCATGTGCAGATAAATTTTGGGTAAAAGCGATGGATGAAGAGCTAAATCAAATAGAGAAAAGTGAAACTTGGGATTTGGTTCCAAGACCTAAGGACAAGAATGTCATTGGCACAAAATGGATATTCAGAAATAAACTCAATGAGGATGGAAAGATTGTCAGAAACAAAGCTAGGTTAGTCTGCAAAGGTTATGCTCAAGTAGAAGGTGTTGATTTCGAAGAGACGTTCGCTCCTGTTGCTCGTCTTGAAGCTATCAGAATGTTTTTGGCCCTTTCAAGCTTCAAATCATTCAAGGTATATCAAATGGATGTAAAGTCAGCTTTTCTAAATGGGGTGTTGGTAGAAGAAGTCTACATAGAACAGACAGAAGGAGTGTCTCTCACAGAACAGTCAGACTATGTGTGTAAACTGAAAAAGGCCTTATATGGGTTAAAGCAAGCACCAAGGGCGTGGTACTCAAGACTTGACAGTTATCTTCATGAGCAAGGCTTCAGGAAAGGCGTGGCAGATAGCAATTTGTATATTAAGAATGAAGATGATGATATGTTGATTATGGTTGTCTATGTTGATGATATTATTTTCGGGGGAAATAATACTCAGATGTGCAAAGTTTTTGCTAACACCATGCAGAAGGAATTTGAGATGTCTATGATTGGAGAGCTGTCATTCTTTTTAGGTCTTCAGATTGCTCAATCAAAAGACGGTGTATTTCTCTCTCAAGGAAAGTATATCAAAGAAATGTTGAAAAAGTTTGGGATGATGGACAGCAAACCAGTATGTACTCCAATGATTACAGGGTGCAAGATGAGTAAAGATGATGAATCTCCAATGGCAGATCAGAGATTGTACAGATCAATGATTGGCAGCTTATTATATGTTACGGCTACCAGACCAGATATCATGCAAGCAGTTGGGTTAGTAGCAAGATTTCAGGCAGCTCCAAAATATTCTCATGTTATAGCAGTTAAAAGGATATTCAGATATCTGAAGGGCACTATGGACTTTGGGCTTTGGTATCCCAAAGGTGATGATTTCACCCTCACAGCTTATACAGATGCAGATTGGGCAGGCAGTATTAATGACAGAAAAAGCACTAGTGGTGGAGCATTCTTTCTGGGAAAGAGTTTGGTTTCTTGGTTAAGTAAGAAACAACCTTCAGTTTCCTTATCTACAGTAGAGGCTGAATACATAGCAGCAGTGGCTGGGTGTACACAGGTTTTATGGATGAAAACCACCTTGGAGGATTTCAAAGTCAGGCATGAACAACCCATCTCCATATTTTGTGATAATACAAGTGCCATAAGTATTTCCAAAAATTCGGTAATGCACTCAAGGACAAAGCATATTTCCATCAAGTATCACTTTCTAAGGGAGAAAGTGCAAGACAAGTAGGTCAAGCTAGAGTATGTGTCTACTAAAGAACAGATTGCAGACATCTTCACTAAACCTCTTCCAAGAGATACGTTTGAGTATCTAAGGGAGAAATTGGGAGTTGTACTCCCACCCTAGAATTAATCACCTCATCCAGAGGTGGGGGAGGGACTAAGCTAAGAGGCTCATTCTTAGTCCCGAGCCCCAAAGGTGACCCTTTGCCATTGATGACAAAGGGGGAGAGATATGAGTAAGGGGGAGAGCTAGCTTCAAGTCAGGGGGAGCAAAACTTCAAAGGAAGATTCTCAGTTGTGGGCACAGTTTCTCAGTTGTTAGCACAGTTGGTTTCAGTTTTGGCTCTTGAGACGTGTTTTTAGTAAAGGTTTGCCATCAATGACAAAGGGGGAGATTGTTGGCAATTTTGGGTACCTTGGGTACATTGCCTTTGCTCAAGTGTATAAGTTGTCATTGATGTCAAGAAGCTTTTGAAGGAATTTGATTTGATGTAAAATAATTTGTTTTGATGAAGGTTACGGCTTGACAGGTTCGAAAGAAAGCAAGTTAGAAAAGTGTCGCGATATCGCGACATGTCGCATTTTCGTGACTTAAGCAGGAGAGAGAAAGCAAGTTAGAAAAGTGTCGCGATATCACGACATGTCACAGTTTCGTGACTCAAAGAGGAGAGAGAATTTTTGAGTCAGAAATGTCATGATTTCATGACATATTGCAAGGAAGGTTGAACGGAAGAAAAAGTGTCACGATTTCGTGACATGTTGCAGGAGAGAGAGTCCGAAAGAAAAAGTGTCACGATTTCATGACATAATGCAGGAGAGAGAGTCCGGGAGAAAAAGTGTCATGATATCATGACATGTCGGGTTTTCATGACCCAAAGAAAAGAAAAGCGCTAAGGAGAAAAAGTGTCACGATTTCATGACAAGTCAGAAGACAAAGTGGAAGCAAGATAAAGTGTCACGATTTCGCGACATGCTACAGAACTCAAAGTGAGAACTGTCATGATTTTGTGACATGCAACAAAGGGAAGAGTCTGAAATGAGAAGCATCATGATTTCATGATAGGTTGCAAAGAAGACGTACGGAAGCTGAAAGCGTCGTGATTTCATGATAGGTTGAAGAGAAAGCAAACAGATGCAGAAAGTGTCATGATTTCGTGACAGATTGAGATGGCAGCATTCGGTTGGAGAAAGTGTCGCGATTTCGTGACAGAAACACAAAGCAGGTCTTCAATAGGAGAAGTGTCATGATTTCATGACAGAAGCCAAGTTGTGAAGGCTATGAAGACAGAAGTGTCGCGATTTCACGACAGAAGTGAAGACGAAGTCTGCAGAGGCAGAAGTGTCACGATTTCGTGACAAAAGCAGAAAGGAGGTCGACGAAGGGAGAAGTGTCGCGATATCGTGACAAAAGCAAAGTTGATGCTGACAAAGCAAAAGTGTCACGATATCGCGACAAGAGCTTAGATGAAGTCGTCAAAGGCTAAAGTGTCACGATATCATGACAAAAGCCAAAAGAAAGTGTACGGTTGCAAAGGTGTCGCGATATCGCGACATGTTGTAGTTTCACGGCAAAAACTATAGAAGAGTTACAGAGGCAGTTGAGGCCGACAAAGTTAAATGTGAGCCGACGATGATTAGGGTTTGCAGCCGACGTAGTTTAGGGTTTGCAGCCGACGTAGTTTAGGGTTGTGCAACCGACTAAGATCAAGGTTTTGATCTTGAAAGTGTTAGTATAAAAGGAGGGTTGTTTGGAGAGTTGAGGGTGAATTGATGAATAGTCGAATGTGCATCGAAGTGTGCGAGATGCAGCCAAAAGAGCGCAAGAGCGCAGAAGTGGGGAGATGATGTCGAAGCATGCAGAGTGAGCGCAATAGGCAAAGATGAACGAGGACATTTGTGCTAGACCGAAGGACTGTGTTTAGTGCAAATTCGAGGACCAACTTTGGAGGTGATAGAGTTGAGGACAGAGGTCTCCAGCCAGAGCAGGGAGGACAGGTGTCTTCTGTGGATAGAGTTCCATTTGCTAAGGGCAGCGGAGGCAGAGGTTTTCTAGAGGATCACCGACCAGAGCAGAGCTAGGGGATTGGTGTCTCCTGTGGGTTGGTGCCCACGAACTCGAGATTAGGGGATTGGTGTCTCCTTTGGGTTGGTGCCCATAAACATTGTAATCGGGAAAGGTATTCCTAGAATTTGGATTGATAAAATTTAGTGAAAGATTTTATCCGTGGATGTAGCCCAACCATTTTGGGTGAACCACGTTAAAATGGGTCTTCAATGTGTGATGCTTTCTGTCTTGATTAATGTTGTGTTGATGCCTCTGCTATCTAAAGTTAAAATTATTAATTGGTTAAGTCTTATACTGTTCACCCCCCCTCTCAGTATAATCTTGTGTTCTATAGATTTCGTGACATGTTGGAAGAGAAAGAGAAAGTAAGAAAAAGGGTTACGTTTTCGTGACAAGTTCAAAGAAAGAGAACATGTAAGAAAAGTGTCATGATTTCGTGACATGTTGCATTTTCATGACTAAAACAAGAGAGAGAAAGTAAGTTTGAAAAGTGTCGTGATATCACGACATGTCACTTTATCACGACAAAAGAAAGAGAGGAAGCGTACAGAAGTAGAACTGTCACGATTTTGCGACAAAAGCAGAAAGAAATACTTCGAAAGTAGAAGTGTCACAATTTTGTGATAAAAGCAAAGAAGTAAAGTACAAAAGCAGAAGTGTCATGATTTTGTGACAAAAGCAGAGAAGAAGACTTCAAAGGCTAAACTATCATGATTTTGTGACAAAAGCAAAGAAGCTATGTACGAAAGCAGAAGTGTCACGATTTCACGACAAAAGCTGAGTTGAAGACTATGGAAGCAGAAGTGTCGCGATATAGCGACAAAAGCAAAGTCGAAGTCTATGGAATCAGAAGTTTCATGATATCATGAAAAAAGCAAAGATGAAGTATACGAAGGTGGAAACATCGCAATATTGTGACAAAAGAAAATACGAAGTCTACGAAGGTAGAAATGTCACGATATCATGACAAAATAATAGAGAAATCGTATGGAGGCGAAAGCGTCGCAATATCACGACATGTATGTTCGTGGCAACAAAAAAAAAAAGAAGCTACAAAGGTATAAATGTCATTATTTCATAATAGGTCGTAAATGCGCAAGTCAATAAGGAGAACCCGACTGAAATGAGAAGTATGATAGTGGACCAACATCACTATGGCGGTTACAAGGTCTGTCCAGAATGAAATCATCAAGCGATGGATAAACCGAACATCTTATTGAGTTGAAGCCGATGAAGACCGATGACAGTCGACTAAAATTAGGGTTTCTGAGTTGTTATGAAATTTGACTAAGATTAGGATTTACAGTCGACTAAGATTAGGGTTTTCATCATAAAAAATATTGTTATAAAAGGAGGGCTGTTTGGAGAATTGACAAGATGCTGGAATGTGTGTGAAATACGATCGTTGTGCATAGAGAGCAAGTCATGTTGAATTGTGCTAAGTGCAAAATTCACAAAGAGAGCAGAGTGCACAAAATGGAGAAGACGATCGTGAAGTTCGACTGTAATGAAGCAGAGTGTGCGAAGTGATTACGTAGAGAGAGCAGAGTGCATAGAGAACGCAAAGGTGAAGAAGACCAGTTAGGGTCTTGCAAAAGCAAAGGTATCTTACTATCAAACTTATAGATTCAAATTGAAGTCTAGGTTGCAACTTAGCATCAGGGGTTGGTGCTCGTTTATGTTGGTACAGATAAATAAGGGGTTGGTGCTCCTTAGAGTGGGTTTTGGTAAATTGATTATAAAGTTGGTGCTTTACAAATGATGGATTTGGATGGTAGTCCAAGTAGTCAATTTTTGAGGAGTATCCACATTGGTGAACCTCGTTAAATCTTGTGTTGTGTGATGCTCTTTTGTTATACTTGTTGTATCTAGTAATAAGTTTTAATTGTTGTGGTATTAAGAGCTATAAATTCAAGTTTAAAGAGATACACTGATTCACCCCCCTCTCAGTGTCATTGTAAGACTAACAATTGGTATCAGAGCTAAGTTCTTGTACAAGCTTAACCGGCTAGGGTGATCTTGGAAGTAACACAATGGCAGGTGGTGAAGGCTTCTCATCAAACAAAGCACCATTGTTTTACGGATCTAATTACGTGTTATGGAGAATCAGGATGTAGACATATCTTTGTGCTTTGGGATACGACATCTAAGATTCAGTAGTTAGTGGATACACAATACCCATCACTCCTCCAAAAGAGGCTAACGAAAAGAAATTGTTTGAAAATAACTCAAAATCAAAGAATGCTATCATGTGCGGATTAGTAGACAGTGAACTAGTAAAGATCATGAGCTATAAAATGACAAAAGAAATATGGGACAAACTGAGTATTCATGAAGGAGACGATAAGATCAAGGAGGCCAAGTTATAGACACATCGAGCTCAGTTTGAAGCATTAAATATGAATGACAATGAAAACATTGAGGCATATATGTTGAGATTCAATGGAATCATTAATGCGATCAGAGGACTTGGTGAGGATATCGAAGACTCTGTCATCGTGAAAAAGGTATTAAGATCTCTTCCTCAAAGGTTTGATTCTAAAGTCTCAGCGATAGAAGAAGCTAAAAAACTAAATTATTTTAGTATAGATGAGATGTATGGTTCTTTGACTACATATGATATGAGGATAGGAAGATCTAAACCCACAGACAGTGAAGCGGCTTTTAAAGCCCTTAAAAATAAAAATGCAAAACAAGAGTCCGAGGAAGAAGAGACATCATATAAAATGGAAGCAAACTTTGTTAGAAAAATAAAAAGGGGAAAATAAAAATACAAAGGAAAGCTACCATTTAAATTTTTAAACTATGGAGGCGTTCGGAATTTTGCGACTAAATGTCCACTTAATGAGAAGAACAAAAATGATGAAGGATCGCACCAAGAAAGAAGTGACTGGAAGAAGAAAAAAAATTTCAGAAAAGGCAACTTCAAGAAGAAAAGTTTCATCTCCAGGAATGCCAGTTCAATAGAAGACAACTCCGATCAGGATTCTGAAGAGGAAACAGGTGAAGCTCTTTTCATGGCATTTGAAGAAGTAAAATTAGAAAAGGAAGAAGGAGTGAACACTGAAGTATGTGGTGAAAACCCTGAGGCTGAAGTAGATCTAGAAGGTGAGTTGATCTCTACACTTGAAAAGTGGAAAATAGAGAGGAAAAAGAATAAGAAAATTTCAAAAAAGCTTGAGGATGCAAATGAAATCATAACCAGTCTAAAAGTACAGACATAAGAATACAAGAAAATATCTGAAGATCTCGAAGTACAAATTACCATGAAAATAGATTATTGCTGCAAAATAGAAGAAGAGAATGTTGATTTATGAACGTAGATAGAAGAGATGAATCACAAAATTAGTTGCTATCACAAACGCGAAGAAAATTCAATGAAGCTGGATAATATTATATATTACCAAAGGCCTGCAGACATCAAATTTGGTCTGGGTTTCATTGAAGGAGAATCATCAAATGGATCAAATGCCAGAAATGTAGAATCCATAAAGAATGAAGATAAGAAACATGTTGATCAAGGAAAAATGTCTCATGCAAAAGAAATCAACAATGCCAGGCATGAAAGGAGAATTGACAATGATGGATTCACCAATGTCACACATCAAAGAAGAAGAAGACCTATGGCTCCTACGACAACATGGCAAAGACCATCACCCAGGTTCAATTATCACTTTTATGGTTTCTATTTTAAATGCAATGGCTATGGACATAAAATCTCAGACTGCAAATATAATGTAAGACCAAGGAATTTCACCAGTAGAAATGCTTTTTCTCCTTTGATGAATTATATAGTAGAATGTTATAACTACCATAATTTTGGGCACATTGCAAGAAACTGTAGAAGTACATTTGCATAAAATTAGTTTCAGGGAAGAAAATTTCAACCAAATAGGATGAGACAAAATAGAAAACTTCTCAAAAAACATGCACAAGCTATTGATAAGGGAAAGGCAAAACAAGAGCCCAAAACTACTATCAAAATGGAGTGGAAATAAAAAGAGCGAATTCAGGAAGAAAAGGAATCCTTAATCATACAAACATCATTTAAAGCACAGAATAAATATGTACCATGGATACTTGATAGTGGATGCTCCAGTCATATGACAGGTGACAAAAAAAAATTTGAGAAGTTACAAAAATATGAAGATGGTTCAGTAAAGTTTGGAAATAATGATGGAGCTAAGATAGTTGGCAAAGGTTCAGTTAAAATTAGTGACAGAAAGATTAATTCAGAATAATTCTTGTTTGTGGATGGTTTGAAACATAACTTGTTGAGCGTAAGTCAGATTTCTGATAAAGGTCATGAAGTAGTTTTTAAGAAGCAGGGTTGTGAAGTCAAAAAAAAAATAGTGGAAAATTGATAGCAACTAGATCAAGGACATCGGCAACTCTGTACACGCTCTCGGAGACTTCGAAGGAGCTTGTTTTATTGGACAGGAAGAAGAAAATTGGTTGTGACACAAGAGACTCGGTAATATCAGTTTTGATAATCTAGTAAAAATCAACTCAAAAATGGAAGTGAGAGATATTCCCACCATCAACAAACCTACAAACAACATTTGTGCTTCATGCCAAAAGGGGAAGCAAACTAGAGTCACATTCAAAACAAAAGAGTACTACACAAGCAAACCTTTGGAACTAATACACACTGATTTATGTGGACCCATGAGAACACAAAGCATAAATGGTGACAAATATTTTATGTTGTGCATTTATGACTATTCTAGAATGACATTGATATTTTTCTTGAAGCATAAATCAGAAGCTTTTGAAATGCTCAAGACTTTCAAAAATCAAGTTGAGAATAAAACAGGAAAGAGGATCAAATGTTTAAGATCATATAGAGGAGGATAATTCATTTCAGAGGATTTTATAGAGTACTGTGAAAAATACGGTATTAGGAGACAGTTTTCAGCAGCCAAGACACCTCAGTAGAATGGAGTAGTAGAAAGAAAGAACAGGACAATGTAGGAAATGGCATGGACTATGTTGGTTGAAAGAAGAGGAGTAGATAGATTTTGGAAAGAAGCATTCCATACTGCAGTGCATATCCAAAATAGGTACATGCTGAGAAAACATGAAAGCAAAACTCCTTATGAGATGTGGTTCGGTAAAAAGGCAACAACAAAATACCTCAAAGTTTTTGACAGCAAGTGCTACATCAAAAGAACTGAAGATAATCTTGGTAAGTTTGAAGATAGAGCGGATGAAGGTATTTTTGTTGGTTATTCGTCAAAAAACAAAGCTTACAAATGCTACAACAAGAGGCTAAAGAAAATTGTGGATAGTGTCAATGTTAAATTTGATGAAGGTAGAGAACGAGTAATTAGCTATGAAAAGAACTACCCAATTTATGAAGAGGTTATTGAAGGAGATGAGGAAAACGAAACAAAAAAGATACAAAAAATTGACTCAGATGATTTAAGTTATGATTCAGAAGTGGAAGAAAATAAGAAATTCAAAACAGGCAATTGGCAGAAAAATCATCCTAGAGAGAAAATAATTGGAGACCCCAAAGTTGGTGTTCAGAGAAGAAGAAGAGTAGTAAGTAACTACTCTCTATTATCTAGCATTGAGCCCAAAAATGTTGTTGACGCAAGCAAAGATGAAAGTTGGATGAAGGAAATAAATGAAGAATTAGATAAGATCGAGAAAAATGAAACTTGGGAGTTAGTACCTAGACCTGCAAATAAAAATATAATCGGGACTAAATGGATTTTTCGAAACAAATTGAATGAAGACGGACAGGTAGTCAAAAATAAAGCAATATTGGTATGTAAGGGTTATGCACAAGTTGAAGGCATTGAATTTGAGGAAACTTTTGCACTAGTAGCTAGACTAGAGGCAATTAGAATGTTTCTGGATTTAGCAGTCTATAAGAATTTCAAAGTTTATCAAATGGATGTGAAATCAGCATTTTTGAATGGGAAACTTGAAGAAGAGGTTTATATTGAGCAACCAGATGGTTTTCAACTTGGTGATGATCCCAACTTGGTTTGCAAGTTGAATAAAGCATTATATGGATTAAAATAGGCACCCTGAGCATGGTATGCAAGGCTAGACAACTATCTCACTCAACAAGGGTTTAAGAAAGGTATGGTGGATAGTAATTTGTATGTTAAAACTGAAAATGGGCATCTTATTGTTCTTTTTGTATACGTAGATGATATCATATTTGGTAGCAACAAATATGAGTCGTGTAAAGATTTAGCAAATAAGATACAGAAAGAATTTGAAATGTCAATGATTGCTGAACTTTCGTATTTCCTCGGGTTGCAAGTTAATCAAAATAAGAATGGCATATTTATTTCTCAAGTTAAATATGTGAAAGAGATGTTGAAAAAGTTAACAATGGAGGATTGTAATCCAGTCAGCACTCCCATGACGACAGGTTGCAAGTTGAGCAAGGATGACAAATCTCCACTTGTTGATCAAACCATGTACAGATCTATGATTGGGAGCTTACTATACTTGACAACTACTAGACCAGATATTTTGCAGGCAGTATGCATGGTAGCATGATTTCAGGCTAATCCCAAGGAGACTCATGTGACAGCAGTGAAGAGGATTCTTCGGTACCTCAAGGGTACTATGGAGTATGGGTTATGGTATCCAAAAGGTAAAGAATTCACCCTTATTTTGTATTCAAATGCATATTGGGTAGGAGGTGTCGATGACATAAAGAGTACCAGTGGAGGTGCATTCTATCTTGGAGACAAATTGGTCACGTGGCACAGTAAGAAACAAGAGTTAGTTTCTTTATCAATAATAGAGGTAAAATATATTATAGCGACAACATGTTGTACACAGGTATTGTGGGTGAAACAAACCTTGAAAGATCTTGATATTAGCTTCAATGAGCCAATATCAGCTAAGTGTGATAACACCAGTGCCATTAACATCTCCAAGAATCCGGTTATGCATTCACGCACAAAACACATTGCTATTAGGTATTACTTTTTGAATGAGAAAGTTGCAGAAGGTGAGATTAAGTTGGATTTTATTCCAACTACAGAGCAAGTAGCAGATATCTTCATAAAACCATTGCCTAAGGAAGTTTTTGAGTACCTTCGCAATAAATTGGGAGTGGTCACACTTCCCAAGAATTGACTAGCTACAGGGATCACATTCTCAGGGGGAGCATTTAAGTATTTGATTATCTTTTTGCTCATGTTCATGATTTTTGCTAAGTGTAATAAATTTTGCTTGAGAATGTTGTGCATGGACTCAGGGGGAGTCTACGGTAGCCCTTTGGTATTATTGTCAAAGGGGGAGAAGAGTTACAGGAAATTGCACATGTGTTGCCAAAAAATCCAAAGGGGGAGATTGTTGAGCAAGGTGTAAAAATAGTATTGTCATTTTTGTCAACACAATCAGATAGATCTGTTGATGTAGTGGACAGGAAGTTCAAAAGCTATTCAGATGTAGAAGACAGGAGTTCAAAGGTTATCCAGAGTATGTACAGTGATGTTCCAAGAAGACCAAAGTGGCCCATATGCAAAAGATAAAAGAAAAAAGAAAAGTAAGAAAAGTGTCGCAATATCGCGACATATACGGTAGGCAAGAAAAACTATCGTGATTTTGTGACATGTTGGAAGAGAGAGAAAAAGCAGGAAAAACTATCACAATTTCGTGACATGTTGGAAGAGAAAAAGGCAAGTGGAAAAACTGTTGCGATTTCACGACATGTTGGAAGAGAAAGATAAAGCAAGAAAAAATGTCGCAATTTCACGACAAGTTCGAAGAAAGAGAATACGTAAGAAAAGTGTTGTGATTTCGTGACATGTCGCATTTTCGTGACTAAAATAGGAGAGAGAAAGTAAGTTTGAAAAGTGTCGCGATATTGCGACATGTCACATTTTCATGACAAAAGAAAGAGAGGAAGCGTACGGAAGCAGAACTGTCATGATTTCATGAAAAGAGCAGAAAGCAAGACTTCGAAAGCAGAAGTGTCACGATTTTGCGACAAAAGCAAAGAAGTAAAGTATGGAAGCAAAAGTGTCACGATTTCTTGACAAAAGTAGAGAAGAAGACTTCGAAGGTAGAAGTGTCACAATTTCATGATAAAAGCAAAGAAGCTAAGTATAGAATCAGAAGTGTCACAATTTCATGACAAAAGCTAAGTTGAAGACTACGGAGGCAGAAGTGTCATGATATCGTGACAAAAGCAAATTCAAATTCTATGGAAGCATAAGTGTCATGATATCATAACAAAAGCAAATATGAAGTATACGAAGGCAAAAATGTCACGATATCACAACAAAAGAAAATATGAAGTCTACGGAGGCAGAAATGTCATGATATCATGACAAAAGAATAGAGAAAGCATACGAAGGTGAAAGTGTCGTGATATCGTGATATGTTGTATTTTCATGGCAACAACAACAAAAGAAGCTACAAAGGTGTTGAGCAAGGTGCAACAACAGTATTGTCATTGTTGTCAACATAGTCAGATAGATCTGTCGATGTAGTGGACAGGAAGTTTAAAAGCTAGTCAAATGCAAAAAATAGGAGTTCAAAATCAAAAGACCAAAGTGGCCCATATGCTAAAAATCAAAAGAAAATCACAAGGAAGAAAACTGTCGTTATATCGTGACATGTTGAGCAAGAAAGAAAAACTGTCGCGATATCGCGACATGTTGAGAAGAAAGCAAAACTGTCATGATTTCACGACATGTTCAGCGAGAAAGCGCAAGCAAGCAAAACTATCGTGATTTCATGACATGTTCGGAGAGAAAGCAAAAGTAAGCAAAACTATCACAATTTTGCGACATGTTCGGAGAGAAAGCACAAGCAAGCAAAACTGTCATGATTTCATGACATGTTCGAAGAGAAAGCACAAGCAAGAAAAACTGTTGCGATTTCGCAACATATTGCAAGAGAGATTGTACGGAAGAAAAAGTGTCACGATTTCATGACATTTTGGAAGAGAGAAAGACAAGTAGAAAAAGTTTCATGATTTCGTGACATGTTAGAAGAGAGAAAGGCAAGTAGAAAAAGTGTCACGATTTTGTGACATGTTGGAAGAGAGAAAGGCAAGTAGAAAAAGTGTCACGATTTTGCGACATATTGCAAGAGAGATAGTACGGAAGAAAAAGTGTCACGATTTCGTGACATGTTGGAAGAGAGAAATGCAAGTAGAAAAAGTGTCACGATTTCGTGACATGTTGGAAGAGAGAAAGGCAAGTAGAAAAAGTGTCGCGATTTCGCGACATATTGCAAGAGAGATAGTACGGAAGAAAAAGTGTCACAATTTTGTGACATGTTGGAAGAGAGAAAGGCAAGTAGAAAAAGTATCACGATTTCATGACATATTGCAAGAGTTATTGTACAGAAGAAAAAGTGTCACAATTTCACAACATATTGCAAGAGAAAGAGCAAAGGAAAGAAAGTGTCACGATATCGTGACATGTCGCATTTTTACGACCCAAAGGCAATAGAAAGAGCAAAGGAGAGAAAGTGTCATGATATCGTGACATGTCACATTTTTGTGACTAAATGAGGAGAGAGAAAGTACGAAAGAAAAAATGTCACGATTTCGTGACATGCTGTGTTTTGATGGGTACAAGCCAAGAAAATAGGCAAGGAGGCGAAAGTGTCACGATATCGCGACATGTTGTGTTTTTGTGGGTACAAGCCAAGAAAAGAAGTACGAAGGCAAAAGTGTCGCGATATCATGACATGCTGAGTTTTCATGGGTACAAGCCAAGAAAAGAAGCAAGGAGGCAAAAGTGTCGTGATATCATGACATGTTGTATTTTCGGGGGCCAAAGCAAGGAGAAAGAAAGAGAAAGCGAAAGTGTCACGATATCGCGACATGTTATGTTTTCATGGTTGAGTTGAAGCCAACGAAGACCTATGACAGTCGACTAATATTAGGGTTTGTAGTCGACTAAGATTAGGGTTTGCAGCCGACTAAGATTAGGGTTTACAACCAACTAAGATTAGGGTTTTTGATCATGAAAATGTTGTTATAAAAGGAAGGCTATTTGAAGAGTTCGAGTGTTGAAGTGTGTGAAGTTCAGTAATAGAGCGCAGAGTGCAATTCGTGTCGAATCGTGCTAAGTGTGAATTTCATAAAGGAAGTAAAGTGTGCAAAATGGAGAAGACGATCGCTCGACTATGACGTAGTAGATTGTGCAAAGTTATTTCACAGAGAGAGCAAAGTGCATAAAGATCGTAAAGGTGAAGCAGACTAGTCGGAGTCTTGTAAAAGTGAAGGTATCTTTCTGTTAATCTTCTAGATTCATAATTCAAGTCCAGGTTGTAGCTTGGCATCAGGGGTTGGTGCTCCTTCCAGTAGGTGCTGGTAAATCAGGTTTTGGTGCTCCTTCCAATGGGTGCTGGTGAAGTGATTGTAAAGTTGTTGCTTTGTAAAGGCTAGATTTGTATGGTAGTCCAAGCAGTCATTTTTTGAGGAGTAGCCATATTGGTGAACCTCATTAAATATTGTGTTGTGTGATGCTCTTTTATTATTCTTGTTGTATCTTGTAATAAGTTTTAATTGCTACTGTATTAAGAGCTGTAAATTCAAGTTTAAAGAGCTACACTGATTCACCCCCCCTCTCAGTGTCATTGTAAGACTAACAATTGGTATCAGAGCTAAGTTTCTGTACAAGCATAATCTGCTAGGGAGATCTTGGAACTAACACAATGGTAGGTGGTGAAGGTTTCTCATCAAACAAAGCACCATTGTTTGACGGATCTAATTACGTGTTCTGGAGAATCAGGATGCAGACATATCTCTGTGCTTTGGGATATGACATATGGGATTCAGTAGTTAGTGAATACATAATACCCATCACTCCTTCAAAAGAGGTTGACGAAAAGAAACTATTTGAGAGTAACTCAAAAGAAAAGAATGCTATCATGTGTGGATTAGCAGATAGTGAACTAGTGAAGATCATGAGCTGTAATACTGTAAAAGAGATATGGGACAAATTAAGGAGTATTAATGAAGGAGATGATAAGATCAAGGAGGCCAAATTACAAACACATCGAGCTTAGTTCGAAGCATTGAAAATGAATGATGATGAAAACATTAAGGGATACATGCTGAGATTTTATGAAATAATTAATGCAATCAGAGGGCTCGACGAGGATATTGGAGACTCTGTCATCATAAAAAAGGTACTAAGATATCTTCCTCAAAGGTTTGATTCCAAATTCTGAGCGATAGAAGAAGCTAAAAATATAAATTATTTTAGTATAGATGAGATGTATGGTTATTTGACTGCATATGAGATGAGGATATGAAAATCTAAACCCACAGACATAGAAGCGGATTTTAAAGCCCTTAAAAATAAAAACACAAAACAAGAGTCCGAGGAAGAAGAGACATCAGATGAAATGGAAGCAAACTTTGTTAGAAAGCTAAAAAAGGGAAAAGAAAAATACAGAGGGAAGCTACCATTTAAATGTTTCAACTGTGGAGGCATTGGGCATTTTGTGACTAAATGTCCACTTAAAGAGAAGAAAAAAATGATGAAGGATCGCACCAAGAAAGAAGTGACTGGAAGATGAAAACAAATTTCACAAAAGGAAACTTCAAGAAGAAAAGTTTCATCTCCAAGAATATCAGTTCATCAGAGAACAGCTCTAGTTAAGAGTCTAAAGAAGAAAAATATGAAGCTCTTTTCATGGCATTTGAAGAAATTAAATCAGAAAAGGAAGAAGGGGTGACCTCTAAAGTTTGTGGTGAAAACCTTGAGGCTGAAGTATATCTAGAAGGTGAGTTGATATCTGCACTTGAAGAGTGGAAGATAGAAAAGAAAAAGAATAAGAAACTTTCAAGAAATATTGAGGATGCAAATGGAATCATAACCAGCTTGAAAGTACAGATAGAAGAATCTAAAAAAATCTCTGAAGATCTTGAAGTGCAAATAACAATGAAAGTAGATTATTACAGCAAGCTAGAAGAAGAGATTGTTGGTTTAAGAATGTAGCTAGAAGAGATGAATAAGAAAATTAGTTGTTATCACAAACATGAAGAAATTTCTATGAAGCTGGACAAAATCATAAATGACCAAAGACCTGCAGGCATCAAATTTGGTCTGGGTTTCATCGAAGGAGAATCATCAAGTGGATCAAAGGTCAGAAATGCATAATCCATAAAGAATGAAGATAAGAGATAGGTTGATCAAGGAAAAACATCTCATGCAAGAGAAAGCATTAATTCCAGGCACGAAAGGAGAATTGACAATGATGGATTCACCAATGTCACACATCAAAGAAGAAGAAGACCTATGGCTCCTATGACAACATGGCAAAGACCATCACCCAGGTTCAATTATAATTTCTCTGGTTTCTATTTTAAATGCAATGGCCATAGACATAAAATCTCATACTGCAAATATAATGTACGACCAAGGAATTTCACCAGTAGATTTTTTTTTCTCCTCTGATGAATTATATAGTAGAATGTTACAACTATCATAATTTTGGGCACATTGCAAGAAAATGTAGAAATACATTCACATAAAATAAGTTTTGGGAAAAAAAATTTCAACCATACAGGATGAGACAAAATAGAAAGCTTCTCAAAAAACATGCTCAAACTACTGATAAGGGAAAGGCAAAACAAGAGCCCAAAACTACTATCAAAACAGTGTGGAAAGGAAAAGAGTGACTAAAGGAAGAAAAGGAATCCTTAATCGTACAAATTGCATTCAAAGCACAGAATAAATATGTACCATGGATACTTGATAGTGGATGCTCCAGTCATATGACAGGTGACAAATATAAATTTGAGAAGTTATAGAAATATGAAGGAGGTTCAGTAAAATTTGGAAATAATGATGGAGCTAAGATAGTTGGCAAAGGTTCAGTTAAAATTAGTAATGAAAATATTAAGTCAGAAGAAGTCTTGTTTGTGGATGGCTTGAAACATAACTTGTTGAGCGTAAGTCAGATTTGTGATAAAGGTCATGAAGTAGTTTTTATGAAGCAGGGTTGTGAAGTCAGAAAAATAAACAGTGGAAAATTGATAGCAACTGGATCAAGGACATCTGGCAACCTGTACACGCTCTTAGAGAACTCAAAAGGAGCTTGTTTTATTGGACAGGAAGAAGAAAACTGGTTGTGGCACAAGATACTAGGGCATATCAATTGTGATAATCTAGTAAAAATCGTCTCAAAAATGGCAGTGAGAGATATTCCCACCATCAACAAACCTGCAAACAATATTTGTGCTTCATGCCAAAAGGGGAAAAAAACTAGAGTCTCATTCAAAACAAAAGAATACTACACAAGCAAACCTTTGGAACTCATACACATTGATTTATGTGGTCCCATGAGAACTCAAAGCATAAATGGTGACAAATATTTTATTTTGTGCATTGATGACTATTCCAGAATGACATGGATATTTTTCATGAAGCATAAATCAGAAGCTTTTGATATGTTCAAGATTTTCAAAAACCAGGTTGAGAATGAAATAGGGAAAATGTTCAAATGTTTAAGATCATATAGAGGAGGAGAATTCATTTCAGAGGAGTTTGCAGAGTACTGTGAAAATTACGGTATTAGGAGACAGTTCTCAGTAGCCAGGACACCTCAACAAAATGCAGTGGTAGAAAGAAAGAACAGGACAGTGCAGGAAATGGCACGGACTATGTTGGCTGAAAGCAGAGTAGCAGAAAGATTTTGGAAATAAGAAGTCCATGCTCATGGTGTATATCCAAAATAGGTACATGCTGAGAACACATGAAAGAAAAAATCCTTATGAATTATGGTTCGATAAAAGGGCAAACAACAAAATACCTCAGAGTCTTTGGAAGCAAGTGCTATATCAAAAGAACTGAAGATAATCTTGGTAAGTTTGAAGATAGAGCAGATGAAGGTATTTTTTTTGGTTATTCATCTAAAAGCAAAGCTTACAAATGCTACAAAAAAAGGCTAAAGAAAATTGTGGACAGTGTTGATGTTAAATTTGATGAAGGTAAAGAACGAGTAATTAGCTATGAAACGAACTACCCAATTTATGAAGAGGTTATTGAAGGAGATGAGGAAAACAAAACGGAGAAGATACAGGACATTGAATCATATGATTTAAGTTGTGATTCATACGTGGAAGAAAATAAAAAATTCAAAATAGGCAACTGGCAAAAAAATCATCCTAGAGAGCAAATAATTGGAGACCCCAAAGTTGGTGTTCAGACAAGAAGAAGAGCAGTAAGTAACTACCCTCTACTATCCAGCATTGAACCCAAAAATGTTGATGATGCAAGCAAAGATGAAAGTTGGATGAAGGCAATAAATGAAGAATTAGACCAGATCGAGAAAAATGAAACTTGGGATTTAGTACCTAGACCTGCTAACAAAAATATAATCGAGACTAAATGGATTTTTCGAAACAAATTGAATGAAGACGGACAGGTAGTCGAAAATAAAGCAAGATTAGTTTTGCACAAGTTGAAGGCATTTACTTTGAGGAAACTTTTGCACCAGTAGCTATACTAGAGGCAATTAGAATGTTTCTAGCTTTAGCAGTCTACAAGAATTTCAAAGTTTATCAAATGGATGTGAAATCAGCATTTTTGAATGGGAAACTTGAAGAAGAGGTTTACATTGAGCAACCAAGTGGTTTCCAACTTGGAGATAATCCCAAATTTGTTTGCAAGTTGAAGAAAGCATTATATGGCTTAAAACAGGCACCCCGAGCATGGTATGTAAGGCTAGACAACTATCTCACCCAACAAAGGTTTAAGAAAGGTATGGTGGATAGTAATTTGTATGTCAAAATAGAAAATGGGCATCTTATAGTTCTTGTGGTATATGTAGATGATATCATATTTGGCAGCAGTAAAGATGAGTCATGTAAATACTTAGCAAATAAGATGTAGAAATAATTTGAAATGTCAATGATTGGTGAACTTTCATATTTCCTCGGATTGCAAGTTAATCAAAATAAGAAGGGCATATTTATTTCTCAAGTTTAATATGTGAAAGAGATGTTAAAAAGTTCACAATGGAGGATTGTAAGCCAGTTAGCACTCCCATGATGACAGGTTGCAAGTTGAGCAATGATGAAAAATATTCACCTATTGATCAAATCATGTACAGATCTATGATTGGAAGCTTACTATACCTGACAGCTACCAGACCAGATATCTTGCAGGAAGTATGCATGGTAGCATGATTTCAGGCCAATCCTAAGGAGACTCATGTGACAGTAGTAAAAAGGATTCTTCGATATCTGAAGGGTACTATGGAATATGGGTTATGGTATCCGAAAGGTAAAGACTTCACCCTTATTTCATATTCAGATGCATATTGGGCAGGATGTGTAGATGACAGAAAGAGTACCAGTGGAGGTGCATTCTATCTTGGAGACAGATTAGTCGTGTGGCATAGTAAGAAACAAGAGTCAGTTTCTTTATCAACAGCTGAGGTAGAATACAGTACAACGACAACATGTTGTACATAGGTATTGTGGATGAAAAAAACCTTAAAATATTTTGGTATTAGGTTCAGTGAGCCAATATCAATTAATTGTGATAACACTAGTGCCATTAACATCTCCAAGAATTCGGTTATGCATTCACGCACAAAGCACATTGCCATCAGGTATCCTTTTTTGAAGGAGAAAGTTGCAGAAGGTGATGTTAAGTTGGATTTTATTCCAACTACAAAACAAGTAGCAGATATCTTCATAAAAACATTGCCCAAGGAATTTTTTGAGTACCTTCGAAATAAATTGGGAGTGGTCACACTTCCCAAGAATTGACTAGCTACATGGATCACATTCTAAGGGGGAGCATTTAAGTATTTGATTATCTTTTTGCTCATGTTCATAATTTTTGCTAAGTGTAACAAATTGTGCCTGAAAATGTTGTGCATAGACTTAGGAAGAGTCTGCAGTAGCCCTTTGGTATTATTGACAAAGGAGGAGAAGAGTTACAGGAAATTGCACATGTGTTGCCAATAATTCCAAAGGGAGAGATTGTTGAGCAAGGTGCAGCAACAGTATTGTCATTGTTGTCAATACGGTCAGATAGATATGTTGATGCAGTGGACAGGAAGTTCAAAGGCTATTCAGATGTAGAAAATAGGAGTTCAAAATCAAAAGACCAAAGTGGCCCATATGCTAAAAATCAAAATAAAATCACAAGGAAGAAAACTGTCGCGATATCGTGACATGTTGAGCAAGAAAGAAAAACTGTCACAATATCGCGACATGTTGATAAGAAAACAAAACTGTCATAATTTCGTGACATGCTCAGAGAGAAAGCGCAAGCAAGAAAAATTGTCATGATTTCACGACATGTTTGGAGAGAGCGCAAGCAAGCAAAACTGTCGTGATTTTGCGACATGTTTGGAGAGAAAGCGAAAGTAAGCAAAACTGACACAATTTTATGACATGTTCAGAGAGAAAGTGCAAGCAAGCAAAAATATCACAATTTTGTGACATGTTCATAGAGAAAGCACAAGCAAGCAAAACTATCGCGATTTTGCGACATATTGCAAGAGAGATTGTATGGAAGAAAAAGTGTCACGATTTTGCGACATGTTGGAAGAGAGAAAGGCAAGTAGAAAAAGTGTCGCGATTTCGTGACATGTTGGAAGAGAGAAAGGCAAGTAGAAAAAGTGTCGCGATTTCATGACATGTTGGAAGAGAGAAAGGCAAGTAGAAAAAGTGTCACGATTTCATGACATGTTGGAAGAGAGAAAGGCAAGTAGAAAAAGTTTCACGATTTCGCAACATGTTGGAAGAGAGAAATACAAGTAAAAAAAGTGTCACGATTTCATGACATATTGCAAGAGAGATATTACGGAAGAAAAAGTGTCATGATTTCATGACATGTTGGAAGAGAGAAATGCAAGTAGAAAAAGTGTCACGATTTCGCGACATGTTGGAAGAGAGAAAGGCAAGTAGAAAAAGTGTCATGATTTCGCGACATATTGCAAGAGAGATAGTATAGAAGAAAAAGTGTCACGATTTTGCGACATGTTGGAAGAGAGAAAGGCAAGTAGAAAAAGTGTCGTGATTTCGTGACATATTGCAAGAGATATTGTACGAAAGAAAAAGTGTCACGATTTCACGACATATTGCAAGAGAAAGAGCAAAGGAAAGAAAGTGTCACGATATCGCGACATGTCGCATTTTCACGACCCGAAGGCAAGAGAAAGAGCAAAGGAGAGAAAGTGTCATGATATCGCGACATGTCACATTTTCGCGACCCGAAGGCAAGAGAAAGAGCAAAGGAGAGAAAGTGTCGCGATATCGCAACATGTCACATTTTTGCGACTAAATGAGGAGAGAGAAAGTACGGAGGCAAAAATGTCACGATTTCATGACATGCTGTGTTTTCGTGCGTACAAGCCAAGAAAAGAGGCAAGGAGGCAAAAGTGTCGCGATATCGTGACATGTTGTGTTTTTGTGGGTACAAGCTAAGAAAATAAGTACGAAGGCAAAAGTGTCAAGATATCGTGACATGCTCAGTTTTTGTGGGTACAAGCCAAGAAAAGAAGCAAGGAGGCGAACGTGTCACGATATCGTGACATGTTGCATTTTCGGGGGCCAAATCAAGGAGAAAGAAAGAGAAAGTGAAAGTGTCACGATATTGCAACATGTTATGTTTTTGCGGTTGAGTTGAAGCCGACGAAGACCTATGACAACCGACTAAGATTAGGGTTTGCAGCCGACTAAGATTAGGGTTTGCAATCGACTAAGATCAGGGTTTACAACCGACTAAGATTAGGGTTTTTGATCATGAAAATATTGTTATAAAAGGAAGGTTGTTTGAAGAGTTCGAGTGTTGAAGTGTGCAAATTTTGGTCATAGAGCGCAGAGTGCAAGTCATGTCGAATCATGCTAAGTGCAAATTTTGCAAAGGAAGCAGAGTGCACAGAAGGGAGAAGACGATTGTTCGACTGTGACGTAGTAGATTGTGTGAAGTGATTTCACAGAGAGAGCAGAGTGCATAGAGATCGCAAAGGTGAAGCAGACTAGTCGGAGTCTTGTAAAAGTTAAGGTATCTTTCTATTAATCTTCTAGATTCATAATTGAAGTCTAGGTTGCAGCTTGGCATCAGGGGTTGGTGCTCCTTCCAGTAGGTGCTGGTAAATTAGGGGTTGGTGCTCCTTTCTGTTGGTGCAGATAAATAAGGGGTTTTTGCTTTGCAAAGGCTAGATTTGGATGGTAGTCCAAGTAGTCATTTTTGAGGAGTAGCCACATTGGTGAACCTTGTTAAATCTTGTGTTGTGTGATGCTCTTTTGTTATTCTTGTTGTATCTTGTAATAAGTTTTAATTGCTATTGTATTAAGAGCTGTAAATTCAATTTTAAAGAGCTACACTGATTCACCCCCCCTCTCAGTGTCATTGTAAGACTGACAAGAGGCAAAAATTTCACGATTTCATGACAAGTCATAAATGCGCAAGTCAAGAAGGAGAACCCGATTGAAATGAGAAGTATGACAATGGACTGACATCACTATGGTGGTTACAGGGTCTGTCTAGAATGAAATCATCAAGCGATGGATAAACCAAACATCTTCTTGAGTTGAAGCCGACGAAGACCGATGACAGTAGACTAAAATTAGGGTTTACAGTTGTTACGAAAGCTGACTAAGATTAGGATTTACAATCGACTAATATTAGGGTTTTCATCATAAAAAATATTGTTATAAAAGGAGGGTTGTTTGGAGAATTGACAAGATGGTGGAATGTGTGTGAAATACGATCATTGTGCATAGAGAGCAAGTCGTGTCGAATCATGCTAAGTGTGAAATTCACAAAGAGAGTAGAGTGTGCAAAAGGGAGAAGATGATCATGAAGTTTGATCGTAACGAAGCAGAGTGTGCGAAGTGATTGTGCAGAGAGAGCAGAGTGCGTAGAGAATGCAAATGTGAAGAAGACCAATCAAGGTATTGCAAAAGAAAAGGTATCTTACTGTCAAACTTATAGATTCAAATTGAAGTCCAGGTTGCAGCTTGGCATCAGGGGTTGGTGCTCCTTTCTGTTGGTGTAGATAAATAAGGGGTTGGTGCTCCTTTTTGTTGGTGCAGATAAATAAGGGGTTGGTGCTCCTTTTTGTTGGTGTAAATAAATAAGGGGTTGGTGCTCCTTACAATGGGTGCTGGTAAATTGATTGTAAAGTTGGTGCTTTGCAAAGGCTGGATTTGGATGGTAGTCCAAGCAGTCATTTTTTAAGGAGTAGCCACATTGGTGAACCTCGTTAAATCTTGTGTTTTATGATGCTCTTTTGTTATACTTGCTATATCTAGTAATAATTTTTAATTGCTGCAGTATTAAGATCTGTAAATTCAAGTTTAAAGAGCTACACTGATTCACCCCCCCCCTCTCAGTGTCATTGTAAGACTAACAGAAAGTTTGTGGTCCTGTAGCTATGGATAGTTTTCCATATATGGTACTATGATCCAAATGGTATTTTCAAGGTAAAAATCTCATGTATAAATAACAAAGCATTATCATTCGAGCATGTGCTAAATATAATATTAAAATATTTAGAAACCTAGTAGAGGATTAGGTGACATCATTCACTATCATGACAACACAAGAGAGGCCACTATGGAGGGCATGTTATGCATATAAGTGGGTTCTTGATCTAGAGATAAATCAAGACCAGTGGATTACCCCAACCCTCATTAAAATAATTAAACAAGAGAAATATTGGTAAGAGAACAAAATAGAAGAAAGGTGGGTCTTATGATGTGATTGTAACCAGATCAAGAAGGCCTTCCCAAATAATTTTGATAGAGGAATTATGTCAAAATTTGATAATGAATACATCAGTTGATAAAGAGACAATGAAAAGGAAATATGTTTGAAGGTAAAAAGGCTACCAAATCCTAATTAAGAAGCAAAGAAAGAGGAATTTGAGACAATAATATTGCCATAGTCACAAGCTCTTCCCATTATCGATGAATTTAAAGTTGAATAGGAATCCTTACCTTAGCCTCAATAATATCTAGAATTATATGTTGTAGGTGTTGAGGAGTTGTAACTAGTTGTATACATTAGGAGATCTAGAACTCCTCAGCTATTTGGAGCATAGTCACTAGTGCAACCTGGATAACCTAAATAGAACCCCAACTATAGAAAAAGTTAAATTATCACCCAAGTCATGGGAGATCTAATACAAAAAATGTTGCAACCAAAAAATAATATTTGTGGGAATAATAAAAAATATTTACACGTAAGAGGAAGAAACTACAATAGGAAACATAAAGGACTAATCATGCAGTTGCACTAGTGGAGGATTGATAAAAAAAAAAGAAATAGTTGGAGATAATAATGGCCAGAATCACTCAAATAGAGGAGCCAAAGTAAAAGGTTCAAGGACAAGGTACATTCCCTAATATCTCTTTGTCATCCCCTCAATTTTCTTCTTCATTGTAAATTATCCTAGACATACCTCAATCTCCATTAAAAACACCATTGCATCCTCCATAACTCAACCCACAAGCACCATCACTCACTCTATTATGATCAATACACTCACCACCGTTCACCATATATGAGCCATAAGCATTAACAAATGTATGGCAACATCACTCCTATGAAAGTAATGGCATATTAGTAACTTACACCAATGCCTACATTTCTAGCCACTCCCCTTCTTCCCATTACTACTGAAGAACCACTCCTAGAGGTATTCTTCATCATCTAAAATATGGAGGATAACCAATATAAGTGGATGGATAAATAATAGTATCTATAACTATAGTAATATGAGGAAGAAGGAATCACATTGACCTATGACACTGGATCTGATTGAAGGGAAAATTATAAAACTACCCAACCCAAGGTTAAGAAGGAAATATTAGAAATAATACCAAAATACTAGTAGTTAGAAATATAAATCTACGGCCTCTACATATTATCCAAGGTAGAAACACTTTGGGATATACATACTGAGGAAAAACTCTTTTCCTATAGACCATGAAGATGGATATGGACTTGAAAGCTACCAAGAAAATATTGAAACCTTGAAAGTGAAGCTAATCAAAGAGAAAATAGACCAAAAATATCTCAATAATAAAATAAGGAGGCTAAAATAGATCATTGACAAGTCTCCTTATAAATAAGAATTATGACAAAAGAGGAAAAAGTCAAGAGCCTAAATATAGAGATGCAATCGGCATGGCGTATAATGCAACAACAATATTCAGAGATGCTGGACCTTAAGGTTAAATTTCAACAATAAGAGGATGCCTTGACCACTATCCTAACATACTTACAAGAAGAAAGAGAGAAGCCTCATGGAAAAAATATTTGAAATAATTTCAAGAAAATCAAGGGGTGTTAGTTGCAAAACATTAAAGAAGTAACTTTGCAAGCTCTCTCTTATTTCAATGAGAAGACAAATGAAACTATTGAGATTTCTACTGAGGTAAATATAGAAATCAACATAAACAAAAAGAACCTATTGAGAAAATTTGTAGGAGCACGAACAATCAAAATAATAATAAGAAATCAAGGGAAACATCCTCATGTGGATAAACAATGAGACAAAATATTGAATAAGTGTAAATTATTAGCCAATTAGGTATATCATGCAATAAAACTACTCTTTAAAGTAGAGGAGATACAAGCTACCCTAATATGAGAATATGATAAAATGAGCATTATCATGAAGGAAGTCAAGCTATTGGGTTCTATAGGATTTTTGGATAGTAATAGCACCTTTACACACTATAATAGATCATCCAACTATTCGATCAAAAACTCTAATATGATAGCAAGATTGAGGTATTATCAAAACCATTAGAGATTGAATTTTTTTTTGCAATCTTCCAAAAAATCTCTCATCTCTTAGCCATATATTAGGATATGGTTATAAGATAAAATGATCCCCCTTATGGGAACCATTATATATTGAAAATTGTACTATTCAAGCTCAAAGGGATTCTAGTACCTTCACTGGACACTTGGAGTATAATATGTTAAGTATTCCAAATCCACACAAATCTAGCTGATTAGCCAAGTACTCAACAAGGTGAGTCATCCAAAGTAGTTTTAGAAATAGAATGCCAAGAGAAAGAAGATCCAAAACACCCGGTGATGTATAGTAAATACATAGAACAAAAAAACTTTACATTTTAGTTGTTATACCTTTATATAAATTGTACCATTATTTTTTTTAGTAATTATGACTCCATTGCCCAATGGATTAGGTCAAGAGAAGAAAAAAGTGAGTATGACATAAGCAAAATTGGAAAATAAACTAGATGGTTGTCACAACATATTCTAACAAGGAGAATGATGCAAGAAAAGTGCATAACTAGAAAGTCATTAGAGATTTAGTATTGATGGAAAAAACCAAATAGGGCATGTAATCATCCAATTTTAATAAGACACCCAAGAAATAGTCATGATATATTTATCAGATGATATAAGTAAATATGAGGGCTTTGTTGTATATAAGGCAACATTCATTACCTAACTCCATAAAATGCCCCTCAATGCTAAGAATGGGTCGATTGAGAAAGATAAAGATCTGCATATTTTTAGGTAACAGTGAGGAAGAGTTATTGATCAATTGCATGAGAAAGATAAAAAAATAGTAAGATCAAAGAGCAAAGAAATTATTTTTTCCTAAGGCATCTAGCCTAGAAAATTTTATAATTTTCTAGGTATCTCCATGCACTATTTTTGTTTTCCTATTTTAGTTTTTCTCCATATTTGAACTCGTAAAATTTACCACAAACTTCATCATCCATATTGTTTTTAGCATATTATTTCCTCTTTTGTCCACAAGTGCCTTTCATATAATAATATCTCTATATCTTTCCTTGGGCATATATTTTGTATCACTAGGTTGTCCTCTATATTTGCAATATTTTTGTCATTCTATAAGCAATTATAGTCCTCCTTTTTATCGAGGTCTTATATTAGAGATGATGTCCCTATGCTTACCCTTGATGAAATATTATGTAGCATATTTTTACCTTATTTTTGTATTTTATTTTTATTAGTCTACATATACTCATGCAAGTATCCTATGTTTTTCTTTCTATTGTATATAGTCAGTATTTAGTTGTCTATCATTAGTAAGATAAGACCAATCCAAGTTCTCATTTTCCACTAAGAAAAATCCCTTGTGAGACACCAATAATATGGGTACTTTTGATCATCACCCACATGCACTATGGTTGAAAGTGCAAAATGTAGCATTAGAGACTCAAATAGCCAAGTGTGGAGGAGGTTTGGTACTTTTTACATAGGCATACTAGGGATATATCCTAAAAACCCTAACACTTGAAAAAAGATAAAAGAGAACAAAAATTAGCTAATTCAAGAAGCAACACGAAATATTGTACTTTGCCAAGCAATTGACAAGTACCAAAAATCCATCACTTGACAGCTTGCAGAAATAAAACAAATATGTGGTTGTGATATATTTTGTACCAGGACTAGGAGTGAATGGGTACAAAAAACTCATCGTCTAATTGGGACTAGTGTAAAAGTATCCAAGTCTTAAAGTTGTCAAAGAATTGGTACCAAGACTTAGTAAATACGGGTACATAATATCCATCATTAAATAGTGAAATGAGAAAAGGAGGGTAAATATTTGCTAAGTCTTAGGATCATAGTATATTTTGTACTCCACTAAGATAATGAACTTTTTACCTTATAAATGAAGACTAACAAATACTAAGAACTTGTCATGAGTCTTCAACCTACTAGAGAATTGGTACTAGACCATATAGTATATAGGTGCATAATATCCATCACCTGAGAGCTTAAAAGGGGGAAGTGAAATAAATCTAGCCAAGTCTAGCACCTACCAAATAATATGTACCTAGGTAAGCAACCAATGACTACAAAATCCCATCATCTAATGGAAAGTAGGAAAATTGCCTAAGTATCAAAGTTGTTATAGATTTTGTACATTTAAGAGCAGTTTGTGAGTACTATATCTTCATCACCTAGCTAGAGAAGGAATAAAATAATTTAAATAAAAAATTTCAAAGGTCTTGTACTCTACCTAGCGGTGGACCAGTACCAAAAATCCATCATTTAGCAGCTTAAATAATGAAAATGAATGGAAATGACTAAATATGGGAGTTGCAAGAGTTTTTGTATCTAGCCTAGGATCAAACATGTACAAGAATCAAACATGTACAAGAAATATATCATCTTAATAGAATAATCTACACTAAAATTATCAAATAAATTATCCCCTTTGTAGAGCCAATAGGTACAACAAAACCTATTATTTTACTATGGAGTTGTAGTAAAAGTGTTGGTTAGGTCCAAGAGCTATCAAAAAAGTTGTACTAAATATAGGGAAATATAGGTACAAAAAATATATCACTTGGTGTTATGTAGCAAGAAAAGAAACATGGCAAATAATATGTAGTTTGTTGGCAGGACATTAACACCCAAAAACTAGGAAACAAAAAATATATATTAAATTTCAAGATCCAATAATGGTTTTCACAAGCAGGGTCTGATTTCCTAATGATGACTAGAGGATGGATAGCCACCATTGTAATATTCTTAGTGGATAATATCATCTTTGAAAAAATATTAATGGTAAACCCACTATCTGTGCACTCATGCAGATGTCAATGGTAGCTTAATAGAAATATTAAAAGGATCAATGAGAAGGCTACTACTACCCTAAATGAAAAAAAAATCAAGCCACTCCAGGAGACCATAATTGATTGGTTACAATAGGCATGCTACTAAGCATGTATATAGACTATAAAAATCATCTAACATAATAGTAATCCATGTATTAGTTAATGATGCCCTAGCAACATAAATCATGGTAGAAAGCTATATATGCTTGAATATAATAAATTTAAAATATTAGCTCTTACAATTTCAAAAATACAAAAGGATTTTTGTTTAGCCTCTAGTTCAATTCCTTTACAATACATGTATGTATGTATGACTTATTTATTTCTATCTTTAGCTATTTGAATGATCATAAATCTAATTATGCTCTTTGGATTTCTTCATTGTTCATTTGCTAGATCTACAATTTACAATTTAATAGATTGAAAAATGGATAAATGTAATGCTTTGTAATTGTTATAAACTAGTTGCTTTGTGTGGTGATTCAATTGTTAGCTCATATGCATAGTTTTTCATGTATAATGTATATTAATGTAGCTTAATATGCACCATTATAAGTTCGAACTTCAAATTCCTTTATTTATCTTGGCACCCTTTCCCCTCAAAAGTTTAATATTACTTAGTTAGGACTCAAAGGAACTAGCCTACTCTGAATATTGACCCCTGAAGTTTTACAACTTCAAGGTCTTTCATGGTTGTTCAAGGTCTTAGGGCACATAATCTACACCTAAGTGGATTTCTAGACCAACATGAAGTTCATGGGATTTTTCCGTAAAATGTGAAACCATGCCAACCACATAATATTTGTCAATATAGATATGAGTCAAAAAATGAGGCTACTAAGAATTTGATGATACAAAGTGACATCAACATGTGGAGTGGAACACTATTTTCTTATTTTAATTCTAAATAGAAAGGAGTTGGGTAAAACATATAACCATTTATATGAAACCTATTAGGTAGATAAAAAATATGCTTGGGTTGTGCAAGAGTAATACCAAAAGAAGATAATGTGGTCTTGATCTTGTGCGTAGAATAACTTACCTAGATCTATCTCTTTAGAGTGAAATAATTTTGTTATCAATTTTTTGCAATTTTATTAAAGTAGCTTTAGAGACTTAGTTGGGCATATGAAATACCCATCTACCAAAAGAATGCAGGTTAGGCTTATCTAACCCAGAGCAACACTACAACACTAAATTTTGTGAATTATGGAGAGTTGTTAGATTTTTGGGATGATGATGTTAGCAATAAGCATAAATATATCCAATATCTAGCGTGACTAAAACTAAGGTTTCAACTGAGGTATAAGGACCCATTTTTTTTAGCATTGGATTTTAATTTTGATTAAGTATGAGGTATGGTCAAAAATATAAAATGCTATTGTGAGCAGAGGCTTGATTAAAGTCTAGCATCCAATGCATTATGAAATAATTTTAGATGTGGATAAGAATCTAGCATCCAATATTATAGCAAATCCTATTGGGTGTAGCAAAATCTTGGCTATGTAGGAAAGAGGACAAGATTTTTGAAGGTGCTAATGTCATTATAGGCTACATGAAAAGTCAACATGATAGGTAATAGAGCAATAACGTAAAATATACTAAGGCATTTAACCCAACACATAAGGGATACATCAAGTTGAATCTCATTTGGTGTTTGGTATAATGCTTTACCATAGATCGACTAAGTGTTAAAGAGAATTAAATATTTCAAATGATGACATCATCATAAGGCACATAAAATTTTGATGGTGATTTGAAGTAGTGGTAGATGAAGGTTTGATAAGAAACAAAGATCGATGATAAAAAATATGTACTTTAGCATCCAAAGTCATGCATAAGAGTGCAATTAAGAAAAAAGGATAGCTGGATTCTAAAGGTTCTAATGTCATCAAGGTAAGCTAAGAAACTATTAGCTTTTGATGAGTATATGATATAGGAAATACAATCACAAGATGTAAGATAAACAATTTAATATGAGTGTATGATAATGGCACTATGATATGAAGTAAAATAAGGAGATGAAATTTTGCAATAAATCAAAAATATGCCATTAATGAAAGTTCACAAAAATAGGACAATGCAGTATAATGGAGGACATGAACACTCCATAAACTATTTTAAGGAACTACATTGTACTACTCTACCAATATATACTATGCACTCTCTATATTCTCTACTACACTGATTTCACTCACTAGAAGGCCTATATATAGGAAGATAGGTTCCTTGGACTTTAATATACCTATGACTCTTCATCTAGCTTAACTAAGACTCATGTACAACTAGACTCCTTGTACATTTACAACATTGCACATTGAAACTTGTGCATTTATTACATTGCTTGAAGTAACTACCTAACTTTATTCTAAAGTAAACTCCTACTCTAGTTATGTACCCAAGGTGGTATATTAGCATGTACCCAATAATGTTATATAATTTAACACTTACCCTGTAATACATTATTTAGGTATTGAAGACTTTAGTCTTCAATATGGATCTTCATCTTGGTTTTGGAATTTGAGCTCTTCTCTCCTGCTTCCTTCATTATCTTCTTTGTATGAATTTGGATTACTATCTTCATCTTGTTAAGGTTCTTCTTCTTCTTTAGGTTCTGTATGACCAAGTAGTACAATTTTTTTTTATCCTCTCATCCTTTTAATCTTGAACCTTCTATGTCCTTGTTTGCTTTTATGTTGTATAGGTTCTTTGTTTTCTACAATTTGTTCCTCAACAAATGTATTAGTATTATTTTGAAATACAACAATCTCTTGTGAAGTCTCAATTGAGCCTTATAGAATATATATCTTTATGAATTGATCCTATAGCTTCTATCTCATTTTGATTTATGATGAGACACATATTGACTCCATTTATGTGTCTGAAATCAACCATCCTTTTATTTTATACTAACTTGGATACTGAAATGATATTATATGTTGATCTAGGAACATACATCACCTTATGTAGTATAAAGTTTGGAAATTATTTACTAGGTGTTACACATCCATATCCATGTATATGATAGTTTTTTACCATCTACATTTTTCAACTTGTAATTATTAGTGATTTCAAGGCAATCAAACCACTGTAGATTTTCTTTCATGTAACGAATAGAACCATAATCAATATACCAAATGCTCTTTTACATTTGACTTGTAGATTTGTTTGTGTTAGAATAAATTTTGCATATGATCTAGTATATTGTATGTATCTTGGTCTTGCATCCTTTTGTAGTGTGCACTGCTAATTTATCCATTATTGTAGTGTATGATCAATCAATAGATTTATTTTTAGCACTTTAGTAGTCTTCCTTATGTCTCCCTAGTTTAGAGTATGTTATAATCTTGATAAAGTGCTTAGAAACTTAGTTCACCTTTTGATTTTATTTTGTAATGTTTTGGTAATGACAATAATCAACTTCAATTAACCTTATTTCTCCTATTGAACTATGAAATTATCAATTTGATGAAGTTATCTATGGTTGGATTTCTTTTGTACCTATAATGTGACTATGACAAGCATAAGAAATAAATTCTAAATATTTTAAAGCAAGCAATAATTTTTATTTTCTATCCTTAAATTTCCAATGGTTCAACTTTCTAAATTCCAATTAACTAAAATTTGGTGTAGCACTCCTTATATCTCCTTTATTTGAAATTGTAGAAAGTGATGACATTTGTAATAATAATAATTTGTTTTGCCAAGTAGAAAATCTTATATCTCCTATGGTATTAATTGAAAATATTAATATTCTTGATTTTCAAACTAATGTGTTTCAGAATATTGTTTAAGGATATAAACTCCTTTTAATTTGCTTTCAAGTTTACTAAGGTTGATTTTGCTTCTATATTCAATGTAAATGATAATAATTTCAACCTTATATACTACTCCTTATCACTCCTTAATGAAATCAAATATTAATCTAAGTTGAAAATATACCTTTGTAATATTTTGCTTTTTCTATCTTCAAGGCGAGCATTGCATCTCTATGGCTTATGATAGTTAGCTTGCTGGTTAATGGAAATCCTATTTAATGCACCTTTGACTCTTTGTTTCAACCTCTTATTGCTTACCTTGAATTCTCTCTATGTGAACTCACATATGTTGAATCTAAGCTCTTCCTTTCTATACTTTATATTGTGTTCTTCTCCACTTAGGTTATTAATAGTTTTAAGTTTGGATGCACTCCACTTGGTGCATTACTATGTTGTGTCCCTTCTTGATGCTTTAATAAATTTTTATGTACATTTCTTAGGTGATAAGTGGTGATTATGGTATTGATAAGCATTATTTTAGGTGCCTCCAATGCTCAAGTCCTTCTTGAATGGTGTGTAATGATGAATATGCCTTCAATGCTTCTATGATTAGTATTAATTTTGCCATCGACACTTCCTTCATAGACATTATGATATAGGAATTACAAGGGATATCTAATAACTTATCTTATATTGTGCCAAGTAGTAAGACATTCTCTACCTTGAAGTGGCAAGTGGAATACCTTTACCTTACATACAATCATGATTCTAATACGTTTTATTTCTAATGCTTTAGTGCTAATGAATACAAGTTGTTTGTATTTATTTCAATGTTATTTCTTATACAACTGATGGCATTCCTCCTTCACAAATTTAGCTCTAGAAATGTTGTATCCAATGTGATTCAATTTTGTACTCTTAGCTAGTGATATGATCCCAATAATTATGGCTCTAGTTGGTTGTTCGTTTCTAGTGATGGTGGATTTTGAGTGCTTCTACACTAGCCTCTTAGGTAGAAGTTCATCAAAGCTACTATTGTGATCTGCTTGGGTAACATACTCTTATATTGCATGTTAATAATTTATATTACCTTACAATAGGTACTATATCCCCTTACATAGATTATTTTATGATGCATGTCACTACGTTTGCATTGTAATAAGTGCTCCTTTCATGAATCAATGGCACTTGATTTGGCATCTTTAGACATCTTGAACCCTATTCTTATGAGCCCTTAGATGGATAAATTCCTCTAATTGAAGTTTAATCCTCAAAATTTGATAATGTGGTCACTCGAATACTATACTTTGTTAGTTGTTGTAGTGTCTTTAAGATATTCTCTATTTTATCCTCTTTTTTTGTACTTGAAAGGACAAGACTAATGCCAATGTAATGCAAATACCTTTGAAATGGATAGGATAAAGTACCTTGATTTACATCAAAGTTTTATATCTCCTTAAGTTTTATTTTTGAAGATTTTCCTTGCTTCATAGATATGACAACTAATTTGCACTACTCCTTAAAGGTAAACAATAATTTGATGTTGTGTTACTTACTAGATAACTCTCTCTTTTTATTGGTTAACTTAGTAACAATGAATCCAAGCTATAAATCATGTGACTAATATGCCTTTTTAAAGGTTTAACATTGCACTAATTTTCACTTTAACTAAAATACTTAGTGCACTTCTAATAACTAGTATAGTGCACTAATATCTCCTTATTACTCCTTGTAAAGAAATATTACATGTAACTTGAATATTGCACTAAAGTATATTCTTTAGACTATAGTATTCAATGCTTCAACTAGACAATAAGAAGATGATATTTTTCTTTCTTTCAAAATATATCTAACTCCTATTTTAATGTGTAGGTATTAACCTTATAATAAACTATATTTTGCACTCCCTTGAAGACTTATTATTGAAATTTTTAAACTCTAATATGGTGCTTAATTAATATTAATAATGAACCAAAAATCTAAAGTTCAACTAATAAACCTTTTGCACCAATGTTGCTTACCTTAATGAACTCTGTAGATGAAGGATTAGAATGTGATTAGATTTACCTTATTTATACTTTTTACTGGATGAAATTGCAGCTCTTATTTGCTATCCAAAACAACTTCTCAACTCACCAAATTTGTACCTTTGTATATCTTCTAACTTGATGCTTGAAAGTATGGTTTTGTGGCTCCAACTCTCCTTTATGATGTGTCCTAGAAATATAAAAATTTGAAGCTATTGATGCTATCCTAATTACTACTCTTTTGTATTGAATTATTTTATTGAAATGTTTTCCTGAAACCTCAAAAATTTGGTAGAAAAATCCTCCAAATCATAGCTAATATTTTCCTTCAAGAACCCTTCAGTTTTATGTTGTAGAAACTAGCAAATCTCCTTTTTTTTAATGAGCCTTCTAGCATTTAAAGGTAATATTTAAATCTCTCATATTTGGCAATTCCCTCTATCTCCTTTCTCCTTCAACCTCCTTGTAAAATTCTAAATTCAATCTAAACCTTCTTCTCAATAATGTAAAAGTCTTGAGGTATTCACCAATCTCCTTTAAAATTTGACAAGCTTCTTGCCAAATCCTTCTCTCTTGGGCAAGTTGTTAGATAGCAATAATTATCCCAAGTTCTTTACTATCAGGAATTTCTCCTTGGCAGTAAATTTCTCCAATGAGTACTCATAGGATATCCTTCAATGACCTTCTTTGAATCTCCTTCATTGAGGTTCTCCAAACCTTTTCATTGTTTCTCCTTGAGACCTCTTCTCTAGGATATTCACTCTCGTAGCTTCATTGGTCTTCCTAATGGGAAATTTCCTTCAACATTATATGTGGAAGTGTTGCAATGAGATCTACCTCAGATCTATGAAATATGTTACTTTTGGAATAAGACCTTTGTTGGTCCTTCTCTATCTCTTATCTCCCTAAATTGGAAGTTCTTCAATAGGACCTCTTGTAGGTCTCTTCAAATTTTCAGGTTGATTTATTCTACTCCTTCAATATGCTATCTATAGTCTTCAATAGATATCACTGACCTCCAATATTCACCAGGACTCTTATCTAGAGTCTCTTCTTCCTTGAATCTGCAACAAGGCTCCTATGACCTTTTATTCACTTCTATAATCTTCAAATATGCAATATCTTACAATTTGACATTTTATTCAATAGATATCACCGACCTCCAATATTCACCAGGACTCTTATCTAGAGTCTCTTCTTCCTTGAATCTGCAACAAGGCTCCTATGGCCTTTTCTTCACTTTTGTAATCTTCAAATCTGCAATATCTTACAATTTGACCTTGGAATAAGACTTTTGTTGTTTCTGCTTGAGACCTCTTCTCTAGGATATTCACTCTCATAGCTTCATTGGTCTTCCTAATGGGACATTTCCTTCAACCTTCTATGTGGAAGTGTTGCAATGAGATCTACCTCAGATCTATGAAATCTGTTGCTTTTGGAATAAGACCTTTGTTGGTCCTTCTCTATATCTTATCTTCCTAAATTGGAAGTTCTTCAATAGGACCTCTTGTAGGTCTCTTAAACTTCTTAGGTTGATTTATTCTACTCCTTCAATATGCTATCTATAGTCTTCAATAGATATCACTGACCTCCAATCTTCACCAGGACTCTTATCTAGAGTCTCTTCTTCCTTGAATCTACAAAAAGGCTCCTATGGCCTTTTATTCACTTTTGTAATATTCAAATATACAATATCTTACAATTTGACCTTTTATTTAGGCCTCCAAAAACTTAATATTCTATTTGTTACTTCTAGTTTTGGATTAATTGTAAAGAAAATATTTGTTATAGCTCTAAGTAGAAATCTTTCCAAATTTCTTCGAATCTCTTTTTCCTGCAAAAAAGCATTAGGACTGTAATGGAAGAAATTCTAAATATAGAGATGATCAATCTTCACTAGTTGATTTGTCAATCTAGTGGAATCAATACTGAGTCCTAGTCTTCACGAGTTTTTATACAACACTATGGAAAGAATCTAGCTAAATACAATCTTAGAAATTTAGGAAATGATATTTACTATATACTCTCAATCTCACTTGTGGCTCTCCCTAATTCCTATCCGATCTACCGTGTGCTTTGATACCGATGTTACCTTTTAATGAGTATATGACATAGGAAATACATCCACAAAATATAAGATAAGTAATCTAATATGACTGTATGAAAGTGACACTATGATATGCAAGAAAATAAATATTTAAACTTCTATAAGAACTCATAAATATACCATTAATGAAAGCGCATAAAAATAGTATAATGCAGTATAATGGAGGACATGAACACTCCATTAATTTAATTAAGAAACTACTATTGTACTACTCTACCAATTTATACTATGCACTCTCTATATTCACTACTACACTGATTTCAGTCACTATAAGACCTATATATAGGAAGAAATGTTCCTTGGTTCTTAATCTACCTATGACTCTTCATCTACATTTTCTATGACTCATGTACAAGTGGACTCCTTGTACATTTATATCATTACATATTGACACTTGTGCATTTATTACATTGCTTGAAGTAACTACCTAATTTTACTCTAAAGTAAAATCCTAATCTAGTTATGTACCCAAGGTGGTACATTAACATATACCCAATAATGTATATACTCTAACAGAAACCAAATATCCAATAAAAAGTTAAGAGTTGAGAAGCACCAAAAATATAATGATGCCTCCATAATAAAATTCCAGATTAATTTCAACTGAGAAAAAATAAATCCTATGAAACAACAAAGTACCCAAGCATACTCATGATAGCCATAATTTGCTATCAGATAATCTCAATAATCAAAAGATTTATTGATTGAAACATATACCGCTATAACAAGGTCAATCATGGAGTAACTAGAAGTAAAATACACGTCACAAGATCCTATAGATTTGATAAATATACTTTGATCATCACTCTCAGATGAAATCAAATGAAGCAACATGAGTGTCACCACAACAAAAAAATGAGCTAAAGAAGGATATACACATGCTACACCAACCTGACAGATCTATAGTCCATTTCATGAGCAATGATGCTAAAATAACTGAATGCAAATGTAAAGCTATATATACTTGAATGTAGCTCATTCAAATAGTTGGCTCTTTAGCTTCTAAAATTATGCATTTTGTATGATTAAAGACTGTATGCCTCTTAATGAAATATGATGCACTATTTGGCCTAGTTTCTAACCTTATACATTTATTACTTAGAGATCTCAAGAAAGTAGTAAAGTAAGCTCAAACCTATCATAGAATTTTTTTCTTATAGAGCAAATTTGACTTTGCTAGTACTAGATGAGGAACCTAAAAATAATGATGAGGTTATCAACATAAGAAATTAGAAGAAGTAGTACATCATATTGCCTCAAAATATAGACATTGGGATCCAAGTGATATCTCCTAAATCTATGAGTCAGAATAAAGGTTTCCATATTGGCATACCAAACTCAAGGGTCCTATTTGAGGCCATACATAGAATTCCACAATCTACACACCAATGATGAATCCTAAATGAACCCCTATAACTAATTCATGTATGTATTATCTTAAATATCACCATGAAGAAATGTATTATTTACATTTGTTAGATACATAACACAACCATGAACTATAGAAATAGTAATATTTAAGTGAATAGAGTTCATTTTTGCAACTGGGGCCAAGATCTTAATGTAGTGAATGATAGAAACTTGTGAAAAATATTTTGCTACAAGTCATACTTTGAAGTTATCAAAAAAACCATCCATAGAATATTTTGTTTAATAAATTTACTTGCATCAAACTAGTTTCTTTCCTTAGGAAGGGAGATCAAGTTCTATGTATGATTCTTTATCAAGTAATTGTACTCTTTATCCATTGCTAAATCACTCAAAAAAGAAAACCTCCATAATTACTTACTAAATAAGCCTTCCCAACAATAATATTGGTACTTCATAAATAATGTGTTTACAATTTGCGACCAATTTTTTTAACAAATGCATGTTCTTAAAAATATTCTAAAAAATAGTTTAAATACATAACATAGAATACTATATTTTGTTATTCTAGAAAATAGTAAAAAATATAATATAAAGTACTATTTTTAAATTTTTGTTCGAGATGGGGTTGGGTCTGGGATGGTCATAGAAGTTTATAGCTTTATAGGGGTACGGAAGAAAAAATGACCATGAGATTTGAGATGCCCATGGATTTTTTATGACCATGGGAGTCTATAGCTCTACAAGGGTAGTTCAACAAAAATGGTTATGATATTTGAGATGGTTATGCATCTAGGATGGTTGTAGGATTAAATAGCTCTATAGGGATAAGGTAGCAAAAATGACCATGATATTTGAGATGGTTGTAGTTGTGGGATGGTCATGAGAGTATTTTTCTCTATATGGGTAGGGTAACAAAAATTACCATGAGATATGATATGGTCATGGATCTAGGATGGTCACGTTGGGACTAAACAATAAGGCACCATTTATTAATAAATATTTTTACAATATATAGGCATCAAGCCTATGAGGGAGATATGACAAGTGTCATAATATCCACTCCAAGTGTCAAAGCAGAAGACACAACTCCAACTCAAATTGAAGACATAAGACAAGTGGCAGAAGACAAGTGTCAAACTATCAAGTGTAGGCATAGTGCACATTATAACAATATTCTAACATTTCCCCTTAATGTGCACTATCCTAACTATAGAAAAAAACAATTCAACATTAAATAACATTCCCTCTTAATGTTGACTTCCATTATATACATAGAGCAATTTTCTAAATTGATAAAACTTGTCTTGCCCAACTAACTTGGTGAAGATGTCAACCACTTGATATTGATTTGGTACATACTCCATGTGTATAATATCTTCTTGGACCATTTATATGATGAAGCGATGATGGATCTCAATGTGATTTTTTCTAGCATGGAAAACTAGTTTTTTTAGTCATTTTGATGGTACTTTGAGTGTCACAATATATGTAGGTTGGACCATCTATGGATAGTCCAATGTACTAAAGTAATTATCTCAACCAAATAGCCTCCTTAGTTGCCTCAAATACTGCTCTATATACAACCTCTGCTGAAGATAATGATATTGTGTTCTGCTTCTTTGTGCTCCATGAAATAGAGCCCTAGACCAAATGAAAGCATTAACTTGATGTGGATATTTTAGTTTCAGGAAAACTAGACCAATTTAAATTTATTTAGCCAATCAATGAAAAATCATAACTTGATGTATAAATTAAGGCCATGTTGAGGGGTGGCCTTGAGGAATATCACAATCCTCTTAGCTGCTATCTAATGGCTCTGCTTAGGATCCTGCATGAACCTAGAAATAAGGCCAACTAAATAGAAAATATTTGGTCTATTTGAAGTTAAGTAGATCAAACTTCCAACTAGTTGTCTGTAAAGGGTACCATAAACCCTTTATTCATCATCATTATTAATCAATTTCAGCCTAGCATTCATGGGAGTGAGAGAGGGCTTACAATCCTCCATGTTAAACCTCTCCATAATAGATTGAATGTATTTAGCCTGTGAGATAAAAATCTGACTAATTTGTGGCCATACCTCTATACCTAAGCAAGAGTTGAGGAGACCTAAATCTGTTATCTCAAAATTCTTGCATAAGTCCTCCTTGAGAAACCTTATTCATTCTTTTTCATCACTTGTAATGAGAAGATCATCCACATACAATGTAACTAAAATGATGTGGTTTTTCCAATGTTTCACATAGAGAGTATATTCCTCTATAGATCTAGTGAAACCAAGGTTGACAAAATAAGAGTCAATATTTGAATACCAAGCTCATGATGCTTGCTTCAACCCATATATATCTTTCTTTAATATAAGGACTTTGTTTTCTTGGCCTTCAACTATGTACCCTAGTGTTGGTTCACATACACTTCCTCCTTCAAGTGACCATTGATAAATGTAATTTTGAAATCCATTTGATATATAGGCCAATGCTTTTGAGCTGCCAAAGCAATAACTATTCTGATTGTAGTCATATTTTCCACAAGAGAAAAATTATACTTATAAACAATTCCCTCATGTTGCTTATAGCCTTGAGCTACCAAGTGAGCCTTCTAGTGATCTAATGAACCATATGCTTTATACTTTGCTTTATACACCCATTTTGTACCAATGGTATATTTTCCTTGGGGTAAATCAACTAACTCTCAAGTGTGATTCCTTTCAATGGAATCAAATTCTCGATCTATGGCAAAAACCCATTTAGAATCACCAAGTGCTTATTTGACATTAGAAATTTCAGGTTGGCTAAGGACTTTGGCCATTAGGGCACAGTTCACTTGGTGTCTAAGGGTTGAAGGCCTTTTACCTGTATAAATGGGCAAATGACTTTCGAATTCATCTATGGTGGCTTGAACCCACTTAGGTAAATGATTGGATGATGTGGCTTGATCATTAGATGGAGGAGGATATGGAGGACATGGATCATTCATGGGGATTTCTTCATGTGGAGGAGATGGAGGGATTTCTTGATTTATGAGTGAAGGGGAATGACTAGATGATATTGTATGCATTAAAGAAGCTACTATTTCATTAGTTAATTCCAAAGTTGGGGCCATAGGAGTATGATTATATGGGATATACTCATGAAATGTAACATCCATAGATAGAATAATTCTCTTGGAAACAAGCTCATATAATTTATAGGCATTGGCACTATCACTATAGCCAAAAAATATATATTTTTAACTCTTATCATCAAAATTCTTTATTTTTTATGAGGAATGTGAGCATAGGCATCACATCCAAAAACTTTAAAACGACCCATATAGGGCATCCTTCCACTCCATGCTTCTTTAGGTTTTCTTTCATGTAAATCCTTTGTGTAGGACCTATTAGTCAAGTATGAAGTAGTAAGAACAACTTCTCCCCAGAATGAGTTAGCCAATGTAGCAGCATATAACATTGATTTTGCCCTATTTGTGATTGTTTGATTCATCCTATCAGCTACTCAATTTTTTTACGGGATATAAGGGGTTGTGAATTACCTCCTTATCCCATGGTATGTACAAAAATTGAAGAATTCATTGGATACATATTCTTCGCCATTATCTGATCTTAAGGTGGAGATCTGATAGCCACTTTCTCTCTCAAAAAGTGCCATGAATTCTTTAAACTTATCAAGGGCTTACCACTTATATTGAATTAGGTATATCCATACCTTTCTATTGTAATCACCAATAAAAGTGATGTAGTATTTAGCCCTAGCATAATATTGAACAAAATTTGATCTAAAAATGTCTAAATGAACCAATTGTAATGGTCTATTGGCTCTCCAAGATTTTACTAATTCAAAAGGCTTTCTATGGTGTTTGGCTATTACACATGGCTCACACAAATATTTTGACTCCTTAAGATGTAAATTTCATTTTACTAATCCTTTCCTTGCCATTATTTGAAGATTATTAAAATTTAAATGCCCCATTATTTCATACCACATGTACTCTAAAGAAAAAGTAGTAGTTGTATGCAAAAATGTTTGTATTAAAAATTTGGTAAGGATGTCGTAAACACCATCCTTTTCTACTCCTATTGCTTTGACATTGCCATTGGGTTCCTGAATGTAGAATTTGTATTTTTCAAAATAGATAGTATAGCCCTTATATGTAAGCTGCCTTATAGAAAAAGGCTCCTTTTAAGACCAATGACATACAAAACATCTGTTGCAGGAACTTTATTTCCATAATGTTAAGCAAGTGGTGCCTCCCATACACCTTCAATGGGAAGGGAACTTTCATCAGCAAAGATAATAAATTTATTATAAGTAGGCTAAACCTTGGTTAACCAATCTTACCTTCCTGTCATGTGGTTTGTTGCTCTATAATAAATATACCAACAATATTTATATCTCGAGAATCAATATACCAAATGTTGGGACTGAATAATAAGATATCATATATAGGCATCAAGCCTATGAGGGAGATATGACAAGTGTCATAATATCCACTTTAACTATCAAGTAGAAGATACAACTCCAACTCAAACTGAAGATATAAGAAAAACGACAGAAGACAAGTGTCAAACTGTTAAGTTTAGGCATAGTGCACATTATAAAAATATTGTAACAGGTCATAGGAGTCTGTAACTAGGTAGTGTCCAAGTATGCAATGCTAGGATACCTCCAAATCTATAAAACAACATTTTTATAAAAAAAATAGATTCTAAAAATTTAAACTTAGTTTTCATAAAAATGTAATCCTCGAAGTCTATGATGACTCAACTAGAAATGAATAAGTTTATTCTCTCCCTAAAGCTCCGATACCATGTGATATTCACTTGTTGATTGAGATGAAGATATGAGACCAAAGATTTAGGTGAAGGAAGCATGTTACATAAGTAAAAATATAAGCTTATTCTAGTAAAAAAGACAAACACAATTATGGAAATTTACAACTAAAAACTACATACATTCCCCCATTCTTTCATCTTACCATCTACTTAAGTGTAATATTGAATGGGTATTTATAGAAATACCATACAAGGAATCTTCTTAATGAGGTGACACATGACATTAGTGAGTGATGAAAAATCAATATAGTGAATGAGATTATGACGTGTGTGAGGGAGAAATTATTCAACATAAAGTGAGAGATCATGAAATAAGTGTGTGGGACAAATAAGTCAACACAATGTAAGAGATCATGACACATATGTGAAGGACGAATAAGTGAAGACAATGTGAGAGACAAATAAATCAACACAATGTGAGAGATCATGACACATGTATATGTAAAGAACAAAGAAATCAACACAAATGAAAGATCATGACACGTGACATATATGAGAGAAATAATTAAACACCTACCTAAAAAAGCTTATTGTAAGTGTTGGAAGAACTAATACATAAAATATTAAAATACAATTACTATATATATCAATCATAAATTACAATTATATCCAAAAGCAAAAAAAAATCATAATGTTAAATATTTCTTTAAAAAACAAAAGAAAATAAGCCTAATATGTTTTATAATACCAATATCATTCTCACGTGACTACATACAATCCAAGTGAAGAGACATTTCACTTTTAAAGTTATAAATGTTATAAAAATAACAAAACAGCCACCGTTTATTTTGTAGTTGAAATATTTTTGCTGATAAGAGTGAGATAATTCATAAATTGTATTAGGTTAGTGAAAGGTATTTAAAAATATATAAAAATAATAATTTTTTTTTTTTTTTTATATAACAAAAAGTAGGAATTATTTTAAATTATTTAAAGAACTATTTATTGGATTGAAATGATGATAACAGTCGTAATTTTCAAGTTACAAATACTTATATTAAATTAACTCAAAATAAAAATATTCCTAACAACATTACAATTTTAATGAGTAAACTAAAAAACAATGGAGATAGATACGTGCATATGATGCTATAGTATTCTTCTTAAATTACATGCTAACAACCTACACGAATACAATATTAAATTACATGCTAACAACCTACACGAATACAATATTTATGAGAACATTAGAAAACATGCTATTTGTTTTCCTTGGTTCTTTAGACTAATCACATTACAACAAAATAACAGAAGCATACTTCTAGTTACACCAGAAGATCATTCCCATGGAAAAAAGGACGATGTATCCATGTTTGCTGTCCATGATTAAAGACCCCCATTTGCTTGTTCAGCAGTTGCCTCCACATTCAGATCGAAGGGTTCCGCGGTTCTCTCTCTTTCTAATGACCCTACCTCTACATGGTAACCTGATGGAATCCCTCGGCTTTCTATCCTCAAACATTTGCTGACTTTGTTGTTCAAAGGATAATTTAAATCCCTTGGTTCATCTCCGCAATCCTTTCCTGCCAATAGTGGGTTCCTGTTACAAAAATCCTCCCACTCGAAAGAGGGTTTCCAGACAGATTTACCTTTGCTAAGCTTCTCATCTGAGAGTTTCGTAGATGGGATTTCCTCTGCATCAGCCGAATCCATGCGCCTTTGCTTGAAAATTTTGCCCATTGATTGGATTCTATCTATCAAAGTGAAGAATTCTTCAACTTCACCTTCATTACCATCTTCACGCCGGGGTTTGCCTTCTCCTTCTCCAGCACTTCCCAATATCTCATACTCTCTAGGATATGATGATGGAAACTTCCGTTTCGATCCCTTGGAGTTCATCTTGAGAACATACAGATCATTCAGAAACGGGTATGTTGTCCTTTTAGATCCAGCGACCAAATTTAAGCCCTCATTGCCCTCATTGCTCAAAAACCTTCCACGGAAAGATCCAACTACTCTATCCTAAGATAAGTTTCACTATTATACTACTCAACGAATACTGGTGAATACCTTTTTAGAGAAGGAACAAATGACTAAAAGACGTGGGTGGCGTCAGCTTGATCATCGCGGCCTCGTCCGTGTAAGCTCGAACAGGGCATGACGAGACGTTCAGACCGAACATGTCAGAAAAATCAACCACGAACAATGCCTATTTATACGGATTTCGATTATGCCGAACGTAAAACTGAACCTCCCAGGCTCCCACCAATATAGGCGCGAACATAGTCTTCTATCTCACTGTTGATGGCTATGTTATAGGATGTAGAGGTAATCGAATATTGCATTATGTAGCCGTAGTGGTACGAATCTTTTTAACCTGTAGCAAATGGGAGGTACCGGGTAGCGCCAACATGTAGCAATCATTATTTTTCAAAAAAGAATTTGAATAATTTATATTAAAAGAAGATTATATATAAGTTAGGATGAGAATCCTCCTAGTTTTAGTTGACAAAAGCACTTATAAGAATTCTCCCAGCCTTAGCTAGAATCACCCCATCCTTAGCCGACAAAAATACATGTTTACAATAGTAAAAGAAGATCTGCATTGCAGCCAAATCTGCTAAACCATATTTCTACAATAGTTGTCCAACAGAGCTAAACACTGGATATCCTAACCAACATGTCCATTCGTCTTATCATCAATAGCTATGTCACTGTGCCATTGAACCCCTACCTCCTTCTCAATACCCACTGAGCACCTACCTCCTTCTTAGTACCCATCTTAACCAAAAAGTTTACCACTTAGATAGGTCTTTTTCATAGTTATTAAAATCAATCAAAAATATTTGGGAGTGGGTTGTTTCATTTCATGGAAGGTCAAGTTCATTTACTTAGTCCTTACTCATAAACTAGAATTTATGGAAGTTTTACTACACAAATAAAAAGTAAATCAAAATTTTAAATAATTAATATATAAAAATTATAAGTTACATAATTAAAATTAAAAATTTTATTTTATTTATTAAAATAAACAATTAGCCAAAAACTTGCAGGAAAAATTATCATTTATTAAAAGAATAGACTACCCTCTGCCAACGGAAACTGTTTTTTAGGCTTAAAAAAATGGAATAATGGATTTTTGCTAATAAACTCAAGATCGAATTTAGTAAGAAGCATTATCCATTTAGCAATGCGAGTATTATTGTAAGTGCGAGACATCAAATAACACAGAGGATTTTCTCTAGCTATGAGATATGTGGTGTGACTAAGCATATAATATCGAAGTTTCTTTGTGGTAAAAACCACTTCTAAGCACAATTTTCCACGTAAGTGTATCTGGTTCCATAGCTTACCAATGTTTGACTAATGTAGTCGACAACTTGCTCTCAATTATTTCATTCTTTTGTTCAAACATTGTCCCTAATGCAAAGTCCGTTGCTGAAACATAAAGATGGAAGGGGACCTCTAGACGAGGAGGAGCTAAGATTGGTGGAGAAGCCATATATTGTTTAATGTCATCAAAGGCTTTTTGACATTCATTTGTCCATGACAATGGCACCTCATTTTGTAGCAGGTGATTGAATGGCCTTCATTTGTTAGAAAGTTACGTAATGAAATGACGAATTGATTGATTATTTTCTTGTAAACTATGTAATTCCTTTAAGTTTATTTGGGGAGGCATCTCCATGATGGCCTTGACTTTGTTTGGGTCCACCTTAATGCCTCTTTTGGAGGTAATGAACCCTAGCAGTCTACTAGAGGTAACACCAAAGACAAATTTTTTGGGGTTCAACCTTACATTATGCTCTAGAAGTCAAACAAAGACTTTTTCCAATACACCAATGTGCTCTTGTCAAGTTTTGAATTTTTCCAAGAGATCATCCACATAATCATCTATGATCTTATGTATGTAATCATTGAAGATGTATGTCATGGCACGTTGATAAGTGGCACCTATATTTTTAAGGCCAAAGGGCATCACCTTGTAACAAAAAGTCTCCCAAGGTGTAGTGAATGTTGTTTTGTGTTGGTCATGAGGATTTATTTAATTTTGGTTGTATCCTGAAAAACAATCCATGAGAGAAAGCATTTCATGGCTATCACAAGTGTCGATAATAGTATCAATGTATAGAAGAGGAAAGTCATCCTTAGGACACACTTTAGTAATATCTCAAAAATTAGTGCAAATACATATCACCCTGTTAGGCTTGTGAACGGGTACCATGTTTGAGAGCCACTAAAGATAATCAATGGGTACAATAAAACCAGCATCTAGTAGTTTTTTAAGCTTTTCTTTGACCAAGAGGGTAATGATAGGATGCATCCTTCTAAGTTTCTTTTTGATCAGTTTATCATCAAGACGTAAGGTAAGATTATAGATAACTAAATTATAATAAAGGTAAGGCATATATTTATAGGACCATGCAAAAATTCCCTTATTCCTCTTGAAGAGAGCAACTAATTGCACTTGTTCATCTTTGGATAAGCTTTTGCCAAGTTTGACAATTTGGGGATTGTGTGCATTTGAACTAAGCTTCACATCGATAGTATCATCAATAGACATGTGAGAACCTTCATCAAGTTGAAGGTGAGTAGGGATCATATAAATATTATCTAAGATGTCATCAAACTCTTTTGGATCAACCTTATCTATGTCTACCTCGAAAACCTTAGGATTTGAAGTTGAAGGTGAAGGTGAAGGTGGGGCTATGGAGGAATGTAGTTTGTTAAAGCCTTTAACAATTCCTCAAATAGGATAAACATGAAAAAGGATGGAGGTGAGGAAATACAGTCCATATCAATAAGATTCATGACAATAGGAATTGGCTTTGCCAAATCGTATGGATTACGGAGGGGGTAAATAAGTCAACAAGATTCATTTTGAATTAAAGTGAAAATGGATGGTTGACAAAGGTGAATGAAATGGATCCCGTTTGATAAAACCAATGATAGATCTCTATTAAACCTGGATAGCAACAAACAACACAAATAAATGTAATATACATGCAAAAATATTTTTGATTATTAGAATTTTTTTGAAATTTAATTTTGATTTTTTTGAATTTAGATTATGTACAATTGATGTGGATTAATGATAAGGAGGTGGTGGTTCACCGATTGGGTTGGCTTGTTCTTGTGGAAGAAGTAAGCAAACAATGGACTGATGGATGGAAAATATTATGAGGTAAAACTCATTCTATTCAGTGTGTGGAATGATGAGGTCTGATTCCTCTTCAAATGTATCAAAAATAATTGACATCAGGTTGAGTTCTTCGTAAATATCATCTTTGAAGTCATCTATGTGATGGATTGATTTTCTTGGATTTAAATTTAAGCTTTGAAAAGCTTGTTCAAGAGAAGAGGTGGATGATAACCTAAACCCAAATAATCATGTGTTTCTCGATATGAAACATCGATAATCTCATGCATTCCCTGTTCATGCCATCCTAGGCCATGTCCTTGCTAATTAACAATGTGGAAATACTAGGATGAAAAACCTGATAAATATTGTATATTGGTTGGTGTAGATGATTTGGGTGCATCTGGGATAACTAGATTATACGGTGAATAAAGTCATCCATATACAAAATTAATGCTATTAGGCATTGAACCCATATTATATACCGCTCCTATAGATAAGGGTGGGTCATGTGGGTGACTGTAATCCTTATCATTTTGAATGTTGAGCAGCGTGACTGTGGTGTCTTGGACCACATATTCACCAATACCAGGATTAGTGAGGTGTAACTCGACGTGGGATGATGTGGATGGATTGGATGTGAATGAAATTGACTCATGGTTGGTTGATGGTATCTCATAATCCATTATTTTGACTTGTGATACATTGTCTCATGTGGATGAAGATGGATTTGGTTGGGTGGATAGTTGAATTGGTGATGATGTGGAAAGAGTGGAGTATGTTGATGATGTGATTAGTGTTGATTTGGTTTGACCATAGGTGCATGTAGTCAATGGTGATGAAGATGTGAGTGTGGAAGTGGATGTTTGATGAGAATTGATGATTAGAAGCTCCTTAGGAATAGGATATTTATATGATGATGTGGATGGGGTGGATGACGAAGTGGCTATTTATGTGAGAAATAAATGGATGTAAGGAAGCATGGACTCATAAAGGTTTGAGATAAAGTTGCAATACTTAAATGGTTCAACATTTGCTAGTATGTAATGTACTTGTCCCTTGTGTACATACTTCAAGCATTGATGTAATATGGAGGGGACACATCTCATTCCCCTCATCCAAGGTCATCCAAGGAGTACATTACATGCCATGGACCCTTCCAAGATGTGGAATATAGTATGTAATTTTTTCACCCCCACTTCGATGGATAAAACAACAGTTTCAACTATGGAATAGAGAGAATCGTTAAATGCTTTCAAGGTGAGTGATGATTTAGTCATGTGGTTTGGTGGAATATTGAGATGTTGAAGGGCGAATGTGGTGATGATGTTTATGGACAAGTTGGTATAAATTAGAACTCTTTTGAAGGGCTTAATATCATTTTGAGTCATGATATGTAAGGGAGGGTCCACTGATTTCGATGATATTAGTTTTATTTCAAAATAATAGAAAGTGATGGATGGTTCCATACATGTTTGAATGTTTCCCACAAATTTTTTAAATGCATTAGCATCTTGATATTGAAGTTCAATGGATTTTAGAATATCCATTAATGCTTCATGATGTGGAGGATATTTTTGAATTACCTCATATCTAGATAGTTTGGCTAAAGCTATTTTTAAGTTTTTGGTTAATTGACTATTCAATGAGATGATTGGCCAAGATGGATGATTAGAAGGATGAATGGGTTGAGATGCATGGGTTGGAATATGGATTTGCTGAGAGGGATTGGCATAGAATTGGATGGGAGATGATGATGTGGTAGGTTGAGACACACTTGCATGTGGGGTATGGGCAGTTGACTATATTGTTGCTATTGATTGGAGTGTTGTTTTTGACCTCGGGTTACTACATGAACAACACCCATAAAACCTTGGTATTTTTTAATATGATTAACCTGATTAGGAGGAGTCTTGGTATTTGACCCTCCTGTTGTTGATTGTGCTTCCTCATGATGAGGAAGTGATGTTTGAAAAATACAAATATTTTGATTTTGTTGAACTAGAGGACTTTCAAGTTTGATAGACCGTAACTCATTAAGGTCTTGCACCCTATCTTTGAATTTATGGCAGTTATTTATGTCATACCCATTTTGTCTATGATAAGCATAAAATAAATTATCCCTATAGTGTTTACCACATTTACAAGGATCATAAGGTTTGACCTCAGGCAAGGGAAGTTGATTTGATTCATATAACCTATAGAAAATGGAGGCATAAGATTCATCCAATGGGGTATATTGATGGTGTTGTCGAACAAATTGTCGACATGGTCGGTTGTCCAAAACTGGCACCATGCTTTGGCTTGATTGAGTAGTTCAACAAATCGCATGATATTAAATTTTTTGCGGTTGCTATTGCATAGGTTTTTGTTGATCCATCACCATCTAGATCATGACCACTTGGTTTACTTGATTACATAAATTGACCAGATTGGCCAAATGCAATTTTGATTGGCTAGAATAATTTCCTCATATTGGTCCTTGATTTGCCATTCTTTCTTCTTAGGCTTAAGCCCTCATTGGATTTTTATTTCTTCAATTGTGCTAGCTTGGGCAAGAGCTTCATCAAATTATCTATGTTGTTGTAATTGCAATAGCCAAGATATGGGGTTTAAGAAAATCTTAGTGAACAATAAGGTTAGCTCTTATATTGGTAAGGAAAATGGCATATTTTTTATAACAACCCTCCAATGATTACCAAAGTCATAGATAGACTCAGGGTTATGCATAACAACTATTTATCGCAAAATTTGCTAAAATTAGGATTTTCAAATTTTGGAATTGGCTAATATTTAGGACCCTTGACTAGGGCCCATTAGCCAAAAAATTATGGGTGCAAATTTTTTTTGGTCGATTCGCCCCAATTTAATAATAATTTTACCATTTTAAGTTTAAATTTCCAAAATTACCCCTAATAATAGTGAACCTTCTACATACATTTGGACACTATTCACTTGGATTTCAAAACTATTTTGCCAAATTTTTATAAATACATTTGGAAGTTGAACCCCTATGCATAACCCTAGGCAGACTCATAATAATATTGTTTTAGATCATATATATCAGATAATGAGACTTTATTTTGTATATTGAGGGGGAATCTTTCAAGAAATTGGTCAATCAATTGCTCAAAAGTATAAATACTATGATTGGGCAAAGGGTTATATTATTCTACAACATCTGCCCCTAATGTTTGAGAAAATATTCTAAGCATTAGAGCATCATTGATTTGAATTCTAAAGCTGAACAATTAAGCTCACATGCTCTTTAGGTTTTTTTTTTTGTTTCAATTTATCAAACTTCAATATTGTGAAATATTTCAGATTTGGCAGTGATGGTACTGAACGATGAATTGGTTGATCCATTAGTTGACGTAGGGTAGTCTCTTGGTTTATCATTCCAGGAGTATGTTGTATCAAACTATCAATTTGTTGTTGCATAACCTGGTTTTGAGGGTCCTCCCCAGGAATATAGAAACTCTAAATAACTTGATAATTTTGTGATGGTGAGGTAGACAAATTTTGAGGTGTTATGAGTTGATGATGACCTGGTGAAGTGGTTTTATGCTGATGATAATGAGGTTGATGAAGGAGTGATTGTGAATGAATATGTGGAGATGATGTATGAAGGATTTGGATAGGTTGGCCAATTGAAATAGGATGGTTATGGGTTTGTGGCGGTGTTGGGATGGAAACCACAAAACATTGTGGTATCCAAGATGAAATTTGGCTAATGAATATGGATTGAGTGGAAATAGGTTGAGGTTTATGGTTCACCTAAATTTTCTATTGAGTATTTTTCCACTTATTAAGCAATTTTTTGAGATATTCCCATGTCTCATGTATTTCCAAATCAGTGGTTGATGGAATATATGTGGATGGGATTGGTGAGCTAGGTGGAGGATAAGTTACAATAGGAATTGCAACTTGATGGGAGACATTAGACAACATGGATGTGGGCACTTGTAAAATAGCATTAACATGTGCTTCATACAAGGGGTTACCATAGACTAAGGTATATTATGATGGGATGGATGTGCTTTGAGCACATGATGGTTGTGGTATCGATAAATTTTTGGAAGATGTAGTAGATTAGGGTTATATAGAAGGGGTAGTATAGAAAAAATAATTATAAAATAAGGGTGAAATTAGGCAAATGGTGTATAAACTTCGGGGTGAATTATTCAAAAATTTGAAAAATATTTATCAAAATATGGTGAGTTTTTGAAATTTTTGCATAGAAATTATCAAACATTTTGGGACTACTTTTTACTAATTAAATCATCTAGAATACTAATAAAAACACCATTATTATATCAGGATTGAAAAGATCTTTCCAATGAGTACAAATATACCTATATTTAGATATATATTGATGCCTAAAACTATAAAATTATTGCTAGTCACCTTGTGTTAGCTACCTTATGCCAGTCACCTTTTGCTAGTTGCCTTGTGTTAGTCGCCATGTGTCAGTCACCATGTGGTGACTGGCACAAGGCAACTTGCATAAGGTGACTGGAACAAGGTGATTGACACATGGTGACTAACACAAGGTGACTAACAATAATTTCACAATTTTAGGTATTAATATATATCTAAACATAGGCATATTTGACCTCATTGGAAAGCTCTTTTCGAGACCGATATAATGGTGGTATTTTTATGAAGTTTCAAGATGATTTAATAGGTCCAAATCTACCCTAAAATAACATTACTTCCTCACCACCATATTTGGGACCATTGTTGACTATTAAGTCCTCTTGAAACTTCATAATAACACTACCATTATATCATGCATGAAAAGATCTTTCTAACGAGTATAAATATGTATATATGTAGATATATATTGATGCCTAAAACTATGCAATTAGTATTAGTTTCCTTGTGTTAGTCACCTTATGCCAGCCGCCTTGTGTTAGTCGCCTTGTGCTAGTTGCCACATGGCAACTAACATAAGGCGACTAGCACAAGGTGACTAACAGAAGGAAACTGACAATAATTTCATCGCTTTAGGCATCAATATATATATATATATATAGGTATATGTGTACTCTTTGGAAAGATCTTTTCAAGACCGATCTAATGGTGGTGTTTTTATGAAGTTTCAAGATGATTTAATACGTCACAAGCTTCCCCAAAATGATATTACTTCCTCATCACCATATTTATGGCCATGTTTGACCTATTAAATTATATTGAAGATTCATAATAACACTACCATTACCCAGGTATTGTAGGTGAGTTGGAGAGGAGAGGTAAATCCTCCAAGAGAGGTCCCAGGTTCAAATCTCCACCCTACCAAAAAGCTGAATTGGGTATCCAAAATCCAATTGATAATTTTGGTGTGGGCAGGGTCGGGTGTGACTCCCGAGTGACTTTGACGGTGTATAAACCCCTGTGCGTGGTCTCCCAGACCAAGGTGGCCCTAAAAGGGGTTTTTCGCTTATAAAAATATAATAATAAAAAAATAAAAAAATAAAAAAAAAATAACACTGCCATTAGATTAAGCTCGAAAAGAGATTTACAATGAGCACAAATATGCCTATGTTTGGGTATAAATTGATGCCTAAAATAGTAAAATTAGTGTCAATCACCTTGTATTAGTCACCATGTGGTGACTGACACAAGGTGACTGGCACAAGGTGACTAAAAATAATTTCATAGTTTTAAACATCCATATATATCCAAACATAGGCATATTTGCACTCGTTGGAAAGCTCTTTTTGAGCCCAATCTAATGGTGGTGGTTTTATGAAGTTTCAAGATAATTTATTAGTTGAAAAATTACCCCAAAATGATATTACTTGCTTATGACCATATTTGGGGCCACTTTTGGCCTATTAAATCATCTTAAAACTTCATAAAAATACCACCATTATATCGATATTTAAAAGATATTTCCAACGAGTACAAATATGACTATGTTTGGATATATATTGATGCATAAAACTATGAAATTATTGTTAGTCACCTTGTGTCAATCACCTTGTATTAATCGCCTTATGCTAGTTGCCTTGTGTCAGTCGCCTTATGCCAATAGCTTGTGCCAGTCACCTTGTGTTAGTCACCTTATGCCAGTCATCTTGTATTAGTCACATCCTACTTGTCGTCTGTGTTAGTCACCTTCAGTCAGTCATGTTTTGCCAGTCGTCTATGTCAGTCACCTTCTATCAGTCACTTGCTTTGTATCATTCTCTATCAGATAGATTAATGTTTTAATTGTATGAGTTTTGCTATCAGGGTTACCTATATATAATGAGGTACAAGAGGCAAATTGGGCAGGATAATTTTTGTATTAATTTTAAGGCAAAAATTAGGTGGGAAATATTATGCTTCTGGGGTGACTTTACCGTAAAAATAAATGGACCCCAATATTTTTGTGTGAATGGACCGACCTTTAGGGTCCCAAAATTTTCAAAATTAAAATTGTGAAAATCTGAATATTCATGTTAAATTAAAAAATTCACCCTTGTGCATAACCCTACAATAGATACTAAAAAAGAGGGTTCTTGTACACCTGGGTAAAGCTTGAAGGTTGGGATGAGATAAGTTCCTGTTGTAAAGAATGATCATGTCTAGGTGAATTAGGGATTGAATTTGAGATATAGTTAGTGGATTTCAAAAGATATTCCACTCATGCCATGTCTATATGGGTGAGATTGTGGTCAATAGTTGGTGAGGATGACTCAATTTGGGACATGGCCATATGGAATGATGTGGATGACATAGTGTGTGAAGGACCTATAGACAAATATAAATGGTTTATCTATATCACACTAGGGGTATTGATCATGGAAGTGATGGTGGAAGGTGATGATGAACACTCCATTGCTGAAGTGGTTGGATTGGTGGATATTTGATTCATTATTTTAGCTTGATTTCTTGTTAATACCATAAACTAATGAACCAAATATAAAATGTGCTGGAAAATAAAATGCATAATGAAAAATAACAAAATCAAATAGGTAATCCAATCCTATTTTTTTGCAACAAAAATATGTCTTACCTGATTCTTTGATTATCTTGTGTTAATGTTTTTTTTTTTGGTTTTTGGTTTTGTATGTTTTAATGCACTCAATTAAAATGGGTGAACACTATGGCTAGGAAGGATAATGAGATTCTTACTAGTGATGAGATCCAACAAATTTTCTCATGGGTAACCTATGGTATATAGGGGCATATATTGGTGGATGGAAATGAAACCCACTGTCACCAGATCTCAAGCAATGGTTGGTGATGAAATCCAACCATTATTGTTAAAAATTATGTGTGCAGTGTGCGATTCCTTTTAATATTTTAGTTTGTTATGGTATTCATACAATGTCATAAATGACTGAATTTACTAGTCTAAATTAGAATCCAACACTATAAATATTAATTTCTCCCAAAAAAATTGAGTACACCGCTTAAGACCGCTCTCTAAATAGAAGAAGGTTCATCTACTCTTCCACCTTGAATCACCAAGTGTGGGGGTACTTTCAATATAATAATGTTATTCCTACTTACACCAGAAAAAGGAGAAATTATAACCCTACAAATGCAGAGTATTGTATGCAATTGATCATTCATATGCAAACAAAAATGTAGTGTTTTAATTGCAGTACACCAACAAACACTGAAATTTTAATTGGAACTTTTAAAATGTGTGAATAAAATATGAATGTAAACTAATCTAATAACCAAAATGAAGATTAAAATATTATTTTTTAACAAATTTTTAATAATGTTATTTTTAGCCGTAAATCTGTAAAAACATGAAAAATATGTAAATCAAAGAGGTTAGAGTTTTACAGTAAACTTACAGATAAGCCTATGTATTATTCCTCATCTCTATGAATTGTATTTGGGAACCTGTGAAACACAAATGGGCATTTATTGAATGTCCCATGAGTTCTAGAGGGCATATGCACACTTTTTGCAACTTGTGCAACTTCTCAGAAACTGGTTTTGTGAAATTCGTGCGACCTGGTATTATGAAAAACTTGCAATACAAAAACAAAAAATTCACCAATCAGTAACAAGGTAATTAAAATAAGAAACCCTCAATGGGTCCCACCGTTATCTCAATTTTTATATGTAAATTTGAACAACACCAAATAATATACTTAAATAAAAGAATAAATATAGTAGAATGAACACAAATGATTATATAGAAATAAAATTTTATTCTTAATACCAGGTGGATCTCTGATATTACAACCAAATGTACCCTAGATAGGGGTTTACAATGCTTTATTATCCAATACAATGATTTCAATATGCTAGGGTTCTTGAAAACCCTAGCTAAAAAATAAGGGTGGTGTCTTCACGCTTAAATCAATCTCAATAGAGGTGAGTGGGCTTCTTGATATCCTATGTAGGACCACTCAATGATTCATTAGCTACCAATGATATGATCCCTGCACCTATAAACAATAAACAACATACAAAAAGATCAATCATACCTGAGAGGGTTCCACTTCGTGGGACATTCTAAAAATATAATAACTAATCCTAGATGTTGTAGAAATATTGAAAGCAATAATGAATGAATGAAATAAATACACAACTATTTTATGTTGTTTAATGTTGATTTGTGATTTATTATTCGTTTTTGTTGTATAAACTGGTAATAAGATGCCCTAGTGACACTCAAGGGGTAGAAGTGCAATAGAATTAGAGCTGTGAACACCCATGTGTGCTCAATGATAGTAGGAGGTGCCCATAGGTGCTAGGTGGTAGCATAAAGCACTCAAAGGCACTCAATAATGGTAGAAAGTGCCTAGAGGTGCTCAAGGATGATAGGAGACGCCTAGAGGTACTCGAGGAACTCTTTAGGGTGTTCTACGATTGCATCAAAATCTATAGAATATCTGATTCATGCAAAATGGGTGACGATGGATACAAAGGTGATCGAAGGTGAGGGTGAGAATGCGATAAAAGACTTAAGGCTAAAAAATTAGAGCACTCCAAAATCTCCAAGGATTCAGTAAAACTTAGATTTAGCTTAGGACTTAGGGTTTGAGTCGTTAAAATGACTACTCTTTATAATATCTCCTAAGGCACATTAGGGTTTCAACAACACAATTTGTGTGGTCAAGATTAAAACGTGACAAAGGGTGGAGATTAAATTTTATATATGACATGGATTAAGGTGGATGGATGGCTGGGTTTATATCATAATGGATGGCTGGAATTAATTTATATAAATACAAATATATATTTATTAAATATATATAAATAAAATATATAAAATATGATTATTTAAATATATATTAGACAAATATATATAAATAATGGATAAATACGGTGGGAAACTATGGATGGGTGACAAGTGGCTAGATTTTGGTATCTACAGAAAGAAAATAAGAATAGACAAATATCCTTGTATATGCAATAGAGGAGACTATTAGCTTCCATAAAACACAATAGATAAACTCCATATATAAGGAAATATAATATTAGCATAGGTGGTATCGATGGAGAGTAGTAATTTATGGAAATAAGGATGGATCATAGTAGAATATATAACATTTAAATGAAATCAATCACATATTAAGCATGATTATACAAAGGAACTAGAAAGAGTGAATGTAAGATTAATTCAACCAAGAGATTTTTTTATATTGTCCAAGAATCCATCAAGTGGGTAATACAAGGCTAGAGAAGGCTATAAGGAAATACTTGAACACAAAAAAGAGGAAAATATTTTGTTGTGGAGTAGCATATTGAAGATAAAAGGTCCCCTAGAAACTATAGTTTTTGCATGGTTAAATCTAACCAAAAGAACATAACATGAGATGTTCTTCATATGAGGTCCTAGCAAGGACAAATTTACTGTATCATGTGCAAAAAAGAAAAGGAAACAATGGACCATCTTCTAGTTCATTATATTTTTGAAAGAGAAGTGTGGATTTCATTTTTTCTTTGACTCAAGGGAAAGAATAGTGGCCTACTAGGAACCTTTTAGATAACTTGCAAGAGTGCTTCAAATAAAGAGGATTAAAGGAGTGTAGATGCATATATTTGATAGTGGTATGCGATTTATGGGTGGTTAGAAATGCTATATTTTTAGAAGATAAGAAAATTCTAAGGATTCAGGTGCAAATGCAAATTAAATCAATTTTTGAAAGTATGAAAATCTCCTCAAAACTAAAATTGAGTAGGCCTATATGAACATTAAGAGTGGATCCTATGAAGCCATGGGATATATTTGATGAAGCTTGCTAGAGTAGCCCATTTATGTTTTGGGTAGGGGGATCACTTTACATAAATAATAATCATAATATCACTTTCAAGGTAGGTTTAGAAAAAGGAAAAATAATATGGCAAAATGGAAAGCATTGATACTCTTAATGAGAAGAGGAGTGTAGCAAGCAATTTTAACTTCATAATTTTATGGAGAATCAAAATTAATGATAAGTTGTGTCGAATATCATGTTGAGATGAAAAACTTACTCCTTAGTACCTTATATGAATAAGTGAAATTATTATAATCTTTTATAACATAAATCTTATATAATTATGTATCGCTCCAAATTTTTCGCATCCTTACCTTCAGGCTATAGGATCCGTGCCCGAAATACAGATGCGAGAAGTATGGGATAATACCTCGGACTGAGAGGCCCTTTGAAGGTCCCGCATCTCGAGGGAGGGGTATAAGGGTGAATTTTTGACGGATGGTGGGTTCACTAGGAAAATTTTGAGTGGTAGTTTCCACACCTAGGTTGATAGTAGGTTTGATGTGTTCATTTTGTACTTTAATCATTCAATTCCTAGGTTTGGCCAAGATGAATCTAAACTATTCTATATGCCAATACAGATTTAGATGAATACAAAAAATATGAATAAATGCTAAACACAGAGAATATGATAAAGGGGATAGAACATACTTGATTCTGGATGTCTGATGAAGATTTTGAGTTTTGTAGCAGTCCAGATCATCTCAAATCGTACGTAATCATCTCAGATTAGATGAGATCGTCATCAATATGACGAATTCGTCAGATGAATTTGTCAGAAACCTACAATCATAGGAATAGATACAAAATACCAAATATGCAACTGCAAAAGCAAAGGAAAATGATAGGAATAACAGCAAACAAGCCTAAATAATAGATTCAAATAACAAATAAGAGAAATACAGTAGATTTAATTATTGATTTTAACTTTATCATGCGGTTATGCTAAATGAGGTGACCTCTAAGATTCATAAATATGATAACTAAGATAATGTATAGAGAAATGCATAAAACAATAAAAATATGCAAACTCTGGGCTCTGATTGCCCCCAATCTGGAATACATATGGGATCGCCTCCAATCGTACGAGATCGTTCAAAATCACCTGGAATCGCTTGCGACGATCTAAGCTAGATTCGACTAAAAAACAGTAAAGTTCCTGCAAGAAAACATGAAATACAAAATGCAAATGATGGTGTGAGGATGCTTTGAGGTGCGTGAAATTTCAGGGGGTTTAAGCAAAGTTTCAGGCAAAGATTTAGGGGGATAAACTAAGAAAATCTTAGTTTATATAGGATTAGGGAGAGGTTAGGAGGTTGGAGATCATCCCAATTTGGGAGATCTCCAACGGAGGAGACTCTAACTGCGTAGACACGCTTTCTGCCCAGGTTAGAGAGGTTGTTGGAACAAAAGCTAAGTATGAAAATTTGGTTTTGGGATGAAATCGTCTAGATGTTCTGTTCTAAACGAATTCATCAAATCTGGGACAATTTCATCTAATCTGCGACGATATCGTCCAACGGTCAAAACAAATCCTAAAAATGGCACGAAAAACAAGGAAAGTGGGTAATAGGTAGTTAACGGGCGGTTTGAGGTTAAAATTTGATTTTTTATCTTTTTACTAAGGTTTAACTGTGCCAATTTTAGGGTGCAACATTTTGCCCCCTCTTTAGCAAATTTTACGAAGAAAATGCATTAAATATGAGTTTTTTCTGTTTTATAAGAAAGCAAAAATGTACTCAATTTTTAGACGACGATTCTTGGTCGAATCGTACGACTGCTGACTATGGTGCCCCCTCCGTGTTTTTACCCAAATCGAACATTTGAGGTAAAAGCACGGAAAAGCAAAAATTAAAAAAAAATGAAAAAAAAATGTTGTTTTTAAATAAAATTAAGAAAAATAGGGTAAAACCCTAATTCATTATTACTGTTCATTGTTAATGTTTTTTAGAGCTCTGCAGACAAAAAATGGTGGAGACAACACACCGATCGACAGAGGTCCGGCGTGGGCTATGGGTAAGGATCTAATCCTAGTAAATTAGGTTTGAATTTAATTTGTGCAATTTTTTGTTTTAAATTTTGATTGTTTGGGGGCATCGCGGTCATTTTTAGGCCGTCGATGACATCGGGGTGAAATTGTCCCGATTTTGTCAAAATCGTTCCTAGATCGTCGATTTCGTTGGAGGGCAAAATCAGTGAACTAGGGGTGATCCCGTTCAACAAGGGGTGATCCCCAAGTTGCAAAATTAGAGACAATTTCATCCTACAAAGGATGATTTTATCCAATTTGGGACGATATCATCCAATGGTGGACGATATCATTACTTGATGAAATTAAGCTTGGTTAAAATGTATTTAATTTGATTTTAATGATTGGTTGATTAATGAATTTTATTGTTATATTGTTTGTTTTGCAGAGGGGATTACTAAAGAGTCAAGAATGGAAATACGGTGGGCTAAGAGACGACATAGCCATAATTGACCAGGAAAAGCATGACCGACTAGCACAGGTCGGGCTACAGCATGTGGCAGAGATGCCACAAGTACCGACGAACATGGGGCTACTGACAACCCTAGTAGAGAGGTGGTATCCAGGGTCGTCCTGCTTTCAGTTACCAACAAGGGAGATGACTCCCACACTAGAGGAAATATGGAGGATCATGAGGATCCCCATACAAGTACGATTGATGACTCCTATAGCCAATCAAGGCCAGGCTATGATGAGGCTATGCGGAGACCCGAGTTTCACCCTAGAGAAGGGTAGAGTGAACATCAAGTCTCTAAGGCAGATGCCTAGGGAATCTAGGTTGACTCGGGTTTTGGAAAGGGTGGTAGGTGGCTTACTATTGTGCCACTAGAGCGGGAGTAGATTACCATGGCTCCTATAAGATGTGGTATGTGAAATGAGAGACCATGGGTACAGGTTTGTATGGGGAAGCTTTGTACTATACCGCTTGTGTAGGATCCTACACGGGGTCATATACAAGGGAGGCCGATGTCTAGTTTTGAAATCTCTACTATAGGTTTGGTGCTAGGAGCACATCATGGTCCGGAGGTCGGTAGGGCTCCCACTAATAGGGGTTGATCGGGAGAGGCCCCGGGTTTTCTACTGGTGGCTACAAAGGGGGTCACAGTGGTAGATAGATCTGTCGATGTCACGAAGGGTGCTATAAGACCTCATCCCAGACCAAATAACCTGGAGGCCAGTGGTGAGAGCACCCAGGGTGGGCAGAGGATGTGTAGGAGCTGGCTTGCATCAGGTGAGTCTACTGGCTAAGGATGGAGCGGGGAGAGGTAGAGCTCCATCGCTACGACTAGGTTCTATGATAGTTTGGTCTATAGCAGGGGATCCCTTCTCTCAGGGATTACGAGTACTCTCGAATAGTCTAGGATAGTACCACACTAAGCGAGGCTCTAGACATGCAGCGGTTCTGGAGTCAAGAAACGGATGATGCCCCATCCAGCTAGTGGATGGTGACGATGCTAGAGTTATCTTTGGATACAATGCCTGGTACATAGGCATCTACCCTCATCGGATGACAAGGGCACAGGGTCTGATGCATGCTATTGTGCAACATATGGGGAGGCAACGTCAGGCTGCTATTGAGGTAGCACAGGGTCACGACAAGAGAGAGCAGGGACGGTCTCCATAGGAGAGATGCTAGAGGATGGTATGGGCTCCACAAAGACCATATAAAATAGGGAGGAGGGAGAGGGGAGTCCGTTATTAGTAGGGGGGATACCACCATTGCTCGATAAGGATAAGGGTGTCAAGGTAAGGGAGAGCAGCAAGACAGTGGCTCTTCGAGCTGAGGTTGCCAGCCTCCGGGCTTAGGTGCAGACACTACAGGATGAGGCTACATGACTTAGAGCTCAGGGAGGAGGAGTGAGCATGCAGGAGTTGGCATGATCTATGGCTCAAAATGTGTTCTACCAGGGAGCATAGTACCAGATGATTCCAGAGAGCCAGAGGCTACAGCTGCCAGTCGACATTACAGGGCCGATTAGGATGGGGTCATTAAGGACATTGTCACGATCGATGTCAAGGACCCATGACACAGGGCATACTCCAATGGGACCTCCTCCTCCACCTCAGTGCAGGAGAGGAGACGAGGCTGAGAGCTCGAGGGCTTCTCGAGGCTAGACGCTCACCCCACAGAGATTGTATTTATTATTATATATTTTTTGAGAGGATTGAGTATGCCAGGCTATTGATTGTAGCATACCAATCCAGTTTTGATATGATGTACATAATTAGTTGATATATATATATATATATATGGTATTTTTGATGATATGACTTGTGTATATGTTGTATGATGCTTTAATGTTGAATTTTGCAATTGATTATTGATGATTCATGTGATTATGTCATTTTAGAAATATTATAATTTTATGTCATGTTGTAAAATTTAAATGAAATAATCTGATGTAAACAATTGGTTGTTTTGGTGTGATTTGATGAAAAATAAAAGGTACTTCTAACAATAATTTCAAAGGACATTGTCACTGTTATAAACCATTTCATGGAGTCACCGCTCGCTCGGTCGTCAAGCTAATCCCAGTATAGAAATATTGCTAAAAGTAAAAGAATGCTTAAGAGACTGTCTTAAGAAGTGTTGTGATGGTGATGATTTATTTTCAGATTTTCATAAAAATATTATGCATGAGATACTAAAAGAGATATGATTTTGCTAGGCATAAATTCCTAAGTGTGATAAAATTTTGAACAATTCCTTAGAAATTATACCATGGTTGCAAAATTGAATGTTGACATAATGACATGAAATAGAATAAGTGTTCGTTCGTTTTAAAGCACAATTGTATAACATAATGATGTAAGCCATATGTTTGTTATAAATTAAAATGAATGGGAAAATAAAATTAGGACAATGGTTTGCGCTAGGCATAGAATTATAGATATAGATTTATACCATCATCGCGAAATCCAAAGAAGAAATTGATATTTTAGTTTTATTGCATGATTGATTTTTGATTTTTGATAAACAAAAAATAATAATATACAAACTTGACTTTATTTGCTAAATTTTGTAATAGGTTGTTTAAAAGGATTTTGGATTTTTGAAAACAATATATGTAATTGTTTTTATACTAAACAGATGTTCTGAAATAAGAATAAAATTTATTTCAAAAGAGTTGCATAAATATTTTAAATTATTTCAAAGACAAATGTAGATTTGTAAGGAACCCTCATGTGCATATGTGAGTTCATTGCCGATCTTGATTTATCATAATGATAGATAATCTCTCAAATAAAAATTTGTGTGCAATTGTATTGTTCGTTCACCAATTTTGAGCAAGATAATTTGATACAAGTAATTTGAATTAACCAAATGAATGTTCGTTGACCATGATTTATATGCATGTAACCGTACCAGACTACTGTGTAAGTTAGGTTATCAAGAGCTAGCTAATACATAAGTGTGAAAGGTGAGTGTGGAGATAAAACGATAAATTGCATTAACCAAAATCATAAGGTTACACAGATTAAATAAACAGTAAATAACCATTTTGAGAGAAAATGGGGGAAAGGAGAAATTGGGGGAAAAGAAAGTTAACTTGAGTTCTCTTGCCGCCCAAATGTTGCCGTCCACTGCCGTCCAGGTAAGGTAAAAGGTAAGTTACCTTTACCCAAGGTAAAATCAAATTTTTAACCTTTTTACTAATGGTAACTTTCCAACATTCTCCCCCTTAAAGTTGAGAGGACCGACTATATAGTCTATCAGCTTTATAAATTGAGCT